>CM066729.1:43142500-44459166 GCA_033961575.1 Aselliscus stoliczkanus
TCTAGTATTAAAGAAAAAGAAAATTAATATAAAAGAGTGTGTTTACTATATAATAGGGCAACAGCATGAGGTCCTTCAGTAAATGTTTAGAGTTGAAGCAAGGAACCCTGGATTCTCATTCTGGATCTGGCACTTACTAAACCAGTGTGACCACTCACAAGTTGTGAGGTCTTTCAGCCTCAGTTTCCACATCTTGAAATGGGAATTAAAAATAATTTTTGCTCTTTCTACCTTCCACAGTGGTGTGCAGATTGAATGATAAAATGTGAGTGAAAGAGAATAATAATTTTAAGTGATTAAATGATACAAATGATACAAAAATAAGTTCCATACACATTGTTGCATTGTTTCTAGTAAACTCTAATGTATTTAAAACTGGTTTTCAACCTTTTGTTGTATACCATCTTTACTGTCCTTAATGAATTCATGTAACAAATAACTTACCTACATTTGTAATTTTGAAAACAAACATTGTAATTACCAAAATACAGTTGCAATATAAAGATTCAATAAAGGAAACAATTTATAATTAAATAGTATATATTTCAGTATGTAATTGTGAGAACATAACATTTCTAGAAGTCATAACAAATGAGCCATACAGTACAATTATACATAGGATTATTGAGAAAATCATAGCCACAAATGCAAACTGACACGGCTAGGTTGTATAAGCAATTCCAAAACCACAGACAGTTCTGTATTCATTGATAAGATCCTAGAAAACGGTGAATTATTCTTGTAAATTTTTGAACCAATAAAATGTAGCCCTCTGTCTATTTGCAAATTAGCAGCATTTCTTGAAATTCTATAGACATTAAATGATACAAAACTAAGTTATATTTATTTGTGATGCGGAGTAAAATTCTAGGAAAAAATGGTTTTAAAGAGACTTTTCCATACATGAAAATCTGACAGACAATCAAAATTTATTCCAGGTCTGAGATAAATCTGTATTGGGCAGGCCTATGGTAAATATTGTAGGTTATCGGGGTGGCCAATTAGTTCAGTTAGTTAGAGCACAGTACTCATAACACCAAGGTTGCCGGTTCAATACCCACATGGGCCACTGAGATGCACCCTCCACAACTAGATTGAAACAACGACTTGACTTGAAACTGATGGGTCCTGCAAAAACACACTGTTCCCCAATAAAAAATTTAAAAAAAACACATATTGTAGGTTATCTGGTATCTCTGACTGAAGCATATTATTACTGAAGGCCAATAATATTCTTCTAATCATTTTGATAAATAAAAATTCACACATCAAGGAAATATCTTCTTGTATGATACCAGTACAACTGTGAAACATGAGTCTTTAGACCGATAACATCCAGGTTATTTTTCTTTCCCAATAATAAGCCTAATGTGCAAAAAAACCATGTTTTGACAATGATGACTGATTGACTTGGTTCATATTTGCTTGAAATGTCTGTCGAAAGCATGTGTAAATTTGATTCTACCTGATTTTTATTTTTTTCCATCAACCTTAATAAAGTCCCAATTTTAGTAGAATCATCTGTCTAGTACCCTATACCTTTCAAATTCATTTTTTCTCACACATAACTTATTATCTCTCAAAAACCCCTCTTACATAATTACTATCTATATACTCTGTGTCAGTGAATGGGTCTCTGCTGACTGCATTTTCTCGTATCCCTTTCTAATTAATGCCAGCTACTTCAACATCTTTACTACTGTTTACATTAGAAACATTCTCCCTGTGTCCAGTTAGGCTGCACATGTTCAAGTTATCATCCTTCCTCAAATGAACTTTTACAACTATGTCCTAAATGGTGATTGATGATTGAGTTCAGCATATGTCTGAGAATGTTATTATTCTCTCACTTCAATTTATTGTCTCACTTCAAGTCTCAGAAAATATTTTCATTGATAAGCACTCAATATTTTTTTGTATTAGATGTTTTATGCATGACACTGGTTTTATTCTTCATAGATCTGGCAGAGTTACTCACTCATCCTTATTTTTTAATATCAAAATAATAACAATAGTAAAATATAATTCTTTATGTACTGTAGGCTAAGTTATACCTATTTACCTTTGCTCACAGTGTTAGTCTATGTGAAAATACTTATCACCAATCGTGTTTATACCATATCCCGAATTTGTCTCTAAGGACATCAAATCGTCTTTAATTGTATAGATCAGTAGTCACCTTCTGTAATTTTCTCACATAAATTTATGAATCTCAATCATACTATTTTCAAATAAACTAGTATCATAATACTTTTTACAATTAATAGTAGGATTGTCTTATGAGTGCTTTTTCCTTCTTGATTTAAATGCTAAAGGCTGGTCAATAATTATTTCTTATTTATTTGCATTGATTATTTTTATTTATGTCAATTAAATTTAAAGTCTTCTATACTAGGCAATTAAAATATTTATTAAAATATATAAGTGATTTAAGCTAGTATTAGGTATATTGATATGCCTTAAGAAATAATGGTCTAGCAAAATATTTAGCTTTTTTGCCCCAGTTAACTAAAAAAATCAAGACATTTACCAAAAAGCCAGACTATTGCAGAGCACATGTAACATCTCTAGGGTTCAGAATTAGACTGCTGTTAATTGCATAATTTTAACATTTCTTAAGAGTGATCTGACAATGTTAAAGTCTAAAAGAGCAAAAATCGGGTGCCTTTTCAATAATGGAATGAAGTTTGTCACTTATGCCTTTGAATTATAGCTTGTCTTCTTAATTTTCTGTTTAATCAAGCTAAGTGATGCTTTGGTACTTTAACCAAAACCTCTTTTTGCCTTTAAAAAAATTGAAATAATTACTGTGTGTAGATACAGCTTCAGGGAAGACAGGCCAATATATTTCTGAGAGAAAAAATTGATCTCTGTTTGTACTATTGCTCCTGGGAGATAAAATGGGCTGTCAGGGTTTGTCAAGAACACCGCCGAAGGGCAATGAGCCCAAGTCAAGATGTCTTTGATTCTCTTAAATAATATCTATTTTATTTGTTTAATATTCATGATGGTATTTTATAGACTCCAAAGAACAGTGTTAGCTGCAGTTTGGAACTGGTTTCAGACACATTACATTTTTGCTAAAAAAAATTACAATTTTTATAAATTTGAAATTAACTCAATATACTGTCATCACCTAGTATGAGAGAATAATGTACTTATACTTTATTATAAGCTTAAGAACTCAAATTCAGACTGATTTTTAAACTCTTCTTTAGGTATTAAAATAGGCATGTCAAAGTCTTATTTGCTTTCACATAAACATTTAATTACATCCTAGACTTAATTTCTCTGTATTATACATATATGTATATGTAAATATACATATATATATATAAAATTATATGTGTATTTATTATATAATATATACTATTTTATATACCACATGCAGATATTTATATATTATACATTTTAAAAATTATGTTTATTTGTGCAACAGCTATAGCTATCTACCTATAATTTTTGAGGATGTACTGGAGTTGCCAAGTTTACTGCTTTGGAAAACTGTACCTAACACAATATAAAGACATTTTAATCTTTGCATGTACTTATATTTAAATCTCTATTAGGCTGCTGCCTATCTCTATCTTGTTCACTTCTGAACTCCCAGTGGATTCAACGTAATAGGTGCCTAATAAATATTTATTGAATAAAAGATGAATCAAGAGATACATTTGTTGGACTTTGGAGGGAAGGATTATTAATTTGCGTATTATTTTAGATAATTTACTATTTGATTTTTTTTTAAATTGGTGTATGTCCTGATTTAATAATAATGATAATTATGAAAAGGAAGAGGACGAGGAGACAAAGGAGAAGAAGGAAATCTAATAAATGAGAGGGAAGAAAAAGGACAGGTAAGGGTAAGGGGTGTAAAAGGATAAGATACAGGGATGAAATAGACTTGAAAGGAAAAGGGAACAGAGATTGTGAAAAAAAGGTAAAAACGTAGGGGATTGGGGAAAGATCATCTAATCAATAAATGACATCACAAAAATTAGCTATACCTATAGAAAAATAAAATTAGACTGCTGTATCACATCTAATACCGAAAAAGTAAATTCCAGATGGATTAAAAATCTGACTGGTAAAAAAAACACTTGCCAATTTTTTTTTAAAAAACATATAGAAAAATATTTTACATCCTCAGGGTAGGAAACATTTCTTTCAAAGCATATATAATCATAAGCAAAAAGGATATCATCTCATCAATCAAGTAAGAAATAAAACTGTTACAAGGCATCAGAGAAAATTTAAATACAAGTGAGAGACAGAGAAAATATATTTGCAATATATATAATAAACAAACGCATTAGATCATTAATTGTTTTTAATAAAACACAAACTTTTTAAAAACTGTACAGAGAAAAACAGGCAAGTCACAGAACAGAAAAAGAGAACAGTGAATAAAGATATAAAAAGATTGCATTACCAGTATTCAGAAAATGCAAATTAAGAGAACAATAAGGTATTATTTCACAACCTTGGAATATGAAGAATTAAAAATCTCATATAGTAAGTATAGTGAGTATACATAATGACTGGAATTCTTTTCCACTGTAGCTATAAGTATTAATCAGAAAACAGTCTGTCAATATCTAGTAAAGCTCAAATGTATTCACCCTCAGGATAGCAATTCTATTTTTATGTGTATGTCCCATTGAAATAATTGTGTATGTGTACTACAAAAGTACAGTTATACAAATTCTTTATTTAATAAAGTATTATTTTAATATTAAAAAATCTGCCAATAAGGTTATGTATAAATGCAATACAGAATATTTTGAAAATTAAAATACACAAACTAGACTTAATGGAGAAGTCTCAAAAATATGCTTTGACATGAAAAAAGTAGTTGCAGAAGGATCTATCTACCCATCCATATATACAACATATAGATATGTAGCTAAAAAGCACATAAAAAGGTACATCGGTGTATGTATCGAATAAGTGTAAAAACATAAATAGGATACATACAGATAACAATAGCAGTTATTTAGTACCTGGAAGGGTACAAAAGGAATTCAATTTTACCTGTAATCTTTTTTTCATTTGTCTAAGAGGATAGATAAATTAAATTTAAATAGAATAAAAATGTTATCATGGACAGTAAAAATGGTTGAGCTGGATATTAACCCCTTATCATGGATGTATCATTGGCAGATATTGTCTCCCATTCAGTACGTTGCTTTTTCATTTTGTTGATGGTTTTCTTCACTGTGCAAAAGCTCTTTACTTGGATGTAGTCCCATTTTTTTAATTTTTAAAAAAATTTTGTTCCCTTGCCTATCCAAAAAGAAACATCTAAGAGTGATGTCAAAGAAAGATCGGTCTATGTTGCTGCTGATGTTTTCTTCTGGAAGTTTTATGGTTTCAGGTCTTACATCAAAGTCTTTAATCCATTTTGAGTTTATTTCTTATATTTATAAGAAGGTGATCCAGTTTCATTCATTTGCATGTGCTGCTCCAGTTTCTCCAACACCATTTATCGATGGTGGCAATATAGGAGGGGAGTTGGTAGGATGGGTTGAAAAGGGGAAGGAGTTAAGATGTACAAATTGCCTGTTACAAAAACACTTATGGGATGTAAATTATAGCATAGGGAATATAGTCAATAATGTTATAATAACTATGTATGGTGTCAGATGGGTACTATTGGGTTGTCAGAAAAGTCATGACACATTTTTGCAACGAAAAACAGAGAAAAAAAATACGTCATGACTTTTCTGACAACCCAATAGATTTATCTGGATCATTACTTTGTAAGTTATACAAATGCCTAATCACTATGTTGTACACCTGAAACCAATATAATATTGTATGTCATCTATAATTGAAAAAAAAATTAAAATGGTTGAACTGGATTCCCAAACAAGATTTTTCTGATTCTAAAACATGGTTATAATACAATTCCATTTCAAACTAGATTATTTGCCACTTTACAATTAAAAATACTTTAAAACCTCTAATGTAAGTATCTCCTACTCCTTGGTTATTTTGTTTGCCTCTGTCTTTGTGAACTATGAAAGCTGACATTGTCCAAGTACTTCAATTTGGGCAACTGTTTTAAGTACACAGAAACAAACACATGTTTATATTTTTGGAAAACTTCAATGAAAAAATTGAGGCCATTTCTAGGAGATTTTTACTTATAATCAGATATTAAATAATTATTTCATTAATTGAAATGCCTGGGTATTTATGGAGTAATTTTGATATATCTTGTATCCAACTTGGTTTTGGACATTACCTCCTGTAATCCCAGTAAAGAAATATTTTAGTGTCAGAGTTTGTTCATTGCTTCCCAACATACATTTTCTACTTATTTCTTTTAGAAATAGGTCCCTCAATTTTTAGCTGGATAGATGGCCCACCAGTGGCAGGCACATTTTTCTCAGCCTGCCATGCAGCCATGCTGGCCTTGCAACCAAACCTTGGCCAATGGAAAGGATGCTGGAATGCTGATTGTACGTTCTGTGCAATATCCTTAACAGGGAAACTGCTTCCTCTCATTTACTCCTTTTACCTTCCATTGGCTGGAAATGATCACTGACTTTGATTTCCAAAATAGAAGCCATATGTAGAGGACTACAAGCTACTTTGTCAGTCCAGGACTGCTCAGCTTTGGACCATTTTCATGAGAAAGAAAGAAACTTCTTTAAGTCATTGTATTTTTACAGTGCATTGTGAGAGCAGGTTAAGTTTATCTTATTCTCTAATTAAAATAGTTAACACTATCATCACAGAAAATTAAATTGATAATCAAAGAAAATAAGTACTTTGTTCATGATCATACAGATGGGAAGTGGCAAAGTGATGTGTAAAGAGTGGTATTTCCAACTCCAAAGCCTGTGCAATATATATCTGACACCCAGGCAGGGCAAGTCTCACCCAAGTGGATAAATTCTCAAATGTACTTGTAAAGGCTCCCTCAAAATGGCTGCTGACTAAAGCCTAGCGCACATAAAAACACCGATTAGGAAATAATTTGCTCTTTTAGATAGTATTTCGTTTATATATGTTTTTACTTTATTAATTACTTTTTTTCAGTTACAGTTGACATTCAATATTATTTTATATTAGTTTCAGGTGTACACTACAGTGGTTAGATACTTACATAATTTATGCAGTGATTCCCCTGCTTAACCTAGTACTCACCTGGCACAATACATAGTTTTTTCAACATTATTGACTATATTCTATATGCTGTATTCACCATCTATGTGACTAGTTTCTAACCACCAATTTGTATTTTTTAATCCCTTTACCTTTTTCACCCAGCTATCCTTCCCCTCTCTCCCCTGGCAACCATCAGCTTGTTCTCTATATCTATGATTCTGAGTCTGTTTGTTTTATTTGTTTATTTATTTGTTTTTTTTTATTCCACATACAAGTGAAATCATGCTATCTGTCTTTCTCTGTTTGACTTATTTCACTTAGTATAATACCCTCTATGTCCATCTATGTTGTAGCAAATGGTAAGATTTCAATTTTTTATGGCCAAGAAATATTCCATTGTGGTGTGTGTGTGTGTGTGTGTGTGTTTGTATATGTGTGTGTATATATTTATATATATATATATATTCATACATATATTCATATATATTCAGCATTTATTCATATATATATATATATATATATATATATATATGTATCACATCTTTTTTATCCAATCACCTATTGATGGGCAGAACTCAGAACAAAAACATAATCCAATTAAAAAATGGGCAGAGGATCTGAATAGACATTTTTTATAAAGAGGACATACCAAAGGCCAATAGACATGTGAAAAGATGCTCAATGTCACTAATCATCAGAGAAATGCAAATTAAAATCACAATGAGCTAACACCTCATACCTGTCAGAATGACCATCATCAGTAATCCAACAAGTGCTGGTGAGGATGCGAAGAAACAGGAATGCTTGTTCACTGTTGGTGGGATTGCAGATTGGTGCTGCCACTATGGAAAATGGTTTGGAGGTTCTCAAAAAATTAAAAATAGAACTACCTTATGACCCAGCAATTCCACTCCTGGGTATTTATTCAAAGAAATCCAAAACAGTATTCAAAAGGATATATGCAACCCTAAGTTTATTGCAGTGCTATTTACAATAGCTTTTATATTTGTTTTAAAATGTGGTAGATACTGTGCTAGGAACAACTCTAGGGGCACATGTGGGTATTTAATTTGGCTCATAGGTAGGAGATTACAAGACATTCTTTTCAGTCATTCCACCAGATTCACCCTGATGGAAGCATAAAATATTCCGTTACCCTAATGGGAAGTTAGCTCTTACAAGTTACAGTTAAATTTCCTTGCTCTCAGCCTATAGCATATAAGTATCACCAGTAGGGTAGGAAAGAGACTAATAGAATCTATTTAATATTCTCAGTGGCCTAATGAGAAAAATGCTCGTGAAAGTTCAGTAGCTAATGCCCCAAACAACACTAACTACAAAATTTTTCTATGTAGAAGTAGACATATAATAAATCTAGGTCAAGAAGAACTATTTGGTCACTAAACAGTGACCTGACCAAGGTAGTGATTCTCCCTCAATCTAAAAAAGAACAGTATTTTGATCTTGCAGCTGATTTAATTAAAATAAAACACATAAAAACATTAAATTCTCTTATTCTTGATACCAAGTTGCAGGAAGACTACAAGGATACTTAATGTGGGCACTATTTTAGTCATAAAAACTTACCTGCTTGTTAGTGTTATTTTCAGGGGAAAATTCAAGCCCACCAAGTCCATTACAATGGCCCAGAAGCAGGACAGATTCAAGAGCACCATACAAATAGGAGCTTTCCTCAGAGATTTCCTCAATGTCAGAATCCTTGTCCTCAAATAAAGACAACAAATATTTGAGAGGAAACTGGAGAGTGAAAAAGGAAAATTGAACATTTCTGTTTGCCAATATTTTTACAAGCAAAGATGTTGAGCAAAATGAAAACTAAATGAAAATTGATTTTAAAACTCTAATCCCTGTTTTTGTAAATTAGGTCTGAATAGTAATATAATGTGTATAGATATACATATGTGTAGATAGGTGTACAGATAATTTACAAATGTATGTATTTATATCTAAACACATGTATACATATGTGTGTATATAATACATATGTGAATGTGTATATTTATATCTACACATGTACCCATTTAAAAAAATTGAAAGTTAAGTGGGAGTTCTTCCTTTTTGTTAGTCATAATGACAAAGCAAAAGAAAATTAGATTTTTCTTCTTTAATTGTTGTGTTCATACATGATGTCTTTTAGATCCTCATATAAAATAGAATATATTTTTGCTCTGTTATTTTTTCCATATTAAGTTTTTAAATCTAATCCAAGTAGCCCATAGAATAGCCTGTAGCTATTTTTTCTCTGACAGAGGGTATGGGAGCTCTATATCAGAGAGCAAATTTACTCTGTGTTTTATTAAATGTGCTTTAGTAGAACTCTAAATATTTCTAAAAGACAGAATTTTGAAGAACTCATAGGAAATACTGTAAACTCTTTGTTAATTGGATTATTGATGTATAATTGACATACAACAAACATATTCAAAATGTGCAATATAAGATATGATATACATAGGGGCCTTTAAAACCATCAGCACAATCAAGATGTTGAACATACCTATAACCTCTCAAGTTTTCTTGTGCCCTCTAGGACTTCTATTCCTGATTCAAGCAGCCACTGGTCTCTATCTATCAATATAATTCAATTTGTATTTTCTATAATTATATGTTAATGGAATAATAGATTATTCATTTTTTATATCTGATATTTTCACTTAGCTTATTTTCAGATAAATTTAAAAGTTGCCTGTATCAATAGTTATTCCTCTTTGTGGCTTGAGTTAGGGATATACCACAATTTATTTATCTACTCACCTATGATGAAAATTTGTATTAATTCAAGTCTCTGGCATTACATATAAAGCTGCTATGAATAGTCAAGTACAAGTTTTTGTTATTGACATAGCTTTTATTTTCCTTACATAAGTGCCTAAGTGTAGAGAAGCTAAATTGTATTGTAAGCGTATGTTTATCTTTTTAAGAAATTGCCACTGTTTTACAAAGCAATTGTTCTCTTCTACATGCCCACCAGTAGTGTATGAGAGTCAGTTGCCCCCTGTACAGACACTTGTTAAGACTAGACTTTTATTTTTGGGCATTCTAATTCAAATACAGTGGTATCTCATTGTAGTTTTATTTTGCATTTCTTTAATGAATAATGATGTTGAGTATCTTTTCATGGTTTTCACTTTCTCCATCTGTATATATCTTCTTCAGTAAAATACCATTCATACTTTATGCCCATTTATTATTAGGTTGTATATTTATTTTATTATTATTGAGTTTTGAAAGTGTTTTATTTATATATATATATATATATATATATATATATATATATATATATATATATATATATATATATATATATATATATATATATAACCTGAACTGGGGCCGCTGGCTTCCCAAGCCAGAGCTTAACCACCACGTCACTCGGCCGGCCCTATGTTTTCTATATTCTTGATACAAAGAAATTCATCAGTTATATGATTAGCAAATATTTTCTTCCAATCTAGGATTTTTTTTTTTAATTTTATTCAGAGAATCTTACAAAGAGTAAAGTTTTTAAAATTGATGGAGTCCAAGTAGTCATTTTTTCTTTATTTTCTTTTAAGGATTGTGCTTTTGGTTTTATTATCAAAGAGTTGTTTGCCTAATTCAAGGTCATAGTAATTTTTCTTCCATATTTTTCTCAGAAGTTTTATAATTTTAGGTTTTCCATTTATGTCTGTGATGCATTTTCAATTAATTTTTGCATATACTGTGAGTTATCAATGGAAGTATTTTTTTACATATGCATATCTAATTGTTCTAGCACCATTGATTGATAGTACTATGCTTTCTCTATTAAATTACTTTTAAATGAATATTAACTAAATTAATAATAAATATTTACCATATGAGTGTGGATCTAGTTCTACATTTTCTCCTTTGTTCCATTAGATTGTCTATTTTTATGCCATTAGCACACTGACTTCATTACTGTGGCTCTATAATAATCTTTAAAGTCAGTAGTAGAGGTCCTTGGACTTTATTTTTTTATTATTATTATTTTAATTTCTGTATGAATTTTAGCGTCAGCTTGTAAATTTAACAAAAAAATCTATGTTTTGAATTTTAATAACATTTCATTCAATTTATAAATGAATTTGTAGAGGACTGACATGTTAATGACATTGATTTTTTAGATCCCAAAACACAGTATAGTCTCCATTGCTTTTTGTCTTCTTTGATTCAGAAATATTTTAAGGTTCTCAATGAATAGGTCTTATCAGTCTTTGGTCAGATGTATGCCTAAATATTTCTTTTTTATATTATTATATATTTTTTTTTAATTTCAATTTCTTATTATTTATTTCTACCATATAGAAATATAATTTATTTTTGTATATTGATCTTGTATTGTGCAATGTTGCTTATCTCACTTTAATTCTGGTTGCACCTTTCTAGATTCTATTGTATTTTTTACATAGACTATCATGTCATTTGCTAATTAGTACAGTTTTGTTTTGTTTTTTCGCTTGCTTCTCATCTGTATGCCTTTCCTTTTCCTTGCATATTACCCTGGATAGAGCCTCTAATGCAATGTTGAATAGTAGTGGTGAAAGCAGAAATCCTTGTTTTTGTTTTTGTTATTTTTTGTCTTGGAGGGAAAACGTTCTTTTACTATTAAGTACTTAAGTATGATATTAGCCAACAACTTTTGATAGATGAATTTTATAAAGTTCCCTTATATTTCAATTTTGCTAAAAGCTTCTGTTTTATATTTTTTCTATATCTATTGAAATTATCATAAAGCTTTTCTTTTTTAGTCTGTTTTATGATGAATTACATTGATTTTAAAATGTTAAACCATAAATTCCTGGGATAAACCCAACTTGCTCCTATGCTGTATTATCTTTCTATATATTCTTGTGCTTATTTTATTAATGAGTGGTTAAATGTTTTCCATCAATATTCATGATGGATATTGGTCAGTAGTTTTAATGCCTTCTTGTTTTGGTATTAAAATAATGCTAGCTTCATGGAATGATTTGAGGAGAATTTCCCCTTCTTCAGCTTTCTGGTAGAGCTTGTGTTATTCCTTCCATAAATATTTGGTAGAATGCCCCAGTGAAGACTGCTGGACCTGGAGTTTTTCCAAATAGAAATTCAATTTTTTTTAATAGATGGAAAGCTTTGGGAGTTAACTGTTTCTTCTTGTTGAACACCTTGTATTTCAAGAAACCTGTTCACTTAATATAAGTTGTGGAATATGTTGGTATAAAATTGTTTATAGTATTATATTTTTTTCTTTTAATATCCATTGAATCTGTAGCAATATTACCTCACTCATTCCTAACATTGCTCTGTGTGTGCGTGTGTGTGTGTGTGTGTGTGTGTGTGTGTGTGTGTGTTTCATAACTAACTAGTCTGGTTAGAAGTTCATCAATTTTGCTAATATTTTCAAAGAATAGGCCTATGGTTTTATGGATTTTCTACATTGTTTTCCTGTTTTCGCCTATTGTTTTTGTTTTCTCTCATTTTCACTCTCTCCCTCTGATCTTCATTATTTCTTATTTCTAATTTTTTTTCTGCTTACTTTGAATTATTTGTTGACTTTTCCTGATTTTTTAATGCTGAGGTAATCTATTTTTTCTTCTTTTCTAATATAGACATTCAATGTTATAAATTTTTCTTAAGTGCTATATTAGCTGAATCCTACAAATTTTGATATGCACTATTTTTATTTTCATTCAGGTCAATGTACTTTCCAATTTTTTCTCTAGATGTGGTATTTAATTTAACATTTGGTAATTTTCCAGATAGCATTCTTTTATTGATTTCTAATTTCTTATTTTTATCAGAGAAAATAAATTATATTACAAGTATCTTGAAATTTATTGATACTTCTTTTGTGGCCAAAAAATGTTCTATGTTATATAAAATGATCTCTGTGTGCCTGAAAGGAATGTTTAGTTGGGCAGAATGTTCAAGTCATCTCTATGCATAATGATTTTCTGTCTAGTGTTTCTACTAATTTATGATATTTTTCTTTTGTTTCCTTTCCCCCTCTGCTTTTAAGGTTATCAATTCAAAGTTAGAGTATAGTGTGCTTTAGGTAGTTTTCTTCATTTTTATAGTGTTCCAGTTTAATTAAGATTTTGGGTCTGTGGTTTTGTACTTTTCATTAAATTTGTGAAAATGTCTGTAATTATTTCTTCAAATTTTTTGTTATAAATACATATGTCTCAAATTCAGGGTCTCTTATTGCATATATATATGAGTATGGTTGAAATTTACACTCTTCATTTTCCTTGAATTCTTTTTTGTGTTTGTTTTGGTTTTTTGTGTTACATAGTTTTTGCAGTTCCTCTTGTTATTCCTTCCAATTTATTCATCTTCTTTAATGCAATGTCTAACCTGCCATCAGTCTTATTCAATGTGTTTTTCATTTTAGATATTATAAATATATCTAGAAGTTCAAATTGGATCCTTTTTTAACAGCTTCCATTTATTTACATAACTTTTATACACATGAGACATGGTTATAATACTTTTTTAATGTTCTTGTCAGCTATTTCTAACATCTGTGTCAATTCTCAGTTAAATTATTGATTATTCTCCTTCTTCTATGTTGTGTTATATTACTTCTTTGCATGCCTGGTAACCTTTAATTGGATGGCCAACATTGCGAATTTTACCCCGTTGCGTTCTGAATGGTTTTGTATTTCTATTATTCCTTAGCTTTGTTCTGACATGTGGTTAAGTTACTTGGGTACAGTCTGACATTTTTGGATCTGGCTTTTACTTTTCATTTGGCTAATTGAAGCAGTGTTCAGTCTAGAACTAATTATCTCACACTACTGAGAAAAGATATACCTGAGTACTCTATTCAGTGCTCCAAATTAGGAATTTTTCCAGCCCGGCTGGTTGAAACAGGCACTGTTCTTGGCAGTGCAAAAACCTAGGCACCATTCCTTATAATAATTTAATGGTTCTTTTCCTAGCCTTGGTTACTTTCCTCACACATATGCAGTAATTATTCCTACACTGAATACATGAAGGAGATCCTCTGTAGATTCTCTTTGGTACTTTGTCTGGCAAAATCTAGATACCTCAACCACCCTTGATTTTTTCGTTCGTTTGTTAGTTTGTTTTACATAGATCTAAGAACTTAATATGACAGAATGTAAAGTGATCCAAATAAAATTATCAAGACATAACCAATAGATCAGATTTATTTATTTAGTTCTGAGTCACTAAAATGTATTAAGGATATTAATGTCCATCATTGGTTAGCTGATTTCAAAATTATCAAAACTCATAACATACTTTAGCAACACTTTCTTTTTTATATATATTTTTTGTTTGTTTTCATTTCCAAAAACAAATACCCCTTGATATGTGGAAGAAACATTGTGATGCTGTTTTTGACCTTGTAAAATATATTAATTGCCCCACTAACTGCCAAAACAGTTTTCCATAGCCTTCTGCCAGAAACACTACATCAGATACTGCTTCTGGGGATTCACAGAAATAGATCCATATATTTAGTCTATTTTGGCACCCATGAAGAGGTTTCTTTCTATCCTAGAGGGTTCAAATTGATTTTAATCTTGCTAAAGACAGATTAATGTGAGACCAATCTGTAATTCTGGCTCAGAAAACAAATTTCACATTGAAACCAATTGAGGTGTCTTAGCATAACTTTACTAAATTTTACTCAGTAAAATAATGCCACGTAGAGTAAGGAGAATATGCTCAGGGGATATACTTACTGACTTAGTGCAGCAAATCAGTATGTCTATGTCATGCATTTACTTTTCTTAGAGGAAGTGGACAGAAAACAGCAGCAATCAAACCTAATTGTGAGAGAGACTGTGGATATCATTTAAAAGTGTTTTTTTTTGGGAGGGCTAAAATAAATAAAAAAAAAGAGAACATTTAGAAGATATACAGTGGAGATCAAATCATAAGATAAAGAAAAACAATAAGAGAAATATAAAATATATGAGTACTATATGCCAAATATGGGTTGTCAACAATATTTTATAAGATTCAATAACAATGTAAAAAGGAATTTCAGTTAAGGAGAATGAATAAGGTGAACTTAAATAGCATGTTTTCTTCACTAGTAAGTAGATCATTACATAATTCATCATGAGAGCAACTCTTATCATCCACATAAATGAATTTTATGATGATAGCAAAACAGTGGTAGGTGGGAATAATCTGAGTCAAACTAATTTTACCATTAATGTCTGGTTTAGTTCACTGATAACTTAAATTTGTTGTATTATATATTCATAGAGAAGAGGAATATATGCCATTTATAAACAATATTAAAGGGAAAACTAAGTTAGACATCATTAGAGAACAGTAATTTGTTTGCTTGGAGTAGGCATAAAACTCAGGAAAAACTCAGTATAATAAATCTTTTAATGGCAGAGAGCGAACATAAATGCAAAGCCATCATATTTTATCAAATAGCATCTTGATAAGTTCCTCCATGAAAATTTTTTTAGTAATAAAAAGATTATTGTTTTAAAGGTTATAATTTAGGACAAGCCAGATGATACCAAGTTATGAGAAGAAAACTGATAAGACACAGCTAAGGAAATCAGAAGAGTGACAACTGTAACTGGATAGCTCTCATTGGCTGTAAAATTAGAAGACACTTTGAAAGTATAATGAACACATGAATTATGTTTTGAGAGAGTCAGGCGGTAAGTTGTAACACAGAGTCAGAAAAAAGACCTTAGGGTTGAAATTAATCAAAATTGATCAATTTCTCTGGCATGATTTTCATTTTCTGTTATCAAAGAATTTTCATTTATACCATAATATTAAAGTTGATGCCAGAGTTTCAATCAGGCCAATTCACATCTATCTTTAGTTTTGGTGCTTCCTATAGATACTTGAATAGGAAGGAAAGGAAAACATAGGAGAGCCACTGAAGATTCTGCTTTGTATGTTAAACACTTTAATATTGATCAATACATATTGAAAACTAAGATAATGTAATCATTAATTATCACAGATTTGAGTGCAAACTGTTGCAATTTAGTAATTTGAAACTTGAACCACAGTTTTAAAATGAAAAGGCTTTATATTGATCTTATTATTTATCTGTCATGGTTCCTTAAATTGCAAGTAACTAATGATAAGAATAGATGAATAGGGTTGATCCCTGATTAGACAATAAATGCTAATTATTTTCTTTAAGTTCATAAACAGATACTTTAGAAAGAGTAGCTATGGACATCATTTTTCTAGGGACAGAGGACAAATATAAACAAAACAATAGCTCCTTGAAGAGGCATGCATCACCATCTTTGTAGATAACTAAATAATACATAACTTGAAGGTAGAGACCAAGTCTTACATTACATTATTCATAAATAAGCATTCTTCTAGATTATGAGAATCTAACAGTAAAAACATAAAATCTTTGTACTTAGAGTTTACATTCTACTTTTGTAGACAGATATTGAATAAAGTGAATAAGAAATTAGATAATAAGTACTTAGAAGAACACAGTTGAGAAGCATGATAGAAATTATTGACATAGGAATGAGATGCAAATTTAGATAAGGTAGAAAGGCAGGTCTCACAGAAAAGAACCCATATATGCAAAGAAGTAAAATCAGTGAAGGAATAAACCATGCAGATATCATGAAAGAACATTCAAAAAAGAGAGAACAGAAAATGCAAAAAGCTTGAAACAGGAGGTCACTAGTATGTTTTTGGAACAGACACGATGAGGCCAGTATAGTTGTAATGGAGTTAACAAGAGGGAGGGAGAGGGAGGGAGAGAGAGAGAGAGAGAGAGAGAGATCTCAGTCTTTTATAACCTAATCTTGAAATTGACACTGCATTGCCTTTGTCATATTCTGTTTCTTAGAAGCAAGTTTCTAGGTCTAGCCCATACTTAAGGGGAAATAATTATATGAGGGCATAGGTAACAGGAGATAGAATTCATTGGTAGCAATTTTCGAAGGCAGTCGAACAAAATGACTATTAAAATTGTTAAAGATTTTTATTATTATTCAAAATGTTTTCTCTTAATTCAGGGCACTCAAATTAATCAAGTCTCTAAGGGGCTGGGAGTGGGAGGTTGGGGGTGGGATCCTGGATAATTAATACAAAAGGCCAGAAACAAAATTATAAAATATTTTTAAACATTATTTAGTGTTTAAATTAGAAATTCGTTTTGGTTATTTTATCTGGTATAAAAAGAAAATCCAATATCATATTGCATTCAAATACCAACATTTAGTACTATAGAAGAAAATTTTAGGTTACTATTGGATTGTCAGAAAAGTCATGACACAGTTTTGCAACAAAAAACATTGAAAAAATATGCCATGACTTTTCTGAAAACCCAATACTTAATGAGTCACCAGCTCTCTTCTTGAAATCTCTTATACTTTCATAAGACAATATAATGATAACAACCCAAGGCAAATTTATTGTTGATCTAAGAAGATAAAGCAAGAATACCCATTATGCTCCTACACT
This sequence comes from Aselliscus stoliczkanus, assembly GCA_033961575.1. NCBI lineage: Eukaryota > Metazoa > Chordata > Mammalia > Chiroptera > Hipposideridae > Aselliscus > Aselliscus stoliczkanus. The sequence goes on from CM066729.1 coordinate 43,160,084, forward strand.
ATTAATTACTATATGTTCTTTTAGTAGCAGTACAAGAACTTTTTTTGTTTTTTTGTGTGTTTTTTTCAAAAACATTTCCAAAAAAAGTAAAATGTTACTTGAGGCATTTCTAGGTAACAGCATTTAATAATCAGATGTGTGGGGGAAAAAATGGCTTGACGCATGATGTTAGAGTATCCATTCCTTTAGAAAACATTTATTGGACAGTTACTATGGAAATACACTGTCCTTGGCTTGGGATTACAGCAGTAACAGAATTAATAAACATCCTGCTCTTGGAAATCTACATGCTTTGGAAACAAACAGCAGCATCACCTCACCCACTAACCTAGTTACAGCATCAGTATAGCTCAAAGGGCTGGACCAGGACACTAAAGAAACAGACATTGCCCAGATCAGCTGTCCCTTGTAATCTATATTTAGTAACTTGATGTCAAAATGAAATACTAACTGACTTATCCCAAAGGTGCTTCCTTGGACTTGAGTGATTTAATATGTAGGAATATCACATTAGTACTTTGAATAATCTTTGTTTCCATATTTGATATTAAATAGCAATGAGTGAGGCAGCTATTTGAAAGATACGGATATAGTAAATTTTAGACAAGGACTCAAACATCTGAGCTGTAACATATACTCTTAACTCCAAACATTTTTCAATGTGCGAGCTGCCAGTATCCAAGTTATTTTGTACTTCTGAATTTTCACTTAGTGATCATTTATCCTTTTTGGAAAAATACCCAGAGAAGCATAATTAGCAGTTGGCAATTGATCCCTTTCTGTTCTCAAAGAAAGCATGGGTCAACAGTTCACTCCCTGAAGTATAACACATTCCCCGCCCAAGCAGTGGCCTGTGACTATTTCTGCTATTTCTTTAGCATCAGCATATTGTTTAACCTTGAGGTTAGTTGTTTTGAGAGTCTGCATCTATGTGCAAATGCCCTATTTTGCAATGCAGAGGTGATACCAAAATATCTTGCTCTAAAGATTACATTAATTTTCAGTGAAAATGACAATATTGTTTTATACTTCTCCCTTAAGCTCTATGAAGGATCTTATTGGAATCTATAATTCCTTGCTAAAACAAGACAAACATGAATACAGACTGCATCATTTTTAACAAAAAAACCACAGTACAATAAAAAATTGGCCAACATATATGCTTTTATATGTCATCTGCAAGTTGGGATATGAAGTGGTATCTTTGAAATATCTGCCACTAAGTAAGGATCAATAAATATTGACAGAATATGTCACTAAATAATGATGATTTAAGTAATTAATATCACAGGCACGGTTCCTCATTTTGATAAAGAAGGGCAATATACATAGGGTACCAAAAAATGTACACAGATTTTAAGAAAGGAAAAAACTGTATTAAAATTGTAATACAATGAATGACTCTAGCATTCATTTGATTACGCCATTTTTTGAGGGAACGTCATGTTACACATTGCTACCATGATTCAATTCAACTTCGAAAAGTAACACATAGATAATATCTCTTAAAATGTGTACATTTTTTGGCACCCCCAGTACATATCACTGATTGGAAAAATTACTATTACTTAATGAAAGAGGTAGGCAATCCACAGTCTGAAATTACAATTTGTCTCAAGGGGAATTTTACAAATGTTTCACTTGGAATTCCTTACTTTTCTTTGTGAAGAACAACAGAGACAAATGCAAACATAGCAGAACAAATTTCAGTTGTCCAGAATCATCTCTTAATAAATGACTCAGAGATACTCTGCATACAGTAAAGGAATTCTTAGAGAAACAGAAGCTGCTATTCAGCAAGTGACCTGGGCAAAATCCTGAAGTCACATTTGTCAGATGTATTGAAACTACAGTCTCACCATCTATGTTGTCCAGGGCACTGAGGTTTGTAGGAGAAAGTATAATTAGATGGTTGGGATATTAGAGATTAGGGAAGAAATTATTGAGGAAGTCAGAAAAAATAAGAGCTCTCTTTTTTTTCTATTTCATTTTCTTACTGTCTCTTTCATATCTGTCTCTTTGGCTTTCTATTTTTTTTTGAGCTTTATTGAAATATAAATGATATATAATATTGTGTGAGTTTAATACATGCAATGTAATTATTTGGCATAAATACATATGGTGCAATAATTACCACATTAGGTTAATTAGCACCTCTGTGCCTCACGTAGGTACCTTTTTTCAGGGGGTTGAAAACATTTAACTTTCAAGTTAGTACTTAGGAGCTCTCAAGTATACAGTGTAGTATTGTTAACCATGGTCACCATGCTGCCCACTAGACCCCTAGAACATAGTCATCTTATAACTGGGAGTTTGTACTCTTTGACCACCATCACCCATGTCTCCCAACCTCCAGCCCTTGGCAACTATCAATCTATTCTGTTTCTAGGAGTTCGGTTTGTTTTTTTGTTTTGCTTTGCTTTGTTATTTTAGATGTCAGGTACAATAAGACAATACAACATTTGTCTTGACTTAATTTCACTTAACATAATGCCCTCACACTTCATCTATTGTTGTCACAAGTGGCAGGATTTCCTCCTTTTTAATGGCGGAATAATATTATATTCTCTGTATGGCACATTTTCTTTATCCATTCACCCATCAAGGGACACTTAGGTGGTTTCCATGTGTTGGCTATTGTAAATAGGCTGCAATGACCATTGAGGGGAGACTGTCTCTTCAAGATAGTGATTTGAATATATGCCCAGAAGTGGGATTGCTGGATCAAATGGTAATTCTATTTTTAATTACTTGAGCAACCTCCATACTGTTTTCCACAGTGGCTGTAACAAGTTACATTCTTACCAACACACTGGTTCCCTTTTCTTTACATTCTTATCAGCACTTGTTATCTCTTATCTAGTCTTTTTGATATTAGATATCCTAACTGGTATGAAGTGGTATCTCTTTGTGGTTTTGATTTGCATTTCCCTGATGATTAGTGATTTTAAGCACCTTGTCATTATCTATTGACCATTTGTTTATCTTCTTTGGAAAAATGTCTATTCAGTTGCTTTGCCTTGGGATTTTTAATATGGATTGTTCGTTTGTTAGCTATTAAATTGTATGCATTCCTTATACAATTTGTATATTAATCCCTTACCAGGTATGTGGTTTGCAAATATTTTCTTCCATTTTGTAGGTTGCCTTTCATTTTATTCGTTATTTGCCTTGCAGAGTTTTTTAGTTGATGCAGTCCCACTTGTTTGTTTTTGCTTTGTTACTTGTGCTTTTAGTGTCATATACAAACAAACAAACAAAAAAATGATTACCAATAGCAATGTCAAGAACCTTTTCCCCTGTTTTCCTCTAGGAATTTTACAATCTCAGGTCTTATATTTTAAGTCTTTAGTCCATTTTGATTTTATTTTTGTGACTGGTTTAAGTTAGGGTTCAATTTCATTCTTTTGAATGTGAATATTCAGTTTTCCCAACACTGTTTATTGAAGAGACTATCCTTTCCCCATCAAGTTTTTTTTTTTTTGGTTTCCTTATCAAATATCAGCATATATCCATGGGTTTATTTTTGGTCCTCAATTCTGTTCCATTGTTCTTTCTGTAAGTTTTCATTAGTACCATGCTGTTTTGATTACTATAGATTTGTAATATAGTTTGAAATAGGAAGTATGATACTTCCAGTTTTGTTCTCCTTTCTCAAGATCTCTTTGGATATATAGATGTCTTTTGTGGTTCTGTATAAATTTTGAACTTTTTTTTTCTATTTCTGTAAAAAAATACCAATGGATTTTTGATAAGGATAGCATTGAAGCTATAAATGATTTGAATAGTATACACATTTTAACATTAGTATCCTCCACATTTAAAAGATAACTTGGGTGTATCATTCTTGGTTGGTAATTTCTCTCTTTCAATAGCTTGACTATTTGATTCTCCCTGCTCCTGGCTTGCAGTTTCTGCTGAAAAATCTGATGATAATCTAATGGGCATTCCTTTGCAGGTTTCCATCTTCTTTTCCCCAACTTCCTTGAGAATTTGTCATTAATTTTTGACAGCTTCAGTGCAGTGTGTCTTGGAGAAGGCCTGTTAGGATTGAGGTAATTAGGTGTTCTATTGCTTCTTGGTTTCAAGCACCCAGTTCTTTCCATAGGTTTGGGAAGTCCTTGTGCACAATTTGTTTGAATAGTTGCTCTATTCCCTTCTCCCTCTCTTTTCCTTCTGGTATACCCATTATTCTCATATTGCTCTTTCTGATGGAATCAGATAATTCTTGTAGAGTTCTTTCATTTTTTTTAACTCTCAAGTCTCTCTCGTCTTCTTTCTGTGTCATTTCCAGGTTTCCACGTTTGATATCACTAATTCTTTCCTCCATCTAGTTAGCTCTATTTTCTAAGTTCGCTATTTCATTCTTGATCTCTTTATTGAGTCCTTCATCTCCAGAATTTCTATTAGGTTCTTTATTAAAATTTCAATCCTTTGGTAAAATATTCATTTATTTGTTGCTGTTGATTTTGTTTATGAGTTCATTAAACTGTCTATCTGAGTTTCTTTTAGTTATTTGAGTGGAATTGCTGAGTCACTTAGTATGACATAGTAGAAAGTGTCAATCACTTCTCTAAAGTTTTGTACCAATTTATATTCCCATCAACATCATATGTGTTCCAACTTTCCAGTTACTCATCAACACATGGAATTGTCTATCTTTCTGATAAATATGTATGATACTGTGGTTATAATTATGATTTACCTGATAGCTAATGAACATCTTTGTTTTAAGCTTACTCATCACTTATGTAAAAAAAAAGTGTTCAAGAATGTAGATATCAGTATTCTTCATGATAGCATAAAACATCTATTGTCAAGGCTATAAAACAAATTACATGTTTATTTGGGTTCTTAAAAGATTCAAATTTGGGTGACACAGATTCAGGGTAATACCTGAACTATGCTCTGGGGAAGACAAAGAAAGCCAGAGCTTATAGAGACAAAAAGCACAAACTGTAACAAAATAAAATTTTCCTATTGGCTGTTTAACATGGAGTGATAATTAGTTCAAAAAGGATTGGCTAGGTGCAGGTGTAAAACTTTGATGTAAGCAAGTTCCAGGCTCTACTTTTACAGCAAACCTGAGAGTCCAAGAGTTTAAAACTTATTTAGGTCCTTTATGTGAATGAATAAAATTTATTTAAGTCCTTGATGATGATGAAATGGATTATCTTCTTTCAAAATAAATAGTGCAGGTGGTCTGTTTGCCATGGTAAGGAGGAACTAAAGTTTAGGATGTGGTCTTATGGCTGGTTCAAAAGTTGATAGGTGAGAAGAACATAAGGTGAACCTCCTTGTCACCTCCTGGCTCCATTTTCATTCCTTTGACATAAATTACTCTGTTGTGGCAATTTCCATTCACAGTGGCAACTCAAACAAATGTCCATCACAGTTATGAGCATGAACAAAGCTATTGCTACACATAAAATATGGATGAATTTTACAAATATAGCATTGAGTAAAAAAAGCCAGGCACAAAAGAGAACACACTCTATGTGTGCTAGTGAATATGGGTGCTGGTTACATTAGTGTGTTCACATTGTGAAAAGTTATTGAGCTTAGGATTTATGCACTCCTCTGCATGTAATTTTTTTTTTTTTTTTTAAATTTTGAGGGCAGTGTTCGGTCCTCACATATGGGACCAAACCGGGGCCGCTGGCTTCCAAAGCCAGCGCTTAACCACCGCGCCACTCGGCCGGCCCTGCATGTAATTTTTATAGCAATAAAAAGTTAACATAAAAATAAAATGGAAAAAGAAAATATTTTGTAACAAAAATTAAGTAGCAAGATGGTATTTCAGGAAAAATCATAAACATGGCAAAAAGATTCATTTAGGGTAGAGGGTAAATGTTAAGAACTATTTTGTTATTCATGATAATGAGGGCAAACCCACTCTTCTGAAGAAACTCACCTTTTTTGTTTATTTGTTTTGTTTTGTTTTTAGTTTGATAGGCAGTAAAGAGGTAGAATAACTTCATGGAAGGTCATAGCTTTAGAGTTAAACATTCCTAGGAAGGAATCCTAATTCCAAAACTTTTTAACTGGATGATTTTAAGTAAGGAACCATTTAAATATTAATGAAATGAGATAATAATATCTGCCTTGAAAGACTTTGCTAAGCATGAAAGATGATATAAGTTTACTTTACAGTGCTTGCCACATAATATGTGCTCAATATATGATAGCTTAAAATAGATACATTAGAGATATTGTCTTACATGTATGCAAACAAAAGTCTATGTTGGAGGATAAATATGTACAAATGAAATGACTGGAGCAGGTAGTTTAAAGAGAAAAGGAATAAAAGGACAGTCGTTTATTGGACCACAATATCAAAAGTAAAGTTTCTTTGTCAGAAAAAATTGGCTACTTTCTCTATAAATTATGAGAAAAAATTCTGTATATAATGTGTGTTAATTCATTGTAATTATTTGCCTACTTTACCTTAATATTTTGTTGTTGCTGTTGTTATAGACTTTGGAACACATATACACAACTCAAATACCATTGAATGAGTTTTGTTGCCTCTTGTGATATTTATTATTTTATGTAACTAAGTTTTTAAAATCAAGTGCTAAAAATTACTCAAAGATGTTTATTGTACTCACAATTAGGATAATGTAAGCAGTTGTCTTTATAGGCACTTGTACTATGAAATGAATAAATTCCTGAAAATTCATGTTTACATATATGTAGAACAAGTGAGTTTTTAATAAGATAATAGATGAATATGTTAGGAATTGTAACTCATAAAGATAGGTAAGATTTATCATTTTCTCATATTCTAAAGATTTAAAAAATTATAGGCAAAATTAAATTTTATAAAGTAGTTGTAAAAAAATTTAAGTTTTGTATTTTAAGAAAATTAAAGAGAAAAACCTAATATTGTGGCACTTATGTCAATAATGGCAGTTCTGCTGTTTTAGTGTAAAAGTCAACATAGACAATATGTCAACAAACGGATGTCTCTGTGTTTCAATAAAACTTTATTTGCAAAACCAAGAGATGGCATTTGGGCTAAAGGCCATAGCTTACTGAGCCCTGCACTAGGGCATTATGGTCACAAAGCTGAAGCTGGATTGCTGCCACTTTTAGGTATTGGCAAGTTGGAAAGAGGGATAAAATATGAGAAAGTCCACTGTCGTAAGGACCATACTAGAAGTTGCACGCATCATTTCTGCTCATATTTCACTGGTGAAAATTAGACAAATCTACCCTCAATGAAAGCTAGAAAATATAATGTTGGGTAGATTTGTACTGCTACAACACTATTAGTGGAGAAAAGAAGAAGAATGAAATTCGCTGGAGATCCAATAGCCTCTGACACCCAAAGAAAACCTGATTTTCTCCAACATGCTTAAGTTCCAATGTGAGCTTTGTACTTTACAGGATGTAAAATTTATGCAATTTAAACCCCTTGTTTCTTTTAAATCCTCATTCATAAATTGAGGAAAAATAACATAACCTACCTCATAGGATTATGGGAAACATTAAATGTTACCACAGTTGAAGCACTTTGAATATTTTGAGACAATGCCTCAAAATAGCTTTCATGTCCTTAGAGACAATGTTAATTTCCATTCACTAGATTAAGAGACAGAGGATCAAAGATTTGAGTGCTTTGTTTAAGATCGCATAGTTAATAGGTAACAGACCAAAAATGAAACTTTGTCTTTCTGATTCTTTACTTTCATTGCACCACATACTGAGCACACAAAAAGGACATCAATGGAACAAATCTGTGTGTGGGATGACAAATGAAATTTTTGGAAGTTAGGTGATCTTGCAACATGTTTGTATGTTGATTGGATTGACCCAATAAGAAGTCAAGTAGGGATGACAAAGGAAAAGAGAGAGGGTAATTCCAGGGGGAATGTCTTTGAATAGGCAAGAGGGTGGGGATCAACTCAATAAGTAGAGGGTTTGACCATAGATAGAAGCACAAACATCTGTAATAGCAAAAGCAAGAGAAAGTACATGGATACAGATGTAGGCAGGTTGATAGAGTGTGATGTATGGTGGTGGAAGCACAAAGATTTCCCTTCTAATGCTTTTTTAAATTCTTCTCCAGCTTTTTAGAGGTATAATTGACAAAAAAAGTAATGTAAGATATTTAAAGTGTACAACATGATGATTTGATATACATATATAGTTAAAGGATGCCCCCCATTGAGTTAATTATACATCCACCACCTCATATATATTTATCTTTTTCTTCTTTCTCTCTCTCTGTCTCTATTGTGTGTGTGTGTGTGTGTGTGTGTGTGTGTGTGTGTGTGTGTGAACATTTAAGTTCTACTCTCTTAGGGAATTTCAATTATTAGATACAGTGTTATCAACTATAGTCATCATGTTAGATCCTCAACCTTATTCATCTTATAACTGAAAGTTTGTACACTGTTACCAGCCTCTCCCTATTCCCCCCACCCTCCATCCCTTTGCAATTATTTTTCTACCCTCTGTTCCTATGAGTTTGGCTTGTTTTTTTTTTTTTTTTTTTGACAATTAATTATAAGTGACAAAATGCCATATTTGTCTTTTCTTGCTGGCTTATTTCATTCAGTTTAATGCCTTCCAGATTCATCCATATTATCTCAATGACAAGGTACCTTCTTTTCTAAGGCTGAATAATATTTCATCTATATATATAATTTTATTCATTTTTTCATCAAAGAATACTTTGTTTCCATACTTTGGCTATTGTGAATAATGTTGCTATTAACATGGAACTATAAATATCTCATTGATAAAATGATTTCATTTCCTCTGGATATACACTTGAGCATTAAACAATATGTGGGTTAGGAGCACTGGCCCCTGCATAGCCAAAAATCTGCATATAACATTTGACTCCCCCAAAACTTAACTACTGTCCCTCAGCATCTGTGGTGCATTGGTTCCAGGACACCCATAGGCACCCAAATCCATGGATCATCAAGTCCATTATATAAAATGACAAAGAACAATGCACATAGTCCACCCTCTGCATCTGTAGATTCCCAACCTCAGGTCAAAAATACTGTTTTTGATCCACATCTGGTTGAATCAGCAGATGCAAAACCTAAGGATACAGGGGGCTGACTACATATTTATGGAAAAAAATCCATGTATATACTGCACCAACACAATTCAAACCTGTGTTGTTCAAGGATTAACTGTATACAAAAAGTAGGATTTCTTCATCATACATTAGTCCTATTTGTACTTATTTATTTCTTAACTTTCTTTATACTAGTTTCAGGTTTACGAAACATATTGATTAGACATTTACACCCCTCACACAGTATAACACCCCCCAAGTTTATTACCTCTCTGACATTGTATAAAGCTGCTACAATACCATTGACTATATAGCTCCATTTTTTAAAATGTTAAACGCCATTCTGTTTTCCATAGTGATTATACCAGTTTATATTTCCACCAATGGTGTACAAATGTTCCTTTTTCTCCACATCCTTGCCAGCATTTTTCATATCTCATCTTTATAATAATAGACATCCAAAAAGATATGAGGTGATATTTCATGGTTTTGATTTGCATTTCCTTGATGACTAGTGATGTTGAGCAGCTTTTGATTACCTGTTGACCATCACTATGTCTTCTTCAGAAAAATATCTATTTATGTCCTTTACCCATTTTTTCAGTGGGTTATTTAGTTTTTGCTATTGAGTTATATGAAATCCTTGTATATTTTTGGATATTAACCATTTATCAGATATGTGGTTTGCAAATATTTTCTCTCATTCTCTAGGTTGACTTTGAATTATATCTATGGGTTCCTTTGCTGTGCAGAGATTTATAGTTTGTGGTAGCCTCACTTATTTATGTTTTTTAACTTTGCTGCCTTTGCTGATGGTGTCATATATGGCTTTTATTATACTGAGGTACATTCCCTCTACATTTAATTGGTTGAAATTTTTAATCATGAAAAGATGTTAAATTTTGTCAAATGCTTTTTCTGCATATTTGAGATGACCACATGATTTTTAGCCTTCATGGTGTTTATGTGATGTATCCTATTTGCTGATTTGCAGATGTTGAACCATCCTTGCATCCCTGGAATAAATGCCACTTGATCTTTTTATAGGTTTTTATTTTCTTAGTGAACTAGAAAGCAGGGTCATAGTGAGGAAATTGGAGGAATGTTAGAGGTATACAAAACAGGTGCAAAAGAGTTTTCTCTGCGAGTGGGAACATTTTTGTAGACAAGGAATTCTAGATAACATTAAGTGTCATATAATTGGTCATATTTTTAAAGAATATAGGATTAGTATAGTTTTGTGTTTTTCCTCACCCAAATTAGTTGCCAACATGCAAATGTGGAATAGACAGATAATTGGGTTTCACCACGCTTGGGTTTTAACTAACTATGTCAAACGAAGAAAGCAATAGGGCTTGAGAGTTCATGTAAGAGAATTAGTCTAACAATGGATTACAGAAACTAAGATGGGTAAGGAGGGAGTAGAAATTATAAAGGACTGAGCAACAGTGGCAAGATGGTAGAATCAAGGGAAATTTTACTTAGGACTGAGTGATATCAAAGAATTGCAGTAGTCAGGGAAGAAGAGGAAGTAAACTGGAAAGATAAAGAGTTCTATTCAGATGGTGGAATGTTGAAATTCAGATGATAGAAGAGGTCGATATTGACAGTGTCTATGGTTTGTCCTTAACAGTGAGGCCTGATGAAATGTGACAGATAAAATCAGGTGAAGAAGAGATCAAGAAACCAGTAGGTTGTCAAAAGCTATTGGAAGATGATCTACATTGATGTTGAAATTATCAGGAATTCCAACGAGTTGTGTTGGAGAAAATAACAGTAAATAAGATGCTAAAATATTCAAGGAATTAGAAGCAGTGCTCAAGGGTTTTGTAGATGATTGCAATAAAGAGGGATCACACCTATAGACTGATGGCAAGAATTATATTACAATCTAGTTGTGTCTCTTGGGCTTTATCCTTTTTAAAAAAAAAAACATACTTAAATTTCTAATGCTTAATTCAATTAATAAAAATAATTTAGTATGAAAATAGTAATTTTTATAATAATTAGAAACAGTAGACAAGAAGCTCTATGGAACTCAAGATTTCCTATAGTTCAAAAAAAAAAGTCACAATAGAAATAATTAAATCTATCCAATGAGAGAAGGTGCATTTGAAATCAAGCTAACCAGTCGAGCATCCTTTAATATTTTGATAATTACAATTAAATTGCTTAAAAATTGCATTGGTCTCAGCTAAGTTTTAGTGACTAAAATCTGCATATAATCCCTGAAGATGCATAGAAAAAAACAAATAATTATTTGTGAAAAAGTCACATCATATATAAACACATTGGCAATTGGACTTTGCATCTGCAAACATCAGTTGTTTGTAAATAGCTAAGAAATCCACATTTTTAAAGGCTGTGGAACTCATTGCAAACCCACTAGCACACTAACATAAATGTCAAACAACATCATACAAAGAATAAATTTGCTGGTCAGCAAAATTATGTTAGAGTTAGTATATGCTAAGGTACCAATTGAGGAATATGATTCTGATTTATAATGTTTATGTTTAGTGTTTCAACATACTTAGGCTCTGTTTATATAATCACTAAAATATTAGGTCTTTTTGATTGACCAAATAACTGGTTTGACTACATTTTAAACTGAATTGATTGAATTTCTCAATTTACTTAGTCACAGGCTTAACAAAACCATAAAACAGAAAAAAAAAAAAAAGGATTACTATTTCCATCTCTATGTATTTAAGCAGCAAAAAGGCTTAGGAAATCATGTTAATATAATACAGCAAGCAGAAGAGGCAAAGCTGAGTCTCCCTGACATTTGTAATGTCATGCAAAGACAGAAAAATAAGGAGTAGGACCTAGAGGTGTAAGCCAGGAGCACAGTAAAGCCTAATTGACATAGCTTAGGCAGGGTGGAATTCATTACAGCCACCATGTAAATTGGTGCATAGCCTTGGCCAGCAAAGGATCCCGTATAGTCAAAGGAATTCAGTTTTGTAATACACCGTGAAGCTGCTGTGGGATGTATTACTAAAAGTAATTACTATTTTATCAAACTGGGAACATCTGAGGTTTTAGGTGTTTATACAGTCCATTTTTTTCTCTATGTGGCTTTTCTTCTAAATCATTCTTGGCTCCCTGACACCCATGAAAGAGTTAGCCATTTTTCAAGGTTTGCTTCTCTTAACAGGAAAGGAGAGTGGCAATTCAGAGAAAAGTCATTAAACTCTACTTTTACATTAGATCAATATTTTTAAAATAGGTTTACTGAAATATAACTCACCACGTGATTCATCCACTTAAATTGTATTGCTAAGTGGCTTTTAGTATATTCACAGAGTTGTGCAATGATCACAACAATCTAATTTTAGAATTAAGTCACCCCAAAAACAATTGGGTACCCATTTGCAGTCAATCACCATTCTTCCCACCTCCCAGCCCTAGACAAACACTAATCTAATTTCTGTTTATATAGGTTTTGTCTATTCTGGTCATTTCATAGAAATGGAATCATACATGTGGTTTTTTGTGACTAGCTTCTTTAAGAATAAAGTTTCCAAAGTTTTTTCATGTTGTTGCATGTATTAGAATTTTGTTCTCTTTTTTTATCTGAATAAAATTCTATTTTATGGGTATAACACATTTTATTCATCCATTCATCAATTGTTAGACATTTGGGTTTTCTTCTCTTTTGCTAAGTGAACAATGCTGCTATGAACAATCCACATAAACATTTTTGTACAGACATATGTTTTAATTTCACTTAGGTACACATCTAGGAGTGAAATTGTTACATTGTATGGCAACATTTTGAAAAACTGACAGATTGTTTTCCAAATAGCTGCAACATTTTATGTTTCCACAACCAAGGTATAAAGATTCAAATTTCTCCGTATCTTGTCAACACTTGTTACGGTCTGTCATTTTGATTATAGGTGCCCTAGAGGGTATCAAGTGGTATCTCATTATAGTCTTGATTTAAATTTCCCTAAAGAATGATGATGCAGATCATCTGCTAATGTGTTTATTAGCAATATGATATCTAGAGAAATGTCTGTTCAGATTCTATGCCCACTTTATTTTGGTTATTTGTTTTTGTGTTATTAAGTTGTAGGAATTCTTTATACATTCTGGATAAAAAACACTTTGAATTTATAGCTTGGAAATCTATTTTTCCCCAAATTATGGGTTGTTTTGCAATTTCTTGACAGTGTTTTCTTTGAAGCACAAATATTTTAAATTTTAATGAAGTCTAATTTATCTTTTTTTTCTTTTCTTGCCTGCAGTTTTAGTGTCATATCTAAAAAAATCACTGTCAAATCCAATTTCATGAAAACCTACTCCTACATTTTATAGTTTTAGCTCTTACTCTTAGGTCTTTCATTTTCTTTGAATTAATTTTTTATATATGGGTTGAAGTAGGGATCCGACTTTATTATTTTGTATGAGGAAGTTCAATTGTCCCAGCAACAGTTGTTGAAAAGATTATTCTTTCCCCCATTCAATTATCTTGGTACCCTTAATGAAAAATCAATTGACAATAATCATAAGGGTTCCTTTCTGGACTCTCAATTCTATTTCATTGATTTATATGTCTATCCCCATGTTAATGCAACTAATTCCCAGTTGTTGTTGTTTTTGTTTTTGTTTTTTGTTTTTTTGTTTTGTTTGTTTGTTTCTTTGAGGGCAGTGTCCCTGGCCCTCATATGTGGGACCTGAACTGGGGCCGCTGGCTTCCCAAGTCAGCGCTCAACCACTGCGCCATACGGCCGGCCCCCACTTATTGTATTTTTGTATTAAGTTTTGAAATAGAAAATGTGACTTCTTGATTTTTTTTTTAATTAGTTTGGTTATTCCGAGTCACTTGCTTTTCCATATGAACTTAAGAATCAGCTACTCAATTTTTACACATGAGCCAGATGATATTTTGATAAGGATGGCAATGAATTTTAGATAATTTGGGAAATATTTCCATTAAAACAAAATAGTCTTCCAGTCCATAAACATACGATGCCTATGTGTTTATTTAAGTCTTATTTAATCTCTTTCAATGATATTTTGTAATTTTCGGTTTGTTTGTTAAATTTATTGGTAATTATTTTCATTTATTTCGAAGTATTTGCTTGTTTGTTAAATTTATTTGTAATTATTTTCATTTATTTCAAAGTATTTGCTAATTTTACTTGTGGTATCTTTGATTTGTTGTTTATTTAGTAGAGTGTTGTTTAATTTCAACACCTGTATGGATTCCCTACATTAATTTTGTTATTAATTTTTAATTTTGCCCTATTATTTTTAGAGAAAATATTTTGTGTGATTCCAATCCTTTCAAATTTATAAAGCTTGTGTGACAGCCAACATATATCCTGTTCTGGAGAATGTTCCATGTGTGCTAGAGAAGAACATGTACTCAACTCCTGTTGGGTGGGGCATTCTATAGATGTTTGTATAGATGTGTCGTTCAAGAACTTTATTTGTTTATTAATCTCTGTCTAGGTTTTTTTTTTTTTTGTACTTTTTTAAATGGGATATTGAAGTTTCCAACTACTATTAAATTGTCTATGTTTCTCTTCAATTCTGTCAGTTTTTGCCTTAGATACTGTTATTAGATGCATGAACACATAATTGATAGATCTTACTGACAGATTGATTCCTTAATTATAAAATGAATCCCTTTATCTCTAATGACATTTTTTGTTTTAAAGTTCATTGTCTGATATTAGAGTTACTCCAGTTGTATAGTCATTATTATTCATATGGTACAATTATTTCTTTCCATTTTACTTTTAACCTATTTGTATCTTTAACCTTAAATATGTCTGGTGGTGCACAACCTCAAGTTGATTTTTTTTTTTAATAAATGTGGCAATCTCTGATTTTTGACTTGATTATCTAATCAAATTGAATGTTATTATTGATATGGTTGGACTTACATCTAACATTTTGCTTTTTGTTTTCTATGTGTCTTTATATTTTATTGCTGTTGTTATTCCCCTTTTCCTTCTTTACTGCCTTCTTTTGTAGGAGAACATTTTATAGTGCAATATATTAACATCTTTAATGATTGTTTTTAATTTAGTCATTTGAGTTATTTATTTTAAAAAATGTTATTTTTAGAAGATTTTTAAGTTTATAGATGACACCATGAAGACAGTACTGAGATCCTAAATATTCCACATGCAGTCTCCTCTATTATTAATATCTTATATAAGCATGGCATATTTGTCACAATCAGTGAACCAATACTGATGCATTATTAACTAAAGTACATACTTTATTAAAATTTCCTTAGTTTTTACTTAATGTTTTTCTTCTGTTCCAGAATCCCACACAGATATAACATCACATTTGTCATATATTCTTAGGCTACCCTTTGCTTTCACAATTACTCCAACTTTCCTTGTTTTAATTACTTTGACAATTTTGAGGAGTGCTTGCCAGTGCTTGTAGCAAGTTCTATTGAGAATTTTCTGGTGTTTTTCTTATGACTCAACTCGAGTTATATGTTTTTGAGAGGAAGACCAAAGAGGTAAAGAGCAATTTCCATTACATCATATCAAGATTACATACTATCAGCTTGACTTATCACTCTTAACATTACCCTTCATCATCTTGCTGAGGTTGTCCTTTGTCAGGCTTCCCCACTATGAAGCTATTCTTTTTTTTCTTACCTTTTTCCATGGTGTATTCCATAGGTCACATATACTTAAGTAGAAGTATTGCTCTACGTCTTTCAGGTTGAAGTACCTACATCCATTATTTGTCTTTCTTCATTACTTATTTAGTTATACAATCATTTCTTTATATCAGGGAGGACTCATGATTATTTACTGATATTTTGTACTATATAATACTATTTTATTTTGTTGTTCAAGTTGATCCAGCTTTGGCTTCTGAGAGCTTTTTTTATTGGTTCTTGTGTTCCCCTTGACAATTTACAATTTTTTTAGCATGATTTTACTTTATGGCACTACAAGATGCTCCAGGGTCATCTCGTGTATTTCTTGCCCCAGTCCTAAAATCATCCATTTTCTAAGGAGCCATCCTCTCTTCTATTGGAGAATGGAAATCATGACCTGCGTACTAAATTTACTCATTGTTATGGAGGTATTGTTATTTCTAGGCCTTCTCAGCTGACAAAGCAAAGAAACATATGTTTGTGTACTAACCTATAGATATACATATACCTATAAATATTTCTATGAGTATATATAACCATTTGTATTCATATTAAGCCAAACATGAGCTTACAATACAGTCTCCAACTCTAATCCATTATGACAAGGATCATTCTAATCCTCTCCTCTTATACCCACTACAACAAATAGAAACTTCACTCCTACTGTCCATTTACCTAATTGTTTATTTTATTATAGATGCATAGCAGTATTAATTATATTATATATTATGATTTTTTTTTTTTTTTTACTATTGTATTATAAGAACTTCAGTTTCCCTTTAAAGCAAGAATTATCATTCCTATTTTGCAGGTATGAAAGCTGAGGCTCATGGAATTTAATTTATTTATCCAGAGTTGCTGTACTTAGGAAGTTAGAAATGGGATTTGCATTTATATCTTCCTGATTCCAAAATCTACCAAGAGCTTCCAACTCCTGCTCTTGTGAATATGACTATGATTCTAGTTATAGTTAATGAAATTCCATACATGTTCCATTTTAATGAAATGAGACCCAGGATGTATAGTCTCTACCTCAAAGACCAGGAGTCTAGGCAATATTAAAAATATTTCCCTCTTGGCTACAAACATAAAGGGTATCTTAGGAAAGAGAAGCAAGTGGAATTGTGGAGATTAGAGAAGGTCTGAAAGGATTAGTAGGGAAGGCAAGTAAATCAAGAGAAAAAGATCTAAATAAACTATTGGCTATGAGAAACTAAATGGGTTTAGTTCTATTAGTAAATCATGCACAAGTGTTGGTATTTGACTCTTTTTACTTACAAACAATAATTTCAGTTAGTTCAACCTATACATTTTTGCCAAAACCTTGAAAAAAAGCCATTATTTTCCTTTTATAACTAATTAGTAGATAATGATAGCATAAATGAGATTGCTTTTGAGGAAGCAATGCCATCTTATATCTTGCTCCCTTACCCTTATTTAACTTGGAGGACAATAATAATAACATAAACTTCTCTTAAAAATATGAAATATTTCTTTCAAATGGCATTTCTTCATTTTAATTTGTTTTGATGAAGATTTTTTAAATCTTGTCAAACTTGCCCAATCAAGATAACCTTTAGTTCTCAGTGATATTGCTGTTAGGATTATAGTTATTAATAGTAGTGATATTAATAGGCATCCTCATTGTCCTATTGCCACCAGTGTATTGTTGTCAGGACAACAGTATTTTCTCATTTGCCCAGAGAGCATCAGCTAAAGTCCTATTTGCAGGTTAAACTATGGTTTTACCCTCACGGTTGCTTAGTTTCTTTAGCTGAAAAGATTGGATTGGGTCAATTTTATAAGGTTATTAGAAAGGTTAATGTTTACAACTTTTAAGGTTCCTTTGGTAAGGGGCTCAGATAAGAAAAAAATGTGTTATTACACACTGTTTGGTACCTCCTGTCACTGGGCTAAGCTACAGATTTAGAATCTTATTAAAATATATCATTTTTCTTTTTATCTATCAATTGTCCTCTTATTGAATAAATAAATTGAATACTGAAGTCGGCATTTACTTAAAAATTCCATCATATTCAACTTCTTTTCACTGACTGTGCCAATTTCATTTGTTTTAAAAAATGCATTTTTAGTCTCTGGGCTGCAAAATACTGAATTTCATTTACCATGAAAAATAAGTAGTCTGTATTAGATTGATGAAGTAATTGAATGATTATGGTGAGCTTAAAATAAGTACAATGAGTATGTACTTATGGTTATTTTAAAAACAAAATTTGAAAAAGAACTTTGCAAGCTATATTTAAAATGTAATTTTAGAAAAAAAATAGAAATTAATCACGTCTTTTCCCTCCACTGGAACAGAGGAAGTGACACCTTGACTTACTTTTCAGGTAACTTAAAAAGAATGTTCAGCTGGATCTAGGCCATTTTCACATTACACATGTATTCTTTTGGAGTTAAAAGTATCTGGGTCTTCGAAGATTCTGAAAAGTTGTCAATGTAGTTGTGAGTCTCCTCAAGTATTGAAATTAGATTGTTCTTTCTATAAAATGTAAACCTCTGGAGTTCATTTCAATATGGATTCTTCACAAATATGTCCATCTCTGAGACTGGGTAAAGAAATTATAATATATTCATATAATGAAATACAATACAATTACTTTTAAAATTATATTTTTATAGAAGCCTTTAATATTTCTTTTAAAAATGTCATAATAAAACAAGTGTCAAAGAAACATGACAAAGAAAATTGTATTATACAATATAATCCCAATCCTGACATTGGGGTGTACATATTGGAAAAATGTGTATCTATACAACTGGAAAAAGAAACATTGATCTCTTAATTGTGTTTATAATTGGATAGTAGAAATGCAAAGTGGTTTTTATTTATGTTTCATTTTTACATATTTTAATTTATCTACTTATTTTTATTTATTAAATTTATTGTGGTGACATTGGTAATAAAATTATATGTTTCAAGTTCTCTCATGCAACATCTATATATTGCATGGTGTGCTCACCACCCAAAGTCAGTTATCCTTTCATCACAATATATTTGTCCCCCTTTACCCATTTCTACCTCCCCTTCCCTCTTACCTATTTTTAACCACTAAACTGTTGTCTGTGTCTATGAGGGGTGTTTTTTTGTTTATTTGTATGTCTTGTTTGCTTGTTGCTTTCAGCTTTATATGGCAAATATGAGTGAAGTCATATGGTTCTCAACTTTTTCTGCCTGATTTATTTCACCTAGCATGATAATCTCAAGACCCATCCATGTTGTCACAAATGGCAGTATTTCATCTTTTTTATGGCTGAGTGATGTTCCGTTGTGTTTATGTGCCACATATTTTTTTATCCAATCACCTATTGATGGATACTTTGGTTGAAATATAAATTGGTATAGCCACTATAAAAAACAGTGTGGAGGTTTCCTCAAAATATTAAGATTAGAATTACCATATGACCCAGCAATCCCTCATCTGGATATCTACCCAAAAAATCAGAAAACATTTTTCCATAAAGATATATGTACCCCAATGTTCATGGCAGCATTATTCATGGTGGCCAAGACATGGAACCAACCAAAGCGTCCTTCAATAGGTAATTTTGGGTATTTTATACACTAAACATTTTTAAAATTACAAATACCAAAAAAAGTCTGCACATATATAATTTGTAAAATTATTAACATGTGAGTATATACAATTATACACTCCTAACTCCTACATAATTAGATTAGGGGAGGAAGGCAGATAGGGCTAATTCTAGTGAGAAGGCAGCAAGTATGGTAAAGCTTGCTCCTTCCAGAAATGAGCAGCTGATAGCTTCATAGGTTAGCATTATGGTGGCTATGAAGCTGTGGAATGGGTATGGTTAGGGGTCCTGGGGGGGGGCGGGGACAAACTTGTCAAAAAATGAAATTATCCATGAAAGATGACAATGTCATGAATGTGAAGATTTGTTGTGGTTGTGGAAGCAAGAATCTCCAGAGGGCTTTAAGGAACTAAAGAATCAATGGTAAAAGGAATAAAGGACTTTTAATTACATGGATGATGTATTTTGATCCTCTTTTAATGTTCTTCAAGGATGAAAGCAAGGGATTTGAATTATTCTAAATTATTGGGATTTCGGAAAAATCATGACATATTTTTTCTATGTTTTTCATTGCAAAAATGCATGAAGACTTTTCCGACAACCCAATATTTTTAGAGACGAGCCTAAGATTTTATAAATGTAACCCTGCCCTGAACTCGTACACATGGATGTTCCAGGTCCACAGACATTGTGGAGATATGTATATAGATGTTTACTTGTGAATTTTTCTATTCCACAATTATAAAAAAGGACTTTTAACTATGGTTAGTGAAGTTGTCTTATCTTACAAAGACATTTCCTAAGTCAGTCTACCAACTGCTTTATTTCCAGCCACCTCTGGCACTTCTGAAAGCCACAGCTATTTCTTAATTCACTACCACACCTTCCAAGTTGCCCTTCGATCCTAATGAATGGCTCACCCTGCTCCCTGGAAGGCATCTCATAAAATGACTTAAGGGAACACACTTTCAGTCCAAAGGGGGGTGATATATGAGTATTTTGGTAGGAAAAGACTAATCAGAGATTTTCCAGCACATATCCAGGATAAAGAAAAGAGTATATGTCTATCCACAATGGTCTTTAAATGAAACTACTTATTTAGTGAGCAATTATAGGATAATATGTGTGACTGCTGAACAAGGAACATGGTAGGTGCTGTGGGATTCTGATAATCATACAAGTTTGGGAAACACTGTGATAAGGTAATGAAGAACTAACATAGCATTTTAAACAGAAGAATACTATGTTCAAATACACATATATCAATCTGGAGGATGGTCTTGAAAGGAATACATTTGGGCAAATCTCTCTGCCCAACCTGTAAGTCTCATATTTTTAAATACGTAAGCATATTTTAGCATGTGTTAAACACAGGTGGCTTAGATAATCACTCTGTGATTTTAATTTTCTTCTGCCAAAATTTTCAGTTGTTTTCCTTTCTTTAGGTTTTTGCAAATTCATTTATAAAATAAAATGGGTAACCTTCATACTCTCTAACATACCTTTTAGGCTTCAAAGTCCCTGAATAACAAAATTAAATAAATGGTTATGGGAACCATTAAAGATTTGTTTCCATAGAACACCTGCCTCTTGATTTGTGAGGGGAAAAAAAAAATTGCCATTTCTATTTAGACATACAATAAAAATATATTCAAAAATCTGGATGATTTCTTTTGGTTTTCTTCTCATTTTTTTTTTCTGTTCCATAATATAAGTTTGTATGTAATAAATGGGAGGAGAAGAAAGAAATGAGAATTTGAGACAGCTCTTCATTGTAAGGATCCTCAATATCTTAGTTGCCATAAAAGTTAATGAGGATGTCAAGTAACTTTGAGGTTCAACCCCCAAAGGACATTCTCAGTTCTTCCAAAAAGCAAAAACTATGCATGAAAATGAGCATCTCTGAGGGAGATGAAACAATGATTATGGTAGAAGACGAGTGGCTCAATTTTGTAAGAATAATGATAAGCTTTGCTTCCTGTGTACTTTCCTAATTGGATAACAGTGAATCCTGTGTACTACAAATAGTGTAGCATACTCATTAAGGTATAGAGAAAAACAGAAGTATCTTGTCTTAGTTATGACTCAAACACTGTAAATTTAGAAACAAGCAAAGACATACCTAATATGAATAGCTTTACATATACTTTCCATAAAGGTTTCTTTCATCTTGACAAGCTACCAGACCTGAGATGAGTTTAATTAGTTCAATGTATCATGCTAAATTGTAAAAAGGAATAAAACTAGGGGAAAGGGAGAAAAAAAAAGGCACAGTTGTTAATTTAATCACACAAGTCTATCAGTAAGGCACTGTATTGAAATGTAAGAATGATGAGAATCTTTACTATTCTCCAGTATCCTAGAAGTCTATTTATATGTGAAACTGCTGAGAAAGGAGTCACCCAACTTTTCTTTCAAATGTATTTTCCTGTCTCATATCATTTTCTTTTATCAAATCTTTTGACAAAAATAGCTGTTCCAGTCAGCAAAAACGGTTGTTAAGAGGAACCACTTGCTCATATATTTCATGACTATGAGAGAACAATGGGTACAAGAGAACTGGAATAATAAACCATTACCATAGGTACATCCTAGGAAATTTTCAGGCATTTTCTAGATAGAAGTGCAGAATACAGAAAGAAAAGAGAGGGAAAAGAAAATTAATGAAAGGGAACTGAAGGACAAAGACACAAGAAAAAAGAAAGGGGAAGAAAAGTGAAGGAAAGGAACCACGGCCCACATAGGAGAGTAACTGCTGGATCTAAGCACATGACCAAAAGGGGAGAAAATGATAAATGTTTCAAAGTCATAAGAAAGACAGTTAATAATATGGTAATAACTAAGTATAGTGCCAGGTGGGTGCTAGACTAGTCAGCTAGACTTCTTAAGTTATATAAATGTATAACCACTATGCTGTACACCTGAAACTCATATATAATCATACTGAATGTCAACTATAATTTAAAATTTAAAAGTGGGGGAAAGGTGAGGGGGCATATGAAGCTCAAATTTCCAGATATAAAACAAATGAGTCTTGGGGATATAATACACAGCATAGGAAATAGTGCCAATAATATTGTGATAGTGTTGTATAAGTGTCAGAAGGTTGCTAGACTTATGATGGTGATCATTTCTTTAGTAATATAGATATTGAATGACTATGGTGTATAATATTGCATGTTAGCTATATTTTAATAAAAATATTAAAATAAAATAAAGTTGTAAGGCAATTATATAGGGCTTTAAAACTAGGTCTTCCAAAGAGAAATCTTAGAATAGCGACAGCTAATGCTAAACTATAATGTATCAAAGGGTTCTTTCTAATAGAAATGCAGTAAAACCTTGGTTTGCGAGTGTTCCACAGAACCAACAAACACTTCCAATACATTCTAACTTGGTAAACGAGCAAGTAGTTTGTTTCCTGAATGAATTATGCTCGCAAACCAAGGCATTACTGTACATTCTTATTATCATTCAGGGGCTCCTAGAGAAACAAATACTTTTCTCATTGATACATTTATCCACTATTCGAGGACTGATAAGATACAGTTGCAAACTATAGAATCAGACCTGCCTTGAGATATATATGTAATATATATATATAAATACCTCGGTTTGCTAGCATAATTTGTTCCAGAAACAAACAACTCGTATTACAAGACACCGCTCACTCATTTACCAAGTTAAAATATATTATTAGGCTTGTGCAAAAGTAAGTGCTTACTTTTACACCAAGCTAATTGAAATGTTTGCTCATCTTGTGGAACACTCGCAAACGAAGTTACTCGCAATCCAAGGTTTTATTGTATATATATTTATATATATTTTTTCTTTTTTCCAAAGTGGAAGGTTTCAAGAAAAGAGAGATACATTCTCATTTACTTCTTTTTTTTTTTTTTTTTGAGGGCAGTGTCATTGGCCCTCATATATAGGACCGAACCGGGCCGCTGGCTTCCCAGGCCAGCGCTTCACCATCGCGCCACTCGGCCTGTCCCATTCTCATTTATTCTTAACTTTCTGACTAATTTTATCAGGTCATTGTCATTAAATTTTCCTAAAATAGGATAAACATTGCTTCAAAGACTCCCACTGAACTCCAGTACAAGTTAGATCAGTTCTGTGGGTTTATTATTATTCAAAAGCTTGAAATTATTTAGGACTTAAAAAATTACTTGGTACTATCAAAGCCATATGCATAGAGGAACAATAATTTTCCCAGGTGAAATTATCCCCTCACCATAATATACAAATGGGTTTCATTATTGCTTTTAGAAATCGGATTATATCTATGCCTTAGCCTACAATCTATTGTTTGAGTTGAGTGATTTCATACATTACCAAGTAATCTCAGAATTATTTCCATCACTGTTCTGATTATTCTCTCAATGAGAAATAACCATTACCTTCCTTTACCCAAACACACTACCAGCTTCCTTCCTATCCTGCCCTTTTGTATAATTAATCTCTTTCCAATCTCTTCCACTCTAGGACCAGAGAATCAGGAATACATGAGCTTTATTGAAAGAATTGATTTCCTTTGACCATAGGATTACGACTATGATTCCAGTTTGGTGCTGAATCCCAGAAAAGTTGAAGCTAAACTTGTGAGCCTCTTATAAGAAAGTATATGAGGCTTGCAGCCTTTCCCCCACCCCGATCCCTGAATTAACCTTATGTAACTCTCCATCATTTCTTCAAAATTATTATTTTCTTCCACAGATTTAAACCATTTATGTTATAGTTTTATATATTTGTATGCTTTGATATCTCTTCTGAACAGAAGGTTAATGTATCATTTAGCTTGCCTTCAGCTGTAGGTTACAAAACCCTGCTAATTCTTTATCCAAGTTAAAATAAATTTTTCATATAAAAGAAGTCCAAAGATAGACAGACTGATCTAGAATTTTGAATCTATGATTTCCTCATGAACTGAAGGACTTTCCCCTTTGTGTGGCTTCTGTCCTCACACATGCAAGATGGCTGATACTCCACTAGGCGGCAAGAAGCTAAAGGAAAAAACACACATTATTGGCTGACTCCATCTTTGTTTTATTTTAATTAGTTCATCCAAAATGCTGATGTTTTTACCCTATTTGTTAGAATTTGCTTGCATGTTGATTATGAGTTGCAAGACATTCTGGGAATGAGAGGGTTTTTTTGTTTATTAGGTTTTGTTTCTATTTTTTTGTTGTTGTTTTTTGTTTGTTTATTTTCCTGGGCAATATGGGCCTCCAAAAGAATTCATTATTTAGTTATAAAAGATGGGGACAATGAATATTGACTAGGCAACTATCAGTGTCTGCTATCATAGGTATATCAAACAAAAATTTTAAAAATACATAATTGTATATACTGGGGGTGCCAAAAATATGTATACAAGTGGACACTTTGGTCATCGTTGCTTAAGCAGTAGTTCACCATAATCAGAAGTGTCTGGATGCTGATGGTAACCACTTTGAGCACCTCTTGTAATTACAGAAGTCAATGAATATTACCATGTTAATATAGTTTCCCTTTCTTAAAATGTGTATACATTTTTTTGGCACCACCTGTATATAGGTAGGATCTCTCTCTCTTCTCTCTCTCTCTCTCTCTCTCTCTCTCTCTCTCTCTCTCTCTCTCCCCCCCTTCCTCCTACCCTCCCTCCCTCTTCCTATCACACATACATATGTATGTAATTGTTTAATTTCTTAATTCTCTTCTCATGGAAGATCCATACTTATTTTCATAAAAAGCACTTCTCCCATAAAGAAAAATCTAACAACTTTTTATATCAACTTTTTATAACAACTTTTAAATATCTCTATGTAGTACTCAGTTTGCATTATTTAAATAATAAACTGAACAAACAGTCATTTTAATCAAACCAACATTTATCTGGCATTATTACATGTAAAACACCGTGCTAGTGTTGATTAGGAATTAAAACATTCCATGTCCTTTAGGAGCTCCTCATCTAGAGATGGAATCAGGAACAAAATATGTGTTCTATTTGTGATCTTTATAGAATAATAACTTCTAAAATAGTGAGCTGTAAATCTAGCTTTATTATATTAAGGAAAGTTTAAAAAAAACAACAACAACTTTCTATTGCATATGGCTCAAAAAGAATTTCAAATTACTGCCCTAAAAATGATATACATGTTTTGTTTTGTGGGAAATTAAGGTCTGAAACACAGAAAATTGTAATTTCTTCCACCTACCTTCTCCCATTTTCACATATACCTTTCCTCTTTACTGAGTGAATTGAATTATGTAAATGCATCATTTTACACACCAGTCAGCATCATTTTGAGTATTTATGTGGAAAATGTACATTCCCTGAATGCACTGATGTGGAAGTATCTTGTTAGTATTTCTGGTTACTGTGACACACATTAAAGTTTGTTAGTTCTCTATCTTCTTTATAGTAGATATATTCTTATTTTTCCTCTATTGCATTCCATCAACAATTAATTTTGATAATTTTGTACTGTAAGCATTTTTATAGGCATCTCATTCATTTTCTCATGATGCAAGAAAGAGCAAGAGAGAGAAAAAGCAACAATGAACAGAGAGAAAAGAAGTGATGGAGCATGAAACAGATAAAGCAATGGAGCATGAAAGGGATTTATTAGTTACAATCACTTCCTCATCCACTAAAAAGAGCACTCTTTACTAGTGATATTGTGATTCTGACTCTTAAATACAGAGAGCCTCACTTTTGGTATCAAGTATAAATGAGCTTTATACACTGGCACACTTGTACTTTTTAAGAGAGGCTATTGAATTTCCAAAAAGGCTGGGACAGGCAAATTCTTCAAGCTTGACCATAAACAAGGTTTCCACATAAGCTAAAAAAAATGGCTAATTTTTACTTTTATCTGAAGTATTAAGACACTGGAAACATTGTATTCACAGAGACAAGGTGGACAAAATAGAAATCAGAAATAATGTACATAATCATCATGGCTTCAGATGTAACTAGTAAAACAAACAATATACCCTTCTGGGTTTTATTTCATAATTTTTAACTATTTGTAATACTCTCTACATCTGCTTCACTGTTTTAGGGAGTACTTTATTATTTTAAATTGTGTATTGTCTTTTTAACTTACATCAACAAGCATAGGTTTAATACAAATGAAAGCTACATTCTGAACATTAAACTTACTCCTTTAAAAGATGATCCATAAAAACAAACATTAATAAAAAAGAAACAAATTTGAGACAAAAATTTCAAAACTAAGCAAGCACTAGAATCCTCCAGTCAGCAGATAAGAGTGGTAAATTGCCTTCAAGGGTGCAAAGGTATACAGTATTGAATATCATATTCTCCTTTTGACTCCAAGTTTTTACTTGAATATAAAGTTCAAAACAGTTAACTTGAACACCCAAAAAAATTTTACCTCATTGTCTTGGGCTCACGGCATTTGATTTTACTTCTTTGAAAATACAATGGTGTGCTAACAAAACCCTCCATTGCCTACCAGTTTTAATTCACTGTTTTGACTTTCATAATTACTTTGTTTCTATATTTAACAAGTGACTATACTGTTATAGCTGTAGTATTAGCAATAGCATTCAATTAACATTCACATTGTGAACTAAAATTATACTACTTTACTAACACTAACTTCTACCTTCTGCTATCTTGCTAAATGGTCCTTAATGTAACAACTAATTTCTTCTTTGCACCTAATCACATTCCTAATTTAAAAAAAAATTACACATGTATAAAAAAGTGTGGTTATTTTGGGGAGAATCATAGTTTATAAGGCAAATTAATCTGTCAACTATCAAGTATTTATTGATCATCAGCATCAGTATGGAATTAAATAAGGCAGGCCAGTGGAAGATGAGAGGAGCAAACATTAAGTTTTCCAATGGTCAAGAAATTCATCAGCTAATAAAACAGACATCAAAACATATATTTAAACACAGAGGGAAGGAAAAGTAAGGAAATAAGATTTGTGTAAATACTGTGTGTACATTTTTCTTCTTGAAATTTGATATATTTTCATTTTACCTTTAAATAGATTATCCATTTTGAGTTAATTTTCATATAAGGTGTAATGTATGTGAGGTGTTTCTTTATGTTGTTTTTGTTTTGTTTTTATATTTAGATAACAAATTGTTTTAGTAAAAACCTTTGTTTAAAAGAGTATTCTTTTTTCTTTACCTTTTCTACGTTGTCAAAGTCAGTTGATCATGGTAGTGTGGATATTTCTTAACTCTATTCTCTTTTATTTGTTTGTTTTTTTGAGGGCAGTGTCACTGGCCCTCATATGTGGGACAGAACCAGGGCCGCTGGCTTCCCAAGCCAGTACTTAACCACCGCGCCACTCTGCCGGCCCCTTAACTCTATTCTCTATTGACCTATGTATCTATATAATCCTTTCACCAACAATATTTTATTCCCATAGCTTTATGACACATTTTGAACTCAGATAGTGTGACCATAACTTGGATCATCTTTTTCAAAATTGTTTTAGTTATCCTAACTCCTATGCCTGTCCATTTATTTTAGAATCAGTTTCCCTATGCCTCAAAAGAAATGTCTGATAAGCTTTAAGTTAAAATGATGTTTGATCTATAAATCAATTTTGGAAAAATTGACAGCTAAACAATATTAATTCTTCTATATTATGAACATAGTTTATCTCTCCACTAAAACAAATAAATAGAGACTATTCTTTTTAATTTATTTCATCAATGTTTTATAGTTTTCATAAATATTTGGGGTTTTTTTGGTATCTCAGAATTAAAAATTAATATTTTTAACTCCAATATTTCATTACAAGTTTACATAATATAATTGATTTTTTAACATTTACCTTTTATCTTGTGATTTTGTTAAATTAATTTACTGATGTTAAGAACTTCTATATAGAGAACTTTTGGATTATCTATACAGACAATCATGCTTTCTCTAACTAACAACAGATTTTTTTTTTCTTTCCAGTCTAATTCCTTTTATTTCTTTTTCTTATTTTATTGTACTGGCTAGAACTTTCAGCATGATTTTGAAGAGGAGCATTGAAAAAAAATAGTTGTTTTGTTCCTCATTTTAAACACATGCACTTACCCTTAAATATGATATTAGATATAGGCTTTGTATAGATGAAATTTATCAGTTTAAATAATTTCTTCTATTATTAGTGGGTTTTTTCATTTTTAATCTATTTATATGCTGAATTACATTGATTAGTTGTCCTTGTATAAACCACACTTGATTATAATATATTATCCTTTAGAGATTTGATTAATATTTTATTATAGGTTGTGTTTATTTTGTCTATATTTATAAGCAATTATGGTTTGTAGTTTTGTTACTTGTAATGTCTTTGCCTCTTTCTGATATTAAGTAATGCTACCTTCAAAATATGTATTAAAAAGTGTTTTATCTTATTCTATTTCCTGAAAAGTTAGGGTAAAATTAGTATTATTTCTTTCCGAAATGTTTATAAATCACTGTTGAAATAATGTGGGCCTGAAGTTTTTTTCTAGAAAGATTTTAAACTAATTCAATTTCTTTAACAGATATAACATTGTTCATGATATCTATTCATTCATAAGTATGTTTCGCAAATTTGTGTCTTTCAAGGAATTGGTCCATTTCTTCTAAGTTGCTGAATTTTGGGCCATGGTATTTTTCATAGTATTTCCTTATGATAATTTTAAATGTCTGTGGAGTCTTCAGTGATGTCCCTTCTTTCATTTCTGGTATTAAAAAATTGTATTTTATTTCTTTTCTTGGTCAATTGGGTGAAATGCTGATCATTTTTCAAAAAAACAGATTTGGGTTGATATTTCTCTATCTATCTATCTATCTATCTATCTATCTATCTATCTATCTATCTATCTATCTCTATCTCTATCTCTAATTGTTTTTTTTTTATTTTCTTTCTTATATTATTCTAGTCCTGTTTATTTGGGTTTTAGTTACTTTTTGTTTGTTTCTTAATGTCAAAGCATATATTCCTACTTTAATTTCTTTTCCTTCTGTAATATAGAATTTACATCTATACATTTTTTCTAAGCATACCTTTAGTTGAATCCTACCAATTTCAATATGTGGAAAATTTCTATCTATTTTTTAAACTGCTCCCCTGAGAGTTCCTTTCTGCCCCATTACTTATAATTGTGTTGCAAAATTTCCAAATATTTGTAAAATTTCTAAATATTTTTCTGTTAATGTTTTATAGTTTAATTCTCTTATAATTCAACCACATACTTAAAATGATTTATATTCTTTTATATCTATCATGGTTTGTTCTTTAGCTCAGAACATGATCTAATTTGTTAAATGTTTTGTGTGTACTGTAAAATAATATGTATTCTACTTTTGTTGGTTAGCGTGTTCTAAAAATGTTGACTAATTCAATTTGGTTGATGGTTTGTGCAAGTTTTCTCTATTTTTACTAATTTCTGTGTAGTTTTCTATCAATTATTGAGAGTGATTGTGTTAAAGCCTCCATTATAATTATTAATTTGTCTTTCCAGTCTGTTCTATTTGTTCTGCTCCATGTTTTTGTCATATCGTCTTAGAAAACTGACCTCTTGATCATTATGAAATGATCCCATGTTTCCCAAGTAATATTCTCCCCTCTGAGTTCTGATATTAACAGAGTTTATCCAGCATACTTTTGATTAGTTTTAGTATGGTTTATGTTCTTTCATTTTAGGTCTTTTTGTGAATTACAGTTTTTAACTTACTATTTTCAATATTACCCATTTTGTTGCATTTTTTAAATTATCAAATTGCAAACATTATATAGTTAGACAACACATTCTTTGTTAGATATAACTATTGCAAATATATATCTCAATATGTGGCTTGTCCTTTCATTGTATTAATGTGTTAAAAGGGAGGTGTTCTTAATTTTTATGTTTAAATTATCTAATTTTCTGTTATGATTTGTGCTTTTTATGCTTTATATAAGAAATCTATACTTACCTCAAAATTACAAAGATTAATTTCTGTATTTTTCTTTAGAAATCTTATAGTTTCAACTCTTCTGCTTAAGTTCATAATCCATCTTGAGTTAATTTTTAGGTATTTTGTGAAGGAATAGCTGTTGTTCCCAAAGTATCTATTGAAAAAACAGCATTTATAATTAAATTGCAATAACAACTGTGTTAAATATGAATTGATAACCACAGCCCTATTCAATTTAAACCCTAAGTAGGACCAACAGTTCATCCTCAGCTTGTATTCACTTTCTAAACCAGCTAGTCCGTGAACCAAACTCAGTTTTTTCCCTCCTCCTTCAGCTAGTCATAAGAAATTCCCCTTGTGATGATAAGGGTGACCTGAGGGAGTGGTGCCAAAGGACAGTGGTGGATGACATAGGGTTTGGAATATACAGCTGTGCAATATATCTATGCTCTTTGACCCTGTGTGAACCTGATCCCAGATGTGTCTTATTACTTTATGGATCTGACAGACCCAGCTCATAAGGGGAAGCTTTGGTCACATGGTTGCTTGATAATTTATGGTTAGATTCTCAATCTTTGCCAGGGCCAGAATCATGCCGGGATGCTTTCAATGGCATGCTGCAGGTAGCACATCTTTGTCCCAGACCCCCATAGATCTACAGTGCAATTTGATTGTGTTGTTTGCCCTAACTCTACATAGTATTTTCCACCCACTGCAGATACCTCAGGAGCTATGGCTCTCAACCAGGATACATTCTGCCCTCCAGGAAACATTTGGCCATACCAGGAGACCTGTTTGATTGTTACAACTCAGGATGAGGGGATGCTACTGGCATCTAGTGGATCAAGATCAAGAATGCTGCTAAGTATCCTACAATACAGAGAACAATCTCACAACAAAGAATTATCTAGTCTGAAATGTTGATAGTGCTCAGTTGAGAGATACTACTCTAGTATTGTTTTAGTCAGGGTTCTCCAGAAAAACAAAACCAATAGGAAACAGAGATGATAGATGATATTAATATTATAGATAGATAGACAGATAGATATTGATACATATATTTATTTATTGTAGGAATTGGCTCATGCAGTTATGGAAAAGTACCATGATCAGCTGTCTGCTAGTTGGAGAGCCAGGGAAACCGGTGTCAGAATTCTGTCTGAGTCCAAAGATGGAACCATGGAGAGCTGTGTGTGTATGTGTATGTGTGTATTGTGTGTGTGTTGTGTGTTTGTATGTATGTTTTGTGGGGTAGAGGTCCAACTGTCTATGTCACAACCAGTCCAAAAGCTTCAAAACCAGAAGCACTGATGTCCTAGGGCATGAGAACATGGGTGTCTCAGCTCAAACAGAGAGAACACATTTTCCCTCCCTCCATCTTTTGTTCTATTGAGGCCCTCAAAAGATTGGACGATTGGATGAGGCCCATCCACATTGGTGAAGACTATTTTCTTTACTCAGTCTACTGATTTAAATGCTAAACTTTTCCCAGACACCTTCATGGACACACCCAGAAAGAATGTTTACCAGCTTCATGGGTGTCCCTTAATCCAGTCAAGTCGAAACATAAAATTGACCATCACAAGTACCATAAGAACTGTTCATTTTACCCAAGTGTCAGCATCCTCTGCACTACACTCTGAAGAAGCTAACGAGCCTTTTCCTGTTATGAGCCCAACTTAAATTTGGAAGTGCTTCGTGTCCCTTAAAAATGAGTCAGAACAATTTTCTCATATTCTGAAATGAGGACTGTTCTGCTTCCTGAACTTGACAAGGCCTCCCAGATGTTTTGCTTCTTCTCAGTTGTGAAAGGTCTAAGTTGCAATTATTCTGTCCTTTATTTTGAAGAGGTTTTCCTGGCACACCCTTGAGCACTAGACTCTAAAAACCTCAGGTCCCCAAAGCATCACAGGGCTTCTCTCTCACTTCTAGAGCTTATGTGTCTTATTGAGGCTTCCAATATACTTGCCATGTCTTGCTCATCTGGTTTAATTAATTTACTGTCACCAAAACAGTGGACCAATTTTATCTTCTGTGAACTGTCCAGATGGTCCAGGCCCCTTCTGAGTTTATTAAGGCAGAACAATTAGCATAGCCATGGAGCACAATGTTAAATGTATTCTTCTGTTTGTCCCACATAAATGTGAACTGCTTTTGATCAATTCTCTTGAAAGGGATGAAAAAAATGTTTTCACCTGATCATGGCTGCATGCCTGAGGCTGGGTTAATCTGCTCTTATAAAGAAACCATATTTGGCATAGCAGCTACAATTAGGGCCACTACTTGGTTGAATTTATTATAGTGAACTCTCATCTGCCGAGACAGGATTTCAAGTATTACCTGTACCCCATTCACTGCTGCTGAAACAGGGGTACAAGGGGTTCATATTTTTACCTCAGGTCCAGGTGTTAATGTTACTTAGCTTCTGTGTGTATCAGTTCTTGATGTCTGTTGTACTGTTACCTGTGTAAATGGTCATAGGTCTTTTTGTATAAGGCCTAAAGGAATTATTACTATATACCCTATTGTGGCATTGCAGAGCCTTTCCTCAGTGGGACTCTGCCTCTTCTTCAGAGAGCGGTTTCTGGGTCATAGAACCATATCAAGTTGAAAAATTGTAAAAGTTCTTGTGACTTTCTTTTAGAGTGGCTGTCCTCAGAATTTTGTTCGTCTGACATCTTTATTGGCTGCCCATTTGTTTTTGCTCTTATGAACATCATGTTCTATTGATTATATTTATAGCTACAGATTTGTGCAAATCAGCATCCACACCTCACCCAGTGCTACTCTGTTACTCATTACAGTAAGTATGACCACCTTGCTTCTGATGATTAAGAACGACAATATGGTCTCTATTAATTCTATTTCCTATTATTCACATTGCTCTTGGGAAGACCAGTTCTATGACAGTATCTCCTATAGTTAATCCTGGTAAAAAAGGACACTTGCTCATGAGCATCTCAACAATGTTGGTTACGTTATCAAACTGGTAAATGAGGTGTCTTTTGATTTCTCTCAGAGATAAGAAACCCTTCATGATCTAGCTTCATGCGTAAATGTTTTCCAAGACTTTTAGCAAATTTAGTATGTTTTCCATTTCCTTCCTTGGCAGACTAGCATTTCTCTGGCCATATTGTATTTTAATTTGACCCCGATTATTTGTCTTATGCTTAGGAGAGTAATTGAGGAATAGAAGAGGTCTGTGTCATATGGATAGAGAATAGAAACCTAAGGAGGCACGGTCCTCAACAAGGGAAATCACTAGCCTTTAACAGAGAATATTGAGCCATTTCCATAGTCCAGAGTGTTCAGAGATATCTGGAATTATAAGATTCTTGAGTTCATCTATTCAAATATCTTCATCACAAGATTCAGGCCCTATAAGAAGGCTGCCCTTGGCATAGCAGATCTGATACAGTTGAGAATTCAAATGTCTTATTTCTTTTAATTATTTAAGTCCTGGGACTGGTCCTCAGATTTTTCTGTCCTCTTGTTGCAGAATATGAAAAACTCTTTCCATGGTGGTAAGAAATTCTGACTTTCAAACAACACCTTAGTGAGTAGTTTCCCTCAGCTCATTATTGTTCTTTAATACACTGACAGTACTCAGTGACTGCCAATGAGTCCATAGTCTTTTTTTTTCTTCTTTTCTGAAACTTCTTAAAAGTGTACTACATTGCATCCACTAGTACATTTCTTTCTGTGAGTATACCATCCCAGATGCCCTCAGAGGAAAGCTGCAACAGTTGTCCCACTGTAGCATGTGAGAGGCTACTGGTACTTTACTTTCTGTCAGCATGGAGGTCCTCATGCCAGTCAGCCTGCTGATGACCTAGCTTAGACCAATCCTGGTATCAGCTCTCCTTGATTTGGTTTTTGGGAACTCCACTTCTGACGGGTGTGTGCATGTACAAGCTTACTGATGATGCTTTTTGAGAAAACACCTGGGAGGAATTGAGAACATCAGGATTGTGCAGAGGAAGAATCTGAACTGAGATGAAGACATACAGTGGCCTCAGCCAAGCCCACCAGGGAGATCAGAAGCTGGGATGGTACTTAAGAGCTGTCCAGAACTGAAGCAAGGTGGCAGATCTCTGTACCTCTGCATTGCATAAGTATCCGATATGGTATGTAACTGGGGCAATGGGCATAACTATAGGCGAGGCAACTACCTTTAGTCAAAAAAGAAAAAAAGGGGCCGGCTGAGTGTCTCAGTTGGTTACAAGTATAAGCTCTGAGCAACAGGGTTGCTGGTTCGATTCTGACATGGGCCAGTGAGCTGCGCCCGAGCTGAGCTGATGCTGAGCTGGTGAGAGCTTGTGCTCATAGCAGCAAGGTTGCCGGTTGAACACCATATTGGGATGGTGGGCTGCACCCTCTCCTCCTCCCCCCAACAACTATACGATTGAACATGGCACCTTGAGCCGAGCAGCCACAAACTGCAGATGGGTGACCAGATGACTCAGTGTGCAATAAGGTTGCTAGTTCGACTTCCGTATGAGATGGTGGACTACACCCCCCCCCAACTAGAATGAAAGCAGCAGCTGGAACTGAGCTTGTGCCCGCCACAATTAAGATTGAAGAACAAAGACTTGACTTGGAGCTGATGGGTCCTGGAAAATTCCCCTTCCCCAATTCTGCAACATGGTTCCCTTCCCCAATTCCCCAATAATAAAGAAAGAAAGAAAGAGAGAGAGAGAGAGAGAGAGAGAGAGAGAGAGAGAGAGAGAGAGAGAGAGAAAGAAAGAAAGAAAGAAAGAAAGAAAGAAAGAAAGAAAGAAAGAAAGAAAGAAAGAAAGAAAGAAAGAAAAAGAAAAAGAAAGAAAGAAATCTCAGAGAAGGACTTGGCTACAAGAAATCTGCAGCCAACATTCCTACTAGCTGGGGCAATAAATCCCTGGGTCCTGAAGGAGGGCCTGAGAACACATACCCTATTTCATGTGTACCTTGATCCCACTATGGTGGAGATACCTTGAAGGAGACTGATTTTACAGCATCAAAATCTACTTTAAACTCTTGTTTACCTCAATTCTAAGTTCTATTTTAGACCATTATGCTGAATTATCTGGGACAAAGAACCCTAACTGCTAATGTCTGTCTCTTCTCCTCCTCAACAAACTTCCATTTTGTTTGGTGTGGATATCTTACTACTTGCAATAAAGGTTACATTTTCTAACTTTCCTTGCTGTAGATGTGGCCATGTGACCAAATATGTGAAAATTAGATGCAAATAGAAGTGCTACTAAGCAGCTTTCAGGAAATGTCCTTTCCTTCCATCCTACTGAATATAATGACTAGAATTTTATTGTGGACCATGTATTAAAGACTATACCCTGAAGAAAGAGAATATAAAGCTGAAAATAGGTTGGGTCCCAGAGACCTTGTGGCTGTCATTCATTCAGATACTTGTAGGAGAAAGGAAGGAATAACGATATTATTTAAGCAACTATATTTTGGGTTTCTGTTACTCAGAAAATTCTATTTTCAACTACTGTAGTCACTGTGATTGTATTCAGGAACTATTTAATTACAGGCATTATGTTTCTGAAGAATATTGTATCCTATGGAGTACCTATGGAGGCAGAGTAGGAGAATGAATCCTAGGACGAAACTAATGATGGGCATTCAAATATCAAAATGGAGCAGATATTTAAGCTCTAGAAGTTTCAAAAGTTCTCGTCTCTGGTAGAAAAAGGTGATGGGCTCACCACACGAAACCAAGGTTTAAATTCATGTTCACCCATAATATCCTGAATAGTGTATGCATCATTTTTCCTTCTAGGAATAGACCACACATTTTTTTTTTCCATTTTGCAGTGTAATTCCCTTCAGATATTCCGAATAATCCCACTTTATTGTAGGTGAATAAGGACAGGTAAAGTGATGTTTCTATACAACACCCTTCCGCTGAGGAAGCTTAGCAATTAGAGGTAGTAATGTCTAAATTAAAGACAAGCTCCCCCAACCAAATAAGCAGAGGCCCAATAGTTTAGAGCAAAATGAAGAGCAGTGGAGCTATGGATAGACTTGGAAGCACTCTTGTTTTCTGAATATACTAGGCGTAACCCTCAATTCATGTTGCACATCAGAATCATCCATGCTGGATGGAGGGGATTTAAAACTACTGTCTAGGCCATGTGACAGACCTATCAAATGAGAATCTTTATGGGTGAAGACAAGGGTTTTTGGTAGCTGTTTGGCTTTTAAACTCTCAAAGTGATTCTAATATGCAGCATTAAATGAAGCTAATATTTAAAAAGTGTTTTGGGGCCGGCGGAGTGGCACGGTGGTTGGGCACTGGTTTGGGAGGCCAGTGGCCCCGGTTCAGGTCCCACATGTGAGGGCCAGTGACACTGCCCTCAAAAAAAAAAAAAAAGTTCTTTGGAGGTGTTCGGTGGGCAGCAGTTATTTGAATTGCACAGCCTGAGCAAAATAACCACACTTTTAAAAAGTGTATCCTTTGAAAAAGCTCTGCTATCTTCCACCATATTTAATATAAACTTTGTAATTTCTTTTCCATCTAAAGAATAACAATTTTATCTAAATTTTCATCTAACTTTTCATCTAAAGAACACCCCTAAATTTTTCTCACTTAAAGATTCAAAAATAAAAATAGTAAACATTAAATAACCCAGATCATACAAGGAATTAAAGTTCTGATAATTTGAAATTCTCTCTAAATTTTATTTTAGACCTTAACCTGGAGCTACCAGAGTCAACATCGGTATCTTTATTTCATTTCTGACATAAATGGCCTATGCATTCAGTTTGAAAAGGGTTATATTTTCACTCTCAATGTCATTTTTGCTTTGGCTGGTCTCATTTTCAGTATCTTGGTTAAGGACAAAGACGCATTGTTTGTTTTTCTTCCATCAGCTCACATTTAAGACAATTACAGCATAGCTGAGCAAATACACGGGCATGCAGTGCCTTTCTGTTTCAAAGCTCCATTGTGAAGAAGTAGCCCAGACAGTCAACATAAAATGTAATTACAATTGAAGGGAACAATCTACATCATACTCAAACACTATTTTCAAACCTTGACAAGAATAAGATATTTGTGGTTAATTATTTATTATTGTCAGCTTTATTTTGAACATTTTTTTTTTTTAACCAGGACTCTATACCTACAGGTCCATTATCCTCAGCTAAAAACCCTCAGTTCAGGAGGTAGTTAAACCTTAGACTTGAATGTCAACAAAAGCACAGTAGAAATGTGTATGTGTGTGTGTGTGTGTGTGTGTGTGTGTGTGTGTGTATAATCATACTGATTTACCATGGGCCTCCTAGATGGTTGTACAGACACCTGTTCCAAGTGAGAAGTTTGGTGATGCCTTTGCCAATACAGGTAATTAAACAGTATTCATTAAGCCAAGAAATAGCTGTAGTGGGATATGATTCGGGCCCTTTTTATTAGTGATGTGAAGCCCAGAACTGATTATTCCTACTGTGTAGTTATTTGAACTCTGTAGTGAAAGGCAGAGGCACACAGGTATTGATAATGCATGCTAATTACAGGCTGGCTTCCTAATTCAAGGCCAGGACCTCTTAGAGATGGGTTCCAAGACACTGAATGACTAGGAGAAGGGCTCCTATCTCCATTAGCAACTGCATTGTGGAAGTGAGTGCTAGGTAGATAAGCAGATGAGAACAAACTAGAACAAAAGAGAAAGATGTGAGTTAAGGAGTTTCTGTGACTTATTCACACATGACTATTCTTATGGTGAGGTCGTGTTTTGGCATATTAATTGAAAGGGTTGTGTCTTGTAATAAAAATCCTAACGAATGAAAATTCCCAAGAGTTAGGGTGGTGAATGGTGAATTTTTGAAATAAGACCTGCTTTGGAGAGAAAGATCTAGTATGCTATTTAAATTCTGGTTTCAACTTTTATGTCTAGCTGACAGTTAGCTCCCTCTCAGGAGTAATGAGTCAAAGGGACAAAAACGTAGCCATGTCTATTGCTATCTTACTTTACGGATATGTATGAAACATGATAACCTGGATAACCTAAACCATTTGCTTTAAAATCACGTTTGACTGGCTTACTTTAAATGCTTCTGATAGGCAACTTCCAAATCGGGTAATAAATATAAAAAGTGAGACAGAATATATATATATATATATATTCTGTATAGTTTGTAGTTTGGTGATATAGTAACAAAAACAAAAGAAAGTAAAAAGTAATAAGAAAATCCTATGGCAACAAGTTTGAAAATGTATTAGTGTGAAAGGCTTTCTAAAAATAAAAATAATCATACCTTTATAAAAATTATAAGGAATTGAACCAGGCAATCATTTCACTAAGAAAATAGAAGCTAGGAACAGAGGACTCTCATGAGCTTGCACAAGCATTTTTACTCACCTTCAACTGTGCACATGGTTTCTGCCTTCTGTCCTGTAACTATGAGTACAGTATCCATGCTACTTACTAAGGTGGACCCTTCTCCTTGTGCCCAAGCCAGGGTCATCTATCTCCTCCTCATTGCTCTAGCAATTTCTCCTCTTTCTGCTACAATATCAAATTTTCTCTTACCCATTATCTCTTGAAACTGCTTCAAATCAAGGTTTATCCTTACTTTTCCACTAACACTTAGCAAGCTCACCAAAATGCTCCAGATTGCTAAATTAAGAGCTCGATTTTCAGACTTTATCATTTGTTTAAATAAAAACAATCTTCCACAGTATTTATTGTCATCTGTTAATACAGAAGGGTAATCAAAGTAATATCAATAAATGTTTAATAGCTAGATGCCCAACTAAAGACCCCTAAAAAACACAAACTGTGTTAACTTCTCAACAGTGTCTCACTTTGTTAGTCATTACTAGTTGGAGACACTTTGAGAATGTTTTTGTTTGTTTGTTTGTTTGTTTGTTTGTTTTTAGCTGAGCCATCCTGCCACCTGTTGGCAGCTCAACAGGAGCTTAGTTCGGAATGGGCATCGAACTGTTGTTGTTCAGAGCTCAGCACACCTGTGTGAACTCTTAACCAAATAAGTCCCTCGGCCAGTTCATACATTCATAAAACCAATGAT
This sequence comes from Aselliscus stoliczkanus, assembly GCA_033961575.1. Taxonomy (NCBI): domain Eukaryota; kingdom Metazoa; phylum Chordata; class Mammalia; order Chiroptera; family Hipposideridae; genus Aselliscus; species Aselliscus stoliczkanus. The sequence goes on from CM066729.1 coordinate 43,199,288, forward strand.
ACAGCCCTCTATCCACATAGTCACCTGATCATAAAGCCACACCTGAACCTGAGATCTATTCTACAAGTATCTGAAGATGAGGTTCTACACCAAAGGCTATGGAAAAAAAACTACATGCACAGACTCTGCTCCCTGAAACTGATCAACCATACCCCATCATAACTTTGTTTTCAGAAAGTGAGATCTGGTGCTTATGCCATGACAAGGGCCTAACTAGGCATTCATTATGGGCTCCCTAAACCCCCTGAGGAATTCCCCCCTCACTCTCTTATTCTCTTGTAGCTTCCTTGGTTCTGCCATCTTTCTCCTCCGTCCTTATCTTATATGATTTTGCAGCATTTAATGCAACTGGTCACTTTCTCCTCCTTAAATGTTCTTTTGGCTTTCAGGAAACCTACTTTTCTTTCCGGGCACTATCTCTCAGACTTTTGGCTGGTGTCTCTTTTCCTCAATGTTGAAATGTTTAAGGCTCTCAGGACTCAGCCTTTGGACCTCTTCTCTTTTCATTCTACAGTCATTCCTTGGGTTATCCCAAGTCACTATTATCATCGATGTTGGTGATTCCCAAATTCATCTCTTAAGTTTTAGATTTCTCCCATAAACACAAAACATTTATATCCAACTGCCCATTCAATGTTTCTAAATATGGATATTTACACATTTTCCCCAGACCTACTCATCACATGGGCTTCTCCATCTCACTTAACTCCTAACTCCATCTGTATATTTTTTAAGACCAAAAATACTGTAGTTAGTCATTCTTGTCTACTCGTCTTCTCCTATATCTTACATCTAATACCAGCTGGCCTTCAACATATACCTAAAACTCAACCATATCTGACTCTATTGCTAGTTCCCAGGCCTAAGATATTATTTCTTTCAACTTAAAAGTTTTCAATAGTTTCTCTGCTCCCACTCTTGTCTACCTTAATTGTGATATAACAGTCAATATCATCTTGTTAAACTAAAGTCAAACCATTTCACTTTTCTTCTCAAAAACTTTCAATGTTAACTATCTCTGTCACAATAAAAGAAAAGGTCATTCCTATGACCTATAGAATTCAAATTAAATAATGTTCTCCATTATTTCTTTGACTCCATCCCATTCTACTATGTTTGAGTCCTTCTGGTCTCTCTCAGGATATCCACATGCTTATTATCTTACAATCAATAGGACTTTACTCAAATGCTAATTTTAGGAATCCTCCCAGGGTCATTCTGCTTAAAATTGAAATCCCCTGTAATTTATCCTACTAGTCTCTCCTTCATTATTTTTTCTCTTTAGAAGACATAACTACATAACTAAACACAGATTTTCTGTTGACCTTAGTGCTCTATCATGGTAAATATCTTCCTATATTAAATACAATGGTGGCTAGGCAATCAATATATATATTTTTAAATAAATGAGCATGTATGCTTTGAAAAATGTATCACTACCCAAATTTAACAAAAAAAATTGGGCATATACTATGTTACATATGAATTCTATCAAGTAAATTTAATCATAAAGAGTATTGAAGCTACCACAATTGTTATCAATTAACCTTCATAACAAAGTCTATTTAGCACAGAAAATAAAAGTACAAACTAAACTTGTATATGAATATATATTAAATATACTTGTATTTAAATATAAATTAAATAGCCCTGTGGTAAGCAGTATAATGACTCCCACCAAAGACGTTCTAATACCCAGAACCTATGAATATATTATCTTACATGGCAAAAGGAATTTTGCAGATATCATTAAGGACCTTAAGATTATCACAGATTGTCCAGATTGGCTCAATCTAATACCATGGGTCCCTAATAGAGGAGGCCTCCCCCAGTTATGGTCAGAGAGATGAAATGTTGCTGGCTTTGAAGGCAGAGGAATGAACAATAAGCAAAGGAATGTAAGTGACTTCTAGAAGAAAAAGAAAAAAGCAACAACATTGATACTCCTTTAGAGTTTCCAGAAAGTAATCCAGCCCTGGTGACACTTTGATTTCAACCCTGAGAGATCAGTGTTATATTTATGATCTACTAGTGTAAGATAATAATTTTATGTTGTTTTAAGCCACTAGTTTTGTGGTTATTTTTGTATAACAACAATAGAAAACTAACACTACTCTTTAATTGAAAAAAAAATCAGCAAATTGAATTCAATATTATAAGACATTTATCCATTAATATATCTAAAGGTGAATAAATAAGGCATTCATGTACTGTTAGTAGAATTGAAAATTAGTGCAGCCACCATGGAAATCAACTTGGAGGTTCCTTGAAAAATAAAAATAGGAATACCTTATGGCCAAGCAGTTCCATTTCTGGGTATTTATCTGAAGAAATCCAAAACACTAATTTGAAAAGATATATGTACCCCTATGTTCACTGCAGCACTATTTACAGTAGCCAAGATATGGAAACAACCAAGGTGCCCATCAATAGATGATTGGATAAAGGAAATACGCTACATATATACAATATTACTCAGTTATAAAATAAAACAAAACAAAATCTTACCATTTGAGACATGGATGGACATAGAAGGTATTACAGTAAGTGAAATAAGTCAGACAGGGAAAGACAAATACCATATGATCTCACTTACATGTAGAATCTAAAGAATAAAATAAAAGAACAAACAAAACAGAAACAGATGTATTAGACAAAGAACAACCTGATGGCTACCAGAAGGAGAGAGTTTGGAGGCTGGGTGAAAAAAGTGAAGGGATTAACCACTGTGCTGCACAGTTGAAACTAATATAAAATAACATTGAATGTCAACTGTAATTGATAAATAAATAAATAAAATGCTACATAAGGAAAAAATAGAAAAATAAGACATTTATATATCAGTACATTAAAGCTCACCTTAGCAATTTAAGTATGGACTCAGGATTGAAAAACACTGGTTTAAAATTCCCCAGAAATGAAAAGAATGCAGATATGCTTGGAGTTCAGTGGGTATGGAGGAAAGTGGCACAAGATCAGAAAAACAGGGAAGTGACAGATCATGTACAGCTTATAAAACATGGTAAGAATTTCAGAATTTTCTTCTCAGTGTGAAGGGAAAGGGACCATAAACAAGAGGTTTTCAAAATAAATTATGGTGCATCTGAACAATGGAAAACTACAAAATTTTTTTTTTTTTTTTTTGAGGGCAGTTTCACTGGCCCTCATACGTGGGACCGAACCGGGGCCGCTGGCTTCCCTAACCAGCGCTTAACCACCACGCCACTCGGCCAGCCCTCAAAACTACACAACTTTTAAAAAGTGAAGAAATTCTTTATGAAGTGGTATGAGTAGAACTCCAAGATATATTGTCAAGTGAATAAATGAGACCACGGTAGACACTATACAGTATGCTACTTTTGTAAGTGGAAACAACAAAGAAATAAAAAATATATGTTGGAGTCTATGTAAAGAAACAATGCAATATTATAAATGAAAAGAAAGTGATTTTCTATAGTTGGAGGGGAAAAATGATGAATAGGGTTTAGATTTCTCAAAATTTATTTTGTTTTGACTTTTGAAACTTGGAAAACTATTACACTTGAAGGACACACCAATTTAAATTTGTTTAAATAAATGAACAAACTGTATAATAAACAGAAAAATTTCCCTAATAGAAATATAACAGTTGAACATGTGAATGTGTTCCTAACAGGTCATGCATGCTTTGTTTCAGCATTATCACTTACTTATTCAATGTGATCTTCACATATTAGATTTAGTTTACAGCACAGTACTTGTTACAGCTATAGTTCATCAAATAAACATGTTATATTTGATAATTACTCTGATAAATAATTTTAGATGATAATGATAAAGGTGTTATAATCACCTATAATAGCTATAATGAGTTCATGTTAATATAACATTTTACTCACTTCCAAATTCTTTATATTCTTTAAGTTTGTGTTCCAAAGGTATTTATAGACAATTAATTAATGTTTTTCCAGGGTTTTGGAGAAAATCTTAAATGTATTACTTGTATGTGTTAATTTTTTGAAAAGTACTATTTTAACGTTGTGTTAAAGCTAGAGGATATGAGAACAAAATCGCCTTCTATGCAATTACCATAAATACACTTTATTTAATTTCAGAAGTAAAATAATATTAATTATTTGAAGAAAAAATTTTATAAATCATCTGTAGATGAATCTTTATTTAATATCAGCATTATTAGTTATTTGAGTATGGAGTGAATTTTCTAAAAGAGAATAAGTTTGCTTCCTCAAGAATTAAAATTGTCCTATAATTATTCTTCACATAAGACTTTGTCTTATTTTTGCTGTTCTATATTTTATGTAAATAACCTCATGTAAATTTCTAATCTGTGGGATTTACCAGAATATTTAGCTATTTTCATTTTGGTGCCTTCCTGTCTTGCTTTAAAATTTCTATGTATAAATTTCCTTTTAGGGCCAACCAAGTGGCACGTTGGTTAGGAGCAGCAGGGCCCCAGTTCAGATCCCACATATGAGGGCCAGTGACACTGCTCTCTACAGCTAAGATGGTGAACAAAAGCTCCACCTGGTTGCTTCTATAGCTAAGATGGTGGACAACGGCTCCACCTGGAGCTGGGCCGCTGTGAGTCACTGGCGACGGTATGGGCTGCAGCCTCTGCTACAGTGGGCTGCCATAAGCTACAGTGAGTGGCCGGCAGCCATCGTGAGCTGCCAAGAGCAACCGATCTGCCTCCCCCCAGGAAGAGCACAATGATAATACCAACATGGACCAGTAAAGCAACATCCTCCAGAACTAGACTGAAGAACAAAAAAGGACTGCAACTTGTCTGTTCCCCTTCCCCGACTCCCCAACTCTGTTCCCCTCCCCCAATTCCCCAATAAAATCTTAAAAAAAAATTTCCCTTTAAGTACTATCATTCTATATTTAAAATTAGATATATTTAATGGTAGTATAAAACACAAATTTAAATAAGATTTGGGTGGTATTATCAGAAACCAGTTTGGGTCAAACATGCTAGTCATACAGGCAATCAAAGACATCAATGAGTGAAAATATTAATATTCACATGTGCTCTTCATAATTCATTACACCATTTTCTGATTTAGCCATCATTTAACTTCTGCCATTTCCATTGCACTCTCCTGGAGCAATATTATTTTGTTTATTAGTTCAAGTTTAAGTGTTTCTGAATGTCTAAACTTACACAGTTTAAAGCTCTGTTCAGTATTGAAAACAAGAGAGAGTACATTTTCTCCATGGTGCATTGATACCTTTCAAGAAAAAAAGAATCATTACTTAAAATTATGTACAACTGGTTGATGAGGAAAGCTGGTATATTTTTTTATTATGAAATTTTAAAAATATAAAAAGAAGCATTTGAATTCCCAACCTTTTTCACCCATTTTTAAAAGTGTCAACATTGGCCATTCTTGTTTTATCGGTTCTCTCATTTTTATGCTTGACCTATTCTCGAGTTTTGTACATTACAGACTAACTGATTCAATTTAGCCTAGACTCTTACCAAAAATCAATGGCTAAATAAGTACTACTAATGATTCTGCTGGACTATGGAGCTAAGAAGATCTTGTAATTTTGTTTGCTATTTAAAAGTACATTATTTGTGGTATGTAAAAATGAGTGCACACAGATATGTACACACCGAGATTTTATGTGTGTGGGTTTGAAATACAATTATTTGTACCAGAGTGTGTTCATGGTGTGGTTACATATACAATTTATCTTTAGAGGTCCTAAAGTTTCATATTTTCATTTAAAAAAAAAAGTATATTTAATTCAAGAGTTTTCTTTTTGGTTCATAAATATCCTGTTTCAAACCTGTGTAAGAAAACCTTCTGGTATTTATTCACCTGAAGATTGCTTGAGGCAGAAAAAGATACTCAAAGGCCTTTGGAACAGAAATAACATTTCTAATTCAAAAATCCTGGAGTGAATGTAAGCACAGTTCACCTCAGACATTGAGGGTCCAAAGATTAACTACTTTTGGGCATCAATGGCTTTATGGTGATTCTTAAAGCAGCTCACCCAAGATTCCTGGTGAATGGCATGATGGCTAAAGAAACTTTCACATTGGCCATTGTGCATATCTTTGAAAATGTGGCTTAAATCTAAACCAACTCTTTTTACTTGCTACTCTCACAGCTTCCCAACAGTTCATGAAATAATGGACATTAGATTTTTGTTTTCTTTTTTTCAATTACAACTGGCATTCAATATTATATTAGTTTCAGGTGTAGAGCACAGTGGTTAGACATTTGTATAACTTACAATGTGATCCCCCTGATAAGTCTAGTACCTGCCTGACACCATATGGGATTAGCTCTTTACTACAGGTTTTCACAAATTCACAACTTTTACTCAGTGGGAAGACTTATCCCCCTATAATAAAGGCAAAATCACAGAAAATTGCCAACCAATTCTATTAAGCAAATGACAGAAATGGTATGAAATCTTTGTTCATTTTTCAAAACAGTGTATATCTGGGGGACCTAAACAACTATTAGAGGCCATGGTTCTGTAAATTGGCCAAAATGGGCCTTTGCTCAATAAATACACTATTGAACAATATACTCTTGTTTGCCAATGTGTCTGCAATTGTGAAAAAATTGCAAGTTTATCTTAAAATTGCTAATGTCATGTAGAATGTTCACTGGGTGTATCTCAATCAGAAAATACATTGTTATTATTAGCAAGTTCAGTGACTCATACAATAAAGGTAGAGAATGCTATAAAGATAATCAAGGAAACAAATGGAAATCAGAAACTGATAGAGCAGAGAAATATCAGCTACAGAGGTTTTAAAATTGAGGGCAAATATCTGTGGTTAACTGACAATCTATTAAAATACATACATACATACATACATACATGCATGCATGCAGTAAATATTTGGCATACATAAAGACTATATTCCTGAATAAAGCCCCAAATACATGAAGACTATTTAAAAATGTAATTACTTACTCTATAACATGAAGGTTAACTAAAAATGCCAAGTGATCCTTTTAGACATTAAAAAATGAATGAATATAAAACTAAAAATATTTATAAATCTCATGCAACCATTCTTGTTTCTTTTCTAATTCCAATAGAGTTCTTTTTCACCAGACTGAAAAAAAATTGTTTGGAAGTAAACAGTAGTTATTTTTTTGTTTGTTTGTTTCATTTTGTGGGGTTTTTTTTTCCCCACTCTTTTTTCCTCTCTCCCCCTCTCTTTTGTTTAAATATAAAATTTATGAAATATTTGTCATTTCTGTATCAGAGCAAGAGCTAATTCATTATTCTATGATTTATTTTTCCAAAACTTCTCTTATCTAAATTAAAACTATCCTTTTTTATTTTCTTAAGATTTTTTTCAGTTTTAAACATGAAGAAATTACTGGTTTAATTTGGGGATCCACTGTCCCACTAAACCACAAGATATCATCACTACACATGTGACTGCATGCAGAACAGATCGAGAAAAACGAAGTGATGCTGAGCTGCCGATGCTAGACAAGACCTAGACCAGGGACTGCTCACCAAACAATCATTCTCACACATCAGCTCACAGTGGATGAGACGAAGTTTGTCTCAGGACTTTCACAAACTATCACATATCATGGAAGTGCAGCATGCAACAGGAGGAATCACAAGTCTTAATAAGCCTAACCAAAGGGTCTACTATATCCATAACAATGAGAAACAGAACTACCAGAGATCATTGAAACACAAATACTATCTTATTGGCATACAGCAATCTAGACGTCTGCCCCCGTACACCTTCCCATAACAACAGATCCTCATAGAGACAGTACTTCAACATTATGCCTACTCTATCTTCCTGTGTGACCCCAGAAGATGGCTGGTTAGTCAAAGATGGGTACGACCCTAACTGCAGATAGCGCAACCCAAGCCAGACACAATTGCGGGGGTGCCATAGGAGAAATCACGGAGTTGAGGAAAATGGGCAAAGGTCCGTTGTCTCAGGTGTTGACAGCTTGCTGTGAAATGACCTTAAAAAGGTGATAACATCTGTCCTCTGTGTAATCCTATCAGTGAGTCTCAGCATGAGAAGTTTCTGTCTCTTAGGAAGTGTGCGTGATCATGTAAAGGCAGCCTTCAGGCCATGGGGTGATTTGACTCTGAGTTAAATTCTCTGGTATGATGTATGAGACTCACAGACCATGTCTACTCCCTTGTGTGTACCCCAATAAAAACCAGTCAAGCCCGATTCGGGGATCTTAGTCCAAGAGGTTTTGAGTCCCCTGGCTAGCACTGCTTTTGAACTATCCTTTGACTCTTGTCTATATTTTTCTGTTTCTCAACCTCTGCAGTCCCTTCCGAATTCCTACGGCCCTGTTGTGCAGGACACAATACTATCTAAGCAGCTCAATTTAATAATTGGTGGCAAATATCTTCTTAGGCAGAAAGCAGAAAGGGGAAGTTCTAGATAACAAACGAACTTTCTAACCATCCTCACTCTTCTATTTTTGTGCTTATTCTCTAGTATCATAGTTTATATGATTTAGTTAATATTTTTTTCTGTAATGATAGTTTTCACATAGTTGATCAGAATTAAGTTTGCAATGGGTATACAAAATTTAAAAAAACAAAAAACATGTGTAAAATAGATTTAATTGCTGGTGAAGTTCCCAAGTTTTTTATTCCTCCCTGAAGTAAATTAAGTTTCCTTTTTTTCCCTCAATATAGAAATATATTTCTTTCCTTCTGCTGACCCATTTCTAAGTATAGCATTTTAAATTTCCCTGACTCAATATTATCATAATCAGCCCACTGAAAAATAATTCTAATAGACCTCCCAGAGAGCATCTGATTATCAAGGTGAAACCAGGATCAAATTCCTTGTCTTTAATTAATAATTAAATTGCCAATCTCTGAAGAGGAGGGTCAGAGGAATTGATGTAATCTAGTCTACCAATCATAAATTTAAGAAAACGAAAGATTGGTGGATGGGCAGCTGAATTTTGCAAACAAAGCAAAGCTGTTCCTTTCCTCTCTCATTAAACAAAAAAACAAACAAGCACAAAGTATTGAATTAAATCAGTTTGGGATTAATGAATAAAAATAAGAGAAGAAAGAATAGAAAAATGAAGATTTGCATTCAATTTGGAACACTAATATTTAGTTATTTGTCCATTGTAACAGTTTAAAAAAAAAAGAACTTTTGAAGCCTTATCTACCTGAAACTCACTGTAGAACTTTCCAGAGATTTTTTTATTCCTTTCCAGTTATTTCTAAAAGTTTTGTGGTAGGTCATTATTACTTCTACAGCAGAGTTCAAACCTCTAAATGTAGTTACCCCATTAACTCAGACATTTTCATGCAAAAAGAACAGATAAAAAGGACTTCAGAGGTAGCTTATGAGTCATTACCTTTATTTAACCAAACATTTCTCTAGATTCTGAAGCAAAAAGGACTCCTTGTGTTAATTGCTAGCAGAACTTCACCTTCTCTCTGTTCCTGTCTTGGTCTTTCTTCTCAGCATGGCCTTCCCTTTACTCCTTTCTTTCTATTCCTTACCTCTCCAAACAGTTATCTGATTGCAGCCACACTTGACTTAAGAAAAACTAAAAAACCGTTAAACCCTCAGGTCTAATCCTACACAGAAAATACAATTTAACAAGGAGAGAGATAAAAGGAAAGCAGAAAAGGATGGGGGAAAAAAAAAAAAGTAAGGCACAGCACAGGGGCAGGTTGAGACTCTGACACAGAAAGAGGATGCAATTCACATGAACTTAAAAATAAGAAAAAAAAGAACCTCATACTTTCAAAAATAATTTTTTCTTTGAAAAAATTCTACAAAAAAAGTATGTCTTTTATCTTGTAGTTCTTCAGTGAATCTGAAATATTCCCTCAAGAGATAAATAAAAAAAGGGATGCTTTATTTCATATTAAAAGTTAAATTGGGAAATCTGAGAATTATTTTCTTTTTAAATCTTTCTAGATAGTAAGTAACATATTTGTTATTTAATTGCCCATATGTTAAGATCTATAAACAATATTACATAGCAAAACTGTTTACAGTGTATGTTGACTTGGGTGAAGTTTTAGACAATTAAACTATTTATATAAAGGGTTTTTTTAATACATTCACAAAGGCAATGCATTTGTAACCTAACATAAAGACACTGAAGTTAGTTCCTTTAACTGAAAAATTTTAATAATCCTGTATGCACGGTCATTCCTGATTTGGCCATTATTGTCATATGACTTTCCATCGTATTCCCTTCCATCACAACCTTTATTCTCTTTTTTCAGGTTGACTTATTTGCCTCAATGCTAATATGACTTGGTCCATTCCACTGTAACGTATTCTTTCATTATTCATTCATTCTTGAGTTTGTGGGAGTCAGCATACTTTCATTGTGTTTACATTCTCTACTAGCCAATGTGTTAGGAGCCAGATCAATAGAAATGACTGACAGGATCTCTGCTCAAATAAACAATATGACAATGAGAGTGACACAGGAACTAAATGTACAATATAAATAGAAATGTGAAAATACCATCAGATTGCAGGAGAAAGGAAACAAATTCTGAGTTGCAGGTTGTTGAGAATAAAAGACTCAGAGGGAGCAATATATGGATGGGTCTTGAAGATTAGGAGAGGCATAGTAGATAAAACATTTAACAAGACTGAGGCATTAACTAGGTACTAGTAGAAGAACACAGAACAAAACCTTCATAGACTTCATAATTTTGTTGAGCTTTCCTTAATGTCATCCTGGATTACATAACGTCATCCTTAATGTTACCTATGGACACTCGAGTACTGGTATCCAAATGTGGAAACATGTAATGTGGCTCAGATATCCACATTAACTCAAAAGCTATTCTTAAACTGTAATTTTCAAATAGCTTAACCTAATGACTCTCTGGCAAAAATAGAAAGAAAAAAAAAGCACATTAAAATTTTATTTAACTCATTCTTTAATGAGAGTTTCAGTAAAATGATAATATACTGATTCAAGAACAGCTGAAAAGCTAGGGTATTTATAGGATAATAGGGTGGTTTACAAAATTGGTTAATATTCACAAAGGCTAACACAATCTTTGGGTTATGTGTTCCACAAGACAGAAACTATTTATATCTCTGCTGTACAAGAAAACTACAAGCTAAATCTATAACTTTAATATGTCTGAGCATTTAATCAACAGTAAATGGTGAACCAATCTAAGTACATTCCCCTAAATAATGTTTAGTGGTCTTTGCCTTATTGTAACACTGAGAGCATATGTCACCCATTTTTTGACATATTTTCTGATTTTGGATGATTGTTCAGACACTCTATATATAATTATCAGGCAATTTTGGAAAGAACTGAACTAGCAGTTTCTATGACTACCAGATGCCAACAATCTCCATATTTATCATTTTGTTATGTGATATAGCTGGTATTAGGAATTGCACGTGGAAGATGGTTGACACTGGGATTGAAATTATAGAAATATTAACATCAGGGGCATAGGTGAGAAAAATGCTTTTGTGAGAGGTATATAAATAGCTAACTCCACTCTTGGACATTTGTTTTACATAGGATAACAATATATATTTTTACTGACAAATCTTATATTATTTTTAAATTCACTCAAATAATGAGTTATCTAAAATGTCAGGGTTAACCAACCTCTTTTTCTAGAATTATTACATTATTGAAAAAAAAATGCCCTTTATTACCAGTTTTGATTAATATCATAAATTATATCTATATCTCTATCATGGTATATATGCATATGACAAATTTGACAAAATGATTATAGAAGCTCAAAGGTGACACAAAGGTCGGTACTTAGCAGTGAGAACCATGGGTATTTTAAATTGCTCATGAAAAATTGTCAAGCAATATTTTTAAAAGTTCCCAAGGCGACCATGAATCTTTTGTAATTCTTGTTTTGTATTAAAGTCCAACACTGTTTTTTTAAAATTTTTATTAAATTTAATCGTTAGCAAAATTGGTGACATTGGTTAGCAAAACTATATAGCTTTCAAGTGTACATTTCTATAATACATTATCTATATATTGCATTGTGTGTTCACCACCCAGAATCAGTTCTCCTTCCATCACCATATATTTGGCCCCATTTCCCCTCTTATACCCAATCCCTCCACCCTTGCCCTCTGGTAACCACTAAACTAGTCTGTGTCTATGAGATTCTATTTGTTTGTCTTGTTCAGTTGTTGCTTTCAACTTTATTACTCAGCCATAAGAAAAGATGAAATACTGCCATTTGTGACAACATGGGTGGATCTTGAAATTATCATGCTAAACGAAATAATTCAGACAAGAAATGTTGAGAACCATATGATTTCACTCATACTCATATGTGGGATATAAAACTGAAAGCATTTCTTTCCAATAGTAAGATCAGCAATTTGTAGGAAGTAATATCTATTTGAGCTATCTAATAAGAAAAAAAAATTGGAATCAACAAACTATATATCTCCAAATTAGAACTGCATTTTATGACAAAGTTCAGATTGAAGAGTAATATAAATTCAAATATGAAGTAATACTTATAATCCAAATCTCAAAAATAACCTGGTAGGCATAAAGAGTGAACTTTGAAATCCATTTAGTAAGATAACTGAGCAACTGATAATTGTATTTTTTTACTAACATAAAGTGAATATTTGTGAAAATCTTAATAATGATTTATACCACAGAACTGTAATGATATATTAAGGGAGTAGAAAACAATTTTAATGTAATTGTAGATTACATGTTTACAGAAAGTAGCTAGATGGACATCGATTCCATAAGCGTGGGGCTACATGTCAAATAAAGCCACCCAAATGCTTTTCTGTCCTCACAGTCTTTACTAGTCAAACTGTTGCATATTTCCAAAAAGAAGAGCATTAACAACAGCATTCAATCATTTTGAAAATTTGGATTGTTTTCAATATATTTAAAGTGAAAACAGTGTCATGGAATGCTCAATAAGACAGGTTGGCTTTCTTGGTGATTTAAGATATATTGTCTAATCCTCATCTCACTCTCTCAATACAACAGGATGAAGGATACTCAGGATATTTCCCTGATCATTTGGGTAATTTTGAATAAAAGTTGTAGAACTTGCCCTCACTTCTTATCCAGGGATTGTTTTAAGTTAGATACTGCCAAATTGCCCTTTGTAAACTATGAAAAGGCCATATGGTATATTTTGCCTAGAAGGAAAGCTGTGGAGTCATTCCTCCCCAGCACTGCAATGGATGTGTACAGGAGCACCCAGGTGGATCTTGGAGCTCCACAAGATGGAGCATGTAGTTAATTGAGGAATGAAACTTTGGTTTGCCTTGATGTTTACTTAGGTAAGTCTGAGTACTGCACCTAGAAAGGTAATGAGGCATGTGGGAGCATTAGCAGGGGATGCTGGGAAATAAGCCTGTCTCCTGTGGGTCCTTATGGCTGGTGAAGTGAAACTAGTTGCTGCCCAAGAAAACCACATATGCCAGAAATGACAAAACAACCTAACAACTGTTATAAGGTATCAAATGGAAAAAAGACAGAGGACAAGCTTCCTATTCTAATGACCCAGTGTCAGGGGTGAATCAGATGTTTATACCAACAGTGAGTGGTCAGAGCAAGGGGTGGGGATTAGAATGCAAATAATAAGTAGCATCACAATTTTTCCTTCCCTACATAAGCCATCAAGAAAGCAGAGGCACTATTAAGATATGAAACAGCAACAAAATGAAGGAAATATCTATTAGAATAGAAAATTCTGAGATTGAAGTTACAAATTGGACAGTAACTGTAATTTTATTAAAATATTACAGCACACAATTGCTACGCTGAATTTACTGAACTGAAACAGAATAATCCATTTTGAGAATAAACAATATGAGCCATAGATAGAAAATTTCAGGGCAAAGAAGAGTACTTACGATTATAAAACTAAAACAAATCTAATGATTGCATATAACATGCAAATATTAAATATATGTGATTCACATTCATTAAGTATTCCTATCTTTAAGGTTAGTAAGGATAATCACTGTGTTTCCTGGATTGTCACAATCCATATGGTAGGTAAATGCAAAAGAGGAAAACAAAGGCACAAAGTGTACAGTTAGTTAGTTACTTGCAGTCATATCAGGATAAGTTTGCATTGCCATTTATGCCTCGGTTGTCATTATACTTAATAGGTAGTATATAAAAATGTTCACCCTCTTATATTGCCCACTTTTGATCTCTGTCTTAAAAATGGAAGACAATAAAATAATATAAATAATTGATTTTGTCCATGTATGGGTGTGGTAAGTGTTGGTAGTTCATTTTGTCATCATGGTTTATTCACTTTATGTAATTGGAAAATTTTCATCAGGGTATAATATATTTAATTTTTATTCAACCATAAACTGAAACAGTCAGAAGCAACAGCTATTTTATTATGTAGGAAGAAATTTTATGAGTTTCTTTTAAGATTTTTTTTTCCCCCCTTTTTAGCTGGTAGAAAGTTTTAATCTTAAACATGTCCAGATCTTATCTTTGCAAGTAAGAGGAAGTAGAAGCAATCATAATAATAATGCAAAATTTTATGAATGCAGTAGAGGAAATTTATTTATTTTGACTAGACTTTTCAACATATCGGCCCCAATCTATATTTCATATTTGTATATCCCTAGTATTTACAAACTACTGATTAAGGAAAAGGAATACATATTAAATTAAAATACTTTGTTTATCTTCATGCTGAAAGATTATATATATATATATATATATATATATATATATATACACATACACATACACACACACACACAATAATACTGGAAAACAAAAAACAGATCCTGTCTTGATGTTATCTACTCCCAGACATATAGAAATAATCCATTGCTTTAAAACAACTGTTAATTTGTTGTAACCTAGTCTCATGTAGCTGTTGTTAATCTTGATAAATTGATAATACAATGGTTTTGATGGTGTGAGTGACATTTAATGATTAAATCAATAGTTTGTTTCTGGTGATAGATGTTATTTATCTCTGACTCTTCTTTCTCTCCTGATAGTATAATTTGCTAAGTCCTTTCCATTCAAATTCTGCAATTATTCTCATATTGGTCCCTCCTATTAATTCTCAGAAGCACTACCTTAGTTCAAACTCTTACTTTCTCACCTGACTTACCATAATAGAACTCTGCTGATCTCTTTATCTCCAGATTTCCATAAGTAATTAAAACATTTCTATCCATTGTTAGTAGGATAATCCTAGGAAAACCTCTCACTTTTACCCCAATACTAAAAAAAAAGAAAAGAAAACAACACAAACCTTAATAATTTTCCATAACCAACTAAATACTATCCATAATTCCTAGCTTGACAATTAAAGTGTTACATAATTTCTATTCATCCTACCATTTTAATTCAATTTTCCTGGAGTCCATCCAAACTAAAATATAGGAAAAATGATTTTACTCAATTTCACCTGACTTGCTGGATTAGGTAACACATTCAATGAACTCTGTAAATCTTAATGACTAATGTCAATATCAGTTGAGTTGAATAGTTACCATGAATCATTTGTGTTTATCTCCAACCTGTTGATGTCATGTTTACTTGTAAGTAAGAAATTAAGAGAGATATCGATAGCATATATGGTTTGTTATTCAGGAGAGCAATGGTGGAAAAGACTTACCTCTGAAAGCCAGTACTCGAATAGGTTTGCAATCCAAATTCATAACATCTGTGAATTCCCAAAACCCTGAAAATCTTAGTATAGTTTAATATAGCCCCTGGTTAGATGTGCCCAAAATACCAGACAAAAGCAAAACAGATCATCTCAAGAGAAACACACTATAATCCTAGGCCACACAGAATTTTCCCCAAATAATTTTCTAATAAAATTAAATAGCTACCAGTCAAAATTTTTAACACCAAATAACAAAACAAAACAAAATATTACTCACCATGAGTGAGAACTAACCATTCTTCCAACATATCAGACCTACAGAAGTTACAGACAAGTATTTTTAAAACTTATCTTAGAACTATTCAGGGAAATAAAATATAATCTTAAAAATATGGTCAGATACAAGGAACAAAAAAATTTTATTGAGCAGATTTGTAAGGTTAACCAAATGAAATTTTTAAATGTAAAATATAATTATTTAAATAAAAAACTCAATTGAGGGGCAAAGCTGCAGATTAGAATATAGTCATAGTGATTTATATATGAATATATAGTGGTAGACGCATATTAGTGACTTAGTGAACTAGAGTTTTAGTTTTTACCAATCCAAAATTTTAGGAGAGAGAAGAAAAAAAGCTAGGGAACACATTACTTAGTGATTCAAAATGATACCTTTTATAAAGCTGGAATCACATCATAAGAACCTGTTGCCCCACTCTAAGAACTAAAAGGAAAATTGCTTGTCTTAAAGGTTGGTATTGAATAAAGTGCTATGAAAGGTCCAATCATGAAGGTACATAACAAACCAATCTTTACATGAATCTGTAGTCAAAATTTATTACAAAAAAATGACTTACTGCATCACTTCATATGCAAACTTTTTTTTCTCTCTCTCCAAACAGTAAATTTGTGCTCCAAAATGGATTTCCCACCAGTTCCTGAAGTATACATTCTTATTACTATCAGTTAAACAAACAAGGGTGAATGGCTAGGAAACATCAATAGCAGTACTAGAACAGTGTTTACTGGGGTAAAACTCAAGGAAATAGAAGCAGATGTATGGTTCCCTACTGTCTCTTGCATTCTGGGCAGCACATCGTGATTTGACAGGGCTGAGTGTCATAGCCTTATAATTTATGATATGAAGGAAGCATCAGCTCCTTCCATGATGCAATCAGGAGATGGAAAGAAATACTCTTATGTCAACTGAACATTTTGGCCTCCATCATGATGCCAAATGATGCCAGCACATCATTTATGGCTGGGAGAACAGTCCCTTCTCTGGCTTGGTTAAGGCCATCAGTCTGAGCTTTGTGGTTGTAGCTACTCAGCATGGTTTAAAAGCGGTTTCTAGCACTGATCTGATCCCTCAAGATTTTACCAAGTTGATCATCTTACATACCTACTTGTATAGTTTCCACGGGGTGTTTTCAAGTCACAAAATGTTTTTTAATGTATGAGCCCATCTCTCTCTCTGGATCCATCCTATAAGATATCAATATTGGGCAGGTTAGTACTTGCCCTCACTATTTACATAATTTCATAAAAGTTGAACTTGTATTCAGAATGTCTCACCCACTGTGTCCAATTCAACTAAATCCTGTACAATATAACATCTGTCCACTTCATTAAACTTTTCAAAACCTTTCATTCTACCTAACTAGACACCTAAAGTTATAGTTTCCA
Organism: Aselliscus stoliczkanus; assembly: GCA_033961575.1. Classification (NCBI taxonomy): domain Eukaryota; kingdom Metazoa; phylum Chordata; class Mammalia; order Chiroptera; family Hipposideridae; genus Aselliscus; species Aselliscus stoliczkanus. The sequence continues at coordinate 43,216,586 of CM066729.1, forward strand.
ATGATGGAATCATGGTGCACTTATATACAGAGATTCAAAAAAGAAATGAATTACAGATGACTTTCCAGAATTTTTATATACTTGATGCATGATGTAATCTGTTAAAAATCAAGTCATATACATAGTTAGAATATAAGAATATATATAAGAATATAGAATATAAGAATATAAGTATATAAGAATATCTTTTTGCAAGTGCCTGACAGGCAGAAAAATGTAGGCTTCTATCTATACCATTCTGTGATATTTTTGTCTGAACAAGTTATTTTGGTTCTTAGCTCATGCCACCTTGAGTTGAGAAGTTTCAATATATTCTTGCTTTGAATCAGCTAAATTATGTTATTTCAAGATAAATTATCTTTATGTCCTCTCAAGTATATAGCACATTTCTAGGTTCTCAATACATTTTTACTGAGAAACTTAACGACTTTCAAAGTACTACATGTGACTTGAGAAGATGGGGCAACACAGATTGTTTATGAATAACCCATATTTTCAGTGAATATTGTTCACTAGTAGTTAGTACTACAAAATATTGGCTGATTTTTGATCAAGTTAATAGCTCAAATTAAAATTTACTATCTACATTTGAGGAATAAATGAATATTTTAGATTTTACTAATACAAAGATAGACTAAAAACATAGTTATAAATCTATACCCATCAAATAACCAACCAATAGACTCTAGGTAATTGATATAATTTCTGTGACTCAACTTCATTTAGAGTGATTATAAATACCAAATTCAAGTACTCTGTACACTGTGAAATGTCAATGTGTCTTTACTATTAGTGTAATAGTACTAATACTATATTATATTTGAAGGATATAGTGCTTCCCTAGCACTGTTTCATTAATTTTAGAAGATCTATATATCTACTAGTGATACTGATTTGTGAATAATAAAGGTAAATTCAAATAAATAATAGGAAGGGAATATAAAGCAACAGATATGAAATGTTGGTTACGTGTTATATAATATTTCATAGTTTTTGCATATATACTTTTTTTCAATGAATGGTAAAAACAGCATTTATGAAGTGTACATTTATATAGATAAGTCAAATAAATCTACCAAATAAGAGTATGTATCCACTGTGTTGGTTGGATATAAATTTATTAAACATTTGATTGTTAAAATATGCCAAAACAAATGTAATTTGAGTCAATAAAGGGAAACAATCTCAAAAAAGTCATTTAAAGTTTATACATATTGCAATTTTAAGTGTGTTTCTATATATCAAAAATCATGTAAGGTAGACAGGGCTGAAATTAACATACCCATTTTACAAAATGTATGTGACCTGAGGAAAAGCACACCTTTTCCTGTGACCTGATGATAATGGTGGAGGTAGAATAAATGTGGTCTTCTTAATCTAAATTGAGTGTTCTTTCTATATTTTTCAAGCAAAGTTAAGTGAGATAAATCTCATGCTTTTTTTTTTTTTTTTTTACTCTGGAATGTGTCAGAAATGTCACTCTTGAGAATAATTAATTCTCATTAATTTATCATTACTTTTTAATTTAGAATTCATTTAAAATATCATTAAAATCATTAATAAAGCCAAAGCTGATTAAACATAATGGCATAGGTGAGCTAGTTGAATTTTATAAGTTTTAAAAATTCTATACTTTAAGTAGAGCAATTCAGTGATAGTTCAGTGAATGAGTTATGTTATAATTTGGCTATCTAGAATGAGAAAAAGAAAGAGCTGAACCTGGCATAATCATTTTTCTAGTCCAAAAGTAGTTATTTAAAATAATTACTTTTAATTTAAAAAAATAAAAAATGACAGCATTTTTGTGGTGATTTTAAAAATAAGAAATAGAAGTAAACTGATGGTTATCTTCTATAACTTCTGTTCATTGAGGGATTTTAAAAAATGAGGAAGAATCTATACATTTAGTGTTATTTTATTTTGTGTTTGATGATAAACATTGTTCTTGGAACACACAAAATGGTCACTTCTGAGTCACTAGTTCAAATGCAAATCATATTTTTATAATCAAATCATGCAGCATTTAAACATATGTTGGTGCTCCTGACTCAGTATGCTTTCTACAAAACATCACAAGTTCAGTAGAGTCATACCTAGAAAGAAAGAAAAATAAAACCTAAGGAATTTGTTGTTTTAACTTAGGTGCCAGTTACAAAATTGATGATATTATAGCTCAGTATAAATTTTTACTAACATCCTGAAATCACTCAGAAACAAATTTTAACAATAGAGGAGCATTTTCCTGGGACTCACTCCATCAGCCTCAAAAGATAAGTATAAGCAGAAATTGAAGTAAAGACAGCTCAGCCCTTTGAGAATTTGTGGCAGCAGGGTCACCCTGAACATTTGAGGCCAAGACCTTTATAAACCTTGAGTGTTAGTAGTAAACCCCAATCTCAATGTAGTTACCTCAATTATTTAATATCCAAGGAAAGGAGAATGAACTGACATAGCCAAAGCATCTACTACATACCTGACTATATCAGGCTTATTTGATATTCAAGTTAAGGTAGCAAGTGTCCATTAGTAGCTACAGTATAGGAAGTTATTATTTTTTCACGTGAGAATGCTGAAATTTAGAGATTTTTAAAGCTTGTCCATGATAACACAGCTAGCAAGTTATGGGACTCAGAAGTACCTTTTCAGGCTGAAGATTTAGAATAGGTAGGAATTCCAGAATTAAAACAGAAAGACAACCCTCTCTGAGAAAATAGGAAGCATTTTAGAGTTTTCCACTTTAGAAAAGCTTATGTTGATGTTGATTGGAACTATTGGACTTCCAGCAGAAATTCTGGGGAAATATATGACTAAGAATTTAGAGAATGAAGACTACCAGTATTCTGGGAGTTTCTCGTCATACCTTACCTTGTTTGCTGTGAGTGACTTACAAACCTGAGTTAAGATTTGCTCAGATATTAAAACAGTATATTGCTTCTGGTATTCTTTTCTTTTATTTTCAATGTAAAGCTTCTTATACCTTGGAGAAATCAACACCTGTGGTTCAAATATATTAGCTTCAGTCTTTATATGATTTTGAGTATTATCTCTAGCATCTTAGTATACCGTTAGAATTACATCCTCGATTTCTAGTCAAGATGGCTGAGTAGGAAAATGCGGTGTTTTCCTTCTCTCATGACTGCATCAAAATGAAAACTCAACTACAGAATCATTGAGAAGCATTGAGAATCACCTGAAGTCTAGCTGAGCAAGAGTTTTACAACTACGGATATACAGAAGTCACATTGAGACTGGTAGGAGAGGCGGAGATACAGAGCAGGCTGGTCTCAGATCCATGTGTGGCAGTTAAAATTCAAGAGGGACATCGTGGCTGCAGAGGACCCCTGGAGGAGCAAGGGATCTCAGTCCTACACCAGCTCCCTAGCCCAGGGTTCCAGTGCTGAGAAAAGAAGTCCCCACAATTTCTGGCTATGATAACCAGCAGGGATATGGCTGAACTAGTCATAAATGAAGAATATAATTAATGAAGAGTACATTAGAGGGAATCAACAGTGGATGAGATGAAGCAAAAGATCAAATCAGAGATTTGGAAGTTGAGGGAGCCGAAAACACCCAATCAGAACAGCAAAAAGGAAACAGAATTTTAAAAGTGAGGACTGTTTAAGAGGCCACTGGGACAACATCAAGCATACCAACATTCACATCATAGAGGTACCAGAAGGAGAAGAGAGAGAGCAAGGAATTGAAGACCCATTTGGAGAAATAATGATAGAAAACTTCCCTAACCTATACTTCAACTGTAATTTATATATATATATATATATATATATCCTCCTCTTTAGACTTTACTTTTATTTCCTGCAATTAATTTATATTACACTACTATATTACCAAGTCATTCTAAAGGTTATCCACCCTTAACCCCAAAGTACTTTGGTATCTAGTCTATTGCAGAATGCTGAGTTATATTACTAATTAGAAATGAGCTTTACATTTCTTTGGTTTGATTCTCAATATTTACCTTCTTTTTAAAAACATAATTACATACATTTCTCTATCACATTCTTACATGGCTCATTTTCTTCTACATCTTAATGTTATGATTCTATGTATTTATTCAACTCTTCCCTAAGTATCGCATAATTATGAAGTACAATTGCAGCCTTTAACGTTATCCTTGAAATCCATTAGGTAATTTCTGTAGCCTGAATTGCCCCTATCTCATTAAAGTAGCCTATTGTCCCCAATGATACTTTTCCAGCTTAGACAATATTGTTAAAAAATACAAATAACTATACACAGTAATTAAAAACCAACTGTGCCTGTGATGTGCCAAACACTGAAATTCTCTATCTGTGAAAATACCAATTTTACTTGCTACAATTTAGCACACATTTACTGCATGCCAGATATATGACAAAAAAAAAATGATTCCAAATTCCAGGGATGTAAAGAAATAATACACAGTGCTCACACTCAGGGAACACACAACATCACAAGGAAAAAGAAAATTGATTCTGACACAAATGATAAGCACTATTAAAGAGGTATGGAGCATACGTTATGAGAAACAAAACAAACAAAAAAAGGTGTCAATAAAGTTGACCTTAACGGGACATCAGATGGTAGGTGCTTTTATAGCTAGCATAGAAGTGGTTATTATATTTAGCTCTCAGGGATAAATGGTTGCTCTCTATGTTTAAAAAGGGGGGGGGCAAGGGAAGGTCTTTCTAAGCGGGGGGGAATATGAGGAAGGCAAATAAAATGTACGTATATGGGACTTCTTGTAGGTCCTTGAATCAATTGACTAGCAGGAGAAGAAGCTGGAAAAAGATGCTGGGGTCAACCATTCAGAATGTTGGATGTCACACTGAAGAGTTGGAAATTATTTTAAAGGTGACTGTTAGCTTTCTATGCTGAATAACAAATTATTATAAACTTAGTAGGTTAAAGTAACGCTTTTGTATCATCTCACAAATCAGAAATCTAGGTATGTTTTGCTGGATCCTCAACTTAGAGTTCAAAAGACTGCAATCAATGTGTCCATCAAGGTTGAGTTCTCATCTGGAGACTTGATTTTCCTTGCTTGGGTGGTAGTGGTCAGCGTTCAGGCCTTGGCCTCATCAGAACCCACAAGGAGAGAAAGAGAGACTAGAACAAGTAAGCTAGCAAGATAGGATTTTATATATTGATATATAAAGTAATGATTGTGACATTCCATCATTTTCACCATATTCTATTGGTTGAAAGTAAGTCACTGATCCCACTGACACTCAAAGGGATGGGATTATACAAAATCGTACACACCAGGGGGTGGGAATCATGAAGGTCACCTTAAAGTTTGTCTATCATAAGGAGAGAGAATTTTTTAAAGTGGTGACATATAATACACATGTATAAGAAAGAAATTAGTGTGGCAGTGTGACTGGTGGTTTGAAGGTGCAGAGAGACAGAGACACATAAGTTTCTTTTGTAGTTTCTATCTTGTAAAATAACTCTCCTTGTACAGATTAGTTTATATAATTTTCTTCCAAAGAAGGAAAAAGGTCATACAGCTTCCTGGGATTCACCAATGCAATTTCCCCTTAGAAAGAAGAAAATGGAAGTACCTTGGAATGAGTAACAGTAGCTTTCCTTAGAAAACAGAGGGCCAGGACAGGAGGCCCATTGTCCTGATGAATGGGATAAAGCTAGATCATTTTATGTTTTAAAAGTTTAAAGTAGATCCCTTGGAAAGAAGAAAAGAATGAGTATAAGTCTTTGAGGAAACAGGAACCAAAATGAATTCTGACCTGTTTGTCCTTCCTTAGTCTGCAGCCTAGGGGGAGGCATCAGGGAGCAATAAATGGACAAAGAGCTGTTGTGAAGGGCCTTACTCCTGGCTGAGGTAAAGAGGGCAATGGGACAGTCAGCAGGAAAACCTGATTTTACCCCTGATTTTTTAAGCATGACCTCTGGTTGGTTCTCTTTCTAACAGCCACTGCTTCTCTCCCATGCTTACTTTGTGGGAGGTGAAATATATTCTCTCCTAGCAACAAAAGATGACTCATTCTAGCAACACCCATATTACTTGTAACTTCTGGTATAGCTTCTCAGGTTTGGCTGCACAAATATAATTACTTTGGGAATATGCATATTTTCAAAACATGGTTGCCCAGTTCTCACTGGTAGATGATCTGATTCAAACGGTCAGAGATAAACTCAGGCATTGGAAAAGTTTTCTAAGTTCTTTAGGCGATTCCAATGTTTAACTCAGTCTGAACTCTATTGTGTGCCAGAAAACTCAATAGGTAGGAGGTAGAGGTGACTCTAGACTTTCTGATGTTACTAGTAGATGGATGTGGAGCTTGAGCTTCTAATTTCTGAGGAGGGTTTCGGGTACTGACAAACCCCAACTGAAGACATAATGATGCACTTTGTATTACTATTTTATGACTGAGTGGTGGTGTGCTGGTAAATGTTTAACTAGATTTCTGGGGCCGGGGGGAGGAGGGGATCCTGACTTAATGGATTTGATGATTTTCAAGATGTAAATTTTCCTAATACAGTTATTTTTAGATATTGAACTGATCACTGAATGTGAAGTTGGGAAGACAGATACATGACTCTATAGTGTTTCCACAATACAGATATAATTGACAGTAACTTCAAAAACATAGATAATAGTGAAATATATTTTAAGAATAATGTGCTTTGAGTAGTTTCTTTTTAATATCACTTTTAATTGTAAGTTTAATAGTAAGTTTCTATTATTTAATTTTCAATAATGGTTGTGTTTAACAACTGACTCAATTCTTAAAAATGTTCAAATAGCCATATGTCATTTTGGAGATAGGCTTCAGTATACCACTGTATAAGTTAATTTAATGACAAGTAGGACTAATATTTAAATTGCTTAACCAGTTCGGCATGGGCACCAACCAATTAGAATGGATACTGGCCAGTATGCTATAGCTGTGTCTATAAGTCCTTAAGTGTCTATAGGACAGATCCTATTCTTCATTTACCTTAGTATTTCTTAATGTTTCTACCATATTGCCTTGAGCATAATGGGTGATCCTTAGTAGTTTGGAATGAATAAATAACTGAATGAATGGTTGGGTGGGTGGGTGGGTGAGTGGATGAATGAATCATGGATGAAAGGGAGTGGCTTCACAGTAGTGTCTATTACTAAGGGCTCAAGTTTTAGGAAAGCCCCTTGCTCCTTTTGTAAAAGAGTTTATGATTAGCTAGGATTTTCATAAAACAGCATTTCACCTGTTTCTTTCTTTTTGAGACATTCTTTCTCATAGGTTGAGATTCTATTATACATTGAAATAGATGTACCCCATCTTCTGTGCTCCAGCACACTGAAGTCCCTGCCGTTCTGAGACAGACCTGACCATCTCCTGCTCCATCAGGCTTGCTTATTTCTTCTTAGTGCTCACTTCTTTTGGGTTCTTCCTTGGTCTAATGTGCCCTTACTCTCCCAGTCACCTGGAGATCATGTACTTGTCTTTCAAGATTCAGGAAAGTCTCTATGCCTGCTATTCACTACATGTGACATTTTTCTGTGTGCCTCCATTGTGACTGCTACAGAATGCTATCAAAACACTTAATACTTTCTATGACTTAATTGTTTATTTGTGAGCTGCTTGAAGGCAACGTTGTCTTCGACATCTCCTTGCTGTGCTCCAAATCTCCCTTGAGACTTTCTATTGATGATTCCACTCAGAGGCAAACCTCTATTCCTTCTTTCTAGAGCTTAGGCTCTTTGAAACCAGAGTCAGCATGTATCACTAATCCTGTAACCAAAGATGCGGTGGCCTTTGGAGCCAGACTGCTTAGATTAGAATTTAGACTCCCTCATTAACTACATATGTGATTTAAAGCTAATCATTTTCTTCTCCCTCAGTTTTCTCATCTGAAAAAAAATGATGTTAAAAAACATACTGATTTCACAGATTATTAAGAGGATGGAATGAGCCAATTCTTTAAAAACATGCTTAGAACAATGACTGGAATATATTGAGCACACAATAAATATGAGCTGTTATCATTCTTACAGTAAATGCTCAACAGATAATTGCTGAATGAATGAATAAAACATATAACAAACCAACAAGAGTCAAATTCATTAACGCCATATTTGTTACACTAATCCATTTCTCAGAAAAGAAAAATAAATTGTAGTATATATTTACTATACTGATACAACGCAACACTTGAAACTAATATTCTATTTTCTATTACTTAAAGTATTGGTTTTAAAAATATCTTTTCATCTCCTTCTTTCTGAAATTAACTTCAGTATTTTTTTCAATTTTTATATCCCATTAGCATGCTTCTAAACCAGAAAGTGCTTGAAAATTCATGCGAAAGGTGTCACCTTTCTCCTGTCATACCACTTGCTTTCTGAGATGATCTCACCCAGCCCTGAGGTGGGAAGTCATTAGTTTTGATGTAGCCTGAGAGCAAAAAGACGTGTCATTTTCCTTTAAAAAGATAAACGCAAGAGATAATAAAACCCAAAGTATCAGCTTTTTAGCTCTTGGCCTAAGCAGAGTTTTAATTTCTAAGAACACAGGAAACAGATCATTTAACCAGGACTTGGGAAAATAGGAGTCACGGAGTCCCAGAATATAGTACATTAGTGTAAGAGAGCAGAATATATGGATTTATTTTCCCTCTGAAAATATACTTAGTATGGTTGAATTAAGATTAACCGGGTTCTTAGTTTACCATTATAAACATGTTTAATTAATCTTTTAAAAAATCCTTTCTGAGTATCCTCAGTATTCATCCATTTTTGTTCTATGGATTACAAAAATTCCTAAGAAATTACCAAATTTTAGTTGCATAGATTTCTTCTTTTAATTGAAAAGCTCTGTTTTGTTTTGTTTTTTCCTTTGAAATCATGGAACTACTTGCACTGACATACTGGAAGAAATCACCGTTAGGAGACTAATTCGTTATAACTCACCTACAGAAAAAACAAAGTTATTCTAAGAAATTTCATTAGATCCACGTAACAGATTGCCATTGTTATAATTAAACTTTCCTAAAATCAAAATCATCCCAATAAAAAAAATGTGAAATGAAACAAATTATTAAAGATAATGAAATAACTTCTCATACTAAATGCATTTTAGAAGTCAAAAATTGGGAAGTATTCTTTCTTATTATAATTGTGTTGCTCTGCTACCTCTCCAAATATAAGTCTAACAAAAGGAACAACAAAGTATCAAGGTAAATTGGGTGGTTTAGGCCATTTTCAGGCATTCAACCAGAAGCAGACTTTCTAATCCTTCATCTGAAAATTTGTTATATATTACAACAGCTTCCAATTCCTTGAAATGTCTATTACTCACAAAAAATAATATTTAAATATCTGTTCCCTTGGGTCCAGATTGAACAAGGAATGATACAAGTAATTAATCAATAAAAGATACACTAGAGAGAGTGTACACACTGACAGGCTACATTCTTGTCATTAAAGCTGTTATACAACTGGGAATTCTTTTTTTTTTCCCTTTAGGTTCTCTGTTCTTAGCCAGATAATTATTCTTGGTAATAATTACTGTTAAAAACTACAGTAAGAAAAAAAAAAGATAGAAGAAGTTCTAGAATGAATTAAGGAATTTCTTTACTTTTTTTAAAAAACGATTTAACCGGAATTTCTCCTAATTCCTATAGTGCTTTGCTGTAGCATACATTTAAGATATGATGAAAATTCTTGTTTTACCATTATTCCTGAGAGGGGCAAATAATCACGCAAATATTCTGATTGTTTTGTCTTTTGTGGTACTTTATTTTCTTATAATCTATCCTAGATGTTTTCTTAGACTCCTTCCTAACAATGTAGGCAGAGGCACTGGCTACCACATGCTACTAAGGATCTGTACTAATATGCAGTGTCCCTGAGGGAGCCTACCAGCCTGATACTACGCCCTTCTAGGATCTTACATCTATATTTCTGAGTTTTGCAGTGTTTTATTTCACTTCCCCTTTCCCCTCACTAGTATCATAGTAAGGCAATAAAGAACAAAATTACTGTTAACATTTAAAAAATGGGTACTAGACTTATTGGATGAATCACTTTGTTAAGGTATATAAAAGTCTAATCAGTATGCTATACACCTGAAACTAATATAATATTGTATGTCAACTGTATTGAAAAAAATTAATTTTTAAAATAAATAAATAAATGAAAGAGAGAAAATTCAGGCTGAAAGATCTGTTCAAGGTCACACAGGTAAGCCCTGAGAGACCCTGAAGCATTGGGGCAAAGATTTGCTACAGAAAACTTGAATTGACAGCATACTGTGTTATTAATAGGTAAATGTACTTTCTTTGAATGTGGAAAGCAAAGAGACTTCTTAGAAAACATGCAAATTCACAAACAAGCCAGGAATATGCTTTTGCCCAAAGACACACCTGGAATTAATTGCTGCTCTCTTAAGAGATCAATGGGACACATGTCGGGGATTGGAAATGTGTGGAAGAGTCACCCAGGCAGAAGACTTTCATTTTGGCAAAAGCAGTGCCTCCCAGATAGGTCTTTAATTGCTTAAATATTAAGAGCAAGCTGTTACCTTGTTGATGAAAGCTGTTATTTAGTGTCTGGATACTTGGTGTTCCTACTTCCACTGGACTTAAATTAAAGGTTTAAATATAAGAGGAGGAAAACTTAACTCTTAGCTAAACTCCTTAAATCAAAGCTTTCTTGTCTAGAAAGCAACTCAAACTGGGAGTTATTCCTTCCTTTTTTGTCTCCTTCCTTTCTTTCCTTTCTCTTTTATTCTTCTGCCAACATATAAATTTTGTAAATTACTTAACAAATATCTCACAAACACTTAAAAAGATGGCCATTTTAGTTACTGTTATTAACAAACTTTAAAACCCACCTGCCATGGTTGGTTATTAGCATCCATGAGAAATAGAAAAAATAAAGCCCAGATCCTTCTCTTGAGGAGGTTATAAGCTAGTGTGAGATGGAAGATGGGTACAACTGACCATACCACAATATGCAATATGATAAGTTGTAGTATAGAAAGGTACAAACTAATTGTTATTGGTGTTTAGAGATTAAAGAGACTGATTCCAGTTGGGAATAGAAAAGTGAAGCACAGCTTAAAGAATTAATATCAGGGGATAGTCATCTTTCTCCTTTCTTCCCCCTGTTTGATCAGAATCTGTTTCATAGAGCACAGTTACATTTTTGGAGTTCCTTAAAGCAATATAGTATTTGCTGAATAACCAGATTGAATTAGTCATTTTTAGACAAAAACCCAGTTTCCATGCTGTCTCATTCTCTCATTTAAAGGCTTTTCTTTAGAGGAATGAAATGCTTTCACCTCAAAAATCTGCCTCAGTTCAAACCTGGAATCTTAACATCATGCTTCTAGATGGATCATGATAGATTTCTTTTTCCTGTGCCCTCCTACATGAAATAGAACATGAAAATCAATTGTACCAGTTATTCACAACCACATTTGATAAGCACAGCAGGAAAAAATAATTACAATTTATGTAAATGTACTATGGCAAAGAAGAGACCCCAAAACCATTTCCAGAGTTGTTGCATTACATACCTGCAGGAGGTAGTGCATAGAAGAAACCCTTGAAGCTGAGCAATGCAGCAACTCTGGTTATACCTATTTCAATTAAGATGACAAGTATTCATTGTGAAGAATGTGATGCCATGATGGATATTTCAATGGTGCTTGATTGTCGTATCTTCAGTTAGCACCACAAAACAAACTTTAAAATATAATTTAACCCCACTTGATGATAGATTTGAATTTTACATTGACATTTATGAAAGGAAATAGTATATTTCAGTTAATTTCATGCTTTCTTGAGTAGTAATATGTAAAAGACTAGCTAACTTACATATTTCAATATAAGTTTAAGACACTTGTCCTCAAAAATGTCTTGATAATTGAACAAACTTTGCTCTGAAGAATTTCTGAAGGTGTACACTATAAATCTATGCCTATGTGTCAATCATTGATAAATATATGCCACACACAGTGTGTATGCACCTGTTTCAATCAACTGACATCTGTTTAGTCCTAATTTTCTGTTGAGAGTTTTTATACTCCCTTCACCTTTTTAATCATAATGGATATATTTCATGAATGAATGTAACATCTCCTTATCCACCCATTCATTGTATAAATATTCAGTGAGAAGCAGTAGGTAGCAGTCAGTGTTCTAGATACTTGACAATATGGAAGGAAATAAGACATAAAAGATCTTTGCACTCATAAACTGTATATTATTTTATATTCAAAAAACAGTAACTGAAAAAATAATGGATAACCAAATAGCAATAAGTGTTATGAATGAAATAAAACAGGATGCTGTTAGAATGGCTTCATGTAAGCCACATACTTGGTGGAGAAAAAAACTAACTAAAGAGATAATACGGAGCTGAGACCTGTGATGTAAGAAGAAACCTTTTTCTATAAAGAGATGGAGAGAACTGCTGGAAAACGTTGAAGTTAAAAATAGTAACAAGTGTCATATTTTGAAGGCAAAAACAAACTGGTTATTCAAGACACTCAAAAGCCAGTGTGGCTGAACTATGATAAGGGGGAAAATTAGGCAGAAACCACATCATGTAGGGACTGGCAGGGCAGGATAAGAAGTTTGGAATTTTCATCTTGCAATGGGAAGCCATCAGAGTGAGAGCATGTACTTTATATTGTTAAAAGATCGTCTGGTCCTGGTGTATAGCCAAAGGGCAATAGGTGTGCAATTAGAAGGAATTGACTTGTTAGGAAGCTATGATGGTCATACAAATCAGAGATGATCAATTTTGATGATAACAAAAGTGGAAAGAAATGGATGAATTCGGGTCTAGATTTTGCCAGTAGGCAAAAAAGACTAGCTATTTATCGGGTTGGATATGTGGGATCATGTGTAAAAGGAAGGAATCATGATGACTCCTAGGTTTTTGCCTGAACAAGTAGATGGATGGAAGTTTAATTTACTGAGGTTGGCAAGGGCTAGGGTAGGATTAGGTTACTGGCCAGGAAATGAAGAGTTTTGTGTTAGGTGTGTCATTTTTGATGTACCTATTAGACATGCAAGTGGCGATTTCAAGTAGGTAGTTGAATACATGGAGTCTGGAACTCAAAGAGTGTGTCTAGGATGGCATTTACAGCTATGAGACCAAGTACCCATACAAAACTAGAAGAGCAATGGATAAACCCTGGGGCAGGTCAATGTCTCACAAGATTGTGATGAGGGTTTAATGAGAGAGAATGTTCACAAAGGTATCGAGTACATAATACATGCTTAATACTTTTTGATTATCTTTAGAGATTCTCAATGATAGGCCCAATGAGAAATAAAAATAAAATATACATGTATAAGACATAAGAAAGGAATTGGTCTGTATTGGCAGACTGTTAAATATGAAGTTAAAATTTCATAGTCACTACTATTCACAAATTTATCAGGGTAATATCATAATCCCAATTTATATATCAGTAAAATGAGATTCATAGAGACTTCCTGCTTGCTACTAACTGCCAACATTCAAATTCAAATTCCATATACTTCAAAGCTCTTTCTTTGGGAATCCTAGGCTCCATATCATTGAGGATCTGGAGAGACAAACATGAACAAGGAGTTAGGATTTATAGCCCGGTAGAGTTTAGAGATGATACTAAAGTTGTTATTTAATAACATTGTAACAGTAGGCAAATCATAAAATCATATTGAATCTCAGGTGTTTTATTTTTGTGTATAAAATAATAGTATTCCACTGTTTTGAAGAAATACCAACAGGTATACATTAAATGTTAGCTTGCTTTCGTTTTTCTGCAATCAAGGGTTTTAGTGGTAATTAAATCCACTAGCTTTCTATGGGCAGTGGGTAGGACAATTAAACGTAATGGCGATAATGTTTCATGTAATCTTATGATTACTAAATAAGTTGGGGAGATTTAATAGATGGTTTTGAATAAAGTAAAACATTGGAAATCCAGGTGAAGAACTGTGTTCTATTCTACTCGAATAACAACTCTTTTTAAAAGACAAACCTCATGTTCTTTTTTCTTTTGAAATGAATTCAGAGAGATACACTTTCAATGCTAAATTACCTAAGGGCTTTTAAGTTTCATTCTGCTCAGTCATTTTTAATATTCATTAACCTAGAATGTTCTTTAAGCAATATATTCAAAATACATATTTGCTGTTCAAATAATTAGATGGTTCATAATAATGAATATAGTCATTAAAATTAATATTTAAGAGAGAGGGGCAAGATGGCAGCTGTGAGGAGGGCTCCATGAAATCTCCCCTGGAAATACCCACAATTTGAACTTCTAATACGCTTCAAAGAGACATCTACTCATCACACAGAGCAACTAAGAGTTCCACACAAGGATTGCTGGGCAGTGGGCAGGCAGGGCGAGTAGGGGAAGAAGGTGAGACGCGTGAGGTGCAGCCCGCACCCGCAGCTGCTGAGTCACGGTGAGTGTTGCCCCGGCTGGCTCCCTGCGGCCCGCGGCCCACCTAGAGTTCCGCAAAGCGCGTTGGTTTGCGGTCTGAGGCAGAAGCCTCAGGCCGGGCAAGTGCGGGAGGAGAGAGAGGAGACGACTGTGCAGAGGTACGAGCTGCACCCACGGCTCGCCGGGTCCCCAGGAAGCAGGGTGCAGAGCCCCGCAGCGGCAGGGCAAGATCAGTCCCTGCACCCGCCTGGTTCAGGGATCAGTCTCTGTGCCCACCAGGTGCGCGGAGCGCAGAAGCCTGAAACCCGGGAGCAGGGGAAAACAGAGGACTCGCCCGCAGAGACGCAGCGCGCTCCGGGCGGAGACGCAGGTCCCCGAGAGACGGAGCAGGGATCGGAGCCGCGTGGAAAGGTGCGCGCAGTCCCCTAAATACTGGCAGACCCTTTGGGAGAGCAGCAGGAGCACCGCTGGAGCATAAGAGGCAAAGGCCTTACCTTAAAACAGTGTTGGAACTGTGGCTTTGTTTATTTTTATGTTTTTCATTTTTTTTTTCCTTTTTCTACTCCTGAGCAGAAAGCAAAAAAACCAATAACTCACCCACTCCCACAAACTTTGGCCCCCGCCAAGACAGAGTCTTAAACTGACTCCTGAATGGAGCAATAGGGGCAGACTAGGAAGAGATTCCTACCTGCAGGGGGTTGAGAATTTCCACCCCAGTAAAGGCTGCAGAGTGAGACTACCTACCCCGCCCCCACCTTTATGCAAGGCTTGGGAGGCAGGGCAGGTTCACCTGCTGAGGCACTAATTAACAGCTTCTTAGCAGCAGGCTTTTGGTAGTGAGGAATTCTTTAATTCTCCACAGCTGTCAACCCAAAGGGTGCCCAGAGACACTCATTGAGCCTTTGGGGGTGCAGCCTGCCTTGGGACAGGCAAAAGCAAAAAGGCAGTGACTTTGGAAAAACCACCAATCACACATCACAACCACACTCAAGTACAGCAAACCTGCAGTACCAGGATCACGCTAGGCATCAGGTGGCCTACTGTTCCCACAAGACGCACAGGAATTTTTGTACAGCAGACAAACTGAAAAGCGCTTGCTGGACTTTAGCCAGGACTGGCACGGGTATTTTTGTTTTGTTTGGTTTTATTCTGTTTTGTTTTCCCTTTATTGGCTGCTTATCTTGGTTGTTTTTTGGTTTTTATTTCTATTTCATTCTTATCATTTTGTAGTTTTTAATATAGGCATATATAGGTGTATATAGGTGAATATATGTCCATATATATGGGTGTGTAGACATATGTATATATATATATTTTTTTTCTCTTTCTTTTTCTTTCTTTTCTTTTTCTTTTTTCCCCACCCTCACTTTCTCTCTTATTTTATTCATTCTTCTCACTGCTATACTTTTCCTCTTTTCCTTTCTTCTGCAAATTTTATTTTATTAATTTTTATTCTTACTTTCTTTATTATTATTATTTTAGTTTATTTTTATTTTTTATTTTTTAGGTATAGCTAATCGGTTTCTCATGTTTATTCTATTTTTTAATCTTAGGATATTGTATTTTGTTTTGTTTCCTCTTCTGTTATTATTGTGTGTGTGGATTTTGTTTTGTTTCTGTTTGTTTTCTTCATTAGTATGATTGATATTTCTGTACAAGTTGACTGTAGTTTGATGGTTGGTTTTATTTACTTGTGCGAGCATTTGGTTTCCTTTGGTGGCTGCAGAGGTTGTTCTTGTTGATCTGGTATGCTCTAAAATCACTCTGCAGCAGTGGGTCCAAACAAACAGACACAAGAATCATCATACCCGGAGGCCAACTTTAGATAAAACCAGAGCATTTCTGGGTTTGACATACAAGAGTCACACCCAAAAGGAAGTTGCTACAGGTACTAGGACCCATAGGGTCCAAGTTTCATCAGAGGGGTCAATCCTCTCACAGCAGCTCATAAACTGCAGACGCTGCTGATCCTCACAGCTAATCAATCTGGGAGTCAATCCCACCTACTGACAAGCCCAAAGAAATCAAAACTAAAACTTCAACAAGTGAGGATGCACGACACAAGGAACACCTCAGATACAAGCACAGTAGAATAGGGAGACTGAGTAATTCAAATATAAAGGACACACACCATATAAGTTTACCCAGAAAAGACTGAGAAATCTGGGGGATCTATCTGTTATATTGAAGCAAACACAAAGAGTAAGCCAGAATGGGGAGACAAAGAAACACAACACAAATAAAAGAACAGAAGAAACTTCCTGAATCAGTGGAAATAGAGGAAATAGAGGTAACCAACCTATCGGAGACAGAGTTCAGAACACTGATTATTAGAATGTTCAAGGAAATTAATGAAAATATAAAGAAGGATAGAGAAATCATGAAAAGCAACCAGCTAGAACTTAAGAACACAATTAATGAATTAAATAACAAACTTGATGGAATCACTAGCAGATTGGATGAAGAAGAAAATCGAATCAGTGACTTAGAAGACAAAATAGCAGAGATCACCCATGCAGAACAACAAAAAGAAAAGAGAATGAAAAACATGGAAAATAGTTTAAGAGAGCTGGGGGACAACATCAAACGCAATAACCCATGGGTCATTGGAGTACCAGAAGGAGAAGAGAGGAAGCAAGGGATTGAGAAGATATTTGAAGTAATAATGTCTGAAAACTGCCCTAACCTGGCAAAGGACATTGAAATACAAGCCCAGGAAGTGCAGAGAGTTCCAACCAGGATGATTCCAAACAGGCCCACTCCAAGATACATTATAGTGAAAATGGCAAGGATTAAGGACAAAGACAGAATCCTTAAAGCAGCAAGGGAAAGGCAGCAAGTTACTTACAAGGGTACCCCCATAAGATTATCAGCTGACTTTTCTACAGAAACTTTGCAGGCCAGAAGTGAGTGGCAGGAGGTTTTCAAAGTGATGAAAAATAAAGGCCTACAACCGAGATTGCTGTATCCAGCAAGGTTATCATTTAAAATTGAAGGCGAGATAAGGAGCTTTGCAGAAAAGAATAAGTTAAGGGAATTCATTACCACCAAGCCAGCTTTGCAGGAAATGCTAAAAGGCCTTCTTTAAGTAGAAGAGAAAAACAACCTAAGAAAGACTACGAACACAAATAACAAAATGGCAATAAATACACACCTATCAATAATCACATTAAATGTAAATGGATTAAATGCTCCAATAAAAAGACATAGGGTGGCTGAATGGATAAGAAAGCAAGATCCCAGCATATGCTGTATACAAGAGACTCACCTCAGATCCAAAGACTCATACAGGCTGAAAGTAAAGGGATGGAGTAAAATATTTCATGCAAATGGTACTGAGAAAAAAGCTGGAGTAGCGATACTTATATCAGATAAAATGGACTTTAAATTGAAGATTATAACAAAGGACAAAGAAGGACACTTCATAGTAATGAAGGGATCGATCCAACAAGAGGACATAACTGTAGTAAACATCTATGCATCTAACATAGGAGCCCCGAAATATATAAAACAGATATTGTCAGACATAAAGACAGAGATCAACAGTAACACTATCATAGTAGGGGACTTCAACACCCCGCTGTCACTAATGGACAGATCCTCCAGACAGAAAATCAGTGTGGAAACAGCGACCTTAAATGACACATTAGACCAGCTGGATTTAACAGATATTTTCAGAGCATTTCATCCCAAAGCTACAGAATATACATTCTTTTCAAGTGCACATGGAACATTTTCTAAGATAGACCACATGTTAGGCCACAAAACAAGTCTCAATAAATTTAAGAAGATTGAAATCATTTCAACTGTATTCTCTGACCACAATGCTATGAAACTAGAAATCAATTATAAGAAGAAATCTGGGAAGCTGACAAATAAATGGAGGCTAAACAATATGCTATTAAATAGTGAGTGGGTCACAAATGAGATCAAGGAGGAAATCAAAAGATACTTCGAGACAAATGAAAATGAAAACACCACGACCCAAAATCTCTGGGATGCTGCGAAAGCAGTCCTAAGAGGAAAGTTTATAGCAGTGCAGGCCTACCTAAAGAAGGAAGAAAAATCTCAAATCAACAGGTTATCCTTACACCTAACGGAACTGGAAAAAGAACAGCAAAAGAAGCCCAAGGGGAGTACAAGAAAGGAGATAATAAAGACCAGAGCAGAAATAAACAATATAGAGAGCAGAAAAACAATTCAAAAGATCAATGAAACCAAGAACTGGTTTCTTGAGAAGATAAACAAAATTGACAAACCTCTAGCCAGGCTCATCAAAAAAAAAAAGAGAGAGGACTCAAATTAGCAAAATCAGGAATGAAAGAGGGGAAATAAATGACTACAGACATCACAGAAATACAAAAAATTCTAAGAAATTACTATGAGCAACTATATGCCAACAAATTTGACAATCTGGAAGAAATGGATAATTTTCTAGAAGCATACAACCTTCCAAAGCTAACGCAAGAAGAAACAGAAAATCTAAATACTCTGATTACTACCAAGGAAATTGAATCAGTAATTGACAAGCTCCCAAAAAACAAAAGCCCTGGACCAGACGGCTTCACAAGTGAATTTTATCAAACATTCAAAAAAGAACTATCACCTATTCTCAAACTATTCCAAAAAATCCAGAAGGAGGGAAGAGTCCCAAACTCTTTTTATGAAGCCACTATCACCCTGATTCCAAAACCAGATAAAGACATCACAAAAAAGGAAAACTACAGGCCAATCTCCCTGATGAATATAGATGCAAAAATTCTCAATAAAATATTAGCAAACAGAATTCAGCAATATATTAAGAAGATCACACATCATGATCAAGTGGGATTCATCCCTAGTGCGCAAGGCTGGTTCAACATCCGTAAATCAATTAATGTGATACACCACATCAACAAAATGTAGGATAAAGATCACATGGTCATTTCAATACATGCAGAAAAAGCATTTGACAAAATCCAACAGCCATTTATGTTAAAAACCATTAGCAAAGTGGGAATACAGGGACCATATCTCAACATAATAAAAGCCATATATGATAAACCCACAGCTAACATCATAATCAATGGGGAAAAGCTAAAACCATTCCCCTTAAGATCAGGAACAAGACAAGGCTGTCCACTTTCTCCTCTTTTATTCAACATAGTGCTGGAAGTTCTAGCCACAGCAATCAGACAACAAAAAGAAATAAAAGGCATCCAAATTGGCAATGAAGAAGTAAAATTGTCATTATATGCAGATGACATGATACTGTATATAGAGAACCCCAAAGACTCCATCAAAAAACTATTGGAACTGATAGACGAATTCAGTAAAGTAGCAGGATATAAAATCAATGTTCAGAAATCAGTGGCATTTGCATATACCAATAATAAACTAATGGAAAGAGAAATTAAGAAAACTGTCCCATTTACAATTGCATCAAGAACTATAAAATACCTAGGAATAAATTTAACCAAAGAAGTGAAAGATCTGTACTCAGAAAATTATAAGACACTGAAGAAAGAAATCATAGAATATACAAATAAATGGAAACACCTACCATGCTCATGGATAGGAAGAATTAATATAGTTAAAATGTCCATACTGCCTAAAGCAATATATAGATTCAATGCAATTCCTATCAAACTACCAAGGGCATTTTTCACAGAAATAGAAAATATAATCCTAAAATTTATATGGAATCATAAAAGACCCAGAATAGCCTCGGCAATTCTGAGAAATAAAAACAAAGTCGGGGGGATCACGCTACCAGACATCAAAACCTACTACAAGGCCACAGTAATCAAGAAAGTTTGGTATTGGCATAAAAACAGGCAGATCGATCAGTGGAACAGAACAGAGAGCCCAGAAATAAATCCAAGCATTTATGGAGAGTTAATCTATGACAAGGGAAGCAAGAATTTACACTGGAGTAAAGATAGTCTATTCAATAAATGGTGCTGGGAAAATTGGACTGACACATGCAAAAAAATGAAACTGGATCATCTCCTTACGCCTTATACAAGAACAAATTCAAAATGGATTAAAGACTTAAATGTAAGACCTGAAACCATAAAAATCCTAAAAGAAAATATAGGGAGTACATTTGCAGACATTACCCGGAGCAATATTTTTACTGATACATCCCTATGGGCAGGGGAAGTAAAAGAAAAAATGAACATATGGGATTATATCAGACTTAAAAGTTTTTTCACAACAAAGGAAACCATTAATAAAACAAAAAGGAAGCCTACTGAATGGGAGAATATATTTGCCAACAATATATCTGATAAGGGGTTAATATCCAAATGTATAAAACACTCATGAAACTCAACACCAAAAAAACAAACAACCCAATTAAAAAATGGGCAGAAGATATGAAGAGACATTTCTCTAAAGAGGACATACAGATGGCCAACAGGCATATGAAAAAAAGTTCAACCTCACTGGTCATTAGGGAAATGCAAATAAAAACCACAATGAGATACCACCTCACTCCAGTCAGAATGGCTATCATCAATAAATCAACAAACAACAAGTGCTGGCGGGGCTGTGGGGAAAAGGGGACCCTGCTACACTGTTGGTGGGATTGCAGATTGGTGCAGCCACTATGAAAGTCAGTATGGAGGTATCTCAAAGAACTGGAAATAGAGCTACCGTTTGACCCAGCAATTCCACTCCTAGGTATTTATCCTGAAAAAACCAAGACACTTATTCGAAAAAAGTTATGCACCCCTATGTTCATAGCAGCACAATTTACAATAGCTAAGACTTGGAAACAACCAAAATGCCCATCAGTAGATGACTGGATTAAGAAACTGTGGTATATTTATACATTGGAGTATTACTCTGCTATAAAGAAGAATGAAATCGTACCATTTGCAATGATATGGATGGACCTAGAGACTATTATGTTAAGTGAAATAAGTCAGTCAGAGAAAGACAAATACCATATGATCTCACTCATATGTGGAATCTGAAAAACTGTATGAATGAGCAAAGTAAACAGAAACTGTCTCATAGATATAGAGGAAAAATCAGGGTTGCTAATTGGGAGAGGGATGGGGATGAGAGAGAAGGGGAAGGGATTAGACAGCAAAAATAGGCAACTACAATATTGCCACTGAGATATGAAAATCAGTTTGGGGAATATAATTAATAATGTTGTAAATATTCTGTGGAATGTCAGATGGTCATAGGTCTTGTTAGGGAGACCATTTCATGGATGGAGTAGAGGTTTGATCACTTCACTGTATAACTAAAGCGGAGGTTGTATATCTACTGTAATTGAATATATATAGATAGTCACGGGATATGGATTATACTGTGGAAGAGAGTCAGAGGAAGAGTAATAGATATATATGATATGGGGGGAGAGTGGGGTGGCGAATTGGGGGTGGGGGGTTGTCACTTTGAGGGGTAAAATGTATAACTATTGCACTGTGTTGTACACCTGAAACTAAAAATAAATAAAAAAAGAAAAAAAATTAATATTTAATCAATCAATATTAAATAAAATTAATAAATTTTTGATCAAATATTAAATTATATATGTGACTGAATATAAGTATATATTACATTCTGCATAAGATATGAAATTAACCAGACACTAAGTCTGTGTTTGTTCACTAGCAAATTGTATTAAGTGAAACTACACAATGGAAGAGTATTATGTTAAAGTGTACTATTTTTGTTTAATTAATTTGTCATTACTTAATTAGCACTGTTTTGTTTGTTTTTGATAATAACTATTTATCCCCTAGTAGCAACTCATATTGACATGTAGTTATAAATATTTTAATGGAATTTTATTTTGAATTGAATCTTTTTAAAACACTGAGACCTACATCGTTTTTACAGGTACATTTAAATAGGTTTGGAAAAGAGTCATTAAATAGGAACAAGAGTGCCAGGTACTATGCTGCGAGCATATAACAGAAATACAAATATGAATAAACCATGTCCAAGAAATTAACTCTCATCCCAGTGATATACCATAAGTGATCATTATTCACACATTTTTCTCTTTGGCAATAGAGTAGGCAGTTCTATCTTAGGCACATGCAATATGGTAATGACACTGAAGAAAGGCAACTCCTATTGGGGCAGTGAGCATTATTCCCACAAGTTAAAAAAGCTGCGTATCAGAGGAGGGGGAGAGGAGAACAAGAGTATTATTATTACAGGGTGCAGCATGTTGGTAATTATGGGTGTAGATAGAATACAGTTACTCAAATCTTTGGGGGAGGTGGCGGCTCACAATCTGCCATATAAATTATGCATGGCTTATCTGATTTCTTTCCCTTTCTATCTAAATAACAACTATAAAATCCAGTTTTGTTCCTGCAGAAGAACAAAGGAACTATATTTCAAATTTCATTTAGGCTTTCTCATGTACTATAAAGTTGCTGTTTTATCACATTTCTGAAAGTTACAAATTTGCCTTTTGAGATTCTGTTTTATAATGTACCTTTGTACATTGATGAGTATGTGGAGGGACGAGGAAATTACTATATCTTATAAATTAGAAAGGGGGAAACTTCCACCCTCTCCATTCTGCCTCCACCTACTTTTGAGCATAGCAATAATAGAAGAGGAAAAAAGTTGAATCCTACATCTACTGTTGGTAGTAGATGAAGGTCTGAGAATGTTAAGCATCGTTTGAGTAGGTGACCCAGCAGCGGGAAAGAAGAACCCCTATTTGGCCCCTCCTTTTACGCTGGGGCTCTAATTCTTTCATCAGGGATTTCAATGCAAATGGATAACCACCCCCACAACAGCAATGAATTATGAGCAACCCCAATCATCGGAACTGCCTTATTTTTAAAGAAACACTGTGTACAGTTTTTTTACAGTTAGTAACATTTAGAAATATATATATATATATATACACACACACACACACACACACACGTATTTGTGTATATAAATGTGTATTTACATATATATATATTTTTTTTTTTTAGCTGAACCATCCTGCCACCTGTTGGCAGCTCAACGGCAACTCAGCTCGGGCTGGCCTTGAACCACTGTTGCTCAGAGCTCAGCTTGCACTCTTGAGCGAGCTCTTAACCAACTGAGCCATTCGGCCAGCCCTTATATTTTAATATTTAAAATATAATAGTCTAAATAATATTACTGTGTAATATATACTATGTATATACACATTATACCTATATATACACATTAAATATACACTATGTATATATTATATTCAGTATATATGTATATATGTGATATATGTCACTAAGAAAAGTAAAGCAAGTCAATGAAAAATGAACTATTTTATTTATATTTTTGAATTGTTATTATCCTGGCCAATTAATAAACACAAAAGAATTAGTAGAATTTAGGAATAGAAGACTTTGAAAGAATCTTTAATTCCTTCAACGGTTATAGTTTCTTGATAGGTTTATATCCTCTTGGGTAAATTGCCAGGTCTTCAGTAGATGATCAGTGAATATTTTGGTGGCTAATTTGATCAACATGTCTATAGGGAGTTAAATAGAAAATAAAATAAGGATTATTTTCTTTATATTTCTAGAAATTCATATCCTCTTGGGTATAAATTGAGGAGGGAAAGAATAGGAGAAATTATTTTGTGTAAACTAAAAAATATTCTAACAAGGCCAGTTGAGTGGCTCATTGGTTAAGAGCTGGTTTGGGATGCCAGCGGCCCCGGTTCAGATCCTACATATGAGGGCCAGTGACACTGCCCTCTACAGCTAACAACAGCTCCACCTAGAGCTGGGCTGCAAGCCCCAGCGACGGTGTAGGCTGCAGCTCCTGCTGCAATGGGCTGCCATAGGCTACAGTGAGTGGCCGGCAGCCAGCGTGAGCGGCTGGCAGCCAGCTTGACCTGCCAATAGTCACGGTGAATGACCATCCAGAGGCCGGCAACCAATCTGCCTCACCCAAGAAGAGCGCAATGACAATACCAACATGGGCCAGTGAAGCAACGTCCTCCACAACTAGACTGAAGAACAAAAAGACAGCAACTTGTCTGTTCCCTTCCCCAATTCCCCAAAGCTGTTTCCCTCCCCCCAATTCCCCAATAAAATCTTTAAAAAAAATATTCTAACAGATCTATAAAATTATATATGATTATTATATTGGGTTATTTCATCATTTATCCAGATCTTCAAAAACAACCAGTTTTCTTTGTGTTAACTCCAAGAAAACAGCTTTTGATGATAAAACTCACTTGGCAAATTACTTACAACAGGTGTGTGAATTCTCTATCTTTCCATTTTAATTATTTAGCCATTTCTGGCATGGTCAACTGATCCTTTGGGGGAAATTAACAATATTGCTTCCTACCTACAAAAGCATATTCCCCTGTCACTCATTCACTTAATTCTGAATTAGCACAAATTAAAAATGTATTTTACAAGAGAAAAACTCAATTATGGAAATTCCTGGTAGATCTGCTTTCAAGTAAATATGAAGCAAATATAAAACTGAGATATTGGTGATGACATAAATGTATCTAAAATCTTGGAGAGAACAGAATTTTTTATTAGAATATTTTTAAATGTTTTAATTTTAACTGAATTTGTTACCAAATGATTTAAATAATGCATAGAAGCTCATGTTTAATCCTTTTGAATAAGTACTTATGAAATCTGTCCTGAGTATGCAACTCATGTGATTTCTGAAATAATATATTTTAATATATATTATGCTATTACTCAGTATTGTCTTTTCATTCACCTATTATCTTAGTCTAGGAAATTGTCTATATATGGAAAGATCTTTTTTTTTCCTTAGATTCCTTTCCACATGTTAAGAATTCTCCAAAATTTAAATGAATTCTTTTCTTGGTTTAGGGATATCCTGTTTAAGAATATCAGAATATTCTTATCAAATATACAGAGAGCAGAAATCCTGCTGCTATTCTTCCTTCCTCAACTCTTACTTCCACTGTCCCACAGCAGGACTCAATAGCATATCAAAACTCATTCCAGGAGGAAGAGAGAGACCTGTACACTGACCACCTGCAGTGAAGTACAGGACGTCCTGGTCATAGGAAAACCTGTGTTCAGAGAAATCCAGAATTAGATTAAACACACATCAATCAGATTCAGGATACCAATTTAAAAGAGTTAGAGAAATATTAGAGAATCTCAAATCTACCTCTGAAATCCACGTAATCACAATCTTATCTTAATTTTAAGACTCCCGAATTTTGGAAAGAGCATAGGCATTTTTTTTGTGTTTTTTTTTTTTTTTTTTTTTTTTTTTTCCTAAGGAAAACAAACTGGAATTAGGGAGCTGACATTTACTACTTGTGTGATGAACTGGGACCGTTATTTAATATTTTTGCTTCCAGTTTCTTCATGTGTAAAGTGGATGTGATAATAGCATTACTCCATATTTTGGTACATCAAATATAGTAATACATGTAAAAGAATACATATTATATCTTGACTTTCCTTTTGTCTCTAGTTGCATGCTCTAATGTAAATTAGGCTCTTCCCTAAAAATATGATAGACAATATTGTCTTCTCAAAAGAATGTCAGCTCTCTTTTTTCTTCTCAGTGACAGGACAAATAAGTCTGTTGCTTGTTGCTTGCTCACAATAGAACTTCTAATCAATAATCCCTGACTTCTCCAAATCCCTTCATTTTAATTCTAATTGTCATTTCTAGTAGTATCTTCTTTAGGTAAATTACTTTTTAAATACAAAGATCTTGAAACTTGACTCAAATCTTTCATCTATTATCATCTAGATAACAATAATCACAATAATAATAAAAATAATTTTAACACTTTTAATTTGCACAGTGCTTCAGCATTTATAAACCATTCCAACATGTATTGTCTTATTAAATCTGCAGAAAACTCGTGGTATAAAGGCAGATACCAATATCTCTTTTAAATGCTGAAGAAATAAATGGACTTTGAAATATTCTCCAAATGGCAAAGCCAGAATTCAATCCAGGTCACTCTAATCTCAGAACTCTTTTGCTATATAATATTGCCTCTGCAACAAAAAATCCCCATGGTAACTTCTGTTCATTGACTTCATCTCACAGATTTTTAAACTCATTGACTTTCTAGTGATTTCCCAAAACTTTTTATGCCTCTGTATGTTTAATAGGCACCACATTTTTCCCAATGACATTTTCAAAAACTATATAAAGTAATTTTTCTCTTGGAGTGCACAGCATTATCAGGGACATTATAGAATCCTGGAGGACCACAAGTTGCTGCAAAAACTGTTTCTGAGATACTAACATATTTTGTTAAGAGGCAGGGTCTTCTCTGCTGAGAACCATAGCTTGTAAGTTCATAACACAAAACCTGATGTTGAACTGTTTCTGAGATCATTATTGCTACTTCTTTTCTCTCTCCAAGTATCCAACCTTGCTTTTACTGAGATCTTCAATCACTATAACCCTCCCCACACAATACGAGGTATCAAAAGATAATGTGAAGGGCCCGCCGAGTGGTGCGTTGGTTAAGAGCTGATTTTGGGATGCCAGCAGCCCAGGTTTGGATCCCACATATGAGGGCCAGTGACACTGCCCTCCACAGCTAACAACAGCTCCACCTGGAGCTGGGCTGTGTGAGCCCCGGCGATGGTGTAGGCTGCAGCCCCTGCTGCAGTGGGCTGCCATAGGCTACAGTGAGTGGCCGGCAGCCAGCATGATCGGCTGGCAGCCAGTGTGAGCTGCCAATAGCCATGGTGAGCGACATCCAGAGGCCAGCAACCTATCTGCCTCATCTGGGAAAAGCGCAATGACGATACCAACATGGGCCAGTGAAGCAACGTCCTCCACAACTAGACTGAGTAACAAAAAGACAGCAACTTGTCTGTTCACCTTCCCTGGTTCCCCAAC
Organism: Aselliscus stoliczkanus; assembly: GCA_033961575.1. Lineage (NCBI taxonomy): Eukaryota > Metazoa > Chordata > Mammalia > Chiroptera > Hipposideridae > Aselliscus > Aselliscus stoliczkanus. The sequence continues at coordinate 43,243,819 of CM066729.1, forward strand.
ACTGTTCCCTTCCCCCAAATCCCCAATAAAATCTTAAAGAACAAAAAACAAAAAACTTAGAGCTTTCTTTAAAAAAAAAAGATAATGTGAATGTTTAAATAAAAAAAAATTATTACAGTAAAAGAAACATTGCCATTAATTACCCTCAAAAAATTTCCCTTCACTTCAAACACATTTCTCCCATCATTCTTGCCACTTTCTGAAGCAGTTCTGGAAGTCCTCTTTATTGTTTTTACTTCATCCTATATCATGGCAACACTCCATGTCACATATCACTACTGGTACAGAAATTTCTGTCAACTAAAAACATCATGGTGTGTCCTCATCCACCTTATTCACTGGATCTGGCATCATGTGACTTCTGGCTCTACCCCAAAGTCAAAATGACCATGAAAGGTAAACGTTTTGAATTGATTCAGGACATCGAGGCAGCCATGACAGCACAACTAAAGACACTCACGAAAGAGGTCTCCAGAACTGCTTCAGAAAGTGCTAAGAACAATGGGATAAGTGTGTGCAAAGCAAGGGAAGTGTTTTGAGGGGGATTAATGACAATGTGTCTTTTACCGTAATTTTTTTTTTTAAATTTAAACATTCACCGTAGTTTTTTATAACACCTCACACATATCACACAAACACAGTTTAATAGGCCTCCCTCCTTGCCACACAAATTTTCCTGTTTCCTCAGATTCCTGGGCTAGTTTTCTGTACTTTGATCCATTCTAGTGCTAACAATTCTATTTTCCTTGTAGTTTTTTTTTTTAAGTCTTCAATCCCCAATCCTCTCCAGCAATGAAACTGCTCTTTTAAAATGAAAAGTTTCTAGCCAAACAAAATTTTCTAAACAAAACAAACACTTTCCTTGAACAACTTGTTTCCTGACTCCGCTGACTACCTTCCTTTTCAAAAAAGGATACTTCAGATTGTTTTTTGTTTATTTGTTTGCTTGTTTTTACCATTTTATATATCCTTTGTATTTACCATATTCGTCTTCCCCATCCTTCAAAATTGGTGCATAGGCCAACTCACTATTTTATAGTAAGGCTGTATGTGGAATGAACTACAGAGCACCCTCACTTAAATGGCTCACGATCAACTATTAATAACTCTCAGTATATCCAAAGTGAAGCACATCTTATTCAAGATTGAGCTCCTGATTTTGACCACACAAAATGCACCTTGGTCATGTAACACATTGTTTTTTGTTTTTTGTTTTTTCCCCAATAACAACATTATTGTTCCGGCATTCTAAATAAGAAAAGAACTAGTTTTGATGCTTTTCTGTCTCAGAAGCCCCTCAGTTACCACGTCCCACCAATACTTCTGCCTCTCAAAACTGCACTTAAGGAGAACAGCATAGCTTTGGACTGATGGGTTGCAACAGCTATAGTTTACTTAGTGTGCAGCTGGGAGAGGTGTACTTGAGCAAATCCAGGAAAGAACTGAAAAGAAGCTAGATGTTATACAACATGAATTAGAAAAACATATGCATTTCTTCATATACAAGTATTTCTTTTACATGTAATCTCCACTGCCCAGGCCTTTATCAAAACATACCTAGGGCCGGCCAAATGGCGCAGTGGTTATGCGCTGGCTTGGGAAGCCAGCGGCCCGGATTCCAATTCCACATATGAGGGTAAGTGACACTGCCCTCTAAAAAACAAACAAATGAACAAACAGAAAACATACCTAGATTTTTAGTGTTTTTAATTGAAAAGCAAGTTACTAATTGAGAATAAATATTATTTTAAGAGGTATTTTAACATAATTCTTTTATATGAACATTGTACCATCAGAAGATGGTATTATTACTGTAACCCAGTTTTCCAAAAAAGAAAGTTGAGACTTAGAATACTTACGTAAATTTCTCATGATAACTTAAACTAAAATCCTCAAATTCAAAAATTGTTTCTGCATCTGCTTTGTTATGCTGGCTCCTAGCTTGTATATTTAAATTCATGCAATCCACATTTCCTCTGGCAGATGAGCAAAAACTTTTTCATCACAGTAAAAAAGTATTTTGATACTAGAATAGCAATGAAAATGTAATACTTATCTTGTAAAAGTAAAACTCGGCTTTGAAGTCTCTTCAAACACTAATACTTTAATCCAATTTAATTTTTTATTGCTCCCCCACATACCCTTTCTCTTTCTAGACTGGTATGCTTACCATCATCTATGTTTATCACAAAGTCTCCCAGTACTATACCTTTGTTTATATAATTCTTCTTCCTCCTCAAAGGTTCTATGTTCTCTCCTTATTTTAATATATATATAGTTGATGTTGTTGTTTGTTTGTTTGTTTGCTTTTTAGCTGAGCTATCCTTCCACCTGTTGGCAGCTCAGCGGCAGCTCAGCTTGGGTCGGGAATCAAACTGGGGACGCTGTTGCTCAGAGCTCGCACTCTTCAGTTATTTTAATATTTTTAATCATTTAAAATGCACTTCAAATTCCACCTTTTATATGAAGTGATTAATATATGAATATGTTTATGTATAACTATGGCTTTCTACGTGTGTGTGTGTGTGTGTGTGTGTGTGTGTGTGTAACCATGTTCTAATATGGAGAAGCCAGTTACATGTTCAAATTTTCCTGATTTTTATAAAGTACTGCAATGATATTGACACTGAATTCTGCACATAACACATAACTTTAAGAAAATAATAAAATTCCATAAGGTGGGGATTATCTCATAAAATCTGTATATTATTTTGAATGTGGTATTGCCCACTATCATTTCCTCTTGGAGTCTTATTTTTTATATTTTTTAGTGTTTAACATTATATCTCTCCATCTCTATTGTCAGCTCTTTGAAAGGACTGTCATATGCATCTTTGATTCCCTGTAATGCTAAGATCACTGTTGGTCTGATTATACATTTAAGGCTAGAAACATTGCAAAAGGGTATTCCTAGGAAGCAAACTATAATTTCCAAAGGATAAATGACACCAAATCTTATGCTGACCTTCTGTCAATAACCTGTTCTAGAACAGAGGCCAATTAAATCAGAGATGCTAAAAAAAAATACAAAAAATATTTGCACTTAATAAAATCACTTGCAAAACTGTATTTCTGGCTCCAATATATTTGTAACCAAGTTATCACATGACCAATTTTTTTATTATTATTCAAAAATTTGATGTGAATCTTCTTATCCCTTTTGTAATAGTTTTTCTAAGTTAAAAAAAACAAACAAACAACCATATATAAATCCAAGCAGATTCTTGCTGATTACTTAACAGGCTAAGTTGTCACAGTATCTGTGTATACTTAGCCTATAATTCTCCTAGGAACTGTCCTGGGAACAGACAGATAAGGCAGGGCCATCTGTCAACTTGGAAAAGATCCCACACCAGACACACAGGTAGCACTTCATTCTAGTTACTGATTGAGTCATTGGTTGAGGATTTACACATGGTAAAAGAAGCATAATCTTACTTAGCAGCTCTGGCTGTTTATTCAGAAGACCTTGCAAAAGAGACTCTAACACACATAAAGGCAATTTGGCTGTTGAAAATACTTTACATCATGATATAACAAAGTATACATTAGAAAAGAGATAGAAGATAGCCAATGACTATCAACAAAAAGCAGAACCTTCATGGAAAGCCTCAAAAAAAAACCAACAAACAAACCAAAAAATTGTCTACTTTCTTTTTAGATTACCTAAATGTGAAATGTTTTGAAGGAATTCATTGCTAAACTGTGAGGCTCAACCAACAAGAAGTAGTTACACTCAAAAGAAAGACAAAAATACGGACAGTGTGATTCATAAATGCTACAATTTTGAACATTTTCTTTCTTATTTATAAATTGAGCCATAAAATATACTAAATAAATATTTTTTAATAAAATATTGATTTGAGATTGTAGAGGAGGGAATGAAAATAATTAATTTTAATATATCATTTTTCCTATTAAAAGAAAAAATAAAATGAATTTTATTTTTTTCAAAGCCACTCAATGAATTAGAAGTCTTATGATAAGCATTATTGGGAAAGATGAATAAGATCCAGCTTTATTCATGGGCTTATTCCCAGAGACTCAGGAAGCTCTAAACAGAGCATGAATACCTTTTATTCTTACTATGAACTTTATATCTAAAAAAAAATTATAAATAAAACTCCCTGATGATTTCATTTTATTCAACATTTTCAGAATGAAATTCTGTTAACTTTACAGCAAACTTTTTACTTGTAGAATGTAAGAAATGAGAAGAACTTTAGAAATCCTCAAACCTAATCCTCTCATTTTACAGTTAGACCCAGAAATTAAACACTAAGACTCAGAAATTTTAGTTTACATGTCCAAGGACACACAGGTGATGAAAAAATGGTGATGGTAGCCCAAGTCTTATGAATACCCACACAGGGTTCTTACCACCTTACCGTGCTGCTCTTTATATCAGGACAATGAGAAAGAGAAAACAGCCCCTAACCTCTGGGTATGGCCTGGCATTCACAGCCTTGGTGTTCTGTGGAACATAAACATGTTTCACAGAACATCAACATCAGACGAGGCTACTCTATGATGTCAATTAATTAGGAAAAAACAAAAAAACAAAATCATTCTATAATCATGGCTGAACAGAGACAATATAATCAGACAAACATCTGAATCCTGACTAATGTGATTGATTGCTGCTTCTTTACCAATTACATCATTAGCCACAATTTATTCTTCCTGCCTTATGGATGATATTTATTAGAAACTCAGTCATAGAATTGTCCCTACTTCCTGACAACATTCAAACTGGAACAAAGCCCTGCTTCCTTACATCTTCTGCAAAGTCACCTAGTACAGTTCAAATCCAGTAAGTCCTTTCTAATGGCCTCTTACTGAGACACTTTCCCCATACAGCATTACCTTCCTTCTTTTTCAGAAGCAATAAAACATATTTACTCAATTACAAGTGTGTTCCCAATGATCTTTGGCTAAAGAGCAATGACAGTAAAAACAAACCATTTCTTAAAAAAATAAAGAGATGCATTACATCCCTACGGGCAAGGGAAGTAAAAGAAAAAATGAACATATGGGATTATATCAGACTTAAAAGTTTTTTCACAACAAAGGAAACCATTAATAAAACAAAAAGGAAGCCTACTGAATGGGAGAATATATTTGCCAACGATATATCTGATAAGGGGTTAATATCCAAAATTTATAAAACACTCATGAAACTCAACACCAAAAAAACAAACAACCCAATTAAAAAATGGGCAGAAGATATGAAGAGACATTTCTCTAAAGAGGACATACAGATGGCCAACAGGCATATGAAAAAAAGTTCAACCTCACTGGTCATTAGGGAAATGCAAATAAAAACCACCATGAGATACCACCTCACTCCAGTCAGAATGGCTATCATCAACAAATCAACAAACAACAAGTGCTGGCGGGGCTGTGGGGAAAAGGGGACCCTGCTGCACTGTTGGTGGGACTGCAGATTGGTGCAGCCACTATGGAAGTCAGTATGGAGGCATCTCAAAGAACTGGAAATAGAGCTACCGTTTGACCCAGCAATTCCACTCCTAGGTATTTATCCTGAAAAAACCAAGACACTTATTCAAAAAAAGTTATGCACCCCGATGTTCATAGCAGCACAATTTACAATAGCTAAGACTTGGAAACAACCAAAATGCCCGTCAGTAGATGACTGGATTAAGAAACTGTGGTATATTTATACAATGGAGTATTACTCCACTATAAAGAAGAATGAAATCGTGCCATTTGCAATGATATGGATGGACCTAGAGACTATAATGTTGAGTGAAATATGCTGGAATATATCTTAAAGGTGGTCCAGTTATTGGATTGAAACTTCATGTATTTAAAAAATTTTGTTTATATAACATCATCACTACTATCTGAGTAAGGTTTTTTTTTACATTTATTACACCTAGCAAAGATTACTTACCTAAAAACATGCTCTTACTCTTCAAATTATTAAATATTTTTTCTCTGAATTTCATATTGACTCTTTTATTAGAGAAAAAAAAAATCAGTCCTTGCCATTCCATTTCCAAACAAGATCAAATAACAGGAATTGAACTTCATGAATGCATTAACCCCCTTCATTTTAAACAACTGAAAGAATAAAAAAGAAAAGAATAAACTGTATAAAACAATGGCTCTGATAATTTTGAACACAGGCAACAAAGGACAGTGATCCCTGAGAGATGGGAAATGGTAAAGTGATCCCTATGACTGCCCCAGCTTTGTGTGCCTGGAGGAAGATTCTAAGCTACAGTGCTGAGAGGGGAAAACTAAGCAGAGTCCCACCATCTTCCAGAGTTCAGAGACAGAAATGGGAGCCCAGGAAAGCCACTGGTGGCTAGGATTTACATGACAGAGTCCTATATTAGAGAGCTGTCCAGAGAAAGAAGTACAGAAATCTAAAGAGGGTACCCCTCCAGTATTTGATTATTGATTATCACATGTGTGTGAACCAACTACTTGAGGCCAAAGGAATAACAAACAACCTAAGGCCAGGTGATGCCTTTTCTCAAAGACAGAGCAGAAACCTCATAAGCGCTATTAGGGTTATTGGGATAACAATTTGCATACTATTTCTTAAAAGCCCAGGCTTTGCAGGCCACATGGTTTTAGTTATAGCTACTCCTCTTTGCAACTGGAGCACAAAACAGAGAAAAGAGATAAATGAATGGTCATGGCTGTGTTTCAATAAACTTTATTTACAAAAATAGACCCTAAAGAATCCTGCCTCACTATTAGGAAAAAGAGACGGCTGGAGAAAGGGAGGAAAAGAGAGAGAGGGGGAGAAACTAAATGCTGTTCTAGTCCCACATACAAAGACATGAAAGGAACAAACTGATTTCCATGAACTAAACTGCATCCCAGGAAAAAACTCAAAAATATTTTTAGCAATATAAAAATATCAAGCACACAACAATATTCAGTGTCTCACTGAATCTAAAATTGCCAGGTATGCAAATATGCAAGAGGATAGGGCCCATAATGAGGAATAAGTTAGTTAATTGAAACTCAGAAATTACAGAGAACAAAAAGATGGGGAAAAAAAATGAACAGAATATCCGTAGGCTATGAGACAACCCAAGAAACAAAATATACAATGTAATTAAAGAAGAGAAATGGACAGGAAATATATCTGCAAATATGAGTAAAGTTTTCCCAAATTTGTTAAAAACTATAAATCCACAGATCAAAGAAATAAAATGAAACTAAAACAAAAGAAACAAGAAAATTACACCACAATACATAGGAATCAAATTGATTTAAACTGGTTTTAAGGAGAATATTTTAAAAACAGCCATTAGAGCAGGGCATATTGCACAAAGAACAAAATAAGGATGGTACTAGATCTCTTCTTAAAATAATGCAACTTATAGGAGACCAACATCCTTTAAGTACAGAAATATACATCAACAACCCTTTCCCCCCCAAAAAGGAAAAAACATTTTTTTTTTTTTTTGAGGGCTGTCACTGGCCCACATATGTGTGATCCGAACCGGGGCCGCTGGCTTCCCAAGCCAGTGCTTAACCACCGCGCCACTCGGCCGGCCTGAAAAAACACTTCTTAATATTGAATTCTTTACCCAGCAAAACAAAATAAAGGCAAAATAAAGGATTTTAAGACATTCAAAAATTGAAAGAATTCATAACCAGCAGACATACACTATAAGAAATCATAAAGGCAGTCCTTTAAGCAAAAGGAAAATAATACCATATGGAATGGATACCTGGATAAACAGCAACAAAAAAAGGAAAGCATTAAAACAAGTTAATTTATGTATACATATATAAAGACATTATCATTTATATTTACTTAAGTAAACCATTTAAAGAAAAAAAACAAAACAATTTGTTTTGGGGTTCATCAGATACTTAGAAAATGTATGGCAATAGTACAAAGGCTGGGAGGAGATAAATGGAAGTATATTGTTGAAAGGTTCTTATATTATACATGCAATAGTGTCTCTTTTAAAAACTTATGAAAGTAGGCTTGGCTTGTTAAAGGTGCATACTATAAGCTCTGTAGCAATCAATGGCAGTGAGATATGGAAAACCAAGATCACTTATGTAATGGTGGAGGAAGGTAGCTTGGTACAGCCACTCTGGACAACAGTTGGCAGTTTTCAACACATAAAAAGCTGAAAAAATTTAAAAATCAACAACTCTTCTTGGAGAAGAGAAGAGAGGGCACAGAGCAAACTGCTGCCCCCAAATTGGAGAGGCAGACAGGCGAATACAAGAAGTCATAGCTTACCGGAGCAGAAATTCACAAGGGGAAATCGCCATAGATCCAGTGTCCGGGTAGGAAACATGGACTGTAATTGATGAATTGCTGGAGGGTCAGTGAGGACAAGCCTGAGAGTTAAACTCTCCAAAGGGATGGAGTAATAGGGGGTTCTCACAATATTATGAGATATACCTTCAGGAGCCTGACCAGGTTCCCACAGTAAATATATAAGAAAAAAGCTCTTGTACTTCTAGCCGAGGGAGAGGAAAAGGGCCATTTTGAATTACGTCAGAGCACTCACTTCTTAACAAGGCCTGCTCTCAGGAAAAACTAATTAACCATAGCCTTACACGTTGGGGTACTTATTATCAGAGCCTAAATGACCGCAGGAAGTGAAGCACCTCTCTCCAGGACAATTTAGCCATCGTAACTTACGTGAGGGGAGAGAAAAAAACTGAGAAATGCTTTTGAGGTTCACAGTACAGAGGCATAAGCTCCATAAAAGACTGAAACCTCATCATATGGCTATAGGAATGCTTACCTTCCCCAAACAATCCACCACCACAGTACTAAAAGCTTATTTATAGCAATTCTATTTTACCCAGGACATTTTATCCAGCTATTAGGAAAAAAATTACAAGACGAAATTAAAGGAGAGAGAGAGAGAGAGAGAGAGAGAGAGAGAGAGAGAGAGAGAGAGAGAGAGAGAGAGAGAAGAAAGAGGTAGAGAATCTAAACCAGACAATGGCAGGCATGCTGGAATTATCAGACCAGGCATTTAAAAAATAAATAAATATTATTAATATGCTAAGGGTTGTAATGGATAAAGTAGAAAGCATGCAAGAACAAATTGGCAATGTACACAGAGAGATAAAAATCCTAAAAAAGAACCAAAAACAAATTATAGAAATAGGAAAAAAGAAAAAAACTATCATAAATGAAGAATACATTTGATGGCCTTATTAGTAGACCAGACTCAGCTGAGGAAAGAATCTTTGAGCTTAAGGGTATATCAATAGAAACTTCAAAAACTGAAAAGCAAAGGGAACAAAAGCTGAAAAAAAAACAATAGAACAGAATATCCAAGTACTATGTGACAATGATAAAATGCATAACATATATGTAATGAGAATACCAGAAGGAGAAGAAAGAGAGAAAGGAACAGAAGAAATATTTGAAACATGAATGACTGAGAATTTCCTCAAATTAAAGTGACACCAAGCCACAGATACAGGAAGTTCAGAGAGCACCAAACAGTATAAATGCAAAAAAAGAAGAAAAGAAAAGAAAAAATCTAGACCTAGACATATCATCTTTACACAACAGAAAATCAAGCATAAAGAAAAATTCCTAAAAGGAGACATAGAAAAAAAAAACACACAAATACACCTTACCTATAAGGGAACAAAAATAAGAATGACATTTAGATTTTCCTCAGAAAGGTAAACAACAGAGTGGAGTGAAATGATTCAACTGTTTGGGGGGGGGGGGAAACAGAACAATCTAGAATTTTATACCTTGTAAAATTATCATTCAAAAGTGAAAGAGAAATTATGATATTCTCAGAGAAATAAAAGTTGGGAATTTGTTTCCTGTAGACCTGCATTGCAAGAAATGTAAAAGGAAGTTCCTTAGAGACAAAGAACATGCTATAGGTAAGAGGGTCAGGTATATATAGGAAAGGAAAACTCCAAAGGAAAAAGTTAATAAAATAAAATACAAACCTTTATTTTTCTTATTCTAAATGAATCAAAGTGATAACAGTTGTTCCAATACCAACAACATATCTGATTATGTATGCATATGTATGTTTATGCTATGTATGCTTATGAGTAAGTGACATGAATGATAGCAATGATACAGAGGACAAGAGGGATAAATTATGATAACTTTGTAATTAAAGGTACTCACACTATCCAAACAGTAACAAATATGGAAGATATTGATCCAATGATATCATTAATCATTTTGAACATCAATGATCTGAATGTACCAATTAAAAGCCAGAGATTATCAAAGTGTGTCAGAAAATAAAAGCTAACTATATGTTGTCTACAAGAAACTCACTTTAAATATAAATACATGTAGGTTAAAAGTAATGGAATGCAGAAAAATATACTATGCTAAAATTAATAAAAAGAAAGCACAAGTAGCTATATTTATTTCAGACACAGCAGAATTAAAAGCAAGAAATATTATCAGGAATAAAGAAGGGCATTATATATGATGAAGGAGTCAATTCTATAAGGCAACATAATAATCCTTAACATATGTATACCTAACAACAAAAAGTTAAACTACATGAGGCAAAAATTAATAGCACCATGGGGACAAATTGTCCCCATGTTACAATAGTACAGTTGCAGAATTCAACATCCCTCTCACAGAAATGAACAGATCCAGCAGGCTGAAAAATCAGTGAGGACACAGTTGAATTCAACAACGTCATCAATCAACTGGACATATTGGACATCTATAGACTACTTCATTTCCCCAAGATAGATTACATTCTGGGTCATAAAACACCTGAAAAAATTTAGAAGAATATAAATTATAAAATATCTGTTCTCAGGTCACAATGACATTAAATTAGATATAAATAACAAAAGATTACTGGAAAATACCAAAAGATGTGGAGAATAAAAAACACACTTCTTTTTTTAAAAATTAAGTTTATTGGAGTGACATTGTTCAATAATATTACATGTTTCAAGTATACAAATCTATAATACATCATCTATATATTGCATTATGTGTTCACCAGTGAAGGTCTCCTTCCATCATCATATATTTGATCTCCTTTATCCTCTTCTACCTCCCACCTCCCCCATCACCCTCCATCAACCACTTAACTGTTGTTTGTATCTATGAGTTTTTGCTTGTTGTTTGTCTTGTTTGTTGCTTTTAGTTTTATATCCCACATGTGAGTGAAATCATTCAGTTCTCACCTTTTTCTGTCTGAATTATTTCATTTAGTGTGATAAACTCAAGATCCATCCATGTTGTGGCAAATAGCAGTATTTCATCTATTCTTATGACTAACACTCTATTGTATATATGTACCACATCTTCTTTATCCAATCATCTACCAAAGGACACTTCGGTTGTTTTCATATCTTGGTAACTATGAATAATGCTGCAAAATGAACACAGGGATACATATATCTTCATGGATAAATGTTTTCAGATTTTTTGGGTAGGTACCCGGAAGAGGGATTGCTGAGTCATATGGAAATTCTATTCTTAATATTTTTAGGAACCTTGATATGGTTTTCCATAGTGGCTGTACCAATTTACAACCCCATCAGCAGTATATGAGGTTTCCTTATTTTCCACAGCCTCTCCATCACTTGTTATTACTTGTCTTGTTGATAATAGCCATTCTAACAGGTGTGAGGGAGTATCTCATTGTGGTTTAGATTTGCATTTTCCTAATAGCTAGTGAAGTTGAGCAATTTTTCATATATCTGTTGGCAGTTCGTTTGTATGTCTTCTTGGGAGAAGTGTCTGTTCAAGTTCTCTGCTCATTTTTAAATAGGATTGTTTTTTGTTGTTGTTGAGTTGTATGAGGGCTTTATATAATTTGGATATTAGCCTCTTATTGGAGGTGTTTTATTGCAAATATCTTCTCCCATTTGACTGGTTGCCTTTGTTTTCTTGACAGTTTCTTTTGCTGTGCAGAAGCTTTTTAGATTACTATAGCTCCAATCTTTTTTTTTTTTTTTTTTTTTTTGCTTTTACTTCCCTTGCTTTTGAGGTCAAATTTATATTATCTTCTCTAAAACCTAGGTCCATAAGTTTAGTACATATATTTTCTTCTATGCAGTTTATTGTTTCAGGTCTTATGTTTAGGTCTTTGATCTATTTGGTGTTAATTTTGGTGTATTGTGACAAGTATAGTCTAGTTTCCTTCTTTTACATGTAGCTTTCAAATTCACCCAACACCATTTACTGAAGAGGCTGTCATTTTCCATTGTATGCTTTTGGCTTCTTTGTCAAATATTATTTGCCTATATATTTGCATTTACTTCTGGGTTCTCAATTCTGTTCCATTTAGTCTGTGTATCTGTTTTTCTGCCAATACAATTTGGTTATCTCCTATGTTATATTCTAGGAGTTTTGAAGTTTTGCATTTTACACTTATGTCTATGATCCATGTAAAACATCCTAAAGAACTGACAAAAAACCCCACATCATTCTGGAACTAATAAACAATTATAGCAAGTTGTAGGATACAAGGTTAATATACAAATGTCAATTGATTTCCTACATACCAACAATAAACAAGTAGAATTTGAAATGAAAACACAATAAATTTGCATTAGCACTACCAAAATGAAATAGTTATGTATAAATCTAATATAATAATATAATAAAGTAATTAAATATGTAAAAGATCTATTTGACCAAAAGCACAAAACTCTGATGAATGATATCAAAGAAGTAAATAAATGGAGAGATATTTTGTGTTCATGAGGGGAAGACACAATATTGTCAAATGTCAAATGTCAGTTCTTTCCAACTTGATCTATACATTCAATACAATCCCAATTAAAATCTCAGGAAGTTATTTTATAGATTTTGAGAAACTGATTCTAAAATATATGTGGACAGATAAAAGACCCAGAATAGCCAACACAATATTGAAAGAGAAGGACAAACATTTGTAGGACTGGCACATTTGTGTTGTGACTACAAAACAAATTATAAAGCTACAGTACCCAAGACAGTGTGGTATTGGGGAAAAAACATACAAATAGATCAGTGGAGCAGAATAGAGAACCCAGAAATAGACTCACATAAACATGGTCAACTCATCTTTGACAAAGGATCAAAGGCAATACAGTGGAAAAGAGACAGTCTCCTAAACAAATGGTGCTGGAACACCTGGGCATCTATGTGCAAAAAATAAAAAAATAAAAACAAGGAATCCAGACACAGACCATACATCCTTCACAAAAATTATCTCAAATTGGATCTAATTCAGATCAAATAGACCTAAATATAAAATGCAAAACTTTAAAACTCCTAGACTATAACAAAAGGGATAACCAAATGACCTTGAGTGTGGAGAATCCTTTTTGGATACAACACATAAGACACGGCCCAGGAAAGAAACAATTGATAAGCTGGATTTCATTAAAATTAAAAAATTCAACCCTAGGAAAGACAATAGCAAGAAGAATGAAAGGACAAACCACAGAATGGAAGAAATTATTTCAAAGGATGCAACTGATAAAGGATTGTTATCCAAAATATACCAAAACCCTTAAAATTAAACAGTAAGAAATAACCTAGTTTTATTTCAAAAATCAAACAGCTGATTTTTAAATTTAATGTGGAATGCAAACAATCTAGAATAGCCAAAAGAAATTTGAAATGAAAGATGAAATGTGTGGTAACTTATTCTACCTGACTTCAAATTTTACTGTAAAGTTGTTGTAAGCATTAAGTGTGATATTGGCGTAGAGGTTGATATGTTATTAGTAGAAATAATGAAGTCCAGAAATACATGTATATATCTTTGGTCGATTGACTTGAAGTAAAGAGGAATAGTAATTTAATGAAGAGATGATAATCTATATAAAACATCTAGCACTGTGTTTATCACATAAGTGATAGGTGCTATTATGTAATTCTCATAATAATTAGTGTCATTATAATATTTACTGACTTATGCTCTAGAGCCATGCTACCTGTGTTTGAATCCTGGATCCACTGATCACTGGTTATGTGATCTTAACTTCTCCTAGCCTCAGTTTTTTCATCTGCTACATGAGAGTGTTCGTAGTAGTAAATACTTCATACCATTGTGTTTAACATTAAATAAGTTAATATGTACAAAGTGCTTAGGAAAAAAGAACCCAAATCATAGTAAGTGCTTAATAAATTAGCTGTTGTTTTTAATATCATTTGTTTGATACAAACCCCTGCCTGATACCACAAATGTATATGTTGGCCAAAGGAAATGAGAAGAAATTCATATTGGATTAGGCAAAATACATACACTCAAAATACGGGATTCAGTTGCATTGTTAAGACTTTATGATAGAATAGTAATTTTTAACTATTTGTATGAATATTAACACAATAGCAACAACATTTTTGAAAATAAATTATGAATTCAAAGTAAGTATAGAACACGAAATTCCTTTCCGATTGTTTTTACTCTGACACAGATGGGCCTGACTGTACTAATTGAAGTGTACCTTGGTTTCTTCTAACCAAGTTATTCACAATTCATCTATAACCCAGAGTAATTGAAACAGAATATTTGCATAAATGAAATTGCGCCTCTCAACTTTACAAGTCAACCATTAATTAATGCTAGAGGCAAGATTACTGCTCTTACTGTTCAGAAGAACTGAACATTATTTATGCCTGTTTAAAAATCATATCATGAACAAGAGGTGATGTGAGGTAGACATATAGTATTGCCTATCAATTATAATAAACATAGAATTGAAACATGTGATTTTTATTAAAGTAAATCATTTTATTTTTATATAAGACATAGCTGGTAGCTTTGATTTATGTCCAAAATGATATTGAAGGTCTTAAATCACAAAATATGTGATAATACTCATTGAGTAAATGTGCAAACCTGTGTCCATTTTTCTCCTTAATTTCTACATTTTGTAAATGGTATCATTAATTCACACTCATTTTTACTTTATTATTTCCTTCTTAACTGGTATTAATTTTTTTTCTGCTTTCCTTTTGATAATTTATTTTCAATCTTCTAAATCCTTTCTTTTGACACTTTATATAATATTATCATTTATCATATTATGATTAAGAAAGACAAATTATAAACAATGGCTTTACAGGCAGGTGGAATATCCCACATACACTACCTCATCTGTCTCTAATAAAGATCTTAGAATCAATAGGCATTAAATAAAGCAAAATTCTTAATTACAGATCATGCATTTATTCTTTTACACATTTAAAGAAAATATTTGTTGTTGCTTACTGTGCCAGGAACTGTTCTAGGTGCTGGGAAAGGGAAGTGATCAAACAATCAGAAATTTTATCCTTATGGAGCATCTTTTTAATTGGGGAGACAAACAATTAAAAAATTAAAAAGTATAATAAATATGAATTATGAATTTTTAGTGAAGTGTGGTATTAAGTTCTCCCATGTTACCTTATAAACTTACATAACTTCATTGAATTTTAGTTTTTTTAGCTAAAAAATAATGACAATATAATCACTATATTGATTACTTTTAAAGATTAAATAAGAATATATTTTTAAAAAAAGAAAAAAGAAAACACCCCAGCTAGTATTTTGCAACTAATATATGCCCAATAAATTGAAACTGATACTATTATTTTATACTATAGTTTATACTACTAGTTTAACTATAATTATACATTTATGAGAGCTCTGTAACCTCCCTCATAGTTTGAGTTCAAAAAAGACTTAAGTTGCCGGTGGAGTGGCGCGGGAAGCCAGCGGCCCCGGTTCGGGTCCCACATGTGAGGGCCAGTGACACTGCCCTCAAAAAATAAAAAATAAAAAAGACTTCAGTTTAGGTGTTTACCTCATATTTGGCATTAGCTAGGTCGACTCATTTGCAGAGGTAACCTGTATTTCATAGGCCCATCAGCAACATCCAGGGTCGCTAGAAAAGTGGTAATCAAAAGTAATAAGTAAGGCACAGCTCATATTTCTTCAGATCTCATCTGCCTACTGGTACACTTGAGAAAATATTAATTACCCTTAATGTGATATCATTTTCCCCTAAATTGTATGCATATCATAATACTCTAATACTCCATTTTGAAGCAAGAATATCTGAGAATTCCCCCTAAGGTATTTCACAACAGCTTAAAAACTGCCTTTATTGTGTCCTGCCACCTGCTGCCCTCATTGGTGTGCAATGCTGTAAAATCCTTTAAGTCTGCCACTATCCTTGCCACCCCCATGAGGATAAAAAATCTCTCAGCAATCTTGTGGTTACACCTGAAACTAGTAAAAATAATAATAATAATAATAAAATCCCTGAGCAAATATCCCTACACCACATTTCTTGTGGTTAGTCTTACTAAATTTTCTTTTCCCCATCTTTCACTCTTTACTTTTATTCATTTTTATATTTTGGGAGTATCCTACTAAAAAGCAAGTATAGTAGTTGTATTTTTTTAACTCAGTGTCTAAATATATATTGATATATTTGCATTTACTTGAACCACCTTACTGTCGCTGCCTATTTATTAGAAGTTTCCTGTTTCACTTTTTCCCATACTCCATATTCTATAAAATCATTTTTTCTCTAATTCCATTTTTAAATTTTTCTGTAAAATAATTTTTTTTAAATTATTAGAAAAGTAATCTTATGTGTGTGTGTGATTAGCCTTGAAATTTCAACGTGCATCCCTAACTTAAGGATTAAAATAATCAGGTTCTTTATCCCCTTTCTAAACAACCTAAGGATCCTAAAATGCTTTATCATCTCCCCACTTTCATGCTATTATTACCCTGCCTTTTAATAGGGTCCTTTAGAACATCTCTGCAATTTATATATTATGCAGAATTACTTTTCCTAAACAGTCATATTTGATTAAGTTTACCAGTATTAATTATACGTTTTACTGATATTTTCTTTCATCTCATACTTTCCTTTGGGTTTTGAGTATGTCTTATCAGAGGGTTTACATTTGCTTAGTCAGATAGAGAAGGAAATTACAGATGCAATTACCTTTACAATTCTGTGGGTACGGACAGTTAGACAATGCACATAGTATATAATTCAGACCAAAGGACACAGAAACATTTTCACTTATAGCATTTTAATCCCCAGCTTAGCCAAGACTCAGCAAACAGTATTACCTTACTATGGGCTTAGTGGGTTTGGGCCAGCTCACCCTTTTCTCAGTCCCAGCTTTAGGTGGGGTGGTTGCTAAACTGACTCTTTCCTGTGTTGACTTAAGATTTTGTCAGCAGTCTCCTGCCCTCATTAGCTTTTTGCATCTTCCTTTATGTATGTGTAGCCTCTAATGTGGTCCCACTTTCTTCCTAGCATCACAGAAATATCTTTTTGCAAGAACAGACATTCACTGTATAATATTTCATATATTTTCTCTGGAATTTTGTACATTTGTGACCAGAGGTTTTGATATACTTTAATCTTCACTTTGCAAAATCTGTAAAATCCTTGCTTATTCCCTTTCCAAATTTCATTGAATTACTTCAGTTGTTGCACAAGTTTCTTCTCTCAGTCTTAAAGGGCTCTGTCCTGAAGGGGACATTGTCACAAAAAAATTAAAATATAATTTATCTGCTTCCAAGTTAAACCTAATAATAAAACAAAGCAGAAAGATTATTTACTGAGGTAGTTCTCCCTCTGTGCTTATAATTAAAGATTTACCAAGCTGGGGAAGGAAATGTGAAGTGGAAGAAAAATTGTTACACATTAGTTCGATACAGGCTAAGAGGTATATTGCGGCCTCCCTTTTAACTTCAACAGGGAGGTAATGCTGATAGAATCTCCCCAAAAGTATTCACATACAAGATTAAAGGGGACACTGCCTCTTTCCCACTGGGAATTCTGAGAAAAAAATCTTGAAGAAATTCTCTTCACTTCAATAGTAGAGGAACATAGAGGAGAGATGCATTCAGGTGCCAAAGGCCTGAACTAGCCCTAAAAGATAACCCTGAATCTCAGTCTAACATTTCCTGAGCCTAAGAAGTTCATAAAATACAACCAAGTAAGAAAAAGACTGAGGAAATTCCACTTTGACAAGAGCAGCATAGCAGCAGAAGGTACTAGCACCATGTGGTCTAAGACCAGGGAGGAAGACAGAACAGAGGGTGCCATTGTGGAAAGATGACAGTGCAATGGCCCAGACAAATTTAGACACATTAGTGGAGGCCTATGTGAAACTGTTGTGGGTCATATGCTTTTATTTAACTCACTTGGAACTCTGATGCTACATGACCCCTCTCCTGCACACCCTCTTTACCACCACCACTGCTATTTAAATCCTATAAAGAAGGAAAGAATATTAGAGTGATTACAATACTGAATTCACTTATTTTAAATGAGAAATCAGTTATCCTAGGATTTATTAAGTTGTTTGCTGCCATTATTTCAAATGTCAATTAAAAATAGAGTCAATGTTGAATTAGAGAAAGAAGTTATTTGTATACCTGAGCTTATTGTCATGAAAATTACCCTTATTACATGGCTTTTATAATATGACATGGCTTTCATGATATGATATGATTTGATATGATATGATATGATATGATATGATATAATGTGATATGACTACTGGAAATGAGATTCCATTAATTGTTGCATTAATTATTGCATTATCTTAGGAATCTTGTGTCTCAGTACTTTGCTCAAATGCCACCTTCTCAAAGTGTTCCTCTTTTATCTCTGTATAAAGATAGTTTTCTTGTTATGACTTATTGTTTTTCTCTGTTTACTGTCTTCTTCATAGCACTTACTACTTACTACCTGATGTTATAGATTTATTTGTTTGTGTGATGTTGGTATCCCCAGGGAAATAAATTCCAGGAAGACCTGGACTTTATGTTCTCTGTATTATTCCCCAGGCAAATTCAGGTACAGAAAAGGCCTCCAAAAATATATGAAAAATGAATTTATATATGTATATTCAAAATGTGTAGTAAATATTATGCATTAGCTACTAAATAAGAGTGATTCTTCTTTTCTCTTATTTCCCCTTTTACTCTGTCCCAATTATTCCTGAGAGTGTTGGCTTTATTAATACATCATTTTTCAGAGGATGAAAGAAAGTGAGCTTCAAATATTTTTCAGAGTCAATTCACACTGGAATTTGTTTTGCTTTGTTTTTTCTAACTTCACAGAAAGATGTCTAAGTTAATTATAATTATTTTTGTTATGGCATGTAATCATCTCTGGTACACACAGGTCCTTCTCTTGTTTTGTCTGCCTATCTATCTTTCACCTATTTGTCTATCTATCTATCTATCTATCTATCTATCTATCTATCTATCTATCTATCCTCTGTTTTCCATACTCCCATTCTACACTCTTAACCTAGTAACGTAGGTAGCAGTGCTAAAGCATTCATTGTATATTGCTTTGATCTATGCCTTTCTAAAACTTGTATATTGTTATCTTGAATGGATTATTTTAATTAACTTGTATGATGTTTTGTTATACATGTAAATCTTCCTTTTTTCTTTCATTTTCATCAGCTCTATATTATTAAGATTCAGGCATGCTTCTATGTACACATCCTTGTCACTTCCAAATACTCCA
This sequence comes from Aselliscus stoliczkanus, assembly GCA_033961575.1. Classification (NCBI taxonomy): domain Eukaryota; kingdom Metazoa; phylum Chordata; class Mammalia; order Chiroptera; family Hipposideridae; genus Aselliscus; species Aselliscus stoliczkanus. The sequence continues at coordinate 43,263,307 of CM066729.1, forward strand.
TTTATTTGATTTTTGACTACCACATCTTGCTTAATCTACTTTCTTTAAATAATCATTTACATTATTAAAGCAAATGACAAACCAGAAAATGTTCTGCTTAAATACCTAATGTATCTTCATAAAATAAAATGTGTCCTTTAAGGAAGTCTCAAATAATTGTGTTTATTATAAGTTCTTCCTTTGTCCGAACTTGGTTTGAGATACTTTTCAACCACCTCAAACACTTGATCTTCTATCTTAAATGAAAAGGTGAGTAATTTGTTTCTCATATTGGCAGGAAAAATTCTCATTTTCAGGTGTTTATGTGTACAAGCACTCCAGCCTCTTTGGAAAAGGACAAAGGGGTCTGGAGGGGCTTTCTCCTGCTGTGAAGGACAAAAACTCGAGATAGTATGCTCTGACACAAAGTGCATTCCTTTGCCAATCTCTAAAATGTCACTTCATGGGTAACCTGCTGAGCTCGGCTCAGAGCCATGGTGCCAAGGCTGCTAATAAAAAAGAATAAAGGTTAATGAAGGCATTGAGTTATTTGCTATCTTGAATAAAATAGCCTAGGTCTTATCTGGATGGTTTGTTCAAGGCATAAGGTCTAGCCTTTGCTTGTATTATTCTTTTCTGCAGGCTGTGAATTTTAATGCTTTTGCTGAGATACAGTCTTATCATGTTTATTAGATATGCAATTACATTACAAAAAAATGAATGGAGATATCATAGATGTTGAAATATGATGGCTGACACACATGAAAAATAAAATAATAAATCCTTCAGAGAACTCACTTTGCAATTCACTAAGTGAGAATTTTGAACATCAAACACATCTTTTGATGCTCATGAGCAATTTACTTAAAGAGAATAAATCTAAAGATTTAACTGTGGCATTATGACATAGGAAAACTGACATTTTATAAGGAATATATCAGGCTTTAGTTTGACACTTCAGATTTCAGTTTGAGCACTGCAGTTTCATTTAAAAAAGAAACAAACTGCCATAAAACTAGTTTTTCTGTCAACTGACAAAATGTAAAATACCAGAAGTATGCCATACTCCGTAACCAGGGCCCCATCTTAAAGATTTCAAGTCATCTGAGAGTGCGTACATATGCTATTAACCCCCAACTGGTGATTCCAGGAATATTAAACGTATGAGGTATACCAAGTAGTTTACTCTTGTGCTCTAATCCAGAATAGGTACTGCGTAAGTTTAAAATATGAAGTATGAAGCACTTTGTGTTCCAACCTCATATAGTTTGAAACATAAATTTGCTTTGACAAAGCCTGTAGCTGTGGATAAGCAATTCAAAGACCTTAGATTTGTTTTCAAACAAGTACTAACTGTGAGGTCATTTTTAAAATGAATGCTATCCATTTATATATTCCCTATTCCATCCTGCCACAGTAAAATTTAAACAAATGCTTATGAAAAAATTAATTTATTTTACATTTTTATTATTTATTTCTGTTTCTAGCATTTTTCCAGTTTCCTAGGTCAAATAATATTGTAATGAGACTCAGTCTATTTATTTCTGACTAAAGCAAGAAGATTTAATTATTTTCTAAAAGCATTCTACTCACTAGAATTACACAGACTGTTCAAGCAACACTGATTTGGGGTGGCTAATATGTTCCAGTCACTACTCAAAATATTAAGGATATAGCCATTAAAAAAAAATCCTTCTTGAGCTTTTGTTATAAGCTACATGAAGAAAATACCAAAGAATATTAGAAAAACTGATTGTTCAAAACTGTATAGACTGTCTACAGAACATCATGGTTTTATATATATGGTAAAACTCAAAGACCAAAATGTTTTATAACTTTTAGGTAAGATAAACTGTTTATACTCTTCGGTGAAGAAAAATGTTTATTATTCTTTTGAAGAAGATCAGAAAATATGGTGATCATTGGATCTGTTAAAAATAGTCTGTTATTTTTCTTTTTTCTCTGTAGAATTGCACTTCCCAATTTCCTGGAAATTATGAGTAACCACATGATTTCCTAGGGCTAATGGGAATGGAAGTAACACGTGGAAGATTTGAGCTTTCCCTGTATTCATTTTCTCTCTGCAATAGTTAACGTGGTTGCATCCCCTCTAATGTAGATTCCAGAATGAGGACTACCTGGAGTAAATCTGCCAGCTGATCCATTATAGATATCTGTCCTGAGTGAGATATAAAACTCAGTGAGCTACAACAAACACAGTAAAATTCATACTTTCCCGGCTCAGCCTCCTAATCCTAATATAGATGATGTACTGAAAACATATTCCTGGGTTTGCCACATCTAATTTTCTTCCCTTAAGTTAATAATTTATTTAAGCTTTTGCTGCCTCATTTCTAAAATGTAATTTAAATATTACTGATAGAAATGGTAGTAGTAGTAGTAGTAGTAGTAGTAGTAGTAGTAGAAGTAGCAATGAAGATAATATGTATCTGACAGGGTTAAATGAAAGAAAACAGCATCTTTCTTGCACATTGTTTATGTTTGATACAAGTCAGTTACTTTTTCTGGAAAAGAATGAGATAAAGAGTTTTTCACACATTGCATTGTTTGGGTTGACAATTTTGATTGGCAGACTATCTCCTAAGAGAAGAGTGCATTTCTTTCACAATGAAAATGTGCATTAGATGAACTAATAATGCAATGTGTAGTGTTTCAGTATTGAGCTATAAGGAACAGTTGGGCAGAGAAAAAGACAGAGCTCTTCGCAACTTTACATTTTTGTTGTGTATTTTATTTTATAAACATTTTCCCACTCATTTTGAAAGGTGATGTTCCCACATTTAGAGTTTTCTGTCGCTAAAACAAACAATCAAGGTGACTAATTCAGATACTGCTGCTGGTTAGAGAAGGCAATGTGATTCAGTTCGGTACAGAATTTCAACTACAAGTGCCTGAAAATCAGCATTGCATGCAAAGGAGCACATCCAATGTTAAATGGTTTCATTATATGTACCTGGAAAAGCAATTATTTGTCTACTTTAATAATGTATATGCTACAATACATCCTCTGTTAATCCAAGGAAAGTACAATATATAGTATGTATATTCTTGAATCTAAAAAAATGAATAAAATACTCTCAGTTTTCATATGACAGGTTAAAAATGAAAACCAAAAAGAGAAACCAGCTACAAATTCTGTGAAAGCTCAAAAGTCATCACAGAACTGTATGTTAAAACTTGTTTTAATCAGGGCAGTGGTGTCTGGTTCACACTTACATGTTCATTCATCAAATATGTAGTAAGTGCATACTTGCCACATGTATGGCTCCAGAGCTATTACATAGAATTTTGTAGATTATTTCTGTTCTCAAGAAAGCTTAAACTGTCTTTCTGGGATGAGTATTGGCAATGGACACTCCTGATAAGAAAATAAGCAAAGAAAATTTCAAATATCATAAGTACTCTGAGACAACTAAAGAAAACTAAAATCACGTGTGTTTCTGCATGCCAAGTGAGCAGAGGTCCTGACTGTTTTGTTTCACACCACCTTTTCAAGGGGGTTTGTAGAGCAAACAATGTTGGAAGAGAGAGATTGTGTCTCTCTGTAAGTGGTAATGATCTCAATCCAAAGGTCCTGACAGTGAGGAGATAAGAGGTCATAAAAGTGTGAATTAACATAAAGAATTTGTTCCATAATTATATACATTTGTGAAAACTCATCAAAATGTACAACAGATTTTCTCACGAATGTGGAGCAACTAGGTCTCTCCTACATGATTGGAAGGAATCTAAAATGATACACCCATTTGGCAAATGTTTGTAGTTTTTTATCAAACTAAACATAATCTTATTTTATGACCCAGCAATTTCATTTTTAGATATTTTCCCAAATAAATTAAATCATTTGAAAACAAAATAAATGTACACAAATGTTTATAACAGATTTACTGATAATAATACAAATATGGAAACTAGTAATTCTAGGTGTTCATCAATAGGAAAATAGATTAAAATACAAACAAAATGCTGGCATATTCACCCATATTCATTCATGGAGTGTTATGCAACAATAAAAGGAAACAAGTACAAATGCCACGCAACAACATGGATGGATCTCAGGAATGTTATTCCAAGCAAAATAAACCAAATGCAAAAGTACAGATATTGTATGATTTCATGTAAATGTTCTAAAATAGGCAAAATTAACACATGCTGTAAAAACAAAAAAAGAGAATACTGGTTGCTTCTGCCACTCAAATGCTCTATTTAAAGTGTTAGAGGCAAAAAGAAAAACTGAAACTGGATCTTTTGTCTCTATTTCTGAAAGAAGAAAAAAAAAGCAGTTTTAGATAGTTGAGAAAGCCAAACTATTTCCTTCTATCAATGTCTTAGGAGAGAGTCTTTGAAAGAGAGATAATCAACAATGAAATTGATCTTTTCAGTAATACATATTTAAAGTGCAATGTTGATTTTTATGTGGCCATTTTATCTTCTAAAAATGTCAAGCATATAATCTTAAATTATAATTAACATGTGAGGATAGTCACATTACCACTTCATCTTCTTGCCTAGAAGTATCCTTTTTCCTACAGGTACTAAGTGATCCTGCAAACTGAATTCTCTAAACCTAACAGACTTTCAGGTCTGTTGAAATCTCCATTTTTTTATATACCATTAATTTCTTCTACTTCATCCACAATGTCTGTTTCCCCTTTTGTCCCTGATGAATTGCTTCTCTTCTATCTTCTTTTACTCACATAGGCAGTTAGTATTATATCCACTGTCGTTCTAAAACATACTGTTAATTATCTCAGTTGGAGTCATATAAATATATAATTTCTGTGTCCTACATTTCTTGCCAAGTGGTACTACATTACTACATTATTTTCTTTTTACCATCCTCTGTGCCCAGCAGAATGCCAACACAGATATTTATTAAATAAATGATTTTGAGAATACATTTTTGAAGGTTTCTTGGAGGTCTTTGACATAGATATTTTTATATTAATGGCAGAAGGAAAATTGAATTTTTAAATGTTGATACACCATATTTTATTACACAAGCAGCAAATTTGTATAGTGAAATTTCTCCCTAGACACTCTACTCTTTATAGTCAGGTTTCACACATGTGGTAAATTGAGAACACTCAGTATTTTAAAGAGATTACAGATATTTTAAAGAAAATAAATGTTTTACTTCTGCTACATTTTCTTTGGAAAATAAATAACTTTGAACTGAATTTTCTAGATAATAACCTTTTCTACTTTAGTCTTCTATTTATATTTTAACATAACAAAAATATATTAGCAGGAAGTTCAAGTGTATTACGTAGAATTGTTTAATAATGCCACCACAAATAATTTAGTTTTGATGAGGCAATTGATTACACAAGTTAATCAGCTCAAGACTGCAGAGTTACAGAGTAGCTTCTTCCTTTAATGGCTTAAAAACCTAGAAACTCAGAGCTGAACGATTTCATATTTCATCTAGGAAAAAAACCTCCTCATTTCAAAGAGCAAGAATTGGAGGTACAGTAAAACTGACAACTTAAATTCTGTGACTACTGAGGGGCGGGGCTATCTCTAAAATTAGCTTATTTGCAATTGAAGCCAATTCTATTTCTTTAGCAAGGACAAAAGAATATCAGCAAGGAAATTCTTTTTATTCCATTGAAAGTATTGATGAAAGAGTATGATGTGTTTCTCTAAGGCTAAGGGTGTCAATACTAGATCCACATTAGTCATGGGTGGGGACTTAACAAAATATCAAAGCTTAAGCCCAGTCCCCAGAGATTCTTTATTAATTGGCCTCTGAAGACACAAACCCTTGTATTAGTATTACAATGTGCAGTTGGGGTGGAGAGATAATGCAGTGTTTAATTTTCTTTTCCCCAGTCATAAATCTTTTCTTAACCTTTTATGCTTCTGAATATCCATGTGTAGTTGGCAATCAGACACTATAATGAAATATTAATTAAAAGCATATAGATTTTTTTTTTTTTTTTTTTTTTTTTTTTTTGAGGGCAGTGTCACTGGCCCTCACATGTGGGACCGAACCGGGGCCGCTGGCTTTCGAGGCCAGCGCTTAACCACCGCGCCACTCGGCCGGCCCTTAGATTTTAATATTTCAGAATTCATATATGAAAAATTGTCAAAATATTTCAATTAATTGATTATGGTAGTCTGGGACTGCATATATTGCTAATACTACCTAAAAATTTACTATGCCATTTGTGACAAAATTGATGGATCTTCAGATTATTATGCTAAGTGAATAAGTCACACAATAAAAGCCGAGAACCATATGATTTCACTGATATGTGGGATATAAAACTGAAAGCATCCAAAGAACAAGACAAACAAATAAAGAAACAAAAACCCATAGACATAAACAATAGTCTAGTGGTTACGAGAGGGGAAGGAGAGAGGCAGGTGGTAGATAAGGGTAAATGGGGTCAAGTATATGGTGATGGAAGAACTGACTCTAGGTGGTGAACACACAATGTAATATATAGATGATGCATTACCGAATTGTACACTTGAAACCTATGTAATTTTACTAACCATTGTCACCCCAATAAATTTTAATTAAACAAAAGAAATATAGAAACAGAGTTGGAAACTATTAAAAAAATTACTGTGTATTTATCATAACTTTTCTGCAGGTATTCCAAGTAAAAGACATTATTAGTAAAAGGTATTCTGAAAAGCATAAACATACCATAAAAGGGCCTCATCTATATGATACTACACAATGTCATACTAAGGCTGTGGTACAGTGAATTATAGCTATAGTATTTGATTTAACTTGGCATGTTATGACAACATATTTTCAAATATTAAGATAAAATACAGTTCAAATTTTTAAAATATTAATATTGAAACTAAATACCCTAATTCCAAAATTCTATTAAATACAATCAGAATCTTACATTTTGTTATGTATTTTTTATGCTTTCTTTTATTAAGCTTATAGCAAAATCAGAACATGACTTGGGTATTTCTGTTTCCAACAATAATTGGAAATATCACCTTATTATTTAAATTCCAGCAGTAAGCCATTTATATTATCAGGCTATGTTAGTCTGAAACTATAAACTCTAATTAAATGATCCAATACCAGCACTAAAGAAGGTTGATTCAAGTTTTAAAACTTGTGTTTCTTTACTAGTGTATATATATATATACTTTTGTAACAGGCTATATAATCAAATTGAGACTTGTAATAACAGCTCCACCTTGCACACAAATATGAAAATATTAACAGTATATACTAAACTTTAAGATAAACTCTGGGCTCCTTCCTCATTCAAATTTGACAGAAAAGACCCTCTATCAATGGAAAAATGGAGTTCTCAGTATCCCAGGGAAGGCTACCATTAAAGAAATTGATCTTTCAGTGGGACAAGAAAAAATAACAACCCTGCAAAAATGTTATCTTAACTGATCAGTTCCTTTGGGGTTGGCATTTAAGGATTAGTTTATAAAAGTTCTTGAAGGGTTCAATATTCTTTCTTATTGGCTTAGTTGCAACTATGGGAATAGTGACAGCATTTGTGACACTGGTCTCACACAAAAGCAGGCCTTCAGACAGAAAAAAATGCACCTAATAGACCATTAGTCCAACTTCTAAATATTGTCTTTTCCAAAATGTTTTGCCTAGAAATGTCCGTGTGACTTCAGGCAAGAAAAAATAGCATCATATAGAGATAAATGCTAATATAGAGATAAAAGCAGCCAATTTTTCCTCCTAAAAAGAGATCTAATTCAATTGATTGCAACCAATGTACCACTCCGGTGTAGGATGTTTATAGCAGGGCAGGTTGTCTGAGTGTGGGGACAGTGGATATATGCACACTCTCTGTACTTTTCACTCAATTTTTCAGTAATCCTAATTTTTTTCTAAAAAATAAAGTTTATTAATTAAAAAGGGTGTGATTTAATTTACCCATAAGATACTCATAATGATGTCTGGATTTATCATAGTCTTGCAAAGACTTTCTTTTGGTCCTCTTAGAAACCTTCCAAAATCAGTAATAAGTACAAAATTTTCTCTTAAAACCCATCTTTGGTGAAATTAATATATTTTTCAAACTCAAAAACACAATACAAAGGGATTGGTTTGGCCCCAAGAGCTTCACTATACTCACTTTATTTCCAAAGAAAAGGAGAAGCAAAACAGCTATATTTTGAGCCAGTAATCTGCCCAGGCAATAATGAGGAGAGAAGACAGCAGTTTGCACAGCCCTGACAACCTCAGTTGGTAAGAAACAAAAACTGAAATCGTGATTCTGTCTTCATTGTGCTTCAGAATTACCAGGGAAAGTTTTAAAATACCTATGTGAGGGTCCCAAACCAATGATTCTGATGCAGTTGTTGTGAGATATGGAGAAGGCATTGTTTTTTGTAAAGCTCCTCAGGTCACTCTATACGAAGACACTCTTCAAGACTTTTAGCCATGAAAGCTATAATGACACTCACGCTTAATGTTGTACAATATGGAATAATCCTGATGGTTTATAAATTATTCTGTTCTTTGCTCCACAATCTAAAAAAGTGCTCATCAGAGAACACACCTAATGGAAAGGTGGAATAATACAAAAGTAGTTCTCATGGAATTGATTTATAGAAAATATAAGAGAAAAGAAAAGAAAAGCAAAATTGGGAAAACGGACATCCAAAAGTAAATTATTACCAAAAATGATGAAATTCCTGAGTTTCTGTAATATTATGCCAGTTTTAGAAAACTCAATGGAGACATTTTACAAGAGCTTAGTGAAGTCCTGGCGAAATCATAGAAACAAATAAATAATAACCACTGCCTTCACCTGCACAATTATATCCCCTAAATCCTTTTCTCTGACCCCAAACTGTTTTTTTCATACATTTCCTTCCCAATTTCAAGATACTTCTTATTTGGTTTGAGTGTCCTGCTGAACTTATTCCTACATTGCTGGTAAGCTAAACGTGAATGTTGTTATTTAAATTTGGAAGAGCCATGCTCACATTTGTTATTCAACAACACTGTTTTGAACATTTTGAGTTTTCTCAAGTGAGAACAATTCCAAATTAATGATCCTTCTTTCTCAGATTGAAAACAACTTTAAATGATATCACAATGTTCACACAAGACCATAACTGCAGAAATACTCGCCAACTCAACTGCAATCACATACAAAAATCTATTTTAAATGTAACCAATTTGAATATCTTGCAGAGATTCTATACTATCACATTAATAAATAATTTATTTGAAGAAGCGTTTGATTTACAATTTCTTATAGGCCATGGAGTTGACATCTCTGAGGGAAAATTAATATCTGAAGGACTGATATTCTTTATTAATCCATATATAGATGATGTTTTATGGAATTGTACACACGAAGCCTATGTAATAGGCTAACCACTGTCACCCCATAAATTTAATTTAAAAAAAAAAAAGAAAAATAGACAAACCCAGACAGGAGAAGCAGAGATCATTAAATATTCTCTCACCTCTACCCACTAACATTCCTCAAACCAATACCAGATAAACCTGTTCCTAGAAGCAATGAAGAAAGTATTCAATTGTCCATCGTTATTTCACATGCCTCAAGGAAAAGAACTTAATCGCAGTCACTGCAGCACTCTCTTGGTTCTTGTGTTCTTATTTGTGCTTGTCTGTGCCCCCCTTTTATTCATTTTCTTAGCTAAAATATAAACATAAGCTTATGTATAAATATGACAATTTGGAACATAAATATTCATATCCATAACGCAAGACACTAATACATTTCCAATGCTTGATTCAATCATAATTATAATAGCTATTTGAATATGCTTAACAGTCCCATGAAGACATTTCTTAGAGTCCAAAATTGGAAAATACGAGAAACAGCCAAACAAAAGGAGCAAGAAATGCTGAGGTCCATGTCCAAGGCCATCTGATATTGCCCTGGGGCATCTGAGAGGCAGAAAAACACCTGACTCTTCATATATTGTACACAAGGACACACAATAAATATTGTAGATGATGTGTACTGACAAACAGCACTGAAGAAAGGAGGGCATGGGTCAAAATATTATGAATTGTTAAATAATTCATAAAACAAATCTCTAAGAAAAAAAAAGAAAATGCAGCCAAATTTGTGAATTTTCAAGTAAAAAGTTTATGTATGTATTGTAGAATAGAGATTTGGAGTCTGTGATAATGGGGAAAATATTTAGAAAAGAAAAGCTTTATATTGTCTTCCTTATACAATTGCTCCATCCCTCATGGTTTTGGTTATTAATACAGCATACACATAAGGAGTTGAAGAGATTTATACACACCCCAGAGGAATTGTATTAGTTGTTCTCTGTTTCTCCAGTACAGTTGCAAACCCTGAAGCAGCTCAGTGCACTGCATGTTAATGGGCTTTCAGATATTCTTCAGGAAGTTATCAGAAAAGGGCTGGGGATAAGCTCTGATTACTGTAATCGGAGAGTCTCCAATGGAAAGCATAACAGCATAGACTTTGGGAAGTTAACGAATCTCTCCAGACCAAGAAAAACGTGATAGTGTAACACAAGGAAAATAATAACAATCTGTTTTGTGATTTATTTTCTATGTGTTGTGCTTCTGGAGGTTAGATATTTCAGAGGGGACTTTTTAAGGATGAAGATTGAAAATCAGACAGTTGTTTTTGTTTTTGTTTTTTTAATTTGGAAAATCTTTTACAATGTTTTATGAAAACAGAAATATTGTTAAATAACTAACATAAAATTTCCTAAAATATAACATAATTTAACTATTATTTGGGCTGGCCGAGTGGCGCAGTGGTTAAGAGCTGGCTTGGGATGCCAGTGGCCCCGATTAGGATCCCACATGAGGGCCAGTGACACTGCCCTCTTAAAAAAAAAAAAAGTTTTAACTATTATTTGATATCAAAATTAAATGAGTTAAAACATGGCAAATATTAAGATAAATTTTAAACCTGTTTTAGCACTATAATTCCCACATAAGGTATATTTTAACTCAGTTTCAATTCGATTGTACCTTTTACTCTTCCTACTATTGTATTTAAAGAGTTGAAAAACAATAATTGTAAAGACTTTTAGCTGATATCTGTCATTTTATCTGCTATCCAAAGTCTGAAGATCATTCATTTTAGGGAAATGTTTTGTTTTATGAGACAGTAGAAAGCAACCCCAAGGTTGTACTATGAAAGCCAAAGAATTCAGTTGTTTGTCTTACCCGATCTGAGGCAGGGGAAAGGCCTGCGACCTACCCTAAGGGAAAATTGTGCTCCTTCCTGGAATTTCAAATTTAGTAGTAGTGATGGGAAAATACAGGGATTGCTGAGCAAGAATTCACAGGGATAGGATTGAGAAGCTAAGTATAGAGTCAATGGCAAAAATTCTACAAAGGTAGCATTGCTGTCAGTTACCTCTTTACCCATGTTGGACTCTGTTTTTGATGTCTGGTATTGCTTGCTTCCCACCTCTCTTCTAAGCTGGGTTCTCTTCCCAAGTTTCCCCATAGATTCTATGAGATACTCCATATCCTTACAATTTTTAAGTCTTTGTTCAAAACATCTTCTCAATGAGGTATACCTTCACTTCTACCTAATGCTGTAATCTGCCCCTGGCCCTCCACACACACGCTGCCACTTGCACTTCAATCCACCCTTATTATGCACTGTTTTTATAATAGTTATTAACCCCTAACATGAAATGTTATTTAGTATGCTTGTTTTTTGTTGTCCACCTCCACCTCTGGAATATAGGTGCCTTGAGAGCAGAGATCGTTGTGTTTGCTGTTCACTGTTGAGTCCTAATGCCTAAAACGAGTCCTACTTTATGGTAAGACTCATTAAATATTTGAACAATGAGCCCATGAATGAATGAATGCTCACTCTTCTTTAGGACCTTTGCACCAACTGTTCCTTTGTCTGGAATGTCCTTTCCTCATTGTCACACAGTAGGTCCTTCTGTTCATTCAGTCTTCCAAACCTCAAAGATGTCTTTCCTAACAACATAATGTGAAAGTACTACCAGCCACTTGCCACCACATCACTCTATTTTCATTGTTTGTATCACTATTTCTTATTTGCCTATTTATTAGATATTCTTTGTCCTTCCCTTACCCAGTCGTATTCACCTCTGAATCCCTAGCATCTAGAACAGTGCCTGTCATATATCAGACACAAATTTACTACATAAAAGAAAAAAAACAAGATCATAGAGCTAATACATCAACTGAATAGCATAATAGATATTACATATTAGTGACAAAATCAAATTCAGACCTCTAATAGATCAAAGCCCCCATAACAAGTGTGTTGCCAATTTAGCAATCAGTGGAATGCTAAGGAAGAGGATAGTACAAACTATTGCTATTTTTTAGTAAGTTGTAACTATCAAGATTGTTTTAACTTAATCTCAATCTAGAGGAATTTGGCATAAAGTAGATAGAGTGAGGAAGAGAATAGAAATAGATGAGGTACCTGCTTTTATACATTACTCTCTTCTGTTCCCATTTAATTGACCCAGGGACAGATATGTGACACAGAAAGAAAGAATTTTCCTGAGATTTTTCAAACAATACCTTGGTAGGAAATGCAGTCCTCTAACACTGGTGACATGAGATGCAAGACATAAGAGTTGCAGGAAACCATGTCTATCTGATGAGAAGTATCTTAAGAAACATGAAGCAATCATGTGTGACATATCACAAGCAGCCACATGAAGCAGAAGCACTAGGTAAATTCTGTAACAGGGGTCAGCAAACTGCAGCTCATGAGCCACATATGGCTCTAGTTAATATCTTGAATCTCAAAAATTTGCTGACCCCTGGAAGAGCCAATCCTGTCCATCAAAACAATTTAAAAATTACTCAAGAGCCATAAATATATTTTTACATTATCACCACGATGTGACTAATAACCTTTTAAAATTTTATAAATGAAACTATGATAGTTTTATTTCCATTTTCAATTTTACTTCAGAGCCACAGTTTGTGAGCCGCAGTTTGCTAACCCCTGGCAGCTCTTCCGTCTCAACAGTTTGCCAACCCGTGTTCTAGAAATAGTCTAATCTTTGGTTTAATTCCCTAAAGCCCAGCTGCAATCCTGCTCTTACAGTTTCTTAACTAACAAATTATCTTTTTGTTCCCCCTTGAGTTGAAGTAGAATTTCTATCATGTTAAACCATAACTCCCACTCACACATCAGAGAGAGAGAGAGAGAGAGAGAGAGAGAGAGAGAGAGAGAGAGAGAGAAAGGAAGGAAGGAAGGAAGGAAGGAAGGAAGGAAGGAAGGAAGGAAGGAAGGGAGAGAGAAAGAGAGAAAGAGAGAAAGAAAGAAAGAAAGAAAGAAAGAAAGAAAGAAAGAAAGAAAGAAAGAAAGAAAGAAAGAAAGAAAGAAAGAAAGAAAGAAAGAAAGAAAAATAGATCTCTGGATGAAGCCCAGATGGTGGCTCAGGGAGCCCCTTGTATTTGGCCATACCTGTTCCTGCTCAGGTTTCAGAGACACTTCCAAAAATAAAATTCCTTAGACCTCCACTAAAAATAATTTTAAAACATTACCCCAGAAAGTGTGTTTGAATTATTTAAAGGTCTTATTAGCAATTCTTTATCATCCCCACCCATCTTTCTTTACCTCTTTTGATTTCCTTCCTTCATCTCATCTTCTTTTCCTTTGTTTTTTTTTATTTTATTATTTTTTTATTTTTTTTTTGCCTCAATAGTAACGTCTCTTTGTAAGACTATCCCTCCACATGCCAAAATCCCCCAAGTGAATGCCATTCAGTTTTTATTTCATCATCTTCTCCATTAACCCCTGACCCCATCAACTAGAAGATTCTCTTTCAAAGTCTCTGAGCACTTATCCACTGCTCTTTCTTTGCACTTATCAATTCTAGCCAGTATCATTTTTTATTGAAATGCTGCCTAAATATATTCATGAATATTTCAAGTAAAGCAATGCAAAAGTAAATTGAACCTAGTGACTTGACCACAGTATGTTGCAACTAATATGTGTTCTATTAATATTTGACAGGTGAAATATTTATAGAAGATTGTGCAAGGAATATGAAATTAAGACATTTTAGCCATAATTTAACAATTTATCTTTATGTTAAGGTAGACTATATCAAAGTGCTTAGATGAGACTCACAAAATTACGAATACTGTACAGTTTGGAAAAATACCAAGTTCAAATAATATAAAGGCACAATTAGAAGCACAGTTTCCTAAGTAAGCAGAGTGGAGAAAGTGACCACCTGTAAAGAGCTGATATCATGGGAGGAGAGGAGAGAAGGAAGGAACAAGGAAGGAATGTCTATTTGCTATATATTTCTGTTTTACTTGTACTCATTTTTACAGAAAGATTTTCTAAAAAAATAAGAAACTACTCTGGGAAACGCATTCTGTTTACTGGAAGGGTGCTAGTATAATGCTGTCTTTCTATAATGATGTACAAAGTGCAATTTTTCTATGCTATAACAAGATTAAACATCGGTTTTCTTTCTCCTCAGGAATAGAGGTTTTGGTTTTTTTTTTCTGTTGGAAATTGTGAATTACATACTGGCAATTATATTGGGTAGTCAGAAAAGTCATGATGTATTTTTTCTATGATTTTCATTGCAAAAATGCTTCATGACTTTTCCGACAACCCAATATATGAGATTTGACTATTAGATTCACAGACTCATCCTAGAAAAACTGCTACCTACCTCATCGCTGAGTATCACTATGGTCACCTTTGAAGTACTCCCCATGGGAAGCTGTGCAGTAATGCCAGCGCCTAGTCCACCCTTCAAAGCAATTTTGGAACTCTTTCTGGAATGGCCATGAGAGCTGTCATCGTATTACACTTGATGTCCTGAATGTCATTAAAATGTCTTCCTTTCAATATTTCCTTTATCTTCGGGTAAAGAAAGAAGTCATTGGGGGCCAGATCAGGTGAGTAGGGAGGGTGTTCCAATACAGTTAATTGTTTACTGACTAAAAACTCCCTCACAGACAGTGCTATGTGAGCTGGTGCATTGTCGTGATGCAAGAGCCATGAATTGTTGGCGGAAAATTCAGGCCATTTTTGTCTAACTTTTTCATGCAGCCGTTTCAGCACTTCTAAATAATACCCTTGGTTATTGGTTGCACCAACTGTTTGTCCAGTTGGTACAAATTCATACTGAATAATCCCTCTGATATCAGAAAAGGTTACCAACATCATTGCAACAAGTTCATAAACTTAAATGCCAGATTTTGTATGGTGTCTTTGATTTTTTCATACAGTATATTAACTACTTTAAAAGATATTCCTAAATAATATTAAATGTCAACTGTAACTATAAAAAAGAAATAAATATCTTGTTTTAAAAAAAGGTATTTTTCAAGTTTCTCCAGCTCTACAACCGGGGTATTAATTCCATATTTGGGTGAGGGGAAGATTAAATAAAATTATATGAGTAATGCCAATAAGTACTTTTCACAGTGCATGGCTCTAAGTAAGGGCTCAAATAGTACAATCCATCATCATTTTCTCCTTTATTGTAGCATTAATGATGATAGTGATGACTTTAAACATTAAAATATTTGGCAAAACAGTGTTATGCTATGTTTTTTTTTTCCCCAATATGTGTTCTTGGTGCTTAAGATCTAGAAATTCAAAACTTTATTTCAGTTATTTTTTAATATTCTAGAAGTTGTGCATGTATTCTCTTTAAATGATGCAGAAGTTTAGAAAAATGATAAAGCACTTTCTCAAATAAATCTTAATTTTTCAGGCAGGCAGCCATTGTTAATAGCTTTTGGTTTCAGGTTTTTGTTTTGTTTTGTTTTGTTTTGTTTTTGTTAATAGCTTTTGGTTTCAGTGTTTTTTTTTTTTGAGGGCAGGGTCACTGGTCCTCATATGTGGGACCCGAATCGGGGCCGCTGGCTTCCGAAGCCAGTGCTTAACCACCGCACCACTTGGCCGGCCCAAGGTTTCAGTTGTTTCAAAGATTACCATTAAAAAAAAAAAAGTAACATATTTATCTTCCTAATATTTAATTATAAACTTTAGTGTGTTTCTTGTCCTCTTTCAATTTTTAACAGAAATGTTGCATATGCTATTTTGTTGAAATATATCTTCTGTTAGTTGGATAAATCTGAGAAGAAAAAAGTGGTAGATTGTATGAAGACATGAAGGCAAGTGGGTGGGAAGGGAAAGTATGAGTAATGAGGACATAGTAGTATTATGTTCATTTTGTAAAGATTCTGACTAATGAAATATTATTTTGAGATCTACTCATTGACTGTTACTTTGTCTAAGACTATACTTGGGTCAGAATAAAGTTATACTTCAAGGAGGTCCAGCCTTAACAAACTTATCCTAAGTTTTTACATCATTATGTTTCCCTTTTAATATTGACAGATACATTTCTTACCAAATAGTGATATGTTCAGGATTCCATGTCTTTCTTTGACATATCCCCTAAATCATGAATTTTTCTACCTTTATTTTCCCATCATTGAGATTTCTTCACATCCATCATTTTGAATACATTTTCTTACTGCTCTTAAAATGAATGAATGAATGCATGAATGATACGTAAATATATTGATATATAAATATATATTCATCTTAGATAATTTTTGGTTCAATATTAAGTAGAGCTAAATAAACCAACAGGATTCATGCATCCCTGTAATTATTAAAGAGAATGCTATACTTATAGCTTTTACTAAATAAAGCTTTTACTAAGTATGTTTCAATTTCCAGGGCAGAAAAGAGTTAACAAATTTTAAGGAACAAGAAGGATCCCAAAAGAGCTGAAGCTCCAAAACAGAATAGCGTTGTTTACAGAATAATGCAGTAAATACAGCTGTTTGAGATACTTTTAAAAAATAGTTTCAATAGTATAATGTTTTCATAGTCAATCTCCATTTAAAAATCACTGAGGGAATTGACTAAATACAGAGTCTGAAGATGAGTACTAATTATTACATAAGTAATAACTGTCTAATACGCATACATGTATATTTTAAGTCAACATATCTTACATATATCTACATGTTTGTATATACATTTATTATAAATATTTAGCACATGTATATGGAATTTGTGGAAGAATAGTAGACATTTCTTGAGAAAGAAGAATGACAATTGCATCACAGTAGAATTGTCACAGTGGTTTTACAAACATATGTCACTGACCTATTGTTATATTAATTACATCAGAACAACTCAGGGTGATTTTATAGATTAGATATTCTTGGATTTTACTGAATAATATTCTGATTGGGTAGCTATGGAGTGAGGAACATTAAACCCTTTTTCTTAAATTATTTTCTTCAAGTTCCCCAGGTGACTATGATAAGCACTCAAATTTATGAAGCATTGAAAAGCATTATTGGAGCTGGGCAGAACCAGTCTGAACCTCAAATGGTTTGTCATATTTCAGATCTATTCTTTACCTTGAATGTTCAGGGAGTTATTCTTGTTAGGTGTAAAATGGCCAGATGGCCAGGACCTAAAAGACTGACTCATGTTGTATAAAAACATCAGAATGCCAATATGTTAATTATCAGTGAGAAGTAAAAATATCATGGATATGCTAATACCCATCATAGCAAGATAGTCAGAAAGTCAATAAACATCTGCAAGTTTGAGGTATATATGTAATCAGGACAACTGAGAGGTAAATTGAATTTTGATGTTACAAGACTGTCAGATGCCGGTATCTCATATTTATGATAGTTTTGCTAATGGGGCTGGAAATATTCAAAGTTTATTTGCTAATGCCTCCCTCTTTCTGGGCAGGGTTTATTTGGGCATTGGCAACATTTGCTTTATAATACTCTCTTCATTCTTCCATCCTTAGATTATGAGCCAATCTTTAAGTTGACATACACCTTCCTCAGATTTTCTAATACATTCACTTAGGACACACTCAGGTCACAAGGGCCTGAGAGCTAGTGTGTTCCTTTCAAATGAATTCAATTACCTAAGCTCTAGGCCATTATGTCTTATGTTTGTAATTTAATTTTTAGGAGAAATCTTATTTTCTAAGTATTTTATAAGAACTTCAAAATAGCACTCAAGTAATGACATAAAGGCTTATAGAAACAAGTTATTTTCTATATTACATTAAATATGTGTGTATAGATATAAATATTTCCATCCTTACATTTTTATATAGGTAGGGATTCATGGCATTGTAAGACAGATGAATTTAAGGAAAGAGGATCTGCACTAAGAATCAGTGGAACTGATTAGTCCATGAAGTTAGATAAACTATACGTATATTATAGGATGACAAATCAGCCTACATTTCAAGAGATGAATTAACTGCAAAACAATTTCCTCATCTCTGGGAGATAAACACCAATTAAAATGAAATGAAAATGAAGGATATATGGACAGAAAGGAAAGTACTAGTGAAAGATGCATAGATGTTCTTGTATATGGTGTAAGGAGGTGGTCCAGTTTCATTATTTTGCATGTGTCAGTCCAATTTTCCCAGCACCATTTATTGAGTAGACTATCTTTACTCCAATGTAAATTCTTGCTTCCCTTGTCATAGATTAACTGGCTGTAAATGCCTGGATTTATTTCTGGGCTCTCTGTTCTGGTCCACTGATCTATGTGCCTGTTTTTATGCCAATACCATACTGTTTTGATTACTGTAGCCTTGTAGTATGTTTTGATGTCTGGTAGCGTGATACCCCTGACTTTGTTCTTATTTCTCAGGATTGCTGAGGCTATTCGGAGTCTTTTATGCTTCCATATAAATTTTAGGATTAATAATGGATTAAAGAGTTAAATGTAAGACCTGAAACCATAAAACTCCTAGAAGAAAATATGGGGAGTACATTTGCAGACATTACACTGAGCAATATTTTTACTGATACATCCCTGCGGGCAAGGGAAATAAAAGAAAAAATGAACATATGGTATTGTATCAGACTTAAAAGTTTTTCACAACAAAGGAAACCATCAATAAAACAAAAAGGAAGACTACTGAATGGGAGAATATATTTGCCAACAATATATCTGATAAGGGGTTAATATCCAAAATTTATAAAACACTCATGCAACTCAACACCAAAAAAACAAACAACCCAATTAAAAAATGGGCAGAAGATATGAAGAGACATTTCTCTAGAGAGGACATACAGAAGGCCAACACGCATGTGAAAAAATGTTCAACCTCACTGGTCATTAGGGAAATGCAAATAAAACCCACAATGAGATACCACCTCACTCCAGTCAGAATGGCTATCATCAATAAATCAACAAACAAGTGCTGGCGCGGCTGTGGGGAAAAGGGGACCCTGCTGCACTGTTGGTGGGATTGCAGATTGGTGCAGCCACTATGGAAGTCAGTGTGGAGGTATCTCAAAAACTGGAAATGGAACTACGTTTTGACCCAGCAATTCCACTCCTAGGTATTTATCCTGAAAAACGCAAGACACTTATTTGAAAAAATATATGCACCCCTAAGTTCATTGCAGCATTATTTACAATAGCCAAGATTTGGAAACAATTGAAATGCCCATCGATAAAGGACTGGATTAAGAAACTGTGGTACATTTATACAATGGAGTATTACTCCGCTATAAAGAAAAATGAAATCATACCATTTGCAATGGATGGACCTAGCGACGATTATGTTAAGTGAAATAAGTCAGTCAGAGAAAGACAAATACCATATGATCTCACTTATATGTGGAATCTGAAAAACTGAATGAATGAACAAAATAAACAGAAACAGTCTCATAGATATAGAGGAAAAAACTGAGGGTTGCTAGTTGGGAGGGTGGTGGGGATGAGGGAGAAGGGGAAGGTATTAGACAGCATAAATAGGTAACTACAATATTGCCATAGAGATATGAAAGACAGTTTGGGGAATATTATTAATAATGCTGTAAATATTTTGTGGTGTGTCAGATGGTCACATGTCTTGTTAGGGAGATCATTTCATGGATGAAGTAGAGGCTTGATCACTGCACTGTACACCTGAAGCTGATGCTGTATAATATTTTATACCAACTGTAAGTGAATATATATATATATATATATATATATATATATATATATATATGTGTGTGGTGTCACGGGATGTGGATTATACTGTGGAAGGGTAATAGAGGAAGTGTAATAGAGATATATGATATAGGGGGGAGGAGTTGGGTGGTGAATTGGGGGAGGGGGGTGTCACTTTGAGTGGTAAAAAGTATACCTATTGCACTGTGTTGTACACCTGAAACTAATTAAAAACAAACAAACAAACAAATAAATAAATGAAAGATGCATAGATGTGAAAGGCATAAAAAACAGGAAACTGTATTATAGATAGGCCATATTTCCCACTGATTTATTAAGTGTTAGCCAGACTGCCACTAATTGTAGTTTCCCTTTAGATGCAAAGGTGCTAAGGTGGAAACAGAGCACAAGCAGTTCTGGCTAAGTTGTTTTGCAGTTGTTACAAAGGACCAAATACAAGATGATGGAGAAAGTTTCAGTCTTATCAGATTTGATTTAGTTCTAGTGGTGTGGGGCTTTGTGGTAGCAAAAGTCTTAGATCAAAGAAAGTGGGCATGATCTAATTTTGAAATTCAACAAAACATATATTTCATATATAAGACTTTTTACAATCTCAGAAATGGTAACATACATCTTTGTCTTTCATTTTCAAGAATTATAAATCCCCATATTCACTATCAAAGTGTGAAGCAAATAAGGCTCAATACATCATAAGTGTGGAATACCAGGAGATGGGGTTTCTGTCAATGAAATACATGACCTTTTTTTGTAGTGCAATTCTTCTTTTCCTCTTTCCCTATTTATCCCAGGGATAGAGACAATGGACTATCCCCTAGACTCTGTTTCCCCTTCTTCCTTTTGAAAATAGAATATCCTAAGTGTCTGAAAACATGGCCTCTTAGCCACACTTTACACCCTCCCTTGTGGGATATGGTCACAGTCTCCTAACAGAAATATGTATCACTTGTAGGCCATCTACATAAAGATGTGTGCCCTATATTTTCTCTGCCTCCCTTGTTGCTGGCTGAGAAATGGTGACAATTGAAACAACATTGGGAGCCTGTGACAATTATGACAGAGCTTCTCCATCATTCCTCGTTTTCCTGCCATTCTGCTACTCCCTCCCTATTACATGATATATATAAAATCCTATCTTATTTATGATGTTATAATAGCTAAATGACTACAACCAAGAGACTTCAAATAACTAATCCACTCTCATATCCTTGTTACATTAACTGCAAATAAAATCAAATTTAATTGTTTATTTTATTGTTATGTTTATTTTAATTACCTCCAAGACTCAACTGCACAAAATAGCAGTAATCCGGGAAGTCTGTAGATTCTCCCTCAACTTCTTGTAACATCTCAGGCCTTATGGACTTGCTTGGCCCAAAGGGGACATTTTACTTCCAAATACCAAGTAAAGAGAAGTGTACCAGGTTTTACGTTGATCCCCATTATTTTATTTAAATTTACAGGTCACTAGGATTAATATATTATAAAAATAGAGCCACTTTTATCTTCTTGCTAGGAGTATAAATTGTGATATTTCACATCTATAAAAGTTAAAAATATATAAACTATATATAAACTTTTTGTTCCAGAAATTCTGATCCTAGGAATTTAATATACAAATGTGTGCTTATTGAGATAGATACATAGATATAGATATACAAATATATATATATGTATTTATATATATATATATATATATATATATATATATATATATATATATAAATTTCTTAAAGTGTTATTTAGAATGGAAAAGTAACTAAAACTAATATCAAACTGGAAGCAACCCATTTCTGCCCTTCAGAAAAATGACTGGTTAAATTATAGTACATTGAGACAATGATTTATACAGTTATTTATAAAGTGAAATAGATGGGCCGGCCGAGTGGCACGCTGGTTGTGCGCTGGCTTGGGAAGCCAACGGCCCTGGTTCGGGTCCCACATATGAGGGCCAGTGACACTGCCCTCAGAAAAACAAACAAACAAGTCCTCATAATAAAGTGAAATAGACCTCACTTTATAAATAACTAATAAATGCAAATTGCAAAAAATATAACAAACATACTTTATTTTTGGTACATATTTATAGAGGCATAGACAATTTCTGGAATACACAAATGTCTCTTAAGATTTACCTCTGGAATGTAGGAGTAGAACTGCAGGTGAGTGAAAGGAAAAGGGAACTCTAACTTTTTGCACTTGTAAAACAAATAACAGTGTATTTTGAATGAAATTTGATTAATTTTAAAAAGGCTTGGGGAAAAGTATTTGCAAAGCAAGTGAGAAAAAATGATTAGTATTTACCTGAACCCAATGATCAATTTTACTTTCACTAAAAAGAGCCTGCACAGAATAAAGCGTTTGCTTTAACTACCAGTCTATAGGAAACATGAGGAATAGAGGAGTAAAGGCAGTAGATTAACCCCACAAGCAATCAGCTAAATCCATAATATGCAGTTTTCTACGGTAAAAATGACCTGAGTTTTTCAAGAAATCAATGGAATGAAAAAAAAAGATAAAACAAAGGTGATAGGAGACTGCAAATTAAGAGTTCTGAGAGATATAAGACCCAGATATAACATATGAACTTTGTTTAGATCTTTATATGAATTCCCTGTAATAGATGTATTTATAAAATTTGCTTAGTATATAAAATAGTAAAAAGGAAAAAAAAATGGAGGGAAAAAAACCCTTCTGTAATGATGGAGGGATTATACAAGATTAAAAGAAACTAAAGAGTTTTAGGAACTCAATTGAACACAGAAGTCTTTATTAGACTAGGTCAAAAAAATGAAAAACTATAAAATACATTCTTGCATTCTTGGGACATCTGAGAAAATTTGAAAATGGAGAATATTTTAGTTATTATGGAATTATTGTTAATTTTCTCAGTTGTGCTAGTGATATTATAGTTATGGAAGAGAAAGTTCTGTTTCTTAGCAATGATTCATAATGTTTGCTACTTAGTTTCAAATTGTTAAAATACATATCCAACATTTTTAGATAGAGATGCTTGAACATGGACTTGACATTAGATGATATGAAGCGATTGTCAATTTTGTTAGATTTGATGACATTTTAGAAAATCAGCACACCAAATTCTCAGTAGACTAGAGTGCTAACAAAATAATAAAAGAAATCAATTGATTACCAGACTTAATAAACTACCAACAGCCACTGAAGATATGACCAAATAAAATACTGCTAGTCCTCAGTTTAGATCACAACCTGCCAGTTTGAAAGATTAAATAGTGAAGAGAAGAAACGACACACTGAAGAAAACAAATCA
This sequence comes from Aselliscus stoliczkanus, assembly GCA_033961575.1. Lineage (NCBI taxonomy): Eukaryota > Metazoa > Chordata > Mammalia > Chiroptera > Hipposideridae > Aselliscus > Aselliscus stoliczkanus. Next base: position 43,286,545 of record CM066729.1, read on the forward strand.
TAAGGATGAATTCTCCCTGTATATTTAAAAAAAAGAAAGAGAAAAAAGAAGGATCACTCTTGTGGCCCTTCCTTCAATTTATCTTATTTTTAAATCTGTTCTTAATATTAGAAAACAAGATGTAACTTTCAGTGAAAATGACAAATAGTCCCCAGTTCCTTTCCTCCTAATTTGTTGAAATTTCATCCCAGTCTGGAAAGACCTTGGCTTTCTTTCCCTGATCAGGTTTCTTGTCCATTATTCAAGAATTTGGGGGCACTTAGAATTACAATCCAAGGTAAAACTAATCTCAGGAAACTGAAATTTTATGAAAAATAATATTTTAACCATTTGAGAATATAGAAGTGAAAACATTTTAGAAATGCCTTCAATGCTCCTACTGGAAAATACACTCTTTTCTGCCTATCAAGTTACTATCATGTTTTCTTAATTTCTGTGCTACTTTTTCAAGTGGGTATAATCAATCAAGCTTGCATACACACTATAGTGAAACTGTCATTCAGGAGAACATCAATGATCTCCATGTTGTCAAAATACAAATTTTATTTTTCTGGCCAAATGTTACTTGACTTCTTAACAATTTTCAAAACTGTTGATGACATTTTACTTCTTTAAATACTTTTTGTCACTTGGGGCAATTCAATGTCTTTGGCCACTCCTAAGTCTTCTTACTCTTTCTGTTTCAACATAAATCTAAAGTTGATATATCCTAGGCTCAGTTTTCTCTCTTATTTTTTTCTTAACATTTTCCCCCAATGATTTTATCCTGGCTAAGAGTATACAATCTATGCTCACAATATTGATTCCATATTCATATCTTCAGGTTTGACCTATTACTTAAACAGACTTAAATACAAGTATTTGCCATATTATCTTTCTTTAGATATGAGATCTGATTCTTTTCTTTCCCTTAATGCCCTCATTTCATTCATTAGCTTACTTTGTTAGATTGTCCAAATCATATCCCATAGTCACCCTTTTCTCCATTTATTTCTAATCTAAATCACTTTTCTAATCCATCCTAATTCAAATCACTTAAAATAATGCAGTGGTCCTACCCCACGCCAATTTGGGTCTAGTATTAAAATTGTGCAATTTTCCAAAAACCACACAAGAACAGAGTTTGTTATAATGAACCACTCTATACTTACCACCCACATTTAATAATTACCAAGGTATGTCTATGCTTACCTAATCTATCTCTTTCTCTTTTCTAAACTTTTTAAATATATTTTGATGAAATAGTCAAAAGCAAATCACAAATTTCTTTTTATTTCACTCATAAACTTCAATATGGATGGATGCATAACAGATAAGTATTTTTTCACATAGACATCGTGTGTGCATATGTTAACGTAAGTAATAATAATAATAATTCCTAAATCTCACCTAAGATCCAGTTTATATTAACATTTCTTAGATATGACTTGTCTTTTTATGGTTGCTGTGATTTCTTTGAGTCAGGATAAAAGCAAGTTCTACACAGTACATGTTGTTGTTACATCTTTTATCCCTCTTTTATTTTACAACTATCCCCCACCTTTGTTAATGCCAGTTTCATCAGATAAAACAAGATACTTCTCTTCCAAACTTTCCAACTCCGTGTTGACTTATGGCTTCCTCAATGTATCCTTCACTTATTCCTATAGCCACTATAGTTTCTGAAAGCTGCTAGTTAAATCAACGGACTGCATAAAATTCAGGCTCTATTTCATAGGCAAAATCCTTAAAAGATGTGGCTGTATACTTCCTATTGCATCCCATCAGAAAGTTTATTATATCTGTTTATCCTAATATATGCTAAGATGAGTCAATTGGATCAGGTAGGTACATGCCTCTTCCTTCCTTTATACAGTTCCATGTCATAATAAAATCTAAGGTTCAATTTTTCTCAGTGAACCTTCCTGCATTTAATGGTAAATGCGTAGGCAATTTGGTGGGATTACCAAATTCAGCTCTATAGAGCTTATACAATTTTGCATTCTCACCAGCAAAGTATAAGCATGCCTGTTCCTTCAAATCTTACAAAGGTAATATTTTGTCAAGCTTTTGGATTTTTGATTATCTGATATTGCGGGGAGCCAGCCCCCATGAGGACCAGGGATTCCCTCGGGTGGGATGGCATAGGCGAGGAGAAAGAAGGAGGGAGACACCGGCAAAAGGTTCACAGGAGCATCTCACACACTTTATTATTAATGCCTGGCCTCTTTTATAGGGGCTTCTGACGACTACCTTAATTGCAAGTTATGTTTCACATGATCAGGATGTTTTTCTCTTTCTCAGAGCTTTTACCTTTTTGTAATTGTATCTTTCCAGGCTACACCAATTACCATGACTACCTTACAGGGCGCATACTTGAACTTAGTAGCAAAAGGAGTCTCAAATTTTTCCTATCCTACGAAGAGCTGCATATTATTGCAATAGAGGGGAACATCTGTTTCTCAGTCAAAGCTTCAGTTTTTGTTGCTACAGCAATGTACAAAGCAAACAGTTAAAACAAGGCTGTTAATTAAAATACTTCATGGTCAGTAAGTTGTCTCTTATCAGAACTCTCATGGCCGAGAGACCTTGGTCTCCTGATCTCCAACGAAATCTTTCACAGCTCCATAGGCCAAGGGGCTTGAGTCCCCAATATCTCAGTTCAGGGGTCCCCTCGGGCTGTAGCCTGTTTTAGGGAGTTTCCTTTTCTTTAGGAAATCTTGCCCCGTCATTGGCTTACACAACCAGCTATCATCAGGGTACCCCAGGAACTTGTCACAAATGCAGTGAGTATATTGTCTCTTATAGGAGGAAAGGCACATGGGTTCATAGAGACAGGAGATATTACATGACCAACCATAAGGCAGCATCCCAGACATCCAGTGCTAAGTGTGGATCTTTATTTCAATGTGGCCTTGTCAGACACCAGGAGACTGTCGGCCTCCGGCATAATATGTAAGAAATAGTATTCCAGGATTACAATTAATCTGTATATGAAGTATTATAAGTGAATTTAAACATCTTTCTACATGCTTATTAGCCATTGCATTGATGTTTTCTCATTCCTTTGCTGATTTGTTTTTATTTTCTTAATTTGGGGGAAATATTTTAATATTAAAAATATTATGCTTTGGGTCATACATTGCAAATAATTATTCTTAAATTTGCATGTACATTTTGATCTTTTGTTATTCAGAGTTATAATTAGAACACCTTTGTTTTATGGATTCAGGACTTTGAATTATTTATATCTGTCACTCTCCTAAATCTTTTCGCTAGTGGTCATTAGAGAGGTAGTATTTTTCTTTTGTTTCTATTTGCAATCTCTCTGCCTGCTACTTATTTTTACACACATTTCACACAAAAAAAGTGTAGAAGTTTTCCTTACTTTGGGTACTCTGGATAGTTTAAATAACTTAGGAATTTTCTCATCTATAAATTTTGTATTATCATGTGAGCTTATTTGAGCACTTTATGAAGCAGTTCTTTTATAAATTTTTGTACATTTTTAGATTATCCAGACAGAAAATCAATGAGGAAACAGTGGCCTTAAATGACACATTAGACCAGATGAATTTAATTGATATTTCTAGAACATTTCAACCCAAAGCAGTGGAATATACATTCTTTTCAAGCACACATGGAACATTTTCTAGGATAGGCAACATGTTAGGCCACAAAACAAGTCTCACTAAATTTAATAAGATTGAAATCATATGAAGCATCTTCTCCTGTCACAATGGTATGAAACTAAAAATCATTTACAAGAAAAAAAAAAGGAAAACACACAAGCACATGGAAGCTAAATAACATGCTGTGAAACAATGAACGGGTCAACAATGAGATCAAGGAAGAAATGCAAAGATGCTTTGAGACAAATGAAAATGAAACATGACTCAAAAACCTCTCTCCATTTACATATGTATGTCTCCAGTGCTATAAATATTAGATCATAGTTTTAAATTCATTCATAGTTTTGTAGGATGGCCCATTTTTTTCTAACCTCTGGAAATGCTACTATAAATATAAAAAATTATGAATTAATTTTCATATTTCAATTACAAAGTCTTCTGGTACAACTGAGGTTCCAACCTGACAGTTAAACTAAATGTTTCTTTAGCATTTGAGACATCTACAATGTTTTAGAACATAGATTAATGTGAAATGTCTTCATCTCTGGGGAAGTACAATAAACTTGTCTTGGAAATTGGCATCCTGGGTATATTATAAAAGAATAAAATAATCTCTCTTTTTAGCCATTAAAAAAGTGATAGAATTTAAAACTTCTTTCTTCAAATCTTAACCACTCACTTATATAACATTTTTTTTCATAAAAGTAATGTAATTTAATAAATTTAAAACAATACGTATATAATATTAAATCATGAAATTCTATTGAAGTGTCATATATTTGCAAAAGAATATTAACTAATTTGTGTAGGTTCCAAGTGTTGTGTTAATAATTAGAAACTTATTCAAAGATTGAATGCAAACAATTTCATAGTTTAGTAGCAAATCGCTATTTTGCCATAATTATTCCAAATTCATTAGGAACATATCATATTTTACTTTCCATAGAACTTACTTTTCTAAAAAAAAAATGGACATATGTTTATGGTTTTCTATGATTATAAAAAGGTTCATTAAAAGTCAAATTAGGGCCCGCCGAGTGGCGCTATGGTTAAGAGCTGGCTTGGGATGCCAGTGGCCCCGGTTCAGATCCCACATATGAGGGCCAGTGACACTGCCCTCTACAGCTAACAACAGCTCCACCTTGAGCTGGGCTGCGAGTCCCGACAGCGGTGAACGCTGCAGGCCCTGCTGCAGTGGGCTGCCATAGGCTACAGTGAGTTGCCGGCCTCTGGCAACAGCTATTGTCATCTTACACGGGCTGCCAGCCACTCATGTTGGCTGCGGCCATGAACAATGTATAAGGTTTTCTTTTCTCCACAACCTCTCCAACACTTGTTATTGCTTGTCTTATTGATAATTAGCCACTCTGACAGGTGTTAAATTGTATCTCATTGTGGTTTTGATTTGCATTTGATTTGCACCTAGTAGCTGGTGATGTTGAGCACCTTATCATATATCTATTGGCCATTTGTGTGTCTTCTTGATAGAAATGTCTGTTCAGGACCTCTGCCCATTTTTTAATTGTATTTTTTGTTTTTGTTGTTGTTATTGAGTTCTATGAGTTCTTCATATAGTTTGAATATTAGACCCTTATTGGAAGTGTTATTTGCAAATGTCTTCTCCTATTCAGCTGGATGCTTTCTTGTTTTGTTGGTTTCTTTCAAAGTAAAAGCACACACTGAAAAAATGAGGAATTTGCTAAAGGCACTTAAGTTTCCTTTAAACTGTAGTCAAACAGGAAATGTCCAGACCATTATCCACTAGTCAATTAACACTAATGTTAATGTGGCACCAAAGAAAAATTCCATGTTGTAAAAGAAAAGCAAGATATGAGGTGAACCAATGAGTTACAATTTTTATACAGGCAAGTATATGTTTTACACCACATTTTGAAATCTTACTGTCTAGACAAGTTACATGGTTTGAAGGTATATATGCAAGGTCAGATAATTTTGCAAACTCATCCTAGAAAAAGTGCTACATACCACACTGCTGAATATCACTATGGTCACCTTTGAAGTACTCCCCGTGGGAAGCTAGGCACTGACACCAGCTCTGATTTCACCCTTCAAAGCAATTTTGGAACTCTTTTTCTGGAATAGCCATCAGAGCTGTCATCATATTACCCTTGATGTCCTGAATGTCATCAAAATGTCTTCCTTTCAATATTTCCTCTAAAACAAAAATGAAGAAAATTTGCCCCCTCCGCACTTCAGAAAGTGACCTGCAAACACTCCCATGTTTTTGAATGTTGGGCTTGGAGGAGGGAGGGCACAGTACATACAAATTCAAATCTCTCCTGCCAGACACCTAGCCTATGAATCAAATGTGTTTTACCATTAGTGGGTTTTACACTAAAGAAAGAAAATGGTGAATTCATTTAAGAAAATAAATTAGGACATTGGAAACTAACAAGGAACACAGACAAAGAACATTCATCATAATTTAGCATGCATGACTTACTATTTTAAATGACTAAACTTCCCTCATTGCATTTATTAGGTAAAAAGAGAGATAAATATTTCAAGGCATTCATATAAATACTCAAGAAATTTCCTTCATTTCCTGTTTTTTTCTCAATTCTTTCAAAAATGAGTCAACATATTTCTGACTTCCCAAACTCACTTTATTTTACTGAAGATACATCTGATGTCTCCTGTCTAATCCCCTTTGTGTGAACAAGTAAATTAGATGATATTCCATAACCCACTTTTTTTTAATGAAATATTTCAAAAACAAATGGTAGTAAGACTATTTCAACAACAACAACAAACAACTTTCATTTTACCACTAACTAAAAAAATAAAGTTAACAAAAGTGTTGGATCTTAAGAATCTTTCCTCTCCACCAGAGGTAAATACCACCCTGAGTTTGATGTTTTGTGTTTTTTTTCATTCCTACATTCTTAATTTTTTTTAATTTTTATTTTAATTTTATTTTTTTTTGAGGGCAGTGTCACTGGCCCTCCCATGTGGGACCGAACCGGGGCCGCTGGCTTCCCAAGCCAGCGCTTAACCGCCGTGCCACTTGGCCAGCCCTCCTACATTCTCCATTTTTAATTTATATATTTATGTTATATGTATTATTTCCTCCTCCAAATTCTATTTATATGCATTATACCTCGTTTATATTTCTTCTTTTTTTTTTTTTTGCTGACTGTATCTGTGAGACTCATGTAGTTGTGTAGTTCATTCAGCATCAAAGTAGTAGTGTATCCTATTATATGTATAGCTCAAAATTTATTTATGTTTCTGCTCGTACTTATCTTGTAGCCATGCCTTTTTATTTAATCAGAAGCACAATCATCAAAATGATCAAGCTTAATATAAATGATTCATCTTCATCACTAAACCCTCCAGGCATGTGAATATGTAGGTTTCTTTCTTTGCTTTATCCCTGTATATCAGAGTTGTTTAAAATGTGTAGGTGATCAAAATCACCCAGAGATCTTGACAAAGAGAATTTCTGATAATGAGCCTCCACTCCAAATCTTCTGAATCAGAATTTCCCCAGGCTGTGGTCCAAGAAATAAGACAAAAATAAAATTAAAATGCAGATGACCTTACTATGCAGGTATATTAAAAACCAATATATTAAAAGTGAAAGGTGTAAAAGTTCTTACACCCCAATTTCAATGGGGGCGGGGTTGGGATTCCTTGCCAATAGGCAATTCTCTGGCTCCATCCCTGTCCTACAACTCAGTCTGACACCATCTACCTAGAGAGAGCTTCAGCTCCCACAGGTTAAGGGCTCAGTGCTACGAGACTTCCCCCAGCCCCAACTATAGATGCCAACCCCAAGCCCAGGTTATCACCTGTGCTTCTGACAGAGCAGCTATAGATTGGAGGTTCCAGGGATCCGCACCCACCTTGGGTTTTTTTAATTTAGTAGAACAGCTCAGAGAACTTAGAAAAACATTTTACTCACTAGTTCATAGGTTTATTATGAAAGGTTATAACTCAGGCACAGCTAGGAGGAGGGGATTCATTGGACAAGGTATGGGGAAAGGGTGCAGAGGTTCTGTGACCTGTCCAGACATGTTACTCTCCTTGAATCCTGATGTGTTCACCAATCCAGAAGCTCTTCAAACCCCATCCTTTTGGGGTTTCATGGAGGTTTCATTACATAAGCCTGATAGCATGATTGATTAAATCATTGGCCATTAGTGGCTGATTGAACCTCTGACCCCTTTCCCCTCTCCAGAGGTCAGGGAGGCTGAAGGCTCCCACCCTCTAATCACATGGTCTCCTGGCAACCAGACCCCAACTTTGGATGAGGTCCAAAAATCACTTCATTAACTTAACAAATGATACCTTTATTTCTCTCATCATTTAGGAAATTACAATGTCTTTAAGGAGCTTTGTACCACAAAAAATAGATGAAGACCAAATATATATTTCTTATTACAAATCATAGTATCAAAAGTATATTTGTTTTAACCTTTTAAATAAAACATATGTACAAAAAACTGCACATATTATGGGTGTGCAATTCAATGAACAAAACCAAATTTTTCATAAAGTGATATGCCTTCAAAAGCAAATTGAAAATTAGTTTCCCAGCTTCTAATTTAAAAAAACTCTGTAAAAATAAAAAGAAAAATAGTCTGAAATATAAAAAAATAAATAAAATAAGCTGACAAGGAAATAGTAATTAACAACTTGTCTAGTTTTTGTGCGTTTGTTGCTAGTAAATTCAAACAAATGAAAAACATCTTGAATCTACCAAAAGCATGACATTGTATAATTATGCCTTTTGCCCGAAACATAAAAAAAAAAGAATTGGCAGCACTATAGAACTGTTTTTCTTAAGTAGAATTGGCAGTCTATGAATATAGACACAAATGAAAATTTATGAATGATCATGTAAAATAAACTGAAGTCACTGGATGTTTAACTCTATAGTGTGTTAATTATAATTTGTATTAGCTTTCATTCTCTGATCTTGGGGTCACTGTCTCATGTATAATAATGAGATTATATTAGTTGTGTCAATTTCATTTGGAGAAGTGAATACAGTAGACTGAAAATGGATTTGAATCTAGATACTTTTCTCAAACATTGTCATCTACCTTTGAAAAGTGATCTTAAATGTTCAATGTACAACAGCTGTTAGCATTGCCTGAGTGACCATAAAATGTACAGTTATTTAAATAGTTTAATCATCCATACTATATAGTTATTATATGCCATATTTTATTGTTTATTTTCACTTAATTCCATTTAAAATTTTCTCTTCTACATCTCATTTTTTATACTATCATTTTTGGACAATATTTTTACTCTTGTTGATGTTAACCTTTTTAATGGAAAAAATTACATATATTTGAGCACAGTTAAATATATTAACCATGCATTTCATGTTGTTATAAATAATATAATAATTTGTTATTACATTTTAGGAGAAATACACTATCATTGTTTAATTTAATAAGCAAAGTGCAGTTGCCTTATGTCATCCCGATTAGATCACATTGCTTAAGATTCTAAATATGTGACATTAGAAAAGTAACTCATACAAAATATAAGTAAATGATTACATAAATATTCATAAATATTATAAATAATAAAAATTAATTATATGTGAAAATCTTTTATACTCTGAATTTAATTCTCTCACCAAATATATCTGTCCAAGTTCCAAATCTCTGAGTTCTTGTGAAGTTCTCAATGACAAAATATTTGAGGCAACAAAAGGTGTTTTTTCGAGGGTGGAGTTTGGGATAATTTCAAAAGTACTTTTTTTTTTCTTTAACTACTAGCAGCAAGGAATATTTCCACTAGCTATTGGGACAGAAAAACATGACTCAGAGTATGTTATCATGGAAAAATGCCAGAGTAGGAATTGAGCACATAATTGCAATGAATGCACTGAGGTAAAATGTGTTCTCTTCAGTTTTCTTTCATGCCCCTAACTAATCTCAAATTTTCTGCTGAATTAATAAATAAATGTTGAGTCAATTCTGGTTTTGCTTTCCGTGTTTTATTTTTTGATTGATTCAGGTCAGTACTGAAGACATTGTCTCATTCTATGTAGTTCCATTCAAGAGCAAAAAATATTATTTGAACAAAAATACCTAAAGATTTTTCTAGTTAGTCTATCTTTTAGACTTGAATGTGAAAGAGGAGGGTTAGAATTAACTAGGACCAGGATTCTAATTGGTAGTTAAGTTCATAATACAAGTGACTATATATGTTGCTTTCATATAAAAGTGTGCTACTAGGGAATTATTTATTCTTCTACTATACATAAACCAATATTATAAAGTATACATTAATAATCAGTATTATAATATGGGATAGGAAGAATTATGGAACATAAAAGTAAAACATGCAGATATAGGGTCTTCTACTCTAAATATACCACCTTTGCTTTGACTACTTTCCAAACCTGCATTTCAGTTATTATCCTGAAGTTATATGGATTATTGGGTTGTTGGAAAAGTCATGATGCATTTTTGCAATGAAAAACATGGAAAAAATACGTCATTACTTTTCCAACATCCCAACATTTTCTTTGGAAGAGTGGAATTGCTACTACAGGCTGTGTTAACTGCTGTTAATTTCAAGAATAGAAGTTGTAATGCATTTTATTTATGAAATATAATTGAACCATGAATTATACTTGCACAAAATACATATACTCAATAATTTTCACATCCTAGTAGTTGAATTGTTAACACTAAGTCATCTGAATTAGACGTAACTATGAACAGTTCATACTTGTATCTCTATGACAAGAGGAAATTATTTTTGTCTAATGCATGAATTTATTTGTACTAACTACTTTGGGAAGCTTAATCTAAAATTTTATTTTATAACACTGGTTCATGGGTTCAGCACTTAGTATCAAGCAGTTTTTCACATTTTTAGATGTTATGATGACTATTTTACATAGTCTTCAAATATGTCCTAATTTTTCACTGAAATATTAACTGAATAACCATTATTTGGAACATCAGCATTCTGGGCATTTTTGTATCAATTTTAAGCTTCTTGCTAACATTTATAAATAATAGGGTTTAATGCAGAGTTATACATAAGCACTCAAAAGCATTTGATATTTTTAACTCTTAATAAGGATTTATAGAATTTTAGAGGTAAAAAAATTAGAGATCCACTTATTCAAATGTCCCCATTGTAAAAAGAGGAAAATAATTTTCCAGGACATTAACTGCTTGCCCAAGATCCGAGAGCACAATGGCAGAGCCTAAATTAAACCAGGTGTTTGAATTGCTAGCTCATAATCTTCCTACCTACCTTCATAGTTTCTCCCTATGGTATGCAAATAATATGGTCACCAAATAGTAACAACAACATGTACAAAACCATTTTCAAGGAAATTAAGAGTGTTTATACAAACATCACTTCAGATAATAATACTTGTCCAAAGAAGAAGGAACAAATGTTTAAGCTCGATCTTGGTATTAATATCTCTTCATCATAAGAATGTAACTGAGGAATCCAAATTGCTATATCTACAATAATGTATATATAAGAGAGATAAATGAGTGGGTATGAAGGAAAGATCATGGGTTATCATGAGCAGATGTCCTTTTTCTCCATATTAGATTTGCCAATGGCAAGCTGTTAGTTGCTTCTTACAGAAGATTTACTTGCAGTAAAAGACATCCATTTGGGGAAAAAATTGATTGAAATACAGAGAAAAAGTATAGTTTTTTATCTTTAAATAGATTAGGAAGTCTTCATAAAGTAAACTATGTGAATTCTTTAGAAAAGGTCTCAGTATTGTTGTGGAAGTTGTTTTTATCCAATACATTGGCTTTGTTCAGAATTTCACTAAGCACTTTTAAACATAGCACAGTGAAAACTGGAAAGACATATTGTGCATAAAAAACTTTCTAATTAAAAGTTAGAGAAAAATAATTTTTCTAAAATACCTTTTCCCTAGCATCTGTTGTTGCACAAATACCAGGAAACATTTAATTTTAAATTCTAAGTAGTACAATAGGAAAATAAATGCCAATGATGTAATTGTCTGATAAAATGTGTACTACCTGAAGAATCAAAATTAATTTATACTAAATCATTATCTTTTTACGGCAGGCAGATGTTGGGGTTATGGTATTAGTGAACTTTAGGTTCTTTTCATTCACAGATCAGGATCTGCTTTTTAATAAATTGAGAAGCTAAGGTCTAACCCTTCCAGCAGCAGATTGGCTTTCTAATTATCTTAGTAATAGCTCTAAATTATTATTCAATGTAGGTCTATGTCCTACTGCTAGTGGGTCATGATATCCCTCGGGGTTCATACTTTTTTTCCTCCTTTAGTAAATGAGTTGCCATCTGCAAATAATTCAAGTTCATCATCTAACTTTTTAAAATAATATTGACATAGTCAGAGAGAGAGAGAGATTAATGCATTTGGAAGGGTCTGAAAGGACCTGGGAGAAGAGCAGCTGATTCCTTTTTAAGATTCACTTTCCTTTCCCTCCTGAAAAAAGAACATCAGTGATTTTATATCACAACACAATATGTTGTTTTTTAAAACTTTCTCTATCTCCAAAATATACAATATTTTTACTGGATGAATTTTATTATTTAAAATTACATAAAATTTCCTCAGTAACCAGGGATCATAGTATAGAAAATGACTCAGTGAAATATGCTTTTTGTCACCTCTGCAAGAGACTAGATTTGATTTTCAGCATACCTACTCTCCTTAGTTAATTGATCTTTGATGGAAGTAAAAATACTTTATCTTCTTGAGACATTAAGAGCCTTTAAGTGGCTACTCATTTTGGCCTGGTAATACCAATTTTCTAACTACCTTAAGAAAACAATGAGTTAATTTTTAAAAGATATATAAATATTATTGTTAGAGAAAAAAGTTAAATGAAAAGAATCTAAACTTCATGAGTATGACAACTGTTATATAAATAATGCCACTGCATAACGAAATACTAGGAAGTCATAAAAATCATTTTAAAACATTTAATAAGATGGGAACACCATAATATGATAAAGATTATGTTAAGACATATGAAATAACCTAAAACCATTTTACCAATATATTGGGTTGTCAGAAAAGTCATGACACATTTTTGCAACAAAAAACAGAATACATCATGACTTTTCTGACAACCCAATATTTTTAATAGCATTACAGAAGATTCAATTATTTTAAAAATATATTACCTAAATACACACATGAATGAATCTATAACTGTATATTATGAAAACTTTAAGAACATGAAATGCCTTTTCTTAAAAAAATAAAATAGTCAAATTGACTACTAACAGACTTCTAATTCAAAATGTGATGGAGTACCTTGTAGCAGACCAATGCTTTTATTGAGAAAGCTAAAAAAGCAATAATAATGTCCAAGTATTTCTGACATAACATATACCAGAAAAGAAAAAGTCAAATATATATATATATATATATATATATATATATATATATATATATATTCATATACATATATACAGAGAGAACCAAAAAATGTATACACATTTTAAGAAAGGAATAAAACTTTTAAAATTGTAATATTCAATATATACCAACAACAAAAGATGAATACAAGTCACATTGGACTTCTGCTATTACAAGAGGTGTTCAACGTGGTTACCATCAGCATCCAGACACTTCTGATTACGGAGAACTACTGCTTGGGCAACATCAACCAGAGTCCACTTGTATACATTTTTTTGGAATCCTCGGTGTATGTGTATGTAGAAGCTCTAAACCAAACATATATTAAACATAAAGAAAATATAAGGAAGGAAATTATAAAAATATAGCAAAAATCAGGAGAAAAGAAAACAAGTGGACAGGAAGGAAAAAAATCCATCTAAGAGTTGATTCTTGGAAAATTATGGTCAAATTGATAATCCACTATCAGACTTAAGAAGAATAAGAGGATATACAAAAAAAAAAACAAAAAAACCAATTTCAACAATGAAAACGATACAGATATTTTAAAAATGTGATTTATCTAAAATTCATCATCAAATACATTTGAAAATTTAGATGTAATCAACAAAGTTTTTGAAAACCAAATCATCAAAGCTTACACAAGAAGTAAAAAATCTATTAGTTTTATATCTATTAAGCAAACCTTTAAATTAACAACAACAAAAAATAGCACGAAGATAGATAAATACAAGCTTTGGTGGTATCACCTGTGATTTGGTAAAAACTTATATGTAATAAATACACCAAATTTTACAGAAATTTTTACATAGTAAAGAAAGAATAAGCTTATAACCTCCTACTAAAACTTATTTTATGAGGCCGGCATCAAATCTTGTTAGCTTCAAACTTAATGAGGACATTTGAAAAAACGTAAATTTCTCTCATTAAAATAATATTAGCAAATTGGATATTAACAAGTGAAACCCAGCAATACTTGAGAAAAATAACTCATGATGACTGGTATTTTTCAGATAAACAGGGAAGTTTAACATTTGATATTCAATGCTCACCATATTATTTTTAAGAAAAGGGGGAAAATGAAATAATTATTTCAGATATTCAAAAAACCTTTTAAAAAATCCAATACACATTCAATCAAGAATAAAAAGAAACCTCCACAATTTAATAAGACAATGTAGAAGAAATGTATAGCAAACATCATACTTAGAGGTCAAATATTGAGAACATTACCATTAAGATTAAGGATGAGATAATGATGGTCATTATAACCACTTCCCTTCAACATTATAATGAAAGTACTAGTGATAACAATAAGTCAGGAAGCCAAAAAGATGATTAGAAAGTAGGAGATAAATTTCATATTACTATTAAAATTTTAATTTCTACTTATATTTAAGTTTTATACAAATAAAATTAGTTTTTGTTTATTTATCATATATCCCATGACTATTATACATTTAACATTAATTTTAATAGTCACTCTGATTTTAGGTTTTGAAGCTCAATGGAATGACTATTAAAATTAATTCATATAATATATATATGGATATAAGTCCAATAAAGAAAAATCACTTTTACTCATGTATACCTTAACTATATGTAGAAACTAAACTTTTCAAATAGTAACTTTCTAATTAGTGTCAAAAACATAGAAATAATTCTAATAAATTATGCACAGATTTATACTTTGAAAACATTGTAAATTATTGAGGGAAATTACAGAAGACCAAAATTAATTTTTTGGGGTGTATCCCAAAATTAATGGAGGGATACACCATATTCTTAGATAGGAAGACTCAGTAGTATTAGGGCATCAATTTTTCACAAACTGATCCATAGCTTAAACATATGAATAATCAAACTCTAAGCAATTTCATGGGAAATCAGCAAGGTAATTTTAAAATGGAAGTGCAAATACAAATATCCAAGCTAATATTGAAGAAAAAGAAACAAAGTAAGATTTTTACTATTAGACATTATGACTTATTACAAAAATAGACAAGTTATGCTATATGGTTTGGAACAAAGAATAGTGGGCAGTGTAACAGGACAGTGCATCTAGAAACAAATTCACACACCTATGTTTAGTTATGACAAATACAACAATGCAGTGCACTGGAATATAATACTCTTTTTCAATAAATTATACTAGGTCACTTGGATAATCATATAGAAAGGAAATGAATGTTAAATCCCACCTCTTGTCATACAGAAAAAGCAATTCCAGCTCTATTGTTCTAAATGTGATAGCTAAAATAAAACTTTTAGAAAATAACTATAAATTATTAATTACTTTGGGAAAAGTCAAAGTTTTCTTAAACAGAACCTAAAATGTACTACCTAAAAGGAGAAAATGTGATAGACTACATCAAAATTAAGAATATTGATTTATTAAAGGACATAATTTAGAGAGTAAAAGAGTATTCTACAAACCATTTACATATCTGACAAAGAATTTACTTCTATATACAGAATTCCTAAAATTCTATAACAATGAAATAGTTAATACAGTTAAAAA
Organism: Aselliscus stoliczkanus; assembly: GCA_033961575.1. NCBI lineage: Eukaryota > Metazoa > Chordata > Mammalia > Chiroptera > Hipposideridae > Aselliscus > Aselliscus stoliczkanus. Next base: position 43,302,074 of record CM066729.1, read on the forward strand.
GGGGGTCGAGGGATGAAGGGTGGCACATAAGACTTCAATAGGCATTTCAAAAATAAAGGTATCAAAATAGCCAATGTACATCTGAACAGCTGTAAATATCATTAGTCACAAAAGAAATTCAAGATAAAATCAAAATGAAGCAGCACTATAAACCCATTAAATATTAAAAATAAGAAGACTGACAAGTTTTGGTGTGAGTATGGAACAAGTGAAGTTCTCATATACTGTTACTGTTAGTGTATATTGATGCTAGTGAATATTTTAGTGTATATTTGTTAGTGTATATTTCTATCACTATGGCAGGATCTACTAAGTCTGAATGCATGCATACTCTAGACTGGACAAGTCTACCCATAGATAAAAACTTAACGAAAATGTATACATACCTTCAACAAAATATATAGAAGTAGTTCACAGAAGGACTATTCATAACAGACAAAACTGGAAACAACCTAAATGTCCATTAAAGGAAAGTGGATAAATATGGAATTCTACCTAATCAACAGAGTGAACTATATAGCTACATGCAAGAATATAGGTGAATTTTGGAGTGAAAAATAAGGCATAGAAGAGTATAAATATCATGATTCACCAATGTAAAAATTTCAAACCAGGCAAAACTAATGTGTGGTGTCAAAAGTCAGAGGGCAGTTACATTTGGGAAAGGAGAGTGACCAGGAAGAACACGAAGATGGCTTCTATGGTGCTGTCAATGTTACTTTCCTTATTCTGAGTGATGGTTATATGGACATTTTTATGTTGTGAAAATCCATCAAGCTCTACTTTCAGCATGTGCACCTTATAATATAAGTCAATAAAATATTTATCTTTAAAATGATAACAAAATATGCCTGTGTTACACTTTTATTAGACTAAATGATACCATGTATGAGAAAGCATTTTGTAAAGCTCTGGCAACATGATTACTGTTTTACAAGGAATGTGATTGCTCAGCTATGAGTGTGTGGGGTCATAATATAAATTCTGACCCAATAAAATATCACCTTGGATATCCCTGATCTCTTTTCAAATTTTCCATCTTGGCTGTGTTTATAGAACAGCTTGATTCCCAGTGCAATTCTGTTACCAGCTTTGTGAATGCCAACAAAGACATTTTAATGTGTTGTCTCTAGATTCACTTTCAGAAGAAAGTAACTTCTTCCTAAACATAAAGTTTCTGGAGGGAAAATGGGTTAAGTATTGCATTAATCTTTACTATAACTACCTATGTCCAGTTCCTCTATCCTCTCAGGACAAATGAAATTCTGAGACAAGTAATAACAGAGGAATTGTCTGCAAATATTAAGAAGAGCTTAAAATCAGCGAGACTATCCAAAGATCTGCCCTTAGAATCTTTTTTTTAGAAAGAACTATAATAGTTTCAAATAGTTAAAAATGAACTTTGGGATCCAAATGCATAAAGCAAAATTCTAATCGTCAATAAAATGAAGATAATAATCTAATAAATTTGCTAAATTAATACATGTAGAATGCACAGAAAAGTGTTTAGAATATAACGAGTGCTCAAAATTGATGCCTAACAAATTTGTAACAGGCAAAAAACTGAAATTTAGTCTATTAACTTGAAATCAGTGTTCCTGATTAGCATTCAACTCTCCTCCTCAGTCACAATGTAACTCCTTTTTGAGATTTAGCCATCTTCAACTGGTTGTTTGTAAGATTTCTATGCTTAAGTGCATAAGCATAGAAAAGAGCATGACGAATTTCATGTGGGAAGCTGTAAACTGGTTTATATCACTTTTGATCACATTCCTTTTTCTTGAACCCAGGCATGTCAACGCAGCCAAATGAAAGACAGCCTGGGAAATGTAGCCTACCCATGTGTCCAGGAGAAGAGAAGTGAGTTGAAAACACCTTGTTTGTTTTTTATTTAGTCACTCTTTTCTTTCACTCATCCTTCCTTACAGATAATTATAGTTCCTTAGTAGCTCAACTGTGAAATGTTTATGCAGTCAAAGGTAAGCACTATATATTTAATTAAGCAAAATTATGTTTCAATTACATTAGAGGTTGCAATTACATTAGGAGTAAAATGGCAGAAAGTGTACACATTGGAGAGTGTGGGAGTTAGGGCAATAAGAGAGAAATTTCTTATCTTTTACACTTGAGAGTCAGTAAAAAATACATAGAACAAAAAAATTTCAAAAAAATATTTGCATAAATGTGTCACTTTGAATAAAAGTAAAACAGGAGAAATAGCTAGAAGGAGTTGGAAGTAATAGACTCAGTGAAGTAAGAATCAGAGTAGGAAAGGAAGTCAGCATCTTATTATTGTACATTACAAAGCTATTAATCTAATTTGACTTTTTGGCCTTTTGACCATGTTTGTGTGCTATTTTGGTCACATAGAAAATAAATAGAATGTGTATAAGCAATAAAATTGTGAGACCATGAGTCATCAGTTTACCATATGTCAATTACATGTAACTTGGAGACACATAGGTGATAAAGATCTAAAGTCTTGTAGCTATAACAAAGAGGGGGAAAGGAACTAGAATGTGAGAGGCGGTCAGACAGAGAACAATGACTGAGGTCAGATAGAGAAGTTTTTGTGCCTTTAGAGGATGCCCTGATCATGCAAGATGAAGAACTCTGTGGGATGGTCATGCCTGTTATGTCTACCAGTGGCACCATTACACAGAGTAAATAAATAAAGTCTCAGAATCCACGTTGTCTCAACTCTTCTGACAATTTAAATTCTCTACTGGAATTTATGGTGCTTACTCTTCTGTTGACTTTTGTGACTTGGCTTAGGTTGTAGCATTTGTAGTTGCCTGAACTGTGTTTCTTCATCTTGGCTGATTTTAGAACACTGAACCCACCAATGGGGAAAATAGATAAGGTCAACATTGTCTAACTTTACCACTTTTATAATTGGGGAAAACATCTGTTACATAAACACTTACTTGGAATAATTTAAAGTGTGTTTAATATAGACATCAAGAGTAATAGAAAATGAGTTAAGTAAAGCAAATTTGGTACTTGGAGAAACCAAACCATCTTGCCAATGTTATAGTCTCAGACTTTTAATGAAGTCACACATTGCAGCAACTACAGAGGGTCACATAAGTAAAAGACTGGAGAGATGCCCACAGAGCATACAAACATAGCCTTTAATAAATACAAAGGACTCAATATAGCAAGAGAATAATGCAGGTCTGAGGCAGCCATTCATCCCTCCCAGAGTCCTCTCTCTCAGTTACACAGGATAAGCTTTATCTCCAGAGCCCAAATCACGAAAGCAGTGCAAAAGGCCTGTCTCAGGGAAACCCAAGCCCAAGTTTACTGAGAGGTCATCAATATCGCACTTACCATATAGTCAGACCACACCTTGTAAACAGATAAACCAGGTGTAGACTATTAAGCTATACATTTACAATAAACTATTTAGACAAGCCTGTACAGCACACCTCTATGGGAGTTTTGGTCTTAGCACAATACAAAGCATTAGCTCCAATATTTCATCACTATCTTTTCCAAAAGTTAATAGTATGGTTCCAGACATCTCTATGGATCAGCATAGGGCTATCACGGATGATCTGTAAGTTAAATCTATGTCTATACAGACATAAATTAGCCAGCCCCAAGCTACTTTTAAAGGGAGAAGGCCATACTAGGGGCACAGTAGAGGACACTGCTTAGATTTGTGGGGTTTACATACACAAATCAGAAGCTTCAATGCAATGGAGTTTTTTTAATGTATTTTTTAATTGTTACTGTTTTGTTTTCAAAATTTTCTATGAATTTAGAACATTGCAATATTAAACCAAAGGAGGAGGAAAAGTTGCAAAATTGAGTCACAGATGGGCATTAAGACAGAAAAGAAGTTACAGAAATATAAAAGTTTCTTTTACCTTGAACAGCATAATATTCTATATCATTTTTAAAAAATATCTTACCATATTTTATATGTGTAAAAATATGATCTAAAGAAGTAGCCATGAAACAGTTGCTGAGAGACAAAAGCTATAGTCAGAGCTTCTAGAAAAATTCAACAGCAGCTCTTAGCTCTTACATGCCCCAGTGGAAAAGGAAGTTGACCAAATAATTTTCAGATCATGTTATCTCTAACTGATGAAAAATAACAAGTATTCAGAATTTGGAGGACAGAATAACTGCATAATGTTTATCTATGGAGTTTCAAACAAGGAATATTCAAGAAGCTTCATCTCTTCTTAATTTGTAGTGAATAATCAATTAATAATTGCAAAGATTAAATACTAAATCATTTTAGCAAAAGCTTTCAAATAGTTTAAAAAGTCAAATGAATATAGCATCCTGAGACATTAGCTACACACTGCCAGCTTCATAGTCAATTGTTAGAGATGGATAGAGAGTACCTGATTTACTAAATTAATTTTGATAAAGAATATTTAGGAAAATAAACATGAAATGTTTATTGGGTTTTGTTTCTTCCAAATTTTGTTTTAATTACATAATATTTTCCTGTTACAGCCAATTGTGGTTGTTTTCAATGACAACATTTTGTCATCTAAACATCTTAATTTGTTTGAGTATGTTTTTTAAAACATACACACTGTGTCACCTAATTCAAGCCTAATAACTCATGTTGAATCCTTTGGTTCATATTCCAGCGACTCAGAAAAGTACTCCAGTCCTTTGAAAGGCAAAGCATGGGCAGCTATTTCTTCTTAATGAAAAATATACAAATAAGTATTTTATCTGATCAGTAGAGAGTCAATAATTAAAATTTAAACTAACTGTATGAGTTATCCATTACTGCTGGAGAACACTACCACAAAACTTGGCTTAAAACAATCCAAATTTATTGTCTTATAATTCTGTATGTCAGAAGTCTGACATGAGTCTCATTGAACTAAAATCAAGATGTGAGCAGGGCTGTATTTCTCTCTGAAGTTTCAGGAGAGTCTGCTTTCTTGATTTTTCCAGCTCGGGGTGATTATCTGTACTTCTTGGCTGTGGCCTCTTCCTCCATCTTCAAAGCCAGCAACTGTGGGTCTAGTCCATACATCACATCACTCTGACTTCATCTCCTGCCTCACTGTCCCACTTTCAAGGATCCTTGGGATTACATTGGATCCACAAAAAATCCCTATTAATCTCCCTTTTTTAAGGTCAGCTCATTAGCAACCTTAACCACATCTGCAACCATAATTTCCCTTGGTCCTGTAAGGGCAACATATTGCAGAAATTTGGGCATAGATATCTTTGTGTGGGGCCATTATTCTGCTTTCCACAGTAACTAATATCATAGCTCTGCTATGCTTTCAGCGTAACAATCTATAGGCATTTAAATTTGTTTTCTTTTGTTCTTTTTATTAACATTTATTAATTTATACCAATTTTTCAACACAATGCAACATAAAGTTACATTTACTAGTATCACATATTTATTGGGTGTTTACTAGTAAGCAAATTCTGTTCTAGGTGCTGAGGATATAGCAGTGAAAAAGAAATTATACATTTCTACTATGAAGTTGATCTTCTAATGAGAGAAATAAACAATAACCACATGAATATGTAAAATATATAACATGTTAAATAAACGAAAGAAGGGATATAGGAAATGTTTCCTGTGAATGTGGATAATGAAATGGGAAATGAAAAGAAAGTTCCCTTGGGGTTTTAAATTGAAGAGCTAGGGAACTCTGATAGGGCTATCCAGATCGTTGATAGTGGTATATATCTCACTTTGGTTAAAATGACAACAGGATACAATAACCCTAAATTGGGCATCTCGTCAGTGCAGCAAAAGGAGGTAGAGAGCTACAATTTTAAGAGAAATTTGTCATGCAGCATAAACCACTGTAAGCCAGCTAGCCTTTCAATAGTACCTAATCAATAAGCCCAGATAGCACCAGCTGTCAGTGGCACTCAGAGCGGTGGGTCTCCAAAAATGAGACAGCGACCTTTGTGGCTCTAAAAGGCCTATCCCAAGTCATTGAAAAATATAAATAAATAAATAAATAAATAAATAACCTATCCTATTTCTGTTCCCTAGATTTTATCCCTCATATTGGATTACTTTTTTTTTTAACAAGTAGAAAACTTCCATGCAGTATTCACTCTTTAAAAATAAAGGAGCCAATGAGGTAACATTTTAGTTTAAAACTTAACCCTGACAGAAAAAAAAAAAAAGGGGGGTGGGGAGATTCAAAAGGTTGTTGCTTTCTTTAAGCAGCCTAAAGGAAGGAGGTTCCTTTTATTGGTTTAGAACGATACTGAGAACTGCAGATTTTGAGAGAATTCCAGGAGTTCTTGTTGGCTTGGAATTTCCTAGCTGCCAGAGAAAAGGAGACATGAGAAAATATATGACTTAAGGCATCCTAACAAAATTTCTTCGGGGAAGTGAAACATTTCTGTTGGAATCCATGGTAATATCCATGAGGAGGTATTCTTTCTTAAGCTGACAATTGGTCTCTCTGCAAACCTTTCCTGACTCTTTTTTTTAGCAGGTAGAATGATTTGTTTCATTATTTGAGGAAAAAAAAATAATTAGGGATGCTTGGCTCCACTCTGTTTCCTTCGGTGAATGTGGGAGTACTAACTGGAAATCTTTTACTTTTTTAAGAAAAGCCAGATTCTAGATTATTTTATGTGAAATCTATTTTTAAATAGGACAGCTAATTAATTTTTTTAAAATACTGTTTAGGCTAAAAATAGAATGGCTGCATTCTAAATTAAGCTCACATATTGTCCACTGTTTGTGACTTTTATCCTGAACCTAAACTTAGACATTGCAGTACAAATTATTGCTTACACAGCAGATGGTATTTTAAGCCAAACAAATTTAACTACCAATATGTCAGCAGTATTTTTTGGTTTTTACTCATTAAGTGAAGGAAAATACTTGTAGCATTTTACAAAAACTATTACTTATATTGATTCAATAACATGCCAATTAAGTGTGTGGTTGGTATTTCTGTTAATCAAAAATAAATTGTAGGAAAACCATATAGAATCTTTAGAGACAGGAAATAGTGTATCTGTTTATATACCATACTCAACTAGTCCACCCAAACAAAATAGAATAGCTAGAGGCAGATATTTATTTCCTGTGAAATTTGTTTTTCATATCTGTGTTTATGCTATGTTTCATTATATCTAAATGATGCAAAAGTTGCAGTGACAGTAAGTTTTGTGAAAATGCTTCCTTTATTCCTTTTTAAATTATTCCTTTTCAATGTATTATTGTTTAATAAAAGAGAAATAATAAAAAATAATCATTACTATAATCTTTTTATTCTAACAGCAATTTGTCAACTCTTGTTCCTAATATAAAATTAGCATGTAAATTATGCCACATAAATTTAAAGAAAGAGTAAGTGGCAAATAAATTTTAATTGTTGATATGCTAATAAACATCTTATTATTAACCATTATTGTGAATAGCTTTTATACATTAAAATGTAGATTTCTTCCCTTTAATTAAACTACAGAAGCATTTTTGGTGTTGTGTGTCTGAAATGTGTTAATATTAAGGGGTACAGGTAGTAGGCAAACCTAAGCCAGGCTCTGGGAAAATGATGGCTTGAGCTGAGATTCTGATGATTAGCTCATTTTGATTTGTGTTGGCAATTATACCTTGTGTTTTAATTTATTATTTGCTTAATTAAAAGTGCTTGAGCTGATGCATGAAAATACAGGTATAAACTAAAAACGGGGAAACAAAACCAAATAAAAAGATTGAGAATTAAGCACAACCATTTTTCCAATTTAATAACAAGAAAAGTTCATATTGGATCAATTTTGCCAAAAGTTAAGTTTCCTGGCATCTGATCAGCATCATTAATTCATTAATGACATGGGCCAATCTTTGGCAGAGCTCATGGACCCCACTAATTAGAACTCCTGTTACACATCACAAAAACCCAACTGGGAAATATAAAAATTGAGCCTCAGTTCTAGAATGTGGAGATTTATTGGGAACAGTATAACTGGGCAGATACTGAAGCAAATGCTTTATTCTGTTTTTCTTTTCATGTTTCTTTTTGTTAAAAGATAGTGAAATCCTGAGGCTAGGATCAGGATGTGGACTTTGGAGATAAGGGCCAAAGGGTCTACTTTCTCCACATTGAGTTTATGATATGGCTTCTCAACCCTAGCTCCTCCAATAAACCAATTATATAAGAATCTTTGGAGTAGAGTTTTGGCTTCAGTCTGTTTTAGAATAAATCCAGGTGATTCTGCTATGAAGTGAGGAGAGAGATCCACTGACCTACGCCAGATGGGGTACATATGCTCTAGCACAACTTAACAGATAGATTATTGTATCACTACATAGAGGCTTAAAATGAATACATACAGTTGCTGCCTGGAGTATTGTTGACAAGGCAAAAAGTACAGAGCTATAAGGGAATCAAGACTTGGACATAACCAGCACCACATGCAATGGACTAAAGAAAATTATATGAGTGATACATACACACACATATCTTAATCAGATACTGATAATGGGATGAAGTTAAGAGTACAAGAAGTTTACTCGGAGAGGCAATAAAATAAAAGGTTGAGAAAGTAGGATTGGGTAGGGAGGCCTCAATGCAGATGCTGACTTAAGTCTGGGCCAGTCCAGTTGGGAGCAATAAGGATTGCCAAGTAGAGATGTTTTGCATTGACTTGAATGAGCCTGAAGCTTCTATGAGCTGGAGTGGTAGGTAACTACACTCCTTGCAGCTGGATGGCAAGTTCTTTCTTGAAGAGAAATCAAAGTGTTGTGCCTTCATGGCTATCACAAAATGCATATAGCACATTATCAATATTTTTAAATTCTTTCAATTAGCATCCTCAACTCATAAATCACAGGTAAGAAGTTCCTATCTCATGGCAAAGACATTTAGCCCTCAAATCCAGAGGAAGGTGCAATAACTTGCAATCAACATATATCTCCACATCCCTTAGTTGATTAATCATAAGGGTATTAGTGGGCAGACTCCATTTTTATACAAGCTTTATGTATATCTCAATTTTAAAGTACCCCAGTAAGGGAGAGCCCTGAACATAATGCCAGGAAGAACTGATGGGAAAACCCACAGTTTTGGTAATTGTAAAAACTTTCTATATTCAGTGAGTCCTCTGGTATCCAGTCGGTCTAAATGATGATGTTGGTAGATAAGAAAGTCAGTATTACAATGAATATATTACTCTTCCAACAATTTTGTTTGTTTTTAGATTGTGTTACACATGCTTTGATTAAATGGAGTTTTAGTGCAAATTGATTTAACTTAAGGGACATGGATTTTAATGATATTCGATTATTGCACTATGCTATAATTATAAATGAATCCAAACATTGTGCTAATTTGCTGGACCAATTTATTTCATAGTATTTATACACAAACAAGTGCTAAGGCATTTTTTATTCTACGCTTTCACTGATATGTTGTGTAATAGACTGAAATCTTCAAAAGTAATTATTGAATCCAATGTTAAAAATCAGTCTCATAAGTTATTTTACTGTCCTCAAAAACCATATCTTCACAAAAATATTAGTGCTTTTTCACTTTCAAATGACATTCAAAAGATTATTTAATACAACCATCCACTTTATTCCCCAAGGAGTATTCAATCATCTCTCTATTTTAATCACTTCAATTTAAGAGAGCATTACCTTTTGTGAAATTCCAGGAGTGTTTTTTTTTTTTTCCAACACAAACGGTCTTTGATTTATTGCTATCTTGCCCTACTCTAACCATTAATTACACGTTACTATGAGCAACATGGAAAGCAGTGCAAGGTAATTCTAGGGTCTTGTCACTTTAGGGGTTAAGTAGTCAATCTGAAAAAGCTTTATTGTCCTCGGCATGCAAAATAATTTTTAGGCAGAATTATTTTTCGTTTGTTTTATTTTGTTTGCAGTCAGCCATTATGGTGACTATGTAGTGACATCCCTTTGTAGTTTTAATTTACATCTCCTTGATGCCTGATGAAATTGAGCATCTCTCCAAGTGTATATTGGCTCTTTGGCTATCATATCTATAAGAAGTGTCTGTTTATATTTTTTACCTTTTTTTTTTCTATTGGGTTCTTCTTTTCTTAGTGACTTTAGGAGCCCTTAATATATTCTGAATGAGTCATGTATTGGAAAGGTACATTGCAAATATTTTTCCCACTTGGATTGCCTTTTCACACTCTTTGATATCTTATTTAGATTATTTAGGTAGGTCACAAAAAGTATGGACCATAAAAGTTAAAATGAGTAAATTGGAGTTAATAAAAAATTTTAAAATTTTGATTTTTAAAAACACTGTTAAGAAAATGAAAAAGAAAGCCACAGATTGGGTGGGAGGTAAATATTTGTTATACACATATCTGATAGAGGACTAGTGTCTAGGATATATGTGTATAAATAATTTTAATTACTGAAACATACTTATTTTTACTTTAAAAAAACTAACAACCATCTTTGCTAAAATCTTTTCTTACTGTATTGTTTAAAATAAAGCAACTTTTTGCATAAAGCCCAGCTCAACCCAGGGATAATTTGAATGATTTCTACATTTCAATATACTGATATCTAAGTTTCAGATGAAAAGTCATTAAGTAAATATAAGCATCCTTCAACTTGCAAAATATTTTCATGAATACCTTAATTTTATAAGTGATATGTTGTAAACTTTATTCAGACTACTTAGATATAGAACATGGATTGCTCAGTTTGGGCATCAACATTGTTCTCTAAGGGAAAAATAGCAGCAGTGTTTGATGGCAAGAAAACTATGGTCTTTCCTATATTGTAAATAACAAAGACATGAAGCAGGCAGAGAGTTGTAAAATGTCTATCTTTCAGCAGCTGGACAATAAAGAGAAAAATGAGTATCATTATGGGTGTTAATATGCACGGAAAACAAAATGTTCAATAAAAATTATTAATTATGTCTAGTTCCTCATTTTTCTTATTTAGGTAGGTAATATATTTCAACTGATTATTTATACTTTTAGAGATGAAAATATAAGGAAGCCTGATGAAGAACCATTCATTTAGTAAACCAAGGTGCTTTAGCTTGGTTGTTCACAGTAGGGAGATTAAAGTAATCTCAACATTTTCTTTATTTCTTAAGGTTTAACAAGTCATGTTTTCTGCTAGTGTTACTGGGAATCAGTCATCCCAACTGACTGAGGGATCTGAGGAAAATTATCAACTTCTACTTTAGATATAAAATTAAGGATGTGAGTAGAAATAAATCTCTCTTAAAAAAAAGGTAGCTCCTTATGTAATAGAATTATAAACTTCTGCTGCCCCTAAAAGAACCCTTGGAGACTAGTTAAAACTATCTTGCATTTAAGAATAAGAAAGCTGAGGCCCAGAAAGTGAAGTGGCTTCACCACCATTTTAAAACCTATTGGCCCAGAAGGAGAATTAGAAATGGCTTCTAAATAGATTTAGTACCCAAAACTTCTGTCAAGATTTCTACACAGCAATTTGTTTTCTTTTATTTTCATCTGATTAGATGAACTGGAAATTCATTGCCTATCATTTTCAAAAGTAACAACAATCAAAAGGAGATGATTTAGTTTAAAATATGCAAATAGTTTAATTTATCTTTCTCATATTCACAGTTCATGTAGGCTGTGAAGTTGAATATATACATAAACCAAAAAATTGAAATTAAAAAATTTTCTTTTCAATATATCTGCTTTAAGAAAGACTAACTTGACTTCAAAAGTTTAATTGTTTACAAGTAGGACAAGGTTGATCTAGTCTGCCTTCATTTGTAGGAATTCCTGATCTGAATGGCTGCATTCTATAAGTGATTTCTGGAATTTGGCTTAGATGCTTAGTATAGCCAGCTTGTGTAGCTACATATTTTTCTCTCTGCTTGCCTGCTGGCCACACCATCTCTGCAACTAACTACCTATGGAGACAAAGCCTGTATCTCCAGCCCCCTAACCACCAGTGAGTCCTTCCATGTCAGGCATCTACAAGGACAAGCCTGATTCTTATCTCATTTCAGATCTTCTGCCTTTCCAGTCTCTGTGCCCAACCAGCTGATAGAAATGAGCTGCTCCATTGTTTTCTGCAAAAAAGGAATAAATTCTAATCTAAACCACTCTCACAATTCCTCTCCAAGAACAACAGCTATTGCAGCATTTGGGGTTACCATCAATAATAAGCATGTCGGCTGACTCACAGCGAAAGACTGTTTTACATAAGACTTCCTGCTGCTGCTGTCACTAGCAGAGATTCTTAATGTAGGAAACCTTACATATTCTGACTTCACAGCAAGCCTGGCAATGCTATTCCTGGTAAAAATGCAGTAGGTAGCAGAATGAGTGCAACAGTTCATTCCCCACAACTGCAAGACATACTCCTTTGTGCAGATGTGTAGACCCAGGAATGTCCACTTATTATGGGTTTTTTTTATTTATTTTTTTTTGAGGGCAGTGTCACTGGCCCTCATATGTGGGACCCGAACTGGGGTCGCTGGCTTTCAAAGCCAGCGCTTAACCACCGCTCCACTCGGCTGGCTTGGGAAACCAGCGGCCCTGGTTCAGGTCCCACATATGATGGCCAGTGACACTGCCCTCAAAAAAAAAAAAAAAAAGGCAGTGGAAATATGGGGTTTTATGATAGTTACCTCTCACTTGTTTTCTGGTTTCTGAGAATTTGCAATGGAAATCAATGCTGGAATTTTTTTACTTGGCAAATAAGGTTTGGGAGATGTAGTAGAAATAAAACAGGGCAGGAGTAATTCAGGTTGGGCATATTTAACCATTTATAATAAACTTAGAAGGTATTAATGGAGGCATAATGGCCAGATCAATTTAAATAATTATCCCTCCATAGTCTGCACCAGAAAGTCTACAACTACAGTCAGACTAGCAAGAGAACTGAAGTTGGAATGAGATCAGATTTATCAAATTTCACTCCCAGGCCTATGATCTATACTTAACTACCAAAGATAATACTGCCTTGGTAATGACACATGATTTTTTAACCACTACCCTATGATAATCTACTATATATATACATGTCATATACTAAGATATACATATATGTCTTATCTTATCTATCTAAATATATATATATATATATATATATATATATATATATATCTTAGTATCTAAAATTAAATTACTATATACTATATATACTATATATTAGGGGAGGGGGAGAAAGAGAGAAGAAATGAATTACTGGAAAGACTTGCAATCCATTTATTTCCTTGGATATTCTAAACTTTAGCATTGTTCATTTAATAGAAAAAAACTGAGGATGTTTAGCCTAAAGCAGAGATAAAGGAGGAATTATGGTTGTCTTCAAATATTTGAAGGACTCTCAAGTAAAGGATAATTTAGACTCATTCTATAATGCTCCGAAGGATGGAAAAAGGTCTTGATAAAATAAATTATGAACTAACCCAAGTAGAGTAAGTTTTAAATGAGCTGTCAATCAATGTTAGTGTTAAGAAGAGGTCATATGCTCATATTTCAGGGATGTTATCTCCAGGTGACAATTTCTAAGGTAGACCTAATTAGATTCTGAAACAGCATTCTCATTGCTACTTTCTTTATGGGATACATTATATTGATCTGCTTTGCTATAAAATTTGTTAAATGAACTGACAAACATTTATTGACTAAACAGTACATTGCAGATAAAATAAATAAGTAATTCTTTAAATATAATCACTTTTAGGGCAGAAATATATACAAGGCATTATGGAAATATAGCAAAAAGAATGACAAACTCAGAATTAAATAATGATTTACTATTAGGTATTGATAATATTTGTTTTGAAATGTCAGCCAATTTTTTAAACAGATATCAATACATAAGTAACATTTTTCAGATAGTTTGACTTTAATTTTGAACATAATCTAGACATAGTTATACTTCTAAACCATTATATAGGTGAATAGATTGCTCTAATATCACAAGATATTCAAATAAACCATTAGAAATGCAGAAATGCTTAAGAATCAAGAAAAATTAAAGACCTTTCAATGAGGTGAAAGGCTTGACTACAGGGTAATTGCAAAGGAGGCATTGATGTAATTCCAATTTTGAAAAATATAAATTATGCAAGTGATTGCAACAGCAGGGGGGTTATTTGTCCTGATGTGAAGATGTTGCAAAGCTCATGAATTTCAAATCTGTATATTAAGAACCAAGGATTTACAGCTTAGTTAGAGGCAAATGAAAGACAAGTTATGCCAATAGAGGTCAGCGCTATGGCTAACTCTTACCACTAAGGATTGTTTGTTCAGCGCTGTGTTCTTCCCTGGCTGCTCTATAAAGGAGGAAGTGTACTGATGGATCAAGTTGAAGGACATAGGTGACAGGGATCTGAATACTTGGAGACGACATTAAAAATTACTTTGAAAGATCCCTCATCTGCCTTTGTAATGTTTTGCTATTCCCCATTGGATTGCTCATGCTGGTCATTTTCTTTTTGGTTTGCTTTCCCTCCCCTCACCTCCCCCAACTAGCTAGTGAAGTAAGAGACACCTGCTCTAAGTCTGGGAGAGGTGAGCCCTATTATTCATGGTAACAGGTCATACCATCACAATGAAAGGAACTCAAATGTATTTACTTATTTATTTCCAATGACTTTTCCATAACATTGCTTATTATAATATGTTTAAATTTAATTCTTTCACACTGTACCAGAAAACTAAATAACTATCTTTATTGTCAATAGAAGTAAAAATAGCAGGCAGAATAATCACCCCTATTGTATTGAAATGGTTTCTTCCAATTACTACTATCAATGCTACCAATTGAATTGGCTGTTATAGACTGTCAAACAAAAAAAGGAAAGAAAAAGAAAAATGTATTGGCTCAAAAAAAGGTCAATCCAATATTCACATCAATAATACCCACTTTGGACACTATATGGCTCTCTGTGTTTGCATTTTCCCTCATATTTCATTTCAGCAGATTCCTAGTATACCACAGGCAAGCAGAAACAATGATAATGGTTCGTCAAGGGAATTGCATTAGGAGAGCTGTATTTTAGACATTTACCAAGAGGGTGAGTTTAGTAACAAAGCCAGATTACTGAAATCACTGGAATTTGATGCAGGTGAATGCCAGATCAATAGGTTAAATCACAGAAAAGTTGGGAAGCTTCAAATGAAATTGGAGTGGCACTTTATTTGAATTAAACTCCTCTGTCACTTTATATTTTTCCATAGTTAAAACCTTTTTCTAAAATCACTTCACTAAAGTGGGTTTTTTTTGACAACAAAAATGCAAAATTAAATATGTGTTTTCTAATCCATCATCCATCATATTCTTAATAAGTTTTACTATGAGATTTTTTTTTTTTTTGCAAATGTATGGTTCTGTAATCATGTGTTGTTTTATTAGCTTGGCTTTAAAAGGTATGTTTAAAGAGACTTTTATCACCAAAGGAAATGCAGTTATCATGTGTATTACACCCATAATTATTGAATCATTAATTTCAATTAGGTTTTTTCCCCATTAAGAGGTCATTTGCCATAACCAATTGTTTGTTTCATCATCGCTAAACCCTTTTTATCAGTACATTTCATTAAACCAACTTTACCTTTAATTTCCTTGCTTATAAATCCCAAAAACAATAATAAAAAATGTTCCCAAAGGATAAAATACTTTTAGCAAGAATTTACCTCTATTGGAGACATTTGTGTTTTCAAATTTCATTATAATAGCTTATGATCATAACAGCCAAAACTACTAGAATGGCTTAAGCTGAATAAAGGGTAGAATAAGGATATGCAAAGTCATCTTCGAAAGTCTTATGATCTCAGTTAAAACATTCACTAAGGTTCCCATCACTTTGACCTAACAATTTGACTTGCCTCATTTTCTGCTGTGACAAATTATTTTCTGGTACATCATCTTCTGGTTTCTTGTTCATTTTTTGTTGTTTCTCTTCTCTCTTCATGACAGACAGAAAGTTCAAGTTATTTAAAGAAAACATTTAAAATCTATGTTTAAATCTTTGATACACATAAAAGTTGAGAATGACTGAGATATATGCTAAATCTTCATAGGTTGATGTCTTAAAAACTAGTATCTTAATCTGCAAACTTCCCTGGTATGCTTTGTGATGCTTCCAAAACTGGAGGATCTTCCTTTTTTTTTTTGTTAGACCTGATTGATTTTTATAAGGCAATTAACCAGAGGTATCAGGGTATCAGTATACCAAGAGACAGATATCTGTCAAAAGTTGTTTTTTTTTTTCCTGTTCTATTTTCCCTCTAAACAAAGCATCATTAAAACAATGCTAATTTTCTGTTTGTGCTTCAAAGACTTTTTTTCTTTGAATTTGAAACCTATCAAGTTGAAGGAACAGACAAAAACAATGTTGTCCCACATCCAAAGATAAACTCGATGGTCATATCTAAATACCTATTTCAAAGAAGAGATGAATTCTGACCCCTTTTATAAACTTCCTGGTGTCTGAAAGATGGGCAGTAATGATATCCAATCACTTTCATTGTATTGTAGTTATCAAATTGCAATTATCAAAACACATTTAGAAAAGCAACAATTTTTCCACTCTCAGCACTGCAATACACTTGACACCAAAGATTGAACTAACTTCACAATTAGACGAGATCATACTTTTGATCAAAAAGTGATAAGCTCAAGTAGGAACAGAGTCTTAATTCACCTTAGATATGACTTGTTGAAAATAAATACCTAATCCATAAATTCAGTAAAAGATCTTCATTCTTTGTGCATATTATCCAAAGTTTCATCCTTGCTCCTCAGACTAATGATAGTGTCAGATCATGGAAATATAGTTTAGTTCATACCCCCAAAAAAGAAACCCTCTGTTTTGAGATATAAACTCTTATCTACATTAAATATCCTGCTGAAGATTGTAGGTGTACAAAGAAAATTATGTTAAAATTAGAAGAACTTAAGGTTTGTTACCAGAAGGCCTAGTTTCAATCCCCAGCTCAGTCAATTATTAGCAATGTAACAAAGGGCAAATCCAATATTATCTCCAAGCCTCACTTTCTACATCTGTAATAATAACACTTCACATAGTTGTTTCAAGGAATAGTTGAGAATACAAGTAAATGTTTATTTATATGTGTTATATATTTTGTTCACATATATTTAACATCTGATAGGAGCCAGGTACTGTACCTAGAATTGGGAAGACCAGAGGAGATGAAGTCTATATCCTTAAAGTCTATAGAGACAGAAATATAAACATCAATGTAATATGGCTACACTACAATTGAGGAAAAATCTAAATACTGTGGGGCCTCTGGGTAGAGAGAGACCAACTCTGACTTTGGATGTCAGAGAAAATTTCACCTAGGAGACAATATTTGAGCTGAGTCTTCAAAGAAAAGAATTTTCCACAGAGAAAGAGAGTTCACTAGTGAATAAATAATCACATGTCCACACAAGAGCTAATGGAACAAATGGGACAGAATAAATTTTTATACACTTGGGTGGACGGAACATAGAGTCTAAGCTTAAATAGGGACAGATTGTGAAGGTTTCTGAAAATACAAAGACATTTAGATTCAATGTGAAGGATACTAATAGGCTATCAGACCACTGTTCTTTAGGAAAATTAGGCTAACTGCATCAAGGAGAATAATTCACTGTTTTCAAGATTGGTCACAGAGATCAACGAACACCCACTATAGCAATTCAGGTGTGAGGTGATGAGGTCAGGGATAAAAAGCAGATGCCAGTGTTTGGAACTAGATGATGTGTTTGGTTTGTGACATGTTTAATTTCAATGTTTAATTTATGTGGAGACAGCAATTGGGGAAAGAGTCACCTGCTACATTGAAACTTATTTTTGATACTTATTTTTTATACATTTAATGTATTCCTGTTACTATAGAAACAAAAATCAAAGCTCGGCATACAGGGACTCCATGATCTCTATCTGCAGCAGCATCACCAACTTATATCTAGGTTTCAATAAACTAGGGAAAAATTCCCAAATGTATGATGCTCTTTTTAGTTTTGGTACCTTTGTACACTCTGCTTCCATATGCCTAAATACTTGTATGTCTCTTACATATGCTCAATAGTGAGATTGTGGTGATAATGTGAACTCTATTTGACTAGTTGCTACATTTGTTTTCCCCCTCTGGCATGTGAAAGGCACACAGGTAATTTTGGTGAATAAATGAAATGTGAAGCATTGTAGTAGAGCAATGCTCTATTTTTCATAGTAAAGATCTGTCTTGAGTCAAATACTACTTCCAAGAATTCTCAAAGTGAATGGGACAGATTTCTCTGTATAGTCAGTGTATTAGACATATTCATCTACATTGGGGTGTCTTTTTTTTTTTTCAGAATAATGACAATAGAGTGATCCAAATTTTATGACTATAAACCTAGTTAAAATTTAAAAATCAAATGCCTCTTAAAATGCTTTCTAATTCCTTACATTATTCTTTCACACATTACACAACTTATATAGTTAGACTGATAGATGCTTATTCTCTCAAATGCAATAAAAAAGAAGCTCCAATCTACTTTTCGACAGTGTAGAATACAAAGGTTTTGAGTTAAGCTTTATTTGGCTTCCCTGCCCTCCTCATCTTTACTGTTTCGCACAGGGGAGCATTGTCTGAGAATGATCAAGAAAATGAGGCACAGAAATACCAAAGTTAATGCCCTTACTGTATATTAAAAAAATTATCTCCCCATCAAATGATTTTTTTTTTGGTTCTCTTTCTGACCACATAAATGAACAAAACAGGATAATAATGTTCTCATTATTTTAGCAACACATTTGCATCCATAATGAAAGAGTCCCTAAAGGGCACAGATATCATAGAGGAGACTGTCTGAATTAATTAAAATTGTTTGCCTGATTAGATTAAAAAAGCAAGTATAAATTGCATATCAGGGCAAGTTTCTCTCTTTTCATCAAAACACAAGAATAAATTATTTTTAACACTTTTTAACACAACGCCTTACAGGATTAATCTTTAGAAAACAAAATATGTCTGCATATATTTCTCTATTTTTTTTAAAAACAACTGACTCTACTGGCCAATAAATATAATAATGTCCACATACTATATTTTATATTTTCTCCTAGTCAGTAGTTGATTTAGTTGAAATAGAATCAAATTCTTTAAAAGGTAAACAAAATATATGCCTTAAAATTTTAAAATGCATTTAATATTTTGGTTTAAAAATTTTGATAGCTACTTCCTTTAAATTAATTATATTCTATTATTATTTTTTCAAATAAATACATGCTTATCAACATAAACAATTCTCTTACTCCTATTCAAAGCATTCTCTTCAATATCAGAAAGCAGTCAAACACTTCTTTCTCATTTAAAAATATGTTTTCAAGTGTGTAAATCAATTTAAATGAGCTATTAATGTAGTGTTTAGTAGAGCCATTAAAATGTGAATTATCTTGAAATGACTATTTTTCTAATGTTTTCTTAATATAGTTTTAATCATAGGACAAGAGATATTTGTGAAAGTAACTATTGTCCTTAGTAATACAAACTTTGATTTAAAATAATACATTAATTAATTAATTAGTTAATTAAACACATAGCATTTGACCTTCTAAAATAACTTTACATGAGAAGAGGCTCATCTCTATTTTGATTCTTCAGTTATTATGAGAAAGTAGCTCACCTTAATGCTGATTCATATCAAACTTACTATTATATAGTAAAGTCATAAATTGTAAAGACACTGCTTAGTAGTAATGGTAGAAGACAGAGTTGCTATTTATTTCAATGGCTTAAAAAAGTCTACTTGAGGTTGAACACATTTTCATATATCTTTTGGCCATTTGAATGTCTTAGGAAAAGTTTCTATTCATGTCCTCTGCCCATTTCTTAATTGGATTGCTTGTCCTTTTGTTGTTGAGTTGCATGAGTTCCTTATATATTTTGGATATTAGTCCCTTATCAAAGGTGTTTGTAAATATCTTCTCTCATTTGGTTCATTGCCACTTTAATTATGGTGGCTAAGACATGAAAACAACCAAAGTGTCCTTTGGTAGATGATTAGATAAAGAAGATGTGGTGTATATACACAATGGAATACTATCTGCCATAAGAAAAGATGAAATACTGCCATTTGCAACAAAATAAATGATGGATCTTGAGATTATTACACAAAGTGAAATAAATCAGACAGAAAAAGTTGAGAACCATATGACTTCAGTTATATGTGGGATATAGAACTGAAGGTAACAAAGGAACAAGACAAAAGAAATAAGGAAAGAAACAAAATGTTATAGACACAGACAACAGTTTGGTGGCTACCAGAGGGTAAGGAGGGAGGTGGCAGAAGAGGGTAAAGGAGTTCAAATATATGGTGATAGAAGGAGAACTGATTCTCATTGGTGAACACACAATGCAATATATAGATGATGTGTTACAGAATTGTACATTTGAAACCTATGGTTTTGTTGACCATTGTCACTCCAATAAATTTTAATAAGAAAAAAAATCCACTTGAGCAATCTATTATAGAGGAGAATGGTACACTATTGGGCATATGTACTTGATTACCTTAAACTAATATATGAAACACACATATCTAGTAAATTAAGTCTTCTAAAACCCAATAAAATTATTTAATGATGTTGAAATTACTTGTTGAAAATGGAAATTTTCAGTAGATTTTCTTTCTTGTATAACAGCAGACAATTGATTGGTTAAGTTTTATTTTTCCATTCCAAATTACTTTTTAATGCTATATGGCACATTTTATATATCCAGCTTAAAGGTGGTTCTATAACAAGTGTAGAATATTTTTTTACCACTGGGTGATTCAATGGTAGACATGTGTTAAAAGGAATATAATAAACATCAAGATATGTTGTGAAGGAGATAATCATCTAGCATGAAGGGGATTTATGTGAAAAATAAATAAACATGAAACAGAAAGTACCCTCTGAAGTTCAGATGAAGTATTAAATGTGTTCAAGCAGAAGAGGAAAAATTTACTTCCAATACACATCCAAGAGAGTCTTATTGGAGTGATGATGTTCGTTGTAGGTAATATTGGACATGAAGTGGTGAATTTCAGGTGAAAGAAAACTTCACCTAATAGTAACATAGACTTGGCAATTTTCACAGGAGCTATCAGTTCAGGGGGTGTCAGCATCATATGCAGAAAAGGGTGGTAAAAGAAAGCAAAATTTGAAAGAGAACTATAGAGGAGGGCAATAAATATGCTAAGTAAAATAAGTCAGACTGAGAAAGACAAATACCATATGATCTCACTTATATGTGAAATCTGAAAAAGCAAATAAATAAAATAGAAACAGACTCACAGATACAGATGATGGTTGCCAGATGGGAGTGGTTTTGGGGGGCTGAATGACAAAGGTGAAGGGATTGAGAAATACAAATGGGTAGTTACAAAATAGTCATGAGGATGTAAAGTACAGCATAGAGAATAGAGTCAATAATATTGCTAGAACAGTGTATAGTGCCAGGTGGGTACTAGACTAATCAGGGGGATCATCGCATAAATTATATAAATGTCTAACCACTATGCTGTATACCTCAAACTAATATAAAATAATATTGAATGTCAACTGTAACTGGACAAAATAAATAAATAATTTTAAAAATAGAAAACAAACAACAAAATTTGGTACATATCCTACAGGAAATTAAAGGTAGTAAACAACATAAGGATATCAATAAAACTATGCTTCAAAGCCGATAGTGTACCACAAGTCATAAGATCAGTTGGAAGGGGTGACACTGGGGATGGACCTAAGTTTAGCAAGTTATTATAGTCTGAGTAAGGTATAGCTGAGTACAGAAGAGAATAAGGAGCAAGACACCATGGAAAACGCTAACATTGTGCTGACACTAATATTAACCTAATAACTAACACTTATTGAACTTTTACTACGTGTCAGGCCTTGGACTACACATGGATTGCTTTAATTATCACTAGACTGTAATCATAAATAGTAATGTTACCTCTACCTTACAGGTAAGGTTAGTAGAGATTATGAGAGGTTAAATAACAGGCAAATTTTCACATCTTGCAGAGGCAAGGTTTGAATCCAGGATTTCTGACTCCAAGCCTATATTATGAACAACTACAAATTAGATAATTTAATGTTCTAGTGAAGAAAAGAAGAAAAATCAAAGCTAAATGAGCTTTGAGGCTGAGTGATTGGAAAAAGAGCCGGGCCATTAGTAGAAATCGGAACATTAATCAAAATGGTTTCTTTTTCCAGTGAGTACTAGCCTGTGCAGGTCTGATTTTAGTCTAACTGATTTGACTTTATATCTAAAGAATGTACCCAGGCAGTGGTCCTGCTGAGAGCATAGAGAGGCAGAGAGAAAGGAACTCACACTGGCTGATATCTTTATGCCAGCACTAAAATATGTGATGTACCTCATTTTCATGCCTGCCAGGAAGGAAGTGGTGTTATTTCAATTTCTAGATGAAGAAAGGAGCTCATATTGGTCAGACAACTTACCAAGGTTATCTGGCTAATAATGGATGAAGATAAAATTTTATTCTGCATCACGCTGTCATCCCAGTTCAATTACATTTCAGAATACTCAGGCTCAGATAATTTTATAAATTGGCTAATTGAATCTTCCATTACACCTGACTTCCAAAAGAATCTCAGTAGGTATCACTTTAAAAATAGAAGCTTGTTCATATCATAGAAAGTAGTTTTCAGAGCAAGAAATGTGATCAGTACTAAAGAGCATTACACAGTGACAATATAAATTGTCAGTGTCCCAAACAGACATTCTAAAAATGTATGCACCTAACAACAAAGTTACAAAATACATTAGGCAAACTTGACAGAACTGCAAAGAGAAACAGACAAATATAAAGTTATATATGAAGAATTGAAAACTCTCAATATCTGCTATAACAAGTATACCAAAAATCAACAAGTATATAGAGATTGGAACAACATCAATCAACTTCATAAAGCTGATTTCATAGAACATTGCACTCAGTGACAGAATATATACTCTTCTGAAGTGCACATGGAATATTTACCAAGATAGACTACATTTGGAACAAAAACAAAACAAAACAAAAATCAAACCTCAGAATTTTTTAATTTTATTGGGGAATCGGGGAAGGGGAACAGACAAGTTGCTGTCTTTTTTGTTCTTCAGTCTAGTTGCGGAGGACATTGCTTCACGGGCCCATGTTGGTATCGTCATTGTGCTCTTCCTGGGTGAGGCAAATCAGTCGCCGGCCTCTGGATAGTTGCTCACCGCGGCTATTGGCAGCTCACACTGGCTGCCAGCCACTCATGCTGGCTGCTGGCCACTCACTGTAGCCTATGGCAGCCCACTGCAACAGGGGCCACAGCCTACACCGTCACCAGAGCTTGCACAGCCCAGCTCCAGGTGGAGCTGTTGTTAGCTGTAGAGGGCAGTGTCACTGGCCCTCATATGTGAGATCCAAACTGGGGCTGCTGGCATCCCAAAACCAGCTCTTAACCAATGCGCCAATCGGCCGGCCCAAACATCAGAATTTTTAAACAATTGAAATAAGAAGGAACACAAAGATGGTACAGTAGGTAAAAGAACAAAACCACATCAAAATTACAACTAAACTACAAAACAACCATCATTGAGAATTGCCTAAAATCTTGTTGAACTAAAGCCCTACAACTAAGGACGTGCAAAGGAAGCCACCTCAAGACTCTAGGAGGGGCATAGATGGGGAAAGGGGTGGTCCCATATTTGCATGTGACCATTAAAGATCAGAAGGGATATTACAGAAATGGAGGTGCCCCCACCCCCACACTCCCCAGATGAGCAAGAGGTCCCAGCCTCACCAAGCCCAGGGTTCCAGTGCTGGGGAGAGAAGGTCCCATAATTTCTGGCTGTGAAGTGAGCAGAGGTTGTGACTGAGTGAGAATGAGTTTGGCTGCACTCTCAGGTGATCCTCTTAAAGGAACCACATGGACTTACCTACCACCAGAATCACTTGTGCTGAGCTCCAGTGCTGGGGCAGCAGCTGGAAAAGTGACACGGCCATATTGTGGGAAACGGAGTTGTCTGGTTTGGGACGGAGGCTGGAGAGGCAGTGTTCTCCTGGACAGAGGAGATGGTGGAAGCTATTGTTTCTTTGTTGAATTCTCTTCCTTCCTCATGTGCAGATGCAGGCAGATGCCATGTCTGAGTCTCTGCCACTTGTTGGCCACACCCTGGCAGTTAGAGACCCTCCACCCCCAAATTTTCAGGCACACCCAAACCAATTCCAGTGGCTTTTTTCATACAAACCCTTTGCCTTAACTCATGCTGCAGACTTTCCTAGGGTCTCTCAAAAGTTCGCAGAAACCAGACAGGCAGCATCTGGCTTGAGCATGTCCTGTACCTCTGGCTGAGCAGCCCTGAGCTCAGCAATAGTGACAGCCAGCATTGGTTCTCAGCTTGGCCTCCCAAGGCACCTCCTAGCATGGCATGGGTGACAGAATGGGGATTTCTTTGTGGCTCCTGCTGGGTAGTCCTGGGTGAGGCTTGGGCTGTGGCTAAACTTGACCTACAGTGGATGCCCTCCAAGATGGTCCGGGGGGCTGGTGCCCCCAGTGGCCAGCTTCAAAATGAGCTGTAGCATCACCCAATCACCTCCAAGAATGACACACCCAAGGGGTGGATCCAACAGGCACCAGAGTCCTGCTGAGGCAGATCCTACTCCGTAGGGTTCGCCCCTGCAGAACAATTCTTTCACAGAAGTCAAAGGCAGTCCTCACAACCAGAGAGCCCAAGGGTCAGTCCCTCCCCTCGATGTGCAATTATCAACCAAGGCTCAACTACAAGAGGAGGGCATGCACAACCTACACAAGGGACACACCTGAAGTACATGGCTCAGCTGACCTGAAGGACTGCTTCACTGAACCCCACAGCACACCTACTTCATAAGGCCACTATACGAAGACTGGAAGATGTAGCATCTCTACCTAATACATAGAAACAAACACAGGGAGGCAGCCAGAATGGGGAGACAAAGAAACATGTCCCAAATGAAAGAACAGAACAAAGCCCCAGAAAAAGAACTAAACAAAATGGAGATAAACAATCTACCAGAAACAGAGTTCCAAACGCTGGTTATAAGGATGCTCGCTGATCTCAGGGAGAATTTCAACAAAGAAGCAGGAAGCACAAAAATAGAGATGGAAAACATGAAAAAGAACCAGTCATAAATAAGAGACACAATAATGGAAACAAAGAATATATTACAGGGAATCAACAGTAGATTAGAGGAAGCAGAGGATCAACCAATGATGTAGAAGACAAGATAGAAGAAAACACCCAAACAGAATAGCAAAAAGAAAAAAGGAACCAAAAAATTAGGAGAGTTTAAGCGGCCTCTGGGACAATATCAAGTTGTACTAACATTCACATTATAAAGGTACTAGAAGGAGAAATGAAAGAGCAAAGAATTGCAAACCTATTTGAAGAAATAATGACAGAAAATTTCCCTAAGCTGGCAAAGGAAATAGATATACAAGCCCAGGAAGTGGACAGAGCCCCAAAAAAGATGAACCCAAAGAAGCCAACACCAAGATACATCATAATTAAAATGCCACAGGTTAAAGACAAAGAGTGAATTTTAAAAGCAACAGGAGAAAGGCATTTAGTTACCTACAACGGAGCTCCCATAAGACTGTCAATTGATTTCTCAACAGAAACTTTGCAGGCCAGAAGGATTGGCAGAAAACATCAAAGTGATGAAAAACAAGGACCTATAACCAAGATTACCTAGCAAAGCTATCATTTAGAAGTGAAAGACAGATAAAGAGCTTCCCAGACAAGATAAAGCTAATGGACTTCATCATCACCAAACCAGTATTACAAGGAATTTTAGAAGGACTTCTTTAAGATAGGAGAGGGATTAGGGATGGATGAAAAGGGGAAGGGAATAAGAAGTACAAATTGGTTGTTACACAGTAATCATTGGGATGTAGAGTATAGCACAAGGAATATAATCAATAATATTGTAATAACTATTATTATATATGGTGTCAGATCGGTACTAGATCTATCAGCGTGATAGATAGAAATGGGATTGGGGGCACAGGGAAGGGATTAAGAAATACAAATTGGTAGTTACAAAATAGTCATGGGGATATAAAGTATAGGGGATGTAATCAATAATATGGTAATAACTTTGTATAGTGTCAGGTGGTACAATCGGGGATCACATCCTAAATTATATAAATGTCTAACCGCTATGCTGTACACTTTAAACTAATATAAAATAATATTGAATATCAACTCTAATTGAAAAATTTAAAAAGGGGGCAAATCATTAATATTGTGATAGTATGGTATAGTGTCAGATTGTTGCTAAACTTATTATGGTGATCACTTCTTTAGCATAGAGAATAAAATCAATAATGTGACAATAACACTTTATAGTGCTAGGTGGATACTGTTGAATAACTGTGATATATGTCTGAAACTAATATAATATTGTTTTTTAATTTTAAAAAATCTTAAAAAAAGAAATAATAAAAATAATATTCTATGACCCTAACTAAATTAAACTAGGGACCAATAACAGGAAGACATCTGGAAAATCTCCACATGTTTCAAATTAAACAAACTTCAAAATAACCTATTGGTTATAGAGAAAGAGATGTTTAAAATTAAATTAAAATTAAAATACAAAATATTAAATTTGTGGATGTACCTAAAAGCTATTTATATAAATTTCCTCAAAGTAATTAAACAGTCATAAGTATTTAAAATTAAATAAATTTTAGCTTCACACAAAAGCCTGTACACAAATGGTCATAGAAGGCTAATTTATAAACAGAAAGTAGGAAACAACACAAATACCCCTCTAGTATATAATAAAAATACTACTCAGCAATAAGAGGAATAAAGCATTGATACAAGTAACAACATGGATGGATCCCAAATGCATTAATGTAAGCAAAACTAGCCAGACTCAAAAGGTTAAATACCGTAGGATTCCATTTACAAGAAAAACTATAGGAATGAAGAAGACATCAGTATTCCCCAGGAATTTATGTGAAGAGTGTGATTAGAAGAAGATACCATCACAGAAATTTTGGGAGGTATTATAACTGCTCTGAACTTTGATTACTGCAGTCACAAAACACTATACATTTTTCAAAACTCATAGACATATATGCTAAAAAATAACATATGTAAATAAAATGATTTAAAAGTTAAAAAAAGAAGCTTGTTGACTCTACGGCTGTTAAACTACAATTCTTTCATAATTACTAAATGCTAATAAATGTCTAAACACTTCTTTCTCATTAGGCAGGTATTTTCAAACTATTTTTTTCTGAGGGGGCATGACTTTCCACATCTACACTTCACTAAATATACTCTCAGATGTCCATAATGACCTGCCAAGTGCTGAGATCTCACAGATGCTCCGCAGAGGTCATCCTCTTTAATTTCGTTGTTGGTCACACCTTCCTCCCTCTGCAAAGTCTTCTTGGCTTTCATAACACTGCCTTCTCTCACTCTTCTACCTCTTTAACCTTTCTTCCTAGTGTTCTCCACTCCTACTTTCTTTCCTGATTAGTCCTTTTATAATCCTTCCGCTGACATCCTGTTCTTTTCTTTTACTCTCCTCTTTTATGCTGGGACAGCCCATTTAATTAAAAAAAAAGCTGTCCCTCAAGAAATCAATTCCAAAATTTTACTACTGGACAAGTTTTTATTCTAGGGTTTCATGCATGTCTTTCCTTAAACTGTGTCTTCCTCATGGTTCCTACCTTAATTGACAATATCATTTCCTCCTGCTTATGTGGTCTAGAAATTTTAAAGCCAACTTCTATGTGCCTTTCTGCATGACTCTCTCCCTCTAATAATTTGCCAAATCCTTTCACCTATCTCCCCAATATATTTTATATGATAAGACAAAAATAATGATAAAGATACTATCAATTATCCCTATCGATACCACCATTATTGACATTTATTTTGTATTAGAACTGTACTAAGCATTTTCTGCACACTATATCATATAATTCCCACAATGGCACTGTAGAGAAGACAGCTGAAATGAAGAAATTGAGAAGATTCAAAGAACACTTACTCTTGATCACAAAATTCAAGAAAGGCAAATCCATGATTCAGTCAAATGTGACTAACTCCTGCCCTGAGGCACTCTGCTTTTCTGCCTTATACTTTCCAGTCCCACTTCCACTTTCTAAGTTTCTCTCTCATCACCTCTTCTCTGCACTAACACTTTAACTACATATCTCCCTCCTAAGTGTTCTTTGCAACACATTCATATTCAGAAGAACAAGGGTAATCTCAATGCATCTTCATCAGAAGTGTTCTCCAGATTCTTCATATATACAACAAGCTTTTAGGATAGGCAAAGGTTCCTGGGTATCCAAAACAAAACAAACTCCTAGTGACTTAATTTCTTATTTAACAAACATGATTCAGTTTTTCCTATATGCCAAACACTAACTTATTTATGTATATTAACACAATTCATCCTCAGATAATCCACTAGAAAGATATTTTTTTCTAAATTACACAGGTTAAAGAATTGAGCACAAAGAAGTCAGATCAATTGTCCTGTGTCACAACGCTTATGGGTTGGTGCCAATGGGCATCAAACTCCTGTCATCTGACTCCAAAGGCCTTATCCCTCAGGCTGTGCTGCCTCTGTATTACTTGGTTTACTGATTTTAGAGATTGGCAACCATACCACTTTTCTCAGATTCCTTGAGGTTTTATCTTTACATCTTCATTTCCTACCTTCCCATATCACAGACAGTACCTGATTTGGGGTCTTGCAAATAGTAATGTAAGATAATTCATTTAACAATTATTGAATATCAGCAGCTGTCCCAGACACTAGAAATGCATATTATTTTAAATAAAACTGCTTATCTGCTTGAGCAAACTTTAATTCCAGTGTATGGTTGAGGCAATAGTAATAATAAATGTAAGACTTATAATAATAAATGTAAGACTTATATAACAGAGATGGAAAACTGGTGGAATTTAGATAGGTGGGACAGTGTCACATTTATTCTCTGAACTGAATTACAGGAAGACATCTCTTGATCAATGACCTTGAATAAGTACTTTCCTGTCAGAGGGAAGAGCAGGCCAAGACACTCTGAAAACAGTGAGCCTGACATTTTGCCATGATTTAGAAAGAGGCAGAAGCTCAGTGTGGCTAGATTTTGGTGGATGAGGAAGAGAGTGGTATGATAAGAAGTAAAACCTGTAGGTATGCAAGATCAGATCATGTAAAGCATTACAAGCCATGATAAGGAGTATTAATTTTAATGTAAGTAAAGCAGAAAGTCATTGGAGGATTTAAAACAGGAGAGCAAAATGATCTGGCCTACATTTTTGAACGATTACTTTTATGGCCATGTGGAGAATGAATTATTGTGTTCCAATCCAGAAGAAACAGTAAGGGGGTTGATTGAATGGTATTGATAAGGGATCAGGAACTTTTTTTATAGAAGGCCAGAAGATAAATATTTAGGCTTTGTGGCCATACAATCTGCTGCGACTACTCAATTCTGCCTTTGTAGCTGAAAAGCATCCATAGACAAAACATAAATGAGAGTGCTTGGCTGGGTTGCAATAAAACTTTACTTATAGACATGAAAATTTGATTTTCATATATGTTTTAAGAGTTATAAAATATTCTTTTTAACTTTTTCAATCATCTAAAAATGTAAAAGTCATTCTTACTTTGAGGGCTATACAAAAGTAGACAATCTAGACGAAAGATGATGGTTTAATTAGGTTCATAAAGATAGAGGTATATTTATTGATATGAGCAAAATGAAAGGAGTGAATTGAGGTAAATAAGAGAGAAGAATATCAAGAATTTTATGTTGGGTGTATTGTGTTCTCAACTTTAAAAAATAAAACTATTCCTGAAATTTATTTTATTTCCTGTTAAGATTTTGTAAAGTTAAGAAACTAAATTTCTCACAAGACAAAGTAATTTATTTGTGAATTCTGGAACTTCAGTTTATTAGGAAATTTGACTTTATTTTAATTGAAAGTCTACTGCCTTGAAAAGTATGCCTTTTGATTCTAACTTTTTCTTCTGAGACTGCTCAGAATAACTGGCATCGCTTCCACACAAAATGGTAGAAAATGTCTAAAGACATCTTTTCTTTTTCCTCTCTTTCTTCCCTATTTCCAGGATAAACATTTCCAGTCTTCAAGCTTTCATATTAAAACCTGGTTAGTAGAATATTTAGCAAATTCATAGACCTCACCAACTTGAATTTTTTCTTTTAATGTCCTTGCCACTGAATATAAAATGTCTGATTGTCTTAAATTAAGCATCAATAAGACTATATAACATCTCACTTACCTTTGATACAAAGGTGATGACAGCCTTCAAACAACAAGACTAAATACAAATCAATCTGTGTCACCATCTATAAAATTTAGCTTAATCTGAAGCAAGGACCAGAAGCATAGAGTATCGAGGAATTAACCATCAAAAATCTTTCTTCATTTTTCCAAGTCACCTCACAGTAGCCTTAGAGTACAGCTGGAGTTACTTACAACAAAGGCCAAATTACTATAAGCAGAAACTTCAAGTCAAAATACTGCCAATGACATCTACCGAGCAGTTTCACACCATAAATCTCATCTCCGCCTAGAGAAGAGTCAGAGATTATTTACCCTGTTGGATAAAGCATTACTTCATCCAAATGAATCAAACATAAGAGCCATCAAAGCTCTTTTAATCTCCTTCACTCCTTTCATTTTTTAGTGCATATTTTATGGTTGGGGCTCCTGCTTTCTATTTTTTTATTACTTTGGATATGAAAACATGTTCTGAGGATAGTCAGATGCCCAAAACATAGATGGGCTCTCCTTTACAAACTTTATTTAATCTAGAAACATTATTTGAAAATAAAAGCTTAGAAATAAATAAATTGAGGGCCGGCAGAGTGGCACAGTGGTTAAGTGCTGGCTTGTGCATCCAGTAGCCCCAGTTCGGGTCCCACATATGAGGGCCAGTAACACTGCGCTCAAAAAATAAAAAAATAAAAAATAAATAAGTAGATCTTTTTTGTTTATTTGTTTGTTTCTGAGTTACTTGTATCGAGAGATTCTAATTGAGGATTGCATGATTGACCTATCCTGGAGGAAGACACACATTTAGGAAACTAGTACATTTGTGCTCTCTTTGGCACCACTGTTGCCTTAAGACTCTTCACCACCAGCGACTATGACTTGATTTTTCCCTCAGAATAGCTACCTTTATATTTGACTTCCTAAAACCAATCTTCGCCAGGATCCCAATTCCACCTATAAAGGGTGTGGTGAATATGTAGATGCTATCAAAGACTCATACTTGGATAAATGGCATCTAATAACACAGGGTCTACAGCAAAGCATAAAGTTCTTATCTTCTTCCTATTAAAAACACCAAGAACACAGATGGATCTTGAGATTATTGTTCTAAGCAAAGTAAGTCAGACAGAAAACATCTAGAACCATATGATTTCACTTATATGTGGGATATAAAACTGAAAGCAACAAAGAAGCAAGGCAAACAAAGAAAAAAAACCTCATAGACACAAACAACAGTTTAGTGGTTATCAGAGGGCAATGGAAGAGGGGGTGGTAGAGAAGAAACAAGGGGATCAAATATATAGTGGTGGAAGGAGAACTGATATTGGGTAGTGAACATACAATGCAATATATAGATGTTGTATTATAGAAATGTACATTTGTAACCTATATAATTTTACTAACCAATGTCACCCCAATAAATTTAATGAAAAAAAAAAAGTAAACAAACAGTAATTTTTGCAATGCAAGTATAAACACAACTATATAGTACATAAATATTTCCCAGTTTGTTCTCAGTTCTCTCATCTCTGGCAGTATAAATTAGGATTATTATGAAACCACTTCTAATAAATTGTGTTGTGTTAAAAACAATAATAATAATAACACTGAAAACTAGAACAAATAATCCTAAAATTTATGTAAAAACACAAATGATCCCAAGTAGCCAAAGCATACAGAAGAACAAAGTTGGAGCTATTATGCTCCCTAATCTCAAACTATACTACAAAGCTATAGTAATCAAAAAAGTATAGTACCGGCACAAGACACATGGATCATGGACCAGAATCAAGAACCCTTGTTTATGTGGTCAATTAATCTATGACAAAGGAAGGGGAAATATACACTGTATTAACAGCAGTATTTTAAAAAAATTGTACTGGGAAAACTGGACAGATACATTCCAAAAAATGAAACTGGAACACCATCTAACACCATACACAAAAATAAACTCAAAATGGGCTAAAGACTTTAATTTAAGTCCTGAACCATAACACTACTAGAAGAAAATATAGTAATTAAACTACTTGACATCAGTCTGAGTAATATTTTTTTGCATATATCCCCTCAAACAAGAAAAACAAAAGCAAAAGTAAATAAATGGGACACATCAAAATAAAAAGTTCCTTTACAACAAAGAAAACCTTCAACAAAACAAAAAGGCAACATATTGAATGGGAGGATATATTCAAAAATAATACATCCAATAAGGGCTTGATACCAAAGTATATAAGAAATTCATATATTCAATAACAAAAGAAAAAAGTCTGATCAAAAATGGACAGAGGACATGAAAAGACATTTCTCCACAAAAGACATACAATGGTCAACATATATATGAAAAGATGTTCAACATCACTAATCATTAAGGAAATACAAATCAAAACCACAATGAGACACTTCACACCAGTCAGAATGCTATTATCAGATTTGTATGGAAACACAAAAGACCCTGAATAGCCAAAGCAATCCTCAGAAAACAAAAACAAGACTGGAAGTATCACACTCCCCCCGCTACAATTTATGCTACAAAGTGGCAATAATAAAAACAGCATAGTATTGGCAGAAACACAGACACACAGACCAATGGAATAGAATTGAGAATCCATAAATAAACCCACATATATATAGGCAGATAATCTTTGACAAAAGGAACCAAAAAATACAATTTTATAACTATGTACAAGATATGACAATTAAGTTCTCAAACTTGTTGCATCGATGTTGCTAACCTTCTTGGATATCAGAGGGATTAATCATTATGAATTTGTACCAACTGGACAAACAGTTAACCAAGTTTACTACTTGGAAGTGCTGAAAAGGCTGCATGAAAATGTTAGACGACCTGAACTTTCCAACAATTCCTGGCTCTTGCATGATGACAATGCACCAGCTCATATGGCACTGTCTGTGAGGGAGTTTTTGTATTGGAACACACTCCCTACTCACCTGTTCTGGCCCCCCAATGACTTTTTTCTTTATTCAAAGATAAAGGAAATATCGAAAGGAAGACATTTTGATGACATCCAGGACATCAACGGTAATACGAAGACAGCTCTGATGGCCATTCTAGAAAAGGAGTTCCAAAAGTGTTTTGAAGTGTGGACTAGGTGCTGGCATTAGTGCATAGCTTCCAAAGGGGAGTACTTTGAAGGTGACCATAGTGACACATTCAACAATGTAGCATTTATTGTAGGATGAGTTTGCAAACTTAATTGCCCTGCCTCATATGTATAATTTTTATATAATACACACACACACACACACACACACACACACACACACACACAATGGAATATTATGCAACTATAAAAAAAAAGAATGAAATCGTGCTATTTGTGACAACATGGATGGATCTAGAGGTTATTATGCCAAATGAAATAAGTTAGGCAGAGAAAGGCAAATACCTTATGATTTCACTTATATGTAGAATCTAAAAACAAAACAAAAACAGACATAGAAACAGAGACCAAAGTGATGGTTACCAGAAGGAAGAAGGTGGGGAGATGGATGAAAAGGGGAAAGGGAATATAATCAAAAATATTGTGATAAGTCTACATGGTAACAGATGTTTTCTAGAATTAGTGGGGTGATCACATTGCAAGGTATAAAAATGTGAAATCACTCTATTGTACACCTGAAATTAATACAATCAATATAAGATTGTTTACCAATTATACTTAAGGAAAAAATAAATTTTGAAAAGAATTATAATAAAAGAACTAATATTTTACAAATAAAGAAAAACACTGAGAGTGTTTAGTTTGAAGAGACTATAATCTTTTCATTGTGAGAGCTTAAACTCAATCAAGATCCAGCAGGGAAAACAGAACCACTCTAAGAATATCAAATAAATAGAATTTATTACATAGGACCAATTCCATACAAGATAGAAGATCTGAGAAATCAAAGAAGAGACAGTGAATGAATCCAGATATTAGAAACAACAAAATCAGCTACAGTGTCTGGGACAGAAAGGATACAAAGAGGAGGTAGTGGCCACAAGCATAAGGAAAGATTTAGAATCACACCCCTGTAGACAATACCTGGCAGGAGTTAGGATATCAAAAAAGGGTCTATAGAGCAATTGGTTCATATCACTGGTTAGTCTCCAACTGCATCTTCATCCTGGCTCAACTAATGTGATCTGGTCCTGGTTTTGCCACTTGTAATTCTCAACTTCTTTCTTAGTTTTGCTGTGATGCTTAGGCCAGCTCTATTCCGTTAGTCAGAAATAGCAGCCAGAGCTTCATGTTCTCCTGTTCTTAATGGAAAAAAATACAGTCTTCATTCTTCCAATTATTAAAAAAAAAAAAAAAAAAGTGGTCCTCATTGAGATAAAGACAATTTAAGGCTGGTGCCCATTCTGAACCAACCACTGTAGCAAAAGATATGAAATTAAAATGAATGGTTTGGGCCAACCTAAGCCTGCCCCTGGAGTTTGAGGCAGGTTAATTCCACCCAAAATGCCTTCCTGCCATTCAATAGAACATGAATGAAATGGAACCTGAAGAAGTAATAAATGATTCCTATATTGTAACTTCCTTGTGAATTCAACCCTAAAACTCTAGGCAAAATTAATTTTCTCCCATAATATCTTAATTATTTTGAAATGAGAATAAATAGATTATTAGAAGAATAAATGAATGAATGAATCAATCAATCATTAAGTCAATATAAATATGTTTAATGCTGTAAAAAAGGATTATAGGGAAGGTTTGGAAATTACTAGAACTTCATAATATAATAAGCCATTAAAGCCCTACTTTGAGCAGTTCTATGCCACTATTTACCACATTAATAATTACTATAATAACACTATCCACTATTTAGAGGGAACCTACTATGTGCTAAGAACTATTGTAGGTACACTTCTTGCATAAACACTTTTAATCTTTACAAGGGAATGAGGTATTTACTTTTATTATCTACATTTTACAGATGAGAAAATTGAATTCAGAGAGGTTCAGTAACCATCCCAAGATTACTCAGCCAGAAGGTGAAAATAGAGCTGGAATCAAACCACAGGAATTTGATAGCTGTGCTAAATTCTCTATTATGGAAACTAGAGAAAAATGCAGGTAAAAGTTTGAATTATAAGTTCCTCTTGAAAAAAATCATCTAGGGTGATATTACATGTATCCTATCTTGAGGCCAAACTGCCGTCATTTTCATTTTCAGTCAAATATTTGAAATAATGTTTGGCATAACTGGAAATGTTCTCCATATTTATTGCATTGAATAGCTTCTCATAGTGAAGTGCCATATTAGAATTAAGTGTTTATCATTTTCCCACAGAATAAAGTGTAAATCTACTACCCTGGCATTCAAAATGTCTATAATCTGGTCCCAATCTTCCATTTCAACTTTAGCTCCCATCACTTCCAATTACATACTCTGCATTTCAGCAACACCTTCCAATAAATGTACCATTTTCCATGCTATTTTATGTATCTTCCAGCCAAACTTCAACTCCTTCACAAAACTTCTTTAATTCCTTGAGCTAAATGTAACATGCTTTAAAAAAAAAAAAAAGTCCTGAAAATGTTTACCCATAACTCTTACAACACATTTTACATGATACTTTTTGTCTTTTTCTTAAATTTATTTTTCAGTTATTGTTGATATACAATATTATATTAATTTTATGTATACAATGTAGTGATTAGATATTAAATACCTTATGAAGTGATCATCTCAATAAGTCTAGTACCCATCTGGCACCATACATTATTATCCCAATATTATTGACTATATTCCCTATGCTGTCCTTTATATCCCCTTGACTATTTTTATAACTGGCAATTTGTACTTGATTGTTATTGGCTATTCATGGCATTCCTTGCCTTTTAGTAGGTTTTTAGGTGGCAAAGACCATAACTTACTCAATTGAGTATATACCATTAGCTCTAAACACAGAACTCATTAATGTGCCTAATAGTTGTGTTAATGGAAGTAAGGAAATCATAAATAGAAGTGCTAAAAAAAAAAAAAAAAAAAGTATTTTATCCAGTTGTTTTAAATGTCTATCTCAAGTCAAATGAGAAAGTATTATATAATAACTTACAAGAAATCCTGTAATCAGAATTGACTACTTTTATGAAAATATTTCATACATAATAGATAAAAAAGAAACCCAGAGTCCATGATATATTAATCAAAAGTTCTGTGATTTATTCTTTCTAACATTCAATTACCGTATCATTTTTAAACATTTAATTTATATTTTTACTGCTTTTCATTTTGCCAAATTCAGAAACATGATTTTTTAAGGAATTCTGCCTTTTAATCTATCTGTCCACTACTTACTTTCTAATTAATTTATTATAATAAATTATATATGCTGATTTTCTTTTTATCATTTTTGGAAAATACTATTTATGGCTTTCTTGAATTCTTGTATTTTTTTCATACTGTAAAAAAAGATGAAATTGAACTGGTTTACCTGACAGTTTTGTCTTACCTGTAGGTAATTTTCTACAATAAAATTTAGTTTATCAAAATTCCTATTTAGCATCTGTGTATCAGGGTTACACCAACATTCTCTAGAGAGCTTAACATCAGATCTTTAAATAATTAATATTTAAGTACAAGTATTCCATTAGATAACATGTAAAACCAGGAAACTAGGAATCAAGGGGCAAAGATAGAGGCCTGCTGAATTTTGATTAGAGACAAGAAAATAGTGATATTTCTAAATCAGTGCTTTACAAACAGCTTTTGTGGGGCTGGAAATGCCCATATGCATTGTTCAACATGGAAGCCACTTGCTACATATGGCTATTAAATACTTCAAGTATGGTTAATATTAATGAGGAAATTTATTTTTCAATATTATTTAATGTTAACTAATTTAAACTTAAATGGCTACATGTGGCAAGTATTTCCCACATTAGACAATGTAGATATGCAGCATAATACGTTCATAATAGTCCCAGATGAAGAACTGGTAGTGGGAGGAACTGTGCAGCCATGTGGCAGCTGACGCCATTGGGATCTATAGTAAAAATTGCAGCACAGGTGCTTAAACAGAGAATAGGAGAATGCCAAACACAAATTTGCACCACTTTATAATTGTGTCTTGAACGTTCCTCCCTCATATTTAGACGGTATTTCAGGGTCGGAGAATAGATTAGAAGAGTTGCCAATGTTGCTTTATTTTTTCTCAAATACTCATTCTACATTTGGCTAATACTTCCTAAAAGAATGCATAAAAACAAGAAAATTAAATTATTGAGGTAAATACCTAAAAGAAATCACCCACTGGAATAAACATTATCAACATATGAGTGAGAGAAGAGAAATTTCATGATCAACTTATCAACCGGGTTTAGCAATAAGACACACAATTGAAATAGAGTACAAGTAAGATAAAAAATGCTTTTATATTTCAATAAGCAGCCATAGCTACCTGAGTATACTACTCTGGCATGGTTGACTTTAACGTTTTTAGATATATTCTCCATTCTTCTTCTGGTTTTGTAGCTATAATCCAAAGTATTAATTTAATAACTTGTATATATTTATATTTTAGTGTTTGTTACCAAATTATAATCAACAAAGTAATTTCAACATCAGGGATAAATGTTACTGTCGTGTATTTTATGGCCCTGTTCATTAAGACCGAGTATCTTAGGACATGGTAAATGTCAATTACTCATTACTATAGTATTCCCACTAGTTCAATGGTATGATAAGAATGGCACCAATTATCATTTTGCTGATACCCTTCATAATGAGATCCTGTTAAGCTAACGATGAGACAGGTGTTCATCATTTAAGGGACTCTTGAGAAGGCTCCTCACTTAGTCATTAATAACATTTCTGAGACATTTTCTGTCTGTGGATTTCATAAAAGCCTGGTTTTACCAACATCTGTATCATTAATGAGAAAAACAAATAAAAAGATTAATTAAATTAAAGCTGGCATTTTGTAAAATAAATTTTTTAAAATCCAATTAGATCAAGCTATTTAGAGTCTTTTGCATTTGTTTTAATATTTTTAAAATCATAATAATAAGAGTACAAGTATTTTAGATTTACAAAAGGATGACAACAAATTTTCAGCAACTACCAACTTAATTAAAATTAAATTTTACTGAGTATGTACTAGCTGTAGGGCACTATCCAGGTGGGGTTTATAGAAATAAAGGAAATGCATTAGTTTGCAACAACTCCTGAAATAAAATACCATGGATTGTGTGGCTTAAACAACAGAACTTTATTTTTTCACAGTTCTGGAGGTTAGAAGTCTAAGATCAGGTTCCAGCAGAGTAGTTTCCCCCTGAAGCTTCTATTCTTGCCTATACCTTACCTCTGTCTATGTCTTAATCCCCTCTGCTTATAAGGATTGAATTATGGCCCACTCTAATATTATTTTAGCTTATTTAACTCTTGAAGTACCCTGTCTCAAATACAGGGGACTATTACCTTCATTTTTCTACATGTAATTTTAGTGGTGAAAAAACACTCAACATGAGCTCAACCCTCTTAACAAAAATTTAAGTGTATATAATCTATCATTAATTACAAGAACAATGAAGTATAGCAGATATCTAGAATTTACTTATCTTAAGTAGCTGAGACTTTTATGTCCTTTTATTAGCAACCTCCATTTTTCCATCCTCCCAGTCCCTGGCAACCACCATTTTACTTACTAATCCCATGAATTTGACTATTTCAGATCATGTAACT
Organism: Aselliscus stoliczkanus; assembly: GCA_033961575.1. NCBI lineage: Eukaryota > Metazoa > Chordata > Mammalia > Chiroptera > Hipposideridae > Aselliscus > Aselliscus stoliczkanus. The sequence continues at coordinate 43,341,035 of CM066729.1, forward strand.
GTTCTGAGACTGGTTTATTTCACATAGCATTAGGCCCTTAAGATTCATCCATGTTGTCACATATTGCAGGATTTCTTTCTTTTTTAAGGATTAACAATATACCATTGCATCTATATACTATATTTTATATACCCATTTATTTATCAATGGATGCTTAGGTTATTTTCATGTCCTGGCTGTTATGAATAGTGCTGCAATAAATCGTGGAGTACAAATATCTCTTTGAGATCCTTATTTCAATTACTTTGGATAAATTCTTACAAGTGGGATTACTGGATCATATGATAGTTTTATTTTTATTTTTTGAGGCATCTCTGTACTGTTTTCCACAGTGGCTGTACAATTCTGCATTCCTACCAACAGTGTACAAGGGTTCAAATTACTCCACATCATTGCCAACACTTGTTTTTTTTTGTTTTTTTTCCATTAATGGGAATCATAACAGGTATGAAATGACATTTTATTGTGGTTTTGATTTGCATTTTCCTGATGATTAGTATTGTTAATAATCTTTTCATGTGCTTGTTGGATGTCTTATTTGTATTATTTATTTAGAGAAATGTCTATTCAAGCTTTTAGGACTTTTTTTTAATTTTCATTACATTTATTGGGGTGACATTGTTTAGTAAAAATTATATAGGTTTCAAGTGCACATTTATATCATCCATCTATTGCATTGCGTGTTCACCACCCAGAGTCAGTTCTTCTTCCATCACCATAATATTAGACTCCCTTTACCCTTTTCTACCCCCTTCTTCCCCCTTATCCTCTGGTAACCACTAAACTGTTATTTGTGTCTATGCTTTTTTTGTTTGTTTGTGTCTTGTTTGTTGCTTTCAGTTTTATATCCCACATATGAGTAAAATCATTTGGTTCTCTACTTTTTCTGTCTCACTTATTTGCTTAACATGATAATATCAAGATCCGTCCATGTTGTCACAAATGGCAGTATTTCATCTTTTCTTATGGCCAAGCAATATTCCATTTTATATATGTACTACATCTTGTTTATCCAATCATCTATCAATATTTTAAAATCATATTATTATCTTTTTGTTATTAAGTTGTAGAAATTCTTTATATATTTTGAACATCAACCCTTTATCTCTTTAAAAATCAGGGTAATTAGCAGTTCTCCTACTTTATTTCATCCTCAGTTGATAGGAAAAAAAATATTTTCATTAAACTCTTTAAATGAATAAACTTCACGATGTGAATATAACCACCCAGAAAAATGGCATTACCAAAATAGTTTTTAAAATGAGCATGCTAGAAATGATTTCCTTGTAATTATTACACAATGACTATTATTTATTCTTTTTTCCTTCATGTTTCTTTTACCAGCTTTATTGAGATATAATTCACATACAAAATTGTGAAAGCTTAAGGTCCATAATGTGTTGATTTGACACACACACACACACACACACACACACACGTCAGATAATTAAGTTTGTGAACTCATCCTAGGAAAAGTGCTACATACTCATTGCTGAATATCACTACAATCAACTTTGAAGTACTCCCTATGCACTGATGCCAGTACCTAGTCCCCCCTTCAAAGCAATTTTGGAACTCTTTCTGGAATGGCCATCAGAGCTGTCATCATCTTACCCTTGGTGTCCTGAATGTCATCAAAATGTCTTCCTTTCAATATTTCCTTTATCTTCGAGTAAAGAAAGAAGTCATTGGAGACCAGATTAGGTGAGTAAGGAGGGTGTTCCAATACAGTTATTTGTTTACTGGCTAAAAACTCCCTCACAGACAGTGAGCTGGTGCATTGTTGTGATGCAAGAGCCAAGAGTTCAGGTCGAGTAACTTTTTCACACAGCTTTTCAGCACTCCAAATGGTAAACATGGTTAACTGTTTGTCCAGCTGGTACAAATTCATAATGAATAATCCCTCTAATATCAAAAAAGTTTAGCAGCATTGTTGCAATAAGTTCTCACACTTAATTGTAAGACCTCATGGTGCGTGAGTGTGTGGTAGTGGCGGGGAGGTGTATGATTACCACTGCAGTATTAGCTAACACCTCCATCACATCACAACACATAATTACTATTTTTTTTGTGTGTGATGAGAACATATAAGATCTCCTCTTGTAGTAACTTTCAAGTACATAATATTGTTAATTATCATCAACATGCTGCATATTAGATCCCCAGAACTTGCTCATAACTGGAAGTTTGTGCTATTTGAATATATCTCCCCATTTTCCCCAAACCCCAAGCCTTAGTGATGACAATTCTACTTTTTGTTTCTACAAGTTTGGCTTTTTTTATATTCCACGCACAAATAATATCATATGGTATTTGCTTTTTTTGTCTGACTTATTTCACTTAGCATTATGTCCTCAAGGAACATCCAAGTTGTCATAAATAGCACCATTTTCTTCTTTCTTATGGCTAATAATATTCCACTAAGAAAGAAAAAAATTCTGCCATTTGTGATGTGTGTGTGTGTGTGTATCTTCTGTACCCATTCATCCATTGATGGACACTTCATTCGTGTATCCATATTTTGACTCTTGTGAATAATGCTGCAATAATATGGATGTGCAGATATGCCTTTGCTATTCTGTTTTCATTTCATTTGGATATATACTTAGAAGTGGTTCATATGATAGTTCTATTTTTAATTTTTAAAGGAAACTCCATACTATTTTCCTTGGTGGCTGTACCAATTTACATTCCTACAAACAGTGCAAATTAAAGCCCAGGACTGGATGGATGAATTGGTGAATTTTATAAAACATTTAAAGGATTAACACCAATCCTTCTCAAAAACTCTTCCAAAAAATTGAAGCGAAGGAAACTCTCCAAAATTATTTTACATAAAATATGTTTATCTTACATATGGTTTGCAATATCTTCTCCCATACCATATTTTGCTTTTTACTCTGTTTATTTCCTTTGCTGTGAAGAACATTTTTAGTTTGATGTAGTCTCACTTATCTTTTTTTTCTATTGTCGCTTGTGTTTTTTGTGTCACATCCAAGAAATTTTTGCCAAAACTAAAGTCATAAAGTATTTTCCCCATGTTTTCTTCTAGGAGCTTTATAGTTGCAGGTCTTAATGTTTAAGATTTCAATCCATTTTGAGTTAACTTTTGTGTGTGATCTAAGATCAGGGTCCAATTTCATTCTTCTGCATGTGAATAACCAGTTTTCCCAGACCTCTTTGTTGAAGACACTGCCCTTTGCCCAGCGCATTCTTGTCACCCTTGTAAAAGATCAGTTGACCATATTTGTGAAGATTCATTTCTGGACCCTCTATTCTGTTTTATTGGTCTATATGTTTGTCTAATTATTAGTACAATTAGCTTTGTAATTAATTTTGAAGTTAGGAAGTATGATACCACCAGCCTTGTTCATATTTCTCAGGATTGTTTTGCCTATTTTGAGGCTTTTGTGGTTTCATAACAATTTTAGTATTGCTTTTCCTATTTCTGTAAAAGATTCAATTGGGATTTTGTTATGGGTTGCATTGAATCTGTAGACCACTTTGGGTAGTACGAACATTATAGTAAGATTAAACCCCCCAACCCATGAGCACAGAATATCTTTCCATTTGTTTGTGTCTTCTTTAATGTCTTTCAAGAATGTCTTATAGTTTTCAGCATACAAGCTTTTTTCATAGCTAAGGTTTTACTTAAGTATTTTATTCTTTTTGGTGATATTATAAATGGGATTGCTTTTCTTCAAATAGCTTCCTATTAGTGTATATAAATGCAACTGATATTTCTATGTCCAAACGGGGCCTTCCTGTATGTGTCCTAAAAATGAATAGGCTGGGATGGATGTTTTGCCAATGGGAGGTGCTTTCCAAAACCCCATTGTCTGTTTTTTTGCCCAGTGACAAGCCTGCTCTTATACAAATCATAGATAGACAATCAAGGAAAAAATATAAATAGCCAGTAAACATGAAAAAAGAACAAAACAACACTCATCATGGTTAAATAAATGCAACTAAAGCAATCACGATATGGGTTTGTGGCCTTTCAATTTGGCAACAATATTGGCTAAGGCAAGAGTAAAATGGAAATTGCAGTGAGGTGTACTGTTTTTCATTTTAAAGTTTGTGTGGACACACTACTAGAAGATTTACATTTATCTAGGCTAGCCCTCACCACAATCCTCTAGGTGAGGTAGCACAGCATTTTCCATATTTCTAAATAAGGAAACCAACCGAGGTTAAGAGACCCTGTGAGTTGTGCAACATTAAATAACTAGCAAGTGGTAGAGCTCATACTAGAACATAATTAGATTCCACAATCCTGCTCCAGCTACAGTGCTGCAGAGTATTCTTGCAGTACATGAGACAGACTATTAGAGGCATTTGTTTAGGGAGTACAATGATAAAATCAATCATTAGGAAAAATTAATTGGAAAGTATTAAGTAGGAAGCGTTGGTATATAACATTTATTTTTTAATGGTCATCAAAAAAATGGCATGACGTGCTTTTATATGTTGGTTCTCACATTTGTAGTCTTGTTAAACCTGGAACATAAAGGTTACACTTATTGTGGTAGTGTCAATATTTATGCCTTGTGCCGGCATGCCTGAGTTTTTCAGTAGCAATTCTCTTCTCCACAGTAACCACATCCCTTTGCATTTCACTGAGCATCATGTAAACAAAAAACTTGTAGTGATAGCAGCTGAGAAATCAGTTTGAGCCAAATACAGTATGGGTTTAAATTTTCAACCTCATGGGCACAAAACTGTCCCTTTTCACAGTGCTCTAAGCAAGGATTTAGGTCACCCATCAAAAGTTGAGGCTGAGGTAAAACTCAGTAAGCAGGGAAATACTAAAAGCTGCATTAAGCATTTCCTATGAATCCTGGAAGTTGGTATAAACCGTATCTGTTTCCTTTGAATAATTTAGACCCGGTAAACATCTGGCTCCACATTACAAAATACACAACTGGTTTTATTTCTGTTTGTATTTGCTTTTCAATTACAAAAGCAATTCCAGACCTAGAGGGCAAAATAGTTCCTGGATAATTTTGGGAAAACACTATTACAGTGCAGTACTTTCATGGCTGTATAAAATAATTTAGCTAAGCTTGAAATTGTAACTATCATATTTAGGCTCAAAATCGTATTTTATCCTTCTAACATCAAAAAAGATGGTATAGAATTTTAAATGCTGAGTAACATTAAAAACAAATCAATATGCTATTCATGCATGACATGACATGCAAGGAAATTTTTTTAATTCCTACCATTTCTGGTCATTAATCTTAATCATTATATTACATAGGCCTTATACCACCCTCAAAATGACTAGTACAGGACACCATATATTTCTGAAAATTGGAACACATTCCAGAGTAACAGACAATTCTCAGGAAACAAATGCAGCTCTCACTTAGCCTTGTAGGTTCTTGATAATAAACCCCAAAAGTAGAGCAAAACATGGGCAGCCTTAGATCCAGAGTTTATTTTGGAAATGTTTTATAATTTTTATTGTATTAGATTTCAGACATTGAATCACCCTTTATCTGCTTATTCAGTAGATAATACTAAATAAATAACTTGATTTAAACTTGATATTTCATATCTTTAAAGCTTTATATCAAAACACTTCCCTATAGTATTAGATAAAATTGAACCCAGCAATGCAGCCAACTGGGATTGCGATGCAGGAAGAATATAACATATATATATATATATATATATATATATATATATATATATATATATATAATATATGTTATATATTACAGTATATATATATATATATATATATATATACTGTAATACTTTAACATCTCCACAAAGCACACAAAGGTGCGTCCATTTAGCCTAGTTAGATAAGACTTTTTCACTCCATTTTTAAACATGCAGAAGCATATATCAAATTTTGGAACTTTTTTTACACTTATTATGTTACACTATATAAGGAAATCTTCTTACTTCTGAAATTATGGCAAATCATTTAACCTGCTTGGTAATTTCCCTTTCAAAGTAAATTTCACCCAGAATTGTGAATTCAACACACAGACTGCAATAGTTATTTTGTCTAAAACATAAAGCCCTAGTGGTTTTAAAGACTTCCTGATTTTATTTTGAAAGAAAATCCTTAGTCATGTTCTGTCTCTAAACTATATTGCCTCTTAAGTTAAAAGCATTCAAAGCCTTCACTGAAACGTTATGGAAACCTCAAAATCAATGTCTCAACAGATTCGAGCAATTTGATTTCTATTTTTGGATGCTTCATTTCCTGACTCCTAAAAACATTGAATATTGCAAGAAGTTTGGTTGTGAGATCCCAGCGCTAGTTATTTACAAATTATGGTATCCACCACCCAAGCTGGATATTAACTTGTCTTTATTAAAAAACAATCAGCAAATGGTTATTAGGCACTTCTCCATGGGGAGACATATATGTTAGGTAGTAAATACAATGTAAAGGAATGCAGTGAATTACCTGACCTTGAGAATTTGAAGTCTAGTGAGAATTTGATGAATTTTATTGCAAATCTGATCAAGGATGCACACCCACATTCAACATAATTATATTTAAATACCAGAACAAATACGAAAATAGGCAAATGCATATTTTCAGTCAGATTTTCATTAAAAAGCCACAGTGCCTATCAGAAAGCTGTAATAGCCAAGAGGTGAAACCTGGCTAATTCATCCAGGCCACTTCCTTAAGAAAGGCAAGAGAGGGCATAATATCAAAGATTTTCCTTTGACTAAAGTTTCATAGGATTTGAAGAAGGAAATATAATGTCATTATGTCTTTGAGGTGAAGCCAATTTTTTAAATTTTGTATCAATTTGGGGGCAAATACCAGGAGAAATTTATTCCTAAACTTAGTCTTGGAAGAGCTGATAGAAATTTCCAGGGATTTTTCCCCTTCAAGATCTTTAACTGGAGAGCAAAGTGGAAAAAAGTTTATCCAATTTAAAGAGCATTCTTACTGAATCATTATATAAATATACTAAGAAATGAAGCATGCTAAGGCAGCCAGGGACATTTATAACCTAATGAGAAAGAGTCTTATTCATTAACATTACGATCTTACAGAGAAGGTCACTTAATCACATGGTAATATTTGTGATCTATATGAAAGGAAAGAAATTAGTATCAGTTCTCACTGGAAATTAATATAGTTTTAAAAATCAAAAATAAAAGATGTAGGTTGCTTACAAAGTATTTATTACATTTAAAAGACTAATGATTGGTTTACATATCTTTATTATATTAATCTACATGTCTATGTAGTAACATGTATATTTTATCTAGACTATTTTTTACTTAATATTCAGCACAAGGCATTTTATAACAGTAATATGTATTATGTGCATTTCAACTATAAAGTGTTATAATAGCTGACACTGCATGCTGCAGACAAATCCTTTAATAAAGTTTCAAAATTTTTTATAAGCTCATCTTATTCCTTCAGCAGAAGTGTTCCCCAGTGTAGCTTTCTCCAGCAATGGGCTTTACATCAGAAAAATCTAATTCCCTGGACAAATGAATGAAGAACATTTGCTATAGTATGGTAGAGATTATTTTTTTAGTATAGTATCAGATTTCTCTAGCACTTCAGAGAAATCCATTTTCCCTCTCCTGAAGTCAATAGAAAATATCTCTGTATAATAGTCTACATTTAATCTACCTCATAATATGCATTCATATATGATTATACACTTGTTCATGCTAATCTGTTTACCACTGTTATTATTATCATCATTTATTAGGAAATAAGTCATAGGAAGTCAAAGAATAATGAGAGAAAAAAGATGAGCAGAAAAAAAGCAGTACTGGCATCTATTCTCCACATTTCTTTAGCATCTTTCTTTTTCAATCTCTTTCTTTTACCTTTTGCATGCTGTATACATCACAACTATATAAAAGAATTTTCATTCTAACAGCTACAAACAATTTTGACCTACATCAATACTTTTGGTCTTCACAACAACTGTGTATGAGATAATTGAACAATGAGTAGACAATGCAAAGCTTTATGGGCTTAACAATTGAAAAATACAGCAGGTGGAATGAAGAAGGCCAGTCCAGCAATTACACAGCCATAACCAAAAGCCACACCTGCAACTACCAATGACATGGGCACTTGTGCAATCAGTCTGTTTTTCTACGGCCAACTCTTCAATCAATTGTATTGCATCCTCTTGGAGTTACTGTGTGATCAACAGATTTGTGCATAAAAACAAATGAAATGATCAGACCATGTTTTTCTAAAATATAACCATTTTAATCACACAGATAAGAGAGTGGCACTTGAGTGGATATTTTTCACTTGAGTTTATTTTCCAGGTCTTCAATAAAATAAAATAAAAAAACAAACAAGTCTTATCAATATTCAAACTTAGCATTTCATGAGGTTTTCACAGGTGGAAGCTGTTCATCGAAGAACTATCATTATTCAGTGAGCATAAAGGGGAATTATGACTATTAGAAAGGATCAAGCAATAAAATATTTTAATTTTACTTTTAATTTCATTTCTAATGCCCTTCAAAGCAGACCTGACCTCATCATAAGCTTTTCATATACTAACTTTTCTATTAAAGCTGAGACTATGATATTCCTGGTAATCTTGGGGATAGGAAGAGGAATTAAACTAATTCTTTCACCAGTACATAAAAATGTATTATCATACAAAGGCCAAACAACTGTGAGTATAAATAGCTAGCTAGATAGCTAGATAGATGAAAGATAGATAATAGATAGATAGAGCTGTAAATGTCATTCAAAATAGTGATCTCTACTGAATATTATCATGTGTACAATGGTACTTTCTATAAGAAACCACAACTAATCCCTAGGCATCATTCCCTGCTATTGAACTAGATGGGTCCTTGTAATATAATTTTTTAAAATGTTATCTTGACCCAGTTTTGAAGTCCTGGCTAGAGGCAAGTCAGTTCCCCTTCCTGAGCCGCTAACTAACTATATACCCAGCCACTTCTTTATCAGGCCCTTAAGCTCCAGGCCACTAAGCTTCACCCACCTTCATCACCCCAAGGCCAGATATAAAACAACTAGGGACAGTCCCTATGCCCAAGAAATTATTTGAATTTGCCAATTTATAGGAAGCCTGGGGAACCTAGCTAACCCACCTCACTGGGAATATATAAGCTGCCCCCTATAGCTACAATTTGCCATTACCCTGTCCCAGCACAACTCCCTGTGTGGGCCTGCCAGATAGCTTTGTCTTGTTTGGAGTTATAAGTAACAAAGAGTTCTGCCTTTCATCTATCCCAGTGTCAGTGTGTTTTGCCCTGCCACCAAAACAAAAACAAAAACAAAAACCTTTAAATCTTATAAAATAGCACTTGGACACTAAAGTCCTTGTGATTAATTGCCATTAATGGAAGAAACCACTCGTGTTTGTGAAACCAATTCATTCAATCCTCATGCTTCTGCACAGATGAACATACCCTGTGTGTGTGAAAAAATGCATTATTATCGCTAATGTTTTACAAAAATACTTTTGCACACATAGCGATTGTTATAAAACATTGTTTTGATAACTTCTGATGTTAACAACCTTCCCTCCTTTCTCCCGTCTACTGTAGTAGAAATTGTAGAAAATATAGAAACAATCACTGATGACTTTTTGGTTAACCACGTTCCAGTGCCGTCTTTATATGATGTAGTGAGCATAATGTTCATAGAACTTTCAGTCCTTTGAATCCCTGGTTCTTTCTACTATCTCACATATTACTGGCTTTGTATGGAACATATAAATATATTATAATCCTATCTAGATTAAAGAGTAAGTAGAAAGAAATTTTAGATAAATTGGATATTAAGCTGTTATAAGAAGGACCAGAACCTGAGAATGAATTGCAAAAATTAATATCAGAGAACAAAGTAGAAGTGTAGGGAATCCTCTAGTGTAAGTATTTTAAGGGTAACAAAGAAATGGGGGAAAGTAAGTAGATTTATTAACCTCAATCATTTATTTATAAGACAGTTACTCTTTCATTTACATACATATAATTACTGAACAGAGAAAGGTAGAAAACTAACATTTATGTAGCAGCTAATGTGTTCTAGGCACTAGCTCAGTGCTTTCACAGTGTTTGTACACTGCACAGAGTCATAATATAATTTCCAATTTACACATGAGGAAACAAGCTTAGAGACTAATGGTTTGCTCAAGTTCACACAACTAATAAAGGTTATGAGCAAGAATTTCACTCCCCAATCAGTTTGAGTCTAAAGCCCATATCATTCATTCCTATAGGAAAAAGAGATCTGTGACAAGATGGTGGCTACAGAACATAGAAGCCAGAGAAAACAGTCAACAATAAATCTGTTCATTTAAATAACTAGCACTGAGATATATAAATTGTTAACAAATGAGATTAAACCAAAAATATAAAAAAATACAAAACATGAAAAGTAGCACATGAAAGGAAAGACATAGGACATATGTGTGAGAAATTGGCATAATATATATATAAGGGTCATTACTATTTCAACAAATTAGTAGCAGAAGCTTTATACCATTATACAGCATAAATCTCATTATTTTATGGTAAATTTTACTTACGTTTGTTTGCTTGTATCTTGAACATTAAATTGTATGGCTATTAATTAATGCAAATATTCAAAGCAGTCACATATAGGCTAATTATTTTACTAATAATTAGTTAAACTAATGAAAAAAAAAAGTGTCTTTTAGTAAATTTACTAGTGTCAGCCTGTTCTATAACAGGTCCCCAGAGTCACATGGATATGCAAGAGTATTACACTCAAAATAACATTATAAGAGTTCCACTTCTAGGAAAATGTAGTGGATGTACTCTACTTATTCCCCTTGCTATATAAAATTAGAAACCATAGACATTATATGTAAAACAGCACAGAAGACTCTGAAAAAGAGAGAAAAGAAAGGCTAGTTAGGGACCGTGTGACCCAAGAAACAACAGTTTCCCTGAGTTTTCTTTTTGTCTCATGTATCCTAGATTTAGAGCCGAAATAAAAACTGGTAATCCCAAAATGCCAATAAAAATAAACAGAAAAAAAAATTCAAGCAAAACCCTCCTCGTAAAGAAATACATACCAATATACTTAATAGTCAAACTCTTGAAAACTAAACATGAAGAAATAGTCTTGAAAGAAGCAAGAGAAAAATGGCACCTTATCTATAGGGGGAAAATCATATTGTAGCATTTTTTCTCACTGGAAACTATTGGGACCAGAGAAAAGTGGTATAAAGTGTTTTAAGTGCTGAAAGAAAAGAACTGTCAAGCCAGTATCCTATATCCAGTGAAAATACTCTTCATCAACAAAGGGGAAATAAGACATTTTCAATTGAAGGAGCACTAATAGAACATGTTGCCAGTATACTTATCCTAATAAACAGCTAAAAGAAGTTCTATAAACAGAAAGAATAGTACAAAAGGAAGAACCTTAGGACATGGGAAGGAAGAAAGCATATAAAGCAAAAATGTGAACAGATGCGTTAGGTGATTTTTCTAATCTTGAGTGTTCTAAACAGTGTTTGACAATTGAAGCAACATTGCTTGATGTGATTCTAGATTTAGACAATTATATTCTAAATAGGAGAGAGTAAAAAGATGAAAAGGGAAATAAGCGTTCTACATTTTGCTCTATTTGATAAAATTATATCAACAGTAGGCATTAATAAGTTTTCAGAGAGATAGATAGACACACAGACAAACAGATAGATAGAAAGAAAAACCTACATCAACTACTAAAAAGTCATATATATATATATATATATATATATATATATATATGAACATTTTTCTTTCAAAGTTAATAACTTAGCAAGACTACATATGACTCCCATTTGTTACAAGTTCTATTTGTACCAAAAACACAGTACACGTTAATGACTTTCAAAAAGAAAAGATATTTGGGCCGGCCGAGTGGCACATTGGTTAAGCGCTGGTTTTGGGATGCCAGTGGTCCCAGTTCGGATCCCACATAAGGGCCAGTGACACTGCCCTCTACAGCTAACAACAGCTCCACCTGGAGCTGGGCTGTGCGAGCCCCGGTGATGGTGTAGGCTGCAGCCCCTGCTGCAGTGGGCTGCAATAGGCTACAGTGAGTGGCCCACAGCCAGCGTGAGTGGCTGGCAGCCAGCATGAGCTGCCAATAGCCGCGGTGAGCGACATCCAGAGGCCAGCGACCGATCTGTCTCATCCAGGAAGAGCGCAATGAAGATACCAACAGTGAAGCAACATCCTCCGCAACTAAACTGAAGAACAAAAAGACAGCAACTTGTCTGTTCCCCTTCCCTGATTCCCCAATGCTGTTCCCCTCCGCCAATTCCCCAATAAAATCTTAAAAAAAAAAAAAAAGAAAAGATATTTAAACTCAATTTAAATATGATGCATAGACAGTTTTAGGTTACATTTTATTATGAAATCATTTTGGGGTTTTTCCAACTTTTAAATAAGAGAAATTCAGTGAGTACCAGAATGGAGTTTATGTGTTACTTTCATTTAGAAAAAAGTAGCATCTACAGTCACTAAAAGGAGTAATGTATAAAGGAAAATTGCTAAATATTTTTCAATATTGTTGATATAAGTAACAATAAATGAAATGTCCATCTTATTAAAGTCATTCATTCTTCAGAAGGTTTTGAAGTGAAAAGGTAAATATTTGCTTAAAGAAATAAGACATACTATGCAGAGTCATCAGTTACAATAGCCCATAAAATGAAAAGGCAAAGCTAAAACACAATAGCTATTTCATGGTGAGTTGGGATTTATGTAATTCTTAAGCAGAAAAAAATTGTTCCCAGAAAAAAATGTCCTTCCATTCCCAGGTTACATAATAATCTGTCCTTAAATTGCAGAATATCACATTTTTATAGAATTCGTTCAGATAAAGAGAATTTAAAGTGCACTAAAGCATAGTTCTCCCATTTAATATTTTGGTGACCAAAATATATTCTTACTTTGTCTAGTTCTTTCAGTGCTCCATATTATTTCATAGATAACTCCTGTTGTTATTAAAGTGTCTATTTTCCTATGAAGAATCTTTTGTTGCATGATATAATAAATACAAAATATTTTATGATGAGAAGTTATGAGTTGCTCTTTGAACTTCATTATTGAAAACTATTTTTTTTCTAATACTGACAGGCAGCAGTAACTTAACAAAATTAATAGTTATTGTGAACAATAGAGATTTCTTTCATGTTTTATTAAATTTATCAGGGTGACACTGATTAACGAAATTACATAGGTTTCAAGCGTAAACTCTGTAACACATCATCTATATATTGTATTGTGTGTTCACTACCCAGAGTCTCTTACAAAAGTTCAAACATTTAGGAATATTTTGGAAACTGCAGCAATTGTTAGATATAAATTTCAAAGTCGTAGTTAGCATACTTTTCACTTTTTTCTAAAACCAAGATACAGGTTTTAATCCTTCCTGTAGAGTCTTGTAAAGATTCTTTTTCAACAATCACTACCTCCTGCAAAAGAATCACTTTAGATTTCACACAGAAGCACTAACAGCATTAGTTACATAGTTGGATAGAAAGACAATATATGAAAACCAATTCCAAAACAAGCAACAATGAGACATGGCAGATTTAAAAATAATTGACAATAATATGTAAAAAAATCAAATACTCAGAAATAAAGCTACCAAAATATGAGCAACTGAAGCAGGATTAATATTAAAGAAAACCAAAATAAATGAAAAGATAGACCAGGTTCATAATTTATAAAATTTAATAACTTAAAGTTATCCATCTAAATTACTCTGTAAACTCAGAAATTACCAGAAGACTTAAAAATCTTTATGGATATGCAAAGTTCAGGAATAGTCAAAAATCTTTAAGAGAAGGAATAGAGGGGTTACAAAAATATCTTGATCTAATGTCATCTATTGTAAAACTGAAGTAATTAAGGCTGTGTCCTTCATATATGAATCCAGAAACTCCCAGAGGACAGAACAGAGAGTCCAGACATGCATAGGACAGTGAGATGGTAAGGGGGAAAGTATAGTTTTTTCAATAAAAGTTATTGGGTCTCTTGGATGGCTACCTGGAAAACAATATGTCTTTATACTTTTTTCACACTACATAGAAAAAAAGAGTGAAGCTTTCCCAGGTTACATAATAATCTGTCCTTAAATTGCAGAATATCACATTTTTATAGAATTCGTTCAGATAAAGAGAATTTAAAGTGCACTAAAGCATAGTTCTCCCATTTAATATTTTGGTGACCAAAATATATTCTTACTTTGTCTAGTTCTTTCAGTGCTCCATATTATTTCATAGATAACTCCTGTTGTTATTAAAGTGTCTATTTTCCTATGAAGAATCATTTGTTGCATGATATAATAAATACAAAATATTTTATGATGAGAAGTTCACATATTTAATGTAAAACCCAATTCACAGTAAAATTTAGCAGAATATCTTCATAACTTAGAGTAGGCAAAACGTTCTTAAACAGGATATAAAATGTGCTAATCATAAAAGAAAAAATGATAAACTAAGCTATATTAAAATTAGAAACTTTTTTAAAAATTGAGATCCTTATTAGGGTAGAAAGGCAAGCCACAAAGGGGGAGAAAATATTTGCCTATATAAGACTTATATCCAGAATATATAAAGAAAAATACACAAAAGGTGCAAATGAGAAATGGCAAATACTCATACAGACACTTGACAGAAGGGGACATCTAAATGGCCAGTAAACATATGAAAAGGTGTTCAATTTCATTAGTTATCAGGCAAATGAATATGTCAACCTTAGCAATCATCAGGTAAATGGGAAAGTGGCTAAAATGAAAACGACAAAAAAATCCTAAATTTTCTTATAAAGCTATAGACCAACCAAAATCAGATGGTATTCACAGGATATATGAATTAGTACAATTCATATGTTGGTACACTACCTTAAGAGAAATATTTTGAAGTATTTATTATACTAATGCTGAACACATTAATAAGCTACAACCCAACTATTCTACATATAGGTATATAACCAACTGAAATACATATGTTTCCTAAAGGCAGGAATTGCAATGTTTATAACAGCACAAATTAAAACAGCTCTGAACTCAAAACTTCTCAAATATCCATCATTAGTAGAATGGATACAATAAATTGTATATTTAGTCAACAGAAAGGATTGTATATTTACTCAATATTCGGAAGCAATGAGAATGAATGATCCTCACCTATATGTGACAAAAATGAATAATCTTACATACATAATATTGAGATGAAGAGACCAGGCACAAAAGACTACATATTGTATAATTCTGTTTATATAAAACACAAAAATAAGGAATACTACTCTATGCTGTTAGAAGGCAAGGTGGGGTTTACGTTTGGGCAAATCAGAAGTGACTGGAAGTGGCATGGAGAGTGGGGAAAAGTTGGTTCTAGGGGAACAGGATGTTCTGTTCCTTTAGCTGGGCCCTGGTTACACAGGTGTGTGCAATTTGTGACAACTCTGCCAGCTATAACAAGTTTGGTATGTGCACTTTTACAAAATATGTTATACTATAATAAAAAGATTCTAAAAGTAATTTTAAAAGAAAAGCCACCACCTGCATGGTGCTTAAAATCTCTAGGCTCTGACATAATTAAAAACTACAAGTTTGAGTTCACACGTTAAAGTGATTGAAACAAGATTAAAATATTTTAATGTAAAACCCAATTCTCTTTTATTTACTTAATTTTACTTTTCATATCATAATAGAATTAATGGTATTATTTTAAAAATCATTTTTAATTAAACTTTTGCACATTTATATAATTCTATCAATGAATTCGCAAACACATTGCAACACATGTTTGCCACCTGGCATTGATTCTGTAAAAGTGAGAAAGGGCAACAAAATCAACCAACAATTATAGGTTATTTTTACTACAAAACAAAACAAAAATACTATTCTAGCTATTTTGTGTGTCTATGGAAAATTTAAAACCCAAGTACCTAAACTAAAGCATTTAATTAAATGCCTCGATTTAAAAAATGCATTTTTCAGTCACTGTGATATCCTTTTTCACCCCACATCTTAGATAATACCTTTGGATCCATTTATGCCATTGTCCCACCTCTACCCTCACTGTTGTGTCCAAGCACTAGAATGAAGTGAACATTTCATTTTCCTTTAAAAATATTTAGTTAAATCCAGTCAGTGTCAATCCAAGGACAAATTGTGACATATTAAAATGGATCCTCGTTTCCAAGTCCTTATTTTTGCCATGCCATCTTGGTACCCCCACACTTACACACACATACTCATGCATACTACCAGGTATCCTGTCTTTCCAGACCTATGCCCGTGGAGGAATCATGCCAACCAGTCCTAATCAGAAACCAAGTACCATGCCAAACTCTTCCTGACCTCCCTGTCCACAAAACTTGCCAATTTTTTATTCTATTCTCTCAAGACCAAGTCTGCTTTCCAAAGGAGAAGCTAAAATTAATCTGACCTATAATCATGTGTTAAACGTACAATAGTCCTTGCTTCTCTTCCCGGGAAAATGTGTCTCTCACACAGCCCTCTTGAGACTATGCTTTAATTTTAAAGCATGATGCTAATGATGAACTCATTAGGCTTCATGGACCATTTGCAAGAAAGATTTTGTGGTCAGAAAAGTGTTCTCAGTACCCTTCTAAGAAGTCTTTTCATGTAAGTATCTCATCTATGGCAGATCTTGTACAATCCACTTTCATAATAATTCAGAATTTACCATCCTCGTTTTAAAAGACAATCATATTAGATCTCAAAAATAGACAATGCTAAAATATTTGTTTGTTAAAAGCAAATTTGAATACAATTCATTATTCAGAACTCCAAATAAACAGTGAAATGTTAGTCACCTTGGCTTAATTTCCTATAGCACAAAAATTTACTTAAATCTTTCTAATTTTATAAAACCTATATTTTGAGAAACTGATGATTTAAAAATATGTCTCACTAGTTTGTATTTTTCAAGCTTTATTTTTCTAACACAGTCTTCAAGCTTTATTTTTCTAACACAGTCTAGAAATTCCAAGCTTATTGGAATGTTCTGACCTTTGAAATTAATAACTAAGTTTTAAATAATTGATCAGTGGTCTGAATATAAAAGAATGCCCAATATAAATTTTGTTCACAATATCTGGGATAGCAAAATACCAGCATTTTACTTTATTTTACTTAAAAAAAAAATATGATCAAAACTAAAAAAAGAAAAATCAATCTTCACATCTTCCTGTACAAAGACAAAACTGCAAATTTAAGCTAAAAAGGCTCATTCTTGATATGATATTTCTCAGCACCCACGCACATGTTATGCATATGAAAACTGGTTTCTTTGAAAATCTTATCTATTTTATAAAGTTACTTAGGAAGATTTTTACAGGAATTTTCAGATGAATATACTTAGAAGAAAAAACAGTATAGATATTATGACTCAGCAGTTGTTTTAGTGTGTGAATACTCTAAAGGTCTTGACATTTATTTTCTTAGAAGGGTATTTCATTATATATTTATAATACCAAAGAAAAAGGTAAAACATATACCCAGCAAAACATTTTGTATTATTGAAAAGCCATGAGTAGTCTGCTGGTGGAGTAATGTAGACAGGAAGTAAATCAACAGCACTGGGACTAAGGTTGTGGCCCAAGTAAAGCCTGACATAGGAGCTCCGTCTGGAAACTTAGAGATGTTAGAGCATTATTATGCTTAATACTGTCTGCTGTATATTATGCTTCCTTTCGTCTTTCCCTCCCTCCCATCTATCCCTAAATAGATACAATACAAAACAAATACTAGTGTTGCTGTTACTTCCAGACTTCCAGAAAAAGAATAGGAAGATTTTGAGGGGGAAAGAGGAGTGTTGAAAGGATACTTTAGACTTAGAGATCAATTATTTTTATTATTCATCAACTTTTTTTTATGAGGAAAAAAACTACTGATGAATTAGTAACACCTAATAACTAAACAGATAAATAAAATAGAACATAACTCATTCAACCAACAATCAGAAATGAAAAGCCACAGACACTGCATAAGTTAGGAGTAAGGGGTACTGTAACGAGGATACAGAAAAAGTTTTCAGTTCCAGATCCCAGAAAGCACTTCTACTCCCTTATGCTCCTCCAAGTCATTTATTCAACAAATATTAATATTGATTTACCTACAATGTACCCAGTACCATGCAGCTATTGAGTCTTTAATGACTTTTGACTATTGGGGAAGACAAGCAATTACACTACATCATGCTATGAGCTCCTTGGTGATCTGCACCTGGAGGCCTGCATGCTATATTAACAAACACTTCATTTCTGCCCTATGAGGAAAGGAAACAGTAGATGAAAAAACTCTTGGAGGAAGTACTTAGTAAAATGCATAACAACTTAGACAATAAGTTACTTCATTTGGACATTAGGAATGTTGACCGGAATCAGATCAGTTTGCAAGCCTTGAAATATTTCTGTGTTCCTTGAAATTGAAGTTGGCTAAGACAGAAACTGATTTCTGCTCAGTGAACATAGTTGCCTTCAAATAACATCCCTGAAATTACCAGAAGAAACCATGAAACTCAGGAATGTAAAGAGGGACTTGCCATAGTTTGCATGTGTCCACAGGAATTTTCACCAACTTTCAGTGGCTTGATGGCATTGTACATGATCTTCAAAACTGATGAGCAATTGCAATGACCCTAAGATGACAAATTGGTACGATGTATATGCTGATATTAATAGATTTAAGATTTGAGTATGTGTAAGATGTCCAGTGTCTGCATTTTCACAGAATTACTTTCTTACTAAAATTCAGCATTTTTAAGTTAAGTGTCCATTACTTAATTTCCCAGCTGGCTCCCAAAGAGGTATTGAAATTGTTCCCTAAAGGTGAAGCCTATTCTGACTCCTAGCCAACCCTAACCAAATCAAAGAAAATATTTGGAAACTTGCAATCACAGCCAAGATCAAGAATCTGTGTGCAGTGGGTTTGAGGATGTGCCCACTAAATTGTAATATGTAAAACTTGGCTTATGGTTCTATTCCAGTTTGATATTTTGTCAGAACCTGCCAAAATTTGAAATGGTTTTCCTCCCTTGGTTCTCTGTAACTTGATTACTTTAATTGGGATCAGATGATAATTTTAGTTCTTGGGGCCAGATGATAATTTCAAGTAAATAAGAGGTGAAATTATTTCCCTATCACGTTTTTCCAAACAAATATAATGCCCATATGTTATCTGAGCTGTTTCTTCTGTCTTTCTGAAAATCAGATTCTTGAACAGTCAGAATGGCTGTCAAGTAAAAGCAAATATGAACTTTGATAAGGAGAAACTTTATAAAAGACTTTTACAGTAGGGAGAATGCCCCTATCAAAAACCTGCAAGTTTCTAAAAATAAAATAAAAAAAACTCTGTAAGGTAGAAGAGATAGTTTTTCTCAGTGTTAATGTTTTCCAAACAATAGGTCTCAATCAGGATGTTGACATTGATACATCAAGATACGTGACAATTCTGTATACAAGGATCTTTTCTCTCCCATCCTCTTAACCTACTTAACCCTGGCAACAACTAATATCTTCTTCATCTCTATAATTTTGCCATTTTGAGAATATTATTGGCTTGTCGGAAAAGTCATTACGTATTTTTTCTGTTTTTCGTTGCAAAAATGCTTCATGACTTTTCCGGCAACCCAATACATAATGGAATCACAGAGCATGTAACTTTTTGGGATAGGCTTTTCCTTTTTTTCACTCAGCAAAATTCTCTGGGAATTCATTAAGGTTGTTGCAAGTATTGATAGTTTATTAATTTTTATTATTGAGTAGTATTTCATTGTATGAATGTACCACTGTTTTAACAGTAATGGACAAAAGGGCAATTTGATTGCTTCCTGTTTGGGGTTCATATGAATAAAGCTCCTACAAACTTTGTGAAAAGCTTTCTCTGTGAACATAATTCTTTACTTCTCTGAAATAAATGACAGAAGTGCATTACGGGCTTTATGGAGGTTATATGTTTAGTACGGGGTATGATCAGAACATACAGTGAATGTTTAAATTTTTAAAAATTTATTACAGTAAAAGACACATTGCCATTATTCCCCTCAGAATATTCCCCCTCACTTTGAACACACTTAACCCCCCATTCTGCCACTTTCTGAAGCAGTTCTGGAAGTCCTTTTTTGGGAATGTCTTTAGTTGTGCTGCTGTGGCTGCCTCCATGTACTGAATCAATTCAAAATGTTTACCTTTCATGGTCATATTACTTTGGGAAAGAGCAAGAAGTTGCATGGAGTAAGATCCAGTGAATAAGGTGGATGAGGATAAACTGTAATGTTTTCATTGGACAGAAATTGCCATACCAGAAGTGATATGTGGCAAGGAGACTTTCTGTTGTTGTGATCACAAAATACGGTGACTGCTGCTGCCAAGTGCCACCCAATGGAAAGGCAAGGGTCTTCAATATGAGAAACAGCACATTGAACCCTAGTAACAGTGTGACAAGTTGCAACATTTTCAGTGCAGTCAGTTGTGTGTGAGCTATGGTTGAGAGGTGTGTTTTAAAGTGTACCATAAACCATGGATCACGAATAACGCATTAACATGAAATGGGCAAATGGTTTCATTCTTCACCATGACAATGCATTGTCATTATATATATATATATATATATATATATATATATATATATATATATATATATATATATATGTATATGTATATATAATTTATCGCAGTCTATAGTCATTATCATTTTATTAGTTAGACCTAATATACGAATCTTATCTCCTTTTATATCCACTTACTCTAATGCATTTGGAATAAAATTGTCTTACATATTTCCTCTACATGCATCTAGAACCATATCAGTCAGTGTTATAACAGTAACCCATTTAGAAATTATAGTAAATATGGATTGGCATGGCTCCTGGCTCACAGAATTCCCCAGCAGCCAGATCTATAATATCCTCCTTTTCCCAGAGGAACTATTTCACTCACACATTAATAATTGGTTCTAACAGGGCAGTCCAATAACAGTACTTTGAATTACCCACATCCTAGAGACGAGCACATGCTCCAGTGTGGACAGTTTCTCTACTCCAACCCTGGGCCACAGAAACTGGACTAAGTAAGGTGTGACATATGTCCACCCAAACAGAGTTCTTTCTCTGATTTTTTCCAAGTGTCGCTGACTGTACACTCCTCTTCTTATCTGGTAATCAAAATGCAAACAGCTGAGCCCAGAGTTTTCCATGGTCTATCCACAATCACGTGTTGAAAAATGGTCAGTGGCAGGAAAGCATTAAGGTAACACACAGAAAGGCCAAAAATGGGAGAAAGGGAAGGAGAAATAAAACACCTTAGTAACATGAGGGTTCTGTTTCTAGTCATTTCAATTTATACTTCTGCAATTCCTGATTTCATAAGCCTATAGTATCTGTTGGTTTACCTAAGAGGTTTCGGGATTTTTTTTTTTGTCACAAGCAACAAGAATACACCTAACTACCATAATCGCAGCTTGCTGCCTCTCTCATCTGACAGGTTAGCTTTAAACTCATATTCCTTTCCACCTACCTTTATACCCATTTGAATTATAAATACATGAGATTTAGCTTAGATAATATATCTATTTTTAAACATTTATAATCAGAAACATTTCTCCAATATTCAAAAGAATGATGTTATCCTATTTATAAACTAAAAACAGTTGGCTTGTTTGTGGAATTATCATGCTAGAAGGTTATAGTTATTTTCTTGGTTTGTTGGATTCCCAGTAGCATTGTAATGATGTCAATTTATATGATTTTATTTCCCTAAAGGGTTTTATCTATGCTATTTATGCATTCTAAACTGGAAAAAAAAAGTCAGAGAAAAGAAAGTGTAATTCTTCATGTGACTTCTAGAATATGCTTAGCATCCCAATTTTTTACATTAGCTTTTTCACTTCAGTTCCATTTATAGTATTCCAAAACTGCTGAGAAATTATCCCCTCAAAGAAAATAAGTTCATATCCTTAATAGCTGTGCTCAGATGAGGATACTAATCTCTGCCTTACAGAATCATTCTAAAGATAAAATGAGTTGTCTTGTCTCCCCAATTACCCTGAAAAGCTCCTTGAATAAGGTCTTTTTCCCCTTATACTGTGCCAGCAGAGCATTTTCTTTTCCTGAAAGGCCCACAAAATTTTTACTGATCTATTAAAAGCATAGTATAGGTGTCTTCCTATTCTGAGCATTTTAATCCCAAAGCTGTTTGGTGGATAAAGCAAGGCAGAGTCTATAGTAGGCAAGAGACTGGTTGCTTCAGTGGTCCAGCGCAGGGTGTCAGAGTCTAAGTAGAGTGAGGAACCTGTCACTACAGAGGGGACAGCACGGCTTGAGGAGTCAGAGTTCACACAATGTCAGCACCCAAGGAGGGTAAGCAGTGATCCCATGGAATTGGGAATGTGAGTACCCAGGTATGGAGAATTAGAGCCTAAGAAGGAAAAGTATAGCATCCTCACAGGGGAGAAAGTAAAAGCAATGATGAGAGATTAAATACACATAAAGCGATCAATTAAATAAAAGAATCAGAGCACCCGGACAAATGGCTTATTCTAGGTTGGGGGCAAAGAAAGTACAAGATGAGCCTGAAACACATTTTAATTTTTAGAAAATAAGAACATATGCAAAGATCAACAGGAAACCTGTGAAAACAGCCAGCTTGAAGGAACTCAAATTGACCAGATCCAGGAACAATATGAGCATCAAAATAAATGAAAATATCAGTGGATTATAAGTCATTGAACAAAAAAAAAGGAAAACAAGAATTCATGTATTATGAAAAATAAGTGAATAAATTAAAAGATTGAAAAGAAAGTGATATTTTCATAGATTCAGAGTAACCCCCTAAATGATACTTATTAGTTTCAAAATAAAAAAGATAACTAAACTTGAGTCATCTTGTTTATTAAGGGATCCAAGTGAACATCATCAGTAATAGGACAAATTGAAACAGTGCACCACCAAATAGCATACAATGAGAGAAACACAGCACCATTTCTGTAACACTCCTGCCAAAGATGAATAGCTTGAATCTAAATATATGGGAACATCAGAAAACTGCAAATGCAGGGCTATTGCACAAAACAATTAGACATTAATCCTCAAAAATCAAGATCATGAGATCGAGGTAAGATGGAGGAACTGTTGCTGATTAAAGAAGACTAACAACTAAATGCAGTTTAGTGTTTCTAAACTACAATAGATCCCTTTGTCATTTACAAATCACATTACTAGGAAAATTGGCAAAATTGGAATAGGACCTGAATATTACATTGTAAAATATATTGGTGTTAAATTTCTGGTTTTGATGGTTATATTATGGTTACTTAAGAGGGTGTTTTTGTTTGTGGGACAAAATATTACATACAGCTTCAGAAGTAGTGGAATGTTATTGGGCAACAGGTTGGCAAGTTAATCTCAAATGAGTCAGAAAAAAAACCCACACATATTCTTTGTCCTGCATATCCAGCTTTTCTGTATGTTTATTTGTTACAAAATTAATGAAAATACTACTGATGTGGACAAAAAAAAGGGCCATATACTAAACCTGACAAGTTCAGGGAGGCCTGCATGGCAGTCCCTGAAAACTCAGATACTGAAATTAACCACCTAGGATGGTTTGAACATAAAAATTCCTAGTTAAAAGTGGGCCATGGCGGGTAGTCATCTCCTTGGCATACAGCTTTCTTGAGAAAGGTTAATCTTGACCTTAAGAGAGCCTTCCTTTTTTTTTTTTCTTTTCCATGTAAGATACTAGACCCTTGGAATTTTAAAGTATCCCTTTTTCTGGACCCCTCAGGGCACAACCAACTGCACAAGAATAAGAGAATACAGAATCCCTCATTGTTATCTTGTTCCCTTGAATACCATCTCTATGTGCTGTAAATATTAATTTACCCATCAATGTAAAATAAAAATGTGTCTCTCCATTTCACTTTTTACCCAATCCCAGAGATTTCCCTACTTTACTTTCTCCTTAATCTACTCCAATGAATTTCATGTAACCCTCCTAACATCTCCTCCTTTGACTGTAATGTACAGTATAAAATAAACTGCAAAACTGCCATTATGCGGAGCATTTCCCTAATCCATTTAGATTTTGCACCCCAGCAATTGTCGTCAGTTTGGCTCAAATGAACTCATTGAAGTTCTCTACAGGTTTGGACATTTCTTACATTGACACTTACTAACATTATGGAATATTAAAATACTCTATAAGTAAAAACCTTTACACATACACACAATAAAACTGTAATACAAACTATTTCATGTGCTGTTTACACAGTTAACCAGCATACTTCTAGACAGACATGAAGCATAATCTCTTTAAATGAAAAGCAAAACAACCACTATAAAATAAAAATACACAAACAACCTATTTGTGTCAAGTAATTGTGTTGTATCACTCTATAAGATGCATAAGTGATTTGGCTCCACTTTTCACTTTACCTCATGTGCTTTTCCATTAGGTAAGAAAAGTTATTTCAATTCCCTTTACACACCACATTGTAATTGTGAGTTTTAGTGTATCAGCCACACTATGAGGACCCTTGTTTTATTTAGCTTTGCACTTCTTCCAAACAACCACAATAATTATTTACAAAGGCTATTTTCATGGATTTGGGGGCAGTCTGATGAATATGGGGATGATCATTATCACTTGAAATTAATGAACTGTGCTAAAAGAAGATGCCCTTAGGGCACATCAGCATACCTGAGGAGGTCTGAGACAAGAGTGGATGACAGAATCAAAATATTGACATGAACATCTAAACAGAAAATGTATAGAGCCATAGCCTCTATTTTTTAATCTATAGATAATATACGTTTGCCTCCTCCTCCTTATCCTCTTCTAGGAGAATTGCCTTTGTCTCAGGTGTAGAGCCCTGAGATCTTTGTACAAGACTCTCCATGGCCATCGTTTATTGTGCAGGGAGTAGATACCTAACAAGAGAGAATATCTCCATGGACTAGACTAGGCCAATTAAAATCTGTCTTCAAGGATTTCAGGATGGAATAAGCAAAGGGCAGATATTGGACAAGTGACTATAGGTACAGAAGCTAGAAAACTAGCCTGAGTGAGGAATGAGGAACAAAGAGGGGTGGGGACAGAAAGACCAATCAATTCCATGAGGAAACTGTACAAGTGCTGCCTGGTCTAAATTTTCCAGGGCTGGTTCTAGTTCCAACCTCACTTCTTGCCTTTGGCTTTTATGTGATATCTTGGCAGAAAAGAATACTTAGAGAAACAAGGTAAGTTTGCCTGGAGCACTTTGCAAATTGGAGAGTGGGAAGAAGTCACACAGATGGCCACAAACTGGTTTATGTAGGACTTTGTGGGCCCTGGAAAATTTTTTGAATTATTCTGACTAAAATAAAAAGTCACTGGAGTTTTGTTTGTTTTGTTTTGAAGTCAGAACACAAGGCACAAAAAGTGAGTAAAGTATTCCTGTAACATGATCGATTTTATATACACCCAACACACACACACAACAACAAAAACAACAACTTGTGATCAAGTATACAACACTTTCAGAAATCCAAAAGATTCTTGTCCCATTTAACATCCTTTCTCCCCTTAGAGGTAACTACTAATTTGACATCTATTAAGAAGACTAGTTTTTTGTTTTGCTTTTCTGTTATTGAATAGGGGTGATGCTATAGCTAAATTTTGTTTCTATTTCATTCGACAACATAATAACATCTTTCAGATTTTCCATGTTTTGCATATATATATATATTTTTTTTTTCAGATTGCAAAGAACTATTCCATTATATAAATATACCACAATTTATTCATTCTTTAGTTGTTGAACATTTGGGTGCCTTCTAACTTTAGAGTATTATGAATAAAACCGCCAGCAATATTCTCATACCTATCTTCTTTTCTACACATGCACTCATTTTTGTTATATATATATAACTAGAAATGGAATTGCTTGGTCAAAAAACCATGTAAGGATATTCCAAAGTGATTTTACCAATATATAGTCCAACCAGAATGTATCAGGTGTAATGTATAATATATAAATATATAATGTCCTTGCTAACACTTGTTATTATCAAGCTCTTTAAAATGGACCATTATTTTGAGTGCACACTAATACTGCATAATGATTTTAATTTGCATTTTTTTGATGACTAACAAGGTTGAGCACCTTTTCATATGTGAAGTGTCCATTTGAATGTTCTTTGTTTTGAACTGTTTATTTAAGAACTTTTTGCTTACTTTCGATTATTAGGGTACTTTTTATGTTTTAAATTGATTTGTAGTTCTTTAAATATTCCATATATAAATCCTTTCTGAATTTAATATTGCCCAATATCCTCTCTCAGTATGTGGTTTCCTTTTTCACTTTCATAATGAAGTCTTTTAATAATCAGAATTTTTTTTTTACTTTTAATTAAGTCCAATTTATCTATTCTTTTCCTCTTACAGTTGGTTAGTGGTTTTTGTGTCCCATTTAAGAAAGTTATGCCTACTTGTTGAGCTTCAAAGATAGTCCCCTTTTTTTATAGAAGCTTTATTATTGACTTTACATATTGACATATGCAATGCACTTGTGCTTGAGTTTTTGTATGGATTTAGTAGAGGTTAAGGTTCACTTGTTTCCATGTGGATATTCAATTAATTAAGCATTATTTATTTAAAAAAAATTTCCCAACTGAACAGCAATGGCACTTTATTGTATATCGAGTGAGTATGTATATCAAATTTATTCTCTGTTTTGTTATTTTCTCTTCCTTGCACCAATAATGCAGCAGTTTAATTTCATTCTTTTATAATGTCTCAAAAATTTACTAATATAAATCCTTTTATGTGTTCTTTAATATTGTTTGGCTATTCTGCATCCTTTAAGTTTTTATATAATTTGCAGCATCTACTTGTCAATTTTTATACACACACATATAACTACTGGAATTTTTAGTGGGATTGTATGAAGTCTGAAGCTTATTTTCGGAAGCCCTAATGCTTGTATAATATTGAGTCATTCAATCCACAGCATGATAAGCCTCTATATTTATTTTAGGGGTCATTAATTTGTTTCAACAATATTTTACAGTTTTCAATGTACAAGTCTTACATATCTTTAATAAGATGGTTTTGATACTATTATAAATAGTATACTTGAATTTGTTTTGTAATTTGTTTGTATGTTGAAATATTATTTATTTTTATGCATAAACTTTGTATCCCTTGTATATTAATCTTATATATTTGTTGTATATAGACCTTGGATTATTTTATATTGACTTGCTGATTCACTTAATAATTCTACAGTTTTTTGTAGAGCCTTTTGGAGTTTCTATTTAAACAACATGATATTTGCAAATAATGACATTTTTAATTTTTTTCTTTCAAAATTTTATGTCTTATATATTTTCTTGCCTTATTAACCAGGCTAAGACTCACAAAAGATCCAAAGTAGCAAAGTCATAGGATAATATTCTTGCTACTATAAAGTCCACATTTAACATGTAACATTCTTTTTATAAGGAACAAGAATAGAGGAAGGTCTCCCAATTAATTTCCTATATCTTTAGTTCAGGCTAGTTATGATGTTGGTTTTGACCAGGAAAGTTGCTGTATAGGTGGCAAGAAATAATCACATTGTAAATATACTTGGAATGTAAAACCAATGGGAGTTTCTGATGATAAGTATGATGATAAGAGGAACCCAAAAAGACTTCAGCTTTTGGTGTTGTTTAATTATTCAAATGAATAAAAGGAGTGGCAATTCATTAAGATGAGAAGACTGTGAGAAAATCAGGTTGTGCATTGGGCAAAGACCAGAAATTGCATATTCATTTTTTAACATATTAATTTTGAGTTAGCTATTTTCTAAATAAATAGGTTTAGTTAGTGTTTAGATATAACACTCAAGTTTAGGAAGGTTTTAGTTCTTTCGATATATATTTGGAAGTCATCAGCATTTAAATGATATTTAAAACCACAGGGTATTTGAAAAAAACATAGTCAAAGAGGAGGAAAAATATAAAGACTTAAATGTGGGACACTTCAACATTTATAAAATAGAAGGATTAAAGAAATATAATAAAGCATAATGAAAAGGAACAGCCACTAATGTAAGAGAAAACCATGAGAGTACATTTCTCCCAGTAGCCAACAGAGTAAAGTGCTTGAAAAGCAAAAGGAATGATCAACTATGTCAAATGCTGCTGATAGTTCTTCTAAAGTGATGACTGAGAATTCACTATTGGATTTAACTACTTGGAGGTCATTAAATAATGAGAATTAGAATTCACATTGGTGAATCTCACACAAAAAGTGGTCCTACTTAATGACAAAGACCATATACAGGAAGACCATATAACTCAGTACTAATGAACTCAGAGTCATCTGTCAACATTAGTAGTTTTTTTAGG
This sequence comes from Aselliscus stoliczkanus, assembly GCA_033961575.1. Taxonomy (NCBI): domain Eukaryota; kingdom Metazoa; phylum Chordata; class Mammalia; order Chiroptera; family Hipposideridae; genus Aselliscus; species Aselliscus stoliczkanus. Next base: position 43,369,417 of record CM066729.1, read on the forward strand.
CTATAAAAAAAATTATAAGTGCTTAAATCAGTAAAAGTTTTGAAATGGTAGCTATATTTTCTTTTCCATCATTATCTTCCAGTTTGTGCAAAATTTGTCTTAATTCTCCAGCCTTTTCTTTCTGCATTTTTCTTATCTTTGATTTCCTCTCTTATACCCAAAGCAACAAACACTCTAATGATCAAATGTAATTGCCTTATGCCTTATTCACTTTGAAATGTAAAGAGCACTTGTATTTTAAAAGATAACCACTGGTTCAAAATATTTGTAATACGTAGGTGTTCATCACTAATGGTAAAATTTAATCATTTCCTTGGTTGATTTTTATGGGCCTTTCATATTATGCTACTTGGCAACCAATGGTTGAAATGAATGCAAACATTCATGAAGAACTGAGGCACAAATTGTCAGTATTCTAATACTATATTGTATCTACACAGCAGCCTACCCATCTGCCCCCATGCACCTTCCCATAAAGAGAGGAGCTTCTATAAAGACAGATCCTTTTAGGGACATTGCTTTAACATTATGACTACCCTACTTGTATCTCGGTTTGGCCCCATAAGATGGCTGGTTAGTCAATGACATATAAGATTCCTCAATTATGAACAACCTAAGACAGGCACAGTCAATGGGCACCATACAGAGGAATCACAGAGTTGATGAGAGTGGGCACAGACCCTCTCTTGGAGCTGACAGCCAGCTTCTGTACTTAATGGTGTGATAATATCTGTTCTCCGTGTAATCCTATCAGTGAGTTTTGGCATAAGAGGTTTCTGTCTCTTAGGGAGGTGCATGTAACTACATCATGGGACTTTCGGTAATGGCAGCCTGCATGCATGGGTGATTTGGCCCTGAGCTAAGTTCTCAGGTATGAGATTCACAGACCGTGGAAGATACAGTGATCCTTTCTTGTGTGTGTGACAATAAAAGGAGATTTTAGGCCAGATTTGGAGCTCAGTCCATGAGACTTGAGTCCCCTGGTACCACATGCATTTTCTCTCTCTTTCTTAACCTTTCCCCATCCCTTCTCACTGTCCCACTGTTCTGTCATGCTGGACACAACATAGAACTACTGAGGAGAGTTCTTGTGTTTAAAAGTTTCCAAGCCTATGCTCAGCCTGATCTGTGAGCGGCTGATTGGGACAGGCTGAGACTGGGAGTTCTCCTGGGAGGGTTGGGCCGTGAGCTGCGTGCCTGCGTGATCCAGCCAGGGTTCTCCTGGTGATCTATCTAATACATCAAAGCAATCCCAGAGCGACAGCCAGAATGGGGAAACAAAGAAACATGTCACATGTAAAAGATCAGAAGAAACCTCCAGAAATGGAACCAAATGAATCAGAGGGATCCAACCTTTCAGAGACACAGTTTAGAACACTGATGATAAGAATGTTTAAGGAACTTAGCGAGGACATAAAGAAGGATAGGGAAACCATAAAAAACAACCTGTTAGAACTAAAGAATACAATAACTGAAATGAAGAACACACTCGAAGGAATCACCAGTAGAGTAGATGAAGCAGAGGAGGGGATCAGCGATTTGGAAGATAAAATAGCAGAACTCACCCTGTTGGCACAGCAAAAAGACCAAAGAATAAAAAACAATGAAAATAGATTAAGAGCCCTATGGGACAAGGTGAAGCGCAACCACCTTAGAATCATAGGGATACCAGAAGGAGAAGAGAAGAAGCAAGGGGTCGAAAAGGTATTTGAAAAAATAATGACTGAAAACTTCCCTACCCTGGTGAAGGAAATCAACATACATGCCCAGGAAGTGCAGAGGGTTCCAAACAAGCTGAACCCAAACAGGTCCACACCAAGACACATCATAGTGAAAATGGCAAAGGTTAAAGACAGAGACAGAATCCTAGAGGCTGCAAGAGAAAGACAGCAGGTTACATACAAAGGAACTCCTGTTAGACTAACAGCTGACTTGTCTACAGAAACTCTGCAGGCCAGAAGGGAGTGGCAGGAGATACTCAAAGTGACACAAAATAAAGGCCTACAGCCAAGATTGCTCTACCCAGCACGGCTATCACTTAAAATTGAAGGAGAAATAAAGAGCTTCTCAGAAAAGAATAAGCTTAAGGAATTCATTACCACCAAGCCAGCATTGCAAGAAATGTTAAAAGGACTTTTTTAAACAAAAGAAAGGGGTAAACAAGCTAACCCAGAGAGACAATTTAAGAAGATTGACGTCATATCAAGCAGATATAAAGGAAAAACTGATGGTTGCTGGTTGGGAGGGAGTGGGGAAGAGGGAGAGGGGAAGGTTTTGGACAGTGTATGTGGGACTACAATGTTGCCGCAGGGATATGGGGGCAGTTCTGGGAATGTAATTGATAATGTTGTGAAGAGACTATTATGTTGTGAGAAATAAGTCAGTCGGAGAAGGACAGGTACCATGTGATCTCACTTGTGTGTGGAGTCTGAAGAACTGAGTGAACGATCAAAGTAAACAGACTCATAGATGTAGAGGAAAAACTGAGGGTTGCTAGTTGGGCGGGGGTGGGGATGGGGGGAAGGGGAAGGGATTAGACAGCATAAATAGACAAGTACAGTATTGCCACAGGGATATGAAACAGAGTTCAGGGAATATAATAATGTTGTAAAAATTTTGTGGCGTTTCAGATAGTCACATGTCTTGTTAGGGAGACCACTTCATGGATGGAGTAGAGGCTTGATCACTGCACTGTACAACTGAAGCTGGTGTTGTATAGTATTGTATGCCAACTGCAACTGAATATGTGGGTGGTCATGGAATGTGGAGTATACTGTGGAGGGGAGTCAGGGGAGTTGTGATGGATATGTATGATATGGGGGGGAGTGGGGTGGTGAACTGGGGGAGGGGGGTTTTCACTTTGGGGGGTAAAGAGTATAACTATTGTATTGTGTTGTACACCGAAAACTAATAAAATAAAAAAAAAATAATAATAATTAAAAAAAAAATAAAAATAAAAAAAAAATAAAAGTTTCCAAGCCTGGATCTACTTCTCACAGAAAAGAAAAATTAATCTTGTTAAGTCTTATGGTAATCGGATTTTGTAAGTTTATTTTGATTCTGGATTTCTTATATCATTTCACATTTATTTCCAATTACAAGACTATGTATAGTATTGGAATTATTATTTAGGTCTCTTATTAGAAGTATTACCTTAGATTAAGGCATGCCTGTGTTTAAACAGCCATGTGTCCTTTTGTTAATATAATTCCCAAATACTTAGCAGGAACATAGTCACCAATTTTTGTTAATGATTTATATAGAATGTGCACATGTTCCTCAAATGTTCTCTTTTGTAAAATTTGCTGATGCAAGCGTGAAGGTCAGTAGAATTTAGCTCAATACATTTGTTTCTTCTTTAGCTATGTTTTCCCTCTTAACCCACTGCCAAAAACTGAGGTAGTTTATTATAGTCCAAATAATCTAATTCAATCAAAATAACTTTTAAAGTTTAATCATAGAGGTAGTTTTGGATGCATGATGGAGAGGATAGACCTGACACATGTGAAGACCAAATTTACATGCTTGAAATAATATAATGAATCTCATTCCCCATCTCAGAGTGGGTTAATGATTAAATATAAGACTATTGTATAAATCAACAAATGCAATATTTTTTTTTTCTGCTATACCACTACAGTTCCTGGTCAGACATTGAGAAATGAAACATTTAGAGTATCCTTTAAGAAACTTATTTTTTCTACACATTTTACAAAGACCCAATAGATTCCTATTATTTAAGACCCTTGAGTATTATGTTTACATTCAAGAACGATACAATTCAATAAGAAACCAAGCTAAATTTATTACAACTCAGCTGGAGACAAAACACTTCCAGGTTAGTTAATGAAATACTTCCTAATCTTTATTCAAGTTCCCTGAAAGTATGTTTCCAGTAACTCAAACTAAGGTTACAATATAAAGATTCTTTGAATGCTGATTTGTCTCATTTAGCTATAAATGTAGGATCCTTTGAATCATCTTTCTAAGAAAATTATATAAAGCAATTAAAAAGGGAAAAAGTTCTATTAAAGGTAGAGAAGATATGCAATTTGTTTATCTTCTAAAAGAATATATTTTTTTTTAAGTTTTGAGTTCAGGGATTGCATACTCTCCTAAAATACAATTTAAAAATATATTATAGAGATTTTAGTAAATAAACTCAGAAAAGGATGTTTAAAGTCTGTACTTTTTTGAATAATTCAATTGACTTTCCACAGAAAGGAAACAGGCATCCTTTAGAGTGAAGTCAATTATAACTTCATTTTTCTAACTCCCTTTGGGATAGAAACTTCCTGGAAATTGCTGTCATAAGTCAAACTCAGAAATTCAGTTCCTAATGTTATAATTTTTAAAACTTCAGCCATTTATTTTAAATAGTTGAGCAACTGCATTGGAAATTGATAAGTAAATCAATATAAAATACTCTTTGAATGTATTATGATTAATATCAACTAAATCAATTTTTAGGCAATATTAATTGATTCTATAATTGGAAGAGGTAATCGTAGAGCTTACTTACTGGTCCTGGAAGTGAGAGGTGCAAAGGATTCAAAAGGGAGACACAAAAGGGATATCACTCAAAAAGTTTACGCAATCTTCAATTCTGTATAAGGAAAAGAAGTAAACAGAACTTGTCATAGAGTAAGGTGAAGGAGACACCTGTTTAGGTTTTTGCTGTGAGCAGAAAGCAAAAAGTAATGTCTCTCCCATGAATTCCTAAATGCAATGCATATGGCTTTGGACCCTCCTTTCTACCACCCAAGTGATTCACAAAACCTCAAGAGAAAGATTTTTTTTTTAAATTTATATATATTTTTAATTAGCTTCAGGTGTACAACAAAGTGCCATAGTTATACTTTTTACCCCTCAAAGTGACAACCCCCCTCCCCCAATTCTCCCCTCCCACTCCTCCCCCCATATCATACTATCTATTATAATTCCTTTGACTCCCTTCCACCATATAATCCACATCCCGTGACTGTCAATATATTCAACTACAGTTGGCATACAATATTATACAACATCAATTTCAGGTGTACAGTGCAGTGATCAAGCCTCTACTCCATCCATGAAGTGGTCTCCCTAACAAAACATGTGACCATCTGACACCCCACAAAATTTTAACATTATATTCCCCAAACTGTCTTTCATATCCCTGTGACAATACTGTAGTTACCTATTTATGCTGTCTCATCCTTTCCCCTTCTCCCTTATTCCCACCCCCCTCCCAACTAATTTAGAGTAATCCCTGTTTGGTCACCAATCATATGATTAGAAGCAGCATTAGAATCTCTTTGGAGAAACACACTTTTAAACAGGCCTCAGAAATACCCACAGAATAAAGTTTCAAGTCCATGAGCCTACAATCACAAAACATACAAGGAAACAAGCCACCAAGACAAAGAATCAGTAGAAATAACTAAGTCATATATGCAAAATCAGACTTGCAAAAATTTCAGGTATTTTATCAGCTGCAGAATATAAGATTTATATGTTTAAACAAATAGAAGATGATTAAATATATGACTGTGGGGTAAGAGACTATAAAAATTGGCCAAGTGTGTTTGAAAGATAATAAAATGGAAAGCTGAGAAATGGAAATATACTAATTGAAGTTAAAATCCAACAGATGTTTTTTAGACAGCAAATTTAAAGCACCAAAGAGAATATTAATGAAAGGAAATATGTAATAAAGGAATTACCTATAAAGGAGTACACTAATATGAAGGGAAAAAAAAAACAACAACAATAGATCTTAGGTGACATGGAGAAACAAGAGAGATGTTGAAACATTCATCTATTATAGTGGGGTATTCAAAAAAAGAAAAACACACGTGAGTCTAGGCAAAAGTTAAAATTTCCATAATTGCTGTTAATTGCCAATCATCACGTCCTGGAATTCCAAAAAATTTCCACCATAATAAGTAAAAGGAAACTGATAACAAGACCCAAAATACAGAAATTTCTAAACCCTAAAATAATAAGATATCTTAAACATATCCAGAGAGGGAAAAAAAAAAAAAAAAGGATAGATCATTTCACAAACATTCACTCTCATCTCTGTGGAGGCAGTGCATTTCCCTATTGAAGCTAAGGTACTCGGTGTCTTCCTTTGGTCTCATGATAGGCAGAATATTTTAGTTTTGGCCCAGTCTTATCATTTTTTTTTGGCCAATTTGTGTTAGCAGACCTGTCCCCAGATAATTAAAAAGTTGTGCATGAGTTCTCACAATGCTGCCTTTTCCCATTAAAAGGACATGTTCTGATTAGCCTGCTTACAAGCAGAAAGAGACACAGCCCATGTATCTAACACACCTTGGACCAAGCTTAGTCAATCACAGATTTTATCAGCAGATCCCCCAGGTAACCCCATAACCACAAGAATACATAACTGTTTTTAAGCTACTAAGTTTTGTAACAGTTTTAATACATTATTGAGACAAAAGCTAAGCATTATACACACTGATGAGAAGTGGGTTACTTCAATAACAAAAACTCAAAATATGTGGCAGTTGATTTGGGACCCGGGAACAACCAACAAAGAAACTATTGTAAGAGGCTGGAAAATGGTAATATCTGTGGTGAGAAGCTGAAAAGGTAACAACCTAGCTATGTAGTAGAATAACATTTGGTCAAAGCATTGTATGAGATTAGGAGAAAAGTAGAGTATGTATATAATAAGCTTATTGAGTTGGAGGAGAAAACCTCAGACAAGATGTACAAAGCATGAATTGTTAAATTTTGTTGTTTTGTTTTGTTTGTTTTTTTGTTTTGTTTTGTTTTACCACATAAATTTCATAAGAAATCACTGGTGTTAAGGAAAATCACCAGTTTGTAGGCAAAATTTAGTAGCCATTTATAAAGTCAATTAATTTCAAGTTGGAAAGATGAAGTTATTTTCTATCAAATAAAAGATGTGACTTTTACACTATGGCCCTATGGAAAAGACCAAATCAAGGGCTGTGGCAGTACAATAGGGCCTCAAGGGGAAGATGAAGAATGGAGCTGGAATACCCTTTGCCCTTTATAAACTCAATAAGCTTCCCATGATTCCTAGCTTGGTTGGTGCTCAAAAGCCGTTCATGAAACTCCTATGGCATTAGTGGCCTTATCTTTACTGGGCTACTCACGTTTGCCACTAACTTTCACAAAAGACATGGGAGTTGTGTTAGTTTCCTAGGGTTGCCATAACAAATTGCCACAGGCTGGGTGGCCTAAAAGAACAAAAATTTATTCTCTCACAGTTCTGAATGCTAGAAGTATAAAATCAAGGTGTTGGCAGGGCCATGCTTCCTTTGAAGTCTCTAGAGAAGGATCCTTGCTTCTTTCTAGCTGTGGTGGCTTCTATCCTTCACATTCCTTAGCTATCACTCAAAGGCACAGAACTGATGAACAGCTAGGTGTGTGCAGTTGGCTTTTCTAGACCATAAAGCCCGCAGAGGGGATTGATGAAAGCTGATATTAGAGAATGGAGACCTTAATTGCCAAATGAACTGTGTGGACTTTCACTTTAAAACAACAGGGAGTCATGTTATAGAATGATTTTAAGCAGAAGAATGTGACACGATTCAATCTTAGTGTAAAATATATACCTGCAAACATGATGTCCACCCACACACATTCCAACTTGGGTTATTTTCCTTCTACTCTTCATAAAATAAGTGTGCTCCTTAGATTTGCACAGTCCAAACCGACATTGCCAGAAAAATAATTATATAATAGTCTATATAAGATCTATATAAGATTATACAGTCATTATATATAATATTTTTCCTAGTATCAGTCATGCTCTTTATTCTACTAACTCCTCATTTCTTACAAAAGTGAATGCACTACACTAATTGCTTTATGCTTTTGTTTCATTACTTTTCCAAGTATTCAAGGTTAAACTTGCACATCAATGAGTTTGCATTACTAACCTAGAGAAAAGTCTTGATTGTGCCTTTTAAATTCAAAGAACAAATTCACTGAATCACCAGAGTCAAATCAGTTTGTATTTTGCAACAAAATTTACATTACAAATACAAGTAAAATAATCACAAACACATTGCTACACATTGCAATGTGACAATGTCACTTTTTTTATTCCTGTAAAAAAGAATGAATCACACACCAAAACAGAATTGCTAAAACATTCCTTGTCTGAATCTTCATCAGGCTCAATGCAGTTGCAATTGATCTCTTGTGTTCTCAGAAAAAAGAAGCAAGTGGCCAATTAAAGTAGGAATGAGCCCATTGAATGGTCAATTTTTGGTAGGTATTAAGTTGCAGATGTAAGAAATTGGATCTAACCTACTCAGAAAACTGTGACATGCACAGAGAAATAAACAGAGGAAGGCACCTTGGTATTAGTTTGGTCTCTTACAACTACCAAGATAAGAAATAAAACCAGTAGATTTCTCACTCAGAAGTATTTGTATAAATCCATGGCTTTCAGAACAGTTTTTCCTTAATGTTATTAATAAATGCAACCATCTCTTCTGGTTATATATACACTTTACCAATAAAATCACAGAACAGAGGAAACAGAGACATAAATTAATGTTGGCTACAACTTCAACATTACTTCTTCAGCAATAACAATATCGCAACATTGTTTGTGCTTTCAAACTGTAATTAAATGTCCATCTTGGTAAAAGAGAGTGTGTGTGTGTGTCTATTTGGGACTGTGGGTGGGCAGATATCTGGAGAGCTATATTGACATACATAATAAAACCTGACCAAAAAAAAAAAAAAAAACCACTTCCTGGCATGTTTTAAAAATCACGCTCCTTTTTACAATACTTGAATCCGGAAAAACTATAATAAGGTTTTGTTTAAGGCTGTAGATTGAGAACTGTAGGTCCTGTAAAACCTTACTTGGAACTCCCAAGAATTAAGGACCAACAGACTATAAAAATGGGGCAAAGATCCAAATAACTAGTCAGAGCAATTAGGGGGAAAAAGTCCTGAAATCAAAATAGCTCTAGCTCATTTGTGAGTAAGCTTACACACACACACACACACACACACACACACACACACACACACTTACTCACACATAGCCAGGACTCGTATTTTGTAGTCTGATGTAATTCTTATAATCACTAGTACCATTCCAGCACAGAGCATACATCCTTTTCAACTGTTGCAGTAAACAGATCTAACTGGAAATCAGATTCCTGCCTTTCAACTCTAGCCATTCCATTAATTCTATGAACTTCAGCCAATTGCATCACTTCTTTAGGTCTCAGCTTTCCTCATTGGTAAAATTAATGGGTTAGACTTAATGATTTCAGAAGTTCTAGTAACGTGTTACATTCAATGATTCTACACTTAGTATAAAAGGGCAAATCTATCTTCCATATTCCTAAACTACAAGTATGCTACTGATATATTTCTTTTACAGCAAATGACCAAAAGTATCCAAGAAAAATCATAACATAGTTTTTATTTAAAAGAAACCCTGACCCAAAGTTTGATCAATTCACTATGCAAATATTGACTGAAGCAAAATTTTATTGAATCATTCCTTCAAACTACTCACTCAATATTTTCATGGCATTGTAGAGCACCCCTTGCAGCTGAATGACAATAGTACTTATATATTTCCATTGATCCAGAATACATACCCTGCAGAGCCAGTTTGTTGTTTCCTTAGACAATTTGGACTCAGTATTTTCCTTCTATTGAGCTGAAATCTAACTCCCTATGGCTTCAACTCCTTTTCCCAAGCTCTAATCTTTTGGAGGGCCATGCATAACGAGTTTAATCCCACTTCTTGATAACTCTTAAAATATTTGAAGAAAGCAATCATATTTTCTCTAATCTATCTCAGTTCTCTCAACTATTCCTAATGTGAGAGTTTCCTCATGTGTTTTTATCACACTTAAAATGTGGGTACAGGCACAAAAAGTAGTTAAGTTTGACAAGTGCCAAGAAAAGCAGGGTTTTACTGTTTTTTATTAACCATTACTGTGGGTCAATTATTACTCACATTGGGTTTACAATAAACTATGCTAAAATCTTCTTAAATGTATTCCTATTAAGCTAATTGTTTTCCTTCTTATATTTATACAGTTGGGGAAAAAAGGGGTTGGGAGAGAAAAATGCATAAACCAGAAGAAAAGAGGTTTCCGACAATGGAACTCTTATTCTCTGATTTTTGTTAACAAATATCTAGGGAGAATTAAAAATAAAAATGTTCTAATTCCATCTTGGATGCATGGTTATCTGTCTGAGACCCCCTTGACCTCCTTTTTTTTTTTTAACTGAAAACCCAAGAATTCTTCACTGCACACCTTCAGCATTTACTACTTTCCTTTCAACTCTGCACGTGTATTAGAAAGGAATAAGCAGCATATAAACAAACATCCAGTTTTAGCTAGGTGTCATGCAAGCCCTGAAGCTTTCATGGGAAATAATGGCACATTACACAATAACTAACACACAAAAGGTTTGGATGCTTCAGTCACTGTAGCATTTTTCTTTGAAATGCATACAAACATTACAGTCTTAGTAGCTAACAAAATATGAACACCTTTTTTCCTATACAGAAGCACACTCAGAAGCTACCGTGCTGATTATGAGACCTATGGCAGCACAATCCCTAGGTCTTTGATGTGATGGAGTGGTTATACCTCCAGAACATGGAAGAAAGGACGCATGACTTCATCAGCACTATTTATCACAGCAATTTACAACAAAATAAAAAGTATACCACCTATTTTTATAAATAAATAATACCAACTAAGTGATGTGGATGAAATTCTCATATGGTCGTGAATGCAAAGCAATCAATATGTTTTTGAACCATTTCTTAAAAATATTTAAAGTTTATCTTAAAAGAAAGTGACATAACTTTTGAATCAGACATTTAGGACAAACAAGTCTAACTTTCTGAATTCAAATAAGAAGCATTCAATATTTGGTGTGTATAATTACAGGGAGGCAGCCAAAACAAAGTTTATTTCATATCATTTGCAAATGGAGTATTGTGAGAGCAAGTAAGGCAGACTCAGATCCGTTTGCTTTTTTCTAATATATCTACCCAGTGTTTCAATTCTCATAAGTCACTTTAAATCTAACGATGATCCTGGGCATAACTGCTCCCTAAACACACACTGTTCTCCAGTCCCTGATCACGGCTAAACCCTCCGTGAAAACTTCTTTTATTGATATGAGTTTGTGATAACCGTGGTCAGTCAGTAAGACAGGCTATGAAGACTGCCCTTTAGAGTTGTAAAAACCTCTTCTAGGAAGTATCCTTCCTCCCCCCACCGCACCCTCACCCCCCTTCAGAACAAGGAAGGAACTGACATAAAAGTGATCAACTTTTTGAACCACTTGAGATGAGTCTGACCAGACCTCAAACCTTCAGAGTCTCTTGCATCACTACCTATAGTGAATATTCCTAAAGGTGGTCAGTTTGGAGTAACAAGGTAAGCACTTTGTTACTTCATCCATTGCTCTTACTTTAATTCTCTTTCTCCAGTGGTGTGACAGAGGCAGCAAAACTTCCTGAACAATCTCATGATATCCAGTGTCTCAAACACTCTCTATGAAGAAGACAGTTCTCCTTTGCCTCAAGGAGCGTTTTGGATCACAGGTACATAGATGCCATCCTCCAAAGTTCCCAAATCCTTCTGGGAACTGGTCCCAGCCACCTGAGGTTTACATGCAAACCTCATTTAGCTAAAAAATTTCATGTAGCTAACAAAGGCACGATTACCAATTAGTCATATGGTGATCCTGATTGTCTCTGAGTTACCGAATCAAAACTCAGAACACAAACTGCTAATGCCTATCAGGATCAACAGCCTTGTTCTTACATTTTGTAATTGTCATTTCAAATGAGATTTTAGTTGGAAACAATTCCTTAATCATTCGAAAGTATACTACGTTATGATTAACTCACTTCTACTAAGCAGAACACATGATCATAAGCACCATTATAGATCCTTTGATGTTTAAGAAACATTATTCTCCTGATTTAGGGCTATAACATAAAGTGCTTAAGACTCAATTTGCAGTACACTGTAATTCAATAGGTTTACACAGAGTGGTGCTTCAAAGCTCATTTGTGGGAGCAAAAGACTACAAGCCAGCATAAGTATTTGTACACACAGAGCTGTATTTAATATCTTCTGTATTGCATGAGTAGACTAGAAATTTGCTTGTTGTGGGGAGAGGGTATAATTAATAAATATCTAGGTAAACGAGAAAGGCAATATTGCTTATAGTTAAAAACACAGACTTTAAAGCCAAAATACATGGATTTGAATCCCAGCTGCATCCCTTTCCTAGCTGTTTGACTTTGGGAAGTTATTTTAAGCTTGCTGTTCCACAATTTAATCATCTTTACAATGAAGGAAATACTAGTATAAATGTCATAGCTACAGAGCTAAAGTCCCTCAACAAAGTACTAGTTAGCTAGCATTTGTTAATATATCATCTAATATATTTAAAAGAAATCAGCAGAAAAATAAAATAGCTATAAACGAAAGTTAAATTTGCAAATTGGATGTAGTGCTTGCTGAGTTCATTTTCAGCTGAGCTTAAATCCATATCACTTTGAAGCTGATAATTCTCCAGGGCTATCAAACTATAGGAACTTATTATTTCCTGCAGGTCAACCTCTTCGCTCAAAAGGACATAAACCATCTGCACATTTAAAAATCATTGATTATATCCTTTGCATGTGTCAGATGATGCTCAGATCATATTATTGAAAAATGATCTAGCATAAAATTTAAAAAATCAAGAAAAAAATCATTTTGCCCTTTCTCCCAGTGGGGAAAAAATATAATTAGTATCTTTGCTATTTCTTTTATGTAAGTTCTTATTTATAAAGCACTTAGAAAGGTGCCTGATACAGTGTTCAATAAAACACCCAATAGCTGGGCAGTAGCAAAATGATATGGCCTATGGAATCATTTTGATATTATAAAAAGGCTCACATCATTTGCCTGCAATACTCTGTTTTTAATTTCTCCATTACAGTTGACATGTAAATATTATTTTATATTAGTTTCAGGTATAAAGCATAGTGGTTAGACATTTATATAAATTATGAGCCTCAATAAGTCTAGTACCCACATGGTACCATACATAGTTATTACAATATTACTGACTATATTCCTTATGCTACACTTTACATCCTTGTGACTATTTTGTAACTACCAATTTGTATTTCTTAGTCCCTTCTCTTTTTTTACTCATTTCCCTAACCCTCCCACTCCCCCTATCTGGCAACCATCAAATTGTTCTCTGTATCTATGAATTTGTTTTTTTTTTGTCTGTTTACTTTGCTCTTTAGATTCCACAAATAAGTGAAATCACATGGCATTTGTCTTTCTCTGTCTGACAGTCTACTCAGTGAAATACCCCGCAGGTTCATCCATATCATTGGAAATGATAAAGCTTAATTCTTTTTTATGGCTGAGAAATATTCCATTGTATATATGTACTACCTCTTCCTTATTTATCCATTGAAGAACACCCAAGCTGCCTCCACATCTTGGTATTGTAAGTAATGCTGCAATGAACATATAGATGTACAAAGTAGGAAAATTAAATTCCTACTTTTTGTGGGGACTTCTTTCCCTGACCCTGGAACCCTGGGCTGTGGAGCCTGGCATGGGGCTGGGACCCCCTCACTGCTCAGGAGGGATCTCCATAGCTAAGTATCCCTCCTGATTTTCAGTCACCATATGTGGGTATGGGGACCAGCCCATTCTGTGTCTCTGCCTCTCCCACCAGTCTCTAATTGGATTTTTCTGTGTATCCTCAGTTGTAGAACTTCTGTTCAGCTGGACTTCAGGAAACTCTCAATGATGGTTGTTCTGTAGTTTAGTTGTAATTTTATGTGGTCATAAGAGGATGCAAGCACAGCATTAAAAACTACTCTGCCATCTTGACCAGACTCCCCCTGCCTGCAATATTCTTTAGGGATGCCATAGAGATGGTTTGGTCGTGGACCCAATCCATAAGAAGATCTCTGATTCAGAATTAACATCGTTTATGTTACAAGAAATCTGTACAGCAGTTTAGGGGTATGATTGTGCTTAAACTCTTATTATAACTATAGGATATATACAGTTCAATTTTTAAAAGCCTGCTAAATAGAATTTTCACACTTTTTAAAGAAGTATCTGCCTTTCTTAATAGTTTCCTAAAGGGAAAAATCAAACAGCAAAATACATAATAGAAATTCTCATACCAATTTGAATCTTAATATGACAATCATTTATATTTTGGGATGAAAGTATTATGTACCCTACTTTTCTATTTCCTAAATATTAGACACTATTATACAAGTATATTTTCCTATTTTTTTTTCTACTGACTGTGTATAATCAGAAAAAATAAGGATATTTTCAAAGTTATGCTATATTCAGAATCCATTAAAATATCATCTATTTTATTAGAGAGACTTTTGCTGCTACCAAAATCCCCAAACCCGCTTTATCTCAAACAATGTTAAAGATGGTATTTGTTTTATATTGGAAAAGGATTATGTCACAACCACTTAATCAATGTCTTATTTAGTATCAGTGTGTATTTAATTTTGCATGTCCCTAGATTGATGGAAACTAACTACCTCACAGCACTCCATAAATATTTATATTGTAATCTATTATTAATATATTCCCAACACTTTACTATAGTTTGCTAATGATTATAACATGACATTTCTGGGTGGAGCTAGACCATTATTTTAATTTTGTTTCCATAAGAGGTGCTTTGCACACATAGAAACAAAAATCCCAGCGCTAGCATTTAATCTGGGCAGTCGCTACCAACACAAAACAAAAGCAAACTGTCTAAACCAAGACCTGAAAATGAATCAAAAAATGTTTATAAGAATATTTTAACATGGAAATCCAATTCCCCTATTAGGTTAAAACCTTTCTCACTCATTGGTACTGTGACTTCTTATACTCAGATGAGCTCATTTGGATTTCATAATATCACTAAAATATAAGAAATATTTCTAAACCTCCATTTTACAAATGAAAAAATAAGCAGTTCAGATAGGTCAAACTTAAAGTGAAGCCCTCCTAATATGAACACAGTGTTTGGATTTGTTTCATTCTTTACTGAAACTGTTTTCTGTTTTAGACTGTCAATTCACTGAACCACAGTTAACATGTTTGAAAAGCAGGGCAAGTAGCTTTTAGTATCAAAACACCAACTAATAGATAAAGACGGGGTGAGGCAGAAAGCAGCATGCTGCAGGGTATGAAAGCAGTATGGCAACCAGACCTACTGGTGTTTAAATCCCAAGCCAGCCATTAACCAATTGTACGATATTCAATACATTATCTTCTTTAAGCGTCAGTATTTATTGAGATAATACAATAAAAATGCTCAGTAAAAGTACAGTACAGAATAACTTTTCAGTAAACTAAATGATGATCATTTCTTACATCAAAGATATATCTCCTTATCATACTTAGTATTTATAACATAGTTATTTACTACCTATTCAAAAAAGAGATATTATTATTATTATTATCATTATTATTGTTATTGATAGGTAAGGCACCTCATCCAAACAGGAGTGGCAAAAGCTGATTAACAATGGTGAAAATTCCTCCACACATGCATATTATCCTTTACAAAGCACATTTACCTCCATTTTCTCATTTGATTGACAAAATTTCTGTGAATTACTTTATGATTGATCATCATTATTCTCATCATTTCCATGCTGAAAATCAACAAGCTGAATTTAGAAGAGATAAGGTGATAGACTCAAACTTTTAACTCCATAAAATGTAAATCAAGAAACCTATATTCTTTCTTCCCAACAAAGGAGTTGCCAATATGTTTTCCATTTTCCAAACTTTGAGCGTGCTGGTTGTGAAACATAATATGAGACATATAGCAAAAAATAATTACACCAAAATCATCAGCCAGTCATTTTTAAAGCTTCAACAATCCCATCATGCTAATTGATTTCAACAGAATTCACCTCAAATAAAATTTTGTAAGGATTGGGGAGAAATAAATAGGAGAGATTTCACCAATACATCTTTTGTCAATCTATGACAGAACAGTTTAGTGCAATAACTAAATGTATTAATCTGTCCCTCTGTCACCCTGGTAGCACATTTTCAGGTATTTTGTAAGACGACCAAAATGGAGTTGCAGCCATCTGTGTGAAGAATATGATTCCCAATTCACAATAGCATAATTAAGATGAGATAGTATTGAAAAGAAAGGAAAACTATCCCCTTTAGCTAGTTGACAAGATGCAATGCAGAAATACAATTATGCAGAATGGTAAATCTGCTTGACTCCATTCATCCTCTCTTAGTTGATAACTATTCAATGAGACTTCCTTGCACCATTTAAAGTTTTAATGGAGTGTACAGTTTTATGTGACTTCTCTACAGATTCTTAATCTGCAGCAGTCACCTGCTAACACCTCTAAAACCTCACATGCCTAGTTTTGGTTTTCTACTTGATATATTCCCAGTCACATATTAAAAAGCCATAAAACCAATCACACTCTTTGTTTCTTTTAGAGCAATATGGCACTTGAGACTCTCCGCTTTCTCCTTTGTCTATATCTTACAGTCATGGCATTTTAGAAAGCTAACCCCTTCAAGTTACAGATGAAGACATTCAGGCCCAGAGAAGTGATATAACATGCAAACCAAACACAAGTAGTACACAGCACAGTCAGAATTTGGACTCAGGTCTACTGATTTCAAGATCAATGTGTTTATGCTATCACATTTTCTCAAATTAAAGAATTGAGCAGGGTGAGAGGAGGACAAAGAGGGTAAAGGGAGTCAAATACATAGTTACTGAAGGAGACGGGACTTTGGATGGTGAGCGCACAATGGAGTAGATAGATGTATATTATAAAGTTGTACACCTGGTTAATAATATTATTAACCAATGCTACCCCAATAAATTTAATCCAAAAAAAATTAAAAATGAGGATTTAAAAATGTTCAAAAGTGGTGCTATTGAATGTCATATTAGCACTTGCAAATTTTGTTCTTGGACATAATGAAGATGTTTAGCTTAATTTTTCCTTTTTAGGTAAGTGCTATCTTCTCTTTATCCTATCTAAATCCACCAGAGATAAAGAAAGACCAGAAGAGAGGTCCCAAAAAAGAAGACACATCCTATATTTATATCTTGCCTAATAATAGGTGAATGATATAGCAGAGCAAAGCAAAACAATAAAATGACATTTATGAATAAAGTGCAGGGCCTGTCGAGTGGCTCAGTTGGTTAAGAGCTCGCTCAAGAGTGCGAGCTGAGCTCTGAGCAACGGCGGTTCGATGCCGGCCCGAGCTGAGTTGCCGTTGAGCTGCCAACAGGTGGCAGGATGGCTCAGCTAAAAAAATAAAAAAATAAAGTGCAGACATTGGAAAACAACATATTTTTTCTGATCCCATGAAAATTATCAAAAGCAGGACTCAAAACAACACAGCCATGACTGTTTTCACTGTATGTGTGGAAAGAGAGAGAGAGAGAGAGAAAGAGAGAGAGAGAGAGAAAATGGTCAGAAATGGAATGGAATAAACCAAAATAAAATAAAGGTATTGTAATTATAGATAAATTTATTCAATCTCAAAATGTTGTTTATTGTTAGAATAACTTATGCTAACCAAAATTAATATTTGCTGTTTCAGAAATATTTTTTTTTAAATGGAGAGGGGGGGACAGTTCCTATATCTATATAAGGAAATTTCTTGATGGTTCAGAAAATTGTCTATAAAAATATTATTTTTTCTGAGTTCACAATTACTAAAAGCCTGAGGAACAGTGAAAAGAACAATATGTTTCCATATTTGTTAAAACATTTATGACAAGTATAGTTCAGTTCCATATAATTATTCAGAAAAAAAATCATCTTGCAATTAAATGAGAAACATCATCCATGATTACAGGTGGGTCATGAACAAAAGATGATCATATTTTGAAAATGCAAAATTTAATCACTGGAGGGAAAAGAACACAAGTCTAACATAAGTAAATTTGCAATGCTGATGAAATGTTCACAGTTTTAAAATGCTGAGCGATTTGACCTGGGATGATACAGAAAGGAGTCTATTGCATTTACATAGCAGGTAATGAAAAACAAAAGTAAACAATTATTTTGAATCTTTTGGCAGATGCTCTAAAATCACTGCATGTAATTACAAAAAAGAAAAAAAAATCCTGAAAAAATTAAAAAATTGTTTGTGAACTTCTGAGAAGTATCTAAATATGAGAAATTTGACTTACTGAAGGTTTCTATCAAAAGTTTTTTTTTTAATTCATTTGCTAAGGATTGCCAAAGATAAAGTCCACTTTGCCATACAAAGGCTCCAGAAAGCACATACCTTTCATTTCTTTGCCTATACCTAAAATTCAATCTCTACTTAGTTCTATTTATCAAATGTTACCCTTCTCTGAAGATTCAATTCAAGTCCCGCTTCTCGGATCAAACACACGCACACATGCACACACACACACACACACACACACACACACACACATACACACACAGGTCTTTCCTCTGAACTTCTGTTGCCTTTACCTACTTTATTTATATGAGTAATTTCTTGCACTGTTAATTATAGTTATAAGAGTATAGGTTCCACCTATAACATGCTGGAGCCTCATTATTGGGCCTGTCCAGCATCTTCAACATATTTATATTTCTCTAACCCCTTGTACAAAGTAGGTTCTTAGTCTACAGAAAAAGAAAATAAAGGTGTTAGAGGCCCAACATTTAAACTGAAATGTGAATAATTTGAACATGAGAGACGTATTTAAACTCTTTGGATCTCAAAACAGAATTGTAATGTTGGTCTAGCTAGCAAACTTATCCCATGGTGTTGTTGTGTAGATAAAGTAGGTAATATGTATCAGTTGGTTTTCAAACTAAAGAAAAGTATATCTTATATTAGAAGCAGAATTGTAATGATGAAAAAAAAAAAAAAAAGAAAGCAACTCAAGGTACACAGTCAAATAGATATGTTTCTAATTCTGGCTTGTGACACTTACTATCTGAGTCCTTTCACAACCCCATAATCATCTATAAAATTGTGATAATACATATCTAGGATTTGCATCTCACAGAATCTGGAAAACCATCAATAAATGGCAGATAATTATTATTATTCAGACATAAAGTATCATATTATTGTTATAGATGCATATATTTCAAAAAGAGATATGATGCAGAAAACTAATACAATCTAAAAAGACACCCGAAATTTGATAATGGGTTTTTATGCTACATTTATTGCTCCTTGATACTGAAATACAAGCAGATAGCGTTGATTCAATTAATACTGGAGAACTGGCCAACAGTTGATAAAAAGAAATCACTCTGATCTTCTGTTACTTTTAGTCTACATAAATGTACCCAAACTGCCTGTCTATACATCAAAAACATCTGTAGAATTTTATAAAATGCTGAATTCTGTGCTTCATAACAGGTATGTTGAACCATTTATCCACCTAGCATGATCAGAGGTGGTACAAACTCAGAAAGTTCTTGCCATTTCAATATCTGAACAGGCTATCATTAAAGGCTTAATTAGTCTAAACTTAATGATAAAGCAGGGCTGGCCGTGTGGCGCGATGGTTAAGCACTGGCTTGGGAAGCCAGCAGCCCTGGTTCGGGTCTCACATATGAGGGCCAGTGACATTACCCTCAAAAACATAAAAAATAAAAATAAACTTAATGATAAAGCAAGACCCCCATTTTACAATGAGGATCAAAAGAGAAAATATGTAACATTATTTTGAATATTGTAGAAGTATAGTAATAGTTGTATTGAAATAAAAAACTGTTAGAACCTCTAAATTACTGTCACTATTACCATTATCATTATCATTATTGTAATTATCATGGCTATTATACAATATGCATACATGTGAGCTCCTCTCAAAGCATCAACATGAATCCTTTCTTCCCATTTTCCACCTCAGTAAGTTGCTTGTTAACTTCATCCTACCACGCCTCCACCATTTCCAATGAAGTACTTATTTAGAATTCAAGGAGTTATTTGTGAGGATTCTAAAAACATTTATCCAAGTTATTTAATCTCAAAGAAAGAAAAAGTATGCCACTTGTTTTGTCTAAAATAACAGTGGCACTCCCTGGAAAGTTAATCTGGGTACATCATTCTGGAAACTTTAAGGAAAGGTGTATGTCAAATATGTGGGTCAAAAGGTTGACAGCATGATAGCTAGTAACTTTAAATGGACTTTAAAACCTTGAAAGTGATTAAGAAATTTCTGCGTATTTTGATTTGGTCTAATATTCTATCTAAATGTGAATGCACAACATGAAATACACAGAGAATTCAATATATTTTGAACAATGTTCACTTATTGAATTAAGATCTGATTAACTTCAAGCAAAAGGAGGAAATTGTTCCATATATTAATCAAATGCTGCCTCATTTTCAGTACTTTTATAGTATGAACTTCAACACAGTATTTGAAATATTGCTTGATACTTTAAAAATAAACTGCCATGTGGATTTTATTAATCTTTTTTTTTTTAGAATTTAACTGTTGCTAAATTTTATTTTATTTTATTTTATTTTGAATTTATTTATTTTTAATTAGTTTCAGGTGTACAACACAGTGCAATAGTTATACATTTTACCCCTCAAAGTGACAACCCGCCACCCCCAATTCGCCACCCCACTCCCCCCCCATATCATATATATCTATTACTCTTCCTCTGACTCTCTTTCACAGTATAATCCACATCCCGTGACTATCTATATATTCAATTACAGTAGGTATACAACCTCCGCTTTAGTTATACAGTGCAGTGATCAAACCTCTACTCCATCCATGAAATGGTCTCCCTAACAAGACCTATGACCATCTGACATTCCACAGAATATTTACTACATTATTAATTATATTCCCCAAACTGTTTTTCATATCCCAGTGGCAATATTGTAGTTGCCTATTTTTGCTGTCTAATCCCTTCCCCTTCTCCCTCATCCCCATCCCCCTCCCAATTAGCAACCCTGATTTTTCCTCTATATCTATGAGACAGTTTCTGTTTACTTTGCTCATTCATACAGTTTTTCAGATTCCACATATGAGTGAGATCATATAGTATTTGTCTTTCTCGGACTGACTTATTTCACTTAACATAATAGTCTCTAGGTCCATCCATATCATTGCAAATGGTACGATTTCATTCTTCTTTATAGCGGAGTAATACTCCATTGTATAAATACCCCACAGTTTCTTAATCCAGTCATCTACTGATGGGCATTTTGGTTGTTTCCAAGTCTTAGCTATTGTAAATTGTGCTGCTATGAACATAGGGGTGCATAACTTTTTTTGAATAAGTGTCTTGGTTTTTTTAGGATAAATACCTAGAAGATGGAATTGCTGGGTCAAACGGTAGCTCTATTTCCAGTTCTTTGAGATACCTCCATACTGACTTCCATAGTAGCTGCACCAATCTGCAATCCCACCAACAGTGCAGCAGGGTCCCCTTTTCCCCACAGCCCTGCCAGCACTTGTTGTTTGTTGATTTATTGATGATAGCCATTCTGACTGGAGTGAGGTGGTATCTCATGGTGGTTTTTATTTGCATTTCCCTAATGACCAGTGAGGTTGAACTTTTTTTCATATGCCTGTTGGCCATCTGTATGTCCTCTTTAGAGAAATGTCTCTTCATATCTTCTGCCCATTTTTTAATTCGGTTGTTTGTTTTTTTGGTGTTGAGTTTCATGAGTGTTTTATAAATTTTGGATATTAACCCCTTATCAGATATATCGTTGGCAAATATATTCTCCCATTCAGTAGGCTTCCTTTTTGTTTTATTAATGGTTTCCTTTGTTGTGAAAAAACTTTTAAGTCTGATATAATCCCATATGTTCATTTTTTCTTTTACTTCCCTTGCCCGTAGGGATGTATCAGTAAAAATATTGCTCTGGGTAATGTCTGCGAATGTACTCCCTATATTTTCTTTTAGGATTTTAATGGTTTCAGGTCTTACATTTAAGTCTTTAATCCATTTTGAATTTGTTCTTGTATAAGGCGTAAGGAGGTGGTCCAGTTTCATTTTTTTGCATGTGTCAGTCTAGTTTTCCCAGCACCATTTATTGAATAGACTATCTTTACTCCAGTGTAAATTCTTGCTTCCCTTGTCATAGATTAACTGTCCGTAAATGCCTGGATTTATTTCTGGGCTCTCTGTTCTGTTCCACTGATCGATGTGCCTGTTTTTATGCCAATACCAAACTTTCTTGATTACTGTAGCCTTGTAGTAGGTTTTGATGTCTGGTAGCGTGATCCCCCCGACTTTGTTCTTATTTCTCAGAATTGCTGAGGCTATTCTGGGTCTTTTATGCTTCCATATAAATTTTAGGATTATATTTTCTATTTCTGTGAAAAATGCCCTTGGTAGTTTGATAGGAATTGCATTGAATCTATATATTGCTTTAGGCAGTATGGACATTTTAACTATATTAATTCTTCCTATCCAGATTTTATTAATCTTGATTGAAGGTGTTGAAGGTCAAATTATTTTCCTCTTTCCTCTTAAGTGGCCCCTTCTACCAAGCCACTATAATTTTTTATGTTGTCATATACCTACATACTGTAAAAAATATAGATTATTCACACAAAATAGTGATTACTAATATGTGATATATAGTTGTGCTTTAATTTACTCACTTTTTGCAGTACACAATTATTATTTTGTTGAATATCTACATTTCTAATAATTTCCTTTCTTCATCTTAACTTGTAATCCTATTACAGTGAGGAGATATGCAATTTCTGTTGCAAGGATAAAAGTCACATCAAGCAACTCAGTCATTTCACAATATGACCATGAAAAATTGTGTGACATAAAACTTGCCATTTACCTATCTCAAAGAAGCATTTTGAAAAGCAATTAATAAGTTATTTTAAGGAGCTTTTAATATGATGTGCTACACATAGTCTCAATAAAAATTAACAAAAGAATGCTAGAATTTCTTCAAATTGGAATGATATAATATACAACACATAGTGCACACACTCCAAAAAAATTCCATTTAATAAAGATAATAGGTACTTAAGCAGTTTTTTTTAAAGATGCAAGGTTGAAAAAAAGATGGAATAAAATTAACTTATTTTATCACTTTTCCCATTATTAATAGTGTAGGTACGTTAAACTTTGTATGAATTTGGTACTTTAACCTCAAAGACGAAGAGAGAAAGGAGGAATACAAACCACTTTACCATTTTTAATATTCCCCAATTTCATGTTTTCATGTCCATGATTATTCTTAGACTAAAGGATCTTAATGAATGAGACTTCTCCAACCCTTCTAAAAAATGATGCATAGAGATACTGTTTGTTTCCATTTGTCTCTAAAGGGGGCACAGAATCCCCATCCTCCATTATAACTGCTTTCAACAGCTGTAATCAGGGTTTACAGAAATTCCTAAATTTCACCTCTGCAGAAGTCCGTTACTGCAAGCCAGCCTCTTTGCTTGTGTTAGTGGTAGAAATATTTAAGAAATGCTTCTGTGTTTGAGCGCTGGAATGGGTGGAAGAAAAAACACAGGAGGAAAACAACACTTGAGTCATCCCTACCCTTAGAGCTCATCTTTAATTTGCTTTGAGGTTCTGTCAATCCTCCACTTGAAATTGCTCTCAAATTCTTTCCTTTCATTTACTTTCTAATTACTTCTGACTTGGATGTGCAAAAGTCTTTTAAAAATCTGAAGTTTTCCTGTCTCTATTCCCTCCTTCTTTCAAGCAGCCCTGTCCCACTACCCTAGGAATGATTAGACTGATGCCCTGGTCTGTGCATGGTGAGCGAGAATAGGTTAGCACAGGAGTTACCATTCTCTCCCAGACAGATGGACAAGTGTAGGTGATCACTCTTGGAAATAGAAAGGAATGAAAAATCAAAAACAATAACAGATGGCCATTTTTATAGTAACTTTCCCTAAGAAATATTTCTTTAAATATTTTGCATATTAAACCAGACTGTTTCCCAATTAACCACCAAAAGCACAAGGTACATTCCCAGAATGGAAAGACTGGAACAGAGTGGTTTAAAGCAAGCCCAACAAAGCAGCAATTAATTCTCTTCTTCCGTTCTTTCAACCAGATTTGTCTGCAGACAAATTTGTATTTTTAGCCCATAGCTCTTTTCTCAGTCTCAGACCTACATATCCATCTGCCAACTTGACATCTATAGTTGAACATCTTACAAGCAACCCAAATTTTACTGGGACAAAAACTTTTGAAATCCCCTTTCCAACATTCTCCAAATATTGGCATATCTTCATTTTAGTATGTGGCCCCTCTGCCCTCCCACCTGAATTATCTTTGATAACTTCACCTGTTTGCCACTCATCCAAGATTTTTTTTATCTTATTTCTAATAAATATCTAGATTCAAGCCACGTTCCTGCATTACTGCAACATTACGAGGCCAAGACAACACCTTTCCTAAACTGAACTCCATCAGCAACCTCATTATTGTCTGTTTTCTCCATTCTTGCCCCTGTAGTCCACTCTCAACAGAGCAGCAGAGTGAAATGTTTCAAACATAATTTCTTTTCATATCTTTCATCTGCTCAAACTAACTCTCATTGAACTGAGAATGAAATAAAAGTTCTTACAACCCTTTCTAACCTACTTCATCTGGCTGCTGCTCTCTTTCTGTCCAGTCTCAGGTGATGCTTAGGTGTTCAGATAAATAGTATATTCACACTAAAAGAATGCTCCAGCTATTATCTGAAATTTGAATTTAACTAGGTGCCTTACATATTGTCAGACAGTTCTGGTTGTGACACCATGTGATTTGCTCATGACATGCCAGCCACAGCAGTGTTTGAAAAATTTCCTTCTGAGCCATACCCTGTCTAGCTGTAATGTCTACTATTCCTGTTAACAGAAATGCCCCTCTTCCCAGTCTTTACCCAAAAAGCTACAACTGTTCTTTCCAGATTTACCTTAAAAGCCACATTGTAAAAGAGTCATCTAATATGCCAATCGGAGTGAGGCTACATCATTAAATCCTCATAACACCTTATATATTTTTTCTTCTTGCTCCTATCATATTACATATATATATATATATATATATATATATACTAATGTGAATATTAATATTAATATGCAAATATGTGTTTGAGTTACCACTATATCCCCAATGCTAGCAGAAGAATCATGGACATAGCAGATCCTGAGTACACATTTTTGAAAGGCAGAAAGAAGGGGAGAGAAGGGAGGGAGGGAGGGAGGGAGGGAGGAATTCTATCTAAAGCAATCCCTTTATTCTAAGTCTATGCTGCTTATGCAAACCTCTATACTTCAATTTCCTGAAAGCATGTACTCCTTTGGACCAATGCAGCTGACCTAAACCATAAAATATTGTTCAGCCATTCTTACAAATCTACTGATCATTGCAAACGAAGATATTAACACACTGGCTTGAGAACTTAGGTTGTTTTTTTTTTTAATTAAATTCCATGGATGTTATTATTTTATTATTATAAGGTCTAGCCTGATTCCTGGTCACTCTCATTTCCCCTCATCACTGTGCCAAGGGCATTTGATATCAGAGCCTGGTTCTGCCTGGTCTCTGGTTCCCTACTCCTAACCCAACCCAAAAGAAATATAATCAGGGCTGGCCAAGTGGCACAATGGTTAAGCACCACATGTGAGGACCAGTGACACTGCCCTTTAAAAAAAAAAAAAAATTCATATCTCTAGTCTGGTCATAGTAACCCGGTGAACTTGGAAAAGATCCTGCAACCCTTTGAATGTCAATCTTCTCATATATAAAATAAGGATAAACTATTTATTTCATGGTACCACTACATTAATAGGGTCACTTTCCTCTCCTTAAAATCATTGATCCAAAACCCCAAGTCCAAGGCCCTCGTATGATCCTGATACTACTGAACTCACCATTTTCATTCAATGCTACCTTCTCTCCTATATCAAGGAACATAAATCCCAATACTTGCAGTGGCCAAATAGGTAAAGCAAAAAATAAGCTGAATGGCAAGTAATGAAGAACAGGAAGTGGGGGGAATGTGGGTAGAGTAGCTAACACAGACCCCATCAAAGGTATCAGCCCAGGCAATTGTTGTCACATGAGAACATAAACCCAGTAGTTTCAGATTATCTGATTTTTTTAACAGAGGCCAGAAGTTGGAATTTTTACATGAATACTTTTAATTTTAAAATATTAGGTGCTAGTTAAAATAATTCTAGAACCTGGAGCAGAATTACCAATCAAGTTGACCAGTGGAGGCATGACTTGATGTACCTTATCTTCTGCACATATATGGCTAAGACATAAATGACAACCAGAATATGAAAAGAAAAATACATATACAACTAGGGTAAAGAAAAATAAACAATAATGTCTCTGAAGAACACAAATGGAGCACAAATAACAAGGTGGCAAACTGTGTTTCTTCATGTACTATGCCTGACCTTAATTCTTTCTATATAGTTCATTCTGTAGGTCCCAATATGAAAAACATGTTTAGAGAAGCAGCTAGGTTATGTGCATACATCTCAGTGGCTGACCCTCCTCTACAACCCCAGGACTTTGTCTCTCATTGCAAGGCAGCTAATCCAAACACCCCTTCATACTTGAGAGCACAGAATATAGAAGTAGGCCTATCATGAGGGGAGCACCCCAAGTTCACCCATCCCCTTCTTGGGAGGGCAGGGCACAGGTTCCAATGTTAGTGGTTAGTGGTCAACAGCAAACCCATATTCCTCAGCATTGTAAATATAAGACAGGATTCTGCAGAAACTTTATTGCTGCTGTTGTTATTCCTTTGCTTCCTTGTTTATTTTATATCCTGGTTCAGAAATATATTGACCCTTTAAACTTCAGGGCTTTCTTTTAGAAAAGAAGTATTAAGGTTGTTGGAAAACAAATCTTGTGCTGACTCACTAGCACTCGTACAAACTTGCTGCAGCCAAAGAAAAATCTGTCCAAATTTATAGCCTTTGCTTAATTCCTCAGACAGCGTTGTAGTAGATGCCTCCCTGGAACATTCTCCTGGGTCATTTTTCATTTACTTTATGTTTATATATTTGAAGCAAATGAAACAGCCAGCAGATTGGAATAAGTATGTGTACATGGGGAGGGGGGTGGCGGTTAAAAGAAAAAAAATAGGTAAGATAAATTGTTCATTGTGAAAATGATAGAAAGGAAAAAGCTTCAATTCGCTGTAAGTGACATCTCTCAAACAAGTAAGACAGAGTCCTCAATAGCTTAAGGGGCTTTTAGTTCATAAATTTAACAAGTTGCAACCAGTGTCCCAGCTTCAGTATAGTATGTAAATGAAAGTTCAGGAGAAGAGGGTTATAGGGGTTCAAATATATGGCGATGGATGGAGAACTGACTCTGGGTGGTGAACACACGATGTGATGTATAGATGATGTATTATAGAATTCTACACTTGAAACCTATGTAATTTTACTAACCAGTGTCACCCCAATAAAATTTAATTTTAAAAAATGAAAAAAAAAAAAAGAGTTCAGGAAGCCAACTCCTCAATCCTGGGACAGAGTTAATAGAGGAGAAATGATAAAATGTGTAAGGGGGATTTGACAGAGTAAGGTTTTTTTGTTTTTGTTTTTTTTCTTATTTAACTTAAGGGTGAATAACTATAGAGACTGTTTTGAGATCTAAACCAAACTCAAAGCCTACACAAATTTTTTCATATATATGAAAATTATATGTCCATGGCCAAGTGGTTAAACACTTCACATTATAGAGAGATATTTTTTTAGGAAAATGTGATTCTAGATATAGACAGACTAGATATAATGATATTTATAATGTAAATTAACCATTTAGTTTATAAATTAATAAATTTATGATGTAACCTCTGATGTCACAAATAAAGCCAAAAAAATATCTGCTGGTCAAGCAATGCTAAATGTGTTACACTCACTGCAGAAAGGTTGATCATTATTGCCATGGTGTTTTAGTGATGTCTGAAAAAGTGGAAATTAGAGGAGCTTAGGTGAGGAGATTTGAAGGCAGATCTTGCAAAGCAGAAAAATGGGTGGAACTGGGCAAAGATTACAACAGTAGAGCTTTGGGTTGGAGGATATAGCAAAGCTAGGTCCTTGAAGCTTTGCTGATCAAACCGTAGGCTTTTTAAGTTGGTTCACTGTCATATCTTCCAGGAGAAAGTGTTTTCTGGAACAAGCAGCTAAGTAACCTTTTCCTAGCCCCAATATTATTTTGCACTGAGTAGAAAGTGTGTTTGCTTCCAGAAGTTTTTAGCACTCAGACACAAAATTATGTTGGCTGCTGTTTTAATTCCCCAAAATGTATATGCCTCATTTCTACAAAATTTCTCTAGGAGAAATGAGATCTATTTTGACCTGATTTATTTTTTGCTAATTTCATGAAATGCCTTAGGTATCCCTAAAAACAATTCATCTGCTATTCAATGTTCTTCTAGCCATATCATCTAACACATGTATTAAAGGGATTTTTAGTCTTTAAGACTGAATTCATTGGAAATAAAAAAAACACAGCCCTTAATTCTTAACATACCACTTCTTCATGAATCACCCAAACGATTATATGCCTAGTCTACCAACTAGAGTACTAAGAAAGAAAACTAGTTTGTTACATTAGGGAATTTTTATATTATAAATTATATGAAGGTCAGATGGACAGTATACTTAGAGCTTATCTTTACCCAGTTTAGCAGATTAATTTGGTTTTTGTTCTAGGAACCGAAATTTATTACTGAAGGAAACTTGGAGAATACCTAATTCAAACTTTTTCATTTTAAATATGAGGACATAAATAAATACGAGGACATGAATAAACATTGCTATCTGCCTAAAGGCATACAGAGCTACCTAGCTTCTTTTACATGCCATATTTAGGAGGCTTTAATATCTCAGAGTTTATTTATTTTCCCTTCCACATGCTCTTACTCTGCCTCCGTGTTTTGTTTTGTTTTGTTTTCTCCCACAGACCCTGGTCTTGAGGAAAGACTGTCAACTTGTTGCATTGCAGCCCATCAGAGTTGTTCTTTACTGATGATATCTTTATATAATTTCCCCTGGGTTCTAACCCCCAAAATCTCATAAATGAATACCTGTCCAGGCATCTCTTCCAAGGGAAGCATCTGCCACTTTTAATTGAATGCTCTTAGGTCCCTGCTTAAGCTATTGGTTCATCCTTAGGATTCAGATACAGCTGTCCCTCAGTATCCATAGGGGATTGGTTGCAGGACCCCACACGGATACCAAAATCCATGGATGCTCAAGTCCCTTATAGAAAATGGCATACTATTTGCATATAACCTATATTTGCATATAGGTTACAGCGGAGTATGCCTATACATCACTTTATTCAAGTGGATTTAGCATAGTGCTTAACACATTGCAAATTCAAGTTTTGCTTTTTGATATTCCTGGAATTTTTAAAAAAATATTTTTGAGGGCGGGCCGAATGGCGCATTGGTTAAGAGCTGGTTTGGGGATGCCACTGGCCCCAGTTCGGATCCCACATATGAGGGCCAGTGACACTGCCCTCTACAGCTCCACCTGGAGCTGGGCTGTGCGAGCCCCAGTGATGGAGTAGGCTGCAGCCCCTGCTGCAGTGGGCTGCCAAGGCTACAATGAGTGGCTGGCAGCCAGCATGAGCAGCTGGCAGCCAGTGTGAGCTGCCAAGAGCCACGGTGAGTGACCATCCAGAGGCTGGTGACCAATCTGCCTCATCTGGGAAGAGCGCAATGACAATACCAACAGTGAAGCAATGTCCTCCGCAACCAGACTGAAGAACAAAAAGACAGCAACTTGTCTGTTCCCCTCCTCCAATTCCCCAATAAAATCTTTAAATATATATATATATATATATATATATATATATATATATATATATATATATTTGATCTACAGTTGTTTGAATACTCAGACGTGAAACACGCAGATACAGGGGGCAGCCTGTGTATCGTAGCATGGTTAAGCCCCGGTGGGGCATCCTGGCAGGTGCCAATTTGCTTGTGGGGCTAAAGGTAGTTCTGGAAAACAACATGTTTTAGAAAACAAAAATAAAGTGAAGTAGCAAGCATGGCCCCAAAACAAGCCTGCAATCACCAAAGAAAAGAAAAGAAAATTATGATCACTCTTGGATTTGCCCCAGCCATGATCACCAGACACATTTGAAACCTAGCAAGAATGAAAGCTAAAATAACTATTTTTAACTAGTAAATAAATTAGTAAGGCACCATGAGGCTAAGAAGAACATAAAAGCAGGGTTATGCAACCCTCAAGTGACACTGACAACAAAAACATACAGTGCTGATGACTTTGGGAGAGGGCACAGAGCACATCACTGGCTCTGACACTTGTGTGGGCATCAGCCCACATGTAAAGTAAATGGAAGTCTCATTAGCAGGCATCACTAACTGGATCTGTCAGGGCAGAGGATTACACTGTATAATAACCAAGAAAACTTGGCTTGTAACACACATAAAATGCTTCCTGGGTTAGATGTTAGGAGCCCTGGAGATTCCACAAGAGCAAGCCAGGCTGACACCTAGAACACTGCAATTGATTAGTTATCCCTGGGGCTCTAGGCCAGAGGAAATATAACTCACACTCTGATTTAGTTCTCATTGTTCTAGCTGTAATCCAAATCAATGTTTTTAAATGTTACAACTCATTGATTCAGCAATTTCTTTGTCCCACCTGTTTTCTGTTTTTATTCCATTTATCTCTCGTCAATCACAAACTTAACATTTGTAGAATTAATAACTTTTTAAATATTTTAAGATACCTCTTGACTGATACAAAGTCACTAAAGAGGACAGGCAATTATAATACATGTTAATTAGGGGGGATAGTCATGTGTTCATCTATTATTTGTTAATACTATGCTTCTCCTGATATTTCTACTCAATTCACAGATATAAGGTATGTGATTCAGTTCTATACACAACAGGCGTTTGAACAGATAAGTGGGGAAAATGATATTATTACACAAGAAATAAATATCTTTACTTTTTGCTTCAGGAAATTCTTGAAAACCAATATATCTGAGCTAAAAAAAAAAATGCTCATATGGGTAAAATCTTTCCTATCAAGACAACAGATTGTTCACTTGGGCAAACAGCTTATACAAAATTGTATTTAACAAGACTTGACTCATGACTCTCATCTTACTCTGTCTACCAACCCTAAATTATTCTGTCACACTTTGTTCAATCTCAATCAGTTCTCTTCCTTGAAAATCTCATTACAAACTGCTGAGCATAAACCCTAAAGCTTTGTAAACATTATTCTTTGATGTCTCCCTTCTGAGAAATTGCTAAGACTCTGTCATTGCAATACTCCCCCTTAATGCAGTATGTCTAATAAAATTAGCCCTGTTTGACTGACATGTGTTAGCAGTCAGCTGGGGAGTGGGCAGTGACAATCTTAAAAGTGCCCCTGAGGTCCAGTTGAGACTCCACCATTATGATGGTAACCTGAGACCTTTGACCCAGAAATAATATACTCCTGTCAAACCCCTTGAGTTTCCTACTGTAAAGGTAAGTCTGGTGTTGAAATATGAGCTCTTATTTACTTTCTTTGAACTCTCAAATTCTGATTTATTCTATCTCTTAGAAATGAGAAACCCTGTTAAAAAAAAGAAAATCTTTTTATTATCTCCTCAAATTATAAAATATTTGTCCTTGGTAGAAATCTGCTTAGTTATTGATTACGCTAGTCTTTTCCTGTCCTCATCATCTTTTGTGGTCCATATGAGGAAGTTCATAGGGAATAGAACAGATAAGCCCATCTCTCGAGTAGACTTCAAAGGTTCAGAAGGTCAGAAGGACTCATTACACTGGTGTCCTGATAGGAGAAACATTGCCTTGAGTCACCAACATCTTATAAAAATTTTCCTCTTGTCCTGTTTTGTTCATGAGAGTGTGGTTCTGAAAGCAATCTCTTCTCAAAACAGTCCATCTACAAAGAATGCCCATTCATCAATCTCCAATTGGACAGAGCCAACTATTACTAAGTGTGGGGGATTCAAGACACAAAGTGAAGAAGAAGCTTATTCTACCAACCCTTGGCAGACATTCACGGGTTGATCTCAATGTCAGTTAATACCTGCTCTGGGCCAGATTTCTGTTTCTTACATGGTTTTGCACTATAAATCTAATTCCGGTGCTTATCTTTCTAGATTGTGTCAAAGACAATAAAGAACTGTAGGGGATATTTAGGAGAATATTTAATATTAGCAAACTCGTTCATACCAGAGTCACCTTAGAACAAAAAGGGAGTAAAATGGAAATTATCCATTGAATGAATGTTTCTTTGTATGAAGAAACTCCCCAAATAAATTCAGATTCCAAAACTATTTCCTAAAAAGAGTTCTTAGTCAAGAAACATGAGAAGTATGAAAAGTTCAAATCTATTTTAGATCTCCCAGTTCACAACTTGAACCTGGCAGCCTTTATCCCACTTGTCCTCTCCCCATCTTCTGTGATTCTCCAGTCCTCTCTGCTCATACCTCTCTTGATGAGCCAGCTCCTTTCCATGGTGGACAGCCATACATCACACATCCGCAAAGCTCCACTTCCTCTTAAAGTTAAATTCAGTTTAAAACAGTGCAAATCCCTGTTCTGGCATTAGCGCTCATGTTGAACATCATAAGCTGTTACATGTATCACTATTACCCCTATTATGTTTTGCAAGTAATGAGATTTTTTTTTAAAGAAAAAGTTTTATATTTTAGTATGCTTAAGTGCACTTTTTTTTTCTAGACTTTGAACAAGGGGACTCACATTTTCACTTTCTACTGGGTCCTACAAATTACATAGCCAGCCCCAATGTTTAGTTTAAAGTATAGCAGGAGAAGGAGAGAATGTAAATAAATCCATAGAGTTCTTCCCTTGCAATTTTGATAAAATTGTACAAAAAGTAAATCAAAATGGTTCATGTTAGATCAAATTCTAGGTTTTTTTAGTCTGTTTGATTTTTAATTGAGAGCACATGCTATCTTAGGGGAAAACTGCTGTACTTATATTACTACAGACCTCTATGATACAAAGAAAGAGAGAGAGAGAGAGAGAGAGAGAGAGAGAGAGAGAAAACTAAAGAAGTGATCAAATGAGGAATTAGGTCAATTGGTATACACCCTCATAGCTCTCCTGTCAGCTCTTCAGATTGGGGAAGAGTTTTGTTCTCTTGATTTAATTTACATCGTAGGCTTCTGAATTACTAGTAGACTACAAACACTGAGCATAAATGTCCTGTTAGTATTTGTCTGTATATAGTTCCCAAAGGTGATATCCTCAGAGATTTAAATGCCACTGTGCCACTTCAGTCCCATTAAATGATTCTGAAGATAATCAACGAAAAGAGTAGGAAAACTTAATGCTTACAGAGGCTGAAATCACCACCACTGGAAAGTTGATACATGATCAGCATACCTTAAATAGCGCTGCAGATCTGTCTGGATCATCCACAACGCAAGCTGAAGAATGATCCTGGGGATCAGGGAGTCAGGGTTGAAAGCTGAGACCACCTACATCCACTTAAATTAACTATGAAGACAGAGAACTGAGACCACCTGTGTCAACATGACTTAACTATGTGTTCTAGGAAATTCTTGCCCAGGAATATAAGCCAGTAGACCAATAAATAATGTAACTGTTTGCTTCAGAAAATTCTTGCAACCAATTTGTCTAAAAAAAAATAGTTTTCTCATCTGGGAAAACAACTTCTCTTGCAAGACAACATATTGCTTACTTGGCAGACAGCTTGCATATCGAAGAGCAGTTTACTTAGCAAGACTCACTCTGACCGTCTCACCTCACTGTGTCCACCAACCTAAAATTATTATGCCACAAAATTGACTCAGTCTTCATCAGTTTTCTGCCTGGAAATTCCTAAACCTTTCAAATCAGACTCCATATCTTTGTAAATATTTTTCCTTTCCTTCTTCCTGTTTGAAACACTACTGAGATACTATTAGAGAGGTGTTTGTTTTCATGTCAGTAGAATTGATCAACTTAGCTTTGCTTAACCAGTAGATTTTTTTGGTGATCTTTTGAGGAGCTGGTAATCACAGAACATTCCTAACAAC
Source organism: Aselliscus stoliczkanus (assembly GCA_033961575.1). Lineage (NCBI taxonomy): Eukaryota > Metazoa > Chordata > Mammalia > Chiroptera > Hipposideridae > Aselliscus > Aselliscus stoliczkanus. The sequence continues at coordinate 43,403,495 of CM066729.1, forward strand.
CTGGTTAAATTTGTCAATATTGCAAGAAAAGTAAAACAGAAACAAGCAGTAATCAACCAATATAGCTAAAAAAATGATGAAAATAACTTCTCTATCATCCTAAATTTACTGTTGGATGAAGATGAATACCATTGGATCACACTCCCCCTAAATTTTATTTTTCCTCAAACGTTTTAATATTCAGTGTATTAAATGAGTTTGGGTGGTAAAGTCATAGTTAGAAAGTGTTATCTGAAATTTGAAGGCACTAATCACTTTGTTTTATTTCACTGTTGGTTTTAATTCCCAGGGGAGGAGTAAAGGGGCTGGCTGAGTGAATAATTTTCAAATGTTGACATAATCACAATCACCTGGACAGCTTGTTAAAGCACAGGTTGCTGGGACCATTCCCAGGGTTTCTGAGTCAGTCGCTCTGAGTCTGGGTTATGCTCTGAAAATCTGCACTTCTAACAAGTTCCCAGATGATGGATATGTCGCTGGTCTGGAGACCATTGTTGGAGAACTAGTAGTCTGAAAGACTTTAAGAACAACCTGTCTAAGTGTAGGTATTTATAAAATAACTAGTTCACTGCACTGTGTTTCCTCTGAGAAAGCGTTTTCTAGAGGCAAAGTCTTGGCTTGGTAAATAACCAGAAGCTGAATTTCTTAGAGGTGGGGAATCTTCAGGGCCAACTTATTTCTAATTAACAAGTCAGGCCATAATTTAGAAAAACAATAATAGAAGAAAGGATAGGATTCAGGGAAGCCTTAGTGTCAAGACTAAATTTGAAAAAAGATCCAGATTTTGAAACCAGGACTTGCAATATAATGTAAGGAGTAATAAGGCTGCTGGGGTACAGACTACAGGTAATCTACCCAAAAAATCTTAGTGGCATGGAATGTTCTGGTATAGTGTGGTGCTTAGGAGCATATCCTTAAGGACCCTGGGACCAAGGTTCAGGTCCAGGCTCTGTCATTTCAATTGTTGTTCTGTGGGCAACTTAGTCAACATTTCCCAATTTGGTTTCCCTATCTAAAAACGGGGATGATAATACACTACTATATTAATCAAGATAGGTAATCTCTTTCTTCACTCTCCATACAATCCTTTTTATTAATGTTTGGTTTAGCCTATATTGTATCTTTTTGAAAATCTAAGCAGATGCCTATAAATACTGTACCCCCATCCCTTCTTATGCAGCCAATCTGATCGTCCCTAATCATCAGGACCCTGAGTGATGGTCCTGCAATCCTTCCCCTGTTGTCTTTCTCCCCAGAAGAGTAGAAACTCTGACCGAGATCATTCAGAGTAATATTAAACACGGGAGCAGACTTTTCCCCCACACGGATATAATTAAGGGCCACTGCCAATGTAATGTCTTTGTGGTCCAAAGGTGCCAGATAGCCTCAGAATTGAATGTGACACTGCCCTTAGCATGTGCCAGGAATTTACCCTCAAGGGACTTTATTAGGAGGCAGAGCCACTAACTTACAACTAACTTTTGAGATATATCTGATATTTTGGTTGATCATATGACAGCTTTCATCTGACCAATCATAAAAAAAGCCATTCATTTCATTAATTTATTGTGAAAACATGAAAAAGGATGGCTCTTTCATGAAGCATTAGGTATCTTGGGAAAGATCCCCAATGGTTTAAAGTATAAGGACAGAGGACTCTATTTTTTAAACTGAACTTCTGCCTCTTCCTTACCCCTATTCTTTAAGTGTTACCAAGTCATAATGATTTCCTTGCTAAGAAATATAATCAATGACCAATTCATCGCCCATATAACACATGTATGACCAATTCAAGTTCAGAAATATGTACTGAACATGTATTCTACATCATTCACTGTACTAGGCACTGAGCACAGAAAAAAAATGATTGCTATTTGGTCCTTGCTCTTGTCCTTGGAAATAAAAAATAACCTAAACAAGCAATTTCAAAATAATGTGAAAATTGTCATGATAAGAAGAATGATCTTGGTGCATGCGTGTGTCGGTAGAGGGGGTAGATACAGTGAGCTGTGGAGCAGCCCAGGTTTGAATTGTGACTACAGAAGAGAAGCTTGGAGTGTCAGGTAAGAGGAGGGTAAGGAATACCCAGTATCCATGACCTACACTAACTCGGGGTGTCTACAGCAGGAATTGTTATACTTAGAAAAAAATTCACGGCCTGCACAGAGCATACATTCTAGCAGGGGACACATATAAACACATAAAAAAATAAACAAATGAAGTGATACTAACAGTGACACTGCTATGAAGAAACATTACCCAATGAGAAAGAGGATGAGAAGGGGGTGATATTTTAGCCTGAGGGTTGAGAAAGCCTCTCTGAGGAAATGGCCTGTGTCACGTGGGACTTGAGTAAAGTGATGGAGAAGACAATGTAAGTATTTGAGGGGGAGTATTACAAGCCAATGAAATGAAAACTTGGGTTATTCAAGTAAGGGATCAGTAAGTGCATGTTATTTGTGACAATGAGACAATTCATTTAAGCTGTACCCCAGAGCAGGAGTAGGCCAACTGTGGCCTGCATGCCAATTCCTGCCTGTCACTTGTTTATGTACAGAAAGTTTTTTGTGGAATACTGCTAGACTCGGTTGTTTACATATTGTCTATGGTTGTGTTCTTGTCTGGTTTGCATAGCCTAAATATTTGCTGTCTTGCCCTTTACAGGAGAGGTTTTCCAACTCCTACCCCAAAGGTCACCAGTTCACCTAATAAGGAATGCATGGGATGTGAGCAATCAGCAAGCACTTAATTAGAAAAGACACACTCCAGAGCTTCCACAAGTGCTTCAGGCAATGGCAGAGGCTTTGCTTATTAACAAAATGAACATACAAAATAGGTTTCCATTATGACCTTGGAGTCATTTTTAACTTCTTTCATTTTCTTATTCCACACCCCCAAGGGGTTAGGAGTGTTTTGCTTTCCTTCACAGCACTGTATACATAGATTTCACCCATGTCTCACTACTTCCAGCATTCAACCCTCCATCACCTCTCGCAGGATAACTGCAATAGCTCTCTAGTACACCTTTCTGCCACCATCCTAATCCTCCTACATTCTCTTTTCATCGCATCAGGTGAAATGCTCTTTTAACAATTGAAATCTAGATGTTATTCCTCTTTTTAGCCCCCATCCTTCAATAGCTCACTCATTAAAACAAAGTCCTTATCACACAACCTAGCCCCTTACCTCTCTGATCTTATCTCCTGCCTTGCACTCCCCAGTTCACTCTACTCAAGACACAGTGAACTGCCATTCTTCTGTCAACATCGAAAACTTGCCTCTCCCCCAGAGCCTTTGTACTGTTTCTTCTACCTGAAATGCCCTTCCTCCTGATACTTACATGGCTCATTCCTAAAAGCTTTTGCTCAAATATCACTTTATCAGTAATGGCTTTCCTGATTTTAAATGTGCAACTCTACCCCACCATTCCTTATCCTCATGCCCTGTTTAATATTTCCCCATAAAATTTGTTGCTTTCTAATATACATTGAATTGACTTATTTATTTATTTTCTTTTATGATTCTCTAAAATGCAAGCTAAGTGAAGTCAGGGAATGTTTTCTGAAGTTTGTTTTTGCACATTACTCTATCCTTAATTACAAAAACAGTGCCTGGCACACATAGTAGGCACTCAAGAAATATTTTATGACTGAATTGATCAGATTAATCTGTCATGAATTTGTATGCTGAATATTAACAGTATTCTACATAAGTGGTAGTCTAAATATTTCAGAGATACTTATCATGCATCAATATGGTATAGATGAATAAGGTATAAAGCCTAGTGAACTTTAATTGTACCCTTTACCTGTACCTGCATCCATTTCTATCATAAATAGGGATGATACTTAGGGCTTAATTCATTTCTAGTGTAATTCCATTGTGTTCAAAGAACTTAGTTTGTATGATTTTTGATCCTTTTAAATTCATTGAAATTTTTTATGGCCTAACATGGTGTCTAACCTGGAGAATTCATCATATGCATATGGAAAAAAAATGTGTATTTGACTCTATTGGTTGGAGGGTTTTATAAATGTCAGTTAGCTCAAGATGGTGGATAGCATTGTTTGTCTTCTATACCCTTCCTGATTTTCTGTCATGTTTGGATATCTATTATTGAGAGTGGCATTTAGAAGTCTCCAATTATTATTGTTCAAAATCTATTCTCCTTTAGCTTCTGTTAGTTTTAAATTTAATTTTGGGGGGTATCGTCATTAGATGTGTGTACATATATGTATTATTGTCATATCTCCCTGAAAAAATTGACTTTTTATCCCTAAGAAATGTTCCACTTTATCTTTAGTAATATATCTATCTTAAAATCAATTTTGTCTGATATTAATATAGTCACTCCAGATCCTTGATAGTTACTGTTTGCATGGTATGTTTTTCCATCCTTTTACTTTCCATCTGTTGAGTCTATATCTACAGCGTGTCTCTAATAGAGAGCATAGAGTTGAATCTTAATTTTTGTTTTTGTTTTCAGTCTGACAATGTGTGCATTTGATTTGGGTTCTTTGTCCATTCACATTTTATGTAATTATTTATATGATTTGATTTATGTCTGTCATTTTGCTATATATTATCTAAATGGATGCAGCTATAGGTAATAATGCCTTGGATTCCCACTGTCCTTATCTGAAGGTTAGTACTTTTGCACTTATCAGGGCTTCTCAGTTTGTTTTAAATCATTGTGAATTTCAAGGGCTCTAAATGGCTGTTTTTGATCATTTTCTATAGGTTTATAGTTGCCTTTTAAGGATAGAATATGATGACCTCTTCACTCTACCATGCTGGAAATCCCTAATTATAAGGCTTTTGCAATAGTTCAGCAATAAAACAAAGACAGTCTAAACCAGGGATGAATATTAATGAAGATCATAGAATGGATTTAATAAATATTTAAAAGGTAAAATAGGCAAAATTTGAAGAATAATTGCATCTGAGAAGAATGAATTCCAGGTCAACAGAACATAATGGTTAAAATTGTAGGTTTTAATCCTACCTCTGGCATTTTGGGCTTTCTAAGCCCCAGTTTACTCGCCTGAAAAGTAGTGATAATAATTATCCTGGTGTAAGGGTTTAATACATCATCGCATATAAGATTGTTTGCACAGTGCCTGACATCTTGTGATTTCTTAAAAATTATACCTATGACTTTGACCACTATTCGGTCATCCTCTTCTTCTATCAGCTTTTTGATAAAGGCAAAATAGTACTATTGGAAACCGATCACAGCCACCCAAGGAAAACTCCATAAGAGCTCCGTAACAAATTAAGGTACTTCTAATTTTTTCTAGTCACCAATTAGACCAATTTAAGCAACATTCTTAAAACAACTAAGAAACACTATTTTCTATACTAAAAGCTCTAAATATTTTATGACATAATTGTCACATTTTTAAGGAATATGATTTGTTAAGAGAAGCTGTCAATTACCTTTAAAATAGCTGTCAAATTTTCTTCCCTGTTTAATATATTCCGAAGAGGTTTTAAAAATAACGTTTATTTCCTCTCTCATTTTCCTCATTCTTTCAGCAAACACTGATTATTTTCCCTAGTGCCCTGAGTAGAGATTGAATCAGTGTGGATTTGAGGTTTATTATTTGATTAGTGTACCTGAATCATTAATAATATGAGCTCAACTCTTAAAATAGTTTGAATAAAGAGCTGTTGTTACAGATCACATAAAGAAAGGCCAATAATGCAAGCCTTCATTTCCACACATTAATATTAATTACTAACTCATGCCCTAAACTTTATTTCAGTAGAAAAATCAAATAAATTCTAAAATGTATCATGATAGTCATGTTTTTACTTATTTTTAGTTATTTATCATTTACACCTCCCATTCTTCCAAAATATATTTAAAATTCCTTTTAATAAATACACAAGAACATAAAAGTAAAGGCAAAAAGAAATCAAGAAAGAGGTAGCAAAAGGTGTTGACATTATTCTACCCAGAATCTGTGGTCAGAAGGTCATTATGGTCGAGCATTTCTTTTAGCTCTAACTTTCCTGGCAGCCAAGAGAAAAAGGGAAATAACAGTTCACATATTCTCACTGTCTGATTAAAGGAAACGTTATGCAGGTGACTTAGTGTTTGCACCAAATTCTTGGAGGAATTCAATTTAACTGGACCTATACGAGACACACTGTGCAACATATAAAGCAAAGCTTTCCTCAGCAGTTTGCAACAGATGAAAATATATTCTTCACAGAGTCATTGAAAACCCCATGGTTGTTTAATAAAAACCAAGGAAACAACACTAAATATTAGCCTAAAGAATGCTTTTAATGATGGCATCAGCTGTCATTGGAATTTCCACATCTAATAGACTCGGAAGACTAATCTCATTTTGAAGTATGACAGCACATAGGTTGAGTAACCAAATTCCAAAAACACTGAAAGTACAATCAGGTTTTAGTTATAATTTACATGTTATAAGGTATATAGATCCATATTTATTTTAATAGTGAAAGGATGACTAAGCTTGATTCCCCCATAGGCTGATGTTTTTAATCAGACTACAAAATAAAATGCTTTCTAAATATGCTTTTCATTCATTCTTTATTCTCCATTTTTTCTATCATTCTCCCAAGTTAGGCTTAGATTATTACTATTAGGTTTTAATTGGTTCCCACCCTTACAGCTCCTGCCCATTTCAAATTCATTCTTCCAATATCTATGAGAAAGTTCAAAAACACAAGATTGACATGACAAACTTGTGCTAAACACTTTTATATACAATTTCCTTCAGAAAATAAGCCCTCGCTTATTCACTAGATCAAGGCTTGGCAAACTTTTGAGACGGAAGAGCTGCCAAGGGTTCAGCAAACTCTGGCTCATGAGCCACATGTGGCTCTTTGGGTACGTACATGTGGCTGTGAAGTAAAATTGATAATGAAAGTAAAACAAAACTGTTATAGTTTCATTTATAAAAGTTATAAAAGATATTATTCACATAATGGTGATTATGTAAAAATATATTTATGGCTCTTGAATAATTTTTAAATTGCTGTAAAGGACAGGATTGGCTCTTCCAGGAGTCGGCAAAGATTTGAGACAGAACGTACACAAAGAGCCGCGTGTGGCTCACGAGCTGCAGTTTGCCAACCCCTGCACTAGATGAACCCAAGCTCTCAATATAACTGAAGGCTGATGCTTTCCTCCTCTTCCCTCATACCTGATATTCACAAAATAATACTAGTTCAACTTTATGGGACTTTTACTGGAATTAAAATAAGGTGCACAGCTGAATATCTGGCACATATTGCAAAGTGAGCTGTTCTGTTCAGCCTTATCTCAATTTGATGTTCCTGTGACTAAATTTCCCTTTTGTATTCTTTTCCCTTCATTAAGTTAACTCCTTTTTATTAAACTGAATAAACAAATAAACATACAAACAAAACTGAGATTTTAAAAAATCACCTCTTAAATCTCCTCATATATCACCTCCTAAAATATTTCTTTTCCTGGCTTTCTTCTATGCTCTCATAAGATTGTGTCACTAAATCTATTATAAAATTCAGTTCCTCTTTCTGAAATTATCTGTATGGAAGTTTGTGAATCAAACTAGCCTGGTGATTGTTTTTCTTTGAACAACTGTCTTGTTAGTATTAGTAGAGTGACAGATATATAGTAGGTGCCTCATATATATTTGACAAAAGTAATAACATATATAAAATGTGATCAAAAAATATGGTGAATGCTGCTGCTGAGTGCCATCCAAGAGAAAAGCAGAAATTTTCAACATGGGAAGCGGAGCATGAAACCTTAGTAACAGTGTATGGCAAGTTTTAACTTGTTCGGCGCAGTCAGTCAGGTGTGAGCTACAGTGAGAGAAGGTGTGTTTTAAAGCATGTCGTAAATCATCCTCCATCATGACAACGCTGCATGTCACACAGCACTTCTGGTATGGCAATTTCTGTCAAATAAAAACATTAAAGTGTGTTCTCATCCACCTTATTCACCAGATCCAGCACTGTGCAACTTCTGTCTCTTCCCCAAAGTCAAAATGACCATGAAAGGTAAACGTTTTGAATTGATTCAGGACATAGAGGCAGCCACAGCAGCACAACTAAAGATACTCACGAAAGAGCACTCCCAGGACTGCTTCAGAAAGTAGCAAGAATGATGGGATAAGGGTGTTTGAAGTGATGGGGAGTATTTCGAAGGGGGTTAATGGCAATATGTCTTTTACTGTAATAATTTTTTTTTTTAATTTAAACATTCACCATCTTTTTTTATCACACCTCATATACCTGCTCTTTAATTACAGAAAAAGCAATCATGTTTTAGTATTGTCAAACTATTTCCTCTTTTAATCTTTTAAATTCACATAGAAATTAACTTTACCAGTGAAGCAAGTTTTATCTCTTATAACACAGAGAAGAAATTGCAAAGCAAGAAAAACCAATCATAACTTCTTAGAAATACAACATATAATAAATTGGGGAGAAATGGCATTGGGAGGTAAATATTTTAAAAACCCTCCAGATGGTAATGAAATGAAAGTTTTTAATTTTCTTCTTTAAACTTATCCTAATGGCTACAGAATACAATGGTCAGTGTCTCCTTAAACAACTTCATTTTAGTTGTAGAAGGAGCTAATGAATTTTTCCAGACTTAAATAGTTTCTAGTTATACTTCTACAATATAACAGGAGTATATAATCTTTATTATGCTTCTACAAAATATGTTTAATGTATTATATGCAGGAACGTGCTAAAGATGCCCATAATTCTCTTCAAATTTTACAACTGAGAGAGAACCTATGGCCCCCCTCACAAGCGACTTGCCAAGATCACACAGCACTATCAGCAGGATAGGATTGCAACTAAACACAAGATGCAACTTTTTTTTTTTTTTTCTGATAGGAGCTCAGGAATATCCCAAATCCCACTGTGGTGGCTTTTATTCTGTGTCAGTTTACCCATGCTGGAACCACAATCCTTTCCCCAGATTACTTTCTTATTAGAATTGGCCAACACAGAAGTTTTTGAGAGATTTGGAAGGCAGATGCAAAGCTGTCACCACTAAACTTTGAATGTCACCATGATTATATATGAACTAGAGATGCAAAGGGCCCAGGAGATTCCAACTTGTCCTTGCTTCTCTGGACTCCATTTCTAGCTCTCCTTCCCATCTGCTGATCCTGCTGACCAATAGTGACCCCAGTCCGAGAAAACAGCCTACTATAGACCTTCATCATCTCTTCCTTGTGGTCCCATTCTAGCAACTGGATGTCTCCAAATTTAGAAGGCCCATTAGTGACTTTTTTCTGACCCTTTAGCTCCTCTTTGCAGACCCCTGGTTCCCCAGTGATTACTACAACTATGGGACTTAATAGTCTACAGTAAATTCCTTATTGCATAATGTTCATATTGCTTCTGCTTCCCTGACAGAACTCTGACTGACATACCCAATTAACACATTAATTGGCATATATAGCACATTTTTTTTTGAAGAGAAAAGAAAAGATTTGCTAAGCTAGTATTTAGATGATATTAATTACAATGAAAGAAGCTATTATAGCCTAAATTATCATACAGGCTTACGTATTCAGATCAAGCTTTAGTCCTCAAGTTTTTACAATGAAAGCTTAATATATGTTGTTTTCCCCAAAATATTTATAAATACAGCATACAAAGATCAGACCTGATATTACATAAACATATTGATATATTCAAATATCTAAGAAACTTTTTAAGTTGATATTTTCCAAACGTATTTGTGGACAGAAGCTACTTTTTTCTTTTAAATGTGGGGGATGATGTACATTTATTAGTATTGGGTAAAGCAGTGACAGAGTTTACCAGTTTAAGGAAAACAGCATTTTTTTTCTAAATATTAAGATTTTAAATTATAATTTAAAGAGAATAGTTGACATGAATAATATGAAGGAATTCCACTGACTTTTAATTGTCAAAGAACCAATGATAAGAAAATCCTTGAAGGCATTCATTCCCACATACGTGTATTTTTTAACTGACTCAATGAATAATGACCCATTGATTGGCTGAATAAATGAAAGAATGAGTAAAGAGCATCTCTGCCCTGCAATTAGTACTGAGCAGGACTATTGCTATTGAAATTACGTCTGGTTCCCCGACTTGTTCCTATTATGCGCTGCCAATCCACACGCAGCCAGGCTGTTTCTGAAAAATGTTGGTATGAATAGACCCTTCAATATTTCTTCCACACTGACTATAAATATAATCTAGGCATAAATCATCAAAAGTAAATACCAGTGAGCACTTTAATCCTTTGTAATAAATCAAGACAATGGGGAGTGTGTGTCTGATGATGAAGTTTTAGTGTAGGTCAGACCAGTGGTTTGCTGAGGAGGCAGCACTTTAGAAAACAAGGAGCATTTTCTTAAAGACTCATAGTTCCACTGTCAGGTAGGAATTTTTGCATGCATTTCTGTCTTTCTTGGTTGTTACATGGTGCTATTGGTTTAACATCAGCAAGCCACATAGAATAAAGGCAAGGCTTTTTGTTATTGTTTCTGTTTTTGAATGTGTATAGTCCCAAGGAGCTGAATTAGATGTGGAATAGGATAAAAAACTGAATCATAAAAACCTTTGACCCTCAAATATTTCTATTGCATACAGTAGGTAAGATGCATATATCAATAATGTTAATACAAAGTTGAATCTAGACAACATCACAGGTGAAATGTAGATTAAGTTCTACCAAAGTTAGGAAGAAAAAGAGATGTTTTCCAGATGAAGAGATTTAGAAAACCTTCTTGGAGTTGGGTGGCATTGGAGCCAAATCTTGAAGGAAGTCAGAGTGGGAGTTCTGAAACATAGTTTAACCAGACTAAGGAAATCAAAGACCTGGAGTTAGTGTTACAAGATAAAATTCAGGATGCTAAGATACATTTTTATTTCAAATAAGCAACAACAATAACAAAAATTGATAAAAGATGCACAACATACATCTTAATACAGACTAAAACATATTTGTTTATATCTGAAATTGAACTGTAATGGAGGCTCCTATATTTTTATTTGTTAGATTTGGCAACTCTACCTAGAGAGAAAAGCACATGGGATATACTAGGAAAAGAGGATGGTTCAGTTTGTGTTGTGGATTGTGTCCCCCCAAAAACAGATGTTGAAATGCCTGCCCCAGGTACCTAAGTTTTTTACCTTATTTGGGGGGTCTTTAAAGACGTAATCATGTTCAAGTAAGTCATTACGGTCATTTTCTCATCCAATATCCCTGATATCCTTATAAGAAAGAGCAATTTGGATCTAGAGAGAGACCCACAGAGAGGGAAGATAATGTGAAGATAAAGGCAGAGATTGGGATTATGCTGCCATAAACCAAGGGATTTTTGGAGCTACCAGAAGCTGAAAAAGGCAGGTTACGAGCCTTCTGCCATGGGCTTCAGAGAAAACATGGCCCTGTCAAGTCCTGGATACTGGACTTTTAGTCTCCAGAACCATGAGAAAATAAATTTTGTTCTAAGTCACTTATTTGTGGTACTCTGTTATGGAAGCCCTAAGAAAATAATACAGTTAACTATAGCCAAAGGTAGTTTCTAAAGGTAAAATGTAGGAATTTTGTGAGCTGAGGTAAGACTATAGGAGGTCTGGAATTATCAGGAAAAGATTTTAAACTCCTTCTATTTCTGTGTATTAAATGGAAAAAACTTCCTTAATGCTGGTTTCTATAGCTATGGTCATGAGGAAAGCCAAGCTATGGCCCAAGCATATCTTAATTACTTAGAACATTCATTTAGTTTTTGTCTGAAAACAAAACAACACAGGAGGATATAAAGTAAAATGCAAAACATGCACACATTTTTGGACAGAATAAGATTTCAAAACTCTTTAAGTAAATGTTATGTTCTAACCCCTTGCTTCAGTTTGGGCTCCCAAATCCTCAGAAATATAAATTTTTTTCATCAGAAATACTTTGGTAAAAAAGTTTGAAAAGCAGTGTTTAATTACCGAAGAGCTACAGAAGTTTTAGAACAGACATTCTGAAAAGATTTTAAGTATAATTCAAATAGTTCAAAATAATAAACACCTGTACTTAAGGAGTGGCAATCAAGTTTTGTAAACAAGATACAGAAAGGAATGTAGAGTTAAATAATTATAATTTTAATATAATAAAAGAAACTTTTTAAAGTATTTGATTATAAATTAACTAAATGATCTTTATCCTTTATCAATATTCAGAAATACTAAGGGGATCACAGAAAATATCATTATAAGATATAGTTTTCAGCTGGTCCTACAATGATGGAATAGATTTAGAAAGCATGTGTAAACTCATTTCACTATTTTGAATTAAGCTATATAAAATTTCACTCAATTTTTTAAATCTGCAAGTATCTGTGAGTTCTTCAAAAATAAGAAAGTGTATTTAATGTGTCTGTGTCATTTTGAAAATTTTCAGAATGCACTCTCACCAAAGAATAATGTACAAAATTAGTTCAGCATATTCTTCAGCTTTGTATTCAAATCATTCTTAGTTATGGGGAAAACACCCCTTAAGAAACAGCTTTGGAGAGTGGTGGTGGCAGGTTGCTAAGTCAGTATCTTTGCTGACAGGACTGAGGGTGTTCTAGCTCAGGTGTGTGAAATCACCCAGTTTTCAAGACGCTGGAAAGGTTACACATGAATGAATCCCTTCACCCCCCCAAATTAAAACAAAATAAGTAATACTCAGAGAAAAACTCGTTATAGATCTACTGTTACTAGAGAGTATTTAATTACAAAGAACTAGGTCTTTGAAGAATTTACATTCTATCTTGTACAAAAAAGTAGACACCTAAATTTCATATAGTTACAGATGATGATAAAAGTAATGAAATAGGGCCGGCCGAGTGGCGCGGTGGTTAAGCGCTGGCTTCGGAAGCCAGCGGCCCCGGTTCGGGTCCCACATATGAGGGCCAGTGACACTGCCCTCAAAAAAAGAAAAATAATAATAATAATGAAATAAATAGGACAAAAGATAAAAAGAATCATAAAAATAACAAATCCAGAAGTGACCAGTCCTATGTAATAAAGTCTTGTATTCTCTTTAAGGGGGGGCGGGGAGGGGGACTGTAATTGCTTTCTCTGATCTTCTTAGGTGTTAGGAAACAAAGTAAACAAGATTAGTTAGAGCTGTGCTTCTGATACGTTCCAGAAAGTTTCCAGGAGTTACCAACGCTGGTGCTACATGGGCAAATTTTGAATAGCATCGAGTGACTTTTAGATGTATTTAATATCTCTGGGTTACTACATTTTCTATTCAATTGTTTCTGTATTCTAGTAAGCTATTGTGAGGTCCTTTATGGCAAGAACACCTTATCTGTGCAATAAAAAAATAGCTGAATAAATGATCACATTTTTCTTTGTAATTTTTTCTTTGACCAAATAAAGATATTGCTCTAACCAAAAATGTACCATCCCTGACCAAGTTTGTAGCTTGGTGAAAATTATGGGAGAAGAAAAAGACCACTGTCTAACCAACATATTTATTGACACACCAAGGGAGGATGAAGCATAATAAAGAAAGTATGATACTTCCTGTCAAATGGTAGGAACAGATGAAACTCAGGAAAGAAAACAATTTTGAACCCAAAGAGAGCAAGGGTTTTATTTACATTTATCACCTGAATAACAAGGGGAAAATCATTTATAGTTTCTGCCGTGGTCCTTTCATCCGTAATAGGATATGTAAGTCTCAATCCACTATGCGGAAAGAAGAAAAGAAACTTTTTCTTTTTTAAAGTCAAAAAAAGGACAAGAAAAGATAAAACACCAACAACAAGAGGGCACAGAAAATAGAAATCATAACAAGAGAGGCATAATAAACCCAAAAACACAATAACAATAAATAAAAATGAATTATAAAGTACCCCTTGAAAAGACAAAGAATACTATTTGTGGGGAAAAAAAACACCAAAAAACCCTCCAGTTCTAAACTGTCAATCAGATACATGATAAAACAAAATGTCACAGGATGGTTGAAAACTTTAAAAATGCAAATATGTACATCAGAAAAATAATAGCAAAATTAAAACATGTAGCCATATTAATTAGTTATATTATTGTCAAATAAAAATTATGCTTCACATGGTAAAATATGCAGACAATGAAGAAAATTCAATTGTCATAAATCATTATGTCTAATGAACAGCTTCTAAATATGTGAACAAAATACTCATAGAGGGGCAAGAAAGAAATGGAATAACTCTACATAGCCAGAGATTTTAATTAAATTCTTTTAGAAATTAGAAAATTAAATTGTTCAAATTACACAATACTATAGGTGAATAGAATAATTTACACACAATCACAACTGATGTTAGAGAACTTTTTTTTTTTAATTTTGGTAAGAACACTTAACATGAATTTAGGCTATAATTTTAAGTGTACAAACAGTAATGCTAACTGTCAGCATTATGTTGTACAGCAAACCTCTAAAACATATTCATCTTGTATACATAAAAGTTTAGACCTATTGAACTCCAAATTAACCAACAGAAAATACCAATTCTTTTAAAACACATGTATGTAAAACATCAAACACACACACATGCACACACACACACACACACACACACACACATCATGTACTACTTGATCACTAAGAAAATCTCAGTAAATTCCAAAAATCACCATATACTAGATTACTAAGAAAATTTCAGTAAATTCTCACAACACAAATAATATGCTGATAAAATGCAATAGAACCAATACATATTACAGTGGATTCAAAAAAAAACACTCTTGGGTTAAAGAGTAAATTAAACAATGAAAATATGTATAAATGGATGACAATACAAGAAAATATAAATATGTGTGAGAATGAAATTAATTGCATTAGTCATTGAGCAATACATTTTGAAATATACCTCCATGATAGAAGAAAACATTACCAAAATAAATTTAAAATATTGCAAAAAAATCTAATGTATATAGAAAAGAGAAATAATGCAAGTAAAAGCAAAATATATTAACTGAAGCAAAATATATTAACTGAGCGAAAAGTAATAGATTCATGAATAAAAACAAATGTTGATGTTTGAGAATACCAATAAAACTAAAGAACTTAAATATTGAATGATACACACATGTTTCTAGATGTAGAGTTTCAATAATTTAAAATGATTTTCTCAAATTAATCTCTAAATTAAAGCTCTCTTAATCAAAACAAAGTTTTAATGAAACCTAAAAATTCAAAAGATTATCTAGAAAATATAATGCTTGTAAATAGTCAAAAGAAAGATAGAAAACAAAAATAAGATATGAAAGCATTTATATAGTACATGAAATAAAACCCCATGGAATTCATGTTGGAATAAGCAAATAATTGACAGGAGAGTCCCCAAAAGAGATTATGTATATATGTCAATGTAACTTATGGGAAAGGTGATATTTCACATCAAAGGTTAGCCTAATCAATAAATGATCATTTTACAGAAACAAAATAAATTCAAATTCTGTGACAGAGGATGCCAGTAGTTTATTAAATCTATTTCCCACTCCCTGGAGAACGCAGTATGACACTGCGGCTGGCTCTAGAGAATGGCTCATGAGAAGTAATATGTACCACTTCCAGGGATAGCTCAGAAAAACTCACACACATGCTCCACTTCATTATTCCCCAACACTGACAGTGATAACAAAAACTTTCAGGCAGGCCTTGCAAACCACATTTGGAAAATGGCAGAGCCGCAGCTTTCCTGGATCCGAAATCACCCTGTGAACTAAGCTATTGGGTTGTCGGAAAAGCCATGACATATTTTGCAAAAATGCGTCATGACTTTTCCAACAACCCAATATTATCTTAGTGCGGGCTGCTATAGCAAAATACAATAAACTCAATGGCTTAAACAATAGAAGTGCATCTCGCATATTTCTGGAGACTGAGAAGATGAAAGTCAAGGTGACAGCAGATTCAGTTCTGGGTAAGAGCCATCTCTGCTTGGTTTGCAGGTGGCAGAATTCTTGCTAAGTGCTCACATGCGCTTCCTTCAGTGCATGCATGAAGAAAGAGAGAGATCTATCTCTTCCTTTTCCTGAAAAGGCCCTAATCCCATGATGACAGTTCCACTCTCATGACTTAATCCAAACCTAATTTTCTCCCAAAGGCCCTATATCCAAATACCACCTTCTAGATGTCTATTTTTAAATGACACCTATTTGTACATTTATGAAAAGGTGTAATTAATTATAAGATATTGTTTGAAACGTTGCTTATACCCCCTCCAAATGTAAATGACCTAAATATTATATAATGGAGGCATGTTTAAACAATTTGTAGTATGTTTCTACAAAATGGCATACCAAAAAATCAGATACACCAATATGCAATGACATGATTGCTAAAAGATATGTAAACAAAGTTAATCAAATGCAATGTGGATATTTAATTTTTAATTTATATTATATAAGTATTATATTTAGGATTTTATATTTATATTTTTAAACATGTGTGCTTATATATGTGCATGTATGCATATCTGACATATATACAGTATATAAACAAATATGAGTATATGCATGTATATACAGCGGGTCATTGAATAATGTTTCATTCAACATCGTTTTATTATAGCATTGATGAGATCCTGTGAGAATTTAACTCTTGTTTATATCAATTAGCCTATGGTAAAATTGGTTTCATTATATGTTGTTTCACTTACAGTCACAGAACCTATCATTAACATTAACTGAGGATTTACTGTACATACATACTGTAAATGCATAAAGAGGGGGCTCTGAGGAATACACACAACTGTTCACACAGCCACGCCTTGGAAAAGGAGCCAGAGTGGGGCTAGCAGCAATAAGAGACGTTCATATTGTGTCCTATGCACATCGACATTACTTGTAAGTTAATATTGCCAGGTGTTAGTAATGGAAATTTCCTTATTAAATTCAAAACAGTTAAGATTTAACCTGATCAATGCTTCTCTCAGTGTGCTCCAAAAAACACTTGTGTCCTGAGACGCTTCCTGCAAAATGGATTCTGGGATCATATATATTTTTTGCATTCACGTATTTGAGTTTCTCTAGAGGAAGTCATCTCCTAATCAATGCCAAAATTCTTCAGCTTCCAGACAGAGAAGTAGGTTGTAAAACAGCAGTCATTAACTGATTGGGCAAATGTAATCAAACATTTCAGAACTAATCATGAGCACCTCAAAGCTAAGAAGACTTGGTGTGACTGATGTACAAGTTCTGAAGGGCATCTGTAAGGTTAGATATCAAATGTTTCCAGCTGCTTTTGAAGAGACTCTATTTCACCTCCATCAAAGTGTAATTAACTTAAGGTGGAAAATGAAACTAAAGGTATACCTAAATAAAACATACAGAGCAAAATCCAAGAATTCTTCAATGTGAGTCCAGGTTATATTGTCAGTTCTATGGAGGATACAAATGCAAGACAAAACATTGAAAACCAACATGTCACCATGATGTTATACCTTACAACTACTGGTCATAAAGGATTCAGAAGAAACTTTAGATGCTGTATGTGAAAAATAATCTCCAACCAATAAAAAATGTGATATATACTAATAAATTTGTGCTATAGTCAGTTTAAAAAATGTGTATATATTGAATATAGCAGAATTATTTCTGTTTTTGTTTTCCTTTTAAATCTTTGCTCCCAGAGTTGTTTTTAAATTGATATCTCTTAAAATGTACACCAGCTTCGTTCCACAAAATCCCAGGCTCACTCTGCTCAGAAGCTTAGCAGTTGCTGTATCATCATGTGGAATAGTGTCCATTTGACAGCCACATGACTCACCCCTGTTGGTCAGTGGAGCTTTCGTTGACTACCTTGTCTAAAAGTGAGACTCTTCACCTTTGCCTCTGCACTATCTAACCCTCTTCTCCACATTATTATTTTCCACAGGACTTATCCCCACCTGACTTACTATGTAGTTTACTTATTTACTTGTTTGTGGTCTATCCCTTTTCCTACTATAAATTAGGTGGAGATTTTTTTTCTGCCCTCTTTATTCTTGCATCTCTAATTCCTATAACACCACCTAATATATCTTAATAGTCAATAAATACCTGTTGAATGAATAAATAAACAAATGAATCCTGAAATCAATATCTATGAGTTGGGGGAATAAAATAGATTAGTCTCCTGGGTATTCACAAGGTTCAATAGTAAATTAAATTACCTGGGACAATGCTATTTTTAAAAGCCATTTTTTTTGGGTGAACCCTTTGTTTCCCAAAGTTACTTGACTGTGCACATTTCCCCCCATATATCATTAAAATGCAATAGAATTAACATTCTTGTTAAACATTTTAGGAAAAATGAGGTACTCTAAAATTCCATTAAATTCTGTATTTTTTTAAATATGTTTTGATTCCTGTTTCCTTTATTTTTTTCTTTCACCCTCTTGCTCTTTTCTTTCTTACCTGCCTTTGTGGTTCCAGTACAACATAAAATATTGCTCAAATACACAGGAATCGTGGAAGCTGGCACTCAAGACTTAAGATACAATTTGAAAACAAATTTAAGCTGATTTGGAAAGTATGTAAAAAAAAATAAACTTACAATATTGCTGACACACAGAATATTTTCATGCTAAGTATATTTAATGTTGAATCTTATATTTTAGTCATGGTCTACCAGGAAAACAGAAATCATTTCAAGTTTTATAACAGAGAATATTTAATGCAAGAAATTGGTTACACAAGTGATGGAGAGGCTGAGAAACCAAACAAGGGAAAGTGAGGCTGAGAAACCAAACAAGAGATACTGAGGCAGCTCAGAGGTAAGTAAGAAGCCCCTGAAATACCGCGGATGGGTGTTCCTGAGAGGAGGTGAACCCCCAGAGTGCAGCAGTCCCAGACACCTGAGAGAAGGGGTCACCACAAGAGATTCAGGCAGTGCCAGAGACACTGCCCAAAGGAGAGACGGGGGAATTTTCCAGTTTCTCCTTTGTTTCCACCCTTTGAAACCGCACAATTACATCTCATTAGCGAAATCTGTTGTCATGGGAGCCCGGGAAAGCAGCAGCAGGTGTCAGTCCCTCTGTGATACAGAATAGAACAGCGAGAGTGAGGAGAGGCTAATAGCCTCAGAGCTGGCTCAGCTTACGTGCCATTTAACATAACCAACATCAACATCGGCTTTAATTTTCAGTATGACAGTCTTACCGAAGATTAAAATAAAGAAAATCACCTTAAATTCTACTCATCATCAAAAGTCGTATTATTAATTTTAATATTCAATTATGAGTTTGTCAGCATAGCCTTGCAATCCAGTAGATATAATCAACTTCGCTACATGGAAACAATTATTGATAAGACTATGTTTAAATCATATATGGCAATACAACTAATACTCTACCATAGAAATTTAATTTGAAACTCCACATTTGTTTGCAAAAATCTAGGATCAAATACTGTCATAATAGATACCACTTTAATAAATTTTAGTTTCTTTCTATAACATGCTACTACTTTTTACCATTATGGCAGTATAATTTATTTAATAATGTTTTTCTTTACTTCATACTAGCTAAAGTGCTTCACACAGAGCCTTAACTTTATGTGACCCATTCGCAATAGACTATGCAATAGACCGTGAGCTAGAGTAAAACGACACAAATATAGCAATGGGAAAAAAAAATCTTAGAGGCAACAAACTGAAAACTATTTTATTTTAAAAATATCCTAAATGTGGATATGTTACATAAAAAATAAAAAAAAAAAACCCTAGCTGAGAAATATATAGCAGTCATCTTGCATATAGTACCAATAAAAGATTAAGGTGGCTTTCATCTTATGGTGATTGTTTTTAAGAAAATTATTATGTAGTATATGGGTAGAGCCACAAACCATCAGAGCAAAGAATGGCTGGAATTATTATCCAGAGTGATCACACTGTTTCATTGCACATATAAACTTAAATCACATGAATTTCCAAAAGAGATTTACCATGATTTAAAATAAAAATACAATACAAGGGAACTGAACCATTAGCCCAGAATTAAAGATAGGTTAAGGATAAAACGATGAAAACTAAAACTATTTCATGAAACTGGCTAAAGACCTGCCTGAGCTTCCTAGGAGCTGAAACAAAGAGGAAAATGTTAGGTTTTGTAGCATCCGCTGTCAAATATAAGAAAATATATACACTCTTGATGGAAAGGTCTGCATAGTTTCAGTCACATTTTCAGTCTCTCAGGTTGAACAGTGACAGCATCACACTAAACTCTGATAGAAAAAATTGGCCTGATCTCAATCAAAGAGCTAAAGGCCTACACAGTAAATTCAAAGGTTATTGATCATATGCCTTTCTTAAAGATTCAGTGATCCTTGCTTAAGCGTTAATCATCATCTTACCAAATTCCCATTTCAATTCATTCCCTGCGGATTTTATAAAACTTCTGATTGTATTTGTAGATTTTTTTTTCCCCCCCTCAAAATGATATTATAGCATCCAGGAGAGCAAAATGATTATTTTTGGTGTTATGACACCAAAAGTGCTGTCATGACAACGCTTTTGGTAAAAATCAGGCTGTGCATGAGAAACAACTTAATAATTCAAGGATTCAAAATGGATAATTTTGCATTGGAAAGCAGGATTGAAAATCCCAATCATTTTGGTGCTTGGTTTGATTTTGGTGGAATGAGATCCTTTCCAAGGCTCAATATGGAAATAGATCACTATTGCCATCTCCTGGCAAGTAAACCACATGACCTCCACGATTTACCTCTTTGAACAGCCATATATTATGGGAAGGCAAGAAGATTACCCCATAAATACGCAATAAAGTATTAAATATTTATTATAAGACCGTCGTTGGATTTTTTATTCTTTATTCCTATAAGGCTTTTTACAAAAATCCATTAGAGTTGATAAATAGTAGCATTTGTTTTACGAGCCCTTTATATTGAACAGAAATTCTGCTTGTTATAACTTTTTAAATTAAATGCATGTGATGGATCTACCTGTGATGGAAACAAATATTAAAACTTATTCAAAGAGAAAACCTAGAGAATGTTTGCAAGGCACTGGGGAAAGCAGCCAGGATTGTACCACCGCATGCAGCCAAGAGAGTGCCAAGTAGCTTTCTACCATACAATAAAGCTGATGGAATGGATAACAGCTCTGACAGCATCAATCCATCTTTCTGCTGTGGGGGTTTTCACAGGAGATGAATGATACTCCCCCCTCCAACTTACCATGTCATCTTGCTGTGTTCCACTTTAATTTCTCTCCCTTGCCATTGTTCTCCTTTACAATCAGCTATTGCTGATGCTTTAAACCTCCTTCCCTCCCTTACTCACATTTAGACATCAAATCATTAGCATCTGAGCCTGGTTCATATACTCCCTGCCTGAGATGCCACCTGAGCCATTTATGAGCTCATTGTCACTTCCGTCTGCAAGTTGTACTCCAGGGTGTCATCCTGTCCTTCAGACTCCAAACTCTTGCTGCAGCTAAGCGAAAAAAGAAGAGTGATCTATGGCTTCAAATCATTACCATGCAGATCAGAATGTTACATTCCACATGGTTCTGAGGCTTGACATGTCACCTTAACTTAGTCATTTCTTCAAGGATGAGTGTAATAACTAACTTCCCCAAGATGGGCTGAAAGCACCAAGACAACTGACATTTTTAAAAAATTTAAAAAGTTAAAAAAACCTCTTCTGAAGTTATTCCTTGAGGGAAGAAAAGAAATCCTTTGTGGCTGTTTTTGTTTTACTTTTATCACATCTTATCAGAAATTTTACCTAATCAAAATTCCATTGCCTACTGACTAATTCAAGATCACTAAGCTTTTATACTAAAGAAAAAACGGAATGAATGTTTGAGAAATCAGCCTGGACTTGAGCACTGAAGCATAAAATCACTCCAGTTAAGCAGCTCGGAGGTCTCCAGTGGAAGTTTCACATGGCCAGCCTGTCGGATCCCTAGCTAAGCCAATTTCCTGAAGAACAAACGGAGAGAACAAGAGAGGATGATCAGCTGCCTATGCCAAAGTACAGGGCAGCCCAGAAAGAATGACCCTTGAAAGTGCTCCATTTCTGTATTCCAGCTGACCACCAGCTCAGAGAACCTTCACCTTTAAAGTGAATCTCAGATAAGTCTATAAGATGAAGTCCCTCTGATAAAAAACAGTTTTGGAAGAGAGGAAAGGAAGATAAAGTAAATAAAGATGATAGTAAAAATAAGAAGTCAAAATCATAAAATGGGAAAATCCAAATGAACAGACATTTGATTAATCATCATCCAAGCAAGAATATCATTAAAAGTTAACATATACAGCACTTACTATGTGCCAGAGATGGATCTAATCATTTTACATAAATTAACTTATTCAGTTCTCACAATTCTATTATCTCCATGTAACAGATAGGGAAAGAAAACACAAAGATTTGGAAACAAACAATCATGCAACTAAGAAAGAGTGGACTTGAGTTCAACCCAGGGGGTCTGGCTCTTAAACAGTATGATCTCTTTTTGCTTTTAAATTTATTTATATTTATGTCTATATCTTTAAAAACTCCTAAACTCACTATCTTCCCTCTCTCCTCTGCCTTTCACAGGTTTAACTATTTCAAAAAAAAAAAAAAATGGGATGTGAACTAATTTCATTTTACAGATTGGTTAACTAAAGCTGTCTAAGATTAGGGAACTGCTGACAGAGCCAGGATGTAAATCCAAACCACACCTTCTTCCCTTCATACCTCACTGTCTCAGTGGGTGTGATGGCCTTGAAAATGCCTGGCTCAGATCTCCTGCTGCAGTTTTCTGACAGCCTCGGGTACCTTTTCTCTAGACCCACCACCATTTTTGCACCATGGTCTTACTTCTCTTGGGCTGCTCTCAACAATGACTGAGCACAGCAGGGGTATTGGTACAGGCCCATCCCGTGGTGAAATAAGACTGTCCCATTGCAAGACCTTGGTTTAAAGACTCCCATTGACCTGCTTGAAACTTTCTTAGAAGAGTTCTAGCACTCTTCTTACCCAATCTTTCTTCCTTCTTCCTCTCCTCTCACAAGTGTCAGACCTGCATAATAGCCTGGGTTTCTTTCTTACTATCCCTGCTCCCTCCTCTCCACGTCCTTTCATAAGCATTTTCTCTAATAAATCTCTTACATGCTTAATTCCCATCTTGAACTCTGCTTCTCAGGAAACCCAAATTAACATAAAAGCCAAATAGTATGTTCAGAAACTCACTTAACTAGCTGTACAAAAATGTAGTCATCTGTTTTTAGGCACGTTATTGATATTTAACTATTTAGTTATTTGAGTAAATTGGTTGAGTAAATCACAATAAAAAAAATGGAGCAAACACACTAAAAAAGCAATGAAAATATAATAATTAGGCCCTCTTTTATTATAGACCACTAGATCTAGAGCATATATGCTAGTTTCTTTGCAATAAAAATAATCAAGAGACTACAATATAAAGGTTCACAACCAATAACAATGACTGTCTCAAAAATGGACAGATCAGGGCCGGCCGAGTGGCACATTGGTTAAGAGCTAGTTTGACAATTTGGGGAATATAATTAATAATGTTGTAAATATTTTGTGGAATGTCAGATGGTCATAGGTCTTGTTAGGGAGACCATTTCATGGATGGAGTAGAGGTTTGATTACTGCACTGTGTAACTAAAGCGGAGGTTGTATACCTACTGTAATTGAATATATATAGATAGACACGGGATGTGGATTATACTGCGGAAGAGAGTCAGAGGAAGAGTAATAGATATATATGATATGGGGGATGGGAGTGGGGTGGCGAATTGGGGGTGGCGGGTTGTCACTTTGAGGGGTAAAATGTATAACTATTGCACTGTGTTATACACCTGAAACTAATTAAAAATAAATAAATAAATTATTTTTTAAAAAAAAGAGCTGGTTTGGGATGCCAGAGGCCCGGTTCGGATCCCACATATGAGGGCCAGTGACACTGCCCTCCACAGCTAACAACAGCTCCACCTGGAGCTGGGCTGTGCGAGCCCCGGTGACGGTGTAGGCTGCAGGCCCTGCTGCAGTGGACTGCCAAGGCTACAGTGAGCGGCCGGAAGCCAGTGTGAGCTGCCAATAGCCGCTGTGAGCCACTGTCCAGAGGCCGGCGACCGATCTGCCTCATCCGGGAAGAGCGCAATGACGATACCAACATGAGCCAGTGAAGCAACGTCCTCCGCAACTAGATTGAAGAACAAAAAGACAGCAACTTGTCTGTTCCCCTTCCCTGATTCCCCAACGCTGTTCCCTTCCCCCAATTCCCCCCAAAAAATATCTTAAAAAAAAATGGAATCGATCAGAAGTCTTCAGAACTTCACATATTCCTATCAATCTTTAAATGATAAGACTTCAAAGAACACTAAAATCCTTTGTGAGAAAGAAAAAAAAAGTTAGCTCTCTGACATTACACATCTCAGTATCCTGCAAGCTGGTTTCAATAATAACCAGTGACATACTAGTCTCATGATATTCTATGATTTAAGATTACTCTGAGGTATATAGCTGTTCCTACTTGTATCTCTCAAAGAATGGCCTCTTTTTGATGATCCATTTTCTTATTTGCCAAAGAACTCATCTTGAATCATCTTTTAGGAAAAACATGATTCTGTGAACCTAGTGGCAATTTCAACTGCCAATCCCCAGATGTTTAGCACATAGGGGAAACGCCAACATCAGAAATGTGCTTTGTGAAGCACTAACATTGGGCTGATGAGTCACATTGGAAGTCAAGGGATGTAAGAGGCTCTTGTGAGTTGAGCATCAATAGTACTAATGATGGCCTTGACTATACAAGACATTTAAAAATCAATATATCATTATTAATCAAAACAATTGTACTTAAATAGCATTCAACTTTGACTAAATTTTCATGAAGATCTGGCTACATCATTTTAGTGCTGGCACAGATTAGCACTAGTTAGAAACTAGGCTTCTGTGACAATGGAGTAGAATGCTCTAGTACATCTGTACTCTGTTTCACGACCTAGGCAGTAACAAATCATTGGCTAAGTAATTGCAAAACCAAATTACATGGCACTGAAGAAAAATACAAACACAAGGATGTAAATAAATCTACTTTGCTGAAATAATTACCCTATCTAATTCAGAATGCTAAAGAAGCCATCTGATACTTGGGTAATGACACTACAGATGATGATAATATAGTGTAGAATGATAAAGTATGGTAATGATATGATGTGGCATAGTATAAGGTGGTACACTTAGCTAAGGTAAAGTGTTGTGTAGAGATGATTATACATCATACGAATGTGTCCAGAGTCCCTCCAAAGCACTATTTGTCATTTTTAGCCAATAGGATTCAAAAATCTTTCTCAGAATTAGTAAAGACAAAGAGCATTTTCCAAGGTCAGAGATCAATAACCAGCTTCCTACCTGGCCACTTTTGGAGTGTGGAACTCTTATTCAACCTACAAAATAGATACAGATGTTGACAATAATTCAATAAAAATGTAATTTATAATTAAACTTGTCACTAGAAAATCTGAAATTTATCTAAAATACAGCTTTTTTTTTAAATTATTTTATTGGGGATTTGGGGTAGGGGAACAGCATTGGAGCATCAGGGAAGGGAAACAGACAAGCTACTGTCCTTCCGTTCTTCAGTCTAGCTGTGGAGGATGTTGCCCCACTGGCCCATGTTGGTATGATCATTGTGCTCTTCCTGGGTGAGGCATTTGCTTGCTGGCCATTGGACAGCCGCTCGTGGATCATGCCAGCTCACAAAAGCATGCACCAGCTGCAGGCCAGCCCCACCATCACCGGCAACTCACTGCAGCCCAGCTCCAGTTCGAGCTGTCGTTCACCATCTTAGCTGTAGAGGGCGCAGCATCGCTGGCCCTCATATGGGATCCAAACTGGGGCTCTGCTGCTCAGAGCTGACGTCCCAAACCAACTCTTAACCAACATGTCACTCGGCCAGCCCAAGCTTTATTTTAATTAGCAATGTCATGAGTCAGTATAATACCTCTGTTTACATGCAACTTTTTAAAGTGAGGGTTTACTCAACTTGTTTGTGTATATGTATGTGTACATAGTTGATAAAATAACTACCTACCCAGTCACAAGATTTTAATGGATAAATATAGTTGTGCATTTATTTGTATTCTTACTCTAACTTAATTAAATCAAAGGGATAAAAATTCAGTGCTCAAAAACTAACAGAAATTTTTCTGTAAACCTGAAACTCTTTTAAAAAATAAAGGCTATTAATTTTTTAAATGGTACGTG
Organism: Aselliscus stoliczkanus; assembly: GCA_033961575.1. Classification (NCBI taxonomy): domain Eukaryota; kingdom Metazoa; phylum Chordata; class Mammalia; order Chiroptera; family Hipposideridae; genus Aselliscus; species Aselliscus stoliczkanus. Next base: position 43,429,724 of record CM066729.1, read on the forward strand.
GGGGGGAAAAAAAAAGAACTAACAAAAATCATTAACATAATGGAAGTTATCTATCTAACTATCCAGGTTTTTATTAATGTAATTACTAATTTGCACAAAATCATTAAATAGTAAAAGTCATAAATTAAAAGTGTCAACATTTTCTGAGGGACTTTAAAATATTTATAACACTGTACGTGAGTAAAAGTCTTTCTATAGGACTTCCTGTGCCTGGACTCTCATTTATCCTCATAATATACCTATGAGATAAGTGCTGTGGTCTCCATTTTATGTGGAATGTATAAGTAGAATGCAAAAGAATTTCCCCCAAAGTCACTTGGATAGCATCTGAGGGAACTGGGATTCAACTCCAGATCTTTCTGACTTCAGAGTCCCACCTGGAACCATTATGTCCCATTGCTGTCCCAAATCATTGAACGTTTAAAGCTCAAAGAGGTTTCACCCACTGTTGCCTCAGTTACCTACATGGATTTAAATTGGGCTGGGGAGATTTACCCTTCTGAAGGCAAGAATGGTGTTTCAGCGGGCTAAGACAGCTTGCAGAAAATCACATATTAGCTCGGTTATTTAATACTCAGGAACTTATATCATTATTGGTGTTTCAAAATAGATCATTGAATATTATTTCTGGTGTCCTACTGTTGAAGTGAAGCTGAAGCACATACATGACTAATTATCAAGGCCATCCTCCCTTCCACCCATCCCCTCACCTTTAAAGGAAAACATTCTATCTACTCTTTATAGTAATCTGTCTTTCTCTTTTTTTCTGACATCCTTAAAAATAATCAACACAGAGCTGCAATATTTTTTGATTCTTTAAAAATTATATAAGCGTCATTCCTCTGAGTCTGCTGATTTGAATACATCCAGCTTTTCAAGCTACATATCAACTATATTCTCAACTTTTCTCTTTGGCTTTTCACTTTTCCTTCATGGACTAACTCTCTCTGTATGATTAGATTTGAACTTTTCAAAAAGACAGACATTTTATAAAAGCATAAAATGCTCTCACTGTCTCAGATGGTGACCTACAATTTGTGTGTATATATTGTTATAGAATTTAAAATTTAAAATTTAATAAAATGTAAAATAAAAAATAATTGTTTAAATTTTTAATTAAAATTTTTATTTTAATTTTATTTCAAAGTTCAATGTCTTTATCAGGCTGATTTTTCTCTTTTTCATTTGACTTCTAAGTGCTATCATCTTAAAATTATCCCCATCAAGGCTATCCTTGAAATTCTTTCTTGTTTATGAAAACCAAAATAGGAACACCTACCCTATTGATATTTATTATTCTGCACATATACTTCTTTTAACAACTTCTAACAGCAGGTCAAAAGTATTATCAGTCACCTGGAGGAGGTTGGAGGGGGAAGATTTCTTATATATAGTATTAGGGGGCAGGGCTTCAAGACCTGATGGGATATATATTTTTAAATACCATACCTCAAACTTTTCATAATACTGTTTTCTGGTCTGTGGCTGTGGGTTTGTTTGATGAAGACCCCAAAACTGAAAAAAAGTTTTTCTCCAAAATGTCATGCTTTATTGTTGTTTCTTATACAAGTGATTTTCAGTAAAAGACATGAAGTATGAAGATGTGTAGATATATTTCTGTAATACTAACTTTATGGGATCATCACTCTCCAAATTTGTGTCCATCTTTTACAGCCTACATGTCACATACTAAGAATGTGGCTTTTCTTTTCTGTCTTCCATTGGGGTGAAACCTCCAGCAGAGCAGTTGTGTCACTTTCATCTATCCATTGCCAGCACAGTTTATTTGTTTTTTAATGTCCTTTTCTGGCTCAAAATATGTTGGCATCAAGACTAATGCTTACTGCACTTTGTTTTAAGGAAGGAAGTTCAGCCTTAGAATGAATTTCAACACTTTTTAATGGTTCCCTGTTGACCAAAAGTAAAATCCAAACTCCTTACCGTGACACACCAAGCCTCTGAGGCTCTTTGATGGGTTTTAGTTTTCTGGTCTCATTCACTTCACGATTACACCAGGGCTTCCGACCCACACACAAACATTCCAGCCACTCAAGAATCCTTCTTAGCTCTTTTGCTTCCCATCTTTTGTTTATGCCTGAAATACCTTCTTTGCTTTTTCTGCTTGATTAATGTGTAATCCACATTTTCTTCCAACTGAAATTATAAATTACCTCCCTTCTGACTGTTCCCTGACACTTCCTCAAAGCAATATTTGCTCCCTATATTGTAATACTATACATTTTGAATTTATTATCATATTTAGTTTTATCACTTTTTATTACAATTATTTGTACATTTCTCTCCCTCCCTCACATGCACATGCTCTTTCGCAAATACATACATTAGCTATAAGCTTCACCAAGACAAACATTGTATTTTGTTCTGCAGTCACTTTGCTTTGCACAAAGACTAGAAAATGGTAGGAGGGAAAAAACTGCTTTTGAATAAAATGGTAGAGCAATTGTTTTCAAGTTAGAACTTATTCTACCCCTTACAACAGTGTGCCATTGGGGAAGTCACTTAACCTCTCTGAACTTCAGTTTCCTCAGGACGAAACTGAAAAAGAAGAAAAGCGCTTTATTTCATGATTGTTGTGAACATTAAATCAAATGCTTTGTATGGAACACATTGGAGAATCCTTTAAAATGTATTATGTGAACTGTTCACATTATTAGGGTATAGCAAGAGGTGCCTAATAAAATGATGCTGTTTGCTATGGTTTCTTTGAAATACTAGAGTGAATGAGAAATAAAAGAGTTAGCTTAGCCTCAATGATGAAATTATAGACATCAAATTTGCTCCCAATAGATTTTTTTTTTAATTTTAGAACCAGCAACAAAAAGAAAAGTTTAAAAACATATTTAAAAAGTAGAATTATTTTAAGATGCAATTGTATTATTTCCCAAATACTGTAATGAGAAATATATTAGGTGTTGCAGTTAGACTTTATCAGAGGATTTGTTTATATATATCATTTAAAACCTGACAACACTAATTTTATTAGCATCTTATTCTTGCGTGGTTCACTTAAAGTTAGTTAAACATTCTATCTGAAATAAATCTCCTGAGGTATCTTTTATCTCTTTGAAGATGAACTTACTTTAATGTATACACAGAGGCTCAAGTGTGGGCATAGTAGATATTAATGTGCATGAAAACCTGCAATGCAGCATGAAGCAGAGAATGAGTCTCTGCTTATACAAAGGCCTCCATCCCATACTCAGAAGTATCTGTAATGTAAGGAGACTTTTTACCAGATACCTGCTCGTATTCATCATGACATGGAAGAGGCATAACAACTGTGGGGTGGACACCCCAGTCAGGAAGCTAAATAGCTTTATGAACCCATTTACTACTCTATTTACTGATTACATCTAAGTAGAATAGGAGTTTTAATTTAGAAATAGGCTATGGCTTGCTGAAGAATCTACAAGTGAGCCATTTCATTTTGTAGTTACATGAGCTGGAGGAGAACTTGGTAACCTAATCTATATTCCCAACCACCAACTGAAGGGTGTGATTGAGATTGACTAACTGGATGGCTGGGAGTTAGCTCAACTTTGTGTACTCAGTCCTTAGCATAGCCAGTCTGTCCGGGCAAATAGATCTGGACTCAAGCCCACTCTGGTAAGAGAGTCAAAGAAAATGTCATTCAATTATTTCTTCTGGAAAGCCAATGTTTCAAGGGCCTTTAAGTTCCAGGAAGGGAACATTTTAGTACTGAGTTTGACTGAGCAGTTATATAGTTCATTGGGACAATGGGAAACATCTCAGTAGAACTGGCTTCATGTTTTTACAAGAGAATGACAGTCTGTGGTCTCCACAAGTATTCATCTGTATATACGCCTCAGAGATTCACCCTTATTTTAACATTGATCTTTGCTTCTTACTATTACTATACCATGCACTTATCAAATCAGCATTAGCACTGTGTCGTCTAACTGCTGTCCTCTGAAATCATGGTTCACATAATTGGCCGTCCAATCTCTCGCTACATAGAAAAATATCTATATCTCTACATCTATATCTATAAAAGTAGTCTAAAACAATGAATGCTCTTGTGTTTCCTTTACCCAAAGTTGTATGATATTAGTTTTTTTCTTCATGAGTTGCATCCTTTTTGATTTGGAAAAAAAACATTATTTTTTTCCCCGCTCTGTGGTTTTCATATAGTACAAGCCAACACGGTGCTATTTATGCAGTGATTTAGCCCAAAAGCCATCAAATATGTGAACTGTCCATGGGAATGTTGGACTTCAGGGCTGCCTCTGCTGTACAAGTAGTCAAAGGCACCAAACAATAAATAGCGTAAGTTCTAACCCAGACTGCATTAAATCTTTTTTCAGTTCCACCCTCCTCTGCCCAAATTACAAAGGAAGTCAGATATATGTGATCTGGATCTAGACTTGGTTCATTTAGGATTTTCTGCTACAGTCAAACCTTACCTACCCTGCTCCTGGATCTCCACTAGCTCTTAATCAGCCTGACATTAAAACATTAGACATTAAATAGCCTGTTGTCTTGCGATATGGGGCATGCAAGTAGATAGAGGTAGCATGATTTGTGACTAATGTCTTTTGTCGGTGGCCAAAAATTATGATGGCTATAGGCTGAAGAACTTTTTTTTTTTGAGGGCAGTGTCAAAGCCCTCATATGTGGCACCCGAACCAGGACCACTGGCTTAGCCACGACGCCACTCGGCGGGCCCAAGAACTTCTGACTCTGGTATTTCACACTCTTGAATATGCTGAGTATTGGGCAATATTTTCAAAAAGAAACTATTCAGATAATTTATTAAAAAGATATTAAATAAAGTTTAAAATATTGATAAAGCTTATATAGCTGAATAGTAACAATAGTTTCAGTAAGTGCATTTACCATCACTAGCATTGTTAATAAAAGTGTCAGGTAGTCATGATTTTGAAATGATTTTATGACAAAAATATCTATATTTACATTTACAGCACAGCTTCCACTCTGCCTCAGAAATAATGGCACTAAACACAACAAGCCTTCACTGATTCATTGGCACTAAGAACAGTAGTCAGATGTATGTTGAATGATGTCTCTTTGGGAAGAATTCTGAACAATTTTTATTTCAAGAAGTAGAGACATAGAAAATGGAAAGATCTTCATTTAGAGAAAATGAGTTTATAGCATTCAGATAATCAGCAATATCTACACTTTAACTGTTGTTAATGATGCATTCATGTTTCCATTATAAACTGATATATTTATCGAATTAAAAATTCCTATGCATATGTTGCTGCAGGTTGAATCTTAGCAAGCAGGTTGCCTTTGCTAAAAAATGAAAGATTTCCATAATTCAGTAGGAGAGACTCACTAAATTTCAAAGGAAAAATAAATTGAAAATAAATAAGGGAAAACGAAAAGTTACCTTGAAGTTTTCAGTGTTTCTTTTAAAAAACTGCTCATAGAAATCTTTCACTATTTATAAGTGTTAAGTATAGAATCAGATTAAAACAAATATTTAAATAGGTACCAATAATCTTTTAAAGAGGCATCATAGAAATGCAAAAAAATAATGTAATATAAAACAAATGTTTAGTTTTTAATATAATTTATTTCAATACATTTATGATTTTCACATGACTTAGACTAGAAGGTGTCATTTCACCTTTCTTTGGGCAGTTGGTTTTATTTTCTGGTTCTGATGCATGTTTTTAATTTTCTAACATTAGATTTGACAATTTATAAAGTAAAAGCAACAAAGAATAATTTCCCAACTCATTAAAATTTTACAAAAGATCCCCTTGTTAGACTTTACAAACTTTTACAATGAATGAAAATATAGGATAGAAAAGTAAATACAAAGCCTTTGCAAAGCAGGTTATATTTTGTGGGTCTTTTTTTCCTGTTTTTTACAAGAACAGTGAATGATCATCTCCCAGACATGGAAGATAAAGTGAGATTAATATTCACTTCTAATGAGTTATTAACTGCCTGTTATCTATCTCTCTGTTCAAAAGTAATTTTCAAAAGCCTTGACCAATATAGCTAAATATAGTTTAATTTAGAGAAGCAAAGTTGTTTATTTCTTCCAATATGTTGCATGAGTTTCAATAATATGTTATATGCCAAGTATAAATACAAATAAATTATTTTTCTAACAAATGTGGGTCTTTAATAATAACTGTGTCATTATAGTAATAATTAGAGCTAATAATTATTCAGTAATGCAATGTTTCTGGCACTGTTAAAAGTGTTTTGCATAGATTAACTCATTTCATCTTTACAACAATCCCATGGGGTAGGAACTGTTATCTCCAATTTCCATATGAGGAAACTTAGACACAGATCATTTAAATATTTGACACAGTCACAATGTGACAGAATGAGATGAGAAACAAGCAGGTCTAGCTTCAGAGACATCATTCTTAATCCTACTTCTATAAAACTGCCCCTTTGTACACTTTACATTTCATGGTCCTCTATGTTACAACTTAGCTTTCCATCTTTCCTAGTAGCAAATAAATTGCAAGCAAAACTTGGAAATGTCTAGTAATTAGTAAACACTAGCAGATATTCTGTTAAAAGGGGGAAATATCAGGACTCATCAGCTAAGAAGCTGTCTAACATAGGAATATTTGGCCAATAGACAACAGTAAAAAAACCATTAAACATCGACAAAATTCTAAAACAATCTGGACACTTCAGGATAACATGGCAGCAGATTAAAATGCCAGGCTATTCTGGGTTCTTTCTCATTATTATTTTCTACCTATTGTTTTATGATAAATAGTAGGAAATGAAGACCCAAATATCCCCACTGTGAGCAAAAATATACAGCATACTAGAGAGATAGAAGGCATACTCCTCTGTCCCTGTGGCCTGCAATCTACTATGAAGATAAAGCATGTGCTTAAAAAAACCGCACTAACAATATTAGGTAACACAAGCAAGAAACAAAATCAATGGCACCAGCTGTAAAGGAAGCCTTCATGAGGGAGAAAAGAGTGCGTTCAAAATGTTTTTACTGGAGGGAGGGGCAAGATGGCGGCTGTGAGGAGGGCTCCATGAAATCTTTCCCTGGAAATATCCACAATTTGAACTTCTAATACGCTTCAAAGAGACATCTACTCATCACACAGAGCAACTAAGAGTTCCACACAAGGACTGCTGGGAGGTGGGCAGGCTGGGCGAGTAGGGGAAGAAGGCGAGATGCGTGAGGTGCAGCCCGCACCCGCGGCTGCTGAGTCACGGTGAGTGTTGCCCCGGCTCGCTCCCTGCGGCCCGCGGCCCACCTAGAGTTCAGCAAAGCGCGTTGGTTTGCAGTCTGAGGCAGAAGCCTCAGGCTGGGCAAGTGCGGGAGGAGAGAGAGGAGACGACGGTGCAGAGGTACGAGCTGCACCCACGGCTCGCCGGGTCCCCAGGAAGCAGGGTGCAGAGCCCCGCAGCAGCAGGGCAAGATCAGTCCCTGCACCCTCCCGGTTCAGGGATCAGTCTCTGTGCCCACCGGGTCCCGCGGAGCGCAGAAGCCTGAAACCTGGGAGCAGGGGAAAAAGAAGACTGGCCCGCGGAGAAGCAGCGCGCGCCGGGCGGAGACGCAGGTCCCCGGGAGACAGAGTGGGGATCTGATCCTCGCGGCAGGGGGCGCGCAGTCCCCTAAATCCCGGCAGTCTTCGGGAGAGTAGCAGAAGCACCGCGCGGGTGCACGCCGGCTCCGAGGCAGAAGCCTGAAACCCGGGAGCAGGGGAAAAAGAAGACTCGCTCGGACACGCAGCGCGCCGGGCGGAGATGCAGGTTCCCGAGAGAGGGAGCGGGGATCTTAGCCACACGATAGGGTGCGCGCAATTACCTAAATCCCGGCAGACCCTTTGGGAGAGCAGCAGGAACTCCGCTGGAGCATAAGAGGCAAAGGCCTTAGCTTAAAACAGTGTTGGAATTGTGGCTTTGTTTATTTTTATGTTTTTTGTTTTTTTTCCTTTTTCTACTCTTGAACAGAAAGCAAAAAAAAAACCAATAACCCACCCACTCCCACAAACTTTGGCCCCCGCCAAGACAGTCTTAAACTGACTCCTGAATGGAACAATAGGGGCAGACTAGGAAGAGATTCCTACCTGCAGGGGGTTGAGAATTTCCACCCCAGTAAAGGCTGCAGAGTGAGACTACCTACCCCGCCCCCACCTTTATGCAAGGCTTGGGAGGCAGGGCAGGTTCACCTGCTGAGGCACTAATTAACAGCTTCTTAGCAGCAGGCTTTTGGTAGTGAGGAATTCTTTAATTCTCCACAGCTGTCAACCCAAAGGGTGCCCAGAGACACTCATTGAGCCTTTGGGGGTGCAGCCTGCCTTGGGACAGGCAAAAGCAAAAAGGCAGTGACTTTGGAAAAACCACCAATCACACATCACAACCACACTCAAGTACAGCAAACCTGCAGGGCCAGGATCACGCTAGGCATCAGGTGGCCTACTGTTCCCACAAGACGCACAGGAATTTTTGTACAGCAGACAAATTGAAGAGAGCTTGGTGGACTTTAGCCTAGACCGGCACGGGTATTTTTGGTTTGTTTGGTTTTATTCTGTTTTGTTTTCCCTTTATTGGCTGCTTATCTTGGTTGTTTTTGGTTTTTATTTCTATTTCATTCTAATCATATTGTAGTTTTTAATGTAAGCATATATATAGGTGTATATAGATGAATATATGTCCATATATATGGGTGTGTGGAGATTATATATATATATATTTTTTTTTTCTTTCTTTTCTTTTTCTTTTTTCCCCACCCTCACTTTCTCTCTTATTTTATTCATTCTTCTCACTGCTATACTTTTCCTCTTTTCCTTTTTTCTGCAAATTTTATTTTTTTAATTTTTATTCTTACTTTTTTTATTATTATTTTAGTTTATTTTTATTTTTTATTTTTTAGGTATAGCTAATCGTTTTCTCATGTTTATTCTATTTTTTATTTTAGGATATTGTATATTAATTTGTTTCCTCTTCTGTTATTATTGTGTGTGTGGTTTTTGTTTTGTTTCTGTTTGTTTTCTTCATTAGTATGATTGATATTTCTGTACAAGTTGACTGTAGTTTGATGGTTGTTTTTTTTTTACTTGTGCGAGCATTTGGTTCCTTTGGTGGCTGCGGAGGTTGTTCTTGTTGATCTGTTATGCTCTAAAATCACTCTGCAGCAGTGGGTCCAAACAAACAGACACAAGGATCATCATACCCGGAGGCCAACTTTAGATAAAACCAGAGCATTTCTGGGTTTGACATACAAGAGTCACACCCAAAAGGAAGTTGCTACAGGTACTAGGGCCCATAGGGTCCAAGTTTCATCAGAGGGGTCAATCCTCTCACAGCAGCTCATAAACTGCAGATGCTGCTGATCCTCACAGCTAATCAATCTGGGAGTCAATCCCACCTACTGACAAGCCCAAAGTAATCAAAACTAAAACTTCAACAAGTGAGGATGCACGACACAAGGAACACCTCAGATACAAGCACAGTAGAATAGGGAGACTGAGTAATTCAAATATAAAGGACACACACCATATAAGTTTACCCAGAAAAGACTGAGAAATCTGGGGCATCTATCTGTTATATTGAAGCAAACACAAAGAGTAAGCCAGAATGGGGAGACAAAGAAACACAACACAAATAAAAGAACAGAAGAAACTTCCTGAATCAGTGGAAATAGAGGAAATAGAGGTAACCAACCTATCGGAGACAGAGTTCAGAACACTGATTATTAGAATGTTCAAGAAAATTAATGAAAATATAAAGAAGGATAGAGAAATCATGAAAAGCAACCAGCTAGAACTTAAGAACACAATTACTGAATTAAATAACAAACTTGATGGAATCACTAGCAGATTGGATGAAGCAGAAAATCGAATCAGTGACTTAGAAGACAAAATAGCGGAGATCACCCATGCAGAACAACAAAAAGAAAAGAGAATGAAAAACATGGAAAATAGTTTAAGAGAGCTGGGGGACAACATCAAACACAATAACCCATGGGTCATTGGAGTACCAGAAGGAGAAGAGAGGGAGCAAGGGATTGAGAAGATATTTGAAGTAATAATGTCTGAAAACTTCCCTAACCTGGCAAAGGACATTGAAATACAAGCTCAGGAAGTGCAGAGAATTCCAACCAGGATGATTCCAAACAGGTCCACTCCAAGACACATTATAGTGAAAATGGCAAGGGTTAAGGACAAAGACAGAATCCTTAAAGCAGCAAGGGAAAGGCAGCAAGTTACTTACAAGGGTACCCCCATAAGATTATCAGCCGACTTTTCTACAGAAACTTTGCAGGCCAGAAGGGAGTGGCAGGAGGTTTTCAAAGTGATGAAAAATAAAGGCCTACAACCAAGATTGCTGTATCCAGCAAGATTATCATTTAAAATCGAAGGTGAGATAAGGAGCTTTGCAGAAAAGAATAAGTTAAGGGAATTCATTACCACCAAGCCAGCTTTGCAGGAAATGCTAAAAGGGCTTCTTTAAGTAGAAGAGAAAAACAACCTAAGAAAGACTACGAACACAAATAACAAAATGGCAATAAATATATACCTATCAATAATCACATTAAATGTAAATGGATTAAATGCTCCAATAAAAAGACATAGGGTGGCTGAATGGATAAGAAAGCAAGACCCCAGCATATGCTGTATACAAGAGACTTACCTCAGATCCAAAGACTCATACAGGCTGAAAGTAAAGGGATGGAGTAAAATATTTCATGCAAATGGTACTGAGAAAAAAGCTGGAGTAGCGATACTTATATCAGATAAAATGGACTTTAAATTGAAGAATATAACAAAGGACAAAGAAGGACACTTCATAGTAATGAAGGGATCGATCCAACAAGAGGACATAACTCTAGTAAACATCTATGCACCTAACATAGGAGCCCCTAAATATATAAAACAGATATTGTCAGACATAAAGACAGAGATCAACAGTAACACTATCATAGTAGGGGACTTCAACACCCCGCTGTCACTAATGGACAGATCCTCCAGACAGAAAATCAGTGTAGAAACAGCGACCTTAAATGACACATTAGACCAGCTGGATTTAACAGACATTTTCAGAGCATTTCATCCCAAAGCTACAGAATATACGTTCTTTTCAAGTGCACATGGAACATTTTCTAAGATAGACCACATGTTAGGCCACAAAACAAGTCTCAATAAATTTAAGAAGATTGAAATCATTTCAACTGTATTCTCTGACCACAATGCTATGAAACTAGAAATCAATTATAAGAAGAAATCCGGGAAGCTGACAAATAAATGGAGGCTAAACAATATGCTATTAAATAGTGAGTGGGTCACAAATGAGATCAAGGAGGAAATCAAAAGATACCTCAAGACAAACGAAAATGAAAACACCACGACCACAAATCTCTGGGATGCTGCGAAAGCAGTCCTAAGAGGGAAGTTTATAGCAGTGCAAGCCTACCTAAAGAAGGAAGAAAAATCTCAAATCAACAGGTTATCCTTACACCTAAGGGAACTGGAAAAAGAACAGCAAAAGAGGCCCAAGGGGAGTACAAGAAAGGAGATAATAATGACCAGAGCAGAAATAAACAATATAGAGAACAGAAAAACAATTCAAAAGATCAATGAAACCAAGAGCTGGTTTCTTGAGAAGATAAACAAAATTGACAAACCTCTAGCCAGGCTCATCAAAAAAAAAAGAGGACTCACATTAGCAAAATCAGGAATGAAAGAGGGGAAATGACTACAGACATCACAGAAATACAAAAAATTCTAAGAAATTACTATGAGCAACTATATGCCAACAAATTTGACAATCTGGAAGAAATGGATAATTTTCTAGAAGCATACAACCTTCCAAAGCTAACGCAAGAAGAAACAAAATCTGAATAGCCTGATTACTACCAAGGAAATTGAATCAGTAATTGACAAGCTCCCAAAAAACAAAAGCCCTGGACCAGACGGCTTCACAAGTGAATTTTATCAAACATTCAAAAAAGAACTATCACCTATTCTTCTCAAACTATTCCAAAAAATCCAGAAGGAAGGAAGGCTCCCAAACTCTTTTTATGAAGCCACTATCACCCTGATTCCAAAACCAGATATAGACATCACAAAAAAGGAAAACTACAGGCCAATCTCCCTGATGAATATAGACTCAAAAATTCTCAACAAAATATTAGCAAACAGAATTCAGCAATATATTAAGAAGATCATACATCATGATCAAGTGGGATTCATCCCTAGTGCGCAAGGCTGGTTCAACATCCGTAAATCAATTAATGTGATACACCACATCAACAAAATGAAGGATAAAGATCACATGGTCATCTCAATAGATGCAGAAAGAGCATTTGACAAAATCTAACAGCCATTTATGTTAAAAACCCTTAGCAAAGTGGGAATACAGGGATCATATCTCAACATAATAAAAGCCATATATGATAAACCTACAGCTAACATCATACTCAATGGGGAAAAGCTAAAACCATTCCCCTTAAGATCAGGAACAAGACAAGGCTGTCCACTTTCTCCTCTTTTATTCAACATAGTGCTGGAAGTTCTAGCCACAGCAATCAGACAACAAAAAGAAATAAAAGGCATCCAAATTGGCAAGGAAGAAGTAAAATTGTCACTATATGCAGATGACATGATACTGTATATAGAGAACCCCAAAGACTCCATCAAAAAACTATTGGAACTGATAGACGAATTCAGTAAAGTAGCAGGATATAAAATCAATGCTCAGAAATCAGTGGCATTTGCATATACCAATAATAAACTAACGGAAAGAGAAATTAAGAAAACTGTCCCATTTACAATTGCGTCAAGAACTATAAAATACCTAGGAATAAATTTAACCAAAGAAGTGAAAGATTTGTACTCAGAAAATTATAAGACACTGAAGAAAGAAATCATAGAAGATACAAATAAATGGAAACACCTACCATGCTCATGGATAGGAAGAATTAATATAGTTAAAATGTCCATACTGCCTAAAGCAATATATAGATTCAATGCAATTCCTATCAAACTACCAAGGGCATTTTTCACAGAAATAGAAAATATAATCCTAAAATTTATATGGAATCATAAAAGACCCAGAATAGCCTCGGCAATTCTGAGAAATAAAAACAAAGTCGGGGGGATCACGCTACCAGACATCAAAACCTACTACAAGGCCACAGTAATCAAGACAGTTTGGTACTGGCATAAAAACAGGCAGATCGATCAGTGGAACAGAACAGAGAGCCCAGAAATAAATCCAAGCATTTATGGAGAGTTAATCTATGACAAGGGAAGCAAGAATTTACACTGGAGTAAAGACAGTCTATTCAATAAATGGTGCTGGGAAAATTGGACTGACACATGCAAAAAAATGAAACTGGATCATCTCCTTACGCCTTATACAAGAACAAATTCAAAATGGATTAAAGACTTAAATGTAAGACCTGAAACCATAAAAATCCTAAAAGAAAATATAGGGAGTACATTTGCAGACATTACCCGGAGCAATATTTTTACTGATACATCCCTATGGGCAAGGGAAGTAAAAGAAAAAATGAACATATGGGATTATATCAGACTTAAAAGTTTTTTCATAACAAAGGAAACCATTAATAAAACAAAAAGGAAGCCTACTGAATGGGAGAATATATTTGCCAACGATATATCTGATAAGAGGTTAATATCCAAATGTATAAAACACTCATGAAACTCAACACCAAAAAAACAAACAACCCAATTAAAAAATGGGCAGAAGATATGAAGAGACATTTCTCTAAAGAGGACATACAGATGGCCAACAGGCATATGAAAAAAAGTTCAACCTCACTGGTCATTAGGGAAATGCAAATAAAAACCACCATGAGATACCACCTCACCCCAGTCAGAATGGCTATCATCAACAAATCAACAAACAACAAGTGCTGGCGGGGCTGTGGGGAAAAGGGGACCCTGCTGCACTGTTGGTGGGATTGCAGATTGGTGCAGCCACTATGGAAGTCAGTATGGAGGTATCTCAAAGAACTGGAAATAGAGCTACCGTTTGACCCAGCAATTCCACTCCTAGGTATTTATCCTGAAAAAACCAAGACACTTATTCAAAAAAAGTTACGCACCCCTATGTTCATAGCAGCACAATTTACAATAGCTAAGACTTGGAAACAACCAAAATGCCCATCAGTAGATGACTGGATTAAGAAACTGTGGTATATTTATACAATAGAGTATTACTCCGCTATAAGGAAGAATGAAATCGTGCCATTTGCAATGATATGGATGGACCTAGAGACTATAATGTTGAGTGAAATAAGTCAGTCAGAGAAGGACAAATACCGTATGATCTCACTCATATGTGGAATCTGAAAAACTGTATGAATATGCAAAGTAAACAGAAACTGTCTCATAGATAGATATAGACAAAAAATCAGGGTTGCTAATTGGGAGAGGAATGGGGATGAGGGAGAAGGGGAAGGGATTAGACAGCAAAAATAGGCAACTACAATATTGCCACTGGGATAGGAAAAACAGTTTGGGGAATATAATTAATAATGTTGTAAATATTCTGTGGAATGTCAGATGATCATAGGTCTTGTTAGGGAGACCATTTCATGGATGGAGTAGAGGTTTGATCACTGCACTGTATTACTAAAGCGGAGGTGGTATACCTACTGTAATTGAATATATATGGATGGTCACGGGATGTGGATTATGCTGTGGAAGAGAGTCAGAGGAAGAGTGATAGATATATATGATATGGGGGGGGAGTGGGGTGGCGAGTTGGGGGTGGGGGGTTGTCACTTTGAGGGGTAAAATGTGTAACTATTGCACTGTGTTGTACACCTGAAACTAATTAAAAATAAATAAATACATAAATACATAAATATATTTGCATATATTTAATTACCAAATGTGTCATGCTTATTTTTTGAAAGACAAACATTCCATTTGCTCAACTTTAAAGTGCAAATAAATGGGGTCAACCGAGTGGCTCAGTTGGTTAGGAGCTCACTCAAGTGTGTGAGCTGAGCTCTGAGCAACAGCAGTTTGATGCCCAGCCCGAACTGAGCTGCTACTGAGCTGCCAACTGGTGGCAGGATGGCTCAGCTTAAAAAAAAAAAAAAAAAGAGCAAGTAAAAATACTATCATATATTCCAAAAATTGTATTAACCCCAAAACATTATTAAAAAGGCATAAAAATATATAAGTATCTCTTCTGACACACTGTCCATTTAGAGCTGCTATTTCATAGTGATTCACCTTGAAAGTTGCTCTAAAAAGTTACTTGGCCTGTCAGAGGAGGCCAGAAGTAGAGTAGCACAAACACATCAGCATGCATCACCACATTTACATTGATTCATTTATTCCACAAATGTTTATCATGTGCCTAATATACATCAAGTATTATGTAAGGTTGTAGGGCTACAGAAACGGCTAAGCAAACCTAAGCCATTATCTAGTAATCTCAGTGTCTGGAAAGAAAGTGACTTGAGTATGTAATTATAAGTGATGAGCTATAAATAAAGTGTGTTAAGGAAATCCAAGGTTCCCCACAGCCCCTACCACCAAAGGAGCTGGGCACCACATGACAAGTACATTTTAATATGATACAGTGTTTTGTTCGTTCAGTTAGCTGATTGTTTATTCTTAAGAAGAAGCCTTCCTAGTGATTTAAAATCTCTATATGGACATTAAACATTAACTACTCCAATATGTCTCTGGGCATGAAAAAATAGTAAATAATGTCAAATAGGATTTTGGGGTTTTTTTGGTTCTTTTAATCCCTAGCACAGAACCTGTGACACACCAGTGCTCAAAAATATTTATTCAGGAACAAATGAATGAATAAACAAGTCTGTTTAGAGAAAGAATGAAAATGGGATACAACTTCTAAAACAGAAAGAAAAACTAAGAGAAAACTTCAAAAATAAGAAAACTTACCAGCTCCTTTTTTACCTTTTCATCTTTTACATACATACCTTATTTTTACAGTCTCCATAAATAATCCAGCAATAGTTTCTATGATTGAACTATATATTAAAAACCAGAGACTATATACCCTGCTGCTTTTTAACACTTGGTAAGTATGTATAGGCTACAACGTAAAACAGTGTTTTCACACATTTATTTAAATGTTACATTTCTTTGCTTTTGAAAAAGACTCCATTTTGTTTTATATCCATGGGCTTTAATAACTGGAAATAGAAAACATTAAAAAATGAAAAGTAAGAGAAAGCTAATTTTCTTGCAAAGACACTCACTTTATTGTACCCCAGCCATAATCCCAAATCTTCATGTTTTCTTATAGATACAGTAAGTTCAAGGAGCCTTTATAGCATGGCGCAATGGTTACCATGGATATTTTTTAAAGTTTAGTGAACAGTGCACTTTCAAAGACATACACTGTCAATGCCTTTAGCAAAATAAGAGGTTTGTGCTCTGCAACAGGCACCCCAACCCTTGGAACCTGCATCAGAGAGACAATACCCCAAAACATCTAGCTTTGAAAAACAATGAAGCTTATATCCAGGAGAGCCACAGGGCTGTGGAGAACTGAGATGCCTCTCTTAAAGGGCTCACACACTGTCTCCTTCACCCTGGGGCCCAGGGCATAAGCAGCAGTTTGAAATTAAACAGGTTATTTGTGAAGGAGATCCATTTGCCAAGGTTAGAGAGTCTACCCACGGGGCAGGGACCTGTTAGGACTCTCTCCAGGATGGAGGGACTGGTAGACACCATTTTTGCCCTCTTGCTCTCCCTTGCAAGGGCTGTCAGGGGAGTGCAGTTCTCGCAATCTCACTGCCCTGCTAACGCCAGAACACGCACCACCCTGCACTCTCCAGCTGCCTCACTAAAGCCTGCGGGCAAGCACAGACTACACAGGAGACCATCCTTGGTTACCTGGCTCTGGTGGTCAGGAGGGCTTGCACTCTTGAGTCCCACAGGACTGTGAATATCAGAGAGACAGCAGCTGGCAGGCTACAACCCCAGGGCACTGCATAGACGGCCAACTGAAACATATCCCCCCAGCCTTCCTTTGATAAAGGCCTATTTCCTTGTCCTGGGGCTTCCACCTGTGGGGCAGGCTTCAGGTTTAACACACACCTAGGGGCTACGGAGATGTTCTCAGGAAACAGGCCAGCAAATGCCATTTTGCACTCCCCCTAGGCCTCACTACAGCTCACTGGTACCTCCCAGAAAGGAACTTTATACACTCATCTCAGGCCGCAATTTTTACAACTGTCACTCAGGGGACATCTCCAGACCTCCTGGTCTAGAGGCCAGCAGGGTTTATGATTGCAGTCCCACAGGACTGTATATATTGTCATAAAAGCTGCTGCTGAAGACATGGCTTCCAATCAGCCTGAAACTAGGTGCTGTCTGAGATCCCTCCCTTTGGAAAGCCAACAGGTCTTGACAAATCCTCAACAACTACAAACTCAACAATTATAAGAATAAATTGGGGGCTAAGACACTCACAAAGGTTCAAGAAAAAACCAAGACAAGGTTCATTCCCTACGCAAGGCCACCTTTTTAAGACTGGGAGAGGTAGCTGTTTTACCTAATATATAGAAACAAACAGAGAGAGTCAAGCAAAGCGAGGAAACAAATGAATATGTTTCAAACAAAAGAGCAATATAAAACTTAAGGAAACAAATAAAAAGAACTTATTGAAACAGAAATAAGTAATTTACCCAATAATTCGTTGGTCTTGAGATGGTCAGATTGTCCTGGATTATCCCAGTAAATCCAATGTAATACAAGGGTCCTTATAAATGGAAGAGGGTCACCAAAGAGTCAGGGAAACATTTGAAGATGCTATGCTGCTGGCTCTGGAAAAGCAGAAAGAGCCCATGAGCCAAGGAATGGAAGCTACTTCTAAGTAAAAGCTGAAAAAAGGCAAGGAAACAGATTCTCTCCTACAGCTTCCTGCTTATACTGACTTAGATGAGCTACCTCCTACCATCTCTCATGTGAATTACAAGGAATTTAGCCTTCCAGAGGCCCTTTTCATATCTCTCACCTCCAGAACTGTAAAATCATAAATTGGTGGTGTTTAACCTACTAAGTTTGTGAAATTTGTCATAGCAGCAAGAGGAAACTAATTCAATGGCTCTCTAGTAAATGTGCTAAACTGTTAATTCCAATAGTTATTTTAGAGACTTCCTTTCAATTTCACCTGCATAAACATGTATTATATACAAATAGCCATGCTTTTGTTTTTTCTTTCCAATCTAATATCTTGTTTTAAATTTTCTTTTTGTCTTGCTACATTGGCCATAACATCCAGCACAATACTGAAAACAAACAGGCATTTCAAGATAGAAATGATGCTGTTTTACCAGTTACATGGTTTCCTGATTGACGGATACTATTTACATGAGGTAAGGAAAGTCTTTATCTACTCTTAATTTTCTAGGAGTTAATAACAAATTTCTTACTCAGCATTTTCTGTTAGACATTTAATAGTCATTTCAAACTTAATATGCCTAAAATAGTCTTGTTATTTCCACCCCAAATCCGTTGTTCTAACTTCCCCATATCAGTAAATGGCACCACACTTCACACAGAGACTCAAGTTTAAACTCAGGAGTCATTCCAGATTTCTCTTTACTTCATTTCTCACACCTGAGTTTTTGGCAAATTCAGTGAACCCTAGCTTTAAAACTATAACGTAATTAACCACTTTCACCTCTCTGCTCATACCAACTTGGACGAGCTACTGTCATCTTTCATGTGGGTCACAAGAGGCTTCTTACTGCTCTCTTTTGCCCTAAGAGTCAATTTTACAAGCAGAGTGACTTTTGAAGATGTAATTTATTTAAAGTCTGTTTGTGCTCAAATTTCTCCATTTGGCTCTCCATCAGGTGCAAAATTTAATCTGAATCTTTATCATGACTTTTACGATCCTGAATAATCTGACTTCATCTCCTACTACTGTCTACGCCTTTCAACCTGCCTCACACATTGCATTCTTTAATGATCCTTGAGCATGCCAAGTGCTCACAAGCTTTTGTACTTGGTATTCCTTCTGCCTGAAAACCTCTCCCTCAGATTTTTTCCATGGGTTATTTCCTCTACCCTTTCAGGTGTCATCTCCTCAAAAAGGCAATCCTTCACTGTGCCATCAAAAATATCTAAAGCGATACACATATTCATGTAAATGCATATACCTATAGTTCTTTAATTTTCTACATAGAACTTATCACTACCTGCCTACCTTATACTCACAAATATACAGTTCATTTTTTTGTCTTGACTACAATAATATAGGAAACCTGAGGGCAGAGATTTTGTCTGTCTTATTTACTAGGGCATCCCCTAGCACCTAGAAAAGTGCACACTATATAGCAAGTGGTCAAGAAATATTTGTTTACTACATGTTGAATTTGATCAAGGATGTAACTCTACCTAAAATATACCATAGATGTTACATCTGTCAATATAGTAAATTATGTTTATATGGTCTATCATCATCACATTGTTAATTTTTGTAAGTTTTCTGTGTTTGCTTAAAAAAAATGTGCTGGGCCGGCCCAGTGGCGCGGTGGCTAAGTGCTGGCTTGGGATGCCAGTGGCCCGGTTCCGGTCCCACGTATGAGGGCCAGTGACACTGCCCTCAAAAAAAAAAAAAAAAAAAAAGGTGCTTTTCCAGAACTATCATATCAAAATAATCAATTGTATCTACATTATCCAAGAATTCTAAATGCTTACTAATTCTATATGCTTGATCTATTTACTGTTTTCTAAGATATATTATGTTCCATTGAGGATGTATTTGCAGATCTGTTGGCTTTTGATATATAAAGTCCAAGAGAAAAATGTGAATTGTGTGAAAGTTCAATATTCTATTATATTATTTTTTATCCTTTCATAATTTTGTAAAATTTCTCTCCGAACCTAAAAATGTTTTTTGCTCTTAAATTTTATTTTTTTGTCTCATATTAATATTGCTATACCAGCTGTATTTTGGTTAGCATTTTATAGTATATTTCTTTCTTGTACTTATAATGTTTCTGCACTACTTTAATTTAAGCATTTCTTAGAAGCTTTGTTTTTCTGAATTTTATTTCAATATAAAATATCAATTATTTTGTCAATTAATCAAATATCAATATAAAATATCAAATTTATATTTATATGTAAGAGTTTAGTACAGTAACATGTCTTATGATTACTGGTTAAATGTAAAATTATTTATTCAATCTTTCCTTATGTTTTTTTTTTTATTTACCGTTCTTTTTTTCCTCTTTCTCTTTTCATTTTTTACCATCTGTTGGGTTATGTTTTGTTTAGATCCCTGTATATTGCACACATAAAACTTTCCCAAACAACCTCTCTAAGAGAAAAATAAGGATTACCATATTTTTAGTGTTTACTCTTGAATATTTAGTATTAACATTGACTTTATAAATCTCAACAAAGTCTAAAGCTATTCAGTATATATTTTTTCCTCTTACCAAATAACAGATAATTAATATACTTTAGCTACCTTCCAACCTCTCTGCAATCATCCTCTATGACTCAGATGTATTTTTTTCTTATTTTTAATAGAAACTTATCAACATCATTTACCACTGTTTTTTTCCAATGAGTACTTATAGCATTACATTCTTTCCTTGAATTCTTTTTTTTTTTTTTTTCGCTGAAGAATATCTTTTAGTAATGTTTCAGCAAGAATTTTTCAATTATAAACTATCAGGTTTTATAATTTTGAATGTATCTTATTTTTCCTCACGCTTGAATGATAATCTAGCTGACTAGGATAATCTCCTCCTGAAAAAAGCAAACAATACAAAAATCCTCTGGAAAAAAAAATATATTTAAATGGCTTTGAAATCCTCAAAGTGATAAAAGAAAAAAAAATCATAAATAAAAAAAATTATGAAGCAAAAGGAGACATATGTCAAAACTAGATGATTGTTTTAACATCAATTATTAATTTTAGAAATGAAAATGTCAACGTTAAAATTAAATTACAGATGCATGCTAATTTGGGCAAAGCCATATACAAACTGAGATAATCAGAACACTATACTAAGGAATTGACCCAGTGGGTCTATGAAGGAATATAAATATATGCAAAATACGAAACATGAGGGAAGAATTGCCAGGGAAAGATTGTGATGCTCCAACACACCTTAATACAAATTCAAGAAGTGAAGGGTATGGGGAATGAGAGAAACAATATCTGAGGCAGTAATCTCTGACCATTCTGAATTCAAGAAGGAAACATTCATGTTGAATTTATGATTCTCTGTCATGGAGTTGATTTCCTGTTGTGTTTTGAAAACTTAATTTTCATGTTCACATTGATTAGGAATTTCTTGGAAAGTTTACTGTTGTCACTTTTTTAGGTGTTTATGTCTCTCTCTTTTGAGTTCTGTCTCTGAGTCTGTGCCTTACAGTTGTCTCTGAACAGCTCACAGACAAGTATTTCAGAGATAAGTCTTAAAACAAATGCTTGGGTCTGTTTCCTGAGTTTCCACAAATATTGTTTCTGAGTTAGTGGGCACTTAGGCATTAGTTCAAATGTGCCTCCATTTTAATTCCCTATTTTGCTCTAGGCAGCAGCTCAATACTAGTTGCAACCAAAGGTAGCCCTTGAGTCTTTTCAAATTACTGTTCATAAATGTATCGTGCCTCACATCATTAATATGACTCCAGGCCTTATATGAGAAGAGTCTGGTCCTTCTTATTACACCGCACTGAACCCCAGACACCTCTGGTTCCTTCCTGCTCTTAGAGCTGGATTCTAGCTGTCTACAGATTAAGCCTCTAAATACTGACTTGTGTTTCTGTTCTGTTTGTAAGTCACAAAATCATCTTGATTTTGATATTTTAAAAGCTTTCCTAATACCCTAGACTACACTTTTTCTATTTTCTTTCAAAATGAGTCATTAAAACAAAATAAATTGATTCCTACATTGCCTTACTTCCTATAACTATAGTAATACAAAAAGATATTCTCTTAGCAAAAATTTATAAACTTGAGTATTAACTGAGATTTTCTATTTCTGCTACATATGATATGTCTTCAGCTAGTACACACTCCAATAGTATGCTTGACATTTCTGGTCCACAAGTAGAATCCCATGCTTAACATGAGTTAGTTATGATAGTTTTCAAAATCACTATGCCAAAAAACACACTAGTTATGGCAACTTTGTTGTTTAATGAAATAGCATATATATTGATGAAATATAAGTGCCCAAAATGGCTTATTTCTGTGAAAATTTAATTGAATGATTTTTAAAAGCTTGATAACCATAAATTGCTAAATAAAAATGTTATTGAGCTATATGTGGGTGAGCCAATGCAGAAGACTAGGGAAATATAATTTAAAAATATAAGAGATTTCTTTGCAGGTGTCCTTAAAGTCACATTCTACTCTGGAAAACTAAACCTGAAAATTATAGATTGAATTCTGTATATGATTTATGCTATAAAAAATAAATAAAAATTCATTCAATAGATTTACACTTTAGGAAAGACCTTAACTCTATTTTAAAATATTGTAAATAAATGTATATTTATATGTCTTAAGCCAAAGTAAAACATTTACTGTGAGCTTATATAATATAACTTTCATGATTTCCTGCTTTAGCCAACATTTTGATTATCTAATTAGATACCAATCCCAATAGCTTTTATTGTATTTCTTCCACCAGCAGGTAAATACTGGGAGAAAAATAAATTGGAAGACTTTGCTTCTTTATGAAGACAAAAATAAGATAAAAAATAATTTAATTTGTTTGACATAGATGGTCTAGACATGGAAACAACCAAAGTGTCCTTTGATAAATGATTGGATAAATATGTGGTCTCTATACACAGTGGAATACTATTCTGCCATAAGAAAAAATGAAATAGTGCCATTTGCAACAACATGGATGGATCTTGAGATTATTATGCTAAGTGAAATAAGTCAAACAAAGAAATTCAAGAACCATATGATTTCACTGATATGTGGGATATAAAACTGAAAGCAACAAAGATACAAGACGAACAAAGAAACAAAAATTGATAGACATAGACAATAGGTTAGGGGTTACCAGAGAGTAAGAGGGGAGGAGGTGGTACATGAGGGTAAAGGGGATCAAATATATGGTGACGGAAGGAGAATTGACTCTGGGTAGTGAACACACAATGCGATATATAGTTGATGTATTACAGAATTGTATACTTGAAACCTATGTAACTTTAGTAACGACTGTCACCCCAATAAATTTTAATTTAAAATAATAATAATTTACTTTATGCTAAAACCATTTTTTTTTAAATTTCAAATGAAAATCTGATATCAATTCTATGTTCAACTGTGTCTACTTTGAGATGGCAGCCTGGTTCTTAAGTTAGTCCTGGGGTTAGTCTTAATTTAGAATTGTGTGAGATGGGTACAAGCAATATGAACTCAGGGAAAACCAAATCCCCCACCCACTTGGGGTCATAAGAGCAAGTGTCTTAGAGTTCTATGAAGGATTTGAGGCTTAGTGAAGAGTTAAGATGAAACCCCAAGGAGCTATCCCTTGTAAACAAGCACTAGACAGGGTAACCTTTGCATGACATTTTAGAGTGTCCCTGTGATTGTTTATTACCTTAACAATAATCTACGCAGGATTTGGTATGATATGTAGTCCCTTGGAGATCTCACCAAAAATACAGAAAAGAAACTTTGAATAAGTTTTTTAGGTAGGACTAACATCTATATAAAAATATAATGTATTAATTTTGTTATAACAAGCTGCCATGTCTATGACTGCTAGTTTCAGAGATTTGCTTACATCTGCAAGATGAGACTCCAAAGACATAGTATAATTTAAAGCTCTAAAATCACTAGGCTAGGCCAACCACTTCATTTACACATAATGAAATCAGACCTGTTATGAGAACCATGACATGCTTTCCCATGTAGAAAGTAATTTAACATATTTTTTTTTTAACTTGCAAACAGAGATGCAGAATCACAGATGATGATTAATGCTTCAAAGGAGCCTCTTCTATTGGCCACCATGCCTCAAAATATAAGCGGAAGGAATGAAGGAGAAGGCAGGATGGATAATTTGTAGTTTTTATGCCTTTTAGGGGCTGTATACTGCCCAAATCTGTGCAGAATGATCAAATCTAAACATTCCATGGGACTGTAAGGCTATGATAATGATTTATAACATTTCTGGAGCTGTATTTGATTTAATTTTATGACATCTCCAAACAATGCACAATATGTCATATAATATATCAATAGTTGACAAGTATATAGAGGAACTGAGACTAATTTACTGCTGGTCAGAATGTAAATTAGGACAACCACTGATAAAAAGTAAAGTTGAAGACCAATATGCCTTTTGTTCCAGTAGTCCCACTCCTAGGCATATGTCCTAGAGAAAATTTTCCATGTGTACTCAATGAGTCATTCATAAGAATGTTTATTGAAACAGTTACACATTCACATAAAAAGGGGGTCAACTTAAAAATCCAATATCAAAAGAATGGACAAATAAATTCTCATCTCTTAACACTAGGATACCATATATAGCATCTAAAATGACTGAACCAGCAGTTGAAAAAGATTATTTACAGTTTAAATAGTTCTTAAGAAGGTTAAAAACAAGAAGTATATACCAGGGATGCCAAAAAAATGTATACAAGTGGGCACTTTGATCAACATTGCTACAGAAGTAGTTTGTCATAATCAAAAGTGTCTGGACGTTGATGGTAACCGCTTTGAGCAACTCTTGCAATTGCAGAAGTCAAATGTGACTTATATTCATCTTTTATTATCAGTATATAT
Organism: Aselliscus stoliczkanus; assembly: GCA_033961575.1. NCBI lineage: Eukaryota > Metazoa > Chordata > Mammalia > Chiroptera > Hipposideridae > Aselliscus > Aselliscus stoliczkanus. The sequence goes on from CM066729.1 coordinate 43,454,483, forward strand.
TGAGTATTACAATGTTAATACAGTTTTCCTTTCTTAAAATGTATATACATTTTTTGGCACCCTCTGTATATATGTATATACATATATATTGTTTAAACATATACACATTGCATCTATCTTACATACAAATACATATGTATTTCAAATATATATATATATATATAATATGTATTATATTATATAAATGCATATTTATATGTAAGAATAAACTTAAAGAGAAATTAAAAAAGCACCACATTTCGGACAGTAGTTATCTCAATAGAGACAGGAAAGGGAAAGGGTTCAGAAATGAGTACACAAAGGGTTTAAACTGTATCTGTAAGAGCATATTGCTTTAAAAGAATAAAAAATAAATAAATTTGGCAAACTGATCTGATTTAGCAAAAGTTCGTAATGGGTTCTTATATTTTCACTATAGTATTTCTTTACTTTTCTTTATACATGAAATATTTCATGATTATAAAATGTAATCCATTACATAGTTTTCCTAAATTGATGATTTGGCAAATTCTTTACAATACCTAGATGTACACAGAAACAAATAAATAACCAAGAGCCATGTGTTAAGTCCTTATTTTTCCATAGCTTATATGGATTCTACTCTAGAAAGTAAGGAGCACATTAGAATTATTTCTTTAATAGTCCATTTTTAGTGTGTTTTTTTTAATTTGTGGTATTTTAATCAATATTATATGCATACTTCCAAGATTGACTGCTTGCTGAATCTTTTGAGGAATGAAAAGTATTCCAGGAACAGTACAAAGAAATTTAGGTTATTTTCTATGGAAACAAAAAATAAAAGGAATCTTTTCATTCATGGTTCCCCTTGTCAGAAGGGAGCTAGCTAGAAGAACTCTAGAAAATACAATTTTCATTTTAGATAGAAAAGTTGAAAGTAGTAAAACTAGGATGTAAGTCTCCCTCCACTGCTTCATTCATAAGAACAGAGAGAAGGACCCACACAATTATTACATTATTTCAAAGTCTGCTGGGAACATCTCAGGTTGCTGGGTCACTTAGATTTATGACTAGGAGAAAATTAAACTCAATTTAGAATTTAATCTGCTATTGGGGATTGTGAAGACTAAATGACATTTCCCAGGCAATAGTTGTTTTTCCACCTCATTTTCTCTAATACTATTTCTTTTTTATTTGGGAAAAGTTGAATTCCAACACTTCAATTAAACTTTAATGCTCCCTGCACTAAACTAAATTGAGAGAATCTTGAGTGTGCTACTGAACATTTTTATCTCCTTACTTGGTATAGGATAGGATTATTTACACTTTTTCTGTTCATGCCTCATATTTAACTATAATCCACAAAGGGAGAGATATAAATGCCTCCATAATACTGTATTTCTCGTATACATGATTTTAACTCTTTTGAAGTGCTATATTTACATAATTCCTAAGATTATTTTCACAAGAACAAAACCATTTTAAAGCCCTGAGGATTCTGCTTTAATAGCTCAGGGGATGCATATTTTCAAAAGAATCAGTATGGAGAAATTAATGATAAATTATGTAAAGGGAATAAAAGTGATTCCAGAGATAAGAAGAGTAAGAAGCCCACATCTCCCAGCTGTAATACCTCTTTGCTGCCTGCATGGTCTGCGGGGAAGGACCTGTATATTTAGATGACAGGCCTGACCTGTTCTCAGGTCTTTCTGACTCCACATCCAGTGTTAGCGTTTCTGAGGTTGTAATATCATCTTGCTGGATCAAAAGAAGCTGAACTCAGCGATGTGGGGCAGTTCTCCCGAGCATGTCTCCTTTTTGACATAAAGCAGTTTGATCCAAGGAGAGAAAACGATACTTTGCACAGGTTTAAGTTAGTTTTTGAATTTTAGTTCTGTTTCTCACAGGACTCAATTTCTTGCTAACTGGGCAGATGGGAGACTACTCCTGTTCTGCTGGGTTGTACTTTCAGGTTTATTCCTGATTCCCCAGGGTGTACCAGTAAAACTGAAATAACATTGGAAGCCTCCATGTTAGTACCAGCTTCCCTGTCATTTATGCCACTGCTATCACTAACTCTATAAAACTGAAACTTTGCACAAGTACCTAAGATTGTCATTCTTGATCCTATTTAGGAAAAATAAAAGCTGACTTGACCACGTAGTCAAACATGTGTTACTGAGCCCAGTGGAGAGTCGAAGATATCAACTGAATGTTTAAGAGCACTAACTAGGTATTCTGTTACTCCATTTTTATGCAAACATGGAAAAACGTTATCATCTTTTTGTGCAAAGTCATGTTCAATAACTTGGGTATGTCACACACTTTGTAATATTAAATTTGGATTAAGCATCCAACTCTTTCCAATTACAAAACACTACTTTTTTTTTTTTTTCCATTTTTTTCCCATTTTTTTTTCCATTCTGCTGTGACCCTTCTTGCAGCACTGGGGTTTTAATGATTTAGAGGAGAAACAAAAGAATTTTATCCCTTTTCATACATTGATAAAATATAAAATATGTAATATGCTTGTCAATGTACTAGACTTAAGGGCATTTTTAAGACAGCATTACATCTGCCCTCAAGAATTTCAAGCTAGTTGAAATAAAGTACAACAACTCTAATGCAGTACTGATATCAAACATACCCTTTGATTGAAAACAACTCTAAAAGTTCGGTTGACTAAAACTGTGGTTTGAACAAATTAAAGAGCCATCAAGGCATTCAGGATTTGCATAACTGAGATCCCAAATTCTTGAAAAAAGGGGGACTCAGAGGAAAAAAGCCCAAGATTCAGCGTGCAATTTGCCCAAAGATATTTGCCTGCTCCTAACTGTGCATATGCAGTCTGAAATGTCAAAACCAACAGAAAGCAGCTGCTAAGAGGATATAAAAGTAAGTAGAGATTTCTGTAATTGCAGAATTCTTGCAAGACAAATATTGTAGTTCAAGGTGCACCAAGGAGAAGTGGAATTGATTACAAACCTGGTTATCTATTAACATTCCTGAAAGATCCTGCCATAGGAAAATAGTCCTCTCTCTGCAACGATGAAATAAGCAGAAAAGAATATACAAAGCATGTTTTCTGACCACAATGGAATTGATCAAGAAATAAATTTAAAGGCCAACCGAGTGGTGTGTTTGTTAAGAACTGGCTTGGGACGCCAGCGACCCCAGTTTGAATCCCACATATGAGGGCCAGTGACACTGCCCTCTACAGCTAAGATGGTGAACAGCAGCTCCACCAGGAGCTGGGCTGCTGTGAGTCCCCGGGATGGCATAGCTGCAGCCCCTGCTGCAGTGGGCTGCCATAGGCTACAGTGAGTGTCCGGCAGCCAGCGTGAGCGACTGGCCGATGGTGTAAGCTGCCAAGAGCTGCTGTTAGTGGACGTCCAGAGGCCAGCAACTGATCTGCCTCTTCCGAGAAGAGCGCAATGATGATGCCAACATGGGCCAGTGAAGCAATGTCCTCCACAACTAGACTGAAGAACAAGAGGACAGCAACTGGTCTGTTCCCCAACGCTGTTCCCCTCCCCCAGTTTCCCAATGGAATCTTTTAAAAAAAAAAAAAAAAAGAAGAAAGAAATTTAAAAAGGATAACTAGGTCATTTAAGTAAATAAAATATAAATATATTTTAGGCCAAAGAAGAAATTTAAATTGATAATTACAAAATAATTTGAAAATATGACATATTTATGCTTTTAGAATGAGATGCTTATTTAGACTTAACTACATAAATTTTAAAAAGAAGTCTGAAAATCAATTATCTAAGTTTCCACCTCAAGAAGCAAGAAAACATGTTTTAAAAGAGCAGAAATAAATGAAACAAAAAGCAAATAAACAATGGAGAAAATTAACAAATGCAAGAGTTGGTTGTTAAAAATGAATAAAAGTAATAAATCCTTAGCAAACTGATGAAGAAAAAAAGAAAAATAATACAAATTACTAAAATCAAGAATGAAAGAGAACACATTACTACAGATTCTACAAAAATTAAAATGGTAATAAAATGTTGTGAATAACTTTAGTTAAAATTGTCACTTTGAGGGGTAAAAAGTATAACTATTGCACTTTGTTGTACACCTGAAACTAATTAAAAATATATATAAATAAATAAATTTAAAAAAATATATATGCTATTGAGATTCGATAGACAAATTTCCTGAAAAGCCCAATTTGCCAAATCTGACAAGGAGAAATACAACATCTGACTAGTTCCATAGCTTATAATTTAATTCAATCTGTATTTTAGCAAATTCTCACAAAGTAGGTTTATATAACATTACTGGTAAATTCCACCAAGTATTTAAGGTAAAAATAAGATCAATTTTACACAAAACATTCTACAGATTTGAAAAGCGGAAACATTTCCAATTTATTCCAGGAAGCCATCCTAACCTTAATATATAAAGATGAGAAGAATATAGAAGAAAGGAAATCACAGAATATAGATGCAAAATTGCTAAAACGAATATAACAAATTAAGTTCCAATTTATGTAAAAGAAGTAAACCAAATTATATTTATTCTTGAAATGCACGTGGCTTAAATTTTAAAATCAACCTGTATTGTTACATTAACAGACAACCTATATTGTTACATTACCATAAAATATATAATCACCTTAATAAATGTAAAAATAATAAATGTTAATACTCATCCAAGTTAAAAATTTTGAGCATGCTAATGATAGAAAGTAACCTGTTTCCTATTAAATGATAGCCACAAAAATCTATAACAAACATTAAATTAATGTCAAATGTTGAAAAAACATCTTCCTAAGTTTTGGAATCAAATGTAGAAGTCTGACATCACTACTTTTATTCTGCACTATATTTGAGTTCCTAGCCAGTACATTAAGGCAAAAAAATAAAAATAAAAATAACTGAAGGCATGGGGATTTACACAGAGGCAGTAACATTGGAATTATACTTAAATAACAAGAAACATTGTATAAGTAGAAAATTCAATAGAATCGATAGATAAACTGCTAGAATTGGTAAGTAAATTTAACACGGTCAGTAGGCACAGTTTGATGCTTAAAAATCAAGTTTAGGGCCCACCGAGTGGCGCAGTGGTTAAGTGCTGGCTTGGGAAGCCAGCGGCTCTGGTTCAGGTCCCACATATGAGGGCCAGTGAAAATGCCCTCAAAAAAAAAAAAAAATCAAGTTTATTTTTATATACTATTAACAAATAATTAAGAAATATTTTTTTAATTGATACTACAGTTCCACAGTTGGTCTTTGAATAATATGAGTTTGAACCATGAGGGTCCACTTATATGCAGATATTTTTCAATAAGCATAGTTGGATGGCCCACTGTATCTCCAAGTTTCACATCCATGGATTAAAAACAGTATTTTCAATCCACTGTTGGGAATCCATGGATGCAAAAGGATGATTATATGTATATGTGGATTTTGGTATCTTTGGGGCATCCTGGAACCAATGTCCTGGAGATACCAAGGACAACTGTAAAGTTGTAACGTTAAGTTTTGGGGGAGTAAAAAGTTATACACAGATTTTTGACTGCACAGGAGATTGGTACCCCTAACCTCCATGTTGTCCAAGCATCAACAATTTATAATCTTCAAAAAATGCTAAATAAACAGAAGCAGTGGGATGGATGTTGTGACGTTGTTTCTGATCTTAGGGGAAACCATTTAGTATGCTACTAGCTACCAGTTTTTCTTAGATGCTTTTCATAACGTTGAGGAAGTTTCCCTCTATAATTAGTTTACTAAGAGACTATCAGCAATGTATGTTGGATGTCAAAGGTTTCTTTCTTTCTGCATCTATTGGGATGATCATATGAATTTTCATTTTTAGTCTGTTAACATGGTAGATAACATTTATTGATTTGTGAATATAAAAGCTATATTATATTCCTGGGATAAAACCCATTTGGTCATGAGATACGTAGTTTGAATTGTGTTAAGAATCTTTGCATTTATGTGTTTGAAGACAATTCACCATGGGTTTTTCTAGATATCTCTAGGGTTCCTCTCTGGAGCTCTCTCCTCTTATATTCTCTACCTTATCGTTTTTGGCATTCTTAGCTTCCCCAGATTCCTAGCTCGGCCTCTTCAATTTAGGAAGATCATTGAGTTATATCTGGGTCTCCCCTGTCTTCATGCAGAAACCTGGGGCCCTCATATGTGGGACCTGAACCCCGGCCGCTGGCTTCCCAAGCCAGCGCTAAAATTAAATTCTTAAAAGCAGTTACTGAGGGTTTTATAGCCTCCACAAAGAAAGTCATGTATTTTTCTAATGAATTATGTAGATGCTTTAGATTGACTAACATCATTAGATAATAAATTAGACTTAAGTACTCAAGGAGAGGCAAAGTATCACCTGGCCCTTTGTTGTCAACTGTATATCTACTTCATGAAATCGTCCTAATTAAAAGTTATTAAAACATTTATTTCTCTTAAATTAATATAAAGTATTCTAAAATTAATGTCTTCATACTTTGTGTTAATATTTTAAGTAATGCTCAAAATATGATCACTTTATATTAGACAATGGAACAAAAGTGAATGTATATATATATATATATATATAACTCTATCTCACTATATATATATATATATATAACTCTATCTCACTATATATATATATATATATATATATATATAACTCTATCTCACTATATATATATATATATATATATATATAACTCTATCTCACTATATATATATAGTGAGATATATATATATATATATATATATATATATATATATAGTGCCAAAAAATGTATACACAATTTAAACAGGAAAACTGTATTAAAATTGTAGTACTCAATATACACCGGTAACAAAGATGAATACAAGTCATGTTTGACTTCTGCAATTACAAGAGGTGCTCAAAGTGGTGCGTTCAGACACTTCTGATTATGGTGAACCACTGCTTGAGCAATGTTGACCAAAGTGTCCACTTGTATACATGTTTTATTGGCACCCCTGGTATGTACATATATGGACTGACTCAATTTTTGCACCACACTGAGCTGATTAAGAGTACCACATGTGGTATCAGACAGAGCGAGGGACTCAGCTGGTTCTGCCCATTACTAGGTCTTGGCTTCTAATCATTTAGATCTAACATGAGTACCTAAATAATTGGGCTGTTGCGAGGACTGAATGAGTAAACCCTGTAAACTGTTAGACATCTAATCTAATCTGTGTGCCCAGACCTGGCAAATGCACTTCTCTTCACAAGTATACCCGGGCTGTATCTCTCCACTGTGTTAATGAAGGGCCTTGCCGGGCCTCAGACTGGCATGACTTAGCACATTACCCAGGCTGTATCTCTCCACTGTGTTAATGCTGCAGGATTGGCACACCACGATGACAGCCTTTTCCTTCTAAGAGTGTGAGAGCAGCAGAAGGCTTATGCAGCTCTTGGGCAGAAACCTGGAGAGGCCTGGAAAAGGACAGGTCAAATCCTTCAGTGAAGCAAGTGTGTAGATCAGTGAGGAGAGAAACCATCGCTCGTGCCAAGTCCCCTGCTGGTTTCTTTACAAGGGATTTCAGTTTGGAACATCTGTTCTAAATTTTCTGCTTTGGTCCACGTCTTAGGAGGCAGATTTGGCACAGAAGGGATTAGAATTCTAACCAGGTAGTCTGGCAGATTTATAGCTCTGAGGCTAAGACTACCCACCCACTTTGTGGACCGAAACATGAATCCGAGTGCTTTTGCACTTGCTAGCTATAATCTTGGGATCTTCAAGATCTGTTTTCTCCATTTATCAAAAAAATAAGTAACAATTTCTACCAAAAAATTTGTTGCAACCTAAAAGAAATTGTAAAATATGCATCACACACTTGGGAAATAAATAAATGAATAGGTAAATAGGTGTTCTTATCATCTTCAGCAAACTGTAGTAAAAATGGGAAAGTCGAATGAAAAGGAAACAGGAAACAGAAAAAGATTCTTGGGAAGAGGATTTCAAATGGCTGAAACCTCCAGGAAAGGAGCAGTATATCCAGTTGGATATACTGGAAGCATGGCAGATCTCTGTGTACTACCAGAGTGCATGGTTGGGGTAGACAGAGGAAGAAGCTAGGAGTTAAATTTGGAAAAATAGGGCCAAAGGTCTGGCCGAGTAGCTCAGTTGGTTAAGAACTTGCTCAAGTGTGCGAGCTGAGCTCTGAGCAACAGCGGTTCAATGCCAGCCCGAGCTGAGTTGCCATTGAGCTGCCAACAGGTGGCAGGATGGCTCAGCTAAAAAACAAAAAAAAAATAGAGTCAAGGAGTCAAGAGCCAAACCATAAACGTCACTGAATGACACTCCATTGGGGTTATCATCTCAAATATCATGGATTCTATGATAGAAGAAGATATAACTGTAGCGAAATGTATATTAAGTGTACAATAAAAATTATCTTTTTTTGTTTGTTTATTTGTTTTTTGTTTTTTTTTTTTGCTTTTGCTTGTGCAGTTTGCATCTTTATTCTCTAAGTTTTCTTTTTGGTGTAATGAAAAGAAACTAAAATTAGATGATGGTGATGGTTGGCCAACTCTGTAAATATACTAAAAACCATTGAATTATACATTTTAAATGAGTGATCCTTAGGTATATAAATTATATATCAATAAAGCTGTTTAAATATGGAACAAAGAAAATTACTTCTTGTTCATTAAACAATATAGAATAGTAGAAAATGAGAATTCACAATCTGAGAAACGAGGCCATATATTCTTGCTAGCCATTTACTGTGGTGAGCGTTATTTAGGAGCTGAGGCACTTGACAGTGACAAGTTATTTGACTGTTCTGGGATCATTTTCCTCATTGCTATAGTGAGAAGCAATACTCTCATTGCAGTGGTGTTGCTAGGATTGCCTGAGAAAATAGATGTAAATTTCCTAGCATAGTCCCATGACCATTGCCCAGTAAATAACAGCTGTCGTGATAAACCTTCACGTTCTGAGTGTGTAAACCAAAAATGCAAAACAAGCCAACTTTTGGTCAGGTCAGAGCTGGCAAGTTGACCCTGGGGCCATTCTCAAAGCCCTGCCCACCAGCTCCTGTCACTACCACTCAGGTCTGCATATATAGAAGCATAAAAAAATCCTTTCTTGACTATTGAGCCAGGAGATGTGACACTGGACAAAACCTTGATGATTTTCACTTCCCTCTACTGCAAACTTGGTATTTCTAGAAGAAAATATACCTGACAGACTTGTTTTCCAGGTCAGCAGAGACTTTCAAACTCATGCAAACTCCACTGCCTTGCACCATTTATTTAAGGAAGGTGAGGCAAATGAAAAGAAGTGAAATCCAGAGACTGAAATTTCCCATAATGAAGAAAAGCTAATCTTTACATTCACAAGGCTTACATGCTGCAGAAAACAAAGCCATTACTAATGAAATTTAAAGCAACTTTTAATATTCTGTGAAAACAGAGCCTGAGATTTTGGTTAATTGTGATTTCTTATTTTATTCTATAGGTTCACCTTCTTTTTATAATAAACATACCACAACATAGCAAAATTACTGAAATTTTTTTAACTGCTTCTAAAAGCACATATCAGTATAATTTTAGTATGATTCTAATGATATGTTGAAAAGCATTCAAACTATAAGTAGTGAGTGTTTTTTGCATAACTGTCATTTTCACAGATGTTTTCTACTATATCCTATAAAACTACCCGGTGAAGAAGGTATTATTATTATTATTGTTAGCAATCAAGTTTTCTTAATGAGGACTCAGACCCAAAGAGGAAAAGTGACTTACCTAAGGTCCCACAGCTAACAAGTTACAGAAATAAGACTAACCAAAATCTTCTCATTTGTACATTTTCCCATTATAATTACTGGAGTACTTATTGAGATTTCATGTACTTTGAGCACTGTATCTCAATATATGGTACTATAAAATTTAAATATGAGGGAAAATGTATGTTAAAATAGCAAGATAAACCTGATTAAGCAATCTCCCTGCCCTATAACTAACAAAATAGCAAACAAACAAACAAAAAAATAACTCAAAAAAATATAAAAACATTATCTGACAGCAACCAAAGAAAGAAACACTGTACTCAAAAAGCTTCAAAACTCATAGTCAAAGTAGAAAAGATAAGATTTTGAACAGAAGGAAGAAGTACCATATAACACAATGTGGCAAAATTCTTAAGAATTCTCAGTAAAACTCTCAAATACAATAAAAGGCAAACTGAGTGACTAGCATCATTGTTCCAATTCTGACTGAGAAATAATGGAGACACTTGCTGAGGAAAACAGATAAATGAGGAAAGTGAACAACAGGACTGACTGATAGAATTAAAGCCTCTAGGAATGCACACTGACTTGGAACAGTGGCCTGAAATCTAAGTGTTCCCCCATGGGAATGTAAGTCCCACCTTCCCAACCAGAAGGAGCAAAACACCATACAATATATTTCATAAACTTTCAGAAGAGTGTAGCCCAAATAAATCTGGATACCTCTGCAGCTGAGTTCCTCTCCTCCTCTTGACAACTCCCCAAGCTACAATAAAAAGAAAACATAGCACAGGCTCAGTCTTCAAACTACTGTTAAGGAAAAAAAGACACAATTCCCAAACACAGTGACACATTGCATCAGATTGAATAAGAGACTCGGACAGAACCACCCACCCACAAACAACGACGACAGAATTTACATGGCAACTAGGCAAAGGTATTGCAGTAAAAAGAAAAAGGAAACCTTTTATATGGTAAAAACTTAACCTAGAAGAAAACCTATCCTGCTGACTCCACCCCCAACCCCCAAAAAAGTAATCCTGCTATAGAATAACTTTTTGTATATATGAATTGAACCAACAGGAACTCAGAAATGATCTTATATCATGTTTAGAATGAGATTTATTTTCAAAAGGGGAGGGTAAGAGATCATCAGCCTATAACCATATATATGATATGGAGGGTCTAATTTATTTTAAAAAATAAATATATTAAAAAATTATGGAACAAATAGACATGTATCAAAATCAATATCACAGAGGAAGAACTTGAGAAAATTTTGGTAAAAGCAGGTAAAAACACAAAGAGATTAAATTAATGGAAAGAAGCTAATAAACACAAAGGACAGACAAGTGCAAGCCAACCTAATAATAATTAATATCTCTGAAGTCAAGAATTCAACAAATGGAATGGAAAAATTAAAATATCCATGCAAAAAAAAATATTCCCCTGAAATGAATAATAATGAAACCTGAATTTGGAAATATATGGAATTTCTGGGAAACTCGTTATAGGGTGCTCAACATTGAAATACATCCTGGTTAAGACTTTAAGGACAAATAAGAATCCTCCATGAATCTAGGGAGGAAAAGCATGTCACATGCAAGGGGAGGAATAACAGGTTGGCTTCAGACTTGTCTACCATACCATATAATAGACTCTGTCTACAATAATATGAGTAAAAGGAACTGTTACCTAATGATATCATACTGAGCAAAGCTACAGTACAAATATGAAGCAAATAGGAAAGAACCCAAAGAACACAGTGCCCATGAGACAGTCTTTGAAAAACTACTTGAAAATAAATACAGCCAAAAGAAAGAACAAGGAATTCTGGTGAGACCAAATACAATGAAGTAAAAAAATAATAGGAAACTACTATGCAGATTATGGCCACAGGTCAGAATATTACATTTGTATACCTGGAGCATGTAAAAAAAATAACAGAAAAACAAACAAATTTGGAGATATGAAGAAGAGAAGAGAATTGTGAAGGTCTAGTTTTTGTGGCAGAATCATCTGATACAGAGTTCAATTGAAATATAGTTTTAAAAAACGAATTCCAATCTCTGAATGGCTTTCATAACTGTATTTTTTTCATATTAAAATAATCCTTCAGGACATATCTTTTGTGAAGAAAAATATATGAATTTCTGCAATGACTCCAATTGCACTGTGATTTTTATTTGGAAATATTCAAATGCAATTAAAATATTTTCATAAAAATTGCATGGTTGTATTTAATAAAAACATGTCAGTATGTTAGTTTTTCTCATGATATATATGCATTAAAAGATTTTTGAAACAATGTAGAACAAATGAACAGAAAGATTCAGTCTTGGTGAATGAAGACATCTACATTCTTTTGTCTTCCCTCATTCTTATAATGCTGTTGCACCATGTTTACAAAAAGATAGGGTGATTTTTGGTATTTTTTCAAAAACTAAAACAAAATACAACATCTCTGCAACTAAGGAATTTGAAATCAAATGTTTTGTTTAAAAAAGACTTTAACACTTATGTGGCAATACCTGAGGAAATTTGAAGAGAGTGGGTCATATGAAAAAAGTGACCTGAATTAGTTAATGTTGATTAGAAGATATTTCTTGGAGATAAATGCTAACAGTTTCTGAAGAAAGGAATAAGCAACAATTGATAGAAATGAAAACATATGTAAACAGATAAGAGAAAGTGCAAAATATGTCCAATTAAAATAATGAATAGATTTAACTGGACCAATGGTTTTGTATTTTGAACAAGTAGGAAGAAGAAAGGGAGGAAGGTGAGAGAAGGAGGAATAAAGAGGGGAGAAGGGACAGAAAGGAGAGGAGAGATGGGGGAAGGAGAAAGAAGAAGGGGAAGAGAGAGAGGGAAAGGATATGGACAAATAAGAGGCTAGAGGAACACAATTCCTATTAGGCCTTTTATGTTTTCCTATGTACTAATTATAACAATAGTGTGGATAATTTAAAAAGGAGAAAGAAAAAAACGGAAAACAGTGATTTATAGAGATTAAGTTGCATATCCCGGTGTACAAGCCAGAATTCCCCTCCACCACCCCCCTCAAAATGTTAGGATATTTCTAGAATTGTTTCCAAACTAATGTAAGAATTTAAAGATTAAGTGTATTTACATAACCCATAAACCTGTTTCATGGATAGTTCAAACTACCTACTCAATCCCCAGAAATGAAAAAAGGAAGTAGAACCCATTGACTGGCTTCTATGGACAAAGAAAAAAAATATGTAGAAATTGATACAAATTGTCCATATTTAGGTTTTGTTTTGTTTTGTTTTGTTTTCCTCTCTAGGCTACACAGCAAGATACTTTCAATATCCAAGTGTTTACTGTCAAGTTTGAAAGAGCTAGGCAAAGCAGGGTGTAATATTGGTCCTTATAGACCCAGACTCAGCAGCTGTTTGATCTTTATTGTTCTTGCTTTTACAGGGAAAATAATTGGAATCATGTTGGTTCTCAAGGCATCATCTTAACATCTAAGAGGTATAACCCTTGGGTATAACCCAAAGTAAGTTTGCTTTGACCTATTCTGTGTTCTCCAAGGCTGCAACTTCACATCAGGGCATTAGCCATGGTAGACTCGTCTAAGCTATGATGATTTTGAGTCACTCTTATCATATATGTCCTTTGGATATTGGTGGGCATTTCTTATCTCTGCCCTCTTCACTTTTCCAGATTCAAGAAATCTTTCCCACCTGGAAAATAACAACAACAGCAGCAGCAGACTTGTTTGTGGCACATCAACAGTTAAATGCATCCACCAAGATGTGGCACATGTTATGGCTTCTTGGGCAGAGCAAGTCAATTCAGCAGGCCTAACTTCAAGCGTAAAGAAAAGCATAATCTCCTGATGCCAAATACTAGAACAGAACACAGTATTGGCTATTAGAAGTAAGATCTACAATCAAAATCATTGACTGATTTCTGCCTAAGTCCTAAACAGAGGTGTGGGGTTATATTATCATGAACTAGCTATCTTAAGTAAAAAGAGTTTAAAATTTATACAGTTAAATATTGCAAAGCTTTAGAAAGTTATCTTGACTTATTGTCAATTTTAAATGAAAGCACATAATATCCTAAGCATAATCAGAATAATTTTTATGCCTTTATCAAGAGGAGAAAATAGCTATAACCGTATGATAGCTCTTTCCCATATTTAGGCTGTCAGCTTTGCTTCCTTTTTTTGTTGATCTCTTATAGGTGACATCATCACAAACAGGAATTTTTGAAAAAAATGTATCTATTCTGAGATTGAGCCATTGAAATTAAATAAGATAAGGAGAGATGCTACAAGTTGTTAACAAAGGGAACTTTCTGAGAACATGAATTTGAATTCAATTGTTTTAGCCACTTAGGATAAGATGTAGTTTTAACATAAAAAAATCAAAAGAAATTTTTATCTGGATTTACTGAAAAACTGCAGTACAGAATACCAGACTAACACAAAATATATTAATAGTTGAAAACTCAGATTCATTAAAAGATGAAAACAGAAATATTTCATAACTAAGTCTACTTCAGCCTAACTTTATATATTGTGTCCACGTAAAATGAAATTTCAAGGCTATGATAATTTCAGGGTTTATTTTTTTCAATGAAAGTGGCTTTTAATGTCTGACAGATTATGGCTTAATTTTATTGTTCTGTAATTTTTCTCATATAAACCAATTTATGATTAAGAAAACATATGTATTCCTCTCTTTTAATATATAATAAAATATAGTCACTGTAGCAAACAGACAAGAAAAGTAATTCATGTTTTAGCATCAATCTTTGCAATACCCAGAAATCTTATTTCTCACAGAGGGACAAGGATTGGCAGCCTCACTGATGAAGTCTCCAGTAAATTCTTCCAGAGCCTAGGACTTTTGAATTTGGTTGCATCTTTAGATGGTTGGGTGATTTCATATCCAAATCAGTAATAAGGAACAATAAGTCTTGTGGGGAACCACAAGTAAATTCCAGCCCACCACTGAAAGACTTCATCAACTAGAATTGGTTCTGAAACAAGGCAATTTAGCCCTCATGATTCTGCACAAGACCATTTTGGAAAACAGGCTTTCTGCCACACCAAACTAAAAAAGGAAAATGTAGAACTTAACATTCTTGTTTATGAAGGCTTTCTCTTTATTCACGAATGTGAAATATTTGTAAACTATACCATAGCAATGCATACGTTTTTTCCAGAAATTCACAGGGAAAGAAGTTTTCCTTCAGGAATTTCTTTCACACAGTCTGTTGAGCTAGATAATGTTGCATATTTTTAAACTATTGAATATTATTACAAAATACAGAAATTAAAAAATACTAATTCCTTTCAAGAGAAGTTGCTGTAGCTTTCACTGTTATGAATGTGTATCCTCTACTGACTAAAGGAACTACAAGTAAATTCAAGCACTTAGATCACCACAGTACCCTGATTAGGTTCCCGTCACAAAACAGCCACACCTGAAGTTCACGCTTACTCTCACATTTACAACCAACTGTTGGATTTGATCAACTGTAGAACACAACAAATAATCTCTAATTTATAGTAATAGATCTATAGTAATAAACTTCTTTATATATGGCATAAATCAACTGGAGAAGGGAATTATCATAGTTAATGATGAATATAAAGACATGATAAAATTATAGCCATTGCCAAAATGTCTCCAAATAGAGACAATCTGATAAGGGCAGAAAAGTTGAAACAGGAGACACCTAAACATCAAAGCAGGCAATAGTGAGGAACACAGCTTGCCTCATGTGTGACTTTCCCTTAGGGTTGTGCTTTCTCTAGCAGTGTTGCTGTTACTCACACAATGGGATATTTTTGGGATAGGGTGGTGGTGATAGAAAAAGGAAAAATGTGCCTAAGATTTTTGAACACAATATGCTGTAGCTATGGTGCTCTCAGGGACCTGGGTCACGTGTGCAGGAAAAATATCCAGAGTTGGCCAGAACAATGTTTCTTTCAAGGTACATTATCCATGACAGTGATGGTGATGGTTAATTTTATGTTCAACTTGACTGGGTACCCAGCTATTTGGTCAACATTATTCTGGGTGTGTCTATGAAGGTGGTTTTGGATGAGAGTTATACTCAAATTGATAGGCTGAGTAAAGTACATTAGTCGACCTAATGTAGGTGGGCCTCATTCAATCTATTGAAGGCTTAAATAAAACAAAATGGGTGACCCTCCCAGGAGTAAGGGAGAACTCTTCTTGAGTGGCTGTTGAGCTCTAATGTCTTTGAACTTTCACTAAAACATCAGCTCTTCCTGTGTCTTGAGCCCGCAGACTTTCAGACTGGGTTTACACCATTGCTTTCCTGGGTCTCTGGCTGGCTGACATTAGGGTTCCTCAATCTCCTTAATCATGTAAGCCAATTCCTTATAGTGCACATTTTTCTGGATATCTTCTTGGTTCTGTTTCCTGGTGAATACTGACTAATACAGCTGTTACTGGTTTTCTAATCAGCTAAAGTTTCCAGTGACTGGATTATCTAACAGAATAATGGAGTGACACCCAAGCATTTAGACTGATGCTTCTCGAACATTCCTGTGCATACACATTCCTCTGTATCTTGTTAACATGCAGACTTTTGACCTGCAAGACTGAGATGTGACCTGGGTGGGACTCTGCATTCCTGACAATATCCCAGGTGATATCAATGCCAGTGTCACTAATTCATGGACATACTTTGAACAATAAAAATATAGAGACTCCATCTTTACTTTAAACTAAAGTGACTGAAGACTCCTAAGGGCCTAGCAGCCTCTGCCACATTATATTCAGTCCTGGGCCCTTTCATACATCAAGGCAAAGCTACAGTTAAAAGTATAAATCAGGGTCATCTGTGAGGGAAATGAATGTCACTTGCAGTAGTTGGTCTCTGTTTCCACTATCAGCAAGCCACAAATTGGTGCCTGTCTGTGCATGAAGAAGAAAAATAGAAATGGATAAAAACAAAAGCATTTCCCGTTGGGCAGAAAAAATCCACTGTTCCAAGTATTATTTTCTGGCTACATAACCATGGCAGGCAGAGCTCTGTCCTCTAAGTGGAACTAAGTCCCTGCTGCAAACCCTTGCTTCCTCAGAACCTTCTCCTAACAATATATTCTCTTGACAACTACCTAAACTGCCTATCTCACCAGAACAGAGGAACATGAATCTCTGAGCTCCTTTGTGTGGTATCAAGCGTATCAATAAGAAAAAAACATGCCATATGTTAAAATGTCATTTAGCCAGTTTGGTAAAGAGAAGCCTTCATTTGTGAAAAGTCAAATATGGGCTCCTCAATACCCCTATTTGAGACTGCAGAAAATGAAATTCCAACTTCACTTTCCTTTCATTTTAGGTGAAAATTTTGCAACAACTTGACCTGACTTGACAAAAAGCACTTGTTTAAGCAGCAAATGCTACCACATATTTACCCAGTAGACACCAGGTTAATGAAACATGGAAATATTTCACCATGATGACAAGAGGCAGCTGCAACTTTCATAAGAAAAAAACTGTTTTCTGATTTATCCAGACTTCTAAACAGTCAGCCTTATGATTGGAAGCAGCAGCCTGGGTGAGAAGACCTGGCATTTCATCAGATGCATTACCTATTCTTTGGACTGTACAGTATTTTAAGCTGTTTTGTGACAGAAAATATCACGAATGTGTGAAACAAGGGAGTCGAAAGGTGCTTTCACTCACTTTATGAATTTCATCCAGTGAAACTGCTCACTTTTGCTCTTTCCTTTTAATATCATTTTGATTTTCTTACTTCCTTGGCTGCTTTGGTAGGTGTTTTGACACTTGACACTTTTAAAAGGAGCAAAAAGCGGGAGGTTTTTCCATATCGATATTTCTCTGTTTTCTAATAAAAAGAAAGAACTCTTCCGGAAAATCAGATGTTCTGATTAGAGAATCTCCACATATGTGATTGTAGTACCACTAAATCTGGGCTATGTACATTAGGCTGTGTATAGTGTAACATTTCTTTGATGATTCTAAAGGCTCTTAAACATTGCATGACAGATGTGTGGAAATACTGGTAATGGTGCAGTCTAGCTGATCAAATGAAACACTACATTTTTACTGAGTGCCAAGGCAATAATGATACCCAGTTGCTAGACTGCTAAACTAAAGCAAGTTACTGGCTTGCATAGGTATCATCTAACATCTGGATCATGCTGTTTCTCAAACATAGAAAAATCATTAGCCTAATGAGTTAAGGTTGCTTGACACCTTATAAATATGGGCTCATGCATTTAGGTAAATTACCTCAACAATCTGGAGACAGTTTTCAGGGTATTTAAGATTCCAGTGTCTTGAGTAGAACCAGAAAATGCATTTTCATCCAATATATTGAAGAAATTCTGGTGCGTGAAGTGGGTACTTTAAAACATTTTAACCCCCCGAGGTACACTTTTCCCTCTGTCCTACATTTTCATGTGAGAATCACAAGCACTAACCCACTTTCTCATCTGTTCCTTCCCTCTCCGGCATTTCCACGTTACTCTGCAGTAAGGCATTTCAGCAATAATAGAATTGATTTTTAAAATTGGGTTTTTGTAACTATTTAATGAAAATCGCATTTTATAGAAATGTTCATTAATAAAAATGTATGAGCTCATAAAAGTGAAATGAACTAACATTTTATAAATGGCCACTACGTGTCTCCATTTGGTTAGGAACTTCGTATACATTATATGCATGATCTCATTTAATTGCTACCAAAAATCTGTAAGGTAGTTATTAGTTCCACTTTCTAGATAAGAAAATGGATCCTCTGAGAATGCAAATGTGTCCCTAGTTACACAACTAGTTATCATTAGATAAATCATATTCTCAATCTACATATGATAAATTAACTAAAATGAAGTATAATTGAACCTACCCTAGGCAGTTTGTTTGCTTGGTTTACATCTATTCATTTATCTAGTTATAAAAATATTAACATAACTCATCATCAGACAATTTGGAATATAGAGAATACTGCAAAAAACATGAATATGACCTGTCATTCTGCCAGCTGAAGGGAATAATTGATAATATTAGATGGTTTTATATAAATTTAAGTTTTAAAAATTTAGGTTCATAATGTGTGTATCTTTTATAACTAGTATTTGCACTTAACAATATATTATGATTATTTTCCATGCTGTTAAATATGCTTCTACACATGACTTTCATGGCTACATACTATTCTATGTAATAAAATAGTGTGGCTGAATGGTTAAGAAAATAAGAGGCTTATATATGCTGCCTACAAGAGATTCACTTCAGATTGAAAAACACACACAGACTGAAAAAAAAAAAGGAACGGATAAAGATATTTTATGAAAATGGAAACAAACAAACAAACAAAAGCTGGGGTGGCAAAACTTATACCAGACAAAATAGACACTAAAACAAAAGCTATAACAATAGACAGAGAAGGACCCAGTAATCCCACTTCTGGGTATTTACCTGAAGAAACCCAAAACACTATTTTGAAGAAACATGTGCATCATATGTTCATTACAGCATTGTTTACAATAGCCAAGATATGGCTGCAAGCTGGGTTTCCATCAATGGATGAATGGATAAGGAGGTGGTACATACATACTATGGAATATTGCTTAGTCATAAAAAAGAATGAAATAATGCTATCCGCAACAACATGGATGGGCCTCGAGGGTATTGTGCTGAGTGGAGTAAGTCAGATAAAGACAAATTTCATATAGTTCACATATATTTGAAATCTAGAGAACAGGATAAATGAATAAAGAAAACAGAAACAAATTTGTAGATACCTAGATCATTTTGATGGTTGCCAGATGGGGAACAGGTAAAGTGGGGATGGGGTTAAGAGGTACAAATTGGTATTTAGTCATGGAGATGTAGAGTGTAGCATGAGGAACACAGTATTATTGTAATAACTATGTATGGTGTCAGATGGGTACTGGATTTATCAGGTTGATTACTTTGGAAGTTATAAAAATATAGGTATAAATGTCTAATCACTAAGTTGTATACCTGAAACTAATATAATATGTCAGCTAAATTTTTAAAAAATTAAAATAAAAAATACTGAGAACTAATTTTAAAAAAATAGATTTAGATTCAAAAATCTAATGATTTAATTTAAGAATTAGATCAATGTAGAAAACAACTGTATATAGACAATACCATTTTCTATACTCTACCCTTTCCTAGTCTGAATTTTCCTAATCACTTTGAAAGTAGTAGAAAGATAGGGCAGTACTAGATGACAGGCAATAAATGATACATTGAAAAATAAAAATGATCAAATGAAAATTAAAAATCATCAGGAAAATGTTTTACATCTAATAAGAAGCCTTATTTAGAAGAAGGAGTTAACACTTTGGGTATAAATATCTGGAGGTCTTTAAGGTTGTGCTGAAATTACCCTCGTCAGTATGATATGTGAGCGGGAGCTCAGAAAGGTTTACAAGAGTGAGGTAAACTGAGGAAACAGGTGGAGCCAAGCTGAGTAACTAAAGGATTTTCCCATCAGAGCCTGGACTACACAGTCTCCCCTCAGTGTTGCCATGATTAAAGACCCCCTCCTTCTGTTCAATGCATTATAATAACAAATCGTACATAGAAACTAGTCAACAGAGGCAGAGCAGCACTGAGACTTGCCAGTTTCCTTCTGGGTAAGGATTAAGGAGAAATGTCTACAAAAGGCAAAGGATAACACCATAGAAGTTGAAAGCACACATTTTTTTTTTTTTCTGTGCCAGCATGTTGTTGAATTCTTAGATACCACAGGTCTGCTGGATTTCCCTTTGGCTTTAAAGTGAAAAGTACTAAACTCTGTGCTTTGGGCATCCATGCTGTTCTTGCTCCCTCTGCTACCTAGTCACCAATGGGAGGAACCTGGGGACCAGGAGAAGTTTGGATAGCTTGATGGGTTTGCCATGGGTTGCAAGCAGTTGTGACAGCAGCTCCCTGCAGGTATCTTTCTGGATCTGTTGCCCCCCAAGCACACTCAAAGGGATCCGGGGTAGAAAAGAGAGAGCTGACAAAGACATCTCAAGCAGAATACCACTGCTACACTGTAGAAACGCACACCAGTTGCCTTTCTGAGCCACTTTCATGTTTGTCGTTGGTACAATCTCTGTAAGGGGAATGACCACAGAGGTGTTTAAATTATCTACAGACACTCCGGTGACATTCTGTGAGCCAGAGTTCAGCAACAAAAACCTTTGCATGAAAGAATCAAAACAACAATGGCAGCACTTGAAATGCCTCCTGGTCAATGCCCTATTTCCTTTAGCACAGAGGGACAGCTTTGCCTTTGTCCATTACCAGATACGTCCTTCAAATTGAAGCCATCTGTTCCATGAACTTCTAAGACTTGGGCCAAGGGAACTTGAAACCAAGAAACCATTTCACCAAATGTCAGTCAGGGTGTCTGGCATCTGGCTGGAAACTACAGACTCAGAATGTGATGTTTCAGAAGGCTGCATCCTTTCTCTGGGATTTCACAAAGTGTAGTGTTTGCTTAAAAATTTATGTTTAGTTTATATTTATTATTAGAAAATGATTTGATGCTCCTTATAAAGAGTTTAAGATATAAAAAAAAACAAAAACAGAAAGAAAATAAAGATGATTCATGATCATGCCACACAGATGTAATCACTATTAATGTGTTGTTATATTCCCTATCTTCTTTTATATATTGTTTGTTTTACAAATTTATATCATATTTTATGTACTGCTATGTATATCTGCTTCTCCCTTTATACTTTCCATGTCAGTTAATAGAGTATTAAAATGTTAATCCATCATAAGGCGGTGCCATTATTAATCAATTCTAAACTGATATATGCATAGATTTTTTTCCCCATTTTAAATAGAATATTTTAGAGAATGTCTTTGTTCATATTACACTGTTCATCTTTGATTTATGCCTTATTTTTCCTACAATCATAATTACGATGACAAAGATCAATGGATGCTTTTAGAATTCTGATACATTTTGCATATTGAGAAAATTTGTACTCTCTCTACAGCAAGCCCTGTCTCATTGTACCCTGTCAACAGAAGGACTGTCCTGGTAGGATATCTAAAAAATGTCTAAATACTGTTATTTTGAATTTTCACTAATGAGGTTATTTTTTGTTTTTTGAGGGCAGTGTCACTGGCCCTCATATGTGGGACCCAAACTGGGGCCACTGGCTTCCCAAGCCAGACGCTTAACCACCATGCCACTCGGCTGGCCCAATGAGGTTATTTTTTTAGTCTCTCTCTCTCCCCGTCTCCCTTTCTCTCTCTCTCAAATGCTGCTTTTCTACAACAGGAAGAGCTGACACAGCCTGTTCCACAGCCATCCCTAACCTGGCCCATCTAGAACTCATTAGAGGGCTTTTATCCAGATCTCTTCGTCCCACTACTTCTCAGGAGAGAGAGGCGCATGTCAGTGCTCAGTGATACTGTCAACCCAATTATACCTAAAGCATACACAGCTGAAATTCCTCAACATTAGCACCTTTTTTGTAGTTTTCAGTTGTTGCAGGTTTCCTCTTAATTTTATATATATATATATATATATATATATATATATATATATATATATATCTTGTTTATCTTTTTATTTGTGCTATTTTTGTACTTTTATACTTTTCACTTGGCATTCATTTCAACTTTAAGCCTCCAAGGCTCTGTGTTTTTGTTTTGAGTTATGAGGACTTTCTCCTCCCACCTACACCCAAATGCAAATTCAGCTTCTTCTGAGGCCTCCCCCATTAGCATCCTTTTCTTCCGTTGGGAGATAAGTCTCTGCCAGAGGAATCCTCTCTTCCAAACAACTACTATAACCCAGTTTTATTTTCAGCAGGCCATGAATCCCCCGAAGTGTTAAGATGATAATCAATGTATTAGCTAAATCACTCATGCAATGCTTTCTTTCATTTAAAGATTTTAAGGGAAATTAAAGAAATAAATGATAGCTTTGCAAGATCCCATGGAATACAAATTTATTGATAAATAGTGGGGAAAAACACTTTGGATTTGAGAGTTGGATACTTCAAGTTGCTGCCTTTTGAAGACTGCTACTTCACCTGAAAATGTAAATCTAACTCCCAAGTATGTCTCCAGTATTCTGAGGCTCTTGATCCCATATTCATTTTTGTTTTTACCAAAACAACATCTTGTTACTGCAAAATGGCTAGCTTCTGTGGCTTTATTTCCTCCAGTTGGTTTCAATTTGTAAGTTCACTGACTTACTTGAACAGGGCCTACTGAATGAACTTTGCCATAAGCTCAAATTCATCGTATTTTAAATCATTAAGTTCTAATGGCTCAGGAGTGTGGTGTAAAGATACCTACTAGTATGTGATGAACTTCATAAAACTGAGGTCCTGAGAAATTAGACAATGTACAAGCTATACAAATGATGAATGTCTTCTAACACTCAAACAAATGCTTTCTGTTACAATTATGGCATTTGTTAGTTGTTATTGTTGAAAATTTCATGTGAGATGTATCTTAAAAGACTTCTTCACAGGCATTTATTTCATTTCTATTATGATCACAGCATTGCAATAATTCCTCTTTGTAACCAATCCCTTCAAAAACTCATCTAGTTTCTATGAGAAGAAATAGTTCTTAGTTAAAAATAAAGGTTACAAATACACAGGTGCAGCCTCAAATGAGTCAAAAAGCTAGTCTGCTGCTGCTACAATCCTGCTCCTCACGATTACATTTTCTCTTAATCATGTTCTGTGCACCTGCTTCTAAGGGATAGGCTTCCAGGAACTCAAACGAGTCTTCGTGGGAATCCACATTTATTCAGCTTAATGAGCTTTATGCATATGCTAATCTTTGAAATATCATATCTCAAAGAGGTATCCAGTAAATATATAAATATATGTATATATATATATATATATACATATATATATATATATATGATATCACTTATCCCAATAAAAAGTGTGTGTGTGTGTGTGTGTGTGTGTGTGTGGGCATGCATGTGCACGCATGTGCATGTATGTATCCTATCCCAATAAAGAACACAAACAAGAAAGGGCAGCAAAAGTTCTAATAGCTCAGCAGTGTGGTATAAAACACAATGGCACAGTTGTTCTTCCATGATCAGAGAGAATAGAGACATTTAAAACCAAGAATAGCTTTCCTCTTGGGTTAAGATTTTTTTTCTTCATATAATGCACAGGCTTTCAGTCTTGGCAGGTTTTCATGAGACTAAAAATGAAACATGATCATTGTCTTTTATGACAAATAATTCTTGTCTCATTTGACTAACCAAGGAAATGACATCTTAAGCACCAGGTCGCAAGTGGAGGAAGGCTAAGCTGCTTAAGAGGAAGGGTTTTGCAGCAACAATCCAAAGCCTGTGATCCATGCACATCTGATGCCCACACACTCACTTAAGTGACAATGGGACTATCTTAATCTTCTGAATGTTTGCTTGGCTAGAGGGTGTCCCAGGTTCAAAAGGAACTAAAAGGTGAAATGGCAGCCACTCCTCCAAAACACAGGAGTCTGCCTGGTTCTCGTTGTCATGACTTCTGCCCCTAGGAGCTGAGGTCAGGACAACCTTGGACTGACCTCACTCCACCTTCCAGAACAGACAACTGTGATGAGTCTTTTTATACAGTACTGTGTTTACGCATGGGTTAGTTCATTTAACTGGAAACTTAGCTTGGGAGGGTTAATTGAGTTCACAAATATGTAAAGCGGTAATTTGATTGTCTTTGCCTGACTCAGAATAAGGCTAGGTCTTACATTGTATATGTATATCTTGAACCAGGACTGATTTTTGTGTTTGGACATTTAGCAAACTGATTGAAAAAGATTATTCAGAAGGTAAATTCTGAACCTTGATGAATTCAACCTAGACAAACGGGACCCTATTTTACACAATTACATCTTATACACCATGGAGGTATACGAGAAATGCAATATGTAAATTAGAATTGAGGGATTTGGGATGATAGAGCATTTTCACTTTGCCAAGAATAGACTCTTTTAAAGACAGAGGCAGAACAGGCTCTGAATTTCCCTTGGTTAGTTTAGTTCTTCACACCATGAAACTCACATCTACAGACCTCAGAAGTTCATTAAGCGGTTCACCTCAAGAAAAAGTGAGCTCCCTCATATCTCCGTTCTCACTGCCTAATCACATCCAAAAGGCCCCTCTCCTAATACCTTCACACTGGAAGTTAGGATTTCAACACATGAGGCTTGGGGGAGGGGGGGTGTAGGGGCACACATATTTAGTAGCAAGTTTATTAGTGCAATATTTTTGACATACTTCAAATTCCTAAGAAAACTACACAGCATTTAGGAGTTTTTATATATTTCTCATTTGAAATTAGAATTTCTATGAGTTTCACTAAAATCCTTAAAAGAAATATTTCCCTGACTATGAAGACTTGATCAAGAAAATGTAAGAATGAATGTGTTGGCTCCAAATGTGGCAAATGTGAAGATTTTTTCCATATGAAAAGGAGAAATAAAATGTGTATGATTTTATGAGGCATTCCCTACTCCATCCCCAGAGAGTGCCTGCAGATGAAAGTAAGTCCTGGCCCAGCTAGCCAGAGTGGCCATCATGCATGATTGCCAGCTTTTGCTGACTTCTCCTATCATAAGTTAACCACCTCAAGTTCTGGGCTTCTTGCCTCTTGACTGCCTCCAAAGCATGTTCTCTAATTTCCTTTGCACATATTTTGATGCCACAAAGAATGAAAAATGGGATGGATATAATAATCTAAAGAGCAGTTGTGAGTTTTCATAAGGAAGACCCCAATCTGTGGCACATACCTGGAACTAGCATGTCTTCAATGCTAGGTTGAAGTTCACTTCAAGTTCCCCATTGTTTCAAAGCCCATTCTCAAAATAAAACCACTACAGCCAAATTTAGTGATTCTATATTGAAATGTGAGACAACATTTTGATAAGACTTATAGGTCTGACAAAAGAATCAAAGGAAACCATGGTGATCCAAAAGTAGAAATATGAGAACATAAAGCTTTGGGTGATTTTAAATTTTAGAAGATCATTCTATCTAAACCAAAGCAGAAAAGAATGTAAAATAATAATAAAGAAATAAAAACCACAAATAACTTTGGAAAATCTTTATTGAACCACTAAGCAGTATTTTTCTGTGTTTTTCAAGAATCTTAATGCCTTACTTTAAGAGCAAGATATCTCAAAATCAGCACTATTGACAATTTAGGATGCATAATTCTTTGTTGCAGGGGCTGTCATGTGTATTGTCAAATGTTTAACAACATCCTTGGTTTCCATCCACTAGATGCTATATAGCATTCCTCATCACTCCTACTCCTACAGTTATAAAAAACAAAACATCTCCAGGCATTGCCAAGCATCAAGGACAGAACTTTCCCTGTTAAGAACCACTGGCTAAAGAGTAAGGATGGAAATATGAACAAAAACTAACATGGATTCAAAAATTTTAGAAATAAAATTTTAAGTGATAGAGACAATGGAGTTTGTTTAAAAGCTGGAGTATTGCTTTATTAATTATCTCAAGCATTAATTAACTGTGTACTATGGGTCAAGCATTTTCTATAGCAGAAAGATCCTGAAGAAAATAAGTTAAATACTAGTTGTATTACAAAAACTGTTACCAGTTGTGATCTTGGAGAATTCACTTGATATTCCATGCTTCCATTTTCTCTATTTATTGATCAAAAAGCTATTACATCATGTCTTGAGTATTAAAGATAATATACGGAAGGTACTACCATTACTGTCCACTCATCATTTTTCAATCATTAATTATTTCTATTATTTTAATTGTTATTATTTTTTCCACAGCCGTTATTGAGAAGAGATCAGCAAAAATTCATTATTTTCTCTCTCATTCTCTTTCTAACTATATGTATATATAGTTTCATTATATATTACATATATATGTGAAAATATACAATATTGATGCATAAAATAACTAGCAAACAAACAAGGAGAGAGGCACAGCTCAGTGCCATTTAATTCAAAATGTGGCAGCCAAAGAGAGAATCCAAAATTCTTTGCATAGAACAAAGAGGCAAATGTTGAAAGGCTCCTATCCTATCCCCAACTGCTGATAATTATCAATCAGGAAGAAAAAATAAATAATCATGACTCATTATCTTTTCCAAATCTGGAGAGAGGCAAACCAGTTGGGTATTCTGAAGCTTAAGAGAAACAACTCCTAACTGCTTTACAGAAGTGAACTTTCCTGAGTGGAAGAAGGATTTGAACATTAAGGCCCCTCCAGGGGTGCAGAGCATACCCCTCAACAAAGTACCACGGAGCCCTAAAGAGTACATTTAACAAAACCTCAGTATAATTACAGATCAGCTCTGAAGCATCCACCAAGGCCCTACCTACTCCTATTGTAGGCCCTACCTACTCCTAAGGTATGGGTAGAATATAAAATACCCAGCTTTCAAACTAGTCTGAGTGGATGGTGATGGACAGGTTTTTTTGTCATTGTTGTTTAAATTTTTTTTTTCCATTACAGTTGACATATTATATTACTTTCAGGTGTATAGCACAGTGGTTAGACATTTATGTAATTTGGGAAATGATCCCCCATTAGGTCTAGTACCCATCTGACACCATACATAGTTATTAGAATATTATTGACTATCTTCCCTATGATGTATTTTACACTCCAGTGACTCTTTTTAAACAAAATAAACAAACAGACAAACAAAACAGAAACAAACTCACCAATGGGATCATCATGCAGTGAGATGGTTACTTGAAATCTCTACTGTAGAACACAGCTAAAGGAAGACCTGAAAAGAGCTGCTACAGAATGCCAAAAGTGCAGATGAACTGAAGCAAATAAACAAGCAAAAATACATCATTCAAAAGAGTTTTTTCAAGCCTAGAAAATATAACCTTCAGAACAAAAGAGATTCCCTGAAACAACTTTGAGCCATAGAACAATTTAACAAGAACGTTTATATAAGAGCTACACTTAATGTAAAGATATTAAAACAACAGAAAGGCATGCACAGGGAGACTGTAGTCCTTAGGATATTAAAGTACTTGTTAACAGAAAAAAATCAATCAATCAAAACAGCAAGAAATGGAGGTCAATTAACTGACTTACAGAAACAGCTCCCTGTAAATACTGTGAATGCAGATGTGAAAGATAGCACTTAGAGCAATCAAAGCTAAACTAATAAACCTGAAGAACAAAGATTATTCAACATGGGTTGGCAACTGTTGGCAACTCTACAGATAGAAAATTCTGCAAATGGTGCAGAAAAGACATTTTAAAATGTAACACAAGAAAGTTTCTCAGAAAGTAAGAAAGGAGGAGGAAGACAGGAAGTCAAGAAGAAACCAAAGAAAAAATTATACAGAATTTTGACCTCAGGCATTGACCTAGGTATTTTAAGTATTCTAACTCTGTATAACATAAATACTATTATCTCTGTTTTTGATACCCAAACTGAAGCATAGGACAATAAGTAACTTGCATCCAGTCACAAAAGAAGTAACAGAGCCAGAGTTTAAACCTAGGTAGTCTGACAACAGAGAGTAAAAGAACACATGTTCCAGGAAGATTGGAAATAATAATAAGTGAATTGTTACTTGAATAGTTGAGGCAAATAGAGAAAAATTTAAATTATCCCTGTTGCCTGAGTTATCCTAGTGATTCTTCAAATAGGAATACATCTTTTGTTTTCTATAATCTGTGATATCAAACTTGTGAAGACATCAAGACACCATCTTCCCCCAGCTTCTTCACTTAGAAGATCACTCAGATTTGTTTATATGAAAAGGAGAAACTTCTAGTAATGCCCATGATTTCATAAATTATTCTCTAACCTACCCCCAAATAATGAATACAAGTAAAACATTAACCTAAAATGCAGCTCAAAGTCCACAAGTCTCAGCTACATATTGTGAGCTTCTGAGATTTTTAATTCTTACTATCAAACATGAGCAGACAACCAAGAATTAACAGATACCTGAAGAAAGCTGTTTCATGAAAGAAAAGTTGCAGATGAACAAATGAACAAACAAAACCCAGAGAAGCAAGATTACACAAAGAAGAAAATGTTCAAAACCTTCCATTAGGGCCGGCCGAGTGGCACAGTGGTTCAGCACTGGCCTGGGAAGCCAGCGGACCCGGTTCGGTCCCACATATGAGGGCCAGTGACACTGCCCTCAAAAACAAAACAAAACAAAAAACAACAACAACAAAAAAAAAAACCTTCCATTAATATCATAAGAGAAATTTGATTCATAAAACAAAAAGAGCTTTCCAATATCAATATTAATATGAGCTATAGAAATCAACACAGTGCAGTATTGACATGCTACAGACAAATCAATTATCCCAGTCTAACCTTGAGAAAAAAAATCAGGCAATCCCAAGTGAAGAACATTCTACAAAATATCTGATCAATAATCTTTAAAACTGTTAAGGTCAAAAAAAACAACAAGGAAAGTCTGAGAAACTATCACAGACCATAGGAAGCTAAGGACACATGATGACTAAATGCAATGTGGTATCCAGGATGGCATCCTTGAACAGAAAAAGGACAATAGGGAAAAAAAAAAAATTGAGTGCTGAATAAATTGTACAGTGTAGTTACTAGTAATATACCAGTGCAGTTTTCTTAATTTTGACAAATGTACCATGGCAATGTAAGATATTAACAATAGAGAAAATTGGGTAAGGAGTACACAGAACTCTCTGTACTACCTATGCATCCTTTTTCTGTAAATCTAAAACTATTCTAAAATTTAAAAATTTATGTGAAAAAAAATGGATGTCTGCAAGGAAATTCACCTAATGTTGAAAATGGTTTTCTTGAGGGGTAGGAGGTTGGCATCTTGTACTTTTTTTCCTTTTTTTTTTAATCTTTCATTTTTATCTTTTTTTTTTTTTTTTTTTTTTTTTTTTTAAAGATTTTATTGGGGAATTGGCGGAGGGGAACAGCGTTGGGGAATCGGGGAAGGGGAACAGACAAGTTGCTGTCTTTTTGTTCTTCAGTTTAGTTGCGGAGGATGTTGCTTCACTGTTGGTATCGTCATTGTGCTCTTCCCGGATGAGGCAGATCGGTCGCTGGCCTCTGGATGTCGCTCACCGCAGCTATTGGCAGCTCATGCTGGCTGCCAGCCGCTCACGCTGGCTGCGGGCCACTCACTGTAGCCTATGGCAGCCCACTGCAGCAGGGGCTGCAGCCCACACCATCACCGGGGCTCACACAGCCCAGCTCCAGGTGGAGCTGTTGTTAGCTGTAGAGGGCAGTGTCACTGGCCCTCATGTGGGATCCGAACCGGGGCTGCTGGCATCCCAAAACCAGCGCTTAACCAATGCGCCACTCGGCCGGCCCCATTTTTATCCTTTTTTATTGCACAAATTCTAATAATAATCATGTAGTTTAAAAAACTGTAACCTAGTTTTTCTTAAAAACAAACCAAATTTTAACAATTATGATGCCAAGTTTTCTGGCTTGGAATGCTAGATGGACGGTGGTTACATTAACTAGCTGTTACTGCAATACTACTACAAAAAAAAAAAAAAAAAAAAAAAAAATACACTCCAAACTCAGGGATCTACATTGAGCATTTATTTTTCTGTGGTTTTGAGTTGGCTCTGATGGGTTTGGCTCTGATTGGGTGGGCTGAGCTCCAGGCAGTGGGTTAGGCTCAAGTGAAATCCATGTGTTTCTCGTTCTCCTTGGATCAGTTTGTACCCAGCAGTTTTTCTCATGGTAGCTGCTAAGACCACAAGAGGATGAGAAGAAACACTGAGGCCTCTCAAGGCCTGGCCCCCAACTGTTTGTTTTTACTTTGCCAACATTCCACTGGCTTTAGCAAGAGTCACATAGCCAATATCAACAGTGTTCAGGCAGGGAAATATATTCCACCTTCTCCAGCGGAGAATACCACAAGTCAAGTGGCAAAAGACATAGATGCACAATTGTAATATAGAAAGGCCACAGAAAATTAAGTGCAATGGCTCAATCTACATTTGAGGTGTAATTTACTGAGAGTAGTTTAAAGTCATCAGCTACCTAATGTGTTCTTATTTAATTAAAAATTAGTTTGAGTCAGTCTATATATTCTGGGAATTATTAGGAAACCTTGATCTGATCAAAGGGTTAAAGGGAGGTAGTTCTTTTTTGTTTTTTTTTTTGTTTTTCCCCCTTGTCTTGTCAAACATATTGAATTGCAGAATTTGGTCTCATCAATTTCTTTTGACTTTTCCTGGAGGCTAACACTCTTGGCAGACATCAGTAAGAACAAGTTTTCAGGATTTGCCTAAAGGACATCTGTGATGTTATTCCCAGGGTAAACGTCTCAGTTAGTTGTTATGGAAATTAATATATAGCAGCATATTGCTAACAACTTAATTTAATCTATTATTGTTTCATACCTGATCATATGGTTTTATTTATTAATAGGTATTTTGCATTTTAAATAAAGAAATGTCTTTCACTTTCATTTTTTATTGTACATTTAGTGATAGTTGAACTGAGGTTGGATGTAAGAGAAATAAAATTTTCTAATTAATAATAGTATAGGTAAAACATTCAATTAATATGACTGCATTAAATCTAGAAACTCCACAATTGGTTGTTTATTACAATCTAGTTATGCTGCTATACTATGGACTGTTTTTGTGTATAACACTGTAGCTTAAATTAAATGAAAGAAGTTGCTACTTATAGTATTTATGATTTTGTCATGTCACAATAAAACAAAAATGTTTCAGTACTAACAAAATATTTTTAAAATACATTTCTTTCATCTATAATTTATACATTGGTAACTGTAATAAAAATACATTACTATTTTTCAATGCCCAGATAATGATGAATAGCTACTTGATTAAAAACAACTCTAAAACAAAAAAAAAAGTAAATAAAAATATTAGTGGCAAACGTAATACCAGATGATTTGCATAATGTACATCTTGCTAAATAGAACTTGTGCTATTTACATATGAGTGGTATAGATGGGGATAGGAATTCTGTTTGATATTTTCTATGGAAAACAAGAGAAGAGAAAGATTTTCTCCCAAAGGGTATTAATTCTCAGTTTTGAAGTCTTGAAAATAATAACCTCCATAGCCCATACACAGTAATTAAAGGGAACAGCAGAGATGTAAATCAAAGCAGAACAAAAGACCCAAAAGGAAGAGAGAGAGAACCCAGTGGGACACCAGAGGGCTCAGATGAAGACAGGTTTCTCAAATCTTGACACTATTACAATAGGCCAATGACATGAAGACACCAAATACAACCACTAAGCCATTATTGAAGTATGTTTATATGTACATTTATATTTCTTTTCCAGTTAACATCACAAATGTTTGTCAACCAGGAAAAAACACAGAGAGGAAATGTAACTGTAATACAAGGTAGAGAGTCTGAGAACTAAGTCTGGAAAATCAGACGACTTATAAAAATCCTGGCTCTACCAACCTATTACTTCTGTGACCTTGCACAAGGTATGTACCATTTCTATGCTTCAAACTCTACAAGTAAACAAGTTTTTATTAATAGCAGCACTCCAGGTTGTTGCAAGGATTAAGAAAGATACAATATGTTCAAGTACTTTTTAGTAGAGGGCCCACAAAGGATCCTAAATATATTGGGTCTAGTATTTTACTTTTCTGAGTATCATTATCTCCAGATCACCTAAATTCCAAAGTGACCCATATATAATATCACTGGTCAGATGTATGTTTTCCCAATTTCTGTATGGTTTGGATTAATGTTCACTTTGAGATATGGATATCTTGGGTTTCTACATTGCTTAAATTTAATGAGTAATGCCAAATCTTTTATTTTTGGTTCAGTCAGCACAGCTCTCTAACGTGTTAATCCATTTTCCACTCTGGCCATTTACAGTCCAGTGTAATGGTCTGTTCTCCATATGATGCATAAAAAATAACACTGAAGCACAAAATCTTGTGTGTCTGGCAAAACCTCTGGTTTGGCCAAAAGCATGCTGACTATAATGATTAGAAAGCTGTTACCAGAGGCTACTTTTAACTTTTATCAAGATGCACATTGAAATAAAGTTTAAGCTTAAATGTAATAGAACTACACACACACACACACACACACACACACACACACACACATCTCTGGTTTGGCCAAAGTCATCAATTTATCAATTTGACCTATCTGGAAGAACATTTATTTGAAAGGCAAATCTGAAATGTGGGAAAAAAAATATTAGCTCATAAGAAAAGATATAATTGCTGTTTCTGTTCTTTCGGGTTTAGATTATCCCAAAAACTCCCAGTCAACTCTTGGTTTGGCAAGTAGAGCTGGGACAATTAAATACTAAAGTGTCCTGAAATAGTCCTGATATATTACATATGGATCCATTTCTATGGGACATTCCTCAGAAGCCATGGGATTACTCCCTGGGTTTCAAAATTGCAATTTGATTTATGCTATCCAGTCTATTTAATCCCCACTTGTATGTGTCCATTGTAATTCTTGTCTGGTACACACAACCCACCAGCCTAGAGTTTGAAGCAGACAAGTAATTCCATTTAACAGCTGTTAAATAGGGGAATCACAGGTAGCTTTCATTCAAATGTTAATTGCTCTCAGTGCTTTGCTCATAAACCCACTCTGCAGTCAGGTACTTTAAGCTGTGTTGCAGGAAGATATAATATAAAAGTAAGATGAGTTACAAGCATCCTGACAGAAAAGGAGCAAAGGAGCATGGATTTCATTTCAGGACTAAGTGTGCCTAGGCCCCTAGAATTGATAACACCCTGGAAATCAAATAGTGGTGGATGTTTGATGGGACAGTAGTTGTTTTCCAGGTGGTTAGAATGTGCAAAAAGACTCCTAGGGCCTAATGGCAAGTCAGTCATAAAACATTTACAAATGCAAGTTGTAAAAAGCGGCTGGAAGGAGTCAATTGGCCAATTATCGAACTATAAAACTATGCCGAGTCAGGACAGAGGTAGCCTGATGTCAGTTGTTTTGGACTACACAAAGTAAATTAAGACTGGCTTTGGAACCACATAAATGAACGTGGTGACTTCTTGAGCCAGCACTTTTGAATGCTGCATAATCAGTTTGAATATGGTTTTTCAACAAAGTGCCTGTAAAGGATACTGGATTACCTTTTACCAGCAACTGTTCAGAAAAAAAAAAGAAAAGAGTGGTCTAAGGAAAAAAATCAATAGCTTGTTTTGCAGAGAGTTTGTTTGCCACTGAACTTCAGTTTCATCAGCTATAAAATGAGATGATGAAACTCAGTGGGTCTCTGATATCCCAACATGGTTCAGCTTTTGGATATGCAGTATTTGAGTATCTCTGAGGTCATTAAAAAAGCAGAAATCAAGTATTTTTATTCAGATAAGCATAAATGGTAAACCCTAACTCAATGGTCACAGGGAAACAAGCACGCCCACCTGCAGGGACATTAGGTCCCAGCAAACAGGTACAATTAGGGGCACTCCGGGTGATCCAGGATGAGAAGTATGGACTTTCTGGGTTGACTTACCTCAGAATTCCCAATACCTTTTGTCGATTCAGCTCAACTATGCAAAATGACTTGTTTGTTTATTTAATTAAATTTATTAAGTATTTTAAGCACTTGTGCTAGATTCTGATGCAATGCAAAGGCACACACAAAAACTAATGGTTGGTAATTATAGACTTAAGTCAGCTTTTACTTTTTCATGTAAGTGCACAAAATTTTACTCACATTTCCACTTTCGTGTTAGGTTGTAGGCACTTATAAAGGATAGATGATGCATGTAAACAGTTGTTTTTATAATCACGTTATGAACGCCCTTTATTAATGACAGAGGAGAATTGCATCCTAAGAGTTTTCCTGTCTTGTTGCTACTTGAATATGCATGCTGTTGGGCACAGTTGGAGATCTGGGGAATTCATTTATTCTTCTGAAAGTTGTCTTAAAACCTAGAGACAGGAACGTGTGTGTACACGCAGACATAGCCTTACATTGTCAATGTCAAAAGATAACCTTCCAGTGATGGCAATTGATTTTGATGCACTAAGTTTAAAAAAATATTATTTAATTCATAATATTGATAAACAATGATTATTATTGTCAAGAAACTGTTTTGTAAATGACTGCATGTGAAGGGAATCAAAACATGCCACCCAAAAATATACCACTTTGACATATTGATTATTTTGAATTAAAGTTATTTAAGAAAAAGCTGATGCAAAAAAGGACACTCGTCCCCTCCTTTGTCCCCCTGAAATCAGGAAATAAATCTCCCATGTGAAAGGTACCCTTCCTGTACACCAGGAGGCAAAGAGACATCCTTATTACCAGATATAGGGAATTTAGGGTCAAAATGGCTATATAAACACAAATTACTTTCTCACTAGTTTACTACACCAAACTCAGACTTCTTTGTCTTATCAATTCTTCCTCAATTTATTGTTTCTTTGTCTAAAAGTATAAAAGCTGTCTGCTTTAGTCACTTCTTTGAGCTTCATATTTCTATGAGTTCCTGTACATATAAAATTAAATTTGTTTTTCTCCTCTTAATCTGTCTTATGTCAATTTAATTATTAGAACAAGCAAATAACCTAGAACAAAAGAAGAAAAAAGATTTCCTCCTCTACACATAACACATGAAAATGGAAAACATACAATATACAGAAAATATGGGCTTGCCTTATTCAAAATATTAGACTTTGAAAGTATATATATATATATATATATATATATATATATATATATATGAATCCACACACACATACATACATATGTACATACATACATACAGCAGGTCCTCAAATAGTTGTTTTGTTCAATGCTGTTTTGTTATATTGTTGATTAAATGCTGTAAAAACTTAACTCTTTTTATATCAATTAGCCTATGGTAAAGCTGGTTTTGTTAGATGTTTTTTCTCTTAAAATTGTGGAACCTATCAACAACATTAAGTAAGGACTTGCTGTATATAATATCCATCTCACTGTTTTCTAGTGCTCCTAATATTTTTTCTTTCATAATTTACTTCCCTTCCATTCATTTGCTCTATTAGCTACTCTTATTTATTGCTCTTCTCTTCGCCCGTATTTTCTGTCCTCACCCTATTCAAAAAAAAATTCCTCCATTTCTGCAAGTGCATAATCTGGGCATCTCTTGGTGCTACAGGCCAGGATAAGATGAGGTTCCCAAGTCTTGAGAATAGGGTCAGTCTTAGGAGCTCTGTCACCTATGATTTGCAAGAAGCCAAAGTGCTAACACACATTCCATTGATTCTTGCTTCTATCTCCTCATATATAACTTTATATTACTACAAATTACTCCTCAAATACATTAGAAAGTCCCTAGGAGATATTTCACACATGCTCACAACCAGTCCAAACTCACTTGATGCCTCTACTGCTCTGCCTGGTACCACAGTTCTCCCTGGGAACCACTAGGCTCATTTCTCCAATATAAATCCCCTCATTAATACAACTCCTTAGTGCCTTCTGCCACCAAAAGTAGTGCTCTGGGACCGAGGAGATGTCAAAGCAACATGATTCTCTATCACAGAATTTCTCAATACAGCCAGTCCACAAACTCTTTGTTAGCAAGAGTGAGGAGGTCCTGTCAGAATGTAAATGAACCCTCTTTCTCATTCATCAAGAATGTCTTGCTGTCATGCAAGGAAAATGTCAGCTAAACTAAACAGTGTTCTCACGGTTGATTTATGTTCTGACTCAAGCTCCTCATCTCATCATGGACCAATTTATAGATTGGCACCAGTCCACAGGTCCCACTTTGCATAGCTCTGCTCTACTGTGCAGTGATGAAGGACAATGCCTCTCCCCATTCTGATCTCCAATACTTTACAGGGTATCCAGCCAGTAATTCTGATGCTCCAGGACTTTAAGAGTTTTCAGGGAAAGAGCACTTCCGTGTTTATTCATGTGAGAGGACTCAGCACTTGAGTCCAGGGGGAGGTGGAACTGGGATAGTGTCCAATCCCATGTTCTCTTGCAATTGGCTCACTTCTCTAATCACAAAGGCCTTCCTCTTGCAAGCTTATTTTACCAGATTATTTTCTCCCTTATGATTAGGTCTTTCAAGAGCTTCTTGATCTTCATATAAATGAGCCCTTGGCACATCTGTCCCACCAGATCACTGGACATGTCTTAATCCCACATGGCACACAAAACTGTAAGCAAACTGGAACTCAAGATGAATTCATTCTTAATGTCCTTACTTATTTGTTCACAATTTATTGGGCAATATGTGCTAAGTAGCACATGGGGTACAGAGGTCGTCAGGGCATGACATTCTCTATAAGAAACCTAGAGAATATTTGGGCAAAAGCTATTCATACAAATGCATATAATATTACGTTAACTCCAATAAGTATAATGAGACAAGGAAAACGTATATAGAAGACAGACATGACATGACTAAAAGAAAGAAAAATGCGTAAGAAGCTATATTTGAACTAAGTTTCAAAGCATGTTTATGATTTATGGTGAAGGGAGAAGAGTTAGTGTAGAAAAGCAGTAAGGGAGCTGAGAAACTATCAGGAGCTTCTATTTGTGTTACCCTGGGCCCATCTGTGCCATGTGAAACCTGAGCTCATTGTTGATAATTGCTCACCCTCTGCTCTTTATTGACTGAATAAAATAAAACAGCAAGTGGTTCAAGGGTAATATTGTATCCACTAAAAATTTTTGGGCAGGATATAATCTTAGCTTATACCATATAAATATTAAAAAAAGAAAGAACATGATTTATTTCGGGTGGTTTTTCAGACCCATGCTTTGAGTATATGAATA
Source organism: Aselliscus stoliczkanus (assembly GCA_033961575.1). NCBI lineage: Eukaryota > Metazoa > Chordata > Mammalia > Chiroptera > Hipposideridae > Aselliscus > Aselliscus stoliczkanus. The sequence goes on from CM066729.1 coordinate 43,491,930, forward strand.
AAATGACAATGATTGATCTAAATGGTTCAAAAGTTAATTTCCTAGTGGCTATATTTGTGCAAGACAGTGATTATAATCTTGGGAGGCTTTATCATTATTTAAAAGCATTTCTCCTTAAGACAGAGAAAACTTTTACACTATCAGTAATGTCCTTGTATCCCTTTCCTACTAAACTTTAATTGCTTCCTGTGTTTCCAGTTAGATTGATTTGGATCTCATTAATGCACTGTCTAAAAGCTCTAGTTTATAAAAATGAATAATTTGATAAAGAATGGCAATTAGGACTCGTTTCTATAGTAGCAATTTCAGTCAATTTAATGCAAACCACTACGGTGTATTTGGTTCCATTTCGAGACTACTGCTTCCTATTATATTCCATGTGAACTAAATTTTTTATTGACCCCTGAGAAATAAACACTGGTAATAGCCTACAAAAAAAAAAAAAATTACCTCCCATTCCTTGTGGTGGTGTAGCAACTTAAGTTGTTTACATGTATGAACACATGAAAAGCGACTTCCCTAACATCATATAACAAAGATAATGGATTCCCAGGGGCAGCTGAGAGAGTCCATGGACTGAACACCGGGGAGTATTTTGTTTTAGGCTTGCCTCTGAAAAGAAATTCCATTCTCCTCATAAAAGAAAATTAATAAATATGAGATCCTTCATGATCAGTACAGGGAAGAAAAATTGTTGGAGGGGGTATCTGGACTACACAGCTCTGCTCTGTCCCCAAGATTCCCTTCTTCCTTGGGGACTCATTAATTTGCGTTGCAGTAATCTCGAGGTGTGGGAGGAATGATTCTTCTCTTAACAGTGCTGACACCTTGCTACTCTTGCACTGCTGAGGCAGTTTGGAACACTTAACTAAGATGTACAGAAGGTTGAGGGAATAACAAAAGGAAAGTCAATGTGAAGAATGTTGACTTTAGATAACCTAACTTATAAGGTATAGTTTACTCTCTATGTTCTCAGGCCATATGTGTCCTTGTATGACATCAAAAAAAGGGAGATCTTGTCTAAATCTTTCTTGCCCAATAAAATAGTGAAAATTAAAAAAAGTTTAAAAAGATACCATCTTTCACAGATTACCAAGAAGGAATAATCATCAGATGCCTTAAAGTTTAAGCTGACGAAGTGAGTTTAACTCCTCCCTCCCTATCAGCACAGTCATCCTCAAACTTCAGTTCCCACAAGAATCACTAGAATGATGAGTGTAAATGAGAATCTTTTCCAAAAAGTGTGATTCCCTATGACCAGGCTGGTATCCAGAAGTATGTATTTTAATTTTAATGCAGAAAATTTTAATGCAAGTGCTTTGGACCACATATTGACACATTTAATACCAGAGACTTTGCTATGACTTTTCCAGATATTTTTCTGGCTATTGTCTTTGGGAATGTCCTCCAAGAAAAGCCAAATATTATCCCAAAGTCTCAGCAGCATAGTCGTGCAATTTCAATAGGCTGAAAAAAGCATAATGATCCTTTCAAAATAGCACTCAATTGCATTTACAAGAGACAGACATAGGATAATGTAGGTCTTTCTATGTAGGAACTACCAACACCTTTCACCATGACCTTGGAAAAGACACTTTCCTACATCCTTAAAGTGAAAAGGTTCGGCTAGATCTATAGTATAGTTATTTACTTCATCATTCAATACACATTTACTTATTGTGCTGGGCACTAAAGTTTACAACTACTTTTGAAATGTAAAACTTTTAAATTTTAAAATTTCTACATATCGTCTTCTCCACACAATTGACAATAGATTTTAGATACCACTGATTAGAACTGTATTGGCAAAACACTATTATGACTTCAGGAACATTTTTAAATAGCTCCATTTGATATTATTCAAAATAACATCTAAATTGGTTTGAAAACTACTGAGAAATAATGCACAAAAGTATGAGAATTTTACCTGAGACAAAGGAAATGATTGGTGTCTATATGGAATTACAGACTCCATACCACAACCCTGAAATTCCCTGGAGACCCAGAGCCCACAGTGTGGAAATCACAAAACTAGATGTTCTTCAAAATTCTTTATGAAGATCCTTAAATTGCAACTTGCTGAGACACTAAGGCCAGGATTATTAATATGAAATATATTGGTAAATTAAAAGAAAACTTTAAAGTATACAATCAGATTTCCTTCTTATTTCTTCTTTCAAAATGTCAAAAGCTGACAGAATGGAATGAAATTCTCAATATGCAGACTCTCTTGTTGTAAGCACAGACGTTTATGTTAGAAGTAAATAGAACCATAAAATTAGCTCAAACAGGTTTATTTAAATCCATATTAGGTCACACTAATTAATTGTTTTGATTGGCTTGTGCCTGTAAGACCAAGCCTAATTACATTAAAAATATTAGAGTGGAACACATCAGAATTATAGCTATACTACAGAACAACCATCATGGAGAATGACTGAAAGCTAGCTGAACAGAAGTCCTACAACTAAGGATATACACAAAAAGCCACTTTGAGACTGGTAGGAAGGGTGGAGTCATGGAACAGGCTAGTCCCACACCCATGTGTAGTGGTTAAAATTTGAGAGGGCTATCTTAGCTGCAGAGGCCCCCACTGAGAAGTGAGGGGTCGCAGCCCCACACCACATTCCCCAGCTGAGGGTTCCAGTACAGGAAAGAGAAGTCCCCACAACTTCTGGCTGTGAAACCCAGCAGAGATGTTGCTGAGTGAAATGGAGGGCTGCTGGAGGCCCAGGCACTCCTCTTAAAGGACCCACACACTGACTTCCTCATGGACAGACTCACTGGTTCTGAGTTCCAGTGCTGGTGCAGCAACTACAGAGGTGCCATGGACATACAGAGAGGGACTGAGTTGCCTGGCTGCATGGCAAGGGCTGAGGGGCAGCTTTCTCCCAGACAAAAGTGCTAGCAAAAGCCACTGTTTTTTTATTGAGTCCTCCCACCACGCAGCCTGCATGTGCCATATCTGAGTGTCCATCAACCTGGCTAACACTATTTGCCAAGCCTCAAGATGATTCCCTGAGACAACACTCCACTCAACTTTTGGGCCCACCCAAGCCATTTACAGTGGCTTTTCCATACAAACAGCCTGTCCTGTCTCATGCTAAAGACATTCCTAAAATCTCTCAAAAGTTCACAAAACCCAAACAAGCAGCATCTGATCCTGGTGTGCCACTTACCGCTTAGTGAGCAACCCCAAGCCCGGCATTGGTGGAAATTGGCCTCAGCTTGTGTCTTGGTTTCTTCCAGACAACTCCATGCCAAGCGCAGGTGACAGTCATCTGCAGATTGCTTTATGGTTCATTTTAGGTGGCCCAGGACAGGGAAATGGCTGTAGCTGGACTTGGCCTGTGGTGGGGCCCCTCCCAACGGCTAATATACCCGGTGGTGAGCTTCAGACTGAGCCAGATGCCTGTGCAGACAACACATCCAAGGGGCACACTGAGCAAACACCAGAGCCCTGTGGTGTTAAACCTGCTCTGTAGGGTCAGCCCCTGCACAATAGCTCCTCCACTGTAGACACAGCCAGTCCTCACAACAAATCAGCCTGAGGGTCAGTCCCTCCTATTGATGTGCAAACAGCAACCAAGGCTCAACTACAATAGGAGAGCACAAATGACCCACACAAAGGCCATACCAGCAGTACTCAGTTCAGCATGACCAGTGTGATGGTACCACTGTGCCCCACAGGACATCTAATACATAAGGCTACTCTACTAAGACCAGGAGACACAACAGCTCTATCTAATACATAGAAACAAACACAGGGAGGCAACCAAAATGGGTAGACAAGAAAACATGTCCCAAATGAAAGAATGAAACAAAGCTCCAGAAAATGAACTAAACAAGATGGAGATGGCATTCTACCAGATGCACACTTCAAAACACTAGTTAACAGGCTGGCCGAGTAGCTTAGTTAGTTAAGAGCTCACTCAAAGAGGGCAAGCTGAACTCTGAGCAACAGCAGTTCAATGCCCAGCCCGAGCTGAGCTGCCACTGAGCTGCCAACAGGTGGCAGGATGGCTCAGCTAAAAAATAAAAATAAATACCACTAGTTATAAGGATGTTCAATAATCTCAGTGAGATTTTCAACAAAGAGATAGGAAACATAAAAAAAGAGTCAGTAAGAAATGAAAAATACGATAACTGAAATGAAGAATACATTAGAGGGAATCAGCAGCAGATTAGGTGAAGCAGAGACTCAAATCAGTGCTTTAGAAGATAAGGTAGCAGAAAACATCCAATCAGAACAGCAAGATGAAAAAAGAATATAAAAATGAAATAGTTTAAGGGGTCTCTGGGACAACATTAAGTACTATACGGTCATTTGCATCATAGGGGTACAAGAAGAAGAAGAGAGCACAAAGAATTGAAAATCTATTTGAAGAAATAATGACAGAAAACTTTCCTCATCTGGCAAAGGAAATAGACCAAAAAGCCCAAAGTCATAGAGGGTCCCAAACAAGATGAACCCAAAGAAGCCCAGACTAAGATTCATTATAATAGAAAAGCCAAAGGTAAAAGACAAACAGAATATTAAAAACAGCAAGAGAAAAGTAGTTACCTACAAGGAAGCTCCCATAAGACTGTCAGCTGATTTCTCAAACAGAAACTTTGCAGGCCAGAAGCAATTGGCACAAAATATTCAAAGTGATGAAAAGCAAGGACCTACAAACAAGATTGCTCTACCCAGCAAAGCTATCATTTAGAATCAAAGGACAGATAAAGCGTTCCCCAGACAAGAAAAAGCTAAAGGAGTTCATTACAACCAAACCAGTATTACAAGGAATCTTAGAGGGACTTCTTTAAGAAGATGAAAAATATGAATAAAATGGCAATAACTACATATTTATCAATTATCTTCAATGCAAATGGATCAAATGTTCCAATCAAAAAATACGGGGTGGCTGAATGGATAAGAAAATAAGACCCTTACATATGCTGCCTACAAGAGGTTTACTTTGGATCAAAGACACACACAGACTGAAAATAAAAGAATGGAAAAAGATATTTTATGAAAATGGTAATAAAAAAAAAGCTGGGGCAACAACACATCAGACAAAATAGACACTAAAACAAAGTTTATAACTGGAGACAAAGAAGTACCCAGTAATTCTACTTCTGAATATATACTCAAAGAAATCCAAAACACTGCTTTGAAAGGACACATGTATCCATATGTTCTTGGCAGCATTATTTACAATAGCCAAAATATAGAGGCAACCTGAGTGTCCATCAGTGGATGAATGGATAAAGAAGAGGTGGTACATATATGCAATGGAATATTACCAGCCATAAAAAAGAAAGAGAGAGAGAGAGAGAGAGAGAGAAAAGGAAGGCAGGAGGGAGGGAAGGAGGAAGGAAGGAATAAATCTTGCCATCTGCAACAACATGGATGGACCTGGAGGTTATTGTGCTGAGTGGAGTAGGTCAGACAGGGAAAGACAGATGCAGTATGATTTCACTTCTATATGGAATCTAAAGAACAAAATAAATGAAGAAACAAACTCACGTATATACTCTTTTAGGGTTGCCAGATGGGAGGAGGGTTGGGAGATGACTGAAAAAAGGGAGATTAAGAAACACAAATTGGTAGTTACGAAATAGTCATGGGGATGTAAAGTATAGTATAAGGAATATAGTCAATAATATTGTAATAACCACATATGGTGGCAGATGGGTACTAGATTTATCAGGGTGAGCACCTTGTAAGTTATATAAATGTCTAATCACTATGTTATACACCTGAAAGTAATATAATATTGTATTAATATGTCAACTGTAACTGAAAAATAAAAAATATATACATATTTTTAAAAGTATTAGATTGGCATATATAAGTGGACCTCTGTTTTTCATGATTATTTTTGGAAACTACCAAGAGTCAAGTGACCCAAAATCATCTTCATTAAAATTTGGTTAGTCTCAGCCTCAGGGAGGCATTTTTGTCTGTAAATGCTCTATCAGCATGGAGACTAACAATCTGTAAAAGTTAGTCAATCCAATAAAGAGTCTGTTTAATCTAAGTTTAACTTGATATTTATTATAATGTATGCAAACACCTAGATGGAATTGCTTGGTTGTAACCTTGAGTGTTAGGCATAAGTCTGGCTCCCATGCTCCCATGAACAAGACCAGTGAGTACATGTTATTCAATGTGCTGATGCTGACACCGATCAGAGCATTTGCACATAGTAGATATCTCATAAACTTACATTAAAAGAATTAATGAACCAAAAAAAAGAAGAATGAATGAACCAACGAAGATAAATAAATGCCTTTTCTCTCAGTTTATTTTGTATCATTTAACACATAGGTATGTGTACTTTCTTTTTAAGCCTTTAATCTTCCTGTGCTTTTGTGTTAAAATGTAGAAATTTTATCATTGACTCTTAAAGCACCTATCTCATGACCAGAGACTGTCTTATCTACTGACAGAATTCAGCTCAATGTTCTCTACACACAAATGCATATCTCTTGAGTTTTACTCCCACTAAACTGAACAGATCAATTTATTTAACAACAATCCATTGAACACCAACAACTAAAGGTGCAATGAAGAACAAAAAAAGGAGCACTTAGATGCAAGTCCACCTGGAAGATCTTAAAATGTAGTGGGAGAGCAATTCTGATATGTAGATACCTAACAAATAACCTGATGTTAATAAATGCAACAGGAAAAGTGAAGGTGAAGTATTAGGAGAAATAATTCAATGAGCTATAATTACCCTTAACTGGATTTTCATAAAGTCTCAGAGAAAAATCCCTAAAATATTTGAGCCAATTTTAAGAGTTCTATTTCATGTGTTCTTTGTAAACAAAAGTTTCCTATTAACTTTAATGTTAAAGAGTTGATTCACATTTTCTTCACAAATCTCTACTACTTAATTATAATACTTAAGTTTATAATTAAATGTTCATGCCCATATACAAGATTCCAAACAAGTTGCTTTGCTTGAAATCGCAAGCTCTTAGTTTTATATTCACCTGCTTACCTACCAAGCTACCTAATATAACCATTTGGATTTAAGCAACAACTGATATTCAAATACTAGATATGGCCTTGGTCAGTCCAATGCAGTATTGACCGCTTCTTTATGGTGTACCTAAAACCACTATTTTTGCATTAGTAGTCATCTAATCCCTTAATTATAGGTGATGACATCTGAAGACCTTTTATTCCCAAATTTGAAACTTAGTTTGTAGCATTTAGAGACAGATGAATTACTTGGTATAGCTTTGCTTTTTCATTGTACTTTTAAAGTTTCAATCTCTTTGTTATTTTTGGAGGACATAAAATAATTTGTTTTTCTAAGCATCACCAGCATTTTGTAGAGGTAGATAGATTTTTAATGGGAGGAATTATTTGAGGGAGGGGAGGGGTATGACATAAAATCTACCCCAATACATCTATTACTCTTAAATTGAAAGATTAAAACATTTAGATAAACATGGAGGGGTAAGAATAATATCAGAACTAATACCATTTTGTATAAAATGATTGATAGCAATTTACAACTCATATTGAATAAACAAAATGTTGTCAAGCCTGATTATTACTAGAACTGACAATATCATTTTCAGTTTACTAACATGGAGTCCAATTATTTTACCAGCTACAGTTATGGAGAAACCACTAAGTATTTGATAATTACTAAATGAGATTGTGACAAGTTTATTTACCGACCCAAATTTTTCAAAGTTTTAAACTACTTAATAATTCACTGAATGCAAACAAATGTATTTTCCTTAACCAGAGGTGATCTCAGGTTTTAGAAACCTGAACTCCCTTTAGGGTAAAGAACACAAAATCAAGGTCAGAGCCTTGAAAGGGTCCAGACCAAGTGAGAGGACCTGAAGCATGAGCATCCTCAGATTGACAGTAATCCCACCTGACCAAAATGTACAATGTTTGCTACAATATGTTTGGTTTTAGAAGGCGTGTCATGCAGAGGTTGGCTCAATCCTCCTAGCTGACTTGCCCCCTAGAGGGGGCAATGAGATGCTGTGTCTGCTGGCTGTGGAGTGAGACTAGTTCAACCCAGCATATGTAGCTATCTCCAGCCTTCTACCAGTGGCTAACAGCTGTCTCTATAATCAGATGTTTGCAATTTGAATCTTTGTTCTTCCTCTACTTGCAATCAGGAGCAAGTCACCAACCACACCACAGGCTGTTTCCTCATCCATAAAAATGGGAATTATTACAATAAAAAACACCTATTTCATAGGCAGGTTAGAGGATTAAAGCATAATTTAAAGCATGTGAAAGGTATGACACTGTGTCTTAACACCTACCAAATAGGTATTGAAACTCACCCCAAAATAAGTATATTTGTGGACTGTCAGTGCAATGATAACATGATTATTCCTATGCATTATGCCTGATGATTTCTATAGAGGCTTCTTTGCCAGGTGCTGTTGGTAGCATAATATGCTGATATTCAGTGTAGATTTTATCCTATTGATAAATGCGAATAGGATATTTTGTGATTGGTAGACACCAGGTTTAACTTCAGATGAGATGCACTGAATTGATCTCTACTTTGATGAAAGGAAAACAAAAACTTGTAATTATTCATGCATTTGGCCTTTCTTTAAATCTAGCTGACTTCAGTCTCTAAGCATTTCTATAGATTGGGACTAGAATTTCCCAAATGAATTGATTTCTTCAAGGAAATTAAAGTAGTATAAAAAATAAGAAAGTAACTGAAAGAATTGCCTTGGCTTTTTAAACAGGTAACTGTTTTTCCACTTTTAGTTCTAGAGAATAAGGAAGAAAGCCTTGTCATGAAAGGCTTTCTCAACTTTTATTATTGGAAAAAAAAATAATTGAACTATTATTCTCTGCTTTAAAATTTCCTTTTAAAGATTTTCTTCAGAGTCCATAGGGTTTTAATAGATTTTTATTTTCACTGGCTAGTTCAACTAAGTTTAAAGTCTTTTGGCCTTCATGAATTTAAGTATATTAAACCTTTTTTTAAAAAAATTTGAGCCAATTTGTTTCTGAGAAGTTAATGAAGGATAAGCATGTGCAAAAAGTGTGTGTGTGTGTGTGTGTGTGTGTGTGTGTGTGTGTGTAGGAGCACTATTGGCTTGAAGCAACAGAAATGATTCAGATTTGTTTTTTATATACAAAGTTTGGATATGGCACATCACCAGTTTTGATTTAATTAATTAATAATGCTATAAAAGACTCAGGTTCTGATCTGCCACCCCTCACACTTTGGATTTAGTACTATGTGCTGATGGCATCTGTCCCTTTTATCAGAAAAACCATAAGCCTTCCCGAAATCTTCCCTAGCAGATGCCTGCTTAAACCCATTGGCCAGAAATATGTCACTTTTTTTTAGCCCCATAGCTGAGAGACTAAGAAAGTTAGCACCTGTCCTAAAATCCATCATGAAAGCAAGCAGGGATGAAGGAAATGAAGATGGATGTTTTATTTGCAACCAAAGCAAACACAACATTAAAAATAATGCCATATATTTATTATGTAATATTTATGTTTCAAAGCATCTTCATATCTACCATATTAATTAGTGGAAGTAAGAGTCCTTGCTGGATGGTAATTGGGATTCTATATTTGGGGCTAATAATTTAAAAATGTAATTTTTCACTCATTATTTAAACATGTTTTGAATGATAACTGACAACCAGACCCTACATGACTACTAAGTGCTACAGATACATAGAAAAACTATTCATAGTTTCCTCCCTCAAGAAAGAACAAACCCATAAAAAAAATTTAAAAAAATCAATCACAGTGTGTAGCAGGTAGAAAAGTGCCTCCCTCTCAAAGATGGTCACATCCTAATCCGCTGACTGTGTTACATTGCCTGGCAAAAGGGAATTAAAGCTGCAGATGGAATTAAATGGCTAATCAGATGATTTGAAGATGGGGCGATCCATGGGTTATTTAGATGGCCCCAATATAATCATACGAGTCCTTAAACATGGAAGAAGAGGCTTGTATCAGAGAAATGAGACATGATTTGCCAGAGCTGACTTCAAAGATGGAGGAAAGGAACCAGTAACTAAAAACTGTGGTGTTCTCCGGAAGACAGGAGTAGCCCTCAGCTCACAGCAAGGAAGTGGGAACCTTGGTCTGATAACTGCAAAGATCTGAACTCTGACAACAACCTAAATAAGCTTGGAAGAGGGCTCTCCCCTGGACAAGCCTCTAGAAAGAGATGCAGCCTGCCTACCCATTGATTTTAGCCCAATAAGACTTGCTAGCTACATAATTATAAGATGATAAATTTGTGTTATTAAGCCACTAAGTTTGTAGTAATCTGTTCTGGAAATAATAAAAAATGGATATCTAATGATATGTTAATGGCTACATTAGACAAAAGAATGTGATATAACATGGTAAGGGTTTAAGGAAGGTATTGGATATCACGTTAAGAATTTTAGATCCTATAAGCGGTAAGTAATAAGGAACCATCAGGAATTTTTGCTGTCACTGAAGCCACAGGAGAGAAAGTACATAGAACCTTTGTCTACATAGCAGTTTCCCCAAAAACAATTTCCCCAAGTCCTACAATTCCTGGAACTTAGAGGTAACACCTATTGTTTGGATTCTTAGCTTGGGAAAGACAGAACCGTTTAATAAATGTCTTTCCTAGTAAACATCTGGTATGGGACGTCTTCAGGAAATGTAACAAATTATTTTTGTGAATTAGTTTTCAGGATTTTTAGTGTGATAATCCATGCTGTTATAAAAAGAACCTGTGTGATCACTAAATTAAATGCAAAATTCTTTCTATGTGAGTTTTCTAGTTAGAATAAAGCAGTACACATAGCAACTTATTTTCATGTTTTTATTACTGTGAAAATCCTTGTTTACCTATAGCAAGCAGGCCTCAGGCACTAGTTTTTATTAAAGCTTATATACCAAAGCAAGTTTGAAATTTTAAAGGGGATTATCTCCAATGATCTAAATAGAAAGAATATATTTGTCTTTAGCTTAATTAGTGAATATATCATCCTCCCTGCCATACACCACCGAAAATTTTAGGGAAAAAGGGCCAACTCCAAGTTTTCTAGTTGAAGCAAAGCAAAGGCAACTCAGAATAAATTAAGTTTAATTTAAGCCACAGAATTCAAGTTTTTAATCTAGCAACATCGGTATCATCAGAACAAATTTGAAAACTGCCTGCTACATCCTACTGGGTGATTTTCAAATGCTATATGTTTACTTTTTAATGAAGACAGTTGGAAATAGAGTTTACTACCAAGTCCACATGACACTGCCAAATTCACTGGCTAAGCGGATTTGCAATTTTCTGTTGTCTTAGTAATTGGCTCTGAGGCTAACCATCAGACAGCCTGTGTGATAAGCCAATTTGCTCATCAAGGGGATATAAAATTCTGGTTCAACAGTGCCTCAGTACACTCTTTGCTGTTGCCTGGCTGCTAGGAATTCATGTCTGGTTTATGACTGGAAGGAAGGATTTAGATCTTACATTGCAGTTACTACCCTGTATCAGGATGCTTTCGTTGTTTACAGCAAGAAAGGCCAGGAGCTGGCAGTAGACCCAGCCAATAAAGAAGGACAAATATTTGGAACAGGATTAGCGCAGAGGCTTGCAACACAAGTTCCAGTTGGTAAGTAATTATTTCCTTTAAAGACCCAACAGTCTCCAGTTAAAACTGAGGCAAAATGTTTCATGGTTATGTATTTAATTGTCTCCTAACAGCCCCCTAGTTGCCCTGCTTGAGTCCACTCTGACCTCCTGCAGTTTATTGTCTACAAGGCTGCCTAAGAGGTAGTCTCCAAGGTGTGACTCTCAACAATGCATGATAGTGCCTACCCTTCGGACTAAAATCTTCCAATGGCTCCTCCTCGCCTTGGATAAACACAACACTCAACAGAGGCTATGAGCTCTGTAATGCCTGGCCATCCCTCTGCCTATCCACACCATCTTATGTCCCTCCCCCTTGCTCTCTGCTCCCCCGTCACACAGGTCTCTCTGTTCCTTGTACTTGTCATGCTGTCTCCTGCCATTGGCTTTTTATATACACTGTTTTCTCGGAATGGAGGACTGTTCCCATCCCTATAACATCATTAACTATCCTTCTTCAGTGCTCATCTCAAGGATCAGTTCTTAGTAAAGCCTTCCCTGACCTCCCCAAGTGAAATCCTTTGTTTTAGGTTCATACTTCCACACACCAACTTCAACCACTTTTTACTGTTGCAAACAGACTCTTTCATGTGATTATTTGATACTATTTATCTCTTTCACTAATGGCAAACTCCATAACTGTGTATTTTTGCTCACTATTGTTTTCCCTAGAAAAGTGCCTGAGATGTAGACATTCAAGAAGTAATTGTTCAGTATACAAAGAGATGAAGCCAGAACTTTTCACAGATTCTTAATTATTTAACTTTTGTCACACACTGTTATGCCATTATCCTCTATGAAGAAAATGAACTGTCATATAGTCTAGCATAAAGCTTTCAGCAATCAGTTACTTAATGCAAGTTTTTAAGAAATAGAATTAAGGTCATATGGATAGAATTGTGTCTATACATGGCCAGGAAGAGGTTTACAATGGTTGGGTTTTTTTTTGCATTGTTTTGTTTGTCCTTGTTTTTCTCTTCTTGTTTTGACCTGTGGAGTATACACTGGTAAGTAAAAAAAAAAAAAAAAAAAAAATAGAACTAACTGTCACAGTGCAGTGGTATGCATGGCACTCAAAATGCTGTTGAGTTTTAACTGCATCACTGCTATTTGTTATGAATCAATGCAAAGTGAAAGAGAGAGGTGCATATGGTCTCTGTTCCAATTACTCAGCTCTGCCATTATAGTGCAAGAGCAGCCATAGATAAGACATAAACAAGTGAGCATTAGGCATGGTGCTTAATTTTGATCAGTGAGTATGGTAAGAGCAGAGGCAAAGAATACCTGTTCTCCTACCTGGAGTAGGTAGCTCTGAAAAATACAACACAGTATCTTTACAAAGTTCCTAAGAGTTAGCAGATCCTCTTGGGTTATACTTACTTAAGTTCAACTAATAATAAGAATTAAATTTAGTCCTACAGCAAGGGTTATAAGTGAATAGATAAGTTAGGGATATGGGAATTCAAGAGTTAAAATATATATCACAGAGATACAACGTCATTCTCATTTTGTAGAAGAAAAAGTAAGCCTAAAAGCTCAAGAAATATGTCCATGGTCACATCTCTATTGAGAATCAACATCAGGGCTAGAGGCCAGATAGCATAGTGAGACATTCCTAAATGGCTTCTATATGTTAGATCAGTACTGACTTGTAGGGAAATGGATTTGAAAAGATTCACTCATCCATTAGGGCATATGGAAAACATTATTAATAGATATTTGGCAGAACTCTCAGAGCATTTAAAAAATAGAAATAACTGTTCAGAAATCTAAAAATATAAGAACCAAGGCAATTATTAATTCAAAAACTAAAATATAAAATAACTCATACAAGAAATATAATCACAGAACATTACGTGGATGAATGGCAAACAATATTTATATAGTCATAGTAATATAAGCAATAATTATTAATGTAAGTAAACAGGATGATATTACTGTTGAGATGATTGGAGAACTGTAAGAATGGATAATGTCTAAAATTGTTAAATCCAGAAATAAAAGTATAAATAAATAACTTACGTAGAAATGTGAAGATAAGTATATAAGTGTTTTGAAGTATTACATTTGGGGAGTAGAGATGGGTTCTATGAGAGAGTTGGAGTAAGGGACTGCTATTGCTTTTCTTAAATCGTGCAGCATTTGTTTCAGTTAGGGTCCAGTTAAGAGAAAGAAACAACACAGTGATTTGAAGGAAATTTATTGTCAAAAAATAAATTAACTATAACAGTTTCTTTGGATGAATGGGAAATGTGCTACTAAAGTGTAAAGTGTAAAGTGCCTGGTGTAAAAGTTTGTTGAGGTGCTGCATGGATGGGATTCATTGAAAATACATCCTCTAGGATGCTGCAATAAGCCATCAGCATGGAGGTGCCACAATGGTGACACTCACCAGATAACTACTTTTTGGGGTGCTGGAGGTTGTACCCATGAGGTGATATCTCAGAACTTGCTTAGAAGCCACCTGAGTGACAGTGCTGGGAAAAGTCATCCACGGGGTGGAGCCAAGCCTCACAATTCACTGTAAAGCCACCTGATGGGTGACATCGTTGCTGTCTGTAGGGAGGTGTTGTTCCTGGAAACTAGCTACCCAAGTTCCAGAACATTAGCACAAGGTGGTGCAAGGGGAAGCCATCCACTGAGAGAAGTGACGCCGGTGGCATTTGCTGGGATACTGCTCTCAGAATGTTGTGAGAAGCTACAGGTCAACACACGACATATTCTGCAAGAGCCAACTGCAAAGAGCAGGTCAGACCAGTAAGAGAATCCCCTTCCTCCTCAGTGTCTTTCCAGAGCACTCAGCTGACAATACCATGCTGGCTGGCAAAGAAGAAGCATTTAGTCCAGCTCTAGTTTTGCATAACAGGCAATGAAAAGTGTGGACTTGGAGGTCAGAGACAATAAATTGATAACTGGCAAACCACTTTTTTTATAACTTGCTAAATAATGTGCATTGATGTAAGTCAAAAGTAATCCTTTAAAAGTAATTGCTGGGGCCGGCCGAGTGGCGCGGTGGTTAAGCGCTGGCTTGGGAAGCCAGCAGCCCCAGTTCGGTCCCACTTATGAGGGCCAGTGACAGTGCCCTCAAAAAAAAAAAAAAAAAAAAATTAAAGAAAATAATGGCTGAAAAACCTGAAGCTTATCGGAGAACATACAATTGGCGTGACAATTAAGTTCACGAACTTGTTGCAATGATGTTGCTAACCTTTTTCGATATAAGAAGAATTATTCATTATGAATTTGTACCAAATGGATAAACAATTAACTAAGTTGACTATTTGGAAATGTTGAAAAGGCTGCGTGGAAAAAGTTAAATGACCTGAACTTTTAGCCAACAATTCATGGCTCTTGCATCATGACAATGCACCAGCTCACATGGCACTGTCTGTGAGGGAGTTTTTAGCTAGTAAACAAATAACTGTATTGGAATACCCTCCCTACTTACCTGATCTGGCCCAATGACGTCTTTCTTTACCTGAAGATAAAGGAAATATTGAAAGGAAGAGAATTTGATGACATCCAAGACATCAAGGGTAATACGATGACAACTCTGATGGCCATTCCAGAAAAACAGTTCCAAAATTGCTTTGAAGGGTGGACTAGGTGCTGGCATCGGTGCATAGGTTCCCAAGGGGAGTACTTCGAAGGTGACCATAGGGATATTCAGCAGTGAGGTATGTAGCACTTTTTCTAGGATGAGCCTGCAAACTTAATTGTCAGAGCTCATAGTATGTTTCTTCCTCTTTGATAGTAAAAGTTGTGTTACTTTGCTCCCTTACAATTTGGCATCTATAGGAAATCATATTATCATTCTTAAAATGTGCTTATTTTATGTTGGCCCTCATTCCCATTTGTATTTTCCCTGCACTTGATTCTGTGTCCTTAAATATATTTACCATTGCTTTTTAATATGCATATTTAATGTTACTCTCAGTAGCTTCTAATAAATAAATATAGTCCCTGCTTTTCAGAAGTTTATTGTCTGGCTGAAGTCATAAGACAAACTCACTTACAACAATTAAGGAAAAACAAAGTACAGAACATTATTAAGAGATCAATTTTGCAGGACAAAAATCAATGCTCTAGGAGTTCCTTGAAGGGAGAATATCCAAATTGTAACAGTCAGTGACAGCTTCCTAAAGACTTAAACTGACCTTTAAAACAAGAAAATAATTTGTTTCTGATGAGGGGCAGCACAAGAAAGGCAGAAAGAAGATATTGCTGCACCCCTGGGGAGTTCCCAGACCTGGGGAGGGTCAGAGTTTGATAAATTGGTATCCATGGCTCACCATATGTTAGACCCACCTGCCCCTCCAACATAATCTTGGACCCTGTTGACACCAATTCTCTACTTCTTTCACTTTGGCTTATCTACTGCCCTGAACTTATCTTATTCATACTCGTGTTTCTATTAGACATTCTTCTCACATCTCCTCCTTGGAAGTCTCCTTTCTCCCTCCTCTTCACCTGCTTGAGTCTTGAGTCACCAAGACCTGCTACTCTAGTGTACAGGGATTTCTCCCTTTTCAGAACTTCTATCATATGTAATTCAGTACCACTCATTTCAAGGTCATATTATTGTATGGCAAACTAGAATAGTGGAAAGTGCCTAGACCTACAGTCAGAAGACTTGGGTTCAAATCCTGGCTTTCCAATATCCCCACTGTATTTTTCAATCTCTCAGTTTCTACCTTTTCACTAAAAGTGTTAGTGATACCTGCTTCGTAGGCTGTTAAGAGGACTAAATGGCATTATACATGTATATTTGCCTCGAAAATTTCACTGAATAAAGCACATGTTGCCTATGGTTGTGTGTGCACTTACGTGTGTCAACATGTGTGTGTGTGTGTGTATGTGTGTGTGTGTGTGTGTGTGTTGTGTTTCCAACCTATCTAGGATATAAACAGAGATGAAACAACATCTAATAATTGTATTTCCCTTAGCACTTCACACAGGGCTCAGCATACAGCAGACACTAAATAAATGATTAAAATCAAACCAGTTACTGTAAAAATATAAAATGAACCATCTGTGCTGTGTTTGCTTTGTCCGGTCTTTGTACCCATCTATAATATTATTCACTGCAGAAATTACTAGCGAAAACAGTTTGAACTGGTAACATTCATCTTTGCTATATCAAATCCTGGGTTTATAAAAAACAGTTTGGAACTCATGAGCTGTCATTGCAATAACACTCACTTGATATAATTTACAGATAGTGATTGCAGATAAGTGTTCTGGCAATGAGGTACTCAGAAATCTGGTATGACTAAGAATGTCAGCCACAGATCAGTCATGTGGGAAATTTTGGGAAATCAATTTCACCAGCAGTTGTGGAACTCCTCAGTCCTTTTCTTTCAAAACATAAGCTTTGTCCAGGAGCTTTTAAACAGATTGTACTAACAGAGCAATTCAGGGGCAGGGTGAGAAGGGGCAGAGCCAAAAGGAGGCATTGGTAGTGTTGGTTCTGTGGGGTAATGTAAAGAGAACCCACTGTGGAGCCACTCACACCAGGGGCATATACTATCATTTACTTGCATCTTGGCATAAAGCCTTCTTTAAGCATCAGTACTTTTCTATACAAAATGGCTATAATGCAGTTGTCATGAAAATTAAGAACAACTTTTTAAAGCACCTAGTACAGGGCCCTTTGTGGAACGTCGGACCTGAGCACTGTGTATGGTAGCTCCATAAGATGAGACGATGTTTGGAGATTTGCCTGCAGACATATTCCGTAAAGTTTCCAACACTCAGGCCTATCACATAAGCCACCTGTGTCATGGCCTCGGCACACGTCCATGACTCCACACCTTATTAAGTCTCAGAGCCACGGTTACTGGTGAACTTGAGCCCAGGTCTGTGGCATTCAAGAGAACTTCTGTGATCTCTGTATTAACCATATACTCTTCTCTTCCCAACCCCCATCCCCAGTGAACAACTCATTAGAAATTTCCCTTGGCACCCACGGAGTAAGCAGCACTCTATTTGACACTACCTAATGGATTCATTTATGATTAGTAAGGGCCTCTGTTTTAAAAGAAATGATGATCCCTTCACTGTCCTCACTGGGATACTAAGGTAAAGGCTGTAACTGAATTTGATGAGATCTGACATTGTATCTCCTGAAGAACTTAACCTCTATGAGATCCATGTAATATACTTGTGAAGGTTAAAACAAATTAGATTTACAAAGCACTTAGCAGAGTGTGAAGAACACAGTGATCGATAATAACAACAACATTACTGTAACAAGTAGTTCCTATAAGACCAGCCCCAAGAATCTCCAGAAATATCAACCCTAGAAGCTGCTATAAAGGGTTATGTGGTACATTTAAATTAGATCTTTTTTTTTTTTTTAATGTTAAAGGGATAGAAGGCAACAAACAGGAAACAGCTGCTCTAAGGTAAATTGTGTGACCTTATATTGTCATTGGCTGATTGAGGGAGCTGAGTTCTATTATACCATGAGCTGTGCTGCTGCTTTTGGGAGGGAGCAGGGGCGGGGGCTGGGGGACCTTGGGTAAATCTATTAATGTCACTGAGACTCCGTTTCCTTGGGTAAAATGGGGCTGTTGGAATAGAAGTGTTCAGGTTGTTTTCAGCTCTGCTCTCCTATGATTCGTACACATGGATTCTGTTCTGTGGTGGCAGAAGAAAGCGCTGTGGTACAAGACAACAGGAGCAGAATAGGAATAAAAGATACTGCAGCCAAGCTTAAAAATGAAAACGCTTTAAGGGAGTAACCAAGCAATATATTCACTTAGAGGCATGGCTTTTTAAATGTCTGCCACTGACGGCATGACATATTTGCTTGAACAGAGTTCCTGTAGCAAGTTGACAATAATTTGATTTTTCTCTGTTGCCTGACACTCTAAATTCTTATTTCCTAGGTTACCGTAGAGCTCTTTCTAGCCAATGTCACTCAGAGACTTTTGACTGAGCAGGCTTAATATGATGCCAATTTTGTGCAATGCTATTTACTCCTTATTCCTTCAAATTAGATGATTTTCTGTTCCTGAAAATAAAATATCAACAATGCTACCAGACAAGTCTTCAACTTAGTAACCTTTCAGAAATATAGCCCTTCTATTCCTGTCTGCTGAAGACATGAGGGTTTTTTTCGTTTTGTTTTTTTTTCTTTTCATTTTTTTTGTGGAGCGATGTGTGCAAAGCAGGGAGATGTGCTGCTGCATGTAATGGGTTGGAAGCTGAAGCTGGAGTGGAGGCATATTTCCTCAAGGGAGCTTCTAAAAAGAGAAATATAGTGAGTGAAGAAAGCAGCATCTTTCATCACAGAGCAGCAGGTAAAAGAAGCCAGACACTGAACTTTCTGTATGAGAACATAGAAAAGGTCCACTCCCTTCTCACCCTTTCTTCCACCAAAAGGAATACCCTCCAAATTCTACTCAAGATTCCCGTTTCCGTTGCAAATCCCACATCTCTCTCATTAGATGAAATGTGATGTCTAGGAGGGCACATTTATTCCCCATTCCTCTGTCCTCCTTGGCGTAAGGAAGGGTTTTCACTCAAAGCTCCTGGCCTCCTGCCCTACCTTTACTCATCTCCAAGGACAAGGAGCAAGTGACCTGTTAGGTGAAGATGGAAGAGGAACCAGGCAAGCACAGCTCCACTTCTCACACCTTCCTTCCTCTTGGGAGCAGTCTTCCTGCAGAGTCAGGACACCTGCTTTTGCTGAAAGGCCCCTGCCCTGAGGGGAGGCTGTCTGATTCTGTCTTCAGCATTAGGAAGACTACACGTGGACAGATAGAAGCCATATTCTCCACTTCCAATTAGATGTGCAATTAATACGAGTGCTTTTTGATCTTGCATCTTCCCTCCTCTTTGGCCTTACTTCACATTTTGTTCAGAATGCAGGTGGGGAGGGTGAAGTTATTGTTGCCTCTCCTCAATATAAAATTATATTAATATATGTTCCGGGGGCTAAATCTGTTACAACTTCCTCAGCCATTTCTTAGTGTGATAATCCGTTCATTTCTATTGGTTCCTTCCTTTTCCATGGCATCTTATTCCCCAAAAGTGATGTACTAATCCATGAAATTGAATATCAAGTAAGCCATCTATATCAAGTAACCCAGTGATAATTAAAATAAAATAGTCTAGACCAAAAAACTATTAGCTTCATATTTAATGTGTTTCAGCCATCAATTTAACCAGAAAAAAAAAAACAACTGCTTAGAACTGAACTCTGCTGTGGTGGAAATGTGGACTGAAAATAACTCTGTCCCTGACTAAATCATAGAATTTAACTAGAAGGGAATATGTATATATAGTCTGAATCTACTCTCTTTTGCATCTGAAGTGCAGTAACAGGCATAGTATGAGGTTAAAAGTAGCATGAGTTCTCATCTTGGTTTTGTTACTAATATGTCACTGACCTGTGATAACCCTTCTGAACCTTGGATTTTTTTCCTTTAAAATGGGGACAATAATAAGTATCTTGCAAAACTCCTTAAATATTAAATTAGATAATGCATGGGAACAAAATATTCTGTAAAATTTATATACAAATGGGAATTGCTAATATCATAGAGCAACTGAAAAAAAGCAGAGCATTACATGCCCAATGTTACATAACTCTTTGTACCTTGTCAAGATAAGAGCCCATTTCTTGTCTTCTAGCTTCTATTAGTTTCTCAAAATGAGATCCAGGGACTACCTTAAAATAAAAACATATTTTTGAGCCCAACACCAGCTCTAAATCAAAATATCTATATGCAAGCTCTTGAATCTGTATTGTAACAATAAACACAGAGTTTGGGAACCATTATATCTGGTACAAAAGTATTTTCTAATATTTGTTCCATGCCACATTCTCATAAATTATAGATGTTGCTTCTCTCTTTTATTTGGACACAACTTAAAAGAATCGGTTCAGTCAAAACATTTCCTTCTATTTTGACCTATTTGCGTCACTCTAAGTCAAAAGTATATCTCCTCACAATTTAAAACACAGCTTTCACATTTCTACAAGCAAACGTCTCCATCTCAAACTTTCCACTCTTAAATTGATAATTCTAATATTTATTTCATCTTAGAAAGTCAATTTGGAACTCTCAATCCTGGGCAGCAACAGACCTGGATGAGATCATTAAATTATAGTGTCAACTATAATAAGTATAACAGGTGAAACACGATTCTGACAAACTCCATGAAACTGCCCAACGGTTATATTCTAATAGAATTGGGTTCCAGTGCCAGCAATTAGGTTCAGGTTTGTGGAACTTGGAAAGCAAAATGTTTGATTTCCAGCCTCTTTGAAGTGAATTAACCAGTGAAAAAGAGTGCTTTGATTGTAATACAAATCCAGAAGCGGTATGCATAGGCTCTATCCTGTAGTGCTTCTGGGTGTTTCTGTAGGGCAGTGTGTCTGCAGGGGCCAAGCACTGAGCAGGCATGGACTTGGCCTGTAAGATGGTGGTGGTGGTTGGGGGGGGGGCTTTAGAATGGGAGCAGGGGAGTAGCATGATGTGACTTTCATTTTCACAGTACCTCTCGGGCTGTGATGTCGGGACTAAGGTAGAAACAAGGATACCAGTTAGAACTTTATTTCTATAATCTAGTGAGATGATAGGTAGCAGCAGGGGAAGAGATTAGAAGCAATACGCCTCTGGATATATTTGAAAGGTAGAGCTGACAGAACTTGACCCTCAAGACAATTTAACTGAGCATTATACGTATGGAAATGATGCTAATCTACAAAACAATTTTTAGTAATGCTATTAAACAAATTTTATTTTTCAAGGAAATAATCTTAACCTTAAAGAAAAAAATGGAGGCTAAAATAAATACATATTGTATTCACATAGTACAACATATGTATCATATATAAAATAACATAATAAAATGATATATAATAAAACAATATATAAATATAAAACAAAAATAAATATAACCTATTCACATGTGTGAAAAAATATTTAATCTATACACAATCTTATTGCAAGCCTATTATAAACTACCTGGGTTGACTATCAAATTTACTTAACTAAATTCAGTTTTATTTTGTTTTGTTTAAAACCATGTATTCAGCAAAGCTCCACAATAAAGCTATTAACAAATAGGTATATTATATTGCTATGTTCCTTTTTTTGGTGGATGCAATTTTTAAAAAAATATCCAGTTTGTATATTTTTCCTTTAAACCAGCTGTTTGTTCCCCATGTAAGACTTTCCTCCCTTTCTATTTTTCTTCTGTAGGCTCTCCTTATTATCTTGCCCTTCCATTGTCCTCCACGTTCTTAGTTTTGGAAACTAATCTTCCACTCACGTACATTTCCCTTGGGACCCTTCCGTTCCACCTTTCACAGTGCTGACTAGTTTTCTTCATCTTCCCTCCTTTGTTTCCTTCAGCAAGCCTCCTATTGGTGGACCAATCAGGGCAGGCTATTTCCCTTCACCCAAGAGGCTTATAAAACCATCTCTGCAAACTAACTGGAGGTTCTGTGATTGAAGTCAAGATATCAGTTGAAGCTATAAATAAACTGCAACACTCAAAGCTGAGGCAGTGTTTTTTTTACTTCTTGAAGTTATTCAGCAGGACACCATTTCATCTTTTCTACACATTTTTTTTTTACATTGCATTTTAATGTTCAATATGACACCCTAAATGAAATGCTGAAACCCCCTGTGGACACTTTATTGTGTCTGCCATCTCTTTTCTGCATGAAATCAGGATATTAGTTTATAAAGTGGTTTTCTCAAATGAAATTAGGGAGGAAATCAGTATGATTCAGGCATTCAAAATTGTGCATCAGCCTCCCATTGTGGAAGGATTAAATGTGATTTCAAACAATAGAAGGCAATCCTAGGAAGAAATTATGCAGGTGGGCGTGTTGATTATGATGTCACAATTAGGCTTTGGGTTAATATCCCTCAGTAAAGATCTACTGATAACAGCTTAACCAGAGTCATTACTGTTCTTAGATGACCAGCTTTGATCACTTGGCTCTCCAAATTTTGCTTTACCTTTGAGGCTCCTCCATGTATATGTTCATGTCAGATCTTTTTTCTTGTTTCAATAGAATCAATTTGCTTTATGATTGTCAGCAGATTACAATATGCTTGGTTATTACCTTTTTGTGTTAACTGCACAAGTCTTGAATTCTCAGTCAATATTGTTTCATAATTACAGTTGTCATGGAAGCACAGACTATAAAATTATCTTCTCAATTTTTAAAAAAGCAGAGGATTAATCAATTTGTATATATTAAGTAATTATTTTCTAGTATGATCTATGACTAAATCATCTTCATTCATAAATATGTATAGATTATACCTACCATGTTAATTGGCTAGATGGAGAGAAAATTGCTCTTATTTTCTAAAGAATGTTTCTATTTCCATCCTACATATCACCATGTTTGTTGACATTTAGTAGAGGTCAAAGTTCTCCTTATCCTCCATTCACCTTCCTCCCCTCAAATATGAATCACAATTAATAATAGTTATTAAGGTCAGAATTCGATTGATGATAGCCAACACTTACATAGTGCTTACTGTGGTTCTGGCAGAGTTCTTAGTGCATTACATATTTTATACCCGACCTTCCCATCAACACTATGAAGTAAGTCCTGTTATTACTCCCATTTTACAGATGAGATCACTTGACCACATTATAACGTTAGTAAGTAGCCCAGAGACATCTGACTTGCTGCTCTAATCCCTATGTGACATCGCTTTCATCCTACCAACCCATCCTGCCAAAGAAGAGGGTATGGCTGTGGTTTGAAAAAGCAGTAATTTAGCCATCTTTTTAAGAGTGCAATTTAAAAAAAGAGATAAATATTATTGAGCACATAAGTGTAGATATTTATCTTTCTATTTAGAGTGGGTACTTTTGGTCCAGATCAGAATTCCTGCATCCCTAGCCATATAATATTGTATTAATAATATCCCAATACAACAATGACCTCTAACAGTATCAACAATGACTAAATAAATTTGAAAATTCAGGCAATTACGCAGAAAGCATAACCTATACCCATTTCCCCAAAAGAAAAAATATTTAGATTACCAAGTCAAAATAGGTACCTAAATTCCACAGAAAAGTTTTAAACTTCATTCTGCTTGTGTTGAATTCCTGTGGGCACAGAGCCACAATTTATATCCTGAAGACCTGGGGCTAAAACATTACAGAAAGAAAAATTATTATTTTACCCAATAAATATTAGTTCGAACTTATTGCACACCAATTATGTGTCAGGAGCTATTATAGACCTTGAAGGGCTGAACTAGAATGAACCTGGTGAAAGAGAGAGAGAGAGAGAGAGAGAGAGAGAGAGAGAGAGAGAGAGAGAGAGAGAGAGAAGGGAGGGAGAGAAGGAGGGAGGGTGGAAGGAAAGAGAGAGGGAGGGAGGGAGGGAGGGAGGGAGGGAGGGAGGGAGGAAGGAAGAGAAAGACCCAAACCCCAGGAATTACTGGAAAGCTAAATATTTAACATGGGATTTTTATATTTTACATTTGTATCAGGAATTTTATATCAATGAAAATTGAACAAATGCTGACAACAGGATCCCTTCCTATATCACTTATAATTTGTGTTAGTCCCTTGCTCTCACAGCTTTAAGACCCTAGAGACACAATTGTGTACTGATACAGTCTCTGCTCTCAGTTCAACATCTGGAGAGTGCTACCTCTCTGGCTGGCAGAATTTCACACAGCCCTTTCTAAGCGTATGCTCACCTTCTCCTTCACTGCCTTCAACACATCCTCTGACCCAGTTCTGACAGCCTCTTCATAATTCATGTAGGTCATCTCTGTGCCTATTCTCATCCAGCCCAGCTTGATCCATGACTGCTCCCAGTTTGTGGGCGTGGACTTGCCCAGCACCTGTGCTCCCTTGAACCCCATCTGACCCATTAAGGGTTGCCAGGCTCTGCTCTTAGGCATACTTCCTGCTGGGTGGGCACCTGGCTCACCATTTGCCTGGATTCTCTTTCAGCCTGGCTGCTTTCTTCACACCCACTTCACCACACTTGCCCACCTCCCACCTCCCTGTGTTATAAGAGGACGCACATAAATCAGTATTTACTTGTTGACACCCATGAACATTTCACACAAAAATATCCCATTTTCTAAGCCAAGAAACTACATGAAATCTAAGACATGCTTAAAGGATAATACATTCTTAGTCTTTACCAGTTGAAGTTAAGAGATTTAATAAGAGATAAGTTTTCTCTTTTGTCTTCTAGGAAATGAAGACCATGCTATTTAGATCATCATAGGCCATCAAAAAGGACACTGTAACACCAATTTATAAATCTCCAAACAGTCAATTAGCATACCAATATGAGCAGTGAGTAGACTTTACAGCCTTTCCCATGCAAACACAGTAATTAAAAACAAATTACTGTGTAGCCTGGATGTGGTACTTTACATGTACACCACCTGCCAACCAGCAGCTAAAATCTTTCCAAGACTGTCTGGCCAATTAGCTGCTTCCCCATTGGGTGACTGAGACTTCCTGTGTGAGCACCATTTGCAAGAACCCACATCAGATTGGGCCTTTTGTTCTCAGAAGGCAGCGGATCTTCCAGGAGACTCAAGAGTGGGTCTCTATTTGGATAAATTCAGTCTCAGCCAGAGACTGTATTCTTTGTACTTCATAAGAGGCCGGAGATATTCCAATTTTAACACAGGAATAGAATCCCCAGGTTCTAATAAGAAAAAGAACACTATTGCATATTTTTCCTACAGGTAATTGTAATTAGGAAAAGAAAAATCAAACATTGGGTTTTGACAGCTTCATCAAAGGCCCTTGCCAAAAAATTCAAGTAAAATATTTAATTTGTTTTCTAATAAGATACAAATAAATCCATGAAATCAGGTCAAGTGAAATTTATTGGTTTATTTTATAATTGATTTTGCTCACATATGTAGAAATGTAGAGGACTAGAATTAAAAGAAAAAAATCCAGTGTTTAAATCTTGTAGCTGAGGAAATTGAGACCCAACGTCATATAAAGAGGGAAGCAGAAGTAAAGTCTAACAGTCTTTCTACTATACTATGAGTGAATTTATGTTTATATACATAGTCATAATATGTATAGACTTCATGTTCATAAGCACATATCTTTAAGTAGCTCTTCAAGAACATTACCTTTCTCTAGTTAGGTAAGCCCAGTAGCAAAGAACTCTGTTGATAAAAGCACTCTTATTTTATGACACAGAAGAAATGAAACCACAACATGTAGATATAGAATTTTTTTCTCTTTGTAAATTTGAAACATTTAATCATCCATTAAATCAGTACTTATTTAACAGGATCCATACGCCATGTATATAGACAGTGAATCTTATGGAAAAATTATACATAGGCTTCAACTCTTGAGGCAAAGCAAATTATCAGCAGCTCATTTCTAATGTTGTGTTAAGAAGGATTCTGAGTAGCCATCTGAATTCAGAATAAAAGAGAGCTTATGTGTGATTTCCACTGATCATAATGAACATATGTGTTATTTGGATGACATTCCTATGTTAGGACTATTATTTCAGCTCCAATATCCCCTAGAGATTCTATCTCCTATTTCCATTTAAATGTTTGCCTGAAGTTGTAAAAAAGGAGTGGTTGTTTGTGGAAAATCACTCCTCTTTTAGTTTCAACATGAAAAGAAGTGAGCAAATCCATGGAGTTAGAGTTGGAGTGATAGAAATGGAGGGTGGTTAAAACCAACTAGTCCGTTTACTAGGAAGGTATTTCCTGCATCCGGTCTGGCTACAGTTACAGACCATGCTCAAAGTGACTGCTTTGCTGTTTTAGCTGCTAGGACAAAATATGAGCAATATTTTGGAAAGGTTATTATAAAACTTTATTTTTTAATTTATGACTTAAAATAGTGATTTATTGAGAGAATTCACTCTTTCGTCAAAGATAAATGCAATCTAATCTTTGAGTTTATAACATTTTCTGAGTAACTTTATCAAATCAATGAGTCTCCTTCAAAATGAAATTACAAGTATACAATAAATATGTGTTTTAAGCTGGAAAGGAAAGAAAATCAAAATGGTTCTATTATTTCCCTGTTGAAAGCCTTTTGTAATCAGTACAAGTCTTTCAATGGTGGTTTCTTTAATCATTTGGTTGGTATCAAACCATAAGTGACATGCCCTCAAAATCATGAAGAGAAGCCAGGAAGTCAATATTAAGTTCACTGTAAGAATATGATGAATTTGCACTATTGTCTGGTCTCATTATATTCTTTGTCACAAAAATGAGTTATCACAGAAGTATAATGTCTAGTACGTTCTTCTTTATAATACATTCTTATTCACATGACAAGAGTTACGACAAGAGGAGAAAATGGACAAAATTAATCCACCCTCATGGCAGAAAATACTGCGTCAAATTAACTTGTGACAGGCAAGTATTTTTGTGAAGGCATTTATTGATGGCATCTGTCTTATCAGTCTACCTACATCAGTTCTTTATGTGCCTCATCAAAGATCTATCATAGGTAGAACCCTGAAAAAAAATATTCTGAAAATAGTTTAGATGTAAAGAAAAGAAACAGGGTCATTTTGTACATAATCTTTGAAAGAAATCCCTAACTAAATCAGTAACTTGGATTTAACAGAATTCCTCTTGAACAAACCCTGTCCTACTCTATCCCTTTTTGAGAACTTTCTACTTCTGGATTTGGCAGCAGAAGTTTATTTGCAATTATATTTTAGGGTAAAAAAGGGATAGAAACATTTCAAACAATTAATTAATTCATACCTTAAGGTATATTTGCTTTGCAGTTTGGATCTAGGTAGTAACCAATATAGAACATTCTTATAATAGATACAGTGCATATCTTTTAACCAAACCAAATTACCTGAATGAGAAAATACAGTGTAGTAATTCTATGAAAGAGGGAAATGATGTTGGGGATAATAACAACAAATGAATATCATTCATATTTGTTCATACATGAATAATTTCAACAAAGGTAGGCTGGAATGAATGATGTAGAGATTTTCAAAAAACAAAGGTACATGAAGCAGATATGTGATGAAGCAGACAGGTCACCAACACAGACCAAAAAGTTATGTTTAAAAAGTTATTTCTTGAGAAACATTATTCTAGGAATTCATCAGAATCTAGGTTCTGGCCCCTAACACTGTAAACTCAGAAATCATGCATGCTCATTCTGAGTGAAAGGTCTCTGAGACTTATGTGTCAAACCTGAAGACCAGTTTTTTGTTTGTTCGTTTGTCATGTTTAAAACGTGGGCCAATTCATTTTCAATAACTCATAAAAGAAAATAATAAATGTTTTAATTCTTTTAATGTACCCAGAACACTAAATGGAAAAAATTCCTTTTGTCATGAAAAAGAAAATCCATTGCTACATTTTTGTGTTGGGAAGTAATATCTCTAAGGAATTGTGACAACTTCCGCATCATGCCCCTATTAACTCTCATTTGGATATGGATCTAAGTTAGATGATAAATAAGAAAAGACACACATGGAGCTAATCAGATCCCCAGTGATTATACAACTGCAGACACAGCAGAATACAAGCCCCTTAAGTAGGGCTCTCATTTACTGATGCCTAAAATATCTTTGCCAGTCTCCCGTAGTCAGAAAATATAATGTAGTACAATATTGTACTTTCATACCAGATTATATACCCATTTGATTTTCTTCCAAGATGAACACAAGTAGCATTTAGTTCAAGTGCCATTTCTCTAGGAAGTTATGAAACAGGTATGACAAATTTATACAAGTAACAAACACCAGATTTTAAAAGTAGTATACAAGTTGCAGGTTAGTCTTGGTTTTGATTTATCCTAGTATCATTAAAACACACAAATAAGAGATCTACTCTTCCAGGTAGGTGGGCATTTAACATTATAATTACCTACTTCTTATGGGAAACATACACTAATTACCTGACCTAAATTTAGAATGAAAGTTTTGGGACTGGAGTCATTATTCTGAAGACTCTTGTCTGTGCTTAAATGAAAAACTGCAATGAACTAGTCAAACCAAATTGAATTTAAGTGCTTTGGGAATTGCTTAATATTTTTCACCAGAAGAACAATATATCTTCTAAAGAAACTGGCATATTCATTGCAAACAATTTTGAAGACTGACTTCTTACAGAGGCATATGCTCTGTTAAAATAATTCAAGATGACCTTTCGCATCTAAACAAAAGAACAACAGCATGTAAATATGCAATTCACTTGTCCAAATCATTGTGTTGGTACATTCTGAGAAATTTAGCAATTTTTCATCAACAAAAATAATAAAGCAAGCCACAGTAGTTATTTCAAATACAGTGAATGTAATAAAGCCCATTATAGCAATTCTACATTGAGAAAAATTAATTTCAGGTTAGAAAATTAGGTGGATTTTATTTAAAACACACAGACACACACACACACACACACACACACACACACACACACACACACACAATCTCATAAGCCCAGCATGATGAAATACTATGTGTCTAAGGGGGAAACAAGGATTTAATTAAATCCTTGAATTTTAAAATCCTATAACCATACAAATGTTGACCTCCCTCAGTATTCTTACCTCTGCACATCTGTGTTACTCAGCTAAGAAAACAATGTCAGATGCCACTATTACTTGTGATGCTTCTAGACTTTTCTATTTTGATAAACCTTTACATATCTTGAAACATTGAGGACTATCCTGCTATTGGCAATTACTTTTCCATAGATTACAAATAAATCATTTTCATGTTGCTGTTGTCTTTAAAATTATTCAGTCTCATACGTTTGGCTGAAGACAGCAGGGCATATTCTGGTTATTTTGGGACAATATATGTTAGCTAATGACTCTTCCTTCCCCCACAAGCACTCGCTGCCCTCCAGACATCACTTTAAAATTGTCCTAATTCCAATTCCATGGTTTGAGCTATAAATGTTTGGCTGCCTTCTTCATTATATATCTCTATGCCACACAGCCTCCCCATATATTCCCAATCTTCCTGGGACATTCTGGATGAAGAACCAAGATCCTTTACCAGTTTACATATGAAATTCACACACGTTAAGTATCCAGCACTTGTTAGACTTGACTAGGGTTAAGGTAGGGCACAGTCTCCATCTCTCTTTTCATCATCTCTAAAGTACCCCTCCTTCTCAGAAGCAACAATCAGAACCTCCCTCTTACCCCACGTAGCTCCACCCAGGCTGGGGCCCCTTAGTTCTCAGGTCTCAGCTTCCATCCTGAGCAATAACCAAATCATGTTACCAAAAGCTCTTACATTCTCCCCTCTCAAGAGGAATCCCAATGAGGCTCAATCTCATTACCTTGCTATCACCTACGACTCCATGCACAGAAATGATTTTCCTTAAATGTTTACTAAGTGTACACGTCATTTAACATGTGGGAGCTCACACAACACTGCTGAGTTTGGAGTTAAAAAGTTCTGATACCAATTCCATTATATTTGTTGTAAAATCTAGGAAAATCACAAAGCCCTTCAGATCTCACTTTCTTCATCCAGAAAATGGGAACAATAAACTGTAGTTTCATAAATCAAAAATTAGCTGTGAGGGAGAAAGTGAGAGAATGAGAGAGGAGTAACAGCTCAAGTAAAGTAATAGTTTTACCTAGTATGTCACTCTTTGAAGTAATGCCCACAGGCTGAAATTCATGTTGAACCCATTGATGCATATTGATTAAGCCTCTGAGAAAGAATGGGTTAATGATTTTAAGGGTCTCTTAGCCTTCGACAAGTGAAACATTGTTCAGGTTGCCCAGCAGGCTGGTGTGATGACATATTTAACATTGAGAAATTAATAGTCTCAGAGAAACATTGAATAACAGAAAGTTAGAACAGATAGAAATCTTCTCTAAATGATGATGATGACAAAAAAGAGTATAGGCTTCTGGTGAAATCACTTTTTTTTTTAAGTTGCTGAAGTATCTGTAGCAAAGAAACAATGAATGATTTAATGTCTGAATTAGATCTCTAATAATTAGAATACAAAAGCATTATTATATATTATACATATATTATTTGCATTACTGAAGGATTTATTTTAGAAAGTATTTAACTATAATTGGGCCTATTTACATAAAATTGTATTTATATACAAATTTCCAGGAGTACATCTAAAGAGTCATAGAGGTAGAGACATAGATAAGATCTTTTAGTCTTATTCTTTCATTTCCAGCTAAGGAGATATAAGATAGCTGCATTGCACTGACCAAAGTGTGAATAATAATTTAAGACTCTTGAGTGCTAGACTAAGATTTCCTGATTTTTTTTTAAAGAACATATTGTGTTTTTCTAAATAAATTTATTGGGGTGACACTAGTTGGTAATATTATACAAGTTCAAATGCTCAATTCTTTAGTATATCATCTATACATTGCAATATCATGATTCTTTTTCACCTCTCCCATCAATGATTCTCAACACTAGCTGCATGTTAGGATCAACAAGGGAGCATTTTTAAAATAGCCATGTTCATGTGTTACCCTAGAGATTCTAATTGAATTGGCCTAGGGTAGATTCTGTCATCCACATTTGTTTTAAAGCTCCCTAAGTGATTCTAATACATGGCCAGAGTTGAGAACCCATTGTCTTTTTTTGTACATAGTGCTGGATCATTTATCCTTAATTCCATGAAACTCAAGGAAAGAAGCAGGAAGCAAAAAAACACACATTGTGATGAAGTTTACCCCACTGTCGCTGGGAGAGCTTACTGAAAGTCTGGGCTCTAATTCAGGTTTTCAATTCATGCTCTCACTGAGCTCCATCAAAATGCACCATCACCAAATTCAAATATTCTATTTCTTCTCTTAATTCAGAGAACAATATTAAGCCAATGGAATAGCTTGGTCTCTATTTAAAGCTTTTCTCCTATAATTATTTCTAAAAGTTGATAGATGTTAGAGATTATGTATCATAAAATCTAGCACAAGATGATACCTGATTAAGCACAATATTGTATATTTATTTTCTTTAAATTTAGTATAACAATATTTTATTTTATTTTATTTTATTTTATTTTTTTGAGGGCAGTGTCATTGGCCCTCATATGTGGGACCGAAGCAGGGCCACTGGCTTCCCAAACCAGCGCTAAACCACAGCGCCAATTGGCCGGCCCGTATATTTTATTATTTTGCTTATTGGCCAATAATCATTATGAATCTCAAATGTATCACCACCTAAATAGAGAACACTAACTCCTTAATATGTACCTTTACTTGATTTCAGTTTCCAGATCTAGAAATTTTGTAGTCCTTTGGACTAAAATAATCTGCACAATAGTAAATAATAATAAAATATTTACTGGATTTAATTTATTGCTTTTGTTACAGTTTTCCAAGAATCTGTTAAGATATTTCCATTTTTAAACACATACCATGCTCATGGATAGGAAGAATTAATTTGGTTAAAACATCCATGTCACCCAAGGCAATATACAGATTCAGCACAATTCCTATCGAACTACCAATGACATTTTTCACAGAAATAAAACATAATCCTAAAGTTTATGTGGAACCATAAAAGTCCCCAATTAGCCATGGCAATCTTGAAGAATAAGAAGAAAGTGGGAGGTATCACAATGTCTGACATCAAATTATACTATAAGTAATCAAAATAGCATGGTACTGTCATAAAAACAGACACATAGATCAATGGAGCAGATTAGAGAGCTCAGAAATAAATCCATACCTGTACAGTCACTTAATCTACAATAATGGAAGCAAGAATTTACATTAGGGTAAAGACCATCTATTAAAAAAATCTGGTCACACAGATGCAAAAAAATGAAGCTAGACTACCTCCTTATGCCATATACGAGAACAAATTTAAAATGAATTAAAGACTTAAATGCAAGATCTGAATGAAACCATAAAACTCCTAAAAGAAAATATAGGAAGTAAATTTGCAGACATTATCCTTAGTATTTTTTTTTTTTTACTGATATATCCCCTCAGGGAAATAAGAGAAAAACTAAACATATAAGATTACAGTAAACTATAAAGTTTTTCACAGCAAAGGAAACTATAAATAAAACAAAAAGGCATCCTACCGACTGGAAGAAGATATTTGTTAGTGATACATCTGATAAGAGGTTAATATCCAAAATTTATAAAAAACTCATATAACTCAACATCAAAAAAACAAACAACCCAATTAAAAATGGGCAGAGGACATGAAGAGACATTTTTCTAAAGAGGACATATAGATGGCCAACAGACATATGAAAAAGTACTCAACCTCATTAACCATTAGAGAAATGCAAATTAAAATCACAATGAGATACCACCTCACTCCTGTCAGAATGGCTATTATCAATAAATCAACAAACAACAAGTGCTGGTGAGGATGTGGAGAAAAAGGAACCCTGGTACACTGTTGGTGGGATTGCAGATTGGTTTAATCACTATGGAAATCAGTGTGGAGCTTCTCAAAAAACTGAAAAAGGAACTACCTTATGACCCAGCAGTTCCACTCAGGTATCTATCCAGAGAAATCCAAAATGCTAATTCAAAAAAATATGTGCATCCCCATGTTTATTGCAGTGGTATTCACAATAGCCAAGACAAGAAAACAACCAAAATGCCCATTGGTAGATGACTGGACTAAGAAATTGTGGTATATATATATATTTTTTTTTTGAGGGCAGTGTCACTGGCCCTCATATGTGGGACCTGAACCAGGGCCGCTGGCTTCCCAAACCAGCACTTAACCACCGCGCCACTCGGCCGGCCCTTGTGGTACATTTTTATAATGAAGTATTACTCAGCGATAAAGAAGGATGAAATCTTACCATTTGCAATGATATGGATGAACCTAGAGAATATTATACTAAGTGAAATAAGTCAGATGGAGAAAGACAAATACCATATGATCTCACTTATATGTGGAATCTAAAGAACAGAATAAATGAACAAACTAATCAGAAACAGTCTTAGAAATACAGAAAAAAAAACTGAGGATTGCTAGATGGGAGGAGGATGGGGATGAGGAAGAAGGTGAGGGGATTAGAAAGCATAAATTGATAACCACAAGATTGCCATGGGGATACAAAAGACAGTTGTGGGAATATAATCAATAATATTCTAAAGATTTTATAGGGTATCCAATGGACACTTGTCTTATTAGGGAGTCCACTTCATGGATTATATAGATGCCTGACCACTGCAGTGTACACCTGAAACTGAAGCTGAATAATAATGAATGTCAACTATAAATATATATATATATATATATATATATATATATATATATATATATAGTCACAGGATATGGAATACAGCATAGGGAGGAATAGGGTCAATGGAACTGTAACAGCTATATATGATGTCAGAGGGGAAATAGATTGGAGGAGATGGGTTATCATTTTATGAGAGGTATAAATGTCTAACTAGTACATTGTTTTATACACTTGAAACTAGTTTTTGAAAATCAAAAAAAACAAACACAGAAAAGAGATATTTCCATTTTTCTATTCATAATTTTTTCAGTTTTGTCTCATTCACTTCATTTTCTCTCTAAAAATCCTAGTTTGGCTATAATTTAAAAAATAAACTGGAGTAACCAGATAAAAGAAAATCATGTACCAAGTTCTAGAGTTGAGAGTAAAAAATGGCTGGTTTGGTGAACAAAAAGCAGAAATTAAGTAGGTGCATGAAGAGAGAAAGATGTAAAAGAGCTAAGATATGAGGCAAAAAGGCAGCCATCTAACCATTAACCTAATGTCAAGATCAAATGTCTTCCTGTGTCTCCTTGGTGCTTCCTTAGCTGATTAGATCCCCTGTTAAAAAATTACCCTGATCTTCTTCACAACCACTGAATTTGGCTTTAAATTTTCTGATCTACACAAGCTGCCCCATTATACCTTCTAAAATACCGTAACTCAGAATTTCTTTTTCAAAAAAATTATATAAACCTTCTTTTGCTAGATGATTTTTTAAAGTTCTGCAATTTAGTCCCAATTTACCTTCTATTCCTTCATTTTCACTGGTGAAAAAAATAAGACCAAATTCATAAAGTAGTGAGTAGCAGTAAATACTTTGTTCAGGGCTTTAAATCAGTCCAAACTCCCACACTGTTAGAGAGTTTTTATAAAGGGTCAGTGATGTGCTTATGGTGGCATTTGAGCTGAATGAGGAAAGGGAGAAAGGGAGATAGGAAGAAAGAGAGAAAACATTTGAGCTCAAAAGGATATTCACTTTGTCCAGCTAGCAACCCTGGTATTCTGGGAATGCATCCTTGCCACATCCCCCAACAGGCCTATTGTTATTGTGAAGATAACATATCACCAGATATTAACCTGCCATCAAGGCTACAGTTCAATGACCTAAGAAGGGGTGACCCAAGTTACATCAATCAGCGCCTTCCTCAGGATATTTGGAGGTGCGACCCATATAGCCAAGCTGAGTCATTGTTGGCCATATTACCCATAATGGAGAATAAAACCAGAGCAGGAATGCAGAATGATTCCAATAAATAGAGAAAAATAAAGATGAGAAACAGAGTTCTGAAGGTAGTTAAGTCGAGGGATTCATGTATTTATGTGGCCTAACTGCTTTGTGATGCTTCCCATAGCATTGTCATTCTATGAAATAGCCAACTATACTTCAAATATATTTCATCTTTTGCTTAAGCCAAAGCCATCTGAGATGTTCCCACTTGAAATCTAAACAACCTTAACTCATACATACATTTTCAGATGTGAGATGTTGCAAGTGACAGATCTAATTGAATCTGGTAAAATTGGAGAAAGTAAGAATATCAAGATCCTGAGCTGAGCAGTGTTCTATAGCAGCAGAGTACTGGGTTAAACTGTCACTGCTTGCCTTTTGAGTGCAGATATGTACTTACAAATCTAGAGCAACTGACGATAAGGATCAAAATTTAAGGAGACCAGAGAATGTTGGCTAACTCTTAGAAACTTCAGTATGTTACTAAGAAAGGAAAAAAATAAAAAATAAAAAAAGCCACTGCAAGCTTGTCCACTTGAAAGCAGTCAAGAATAATAGGAGGAATAAAGGAAATGCGTTTTTATCTAGATATTTGAGATCAATGAAGATCATATAATCACAAGTTTTTGTGAATAAGAGAAGAAAATACATCACCCCACCCTACAGGTAGACACCAACCAGGAAATGATAGATACTGGAAGTGGGGATACAGATTGCTGAGAAGAGCCAGGTGAATCTGGGAGGCCTCATCTTCCTTGTGTCTCCAAGTACATTAACCTATTATGACACTCGTCTGTTAAAGAAAATGATGCTTTTAATTGAAAAGCAGTTTGGGGGCAGGGGTCAACTTTCGAGGGTACTTCAAACCTGCCCAGCTTCCACTGCTGGGTCTGCTCATGTCTCATTAGGTCATTAGCTTCAGCAAAGAACTAAGCACAGTGCTTAAGAAACAGAAGCCCAAGGGCACAGGTACAAAGAGTGTGGATGGGTTTGATTTTCAAAGGTTGATGGGATTTCAGTAGACAGATGTAGGAAACTAGAGGAGAACCAAGCCAAGGTGCAGGATGAAAAACCCCACATTTTGTAAGACAAAGAGTGATAACATAGTGTGACTGAGCAATATGCACGTGCATAGGACAGAACAGGAAATTAAGGTTTCAACAACATCTGGGCCATCCAGTACTTTTCAGAGGCCACTCAGAGGTCTCTTTTATTTATTTGTGGCTTCTTAGCTTCCCTTCCTAAAAGCAAAGTAATGTAATGGAATACGGACTGCTGGATAAGTAGTGTGATGTAGTAAACCACCTGGTTTCCTTTTACAATAAATCCCCAAATTCTTAATGGAAAACATATTTCCTACAAAAGACCTTGCTATGTAGGATTATTCTTAATTACTACATGTATGGACACAGAAATAGAGATGTCTCTATCTCCCCTTCTACGACCCACTTCTCCCAATACTAACAAAAATACACAAAATGAGTGTTGTTGTTTTTTTAAAGATTTTATTGGGGAATTGGGGGAGGAGAACAGCATTGGGGAATCAGGGACGGGGAACAAACAAGTCACTGTCCCCTTGTTCCTCAGTCTAGTTGCGGAGGACGCTGCCTCACTGGCCCATGTTGGTATCGTCATTGCGCTCTTCCCAGATGAGGAAGATCCATCGCCGGCCTCTGGATGATGGCTCACCGCGGCTATTGGCAGCTCACGCTGGCTGCTGGCCACTCACGCTGGCTGCCGGCCACTCACTGTAGCCTATGGCAGCCCACTACAGCAGGGGCTGCAGCCCACACTGTTGCCAGGGCTTGCATAGCCGCTGTAGAAGGCAGTGTTACTGGCCCCCACATGCGGGATCCGAACCGGGGCCGCTGGCATCCCAAAACCAGCTCTTAATCACTGAGCCACTCAGCCGGCCCCAAAATGAGTGTTTTTAGGTTAATTTTTAATGCAATAATAAATAGCATCTTGCTTTTTAAAAAAATTGTTTTAATGACTATCATTGAACCTCCTCAGAAAGCAAGTGTCAACGTTATCCTGAATATATATATTGTCAGGCTGTTTCAAGGTGGTAGCCAATAGTCGTATGTGGCTATTTAAATTTAAATAACAGTTTAGTTTCACATTTCAAGTGCTTAATTACCACATGTGGCTAGTAGCTACTGTATCAGGCAGCACGGTAAAGACTATTTCCATCATCAAAAATGTTCTACTGGGCCAGCTGAGTGGCACGTTGGTTGGGAGCTGGCTTGGGATGCAGCAACCCAGGTTCAGATCCCACATGTGAGGGATGGTGACACTGCCCTCAAAAAAAAAAAAAAAATGTTCTACTGAACAGCACTGGTTTACATATCAATTACTTAGAATGATTCAGCAACTATAAGACACAGTATAAAGTTATTTTAAATCTTGTGCAATAAACAAGTAGCCTCTTCCAGGTTATGAGGGGTACAGGGAGAAAGATTTTAAAAGGGAAATTAGGCTATAGGGGGGAAATTACAAAAGAACAGTAAGATTGATACTAAACTTAGCTAAACAAGGTCAAGAAAAGCTTGATGCTGGCTTGATACTATTTCAGTAGTGTTTCCCACTTTCCAATAAATACATCCTCAGCTAGAGTCTTTTCAGATTTGGCTGTTGTTCTGAAACCGCCTTCAGTATCCTTTTCTTAACGTTTTTTTTTAGTCACAGAAAAGAAATCAAAGCATCAGGATAGAGTGTCATAAGAGGCTTCAACCGAAAATCAGTTCCAACAATGAACAATCACGTCCTCTTTCAATAGCTAAACAAAACAAAACCCAATGCAGCAACACCAAGACCCCACAAGCATCTGTGTGTAGGTGGTAGAGGGGCGGGGCTGTGAGACCACCCACAACCATGTGGACAGAGCAAGCGCACACTTAAGGCATTTCCGCATACAAACCGGCCATTTTTATCTCTGCCCCAAAACAGTTTTCCTATGAACAGGAAATTTCTTGAGATTCTTGGAGATTTTGAACGTATATCATTGATAGAAACTGAAAACACTTGAGCGACCATGATTTGTTTCTCCTCTTTATTTCCTTCCTGGCTGCTTTTCCTCATGCTTTTCTACCTGGTGTAACTGGGATCCAAACATTACAATGAGCCAAAGTTTTTCTTTATAGCATAGAGGTTTAATATAAAAGGCAAAATGAAAACAAGCTCTTGGAGAAATAATACCTACATACACATTAACAATCACTGGTCGGCCCAGGAGCTGTACCTTCAGTTTTCCTTAACCTCAACTTTTTAATATGACAATACAACCAAGAGATTGCAACATCATCATGTATTTGATTAAAGGCAGAGCCCCTTTATAGCACATTACCAGTAAGATAAAATATTCAGTAGCATGATTTCTAGACAATAAATTTTTCCACAGTATGACTTATAGCTGGCTCATCAGCCACAAAAGCTGAATAATAATCAAAGTTAACTTCCATATTTCTAGAAGGAAGGCACCAGTGTTTCCGATCTTAATTCTTAGGCTGACATTTGTTAAAGAGGTGCTAATATCCCACATTTTACAATGCCATCAATATTGCAAATAAATGCACAGTACAATGAAAATATTTAGTGTGGTACCATCCAGGAAGATATAGTTAGGAAAAATATGGTAAAGTGTAAGTAACCTTGACAAATTAGGCTTCATTGAAATACTTTCCAGGCCATGC
The DNA here is from genome assembly GCA_033961575.1 of Aselliscus stoliczkanus. Taxonomy (NCBI): domain Eukaryota; kingdom Metazoa; phylum Chordata; class Mammalia; order Chiroptera; family Hipposideridae; genus Aselliscus; species Aselliscus stoliczkanus. The sequence continues at coordinate 43,530,676 of CM066729.1, forward strand.
CTAGAAACATAAATAATTCACAGAGCCTAACACCAAATACAAATGAAGAGCATTTGTTATTAATCCATCCCCCCTTTTTTTGACCAGAGCATTATTCTTCCATAATGAAACTCATTGTGAATCACTTTCTGTGCTCCCTTATGCCATGACCTGCAAGTTATGAAATGTCTAATATACGCAAGTAACCGTGCCTAAAGATGGGATGCTTATTTATTTGTAAGCAGTCCAAAGGGCTATTGCAACACTAAGTCATCATCAGATCATATATGACATATTAATAATGTTTGGAAAGTTAAGGGCACCTGGGAACTCTTACTACAGACTGACCAATCCATTAGTAAAACATAATTATATGACAAATGCCCTTTACCTGAGGGTGAAAATTACTCAATGGGTGAAAATTCAAATCCCAATTTCAAAGTTAAAAAGACAGAGTTTATTCTTTAAGAAAGTAAGTGAGAAATGGTGGATAGAACAGGAATCAGTGAACTTAGACTTTGTTTCTAAAGCCATCTCATTTAAAACCAGAAGGCTCTACCTGGCTGAGTCAATTTAAAAGGGTTCGAGGAAATGAATAGTTTGACCTCCCTGACACCTGAAAATGCAATTGATTTGTTTTATTTTAAAATATAGCTGATGTTCCAATCTCTTTATTTGTAACTATTAGTATAACTGATTTTTTTCATATCTTTCAATATACTATCTGTGAATAGATGATAGATAGATAGATAGATATGTATATATTTAACTCCATACACACACACACACACACACACACACACAGAGGGTGCCAAAAAAATGTATACACATTTTAAGAAAGAAAAGAATTGTATTAAAATTGTAATACTCAATATATACAGACAACAAAAGATGAATACAAGTCACATTTGGCTTCTGCAATTACAAGAGGTGCTCAAAGTGGTTACCATCAGTGTCCAGACACTTCTGATTACAGCAAACTACTGCTTGAGCAATGTTGACCAATGTCCATTTGTATACATTTTTTAATATATTTGTATACATTATATATATATATATATATATATATATATATAATCTTCAAAGTAACTTTAAATATGTTCAATGAAGTAGGAGGAAAAAGCATAGGTAATAAAAAGTAGGGGGAGTGGAAGGATGAAGTGAAACAGACATAATACATAAGAGAAGATGAGAGACAAAGTCGGAAAACCACGTGATATAATATATGAACTCATCCATGCAACAATTTATGAGGTGAACACAAGAGAGATTATTACCCTTTTCAGACACTGCATGAGATATTGGAAGAAAGTAAAATATATAACTGAGTTTGAAACCCAAATTTGCCTCTTATTAGCTGTGCCTTGTTTAGTAAAGGAACCACACTGAGAATCACTTCCCTCAATCTTAAACAGATAAAATAATAATCTTGAAAGTACATTTTGAGGGTTAAATGAGGCAACCCAGGTTGAGTCATATGCACATAATAGTAACTCCATTAATGTTAGTTTGCATTCCCTCTTAACATCTGGGGAAACTTGTCTTCTTTGGTGCTATGTGAAAATTTCTCTGGGTTCTATTCAGCAGAGTGGAATCACTAGATTAACACGTGTGTGTGTGTGTGTGTGTGTGTGTGTGTGTGTGTATCAAATACTTAATCTGATTAAATCCTGCCAGTTTACTCTATATGCTAGTTTGCACCAGACTCTATACCCATAAACAATATACAAGTGTTCTTAGTCCCACATCCTGCTGAGTGCTTTATGTAACTTATTTAATCTGCATAATAACTCTAATGAAAAATAGAGTTATCCCACATGCAAATTAGAAAATCAGGGCATAGAGAACTAAATAACCTCTCCAATTGGACAGCGGGTAGTGGTGGAGACAGGATCAGGTAGTCTGTTTCTAAAGTTTTCTTTTTACTGTTATCTTTGGTATAAAACCTTTGCCCTGGTTGGCCCTGGGCAGCCTGAACCACAGTGTTCTGACCCACAACCTCTAATCTAAGTCCTAACAGAAATTGGTGCATTAACTAGGTAGGGGATGATTGCCCAAGAAATGTTGAGGAAAAACTCTAAGGTTCTTGGCAAGGCAAAAACTTTAAACAGAGGATATATATTCAACTCAACTCAAGAACACAAATACTCTGTGAACACACATTTGTCCAGGTGCTTTCTAGATGCAATATTGTACAGAAATCCACCTGAATAAGAATTTTTGTCTTAAAGAAACAAAACATATATTCCTAGAAATCAGGAACAAAATGTAAACAAATACTTAGTCATTCTCTTCCATCCCAAAAGTGCTGCCAGCACCTTCTCCCCTGTTTCTGCAGATGGAATCTCACTCATAAAGATATTAAACCAAGGACAGTGGGCATTTTGAGAGATTTCAAGCCGTGGAATGGTGGGGAGGAGGAATGGAAGCAGTCTCCCTTGCCATCCCCTATCCTCCCCCTGTGTAGGCAGTAAAAGGGTACATTGTCTATAGACAATATTAAAAACAGTAATAAAATCAATTTTAAGGAGAGTCAGTCCTTTTTTGATTATCACCATGCACTGGCAATTTTCAACATTGTCAGCAGTAAAATATTCAGCCTCACTCATTGGCGTGAACCTACCTTTATGCCCCTTGCTATAAGAAACCACTATGTTTCAAAAGTAGAAGTTAAAACTTGATCTTGGAGAGCCAGCCCTTATGTTAGATCCTTGTTCACCACTTTGATGAATAGCTTAGTCATTAGCAATGCAAGTTTCTACCCATTGTTCTTGGGCAACCCCTCAACTGAGAAAGAAATGTTGATACATTCCATTTTATAATGTAAAAGCTAACTTCATTGGGAGAAATGTACAATTCTATAGAGATATTCTGTCAAATGTTTTTGTTACTTCTAACTGAGATGGGATAAAGGCAGAAAATAGAAAAGAAGTTTCTCTAGTAGAGGAGGATAAGCTGTTAGAGGCCTGGGTAAATTGCTGGTAAAGGTCATAGACAATAGATTCCATGAACTGTAATGCCAGATATCTGGTTTTAAAGTTTTCTACTCCATACTTCAGGAAAGTTTTGTCAAAATACTGCAGGCTGATGTTAGCTGCACTTTGACTACATACCAAAGGAATCCATACACATAGAAAGGATGAGGGAGATGGATAAATACCTCAGAAACACAGAGTAGCAATTATGGGTGGCAAAAGGTTACCAACAGAGAGGTCCAGAGAAATTTGGAGTGAAAGGTATCTAGGCATAAGAAGAATTGATGTGGAAAATGTGTAAGCCTAGGAATCACAACTAAACAGCTATTAGGTTAGATGCAAAAGTAATTGCGTTTTCAGACTGTGAATTTTAAATCATTATAACTAGGCTGAAACACATCTTTATTAAGCAAAAAAGGAACCATTACAATCAACATTTTTGCCAACGAGAAAAAAGTTTGCTTATTCCTGTGGCATAGAAATCCATCCTTCAGAATTTGACGAACTCTTGGAAAGAATTTTCCACATCCTGCTGGTTGTGGAAGTATTTTCCTGCAAAAAGTTGTCAGGATGCTTGAAGAAGTGGTAGTCAGTTGGCAAGAGGTCAGGTGAATATGGCAGATGAGGCAAAACTTCCTAGCCCAATTCATTCAACTTTTGAAGTGTTTGTTGTACAACGTATAGCCGGGTATTGTCATGGAGAATTGGGTCCTTTCTGTTGACCAATGCTGGCTGCAGGCATTGCAGTTTTCAGTGCATCTCATTGATTTACTGAGCATACTTCTCAGATGTAATGGTATCGCCAGGATTCAGAAAGCTACAGTGGATCAGACCAACAGCAGACAAGCAAACAGTGACCATGATCTTTTTTTGGTGCAAGTTTGGCTTTGGGAAATGCTTTGGAACTTCCTCTAGGTCTAACCACTGAGCTTTGTCACTAGTTGTCATATAAAATCCACTTTTTGTCGCACGTCACAATCTGATCGAGAAATGGTTCATTGTTGTTGTGTAGAATAAGAGAAGATGACACTTCAAAATGATGATTTGTTTGATTTGCGGTCAGCTCATGAGGCACCCACTTATCGAGCTTTTTTACCTTTCCAATTTGCTTCAAATACTGAACAACCATAGAATGGTTGACAGTGAGTTATTCGGCAACTTCTAGTGTAGTCATAAGAGGAACAGCTTTGATAATGGCTCTCATTTGGTCGTTGCCAACTTCCGATCTATGCTCCTCATCTTCAAGGCTCTTGTCGCCTTTGCAAAACTTCTTGAAGCACCACTGTACTCTACGTTCATTAGCAGTTTGTGGGCCAAATGTATTGTTGATGTGGCAAATTGTCTCACTGCTTTACTACTCCTTTTGAGCTCGAATAAGAAAATCACTCAAATTTGTTTTTTTGTCTAAAATCATTTCCATAGCCTAAAATACATATAAAAAATGTTTATAAAATAAACAGCAAGTAATAAGTCATTGGCAAAAAAACATAAAGCAGGAAATTAAAATGATGTATAACATAACCAAATTTATTTAAGAATGTATTCCAATATCTAAAGCAAATTTCAACAATGCAAGTTATCAACAGTGAGAGTGATGGGGAAAAGCAGAAAAGGAAGGTAAGGAAAACCTAAACAGAAAAACTACATCAGTAGATGCTGTGAGAGATTTCAAAACAAAACAAAACAAAACAAAACAAAAAAACAATGTGTTTGAAGAATTATAATTGTACAGATTCACTGGATAGAAAAGTATAAGACAGAAAAATAAGGCTAGAGAGGTGGGCATGGTCACCAACAAAAGACCTTGGAGGACAAGTTGAGTGATGTACAAAATGCTCACTGTGCATGTAAAACCCTTAAGAGTTTTAAAGGTCAGTTAGTATAACTTTATCCATATTTTTATGCATCTAGAATTTTGAAAAACATTGTCAATAATGGAAAATCCATAGAATACTTTTCCAAAGTATGCCACAGCACTGACATTTTTCTGTCAAACTTTAAGCAAAAAGGTTGTGATGAACTAAAATAACCTTACCTGCTACAATGAATGATGATCACGTTTCCAGCAAATGTACAAGATAATGTGAAATTCTTTTACTAAGCAAAGGAGAAAAACCTATACTTAAATCCAAGGGGGAAACGGGTTGCCCTATGGCAACTGGGCATTAAAAAACAATGCCTAGCATTGTTTTTCAGAGTCCCCAACGTCCAATGTTTTTCCTGCAGTGCAACATATGTAAGCTGCTTAAATCAGCTTCTGACATTGCTTCAACTTCAAACTGGAGGCTATGTGGGGCTTAGCAGATGGCAAAACCCATCCAGTTCTCTAAGTGTGTGTTCAGCATAAGGTACTCGTATGTTCTCTTGGACCTGCCAGGGCTGAAATCTTCCCTTAGAGAAAAATTCATGGCGTTCAGTTTTATGGTAACGAGTCTGAACTTCAGCTACTTGAACTATGTCTTGCTTTTTTTTTTTTTTGACAAAGGTTAAGAGAATAATCACAGTGGCTTACCAGCCTTTTAAATAGGCTTAGGAAAATTGAAAGTTGATTAATTGCTTTGTGACTATGACTAAATTTAAGTCTGGTTAATCCAAGACCATCTCATTATTCCAGAAGTTTAAAATTTTCTTATTTAAAACTCAGGTCTTTTTGAATTCTTCCTCATGAAGTCCAGACTCAGAAAAACAATAAAATTAAATTAAAAAAAAAAAATCAGCCGTAAAGATAGTTTCAAAAATAATAAGAGGGAGCTGATACCTATATCCAGAATATACAAAAAAAAAAAAAAGGTGAACAAGCAAAACAAACAAAACATTAAAGAGCCAAGTATCCCAGTTTACTGTAGAATAATGATAATTTCCCCAATCTGATAACCATGCCTTCCTATAGTCTGGCCCTTTCCTATTTTTCTAAACCCATTTCTGAATGCATGGTATAATCATTCAAACTGGACTATTCCCTATTTTCCTACACCTTATGTTACCTCATCTTGGTCCCTTCGTATAGGTCCCTTGGTCTTTTTTTCAGGAGAAACTTTCCTCCCTGTACCAACTCATCTTTGCAGTTCTGGCAAGGCTAGAATATAGTGTTCATGATGGATCTGGGCTGGAAGGTGGAAGGGAGTCGGGTGGGGAAGGAAATGGAGATTGGAGCCAGAAGCAAAAAGCCATGAATCTTATACTAAGGGAACTTAAACATATCCTCTAGGCCACTGTTTCATAAAGTATCCACAGACCATCTGTATTTGAACCATCTGGGAGCCTTTTTAAAAAAGGCATAGTCTTGGATCCAGATATTCTAAATTAGCATCTCTGGGTATGAGGCTCAGAGCTGGTCTTTCAATAGCCAGTTAGGCTTGGGTTCAGATATCCTAAATTAGCATCTCAGGGTATGAGACCCAGAGCCAGTTAGGCTTAGGGATGAGTTATGTTTAGGTGATCCTTTTATGTATGGAAGTTCACATGTTATAGGCACCTAATAACTGCAAGGCTAAGAATATAAATAGATTTGTGTATAAGGAATGACCTGGGCTGCAGAATGAGACTAGGGAGCATGGGGAAGAGACCAGGGGCAGAGAGGCCAGTGAGGAAATTATTGCAACTGTCACTCTCAGTCCCTTTTCTGAAACCTTCCTCCTTCCTGGCTTCACAGCATGACTTTCTCTTGACTCTCCTGCCACATTTGCATGTGCCCTTCTGAATCTTTAATGTTTATCCTCTTATTCTGTCATCTCTTTCTTTGTTAATGCTCATTCAGGTTCAGTCTGCCATCCACATCTCATGTAGAGTCTCCTTAATATCTCATCTACTTCCTTAGCTTCAAATACCTACCACTATACACTGGTATCTCACACATTTACATCTCAAAACAGCAGACCTCTATTTCCAACAACCTAATGAGATGGCCTACTTAACATTTCATGGGCATATCCAAAATTCATACTCGTCTCTGTCTTTATACCAACTCCTCTTACCTTAGTGCCTATTTCACATATAGAGGGATAGTATAATTCACCAGGTACCCCAAGACAAACACCTCAGTGTCTCACTTAAAATTTTCCCTACCCTAAAAACCATCCCCAAGCTATTTGTTTTGTGCCCTATCTTCTACTAACAATTATCTCTTCAATTTTTATCATCCTCTACACATCCACCCTTATATCTATGGTTCAGACTCCAAATCCTGAGAACACTCCTAGTATGAATCTCTTCCCCAACCAAAGAAAAGACCAAATACCACATGTATGATAGAGAAACATTGGGAAAAGTCCCAAACCAAAACCAATTATGAGTGTGAAATGTCCTTATTGACTAAGAAAACTTTTAATTTAAGGTTTTATATCTGTAGAACATATTTGCCAAAATGTAAATACCATTCTATTACAAAATTCTAATTGCATCATGCTAGACTTAGAGCACTGGCAGAATGGCCTCACCTTGTCATTATCAGGACATGATGTGATCTCATAACTATCATGATGATGGCATGTAGGCAGAGAAACACGAAGGGAAATTGACTCTTTCAGGCCAACTTTTCCCCTGCCCTGATATATCAAAATGGTGGTTTGCAGAGAGAGAAAAACAAAATGTGTGTGTGTGTGTGTGTGTGTGTGTGTGTGTATACATATATACATACATACATATATAAATTATATAGATATACATAATTATATAGCGTATACATGTATATATAAACATATATAAACATGTATGCATACACATTTGTAAACATAATCATGGTCTCTTCTATCTACTCATAAGTAAGACTGATCTGAGTAATAATGATGGATTTTAATGTGATTCAGGGTTGCGAGAACTCAACTGAAGATGTCCCAAGGTTGATGGATTAACTGAAGACTCCTGGAAGAATGGGAGTTTCCCTCACTTGCATTTCTGGTGACTGCTAGAAAGTACGTTGCATGGTGAGCACACATCCATACAACTGAGGTCCCTGTGGAGGGGAATCCTGAAGCTGTCCTGTCTCCTTAGCTTTTCAAGTGAAGTGAAGGACATTCTAAAGCCATCTGGCCCATGTGGAACTTCAGTATCAGTGTGCTACTGACTGGTAACCATGACCATGACCATGGTCTCACTCACTAACTGCCCCAGTAACAATGGCTCTTTCTTTAATTTCTTGTCACTGTATACAAGAGATGCCATTTAGTGTTCCCCCAGAATCATATGAGATAGATGTTATATTTAATTCAAAGGCAAGAAAACAAGTTCAGACAAGCTAAGAAATTTCCTAAAAGCAACTGGTAAGTATTAGATCTGAATTATGTAAATTCAAAGCCATCTTCTCCTGTTAGCTAGGCTACTTTTGCTGTTCTGTGTCCTGTTAATTTTTTTCCTCCTCTAACCTTGTGATAAAAATGCTAACAAGCATCAACAGTACTTGTCTCCTATTTCAAATACTCCCAGGAGTACAGGGTGGAGAGAGGGTAGATACATTGTCAAAGACAATATACCTTGAAACTAATTTCCTGTATTATTCACCGAAGGGGATACTGACATAAGGGTTACGCCGTTAATGGTTTTGTATCAGATAATTATCGGTAATTAAAGACCCAGTAGGAATTAGTTTATTAGATCAGTTTGTAAGGTGGCAGTAAGCCGAGATCTAAAATGGAATTTAAGTTGTAAATTAGGGAGACCTAGACCTTTTTAGTACAAGTATAGAAAGAAGGTGGAAATTATGAATTCTGGTAAAGTCCAGCCTTTAAAAGTATTTTCTTCCCCTAAAATAATTGTCCTTAACCCACAGCTTTGTACTCCATTTTTTTTACTTCCTTAGAATTTAATATACAAAGAACAGTTTAACTTGGTCAATATTTTTATTTGGATTGTTTATTCTTCCTTAAAAACAAAACTGTGGAAAAAAAAGAGAAAGAAAAGGATTGGCTGCATTCAAGTTTCATACATTCAACACATGCTGTTATAAAAAGATTTGCCCTGCAAGTAGAAATCTTCTAAAGATTCATAAAATATGACATTTGTATCTTTTCACATTCCTTCAGGCATAGATCCATAGAAGAGTGTGTACTTGGGTTTTTCTGTAAATAAAATATGCACACATTTTTGCTTCTTTCAGATTTCCCAAATAAGCCCTTTTCCTTCTCTCTGTTCTTCTTCCTTAACCCTTTTATGTTTTTTTCTTTATTTTCCTATATACAGGACTTAACTTCTTTGTAATTAGAAAGCAAGGTAGGGGATGATGTAAGTGAGTATGGTGGAGTAAGGATCTCTAAAAGGTCTCTCTCTTAAAAAAGTATCTAAAACACTAGCAAAGAAAAAAAGTCAAAATCAACTTCTCAGAACTCTGGAAATTAACCAAAGCCTTGAAACTACCTAGGGAGCTTTTATTCAAGAAAAACTGCTGACTCTTGGAAAGAGCAGTGAGCGTTGTGACATTTTATCTTGCCCTATTCCTCTCACCCTCTCCCTAACTCTACAGTAGCCTCAAAAATCACCAACCCACAACTACAGTGGACACCAACAGACTAGCAACCACTGAAAGGGTCCAATGGGGCTGTAGCTCTTTCAAAGCTGCATCTCAGAAAGTTGTAATCATTTGACTTGTGTGGCAATTCTCTGGGGAACCTTACCCATGAGGCATATCTTCATTTGACCTGACTGAGAGCTCACCCAATAAAAGCAGCCTTTTTTTTCCCGGTAATACTTGTCAAAAACAATCGGTGGCATTGTTTAACATTACAGCTGCTGAGGTGGTGATAACAGTTGAGACAAATAGCAAGTTAAACAAAGAACTTAAAACTTAAAAAAAAAAAAAAACTGAGGAAGAATGTAGCAAGAATATGAAGAACTTGGAACCATAATACATTGCTGGTAGCAGTATAAAAATGGTACAGCCACTTTGGAAAACAATCTGGCAGTTCTTCAAATAGTTAAACATAGAGTTACCATATGAGGGAAAATTGCAGTCCTATGTATATACCAAAAAGAATTAAAATATATGTCCACACATATACATGTACATGTACATGAATGTTCATAGCAATATTATTCACAATAGTTAAAAAGTGCAAGCAGGGCCGGCCGAGTGGCGCGGTGGTTAAGCGCTGGCTTGGGAAGCCAGTGGCCCTGGTTCGGGTCCCACATACGAGGGCCAGTGACACTGCCCTCAAAAATAAAATAAAATAAAATAAAGTGCAAGCAACCCAAAGGCCAATCAGCTAATGAACAGAGAAATAAAACATGGTGTATCTGCACAGGAATATTATCCAGTCCTAAAAAAGAAATGAAGTACTACAATATGGATCAACATTGAAAACATTATATTAAAGTGATAGGAGTCAGACCCAAAATACCACATATCAGATAATTTCATTTATAGGAAATATCCAGAATAGGCAAAGACATAGAGGTAGAAACTAGATTAATGGTAATCAGGCAACTGTAGGGAATTGAAAGTGATTGCTAATATATATAGGATTTTATTTGGGGGTGATGAAAATGTCCTGGAATTAAATGGCAAAGATGGTTGCACAGCACTTTGAATATATTAAAAACCACTGAATTGTATACTATAAGAGGATAGATTTTGTGGTATATGAATTATATACCCAAATAAACAAACAAATAAGTTAGAGTCTTGATTAAATTTATCATCTGAAGAAAAAAGGAAAATGACAACACAACATGTGAGAACAGGTACTGTATGGGGAGATGGCAGCCTTATGACCAAGTAAAATAAAGACATTTGATTGTATGATCATTTCACATCATGTTCTATGCAGCCTTGAAATTCTATGACTCTATATGTTGAATCATTGCCATTATGATTAGAATCCACACATGGGAACCCAAGAGAAAGAAGGCCATCTTGGTTTCTGGTAAAAAAAAAAAAAATCATTGATGATACACTGGACACTATTCTGAGTGGTTGGGATACATCATTGAATAAAATATGCAAGGATTCTTGTCTTCATGTAGCCAACACTCTGACTGAATGTACTTTTCCTTCCTGCCTGCCCTCATCAAAATTTACTATCTCAGTGTAATAATAGAGCTTCAAAGTTTTGATACTAGATAAGCTAATTATATTTGTCTTCTTAAACAAATGTTATATCAATAAAGTACACCAATATCAAATTTCTGTTGGCCACATTTCCATTAGAAATGGACATCCTTACCACCTAAGAAGATTATTACCTGGAGGGAAAGTTAGTGCCAGGAATTATATACAATATGCTAATGACAGAAGACCCTCACATTGGACCTAGAGCAATAATAATTTTACTGTAACATTAAAGAAATCAGAATCCCATTAGCTTGGTTAATAATTTCTAGCATATTACCTGTTTCATTTTATATTTATTAAAACATATTAGATATTAGAACCCAAGCCCAAACTGTGTCACCAATCTCTTGTTCCATATTTTGCTATCTTCCGCCTGTATTTTAATTAGAATGAATCTCTCAGCATTGTTTTATGTTCAACATTCTATCCAAAAGATAGAACCAACCTCCGTTTGCCTCTCCTCTACATTTCTTAAAAAGTAGGTCAATGTAAAATTCAAATATAAGATTCTCCTGTGGAGGAAAAAGGGAGCATGGACCTTAGTGTATTTAACTTTGCCCTTAAAATGTGTGTATTGTTTCTAAGTATTAGTCTTCCTGTGTCTTGTATGTCCATAAAGTAAAGACTGTTCAAGAGTTGATATGCATAAATGAACACAACTATCAGCATTTAATTATGTAAAACTTCTGTTTTGTTTTGTATTGGGCATTCAAACACCACATCTAAATCAATATGTGTTTTTCCTATTCATCATATACTTTCTTTTTTTTAAAAGTACTGCTACCTGGGCCTGCCGAGTGGCGCGATGGTTAAGCGCTGGCCTGGAAAGCCAGCGGCCCCGGTTCAGTCCCACATATGAGGGCCAGTAACACTGCTCTCAAAAAAAAAAAAAAAAAAAAAAAAGTACTGCTACCTTTAGAAAACATTAAATGTAGAATCACTTTTAGGGAGTTTGAAATGTTGTAATGTCAAAATACAACACTGAGTACCTGAAATACAGAGTTTAGGTATTGTAAACTTTAAACTTGCTTCCATATTTTAAACTGTATTTCCTGTTTATAGATAATCATTGCATAAATACACAGAATCTTACATTTTAATACAAGTTAATATTCACTAATTAATAAATATTAATCAAAGGAAGTTACATGGAAGTTGGGACAACATTGTGTCTGTTATTTTATTTCTACAGATATCTAAATGCTCTCTGAGAAATATAATACCTGCAGACGCATTATACTGGTTACACTCTAAATTTATTGGCAAAGGGAAAGTGAGTAGCTATTTAATATGTACCATAAACATGCAATCCTAAATGTAAACATCCTTGGAGCACAACTGTTTCAACAGTGCCCACTGAGTCCTGCTGGCAGAGCTGAGGGCAGAGCAGAGTGAACAACTGGGACTGTTCCAAAACCCTGCAGCAACATTCTAAATAAACCATGCCAACATTTCTGAGATGCATTTCATACAGCATCCTCACAGCAATAAAGCAAGATTCCATGTCTATCTCTGCAGAGCACAAACTGAAAGAAACCACAGTTGCCTGGTGACTCAGGCCATAAATGAATTAGAAAGATATAGTATACTTATATTGTCCTTTCTATCTGTGTGACTTCAGTCACTGAACCTTAAGAAACACAAAGTAAACCACCAGGTATATTTTTAATCAGTTATAAAATTTTGTCCACAATCTAGGAAAATAAATCCTTAAATATGCATTTTCTTACTTATTCTAGTAGTGCAAAGCACTGATTGTATATAGACCTATACTTTTGGTCAAAAGAATACAAAAAGCAGTTAATATGCGTATTTATAACTGGGAATGGTTAATGGAGTCATTTCTATTTGGGGAGTAATTTAACAGTTCTAAGAAAAGATTATGGTTACGTGAATGACAAGTAGACTATTATTAATGTCAATGAAATCACGATTCTTTATAAAAATCACTGTTCTGTGCCAGAGATTAGCAAACTTTTCCTGTAAAGGGTCAGATGATAAGTAGGTTGACTTTGTGCACTACAGCTAGCTAGCTGTTCACAACTGTTCAGTTCTGTCATTTTAGCATAACATCCATAGACGCTAAAGAAATAAATGTGGCTGTGTTCCAATAAAACTTTATTTACAAAAACAAGCATTGGACCACATTTGGCTCATTGGCTATAGTTTAGCAGCTCTTGTCTATACTATTCAGTGGCTTAGAAATCAGTGATTGTATAGAAGACCACTCTTTTTCTTTAAAGGATAATGAAGTTTTAAACAATTCTAGCTCTAGTCATAAGCTATTTAAGCTAAATTAATTTTTCCTTTTGAAAATATTCTTTTACTAGCCTATACATGGGAAGAAAAGAAGCCAGTTATATTTGCTTTATATTACACTGCATATATCATACTATATTTTTCTCTATTTTTTTTTTTTTGAGGGCAGTGTCACTGGCCCTCATATGTGGGACCGAACCGGGGCCGCTGGCTTCCCAAGCCAGCATTTAACCACTGCACCACTCAGCCGGCCTTTCTCTATTTTTTAAAGGCAAGTTTATAGTCAATATCAGTATCTACAAAGCATTATGATAAAATTGGCCAAAAGGTGAATTGAGAAAAATTTACACAATGGATTTCAGTAGCCATATCATTTAAGAAATGAGGCGTATTGATTATTAAGGCAGCTCAGCAAGCAGTACTAATCATATTTCTTATGCTAGGATGTGTTTTCTCACCAGAAAGAAGCCGCCATTGTTTCTCCTATTACTTTGTGAAGTTTTAAAGACATCTATATTTTGTTCTGTTTTCACAGAAGCGGTACTCTCTTGAATAAACAGCTGCTGATCAGTTTAGGAGCTTTTGAGATTAAAATCAAGGTAGTTGAATATTTCAGCTCAATCAAAACACAAAATGAAATCATCTCTTCATTGTAGATTCTCTACAACATCTCTCTTTCAAAAACTAAAAATCCTCACTGAATCCAAACAATAAGCAAACATAATAAACCAGATGCTTTCTGTCATTTTCCTGTTTTATGACTCACATATCCTAAAAACGTAATTTATTTCTATATATTAAATAAATGTTGTCACCAACAGCCAAGGCCTTATTTGCTGTGAAAAAAAACTGGACTGATAGACATCTGGGTTTTATTTCTTATCCTGCTGATCATCAGCTGTGTACCCTTGGGTAGTCTGGTGTGGAGCAAAAAAATATTGCAGAAAATTGGAAGCAGGGTAAAGACATATAGACCATATGGGATCCTATGGACACAGCTTTATTTGAAACCCAAGAAATATCAGAACTTGTCAATGAACATCCAATCATCCATGAGAATAATTTAGTGTCCCTTGTGAGACTCTGAGGGAATATGCATGCCTGCTTGAAGAAGGAATGCCCCAAAGTAGTTTTGAGAAACAAGAAGATGTCCAGGTCAGGAGAGATTTCTAAAACTAATGAGAATAGGCATCTCACTATATGAAGGGCTGCAAAGCTCTCAGGTGAATACTGGTTATCAGAGCAACTAAGCTTCCAGAAGAATTTCCTGGCCCTTGGAGTGTAATTCACAGGGCCTCTGGGCAATGTCACAAAAAAGGGAACTTCTGGCCAGATCAGAACTGGGCTTTAAGGCTTTTTTAGCACAGGGCAGCAGAGGAAAGAGCAGAGAAGGAAATCCATTATAGTGAAAAACCAAAGGAAGTGAAGGCAATAAGTACACACAATCTACAGAAGGCAAAGCTCCAGATGGCTCTCATCTGGAAAAAATCTTACAGAGATGGCCACTGTTCTTAAGTAATATATCTTACAGAACACTGAGAAAAGGAGAACCATGGTGTGATATCCAGCCTTTAAGCAGATTACAAATTGATGATTGATGTTGTTCTCTTAGTTACTCTAGATTATAAGTGGAATGCTTATTTCTCACATAAACACACAAACAAGGAAGCATACTTGCAAACTGGACATGTGAATACAAAAAATGTTTAACAATCTGCTCTATATCTGATTAAACCACAGTCCCCAGAACAACCTTCCCTGTCTTTGGAGATACAGGTGGTGAGAGGCAGATGTGAGGAAAACTATGTGAGGAAAAGTTTCAGTCAGCATGTCAGCCATGGGAGGAAGCCTTTGAGGGAGTATTTAGCCCAGAAGGTATTCACCGTCCCTCCTAAAACCATGGCTGACTATAAAATGTTCCCCCATAAAGTCATGTGGACAGTGTCCAGGGGCTTCAACTTGATGTTACTGCACCGCTCCCCTGGAGTTCCTGCTTCACCCAAATTCCTCCAGTATCAAAAGGAAAAGAGCTTCACATTGTGAATGTTGTAACGCAAACATAAAATTCTTTAAGGACTGAGCCAAGCATTTCCAGGGTAAGAAGAAAAGAAATGATATCAGGGTAAGTAAAACCAGAAAGGTTCAGTCTGTCCCAGACCTCAAGACAGTTCCAATGCAGCTCAGGGAGACAGGATCATGTAGAATCAAGAATACACAAAAAGAGAAGGATCTGTAATACTGCCTGGATCATTTGCTGCTAATAGCTCTATCTTTTACTTGAAGGAATAGGGATTTTGAATGAAGAGAATGCTATATTGTTCTTCACGATGCAATATTGTTCACCCAGATTGGTTTGACAAACCTATAGTTATGAAAAAATCCTATGTTAAGATTCCATTGTCTTTCTTATACACTTGTTCCTAATATTCTTGCATTAGGTTCACATATCCCATGATAGGACTATAAACCAGTTGCTCCTTAGGGGTGTAGCATATGAAAAGAAAATAAAAAGCTCTTTCATCAATTATGTAGTAAGTGTTTACAGAATTTATACTAGGATATATTCATTTATTTAACAAATAATTATTAGGCAACTTCTTTGGCTAGACAAGATACTGTGCCAAGTGCTGACAACATAATCTGACAATATAGTAAAGGCCTTGGTATGCTACCACTAGAAGGGAAATTTAGTTACTTAGCAAGGACAACACAGCTTATTTGAACAGGAAGCTACATATAATTTTCCTTCAGAATGTGGGTTCTGTTTAGGTTAACTGGTTCCCTCCAGGCATAGTTACAGAATTCTCTATGAAATGGACCCTGACAAACTATCAAAGATTTTGATGCTCAAAATAACCACAACTAATAAGTCAATTAAACCCTTGGTCCCCTTACAGAATTTGGTCTTACTTAGAATTATTTATAATCAAGTAGGCTACATTTTAAATTGCACAAATAAGATGGAAATTAGTCTTCCTAGATAAGTGGATGGAGAACCTGTCCATTAGACCAAGGGTTTTCAAACAGAACCTACATCAGTCGGTTTTAGCAGGACCTAGATAGCAATTGGAACACATTTTAAACCTCTAGTGAAGCATAGATGGCCCTGTGTTTCTGAATGAACGGAAAATCCATAGGTTTGATCATCTATAACATAAGGAGCAAGAGGGAAGTTCTATATTGACAGATGAAAATCCTGGCTTGTGTATTCACCCAGAAGGGAAGCCATTTTAGCACTTCAAAGATTCAAGCTACAAGGGTGCCCTCAGGCAGACCAATATTTTCCTCAAATTGGATTTCTCTAATCCCTGAACTGTGACCAGCAAAGACTTTAGCCTGGAAAATTGATTTTTCAACTATACTTCCTGAGAACTCACTAGAGCCACAAAGTAAAAGAAACAATAATTCTTCTTTGTCCACTGTATTGATGAAATGAAATCACATGGTATTTTTATACTCACTAGTATAACTGAGAAACAATTTTGCAATTGTTTACCTCTTCATGGTAAAAATATTACATTCACTAAGGGAGGAGAGTTGTTTATGTGCCATGTAGGGTGATACCGTATTTTGTTCATTTTGATTTCTTTTAGTTTTGTTCAATAAATATTGAACTGCTTGGCCAATGCTTCTTCAAATTCTCCGAAGAAAGGAGACTGGAAATAAAGAACAGCCTCAGTCTGATGCTTTAGTAGGAACACAAAGACAAATAAAATGTGAGTCTAGCTCCCAAGGAATTATGATCCAGAGGTTGTATCCTACAACGGTGACATAAATAATCAAAATAAAGAATTGCTTTAGTAAAAGTCTGCTGTGTGTTTCTATTTTAATAGTTTTGAGTTTGTATTATTGTATGTCACCATGTACATGCTCATAGACTAGACATACTTCACAGCTCATCAAAAAGGACAATATCTGTTGAAGTGCCAAGTGTTCCACTGAATGCATATCCAACCACCTGGAGGAAAAACACTCCTTAATCGTATTAAAAGGAGGCCATTTCTACCAAGGAAAATGGATTTTGAATCATCTTCCCTCAGCACTTTCAGAAGAAAAAGAAGAGTTTCATTTTATCTTAAACTATCCAATACCCTTTGTAGTCCTTGTTCTTCCTGGTTTTTCAGCCATAAATAATTCAATAGATAAACTCCATTTATGATTTAGGCACATGTCATCTGGAGTCATTAATTAAGATTCATTTACATTTAAAAATGTCTCTCACCTATTTTTTATTAGCAGAAACTTTTTTATTACTTATTTTTAACTTTCAGCATTAGATTATCTTTCGTGTCAAAAAATTAATAACTCAGCAGCTCAGTCATTTTAGCACTACTATTGATTTTCAAGCCAGGGAGAATTTTAAAAGATTATTTTCTTCTTCATTTTTCATCTTGGACTAGGTCTAAAAAACACCAAACAGCAGGTAATTACTTAGGTTTTATCTTCGTAAGAAGTTTGCAAGTTACTTATGGACAGGATTTATTCAAAATGGAACTATTGTTAACGTAGTATAGTACCTGGCAGTAACTAGTTTGAATTCCATAAATAATGATGTTATATTTATTGGTTATTTTTTAGCACCTCAAGTCTGTGTAGGTTGGGCTCTGACATTTATAGATCATTTGTTTAGTCTTTGATATCTTCTTTTTAACATCTAGTGAGTCTTTTATTCCCTAGTTATTCTTCAGTGGTCTCTTCAACTGTAACATGAAAGATAAGGAGATATGAATTTCAGGCAGCAATGACCTTGACTTTTTAGAAAAATTTCACTTATCTGGACTTCAATATCCTCCTATGTAAAATAAGGGAAATGGGCTAGGTGGTGTATATGTACCTTCTAGCACTAAAAACCTAAGTTTTCTGATACAACTTCCTAAGACTGGACTCAGCTGATATGCCTATCTTGGCCAACTGGTTCAGAATACTTACAGTTAAAGTGCATGAAAGGTACCACAGCATTTAATATACATTTAAGCATGTGCACCTCCTTAGAAACTTTGTAAGCATATATGATTTTCTTTAGAATATAAAATGTTGTTTTTATAAGGGTAGCATTACTCTGCAAAATAAATGTTCTAAAGATAGAACTGGGATCAATGGTCATAGTTTGCAGAAAGATAGATCCAAGTTCAATATATCAAGACCTATTTAACAGTCCAGAGTTTTCCAATAAATGGATTGGCTGCCCACAGGGTATTGGGTTACCCCCTCCAGGGAATTAAGGCCAGAATACAACTACTTGGCATTAATGAGAAATTGGACTAAAGGATCTTTAAAATTCCTTCAAATCCTGAGATGTGTCATGTTAAGAATATCTGAATTTATTTTTAAAACATCAATCTCTTTCCGTCACTCAGATTTGTTAACAGATAGAAAGCATTTTCATTTTTTATAGTGCTAAGTTATTAGGGCAAAGATAATTTTAAAGATGAAGATTTACAGAGGGCTTGAGATGTACTTGTTTATATTTTTTTTCCTAAAAAGGAATTAGTATTTGGCAAAGTCCATACAAACTGGATTTATCGTGTTTTGCCCACAGGAAACAAAACAGTTGCAATGCATAGAAACTACAACCTATTGTCTGTTAGATAATATGGACAGATAATAGTCCTATGAATTTTAAAGAGTCATTGTTATCCATGTGCAAAGTCATTACTAGAATAAATGAAGACATAGAGAACCATGGCTTTGACAATTTGAGTTTTTATTATAAAGAAGGAGCTACTTTAGATAGGCGCCTTTGAAAATTCAACAAAGCAATGAACATGCGATTATGAATACAGGACACGTGATAGTGGTGACTTTCTCATCCCTTTCTAAGGCTGCATCATTTAGAGTTGACTTATTTTTAAAGTCTTACAGTATGTGCAGAAATTAGGTTATGTTCCACAAATGATGATTACTGATTTTGCAGAAATTCCAAATCATTTTTAAGTTGGTCTCTGACTGATGAGTCATAGAGATAGCTTTGCTTAAATAAGATTTGAAGTTTTTTTTTTTTGCTCCAAGTAGAAAGAATTGATGAGAAACTGTATTATTTATCCCTGGACAAGCATTTGAAAAATGGCTTCAGAGCTCAGAACCAAGAATAAAAAGTTGTGGTCCTGGGAAGAGATTAGCTCTCAGAAATCAGATACCTCTAAAAAGAAGGATCTACAAATGTTCAGCTAAGTATACTGAGCTTCTGACGCCAGAAGGCCAAGAGGTAAAGGCTAACCCCTGAAATGAGGAGAGAGCAGAGGGACCAGAGACCAGGGGAGTTTCTACCAGCAATCAAACAGGGCCTGACAACTTACACAAGTATGCGCCAATAATGCAGGTACTCTAGTAGGATGCTTGCCATTTAAAATACTGTAATTGATGGGCCCGCCGAGTGGCGTGGTGGTTAAGTGCTGGCTTAGGAAGCCAGCGGCCCCGGTTCAGGTCCCACATATGAGGGCCAGTGACACTGCCCTCAAAAAAAACAAAACAAAACAAAATAAAATACTGTAATTGATAGACATGAGCCAGAAAAACCCAAGTAAATTGTCAACTCAGCTAAATGTGCTGAAAGGCTAGTGTTGATAATCAGTCAAAACAATCAGAACATATATCCCGTGACACAGAACTACTAGAAGAGATAAATTAAGATCTGAATTAAAATACACAAACTTGAGAGTTTTTTACATGAAGCCAAAGACTTCCGGGAGCCAAAAAACACAACTTCTCAATTTAAAAATTCAACAGATGAGTTGAAGAATAAGGCACTAGCAAGACCTAAGTTAGTGACTTGGAAGTTCAAGTGTGAGAAACCTCAAATTATTTTAAAGTATAGAGCAAACTAAAGAGATGAAAATCATAAGGGGAAAATAAAGAGAATTAAATGATAGATTCAGAAAATCTTACATGAGAATATTATTGACTCCACGGGAGAAAAAGGAACAGATGGAGGAAAAGCAAATAAATAAATATGAGAAGGAAAAATTCCCCATGATGAGGAAAGATCTGAATCTGAAAGTACAAAGGGCTCACCAAGGGCTGGATTGATGAGGAAAGATACACAACTAAACACACCCTGTTAAACTTCTTAAACACTTAAGGCAATTTAAAATATATATCTATAGACTTCACAACAGGAAGAATAACTTAGCTAGAGTGGAAATAAAAGTCAGACTGGTACTAAATATCCCATCTTCAATCTGCTGGGTTAACTATAACAGTGTCACAGCATCCACAGATCACAGAAAGAAAAGGGCTATAATTCAAGGATTCTACATCGAAACAATTTATCGATTACTGGTTGAGGCTAGAGAAAAAATATTTTAGGATATACAAGACTTCAGAGAATATATTACCTATGTATCTCATCTGAGAAAAACACTGGAGAAAATTTCATAGAGTGAATGCTAGCTATTAGTACTGTTGATTCTATATTGTCTTGCCCAAAATAAAGTAATTAGGTAAAAGAAGAAATAGTAAAAACAATCCAGATGTAATAATAAATAGGATGGAAAAGAACTTCCAAATAAATAAAGGGGAGGGTGGGCAGATTGAATAGAAATTTGATCAAAGCAGAAATAATAAGAAATAAAATATGGAAATAAGAATTAAATATAAGCAATAAAAAGATTCTAACATTAGTGTAAGAAGAGGGAAGCCCAGCTACAGGATGTTTTAAAATATATTATTTTAATGAAAGGATAAGCAAAGAGATATCATTTAAGGGAAGACAAATGGAATGGAGAGGACAGGGGACAGGCAAAGCAGAATTTAACATTAAATATACTAATCAGATACAAACTGATGTCATACAAATAGCAAATATAATTGGCTACTATATGATAAAGACAAAAGAAAACAATGTATGGATGCACAACTGTCATTAAGCTTAATGTAACAACCAACACAGCTGCTAACTCACAAATCCAAAATTTCTTAAAGTCCCCCAGAAAAAAACATAATTGTGAGACACTTCAATATGTTTCTGTCAGAAATAGACCTAGTGGACATAGATTGGGTTGTGTAAAAATTAAATAATATATTTTATTTAATGTGAGTTAATATACATATAGAATTATCTATTCCTCAAAAGAAACAGAAGAATTTCAGCAAATGTATATTCATGGAATATTTATAATAATCAGTAATCTGGTTCAGAAAGACAATCTTAACAAAATTCTTTTAGAAAAAATACCAGGTTGCATTTTCTGGGCATAGCCTAACACAATTAATTTTCTACAAATTAATAAATCTAGCAAAAAATATAATGCTGGTGATAGATATAAGGCTAATATTTATAATACGCAAAGAGCTCTTATAAGTTGACATCAAAAAGACTAACAACCCAACAAAAAAAATACATGTCAAAGTATATGAATGAACATGTACAGAAAAGACATCGAAAGGCCTAAAAACATGGAAAACACACTCAAATTCACTTATTATCATCAATAGGAAAGAACTGAATATATTATTGTATATGTTATATACAATATGTATCATTTGTCATGTACATGAATAGATGTGCAGAATTAGAGACTCATCCATTGACTTGGAAGGATTTCTACTGCACAATATTGAGAAAGCCAAGATAGGCAAGCCTGTCTAAAAACAGAGTAGATTAGTGGTCCCCCAAGGCGGGGGTGAGAACAGATGCAACTATAAATCACAGGACAGATCAGATTGGGGTGATGAAAATGTTCTAAACTGGATTATGTGATAGTTGTATAACTCAGTAAAGTAACTAAAAACCATTAAACTGTGCACTTAAAATTAGTAAATTTTATGGTATGTAAATTATTTCTCAATAAGATTGTTTTAAAAATTTAAATAGCCATTTACAATTAGTTGTTATAATAAAATTTTATTTAAAAAGGGAAAAGAAGATGCAGAAAAGTGGGCATAACATGAAACCACTTATACTTTGTTTGCAAAACAAATCATTGAAAGGGTTAAAAGGGAAGAGCAACCAAGAACTAAATTAAAAGATAAACAAAATTTGCACTAAAAATCGAACATTTATGATGACATCTCTAAATTCATATAAAATGTGTGTGGTATATGCATAAATACTACAATATCTGTAATTAACTTGAAAATACTTCAGCATAGACAGTGTATCATTATGTATATACAAGTTAGCTTATGATTCCACTCTAGGGACAGTCAGGTGCCCTAATTATGTACCCATACTCCAGCCAAACATGACCATTACAGGGTTTCTGCTTTCATTAGCTTGGTAATTTCCTGAACATAGAAGATACCAGAAAAGGATTTTTATAGATATAATTATTGGCTTGTTAATCAATATGCAACATGTTAGAACTGGGCTCTCACTGGTAAAATTAAAAGCATTCAA
This sequence comes from Aselliscus stoliczkanus, assembly GCA_033961575.1. Classification (NCBI taxonomy): domain Eukaryota; kingdom Metazoa; phylum Chordata; class Mammalia; order Chiroptera; family Hipposideridae; genus Aselliscus; species Aselliscus stoliczkanus. Next base: position 43,553,267 of record CM066729.1, read on the forward strand.
GAAATGTGCATTGGCTAAAATACTTTGAGAATAATATTCTTTCCTCCAATCTCTTGCATGAACAACATATAAGAATACACTTATGGGGCCGGCCGAGTGGCGCATTGGTTAAGCGCTGGTTTTGGGATGCCAGCGGCCCCGGTTCGGATCCCACACGAGGGCCAGTGACACTGCCCTCTACAGCTAACAACAGCTCCACCTGGAGCTGGGCTGTGCGAGCCCCGGTGATGGTGTGGGCTGCAGCCCCTGCTGCAGTGGGCTGCCATAGGCTACAGTGAGTGGCCCGCAGCCAGCGTGAGCGGCTGGCAGCCAGCGTGAGCTGCCAAAAGCCGCGGTGAGCGACATCCAGAGGCCAGCAACCGATCTGCCTCATCCGGGAAGAGTGCAATGACCCAACAGTGAAGCAACATCCTCCTCAACTAAACTGAAGAACAAAAAGACAGCAACTTGTCTGTTCCCCTTCCCCGATTCCCCAACGCTGTTCCCCTCCGCCAATTTCCCAATAAAATCTTTAAAAAAAAAAAAAAAGATTCATATTGTAATCGCTACTGCACAAATACAATTCAAAGAAGGTACAGCTAAAAAAGCCAATAGAGGAATTAAAATGCCATAAAAAAAAATAAAAAAAAAAAAAAAGAATACACTTATGGCCTGAATTCTTAGAGACGTTTTCAAGGTTTCATCAACAAGCAGACCCAGGTCTAGCCATTGTAAATCAATGTGACTGTGAGAGTATCTAAACTCTGTCTCCACAAAGCTATCATGCCATCCTCCAGTCAACGTTTCATCCAATGGAGAGGTCAAAGAATTTAAAGAACAGAAATCTGGGGATTCATCAAGTTGACCTAATAAATTATATCAACTGTTTTCTGCCTGCTTGTTTATGAATGATTAGTTAATCAATGTATTGATTTATATGTGGAAGAATTTGGTCTGAAATTCCTTTCATTATAATGTAGTATTAATAGTTAGACAAAGGCCACTGCTAGCCCTTGCCACATCAAACTTCATTACTTACTACTATTCCTGGTCAAAAGAACCTAAGAGATGTGTATAGCCAAATTAGCTTGCCAGTTTACAAGAACAACTAAATGCCTTTTAAAAAATAAAAGTATAAGTTATCATTTTGTGGGAAAAAAACGCCATAAATACATATAAGCAAATATTTATATTCAATTTTTGAGAGGTTATCAGCCTGCCCAGGTCCACTCACAGACTTCTAGGAGGACTGCCAACAGCTACGCACTTGAAATTTAGATACAGATATGTATATTCAAACCTTACCAACTGTGACAGTTGAAGAACACAGGTAGGACCCCTGATTCAGTCCAATGTATTCTAGCATCCTGTAAAAGTAGACTTTTAACAATGTACTACAAGTTAGGGTCATTTTCTGGTCACAGGAATTGACAGTTCTTATTCTGCTAGCATAGTATACTCATCTCTTTGACTGATTTTTTTTTTTTTTTTGTATCATAACCTGCTAGTGAACAGCTGAGATTTCACTATGAGAAAGTTACTACATAAGTTTCCTTATCATTTGGGAATTGGGAAGCAGAAACAAATGAGGGAAATAACCAAAAACCTATTCTCACTGGAAAACACACAGTAGAAGAGGCAATCCTAAGAAATTAAATTAGACAGGGCAAGGGAAAGGGAACTTGGAACTCATAATTGGAGATTTTGATTTAATTGAAATGAGAACACCAAGAGAGGCTTCTGAGTAGTTCAACGGGTGACCTTTATCAGCAAAAGTTACTGAGAAGAAAAAATAACTGGCATTTTAGAACTAATAGAAGGGAAATTGGGAGTCTGAAAGCAAATAAGAGAAAAATATAAAATAACAGCAACTTAATATAAAATTGCAAGAAAATGGAAGAAAATGAAAGTATATTTAAGACATATTTTAAAATCAAAGCTACAATTTCCCTATTGATGAAAAATGACATAAATATACAACCTATCCACACATCAACATCAGATAAACCTTCTAAAAGTGCTACTTCCAACATTGTACCTTTCTGTCCTGAAGTGAAAGCACCTTATTCTAGAACCTTAGAATGAAGTCTGAATTTCCTATCTTAAAATTTAAAATGTTTTATTATATGGTCTCAAACTCTTTCTTGGAAGTACCCTTATAAATAATTCTGATTGCAAGGGTCTTGTGAGTTTCTGTTCTTCATAACCCAGTAGAAAATTCAAAATTAATTTAGTCAGACTAATTCAACTGATGTATTTAATCAGAAAAGATTTGCTCTTAATCCCACCATCACACTTCTAAGTTCTTCACCTCCCATTCCAGAATGGGCAGACATGCAAGGATGGGAGGCAGGAAAAGTAATGTGTGCCCTTCACATCCAGGTGGGACGCGGTCCATGTGGGAGGGATCTTCAGGGGCACTGGCCCTGGGCAGAGGCATAGGTACACATAAGACAAGCAACAGATCTGAATGCTGTGCTGGCCTCACCAGAGGCCATCTCCATCTTCAAGAGCTTTTTGTTTCTTCATTTCACTCTCTCCTGCCTTTGGGAGCCCAGCTCCTCTTCCTCCAGCTTCTGGCTACCCTTTAACTCATTCCTTTGAGTGGGAGACAATGTACAAATCTGAATCTTTTGTATCATATTTACTTTGCTTAATAATTAAGTATTTGCATCCAGTGTGGTTCCTTGCTGAATGATTCCAGACTCCCATCCAGCTCTGACACTGCTCAAGCTGAAGAAAAGAGGCCTTTAGGCTATAGGTAAAAGGTGAAACCCACAGAAGTACCCTTAAAATAGTGTACCAGGTTGCCACGAAGTGACTTCATACGACCTAGTTCCCACTCCTGGTTGATGCATTCTCCAGCAAGAGATCCTTTACTGCTTCCTTTGTATTTTCGTTTACTTTTACTGTTTAAGATGCATTTCTCAGGGCCGGCCAAGCAGCACATTGGTTAAGCGCTGGTTTTGGGATGCCAGTGGCCCCGGTTCGGATCCCACATGAGGGCCAGTGACACTGCCCTCTACAGCTAACAACAGCTCCACCTGGAGCTGGGCTGTGCGAGCCCCGGTGATGGTGTGGGCTACAGCCCCTGCTGCAGTGGGCTGCCATAGGCTACAGTCAGTGGCCCGCAGCCAGCGTGAGCGGCTGGCAGCCAAGTGTGAGCTGTCAATAGCCGTGGTGAGCGACATCCAGAGGCCAGTGACCGATCTGCCTCATCCGGGAAGAGCGCAATGACGATACCAACAGTGAAGCAACATCCTCTGCAGCTAAACTGAAGAGCAAAAAGACAGCAACTTGTCTGTTCCCCTTCCCCGATTCCCCAACGCTGTTCCCCTCCGCCAATTCCCCAATAAAATCTTTAAAAAAAAAAAAAAGATGCATTTCTCAGACTCAGCTTATTCACCACCTGATTTTCAAATTACCTTTACTACCATCCCACTTTAAAGTTCAAGCCCTATGGATACACTCTAAACACTTTTATCACTAAACCTGTCCAATATCCAAAATGTTAACTATAACCATCGTGACCACAAAGCCTTATCCCTTTTAGTGTGCTTGCACTAAAACTAAAAAAAGTGACAAAACCAAATGCTGGTGAGGCTGTGGAAAAACTGGATCCCTCATACATGGCTGGTGGGAATATAAAACAATAACAACCACTCTGGAAAACAGTTTGGCTGTGTCTTGAAAACAACTAAACATGCAAATACCATAGGACTCAGCATTTGCACTCATAGCCCAGTCTGTGCCAGCAAAATGAAGACTTTATGTTCACACTAAAACCCAGACACAAATGTTCATAGTAGCTTTATTCCTAATAGCCAGAAACTGGAAACAACGCAGGTATCCTTCAAGAGGTGAGTGGAAAAACACAGTGTGGTACATCCATACCATGGAATATTAACTACTCTACCATAAAGAGGAACAGATTATTGAAACATGCCACAACCTGAGTAAATCTCCAGAGAATTATACTGATTTCAAAAAATCCAATTCCCAAAGTTTCATACTATATGATCCTATTTATAGGACTTTTTTTTTTTTTTTTGAGGGCAGCGTTATTGGCCCTCATATGTGGGACCAAACCGGGGCCGCTGGCTTTCCAAACCAGTGCCCAACCACCGCGCCACTAGGCTGGACCTCATTTATAGGACATTTTTGAACTAAACAGATTACCTGACCAGGGGTTAAGGAGTGGGAAGGAGGTGTGAAGGAAGTGGGAGTGACTATAAAAGAGCAACATGAGGGATCCTGTGGTGATGAAATGTTTTGTGTTTGACTGTGTCAATGCCAGTGTCCTGGGAGATGGTACTATGGTTTTGCAAGATGTCACCCTTGGGAGAAATTGGGTAAAGAGTACATGGGATCTCTCCACAGTAGTTCTTACAACTTACACCTGCATGTAAGTCTACAATTATTTTAAAATAAAAAGTTTATTTTTTTTTTTGAAAGCACTGTCCTCCTTCCTTTATTAAACATAAATTGCTAAAGGGGCAGAAATCTCTGGATGCTACTTGAAATCTCCACAGAACCATATGTAAGACTTCAGAGAGAAGGTTAGACATATGGCTGGAGCCATCCAGACAGGTGACTATGATATCACTTGCCAACCACCATGTTTATCCACATGGCCCCATTTCCCCTTCCATACGATGGCATATCACCTCTAGAGCTCACAAAATTGAAGCCAGTTGAATGGTAATGGACAAAGTTTGGTGGAAAATTGTTTGGTCTTTAGCAAAACCACAAAAAAAAACATCCATGCCTGGACAAGTGTTAAAAGCACATGGCTGGGTACCAGGCTTGACTCAAATTCCAGGAGTAGCTACATGGAAGGGCAGCAGGATCAGCTAAGAGCAATCAGATGACAAGGGGCTAAAGTCATTACTTGGTTGAGGCAGAAATCTAAATTCAAGTGATAAAGCTAAGCTGAGAGTCAGAAGAGTCAGTAATCACTCTTAGATCAGAGACAAGAAGAATATAAAGGAAGGCTGGGAGGAGGTGAAACAAAATGCGTATTCAAAAGTGGAGTGTGCGAGTAGTGAGGGTAGGAGACAGGGGAGTGAGCCGTAGACGGTTTTAATGCATTTCAACACATGACTAATTTAATCATCGTGATAAAACAAATGAGATGCCTTGCTCCAGGAATACAAAACGGTTGCCTTGATACTTCCTGCCTTTGAAACTATCAGTCTCAGTCTGTTCCTAGGAACACATATTTATTCAGTAGCATAGTTGAGATCTCTGCCACCTTGACAGATTCAGGGAAGGGCCAATCAAGAGTAAGGAGTGATAAACACTGGGACCCATCTCCTTAGACATGATCTCCTTAGAGCAGTAAGGTAAAAAGTAGTCAGAGTAGGGCCAGAAGACTATAAATAATGATCTTCTTTGACTTTTGAGCTAAATAATACAATATCTCCAGGAATTTATCTGTAAAATTGGCATAGTTTTATAAACTCACAGAGTTCTTAGGAAGTCCAGATGAGTTCATGTACATAAAGCCCTTAAACAGTACTTGACACACAGTGTTCAGGAGAAGTTAAATTTTCGTCAAATCTTGATCACCCATCCTGAGGAACAGAGGCAGGAATCAGCATCTGTTACCTTCACTGCAATTTTAAGATGTTTATCCAATGGAGTGGTGAGTCTCATTCTGTATCTTACCTCTGTCAGGGCTCTTGGTATCTTGTATCATAGAGTCCTGGGTCATTAGCCATGGGAAAATTCCCAAGATAGAGCTAGGTGCTCTGCTCATCCAGACACCAGGATATTACGTCCCCAACATGTGACTTTGATAAATACCAAAGTGACACCAATCATAAAAATCACACCCTAAACAGTATCATAATTATAAGAACAACTGAAAGTAAAAGAGAACACAAGAGGGCTGGCCAAGAAGTGCATTGGCTAAGAGGTGGCTTGGGACACCAGCTTTGAGCAGCAGGGCCCTGGTTAGGATCCCACATATGAGGGCCAGTGATGATGCACCCTCTACAGCTAAGATAGTGAACAACAGATCCACCTGGAGCTGGGCTGCCATGAGTTGACAGCGAAGGCTGCAGTGTGGCTGCAGTGAGCTGCTGTGAGCTACTGTGAGTGGCTGGCAGCTGGCGTGAGCTGCCTAGAGCTGCCATGAGCACAATGGCCGGAGACCGATGTGCCTCACCCGGGAAAAGCACAATGATAATACCAACATGGGCCAGTGAAGCAACGTCTTCCACAACTAGACTGAAGAACAAAAGAACAGCAACTTGTCTGTTCCCCTTCCCTGATTCCCCAATGCTGTTCCCCTTCCCCAATTCCCCAATAAAATCTTTAAAAAAAATAAATAAATAAAAGAGAACACAAGATGGTGAAGAGTAATAGGACCCTGCCCAGGAGAACAAATGGAAGAGCTTCGCAGGTCATGCTGGGCTAACAAAAGACTTGAATAGGTTGGGCACAATTTTGTTTAAAAACCTCACTTTCTAATCCTCCCCAGGGAGAGACTGAATGAATCAATTTAGTAAGCAGTTGGATTGATAATATGATTTCTTGGCACTCTATAAGCATTGACTCAATAAGGCAAACTGGCATCCACTTTCTCTCCACCTTTTCCCACCAAAGAGGTTTTCCAGGGAGCTGCAGGCAGGAGCTGACTGCATAGTAGTTTAAGAGTTAAGCAAGCTTTTTTTTTTTTTTTTTATCTAGGAAGCTCTTTATCTGTCCTTCGATTTTAAATGATAACTTTTTTGGGTTATCTTGATTGTAGGTCCTTGCTTTTCATCACTTTAAATATTTTATGCCAATCCTTTCCAACCTATAAAGTTTTTGTTGAGAAATCAACTGACAGTCTTATGGGAGTTCCCTTGTAGGTAACTAACTGCTTTTCTCTTGAAAGGTTTTTTAAGATTGTCTCTTTGTCTTTAACCTTTGGCATTTTAATTATGATGTATCTTGTGGTTCTCTTTGGGTTCATCTTGTTTGGGATTCTGCACTTCCTGGGTTTGTATGTCTATTTCCTTCACCAGGTTAGGGAAGTTTTCAGTCATTATTTCTTCACATAGATTCTTAACCCTTTGCTTTCTCTCTTCTCCTTCTGGTACCCCTATGATGTAAATATTGTTACCCTTGATTTTGTCCAAGAGGCCCTTTAAACTGTCCTCATTTTTTTTCAATTCTGTTTTTCTATTTGCTGTTCTGATTGGGTTCTTTCTGCTACCTTAACTTCTAAATCATTGATTTGATCTTCTGATTCATCTAATCTACTATCAATTTCCTCTAATGTATCATTCATTTCAGTTATTGTATTCTTCATTTCTGACTGGTTCTTTTTTTATGTTTTCTATCTCCAGTTTTATGTGTCCTATCTCTTTGTTAAAGTTCTCACTGAGTTCTTCTACTCTTCCCCTAAGTTCATTGAGCATCCTTATAACCAGTGTTTTGAAACCAGGATTGCCATTTTGTTTAGTTCTTCTTCTGGAGCTTTGTTCTGTTCTTTCATTTGGGACACATTTATTTGTCTCCCCATTTTGACTGCCTCCTTGTGTTTGTTTCTGTGTAGTAGGTAGGGCTGCTATGTCTTCAGGTCTTAGCAGAGTGGCCTTATGTAGTAGGTGTCCTGTGGGGCCCAGTAGCAAAATCTCCCTAGTTACCTGAGCTGGGTGTTCAAGGTGTATTCCTGGTGTGTGTTGTGTGTGCCCTCTTATTGTAGTTGAGCTTCATTTGCTGTTTGCACATCAATGAAAAGGACTGACCCTCAGGTTGATTTGTTGTGAGGACTGGCCATGTTTAGAGTGGACATTCTGTTGTGCATCCCAGACAAGAAAAATCAAGAGGAATTCACCAACACCAAACTAGTATTACAAGAAATGCTAGAGGGAATTCTTTAAGAAGGAAGAGAAAAAAAACTCAAAAATATGAATAATAAAATGGCAATAACTATGTACCTATCAACAATTACTTCAAATGTGAATGCATTAGATGCTCCATTCAAAAGATAGGGTGGCTGAATGGATAAGAAAACAAGATCCTTACATATGCTGCCTACATAAGACTTACTTCAGATCAAAAGACACACACAGACTGAAAGATATTTTATGAAAATAGAAAATAAAAAGGTATTTTATGAAAATAGACAGAAAGCAAGAAAAAAAAAAGAACGCAAGCAAGCTGGAGTAGCAATACTTATACCAGAAAAAATAGACACTATATTATTTTATTTTATTTTATTTTATTTTATTTTAAAAATAGACACTATAAAAGGGCTATAACTAAAGACAAAGAAGGACCCAGTAATCCCACTTCTGGGTATTTATCTGAAGAAACCCAAAACAGTACCTGTGCATTCATATATTCATTGCAGCATTATTTACAATAGCCAAGATATGGAGACCATCTGGGTGTCAACAAATGGGTGACTGGATGAAGAAGAGGTGGTCATATATACAATGGAGTATTATTCAGCCATAAAAAGAAAATTAAATCTTACCATCTGCAACAACATAGATGGACCTGGAGGGCATTGTTCTAAGTGGAGTAAGTCAGATAGGAAAAGACAAATGCCATATGATTTCACTTATATATACAGAAGCTAAAGAACAAAACAAAACAAACAAACAACAGAAACAAATTCATAGAGAAAGAGAACATTTTGATGGTTGCCAAATGGGAGACGTTTAGGGCAGGGGGTGAAAAAGGGGAAGGGATTATAAGAAGTACAAATTTGTAGTTGCAAAATAGTCATAGGGATGTAAAGTATAACATAAGGAATATAGTCAATAATATTGAAATAATTATGTATGGTGTCAGATGGGTACTAGACTTATTGGGGTGATCACTTTGTAAGTTACATAAACATCTAATAACTATGTTGCATACCTGAAACTAATATAATATTGTATGTTAACTGTAATTCAAATATAAAACAATTATTCAAAACCACAACAACAAAAATTAAAGGCATGTGTATCTAATGACTTCCAAAGAGGAGAATATGGAAGTGGGGGTAGTAACTGTACAGCAGAGAAAGCTGACCAACAAGACCTTGGCCAGGGACTCAAGGTCAATATCAACAGTGATAAGTCATGTTGAGTATACCTACCATTGATATGCTGTGATAAAAAGGGCACTTTACCTTTGTGGTCTTTCTCCCTAAGGCTCTTGACCCCACTCAAATCATGTCAAAGGCATCAGACAAATTCTAATGGAAGGACATTCTGCAAAATACCTGACCAGTTATTCTTCAAAACTGTCATAGATCAACAAAAACAAGGGAAGTATGGGAAAACTGTCACAGTCAAGAGGATCCTAAAGATATATAATCACTAAATGCAATGTCGTATTCTAGTTTGATCCTGACACAGAAAAAAAAAAAAAAAACATTAGGTAAAAACGAAGAAAATGTGAATAAGCCGTGGACTTCAGTTAATAATAATGTATCAATACTAGTTCATTAAGTATGACAAATGTACCATACTAATATAAGATATTAATAATAGAGGAGACTGGGTATAGGGTACTTGAGAACTCTGTATTATTCTAACTACATTTTGTAAATCTAAAGCTATTCTAAAATAAAAAGTTAATTAAATTGAAAAAGAAGAGTCCAAGAAGGGGACTCTAGCTGGTTCCTTTTAACATAACAATACACTTGATGATAAATGATTAACATCCATCTTCCAACAGTTAAGGGCATGTAATGTCTCCTTAACATTTTATAGCATTTTGCTCTAGCTCAATTATCATTTGGATTTTAGTTTACTTCAATACAGGTGGTTTTCTTCGGTTTTACATTTTTTTCGTAAGTGGGCTGTGAACACACAATGGGCTTCAAACCAGAGCATTTGATCTCTCCTGTGCTTACCTTTCCAGGAAGATGTCACAATTGACCCTTCACAGTAATCAAAGGGGACTTCTATTTCTTCCTCTGAAAAATTGCAGCTCTCGGGTGGGGAGAAAAAGGATATGGTTCATCTATCACATCCTTAGTTTAGTTTTGAGAGTGAGAAGAGATGAAAGAAGATGAAAACAGACTTCAGAACATGCAGAAAACTCCTGTCTTTACAAGAGAAGAAAACAGCCTTCAAAACACTACAGAGCAATGTAAGCAATACCTCCAACTGCCAAACAAATCAAAGATCTTTCACAAAAGGACTCTTATGTGACCTGAGATAATAAACCTCTATACAGTTCAGCAGTTGTTTCATAGCTAAAATAGTCAAGCGTTGCCTTCAAACACCCACATTTCTGGTACTTGAAACTGTTCAATATCCATTGTGCTTAAATTATTGCAAACCTATGATATCCTGGATCCTATTCAACTGAAAATCGAAGATGAAGGTACCCTATATTAAGTAGTGTGACGTTCCTTCATAGCAACCTTTTAAATCAAGAGGGAATGAAGATTACATATATGGTCTGTTAAGAACTTCCTAGACTTAAGTGAGAGACTTGCTATTCTGGGCAAGTAGAAACAAAATGAATTTATGATATGTTTTGTTTATTTGTTTTTTTAATTAAGAAGTGTTAAAAAAATTGACAACTTAAATAAAACCTTTGAAAAGAGGCCAACTGTATGGAAACAGTTTCAAAACTGGAGTATGGAGTTCAGGCTACCCAGGAGGAATGAAGACCTGGGTATTAGGCAGGAGCATTAACTTAGAGGGAACATGAGGACAAAGAGGGTGGTGGGAATGGAGATGCTAGGCAGGTGGAGCTCAGTGTCTAGAGCACATGGTGTCTGGTGGCAGGGCTCATGATTATCATAAGAGAGGTAATTGGTAGGATGCAGTCCCTACAGGCAGAGGATGACCTGTGATGGGGTATCTGGGACAGTGGTGAAAAACAGGCATAACTAGTGATAAGGAGAGGACATCAGCTATTAGACTGTTGTGTAGTGGTGTGATTTTAGCGACTGAAGGAAAGTGGAAGGAGCAAGCTATATAATTTCAATGACAATAGCAACCATTACCAACCACCATTATCAACCAGCACCGCCCAAAGAGATCTGCTGAAAGACTACAGAGAGTAAGGCTTTGTACTGAACACATTGTGAGAATCATCTGAGTCGTGAAGTACTAACCTCAATATACAGGTAAGGAAACTGGTATTTGAATTACACCATCTTCCCAAACTCTCTCAGATAGTAAGTGCCAGAGCCAGATTATCAGCAGGCAGATTTATTTGGCTCCAGAACTCTTAAGCACCATGCTTTACTCTAAGGTTCTGGGAGGACAGAGGTCTAGAGAATTGAGGTGATGAGGAAGAAGGTTGTGGTCATAATATCTTTGCATAGCATTTTGTGCTTGCATGATTTTGTACATAAGGAAAATGTGCCCAGACAGTTGAATTGACCTGTGTAAGGTGATAGAGCTTAAAAATCTCCCCACTCTGGGCTGGCCGAATGGCGCATTGGTTAAGCGCTGGTTTTGGGATGCCAGCGGCCCCGGTTCGGATCCCACATGAGGGTCAGTGACACTGCCCTCTACAGCTAACAACAGCTCCACCTGGAGCTGGGCTGTGCGAGCCCCGGTGATGGTGTGGGCTGCAGCCCCTGCTGCAGTGGACTGCCATAGGCTACAATGAGTGGCCCGCAGCCAGCGTGAGCAGCTGGCAGCCAAGCGTGAGCTGCCAATAGCCACGGTGAGCGACATCCAGAGGCCAGCGACTGATCTGCCTCATCCGGGAAGAGCGCAATGACGATACCAACAGTGAAGCAACATCCTCCACAACTAAACTGAAGAACAAAAAGACAGCAACTTGTCTGTTCCCCTTCCCCGATTCCCCAACGCTGTTCCCCTCCGCCAATTCCCCAATAAAATATTTAAAAAAAAAAAATCTCCCCACTCTAGAATTTATAAAGCACTTTCCCTTGGAGGCCCAGCCTCAGAATTAAAATAGAAACCTAGATATATTAGATTCAGTGTTCAAGGGTCTAACAGACCAGCAAGGTTGACATGAATGTTAAGTTACCTTAAAAAAAAAATTACATCTACAAGAATAGATAGGAGAAAGTTTTCAAGACCTTGGATTAGGTAAAAAGTTCTTAGATGCGACTTCAAAAGGGAACCATAGAGTAAAAATAGTTAAATTGGGGCTTTATCAAAAATTTTTTAATCTGTGAAAGACACTTGAAGAGAATGAAAAGACAAGTCATATTTAGAAGAATTTATTCACAGTTCACATGTATCTAGTATGTATCTAGTACATGTATGTAGGACTTGTATCTAGAATATGTAAAGCACTCTCAAAATTCAACATTAAAAAAGAACTTCAGCTTAAAAAAAATGGGCAAAAGATTTGAATAGACACTTCAAAGAAGATATACAAAAGGAAAATGAGCTCAACATCATTGGTCCTTAGAAAAATTAAAGTTAATATCACACTAACACCACAGCACACCTATTTGAATAGTTAAAAGCAAAACAACAAACAATATCACGTCTGGCAAGAATATAGAGTAGCTGAAACTCTCAAACACTGCTGGTGGGAAAGCAAAATGGTACAGAATGCAAAAGGGTATGTATAGCTACTTTGGAACACAGTCTGACTGTTTCTTATAAAGTTAAACATACATTTGCCATATGACCAAGCAATCCCACTCATATTTATGCAGGAGAGATGAAAACTCAGATTCACAAAAACAGCTGCAAGCTAACATTTGAAAGCATTTTATTCAAAACTGCTAAAAAATTGGAAACAATCAGAATGCCCCTCAATTGATAAAAACCATTGTATATATACACATTCAATGCAGTACTCAACAATAAAAAAAAAGATGAACTACCAATATGTGCAACAACATGAATAAATTCCAAATGCATTATGCTAAGCGAAAGAAGCCAAACCCAAATACTACACACTGGATGATTTCATTTCTGTGACATTCTGGAAAAGGCAACACCCCTTCAGTTAGAGAACAGATAATTTACAGGGATTGAAAGAAGAATTGATTATAAAGAGGCAACATGAGGAAATGTTTTTTGTTTGTTTTTTGTTTGTTTGTTTTTGAAGAAACGCTGTATATTGATTGTGGTGGTGGACACAGATTCTATATATTAGTAAAACATAGCACTATACAACAAACCAAAAAATAAATTAGATAAAGTTTACTGTGAATTATATAAATAAGAAAAAAAATTAAAGTAATCATACGTACATAAATATACATATATGTATATATATTTACTTTGCATAATATACTCTGTGTGTGCATGTGTGTATAAAGATGGGGGGAGGGGAGAGAGAGAGAGAGAGAGAGAGAGAGAGAGAGAGAGAGAGAGAGAGAGAAAGAGAGAGAAATTTTGCCAAAAGATGGATCTTATGGAAAAGCCTTTCCCCTATAGAGGACCTTGTACAGAGCAGTCATTCAATAAGCACTTGTTAAGTAGACATGATTAACTTAAAAAAAATAGCAGAATATACAAGTTACCTCAAATTAACTTCATTTCTGAAATATAAATACCAAAATTAAATAATTAATGTCATTCATAATTGTCTTAGTAATGATTCAGATCAAGATCCTGGAACTTTTACCACACTGCATGGCAAACTTGGAAAGTTACATAAAAGCAACAAAGTCAATTCAATGAATTTATTAGCATATTTAACATTTAGGATGGCCAATGATAATGCCTGTTGTCACTTAAAGTTATAAAGTAGCAAGTTAAAAACTGTAACAGTGGAAAAGAAGAGTAAGACTTAATTCTTGTTATGTATGATTATGATTCTCTGGACATATTCAAATTCATCTCTATTAGAAATGATGACTATTCAATATAGAACATTACTTTAGAACAATGTGGGCACAATGAAAGTATATGAAATGAATAATATTTCATATGCTGAGTGCATTTTATATTTTTGTCTAACCCAGATTTCTGTAGAATGATTCATTGCTACTTTGAAAAATAAATTACCTGTAAAGAATACAAATTACAGTCATTATCATGATTTGTTTTAAAAATAGGGTATTACAGCTTAAGTTAATTTCATGTGAAAGAAATCAACTGCACTTAAAAAGCAAAAGAAACCATTGAGAAAACAATTTGTGATGTTAGTGAATATATTTCACTTCTGAATACAGAAAATGTCAAATGAAATTTTCTTCATAAAGTATAAACTTTTATGAGATTATTTCAATTTTAAAAATAACCAGGGTTGTTAGTAAAAAAGTATAGTAGTATTTATTGACGTGCACTGAGTTGAAAAAATAAAATATTATAGTGAAATGAAAAGCACATACATTTGATTCAATTTCAAGATGATTGCATATTGCTCAAGCTTACTCTTACTTAGTAGAAAGCAAGAATCAGATTAATAATGGAGTCACTCCCCAATCTCATAAAGTAAAGCAGAAAATAAAATTTAAGAAAAGAAAAAATTCTTACTTTGCAATGATCTATCCCAATTTTAATTTAGCCTTAACACTTAAAAATGATATTATTTTAAAACTATCCTATGCAATCTCACATTTGAATATTTGTGTTGCTATTTCAGTAAATTCTACGACATTCGTCTTAGCAATGTTGTTGTTTTTGATATATCTTCTCAGGCAAGTGAAAAAAACAAACAAAATAAACAAATAGGGCTACATCAACTAAAAAGTTTTTGCACAGCAAAGGAAGCCATCAACAAAATAAAAAGACAACCTACTGAATGGGAAAAGATATTCAACAACGATACAAGGGACTACTATCCAAAACTTATAAAGAGCTCATACAACTCAACACACACACAAAAAAAAATTATTAAAAATGGGCAGAGGACCTGAATAGACATTTCTCCGAAGAGGACATACAGATGGCCAACAGATATATAAAAAGATTCTCAATATCACTAATCGTCAGAGAAATGCAAATAAAAACCACAATGAGATATCACCTCACATCTGTCAGAACAGCCATGGTCAATAAATCAACAATCAAGTGTTAGTGAGGATATGGACAAAAGAGGACCCTTGTACACTGTTGGTGCGATTACAAACTGGTACAGCCACTATGGAAAATAACTTGGAGATTCCTCAAAAATTTAAAAAGAGAATCTACTTTATAACCCAGCAATCCCACTTCTGGGTATTTATCTGAAGAAATTCAAGAAAATTAGAAGAGATATATGCACCCTGATGTTCACTGTAGCACTATTTACAATGGCCAAGATATGGAAGCAGCCTAAGTGCCCATCAATAGACAATTGACTAAAGAAGATGTGGTACATATATACAATAGAATATTACTTGGACATAAGGAAGAATGAAATCTTACCATTTGCAACAACATGAATAGGCCTAGAGGGAATTATGCTAAGTGAAATAAGTCAGCCAGAGAAAGACAAATACCATATGATCTCACTTATATGAGGAATCTGAAGAACAAAATAAATAAACAAAGAAAGAAACAGACTCAGATACAGAGAACAAACTGATGGCTGACAGAAGAATGGGGGTTAGAGGCTGGGTGAAAAAGGTGAAGGGATTAAGAGATACAAATTGGTAGTTACAAAATACTCATGGGCTACAGCACAGGGAATATAGTCATAGTCAATAATATTGTATGTAATAACTATGTACAGTGCCAAGTGGGTACTAGACTAGTCAGGGGGATCACTTCTTAAATTACATAAATGTCTAACCACTATGCTATATCCCTGAAATTAATATAAAATAATATCAAATGTCAACTATAATTGAAAAATTTAAAAAGAGGGAAAAAGTTGAAAGGGAAAAAAAGATTTAATTTTCCAGATATAAAACAAATAAGTCACGGCGATGTAACATACAGCCTAGGAAATAGTCAATAATATTGTGATAGTGTGGTATGGTGTCAGATGGTTGCTGCACTTATCATGGTAATCAATTTTTAGTGATATAAATGCTGAATAACTATAGTGTACACCTGAGATTAATATAATATTGTATGTTAGCTATATCTTTTTTTTTTTTAAAGATTTTATTGGGGAATTGGCGGAGGGGAACAGCATTGGGGAATAGGGGAAAGGGAACAGACAAGTTGCTGTCTTTTTGTTCTTCAGTTTAGTTGCGGAGGATGTTGCTTCACTGTTGGTATCGTCACTGCGCTCTTCCCGGATGAGGCAGATCGGTCGCTGGCCTCTGGATATCACTCACCGTGGCTATTGGCAGCTCACTCTTGACTGCCAGCCGCTCATGCTGGCTGCAGGCCACTCACTGTAGCCTATGACAGCCCACTACAGCAGGGGCTGCAGCCCACACCATCACCGGGGCTCGCACAGCCCAGCTCCAGGTGGAGCTGTTGTTAACTGTAGAGGGCAGTGTCACTGGCCCTCATGTGGGATCCGAACCGGGGCCGCTGGCATCCCAAAACCAGCACTTAACCAATGCGCCACTCGGCCGGCCCAGTATATCTTAATAAAAATCTTCAAAAAAAGAAAAAAGGAAATCCAGTTATGCAGCTATCCCTGTTTCTTGATAGCACCCAAACCAGGAAGTGTTTCTGCTTTAGAATTCATCGGTACAAACCCAAACCCTGTAAGAAGCTCCCAACACTCCCTTACTGAGATGCTTTCATGACTACACGTGAAGGCATTCTCAGAGCCTGCTGCCCAAGCTAAGTAAACCAAGCTTCATGACTGTTGGTGTTCCTGGTGGCCTTTAGCTGTTTCTGGGCTTGTGATTGACGTGCTGGTGGTGGAGGTGGTGGGGATAGAGATGGCGGTGTGTGGGTAAGGTTTTCCCTCTAATAGCATCTAGATCCCAGGAAACTAAAAAGAAATGTTCTTTTATACATATTACAACAATATTATAATAAATCCTATTACGGCCAGCACAGTAGAGGCAACAAGTGAAGTAAAAAGAAAGTATATTAGAAGTCCGGAGCTATAGGTTTCGAGTCTTGGTTTATCTGAAACTAATCACTCTGCCTGTCAGGACCCTTTTTAATTCATCTACAAAATGAAGGCATTTACTGGATTAACTAACTCCCAAAGTGACTTCTCACATTACATAGCTTTGTGTGCCTGCTCTTTCTACATTATCAGAGTCAGAGGCCTAGACGGGATCATATGTAGTCTAGGTCCGCAGACTGTTTTGGTAAATAAAGTTTTATTGGAACATAGCCACATTTGTTTCCATGTTTTTTGTGGCTGCTTTCACATTGCAATTACAGCTAAGTGGTGCAACAGAAACTGTGTGGCCCACAAAGCCTAAAATATTTATTGTTTATCCTTTGCAGAAAAAATTGCTGACCCCTGGTCTAGGCAAATGTTACATAGGAATTTGACACGATTAACACATATTTCATTAGCAGAAAGTACACCTCACAAAGTAAATGTTTTAGTCTATTTTGTGTATTAGTGTATAATAAAGTACCTGTAACAGTGCCTAGTACCTAGTAGATGCTGAACAAATATTTATTAAATGAATGAGTGCATGAGAGTGAAAGAATGAATGAATGAATTGCAGCCTTTGTAAGCCTGAACTATTTATTAATCAGTACCCTTCTTGCTGTGGCATGGATTCTATTTACTGTGGAATTTAAAATATATGCTGATGGGGGGAAGTCTAGATATAATTTCCATTTACAGCATTGTCATCTAGCTTGCTCAACTATATATAGTTCCAATTGCACAACAGGGCTTAGCATGAAGTGAATTTTAGCATGAATTTCAAATACAGAGCAAAGACAAGCATGGGTTAATAATATTAGATCCCCATATTTCTGTAAAAACACTCCTTTTTTGGTTCAGAATAGAATCAAATAAAAATGTGAAAGATTCTCCAAATATTATCACTTTAGTACTAGTATCCTGTTTTCAGATTTCTAAAAGTGAGATTTGCTAATCTTTCTTTTGTTATATGTAACTCACAGAACAAAAGTCACCAGCAGTACTCTCAAAGTCAAAAACTTAGGTTTATATAGCTTTGGGTTTTTTTTGTTTTTTATATGCTGTCATTTCCAGTAAACTTACTTTCAGAAAAATGTATTATCTTTTTTTTTACTTGATAAAGAAAATTGTATCCATTGTATTGCATATAGGTTTCTGTATAGCTTTATGAATTTATTTATTTCCTTTGTTTGTTTTGCATGTCATCAAAGATGGTGGTGATGATAAATAGCTACTGACTAAAAAGTACAGCCTTTAGAATTACAGACCTGATTCAAATTCCCAGCACTATAAACTCACTAGCTCTGCAGCTCTAGGTAAGTTACTTACCTTCACTATGTCTCAGTTTCCTAATTTTTAAATGTGGATAATAAAATTTACTTTATATAATGGTTCAACACAATAAATCAGATGACTAACAGCATTCCCTGCACATAGTCTGCACTCAAAAGTGACAGCGATTATATCTATCTTGATTGTCTTACATATTTAAATGATATTGTTTTCACATATTACATAATTATATTGCAGCATTTATAGCATGTCTATGAGAGCATTGATTGCAAACAGGAAAAACAATTAGAATATTGTCTGAATTGAGTCATTTTTACTTGAGTTTAGTTTTAATCTTCTGTAGGGTCAGCAACATCCAAAACATTTTTCCAACTATGAGTCTATTTTTTCATTGAAAAGAAAATCTGTTGCATTGTTTGACCAGTATTCTTCTCTAATAATAATATCAGAGAAATTTGCTGTTCCTCACTTTCAAAGAGGTCATACAGGGTCAGCACTGCTTCAGGAACTTTCCTAACTAAAGGCACTCATTTCCAGTTGGGTACAGAGTGGATGCTATGAAAGTGCTTACATGAGGACACAGCAAAATGCATCAATTGCTATCATTGAAGAGTACAGAAAATTCCTTTTATTTAAAAAACATTCTATAAAATTCTGAGTTTGTAGACAATGCTATTCAGAAGATAAGTCTCCTTATCTGTATAAACACCATCATCGTCTTGAAATTATAAGCCATTTTATTTTGAAATTTCATACCCAAATTATCTGAGTGCCTACTATGGGTACAAGGTTGCACTAAGTGCAGTGGTAGCTATAAGAATGAATAATGTAAACTTCTGGAAGGCTAGCTCTCTTTTCCTGTCTGTTTCTACTCCTTTTTAAATACTGGATCCAGCTTGATTGCCACAAATATTACACAGAGCTTGCATATTGTTTTATATTTTAAATAAGTCTATAAGTATCCTTGGGTATGCCTCTGCAATTACCTCAAAGACATTTGATGATGTTAGCTTATTGATTTGAGTCTCTTGGGAGACCTGAAAGAGAGTCTAAAAAGAACTTAAAGCTCTACTCTGAATTCAGGAAGCATGCCCAATACTACTTCCTGTGCCCAAAGTATGTTCCTTCTGACCCACTCTATTGGCCAATGTTGTTTAGAAGAATTACAATCACAGGCAATGCAGAAGAATTTGCTAGGTACCAAAAGAAACTTTAAGAATATTACAGAATCATAGAATTTTTAGGAAAACGAATAATCCATATTGAATTTTCCAGGTACCTAAAATTTACCTTGAATTCTGGAAGGAACACAAAACTTCTTCCTTCTCCCACCCTCCTGAACCCACCAATAAACTCTGAACCTGAGAGAAACATTAATAGTGAGCAAGGTTAAAAGCAATAACATTACTGGACTAAAGTACTGATGCCAAGTATTTACATTTTATTTGTTAAAAGGGAAGACATTTAAATCATTTTTTTTTTTTAGCTGAGCCATCCTGCCACCTGTTGGCAGCTCAGAGGCAGCTCAGCTTGGGCCGGGAATCAAACCGGCAACCCTGTTGCTCAGAGTTTGCACTCTTGAGGGAGCTCTTAACCAACTGAGCCACTCGGCCAGCCCTTTAAATCAAGCAGCCCATTCCCCTGGGATTTGCCCTAACTTTGGACTCATTGATTCTCTCTTTTCAAAATTGTTTAGATAGTCCTGGGTCTACTGTCTACTCAGAGAAGGCTCCATCTTCCCAAGGTGTTCAGACCAGCTACTGAGGCCTTAGGAAGAAATATTCCTATGTTTAAAGACATTTTCCTTGGAATTTTCGCCTTGATTGTTCTCACCATCAGAGTGAAAAAATCAAAAGGACTGAGCTCAAGGTATAGGCATTGGAGAAAATACACAAGTCTTCTGAAGACCTCAGTGTTTGTTTTTTTTGTCTTAAAAGTGTTGAATTTATTAGATGAGGCCCAACCACATTATGGTTATGTAAAAAAGTCCCATATTTTTATATAACCTAATAAAAATTAGACAGCTTTAACAGCTGCCCCATCCAAAAGAAACATATGTTCATTAACAATGAAAGAAAATAAATCAATAAATATTTATTAATATCTCTGAAAGAAGCAGCAAAGGGAAACGACATTCAAAACACACAGCAATGATTTTAAGTGCAGTCTCTCAATCTTTTTTCATTAGCTAACATAATATCATAGCTACCCCACACTCTCTGATCTCCAGCTTCTAGGCACATATATTTAAAATTTCCAAAAACTCTCAAAACTCAGCTCTCGCTGGTTCTCTTTTTCTCTCTCCTCCCCACACCCAATTCTTTTACTTTCCAGAAATAGTCTGTTATGAACTGCATATTTGTGTCTACCCAAAATTCATTTGTTAAAATCCTAACCCTCAGTGAGATGGTAATTAGGAGGCAGGGCTTTTGGGAAGTGATTAGGCCATGAGGGTCATGAATGGAATGAGTGCTGTTATAAGAGGCTGCAGAAGCCAGAGTTCTGCTCTTCTACCATGTAGGGATGCAGCCAGAACTGCTGCTTATGAAACAAGCAGCAGATTCTAACCGGACACCACATCAGTTGGCGTTTTAATCTTGGACTTCCCAGCCTTCAGAACTGTGAGAAATACTCTATATTGTTTATAAACCACCCAAATTATGGTATTTTGTTTATAAAAGCCAAAACTGACAAAGACATAGTCTTTGCTCCCCAATTGTCTCTTTATCATTTACAATTTGTCTTTTTTACCTTTACCAGTTTCCTGCTTCATCTAATACTCTAATCAGCATATGAAAGGTCTCAGACCCCAGCTGATACATGCAGAAGGCAAGGAAATGGTGGGAAGTTCTTAAAATCCAAATGTTAACTGTTTTAAAAATCTTCATTATGTCAAGATTTTTTAAATTCCCGATATTATTGTTAAGTCTGGGAGTAAGCAGTTTTGCCACAGGCATATAGCTTTGAAATTCTATTAAAATCCACCCAACTTACCACCAGACCTCAACTTCATCCATCATCCACTTCTCTCCACAGTTCGTGGACAGCAGAAATATAGAACTGCTTACAATTTCTAAACATATCATGCATTTTCTGATTTCCATGCTATCACATGCTATTTCTTTGGCTTTATAAGCTCTCCTCTCTCATTTGTCTTGGTGGCTATCCATGCATAATTTAACACCCTGCTCAAATATCACTCTCTGAGACCTTCACCAGCCCCCATAGCCAAGTTTCATTCTCTTTGCTGGTTCCATTACACTGTGTGCATACCACAGACAATGCTTTTGATATTATATCAGAACTTTGCTTTGTAAGTCTGTCTAATCAAATGGAATTACTTAAGGGCTTGAATCAATATATCTCTGCATTCCCAATTTTATTAATCCAGACTTTTGACTACAAGAGACAGAAATTCAGGTATAATAGAGAAACTACTAGAAAACTGTGGTTTACTAACTGAAACATACTGTGATCTCAGATTAGCAACTCCAAAGGAAATCAAAGCTTTCTTCTCAAACATCCAAAAATTGATCCCCTATGAGTCATAGACTCATCTACAACTATATCACTAAGACAGGTTAGTTAGTTTAATATCAGGCAGTCAGGAATTCCCTGGTAGACTGAGAAAAGATAAGAAAACTGGTTATTTCTTAAACTAGCCATTCCTTTCAAAATTATAGGGTAACTCCCTCATGCTGGAACAGACATGAGTCATGCCCCAGAGCGACAAAGCCAGTTTGGAAGACATTATGAAAGGCCTCCCCAAGGCTGAGCAACAGAATAAACCTGATAAAACCCTTAATAACAGACACCAGTATTTCAGCATTCCCCCTTCCAGGCAGAAAAAAAGTATAAAACTCAAGCCTTTTACCCAAGCTATGGGCAACCCAGTCAGGACCTTCTCTTGTTTTGAGAGCTGTTATTTTCTACTCTAATAAACTATCCTCTGCTGTAAACTTTACCTCTCTGGTCTGTGTCCCCATTCTTCGACTTCATGAGACTACCATCCCGGCACAAAAGAAATATCCTATATCATCACTATGCCAAGTATTATGATTAGGTCAATCTAAGTCAAATGCCTACCACTGTAAGCTCAAAGACCACTGGCTTCATAACCATTGCCCAACTAGGACCAAAAGATGAGAAGGGAGGAGTTGTGCAAAGACAGCATGCTGATACTAAGAGAAAGAGCTGATATGACTGCGTGATGGCAGCTGAAAACTAGAGCCACAACAACTTGCTACTCAAACTTAGCACAGCATTTGGCACTTGATAGGTGCTACATAAATATTGAATTAATTAATAAACTCTATTTGTTCTCCTAGCTCTGGTAATTCTCTCTGGATCTATCAACAGGTTTATCAACACATTGCATTTCCAAAGACAATTACCTACAATAATTCACTCAAATCTCACATTAAATTCTGATATTTCATAAACTAACCTGTTTCTCAAATATTTCCCAACTTACAACTTTTGAAATCTAATAGTAATGCCACTTAAAAAATAATTTAGAAATACTATAAATGATCAATAGGCCTTCTCAAGGTTTAAACACACACAAATACACCACACTAACATTATATTTATATTTATGCAGACACATTTATGTTTACACACACACATATATACACACGTATAAAAAGAAAGCATTTTCATATCAGAGAAACAAGTTTTAAGTAGAATCACCAAGCTATAAACTTGATGAAGTTTATTTTTACAATCTGCCTTACAACTACTTACTAAAAATGTTCCTGCATTGTATTCCATACACATAACAAACAGATGTTTTATCAGGTAAAACCTAAGTTTAAAGAATAGGTTCCCCCCGTTTGGGATGTTTTAGGCACTATTTTGTCTAAAGATAAAGAAATAAATGAGATAAAAACAAAATAAAAATGAATAATAGATAAGAGAGTAACAGTAAGCTTTCATGGCCCTTTTTCAGGAAGTCAATTTAGATCAGTTTTTCATTATTAAAGAACACTAGTTTTAGCAATCAAGTTGCAAAAGTAATTTTGAAGGTGAAATCTTCAAACTGTAATAAAAACTGTAATAAAAATCAGCCATGTTCTTTAACTTTGCCACTGTAAAATAAGCCATTAGCCTTAAAATATCCTTTCACTTTTAATAAACACCCAGGATTGATATATAATCAGTGCAAATACAAGCATAATCCCTTACAATAACATTTTAGTTTTTCATGCTCCTTTCATTACCTCTTATCCTTGCAGTTATTCTCAGCAGCATCAGAAACCCAGAAATTGTATAGAGTAGATATTTTGTCCAAACTTGTCAAAAATAAGCAACAGACATAGTTATATACAAATAAAGCCATTACTAAATCTGCAGGAGCCAAATGAACTATACAAGGTGTTAATTAATTTTGCACTTCTAACATTTCAGTCATCGTTTCTTGGAAGTGGAAACCTACACGAAGAAAAGAAATGTAGCTACATGTAGCTATTAGGTACAAAAATAAATATTCTTAATATATAAATTCAAAACTTCTTTTGAATAACATTTGTATTTTCCACTAGCATCTGGCACCTTTTTCAATAAACTTCAGTATTTGTGACAGCCTTTCTTTCAGAAACGTGAAAGCTTCCTTGCCGTGAGCATTTCAAATGTTCAAAATACCAACTGTGATTCAAATGACTTATAAGGTCATCATCCAAGAAAAGCCATGTATACTGAATTTCCAACTAGCCAAACAAACTAAAAATATAAGGACAGATGAGTGTGTGTGTGTGCATGTGCGTATATGTGTCCACGCACATGCATGTACTTGGAAAAATAGCTTCTAGAATAGATGAGACAAAGCAGTAATACATAAGTGAAACGTAGAATATAAAAAGGGAATCTTAGTGCCTAGATATTTCTTTAGCTTTCCATAACATCCTGCAGCTGTTACACATAATAAGTACACAATAATAATTTGTTTAAATTGATTTAACAATATAAGTAAATTTGGGTCAGTATAGATAGTAATACTGTAACTAAAATCTCTTTTCAGAAAAGGATAACTTGATATGCTTTTATTTGGATCCCCACCCTCCGCATGGCTTGTGCTGCGTTGCCAGGGGAATGCCCGGTGGGCGTGCTCTGGCTCCAACAGGCTGCTCACTGAGACATGGAAGTGCACAAGCCGCCTCAGTCCCGGCTCTCCGCACTGTGCTTGCAGAGTTGCTAGGCTGGTGACTGGTTGTCGGGCTGCTCAGACTGATCTGTGAGTGGCTGATTGAGACAGGCTGAGACTGGGAGTTTTCCTGGGAGTGTTGGGCCGTGAGCTGTGTGCCTGCGTGATCCAGCCAGGGCTCTCCTGGTGATCAATCTAATACATCAAAGCAATCTCAGAGCGACAGCCAGAATGGGGGAAACAAAGACACATGTCACAAGTAAAAGATCAGAAGAAACCTCTAGAAATGGAACTAAATGAAACAGAGGGATCCAACCTTTCAGAGACAGAGTTTAGAACACTGATAATAAGAATGTTTAATAAACTTAGTGAGGACATAAGGAAAGATAGAGAAATTATAAAAAATAACCAGTTAGAACTAAAGAATACAATAACTAAAATGGAGAACACACTCGAAGGAATCACCAGTAGAGTAGATGAAGCAGAGGAGTGGATCAGCAATTTGGAAGACAAAATAGCAGAAATCACCCAGTTGGCACAACAAAAAGACCAAAGAATAAAAAACAGTGAAAATAGTTTAAGAGCCCTATGGGACAAGATGAAGCGCAACAACTCTCAAATCATAGGAATACCAGAAGGAGTCGACGAGAAGAAGCAAGGGGTCAAGAATGTATTTGAAAAAAGTATGATTGAAAACTTCCCTACCCTGGTGAAGGAAATCAACATACATGCCCAGGAAGTGCAAAGGGTTCCAAACAAGCTGAACCCAAACAGGTCCACACCAAGACACATCATAGTTAAAATGGCAAATGTTAAAGACAGAGACAGAATCCTAGAGGCAGCAAGAGAAAGACACCAGGTTACATACAAAGGAACTCCTGTTAGACTAACAGCTGACTTGTCTACAGAAACTCTGCAGGCCAAAAGGGAGTGGCAGGAGATATTCAAAGTGACACAAAATGAAGGCCTACAACCAAGATTGCTCTGCCCAGCATGGCTATCACTTAAAATTGAAGGAAAAATAAAGAGCTTCTCAGAAAAGAATAAGCTTAAGGAATTCATTACCACCAAGCCAGCATTGCAGGAAATGTTAAAATGGCTTTTTTAAACAAAAGAAAGGGGTAAACAAGGTAATCCAGGAAGACCAGGAATACAAATAACAAAATGGCAATACATTTGCACCTATCAATAATCATTTTAAATGTGAATGGGCTAAATGCTCCAATCAAAAGACAGAGAGTGGCTGAGTGGATAAGAAAATAGGACACATGTATATGCTGTTTACAGACGGAATAAGATACTGCATGCAAATGGAAATGAGAAAAAAAAAAGCTGGAGTACCAATACTTATTTTGGACAAGATAGACTTTAAAATGATGACAATAAAAGGGCACTATAACCCTAATAAACATCTATGCACCCAACATAGGAACTCCTAATTACATATAACAGATTTTGACAGACATAAAGACAGAGATCAATAGTAACACTATCATAGTATGGGACTTCAACACCATTGTCACCAATGGACATACCCTTTAGACAGGAAATCAACGCAGAAAGAGGGGCCTTAAATGACACTTTAGACCAACTGGACTTCGTTGATATTTTTGGAGCATTTCACCCTGAAAAAAAAGAGTGTACATTCTCCTCAAGTACAAATGGGACATTTTCTAAGATAGACCACGTTAGGCCACAAAACAAGTCTCAGTAAATTTAAGAAGATTGAAGTCATATCAAGCAGATATAAAGGAAAAACTGATGGTTGCTGGCTGGGAGGGAGTAGGGAAGAGGGAGAGGGGGAAGGTTTTGGGTAGCGTAGGTGGGTGAGTACAATGTTGCCGCAGGGATATGGGGGCAGTTCTGGGAATGCAATTGATAATGTTGTGAAGAGACTATTATGTTAAGTGAAATAAGTCAGTCGGAAAAAGACAAATACCGTATGATCTCACTTATATGTGAAATCTGAAAAACTGAATGTTAAACAGACTCACTCATAGATGTAGAGGAAAAACTGAGGGTTGCTAGATGGGAGTGGGGTGGGGAGAAGGGAGAAGGGAAAGGGATTAGACAGCATAAATAGACAACTACAATATTGCCACAGGGATATGAAACACAGTTTGGGGAATATAATAATGTTGGAAAGGAGTCAAAGGAATTGTAATAGATATGTATGATATGGGGCGGGGAGTGGGGTGGCGAACTGGGGGAGGGAGTTTGTCACTTTGGGGGGCAAAGAGTGTAACTATTGCATTGTGTTGTACACCTGAAACTAATAAAAAAAATAAAAATAAAAAAATAAATTTAAAAAAAACATTGCACTCCATTTGCAATAATGTACAATGTATCTTTCAGAGAAAAGCACACACAAATATTGGTGTGGCTTATTAAAAACAATAATGACAGGACCATTATAAATTTATATTTTTTTCCAAGAGAGAAGAAAAATAGTTACCTATAAGTTTAGAATTAGAAAGAACCTCAAGCTTTTGAAGACAAGTTTGATCAAAGAAGCAAGATGGGTCTCTCCCTTGACAGGGCCAAATGGGGGAGGGCTTTATCATTGGGGAAATTGGTGTTCTTAAACAAAGAGGTAAAAAGCAATGTTCAGTGGTTCCGAAGACCATGTGGACAGTGCTGAGCAGAGGAAGCAGTGCAGCAGAAAGTGTAATAGGAGAGAACATCCCAGAGCAAGATGCCATCAGCTTAGGTCAGAACTCAAGGCAGCTGATTCACAAGATTCCAGGAAACCACCTGAGGTCTCAGAGCTTTGAGAGCCTGTAGGTGTTATGCCAAGGGGCGTGCACAGAGGCCCTTCTCCTACTCTGTAAGATTGATGAAAACCCTCTGGAAAAGCTTAAAACAGAATACGATCTTTTCTTTTGTGTTCCCCAGTGCCTAGTAAACATGTAATCACTGTGGTAAACCAAAAGGAGCTTTCTATAGAGACAGTGCCTTTAAAGTATAATTGTTTATATTGCACATTTTTGCCACCTTTTCTAGGGTGAAACAGCTTTATAACTGCTATGTCCTAGTTCTGTTTTTTTCCCACCAGGTAGGTGTCTAGGCAGCATGTCTGCTATGAGAATGGGAAGTGTCTCCATCCAGATAGGTGACTTCAGTATCTTCATTATTTAATATAATCTAATTTATTTTAATTGACTTATTCATTCATTTTAATATTTACTAGGTTTTTAAATATATATATATCTCAAGTGAATACGATCCTACCATCCAGACAGTGACAGAGAAAATTCGAGCAGTAGATGAAGGGATAAAATGAAATTATAAACTTTGCTCCTTCTCTCAATTCTCTCTCACCGATGGAACCATTGTTAACAGCTTACTGTGTTTGTATTCAGACCATCTTCACCCAGAACAACAACAGCAAAAAGAACATGTTGCATGTTGCACATGTAACTAGGTTCTTTGTCATGTAACTAGGTTCTTTGTCTAGGGAATACCAACTTGCTCATCAGTTCCTTAAAGTCTGTATGTACACCCTCAACTAGAAACTCCAAATACAAGCATCCCAAGGCTTCAACGTACAATACAACAATCCTAAATTATCCATGTCCTTGAAAATTTGGTTAAACAAAGTGATATTTATTTGGAGGAGGTAAAATGTATTATAATTTTTATGCAATCTTAATTTCTATGCTTCCATCAAGAAAAACATGATGTGACTACAGATTTGAACATATTTATTGCCTTAACCATTCACTAAATCATTTTCATTTGGTTGTGTTGTAATCTTGTGAGGCTAACATTTATCTTCATGCTGAAGAAAATAGTTATTTTATTTTATCTATCTTATTTTTATTAAAATATTGTTTTAGACACTATCCACCAAATCACTAATTTCCTATATACAGAACTAAGTGAGAAATATTATTTTCTGACTTGTTGCTGGAAAAAGAATGACTTCCCATAAGCAAGGGATACACATCCTTTTGTCTGATAACAAGAATTGTGTCACTGACAATATCTTTCCAAAGTTACTGAGGTAAATTTAACTCTAAAACTGAAAGCTAAATTTAAAGATAATTTACAACAACCTGCTAAATCCTCATTGCTTGCATATGCATGTTCTTTTTTCTTTCGACTTGACTTCCTATTTTATTTTATGCTTTCTCTGTACTTGCCTTTTATTTTACTTTTGCACTAACACTATTTTATGTATATTCTTATTGAAAATGTCTTTAATTCCTCCATAAAATGTATAAATAAGTAAAAAATAAAGCTATAAAATTCTAAAGATAAGTAGACACAGATAAATAAGTGATGAAAACATTGTTTTCCCATTGAAGTGTGTTCTGAGCTTTCTGTTTTCTTGTTTGCATCTGCCAATTCCCTACCTTCTTACTGAAATGGAAACAAACTAAAAATCCTCAAACTGAGAAAATAAGTTTTTACCCCATAAAAGTAGCCCTGCTCAGAGTTTACCTATTCTACCTTGATAAATAAAATATACACCCCAAGAATGCAAAGCTCTTGAAAAAGCCAAGGAAACACTTGTCAATTCAGCAAGGTGATTAGATCAGGCCAAAAGAGCTAACAAAATGAAGTATAAGGGTAGGGTGCTGGAGCCAAGCCAAGCAGTTGAGTAAACCAGGGGATTAGGTCAGGACAGAGATCAGGGAGAGGAAAACCAGGCATTGTTATGAGTAACAGGAAATAAGAGAGGAGAACTAGAACTAGGAAAATCTATCCAGTTAAAAAATACAAGCAGTTATAGCCAAAATTAACTTAATTACAAAGCTTTAAGTTAGAAGCCAATTTCTAATCATGTAAAGTAGCATAGCATAAATGAAAAGGCAGACATGGGTTGGTTTTGCCACTCTGCCACTTACTAGATGAGTGGCAGTGAATCTTTCTGTCTCTATGGTCTCATCTTATTTGTAAATAAAAAATTTTAAAACATTATTTGCAAATAATAATAATACATATTCTACACGTTCTATAAAGATTTCACCGGGGGTGCCAAAAAAAAATGCATACACATGACTTGTATTTACCTTTTGTTATTGGTATATATTTAGTATTACAATTTTAATACAGTTTTTTCCATTCTTAAAATGTGTATACATTCTTTTGGCAACCTCTGTATATAAATATGTCATACATAGGTGTATGTATGTGTATTTATTAATTTCTTTTTATTTAGGACACAGCCAAAGATAATTTTTGTTGCTTCTTCTTACCCCTAGGAGTATTACAAGTCTTGGATTTGCAGTAGAAAATTAGAAGTGCTTGCTTTAAACTGGGGTAAGGCAGTAGAAATGAGAACAACACAACTGGATATTGTTGAATCTACTGGCTGTCTTTTGGAGTTATTTTACTGGCCATTCTACAATTCCCTTTGTTAGTAAATGTTTATTTAGCTTACACTAACTATATTAAAACACAATTAATACCCCTGACAATGAAGGCTTTACTTTTCATATGCTAGAAAAAATAGAGAAGGAAAACTTGTGCTTGATATAATTTAACAAAATAAACATCCCCCCAAATATTTTCTTTTGATGTTGTTCAAACTGACCCCTTGAAAAAATTATCAAAACTTATGCCAACTATTAGGCTGGGGTTCTGTGCAGTTGGGACTAAGGCAACAGAATTACCAAGACCTAAAAAAGCAAAACCAAAAGAGTGTGGAAAGGATTTTAAATGAATCCAGAATCCTAGGAGGTCCTGAGGCAAATATGAAAGACTTGAATAAGAGTCAGAGGTCAAAGAGCAATCTAAATGCTGATAGGTCTGAACATGTGTGTTGAGTTGATCTCCTACACTCATGGTTGTTAAAAGTTGCTTTTATGTGTAGATATATCTCTGGTTGAGTGAGTGTTGATTTAGCTAAAATAATTGAGTTAAAATAAAAAGGTTATAAAACAAATGTCACAGACAAATACGATTTTATGAATGAAGACTCAATACACGTAGGCTTTAAATACCATTTCCTCTTAAAAGTAACAAGGACTTTTTGGAGAAATCTGATTCCAGACGTGGGCAAGGAAATATATAAAATGAACATAGAATATATAGTTATACCTGAAATTAAGAAAGCTATAAAATCAAAAGTGCAAATCAAAAGAACTCCGAAGTAGGCTCCCATTGGCAGAAGATATGAAAATTTGTACAGCATTAGGATATGAATGGCAGTGAATAGACAAACATCAAATATATATGCATATAATGAATTTTTAAAAGAAAATCTCTCATATGTTACTGCCAGATAATGCTAGAAAATAACCTCATTATTTTAGAAAGTGGCAAATAAAGGGGAAATAATTAAGTATTATCATATGGAATCTTAATCAAATAGTAGCTGAGGGGAGGCTTTTTTTTTTTTTACAAAAATATTTCAGTTAAAAAATGGGGAAAGGACAACAAAATATCATCCCGTTGCAACCAGTATGCATTGATGGATCTACGACATGACAACAATGGCCACTAACATCACAAAAAGAGAGACAACCAACCATGTTTTACGTTTTGATAGAAGTACACACCACCACATATGAAGTTGTCTTACCAAAAAAAGAAAAGAAAAAAAAAAAATCAGACCTGAATTTGGCCAGTCTGTAGATCTAATTACTAATTTAGAGAAAATTTGAATGGTAACGAAATGTTTTAAACACACCACAGGAATGCAATCCACAAAAGCCAAACTGTGGGAAATTCTATAGGAAAATAACTTGATGTCTTCAACAAATAAATTGGTGGAAATAAAGAGTTTTATGTCTTTAAAAAGACATAAAATATACAACCAATTCAGTTTATGAACATTATTTCAACTTGATTGAAGCAAACTATATAAAAAAAAAGGGTAATCGAAGAAATTAGAATAGTGACTATTTCTTCATGATTTTAAGAAAAATTTTAGTTGTGGTTATACTATTTTTTCTAAAAGTAGAGCTTATCTTTTAGAGATGTATATTGAAATATTTATATAAAACGATATGATGTCTGGAATTTGTTTCAAAATACTTCAGGGGTAAGAAGGAAATGGTTGTGAGTGAGATAAAATAGGATTGGTCATGAATTCAAAATGGTTGAAACTGAGTGATGGCTACATGAGAGTTAATGATACTATACTGCTTTTGCAAAGGTTTGAAATTTTCCACAATGAAAAGTTAAAATTGAGAAGAATTGACAGAAAATATTGTATTGGAGCAATCACAAATCAAGTAAAACTTGAAAATTAAACTCCTGAAAATAGTTATTTTGCTGTAATATGTTATCTGTGTAATTATTTTTTACCCATAAGATACCTTTAAAAACTTAGAACAACAAAACTGGATAAAGTATATTTTAAAAAATTAAATAAATATATAAATATTTGTAGCATTTATTCTAGTTTCCTACACATTCAATTTTTCTTTTTTTGTTTGTTTCTTTTTTTTTTTTTACTCTCAGTTCACATTAATTGGATACTAGAAAGAGACAATCAAAAGAATTCAGAGTGGCACTGTGATCTAAGCATATTGGCCTCTTGGTGAAAAGAATTAAGTAAAAGAAACATTAAAAAAATTATTTTCTTGGCAGGTCATTACTTGAAAAAAAGAGACTAATCAGGAATAATGGCAAGAAACCAAGAACTCTGAAGAGTAAGTGTTAAAGGAGGTCTGAGATAAAACTGAAATAACTTTAGTAATTTATGTAGATGATACAATGAGGCTAAGAATAGGGAATGTGTATGTAATAGAGTCAGGTTAATTAGAAAGAGGAAAATGACTTCAGGAGAGCACACTGAGTTCAAAATTGAAAGCAAAACCAAAGAAAGTAGAAATACAGACACTTTAGGAGGAGAAATTCTGAGAAAAGAAATTAAATGGTGAGGTGCTGAAATTTTTGAAAGGTGAGGAAAAGAAAAATGCCAAGCTGTCCTGCAAATACAAAGGTTTGAAGGATTGGTCATGGGCAGACAGCACCTGTTTCTGAATTCTTGAGGAAGGGGGTGAGTGGGTTGGGGGGTGGAAGGCGCAAAGGGCCATTGTGTGAAAGACTTAATGACCTCTCTGCAGTCAACACGCATTTCAAAAACTCCCTGGTCCTTCCATGGCAACATAGAATCCACCAATGAAGGAAAATAAATCTACAAAACATAATCCAATCACCTCCTAAACTTTCAAGTTGCATGTTGCAGTTAATAGAAGTATTGATTCAATTGTTAGAGTTACTATGCAATGTTTCATTGAACTGATGCCTGGACAGTAAAAAGTCTAAAGCTCAGCAAAAATGAATAATGCACATTTTTTCTTGATTGTGCAATGATAGAGGGAATACCTCACCCTGCTCCTGCCACAGACATATACCTTCTTACCCAGTCACTCCACACTGACTCAACCCTATTTTCATCATATCAGTTCTGGATTTGAAGGCTACACAGTTTAGTGGTAAAGAACATAACCTTTGAATCAGGAAGACCTCAATTCCCATCGTAACTTTTCTACCTACTAGCTACATTACTGCAGTCATAACACTTAACCTCTCACTTGCTCCATAGGACTAAATGAGATAACAATTAATTTAATTTATTGATTAACTTAAGGATTAAATGAGATAACAATACAAAGTACTTAGCCTGAATTCTAGCACACATTAATTTGTGGTGTTGGTGGTTCTCAGGTTGCTGTTAGAGAAAAAGAATCTCTGATCATACTCAGAAACACCATCAGGGGTTGCTGAGAAATCCTGAGAAAGAGCATCTACTAAAGCATATATTATAGATCTCAGCAATCTCCAATGTCCCTATCTTGGTGATATCAAGATTGCTGTGTGGGGAGATCTCACTAGACATAATATTAAGCACTTGTTCGAGAGAAATACAGCTTTCCCTATATGGTATGATCTGGAAACAACCTAAACTATTCTGCCAATCTGCTATCTTGCCTGAAATTTTCTCATCAGAGGACAAATTTCTTTGGGAAAAGGATCACAAACTTCTCTAAAATGTGGATTATACTGTAACTTAAGTATTTATTTTTTGATCCCCAGCACCTACTAAATGTCAGAAAAAACTTGGTGGTTAAAAAATTGTTCTTAAAATTTCATTGGATAAATTCATATCTTGTATATACTATGTCTCAGACACTGAGTAAGGATTTGAGGAGATATTAGTGAACAAAAACTAATGGAGTTGCAATCCTTACAAAGCTCATTATTTACTGAGTAAAAGAATCAATTCATTAGTAAAGTCAATATAAAATTGTTTAGAAGTTTGGATCATGTGACCTTCAACTTTGTCAATATTTAACAATATATAGTTGATAAATTGCCTGCTATAGTTTCGGATAATTGTAAGAACTACTGTGAGATATGCAGCAAATAAATATCTAAGCAAAAAGATACCCAATTCATTTTTTTTTAATTCATTTTCATTTTAAAATCTCACACAACTCTTCTCCCATTCCAGTCTTATTCCATTTATTTAACAGCTTTACCAAATGATCCAAATGTGATAATTTTCAGATGCTCTTCAGGACCAATTTTCAATTTTAAGATATGGTCGTCTCCAGTAACATTTATGACTGAGTTGGCTAAGCTGAACTTGGAGAAGAGGAAATGGTGGAGTTAGGCAGAGACAATAAAAATTATACCAAAATGTAAATAGAAGTGTTACCTCCTCCAAAACCATTAGAAGAAAGTAAAAAAAAAGGTACTTACTCTGTAGGGAAAATTGTAGAAACTAAGCAGACCACAACATTAAAGAGTGTCTTCAGTAAAAAACAATGTGTTGTTTAGAACACACTCAGAGTTAAATTCTATGGTGTTTTTGTGGCTTTCATTGTCTTTAGCTATTTTATAATTCTGTAAAGATAGACATTAACTTGCAGAAACCGATAGTAATCCAAATACTTCCTGGTTATAGGCACGTAATGAAGTCTGTTCAGTGGAGATGCAATTGACTTCCCTCTCCCACTGTTGAAGAAGCCAGTTTTGCTTCTATTAAGCACATTCGAATTAGCCTTTCTAATGAGCTTATATATTAGGTGGCTCTTTAGATTCTTCTTTGTACTGATTACTTTTAACATCTCTCCCAGTTCCTTAATTGAGTTAAATAAAATGTTTGACATGAATTCATTTTATATCTGTATGATAGTCATGATTATATCTTCTTTCAACACTTATCCTTTATCAATAGCATTCAAATCAAGTGAACCATCACTCCTGTGGTCTTTATAATTTCTTTCTCTCAAGAGAAGTAAAGGCTGAGACAAATTGATCCATACCAAATGTTATCTGATCTAATAAAAGAATACTTCCCTATGGACATGGATTTGATAAAACAATCATTTTACCTCCCTGGAAGGAGTTTGAAAGGGCATTTCAAAATTCCTGAAGGAACTAAAGTAGAAAAATCATAATTATATTAGCTGTAAACCATCACCACAGGCTCTTTTCAAATGACTATGAGGAACTACAGGCATATAAGCCAGTAGGTACTTTTTACTGTATAGATCTATTTAGAGATATTCATCTAGAGAAATGAATCAAATTTTATTAGTTTACTGAAAGAAATTCATCTCACCAAATTTCATCTCACCAAAAGTATACTTCCCTTACTTCTAGAAGTTACTGGGCCCACATTCTTTTTAGTTCCTTTTTTATCATATAATAAAGGCATTCTAAAAGTGCAACAGTATTTCTTTCTGTTTTTTTTTTGTTTTGTTTTTTGTTTTTGTTTTTTGAGGGTAGTGTCACTGGCCCTCATATATGGGAATGAACCAGGGCCGCTGGCTTCCCAAGCCAGCGTTTAACCACTGCGCCACTCGGCCAGCCCTAGTATTTCTTTCTTTAATATGTTCTTAACATGTGATTTGATAAATCCTAGATAATTCATGGTACTGTTGATTCTCATCATCATTATTCATGGATTGATTTTTGGAAAAATTAGACTGGGCTAATTATTTGAGACTAGTGAAATGGCAGGTCTGAGATAGTGAATCCACCCATAGGAATCAAAGTATGAAGAGGCCCAAAGATACATGCTCAAACCCCTGGATGAAATCAATATACTTGAGTCAGATAAAATTAAGATCGGACTTGTAAGCATGGCCTTTTACAAGTATAAGGCATTCAATTCCCAGACGTTACTATTGTAGGTATGAAAACTCTAAATGTTATGAATAAAGAACTGGAACTGAACATACCTAGAGAAATGTGGATTATGTAATTAGTTAACAAGTATACTTTTCTCATTATAGTTAATAGAAGCAAAGCCTCACTAAAGGTCCAGAAACCCAGTTCACTCCCACCTGCATCAGATTCTTTATCTATGTAATTAATAATTTCACTAAATAATCTTCAAGACCTTTTTCAGGCATTTAGAAAGTATATTTTTTGAAGTGCTTTGCAGCTTTTCATAGAAGTTCAAAGCAATTAAACAAAAATTGTAGACAGTAGGTTTTTAAAACAACAAAAAAAGGCTTGAACTCAAACCCACCCATAATGAAAAAGAACTAACTAATATTTTCTTTTTTATATCATTTGTTAATCAAGCACAAATCAAGATAAATCATAGAAAGCTTAGCAAAGCTCACTAGAACTTGACATACATTGGATAACAACAGTGGCACAAAAATGTAAAAGATTGAATTGGGAAAGGTGTGAGCTCAGTATTAGACAGATTGGGTCTGAGATGGAAATTCCATCAGGTATGTGAAAACTCAGACCCAGAGCTCCAGAGAGATGCCAGGGCAGAAGACATAAAATTGAGCTCTTAAGCCATAAAAATAAGGTACATTCAAACTTGATGACATGCCGGAAAGGGAAGCACATGAGAGTGAACACTAAAGAAAATGTACAAAAAGAAAGTGGACAGAAGTGAATGATCCATCCAAGAAGGCAGAAAAGGACAGAGAAGTAGCAGGAAAGCTACTCCACAAATCTCCAAAGCCAAGAAAGAAAGCAGCAAGGAAAGGACCACAGAGAGTGAAAGCAGGAGTTCCATCCGTGCACCACAGCAACCTGGCAAACAAGTTCCCAAAAGTATGTGATCATGGAGATCTTTCATAGGGAAATAAAATGTGTTACTCCAGTTCTCTTTTCCTAAAAGTAAAAGATAGTAATTCTGTACTTTTATTCAAAAACCAGAATATCTAACCATTGTTTCAAATTTGGGCAAATATGTGTAAAATCTACATTTTCCTACTGTATAAGATCAACCGGGGGGGAACCCTAAAAAAAAGTTTTATTTCTTTCTGCTCTTTTTTTTTTTTTTTTAAGGAGAAGATTTCAATTAGAAAATGGGAAATTAAGCTTAAAATTCAGAGTTATAAGAACTATGCAGCTAGGGTCATTCAGATTGAAAAATAAGAATTTCTCTATGAAACAAACCTAACATATTTATATTATGTATATACAGAGGGTGCCAAAAAATGTATATACATTTTAAGATAGAAAAACTGTATTTAAATGGTAATACTCAATATATACTGATAATAAAAGATGAATACAAGTCATGTTTGACTTCTGCAATTACAAGAGGTGCTCAAAGTGGTTACCATCAGCGTCCAGGCACTTCTTATTACGGAGAACTACTGCTTGAGCAACGTTGACCGAAGTATTAATATCTCTTAAAAATATACATTTTTTGGCACCCCCAGCGTATATATTATACTCCAAATTCATTTGTGTCTAACAAATAATGAAAGAAAACTAATCATATAACAAATGTCAAAAGAGACAGAGATAACAAATAAAAGACTGTGGTGGTGGTGGAGGTGGTGGTGGTTGATATTGGGAGGAATGAGAAGCAGATTTTTGAAAAACAAAACCCAGGGCTTCTCTTCCTCCACAGTTCAATAGTACAGAGAGGTGGTTAGAAGCCCCAAATAAAATTAAATCCCAGAGTTTAGTTAGGCTACCTGAAGACATTTACAGAGCATTATTTAAACAGACAGCTGGCTCTTCTGCTACTTAGCTGCTGTTTATTCCCAGAACCTTCCTCCCCTAGCCAGGCCACCATGCGATCCAAACAGTGCACACTCGTAATTATTCTCCAGGCAACTCCACAGCGGAGAGCTGGAAATGAGAGTCTCGGTTGAATGGCGCTCTCCTGCTTTCACAAATGTCCTTTTGTGTCCCTCTGTACATCGTCCAGAAACATCCGCAGACACTAAATTGTGCCAAAGAGTCTTGACAAAGCTTCAGGGTACACAGGTGCTTTTTTTTTTCTTTTTTTCTTTCTTTCTTTTTAAATAGGGTTGGAGAGGAGAATAAGAGATGGTGAGATGTGATGGGGTGCCACAAGTACCACTGTGAGACTTAGAATGTTTCCCAAATAGAAAAGGAATAAACATCACTAGAGAAAGGATTTCTAAAGCCATTGTGCTCATTAAAAAGACATACAGAGAACCATAAGGGAAAAATAACAAACCAGCATTCAATTCATTTTCAAATCTCTCTGAAGATTAAAATATTGGATTGTTGGAAGTCATGATGCATATTTGCAATGAAAAACATAGAAAAAATATGTCAAGACTTTTCCGACAACCCGAAAGTTAAAAGAAAGCCCCATCACATCTTTAAATACAGAACTCTATATCCCATATCTCTGGCTGTCTGACTTTCCTTCAATTTGGGCCATACAGGAACCAGGCTCTCCTGCAGCCCTCAAAGTCCAGGCTGTGGGAATGCAGGATGGTGAGGCTGTTGGAAAGAGTCCCTGCCAGCAATGAAAGCCCTTTGGCAAAGGCCAGTGTAAGAAGTGCATTGTGCAGAATGCTTCCTTGTCTTGACACCCCTGTCTGTGATCCTTAACATGAAAGGATTCCATTAGTGTGAATATGAAATGTCATGCTTATTTAAAACTCTAATATCATATTTGAATTAAAGACAATATGGTGCCACAACACTGAAAGGAAAAAGCAAACTTATTTGATACTTCCACAGAATAAATGTGGAGTATCAGCATAGTATAAGTATTTTTTAGTATTTTTAAATAAAATATATTGGGGCAACATTGGTTAATAACATTATATATGTTTCAGATGCACAATTCTATAATATATCATCTGTACATTCCGTTATATGATCTCCACCCAAAGTCTAGTCTCCTTCCGTCACCATATATTGGACCCCTTTTGCCCTGTTTGTTTTCCCCCTACCTCCTCCTCCTCTAATAACTATCATTCTCTTGTCTGTATCTATGAGTTTATTTATTTTGTTTGTTCATTTGTCACTTTTTGTTTTATATACCAAATGAGTGACATCAATCTCATGATACTTGTCCTTTTTCATCTGACTTATCTTACTTAGCATGATACTCTTGCGATTCATCCATGTTTAAAGACAACTATTAAGCATGGTTTCACCAATAGTCAAGCATCTTACAGACTATTTGACACAAACAATGCTTAGGGTGTGTCTAAGCACATGGCAGTACCACTAACATAGTTCCTGTTCACCACCCTTGTTGCCCTAGACAACAGATGACACCCCACACCAAATGTCCATATCTCCTCTTCTCCCAATCTTTGCTAAGAAAACTTGACCACAGCATTTCATTTGCCAGTCACTTTTCTGTGTGCCTCCTTGATCCTTGTTTCATTAGGAACACACTCTAGTTACAGCAGGCCTTAAAGTCAGAAAACCACAGGTTATAACCCGAATTCTACCACTTAAAACATCTGTAACTGATCTTTCCAGATGGTACAACCTGTCATCTGTTCTCTTGAAAAAGTCAAAGCCCAAGAATTCAAGGATGAACAAGAACCAGATTCTGGTTAATTAAAGCATTGACTCCAGTCTCCCAGGTGGTGATGATCTGAGACTTAATCTTCCATGACCTTCCATTTTGGTCCTCTCTCTATGCCGTAGAGGCCCCTGGTTGGCATGTGCAATGAGAAATAAAAGCAATAAATGTATTATTAACAGCATTAGATTATATACTGAATAAAGGGCTAGCTTATATTCTGTTGTTAAGCAATAATATTATTATTCATCCAGTAGGTATTGTACGCCAGCCACTTCACACATATTGTCTCATGGCAGGGGCGGGAGGAATGATTCCATTTTTATCCCCATTCTGCAACTGAGAAAATGTGGGTACTTAGAATTTACATAACTTACCTAGTGTTAAAAGGCTATCCAATGGCCAGGTCAGGATTCAAATGCAGATAATGTGACCCCAGACCCTGACTTTTTAACTACCACCCTCCATCAACTCAAAATAATAGCACTGGGCCAACTAAAAAGAAACCCTTGTCATTGTGGATAGTAAGGAGATGAAGAAAGAAAGAAAGAAAGAAAGAAAGAAAGAAAGAAAGAAAGAAAGAAAGAAAGAAAGAAAGAAAGAAAGAAAGAAAGAAAGAAAGAAAGAAAGGAAAGAAAGAAAGAAAGAAGAAAAATAAGAGAATCCATGTTTTATCAAGAAGACTTAATTAAGAACAGGCATTATATGCAGATCAATGTAATAAATAAACACTGGGAGACAAAGCACGAAGCATTTTAGGGGTTTAAATAACAACTAAAGAGAAGATACCTCTCCACAATTATGCAATTGTCAGTAGTGATAGAATCTTCCAGGTTCTATTACAATGCCATCATAGCTTACTATAATTATCTATTTTTACATGTTTTTCCATTAGTTTGAAGATGTGGTCAGAGTCCCATTCACCAGAACTTAGCATGAGACTGGCACACAGCAGATATTCAAATAGTGTGGAATGAATGGATGCTTGAGACTCAAGTTAATATTTATAGCTGCTAAACACTGAGATTTTCAGATTTGAGAAGGAAACAAACCACAGAGGGATGAAGCAGTGAAATATCTTAAGGAAGTAGGTCATTTGGATCACGTAGAATGAGTGGAATTTTACCTTAAGATGAGAACTGATTGAAAGATGACAAGATGTCATTTTTAATAACATGGCATCTTTTCTCACCTAAGCTTGCCAATTCTAGAAGCAAATGCTTAGAAAGGCAATATTATTTTATTGTAGAAGCTAAATTGAACAATCCTGGGGACAAAGAACTATGAATAAAAGATAGAGTAGATTTTGGCAAATTATAAGAAAGAAAGATGCTAAGGTAAAAACTAATTAAAAATTATATTTCAAGAAAAAGTCTAAGATCTTTTTTTCAGGTCTTGTTTTTCATTGTCTCCTACATAGCAGCCTGTAGGCTTTCCATTATCTGGCAAAAATATTGCAATATTCCAGCAGCTTTATAATTTCATTTTCTATCACTCCCTAATTTTAATGAGTGTTTAAAGAGTTTCATGGTCCTCTGATTATTACCTTTAAAAAAGTGCATTCTCATAAAAATACATAGTGATGCTTCTTTAGCACCAACATACATTTTCATAGTTTAGTTACTCTTACCAAGGGATATTTAGAAAATAAATCATTTTTCTCATTAGATTTTGCTGGCATAATCTTCCTACCCATATGCATTCTTCAATGATATTAAGTTTATATTCAATTGATTGCTTGTGACAATCAATTTCTTAAAAGCTATTCTTTGGCTAGATGCCTAAGTTCAGTTGGACAGCATAATGTCTAGAAAAACAAAAAACAAAAAACTGCAGAGTCATAATCAGCCATGGACCTGGAGTTAGAAAATAAAGAAACAAAGTTAGAAGGGCGAAGGAAGAAGGTTAGGACACTTGTTTTGTCTTTATAAGCATATATAGAATTATTACTATCAGTGTCAAAATTTGGGGTGTCTTAATGACCATCAGTTATTTCCTTCCATGATTTTCACCTTTCAAAAGATTTTGGGACTGTAATATTGAATGAAACAACAGCACAGTTCTTAACCTTTTTGTGTCATAAACACCATCAGAATTTTGATAAAGCACGGAGATCTCTTCCGTATAAGTTCCCTAGTACTCCTGTAACAAACAAATGATCACAAATGGAGTGGTTTAGAAAAAACTTATTTCATTAGTTTTGTAGGTCAGAAGTCCAGGATGGGTTTCATGAGACTAACATCGAGATATGGGTAGGCTGCATCCATTTCTGGAGGTTCTACGAGATAATCTGTTTCCTATTCATTTGGATTATCGGCAGATTTCAGTTCCTTGCAGTTGTGAAACCAAGGTCCATATTTTCTTGCTATCTATAGATGGGGGTCTTTGCCTACCACATTTTTGATTCGTAGTTGCCTTCCTTCATTTTTCAATAAAAGCAATAGTAGGTCCAGTACTGCCCAAGTCACATCTCTCTGGCCTGATAGTCTTCCTTTCTCTCCCACTTTCTCTCCCACTTTCTCTCACAAATGTATAATTAGATTATGCCTGTCTGGATTATCTGGGATAACCTCCCATCTCAAGGTCCTCAACCTTAATCATATCTGTGAAGTCCCTTTGGCCATGTAAGTTAACAAATTCACAAACATGATGGATGAGGGACTTTGGGTGCCATTATTTTGCCTACCATACCTCCTCAGAATGATTTTTGGTTTATAAAATAAAAATGGAATTAAAAGTAAACCAATTATTTCAAACTATATTTAGTAAAAGTATTTTAAACAAATTTGTGA
Organism: Aselliscus stoliczkanus; assembly: GCA_033961575.1. NCBI lineage: Eukaryota > Metazoa > Chordata > Mammalia > Chiroptera > Hipposideridae > Aselliscus > Aselliscus stoliczkanus. The sequence goes on from CM066729.1 coordinate 43,595,016, forward strand.
TATGATTACATATGTGCTTCTTCATTGATGCAAGAAATAATAAGATCAAGTGGTAACTCTACTAACTAGTATATTTTTCAAAGTTGTGAGCATAAATGATATTAGCATTATTGGCAAAAAATGTCAATGTCATATGAAAATATATGAGAGTTCTATTGGTAACAATGCCACAGGTACTGCCAGTTTTATTGTGGTTTGTTGCTTATGTTTATAATTGAAAGAAATGCTTATTTTCATTCTTAGATAAATAAATAAATAAATAAATGTACACCCTTCCTCCAGATTCAGAGAACCCCTGGATCTTAACCCCTGAATTCCTGGTACACATACTAAAATTCTGATTTAACCATTCCTTTTGTTTATTCGTTTTCCCAGTATACTTCAGTTCTAACTTCTAGGGCAGAGATTTCTAGTTGCATCAATTGAAAGATAGAAATTGTCAGAGTGGATCAAAAAAACAAGACGCATCTATATATTGTCTACAAGAAAATCATCTAAATAGTAAGACATATACAGATTAAAAATAAATGGATGAAGGAAAAATGCCATACTAACACTAATTAATAAAAAGCAGGAGCATATATTAATTTTAGACAGAGCAACCTTCAAAGCAAGGAAAGTCATTGGAGATACAGAAGGGGGTTACATAATTTTAAAAGGGTTAATTCTATAAGGAGACATTACAACCCCTATCTTGTACATACCTAACAACAGAGAGTCAAATTTCATGAGGCAAAAACTGCAAGGAGAAATAGATGAATCCACTATCATAGTTGGAGACCTCAACACCCTCCTATCAGAAAGAGGTCTGGCAGGCAGTAAATCAGCAAGGACATAGTTAAACTCAACAACACCATCAATCTACTGGATATAATGGACATCAATAGACCACTTTATCCAACAGCAGAAAACACATTCTTCTCACGCTCATGTGAAACATTCACCAAGATAAACCACATTCTGGGCTATAAAATATACCTTAACAAATTTAAAAGAAAAGAAATCATACAATGTCTGCTCCCTGACCACAGTGGAGTTAAACTAGAAATCAATAACAGCTAGATAGCTGGAAAACTCCAAAACAAATGGAAAATTGAACAACATATTTTTAAATATTCATGAGTCAAAGCATCTTACTGATTATATTGAGCCCATCCAGACAATCCAGGGTAATTTCTTCATCTCAAGATCCTTAACTTAATCAAATCTTCAAAGTCCATTTTGCAATGCAAGATTAAATATTCACAGGTGTGAAAATTAGGACACTGATAATTTGGAGGAGCCATTATTCTCTCTAACCATAACCTGCAATAAATAATTGGAATTTGAAATTAAAAATAATAAGAGCATTTCAAAAACTTAAAGTTACATGTAAATATAACAAAATATTGTAAGAATTGTATGTGCAAAACTACAAAAAATCTAATGAAAGAAATCAAGGAAGAACTAAATAAATGGAGAGATATTCCATGTTGATGGATTAGAAAATCCAACATTGTAAAGATGTCAGTCCATCCCAACTTGATCTGTAGATTCAATGCAATCCAATCAAAATCCTAGCAAGCTCTCTTGTCGAAACCAACAATTTGATTCTAAAGTTTATATGGAAAAGTAAAACGTGTAAAATAGCCAATATAACAAAGAACAAACCTAAAGGACTCATACTATCAAATTTCAAGGCTTACACTAGGATACAGTAATCAAGACAGTGTGATATTGGCAAAAGAATAGACACGTTTCAATGGAGCAGAACAGAGAGCCCAGAAATAGACCCACACAAATATAGTCAACTAATTTTTAACAAAGGAGTAAAAACAATTCAAAGCAGAAAGCATAGTCTTTTTTAAAAAAAAAATGGTGTTGTAACAACTGAACTTTAACATGCCAGAAAATGAATCCTGGCACAAGCCTTACACCTTTCACAAAAATTAACTCACAGTGGAACATAAAACTATTTGTAAAATTCAAAGCTATAAAATTTCTTGAAAAAAAAATAACAGCAGAAATATCTATATGACCTTGGGTTTGGTGATAATATATTAAGTAAAACACCACTAGCACAATCTATGAAAGGAAAATTCGATAAGTTGAAGTTTATTAAAATTAAAAACTTCCCTATGAAAGGCACTGTCAAGAGAGCAAAAAGGGAAACCATTCATTGGAGAAAATATTTGCAAAACTCCTATTTGACATAGGACTTGTATTCAAAATATACAAAGAACTCTTAACAGTAAGAAAACAAATTAAAAACGGGCACAATATCTGAATAAAAACCTCACCAAAGAATATATACAGATAGCAAATAAGTATAAGAAAAGATATTTTTTTCAGCTTAATTTTATTTCCTCTTATAAGGAAAAGATATTTTTATTAAGAAATAAATTAAAACAAAAATGAGATATTATACACACCTATCAGAATGACTGAAATCTGAACAACTGATAATGCCATTTGCTTGTGAGACTGTGGAGTAATAGGAACTCTCATTCATTGCCAGAAGAAACGTACACTTTTGCAGCTACTTTGGAAGACATTTTTGTAATTTCTTATATAGCTAAATATAATCTTACCATATGATCCAAAAATTGCACTCCTCAGTATTTGCCCAACTGATTTGAAATCTTACATCTACACAAAAACCTACATGTGAATAATAATAGCAGCTTTATTCATAATCACCAAAAACTAATAGAAGCAACGAAGATGTCTTTTACCAGGTAAATTGATAAACTGTACTATGTCTATAAAATGAACCACTATTCTGCAATAAAAAGAAATAAGCTGCAAATTCCTTAAAAAGACAAGGGTGAATCTTTAGGTCACATAGATAAGTGAAAGAAGGTAGTATTAAAAAGCTATATACTGTGTGATTTTAGCATATTCTGGAAAAAGCAAAACTATGGAGACAGTAAACATTTCAGTATTTGCCAGGTGTCTGTTTGACAGGGGTCAGAGGTTGAATAGGTGATACACAGAGTTCTTTTAGGATTGTGAAATTATCTACATGATACTATAATGTGCAATATAAGACATTAAGCATTTGTCAAAACACAGAAAACTTTACAGCAAAAACAGTAAACCTTTATGTATGCAAATTTTTAAAAAACCATTTAGGAGGTCTGGGATCACAAGATGGAATCAACCTCACTGAAAGGGGTGGAGGAATTAAATGCTGACCTAATTTTAGAAAGAATAAAAGGAAAGGAACTGTGACTAGCACTGTACTCTAGTTGATAAAGTTATTTCCTCTGGAGCTACAGGTTAACAATTCCAAAATAACTGCACAAGTATCCTGTCTTCATCTAGAAGCCTTGGATTAAGCCTGAGGAAGGCCTAAGCTTTAGGAATAACTCAAATTTTCCCTTCCTTGATTTGACCTGATTTTCCTGGGATGTGAATTTCTTCATTATCTGACTGATAAAATACAGAAGGATGAGATTTGATGTAAGCCTCAAAATTGTTTTCAATCCTGCCTTTGGCCTGCTTATTCTAAGATAAGGAAAACAGTCTTTAAGGCCCTTCTAAGTGCGGACGAACTCCTAAATCAGAGTCCCACATTGCAGTTTGAAGACAATGCCCCACCTGGAAATAAAATGTTTTGGTTGGGGTTGGTATTGCCTGGTCTGGCTTTTCATGCTTATCCTTCCAGAACTTCTTGGGGGTATTGTGACACAGCAGAATCCAACTTACTCAGGATTCTTGTTCCTGACCAAATAGCCCTTATAAAATAACTAATAAAACTTTCTACAATACTTGATTACACTAAGCACTATCAGTGAATGTCCCAATTCTCTTTGATGCCCAATTCTCTTAATTTTTAGGAAGTAACTAGTGCCTAAGTGTTCTTTGTCTTACTCTTCTGTGCTTACCCTCTGCTTTCTTTGTGTAGCTCTTCTGTCTCCCCTTTAAATATTGCTTAGATTTCTGGCTTTATATCTCTTGTCACCACAATCTTCCAGTCCCTGGAAAAATTCACCCACTCACATAGTTTCAACTGAAATGCAAATGATCCTTATTTGCAAATGTATATTTTTCTGTACAAATATATCCTTAAAAGTACAGTCATGTAAATCTATTTCTTGCTAAATTATTCCATTGATTTATCCTAAATGCCACTCGAAATCAGCATATGAACACCTCAATTCACTTTATCCTTAGACTGCCCTCCTATTTTAACTCAGTAACACGGGAGTCTGCACAGAAGCATGGATGTTATCCTTTGCTCCTTTTTCATTCTTGAGCTCAGTCTATCACCAAGTATCTTTCCCTTGACCTCCTAAATATGCATTGAAGCCATCATCAATTGTCTGTCCCTACTCCCATGGCCCTATGTCACCTACACTACTGTATCAGTTTCTTAACCACAACCCAGCCACCATTTTTGTCTTGGTCATGGTCTTCACAATACAGCCAGAGTGTCACTCTGAAATGCACAGGTGATTATATTTCTACCCTGCTTGAAAACCTTCCATGAGTTCCTAAAATCTGTAAGAAAAACCCTAATTTCCTTAGTATGAATTACAAATCTCTTATCTCACTCTCCCACCTCATTCCTCACCACACCCTTTCCTTGCACTTTACCCTCAAGAAACATTGGACTCCCTGTTATTTCCCTCATAGGCCTGTTATTTCTCAGTCATCTGCTCTTGATCTTGCCATCTTCTTAGCTTGGAATGATCTTCCAGCCCCAGTTCTAACCTGACCTTCCTGTACGCTCCTCCAAACATCCCAGCATCTCCCTATCTCTGAACTAGCCATACTACTACTTTACAACTACATATTTATATTTCTGAGTGTCTCTGAAGATAGTATTCAGTATGGGATCAAATTTTTTATCTTGCTTTATCTTCATATGTCCATAGCCAGAAATGTAAAACACATAACAGGTACTCAATGAATATGTCAGGAGGAAAGGAGGGAGTAAAGGAAAAATTGAAAGAAGGAAAAGAGGGAAGGGGAGAAGGAGAGGTGAGAGGAAGGAAGAAAATTCTAAAGAGGATTACTACCTAAAGAAAACCCCCATTAATAGTGGTGGACCATTAGAGCTATAATATTTAAACAAGAAACCTAGTTTGGAATATCAGAATTTCACCATGTTCTCTCAGAGAGCACAGCACATATGGCTGCATACCTTCCTCATACCTTCATTTAAAACCGTATTTGCAAAGATTCTGGTAAATTATAGACTGTTGATGGTACCACTACTAAAAATTATGCTATTATTGGGAGTCCCTGTTTTAGAGCCAAGAAAGATACTCAGGAAATTCTTGACTAACAGCAGACCTAAGTACCATTAACTCTCAATTTTTCAAAAACTGATTACCTGGTATGTGGATTTTCCAGACCTTTTGATTTTTCTGCTTCAAGCTATTTAATTGTTCAAATTAGAGAATCAAAAAAAAGATAAGAGAAAAGTCAACCACATCTGTCACTTTTTAGTGCATGCAGTAAAAATTTATTACTAAAGAAATTGAAACCATAGATGAAAACATGAATTTTATCTTTATGTTATACTAAATTCTCATTATCACAGATAATGGAGAATAGTCTGTATTCAGCACACATTTTCCTAAAACTAATTTTGGAAATTCTCATATTGCCATCACTCAGGATTTTTATGCATACATTTAATGTATTCAATGTAAATTAGGCATCTTAATCATTCCTAATACAGACAAATACATAAGTTGTTGTGTTGTTAACCAGTGTCAGGACTTAGCATGTACCCTCCAGTCAACAGTCATGTAACAATAGTCATCGACATAATAGTTCCACCAATTTAAATGTAATTGAACAGAGAATTTCTTTAGGAAATACTAACATAATACAATGTATATCTAACACAATACTTTGTATAGATGTCTGAATCCATAATTGTAATTTTTCACTTTCTTTCTTTACAAACTACTATATATAATGCTAGTTATTTCTAACTCACATCCCTTGATGGTCATGTTATTAGATTTTTATTCTTAACACTCTTGTGTAATATTTGGAAGCATTTATAACTCCTGCCTCTCAGGCCATTTCTGAGGACTAAATTCTTTGTTTTGTCTTTGAGGCCCAAGTACACCAAACATTTGAATAAAGCTTGTAGACTATCCAATTAAATAGAGGCAATTAACTCTGCTTAAATGATCTTTCAGAATGATCTTTGCAATATGACGCATCTCAAAGGCCAAACTAAATTGCAAAGATTCTATCATCATTTTTCACATGACCACTTTCGTAATTTTCCCCAACTTCTTTCTGTATATGTGAGTTTACTTTGTCAGACGTTGCATTTAAAACCTTCACATTGAAGTCAACTAAGTTCTGTTATAACTTGATATTCCCAATGGTTCCTAGTTGTTCTATATTAGTATTTTTTGCCTCATTTCACACCTCCCTGACAAATAGGCTAACAAAAGCACATCTTTCCTTGGACCCTGACAAACAAGGAAGTAACTTTTTTCTCTTTTTATAGCTAAAAATACAAATATTAAAAATTTCTCTACAGGTCTTTCACAATTTCTTTTTTTTTTAAAGATTTTATTGGGGAATTGGCGGAGGGGAACAGCGTTGGGAAATCAGGGAAGGGGAACAGACAAGTTGCTGTCTTTTTGTTCTTCAGTTTAGTTGCGGAGGATGTTGCTTCACTGTTGGTATCGTCATTGTGCTCTTCCCGGATGAGGCAGATCGGTCGCTGGCCTCTGGATGTCGCTCACCGCGGCTATTGGCAGCTCACTCTTGGCTGCCAGCCGCTCACGCTGGCTGCGGGCCACTCACTGCAGCCTATGGCAGCCCACTGCAGCAGGGGCCGCAGCCCACACCATCACCGGGGCTCGCACAGCCCAGCTCCAGGTGGAGCTGTTGTTAGCTGTAGAGGGCAGTGTCACAGGCCCTCATGTGGGATCCGAACCGGGGCCACTGGCATCCCAAAACCAGCGCTTAACCAATGCACCACTCGGCCGGCCCGGTCTTTCACAATTTTAATTGTTTCCTTAGTTGCTATCTGTCCACAAAATATGAACATAGAAATTTGACTTTGGTGGAAAAAACATATTGTCACTATTTAACTAGGAATAATTTATTTTTTTTTAAAGAAAGCCTATAAATAATATGCACAGTCTGAAAAAAAATCAATTTAGAATATATACAAGCTCAATGGTTTTTCATGTTAAAGTGTCATCGCTAATTGAGCCATTTTAATAGCATGGTCTGAACAGTAGGTCACTTGTGTAACAGCTTGAAGACATTCTGAAGAAATGGTGAGTCCAAAAGATGAGAAATTACTTGGTAGTTCAATAAGATACATGTCTACTTTTTTTTTATTTAATATTTTTTGGTGGCAGGGAGAGTAAGCTTTAGCACTACTGTTAAAAAACAAAATATAACTAAGTAAAATTCATTGAACAGGGCTGGCCTAGTGGCGCAGTGGTTAAGCGCTGGCTTGGGAAGCCAGCGGCCCCGGTTCGGGTCCCATATATGAGGGTCAGTGATACTGCCCTCAAAAAAAAAAAAAAAAATTCATTGAACAATTCATGAATCAGGCAGCATCCAATTAAGCAGACAGAAATGAGCTTAGAGGAGTTATACAAAATGATGAACTTTTATAGGGAGAAGGGAGCAGAAACAAGGAAGTAATACTAGCCCGAAAAGCAGGATAGTTATTGCCAGATCATCTTCCTTTAGGGGATGGCAGGGGTCTATCAGGCAGATTACCCCACTAGTGCTGATTAGGTGAATCCTGACTTACTGGTTTAAAATTCAATATCTGGGAGAGCCAAAACTGTATTTAGGTTAAGTCTCAATTTAGTGACATAGGGCTTAGCATCAGTGACTCCATTTTGGGACTGTGGTCTTATATTAAACACTACTATCCAAAGGGTTCACATGTTCATTATTGTCAGTAAGTAAAATAGCAATACCAAAAGCTAAAAGTTCAGGAAACCTTGGGTACGTTAATATAGCCAAATTCTACACATTTAATAAAAAATGGTGGAATTGTCAAATTTTTATTCAAAACAGAAAATATCCATTTGTAGGATCTACCAATTGCTGAATCATAATTTTGCCTTTTTTATTCTGACTTTATTACATTTTAAACTTTTTAGTGGGATATAATAAACATATGGAAAGATGCATAGATCATAGATGTATAATTCAAAACCTTTTCACAAGTTGAACATGCCTGAATCGCCACCACCACGATTAAGAAGCAGGATACTGGCAGCTCCCTAACAGCCCCTTTCACATCTTCCTTCCTACCATTATCCTCCCCCACTTCTCAGTTCTCCTGGCTTCTATTGCCATAAATTTGGTTTTTTCAGTGTCTGAAATTTACATGTATGGAACAATATAATAAGTGTTTTTTTGGTTCTGGATACTTTCATTCAATATTATTGTGTGTGTGATATTCATCTATGTTGTTGCATGTAACTGCATTTCATTGATTTTAATTGCTGGATAGGCATTTCACTATATTTGTATACAATAATCATCCAGTCCACTATTGAGGATATTTGGCTTATTTCTATTTAGAGCTATTACAAATAGGGCTGCTGTAAACATTCTTATCTATATACTTTGATGAATACATGTGTTCATTTCAATATGTCATACTTCTAACAGTGGCATTGCTGAGTCATGGGGCATGCATATATTTTGCTTTTGAGAATACCAGTAAACAGGTTTCCTAAATATCTTATAGCAATTTACGCTTCTATCAACAGTGCTTGAGTGTTCCAGTTATTCCATATCCTCAACAACACTTGGCATTTTCTATCTTTTTCAATTACCTCAACTAAATGTTAAGCTCTTATCTAAAACCTCAATGGAAATAGTGAAGTGAAAAATAAATAAATAATTATTGTTATCACTCAAATATTTGGTAGTACAAGACATAAAATGGATGTAGAAACTAACATTAGATGACTTTCAATGATAACAATAAACATACAAATTCTTTTTTCCTATGATCCTGAGATGCAGTCATAATAAAAAAGGGAATATCAAATAAATTGTCCTTTAGAGCAGTTGTACACATATGAAACTCTATGTAACATGATACTTGGTATGAGTTTGTAGAGGTATAAAAATGAAACCAAAGAAACTAAAACACTACAAATAGATTTCCTTCAAATGTCTTTCTAAATCAAATATTTAAGAGTTCAAAAGTTTTCATTCATTCAACATTGTTATTGCCAGAAACTGTGCTGGATGTTAGAGATATAAAATCAAATAAGTCATGATCCCTACTCTCAAGCCACTTAAGACTAATTTCAAGTAAGAGCAAATAATTTAGCAATAACCATACAGAGTAACACATGCACCATTGGAGCACAGAAATGTTACAGTGGGAGAGAGGAGTCATTCCAAGAAAACTTAAGTGTGCATGAAATTCAAGCTGATCTATAAAGGAAGAATAGGAATTAGCTATAACATGAATTAGTGAAGGGGTCTTCTAGACATAGGAGTAGCATATTCAATACCACCAATCTCATACTTGAGTTCCCTTTACTATCTTCTCCCTGGGACTGAAAATGCCGAGATAGTAAAGTCCAAAATCTTTTCTTACAATGAACCAATGATCCCCTGAAGCTTTCGCCATGTGTTCTGTTCCTATACTTTAAGGTAATAAGAGACAATTCTAAATAGTTTTTTCTATAACTTCACATCCTCATACCATAAAATAAATAAAATAACACTCCCACTTTCTAAATGTACTGAAAGGAATAAATACATAATAAAGATAAAAGAATAATGTCCTGAGTAAAGATAATAACGAAAACCATATGATGAAGATTCTCTAGACAATATATTCTGAGAAAAAGACATCAATGTGCTCTGTTTTCTCTTTTCAGAACATTTCTGGCGCTTAGGAGAGGAAGAAACAACTGAGGGAAAAAAAAATTACCATCTAACAAAAGCATAATGTCCTCTCCAGGAAGAGAAAATGGTTCCAAGTCATTAAAGACAAACTAGGCATTCCATAAAAGCACAAGAATGTGATTGAAAAAGATTACTTCCTTCACATATGTTCCTGCAATTATTAAGATAATGTTTTTTTAATGAAGATGTCAAATTACCTTTGCAATAGTTTTCAAAATGTAAACTAAAGCTATAGTTCTAGCCAAAAGAGCTGTATTGAAATTTTTCATGTATATTAGCTTTCTATAGATGTGACAAGGTCAGACTTTTTGTTCTGAAAGGAAGAATGAACACAAGGGGTTTTCATGTTCCATTCTATTTACTGACATTGAAATTATTTGATGGTGAGATGTTTGTTGAAAGACACACAGACATAGCACAATTCATGTTTAGGGAGATGGATTTCTTGCAATTGCAAAAGTCAATGGCATTTCACAAATGCTCTCAGCACTCTTTATTGACTTTCTGGATAGATATTTCTACTAATGAAATGAGTCACAGTTACTTGAAGCATCGATGATACAGATAAATACCAACTTATCTCAAACATCCCCCCATGTCATGATACTTTACAACTGGTTTCTGTTGTACCTTTTGAAATTATCTTGTTTTGCAGATTTATAACATTTTTCTAAACAATGTACACTTACATATCTTTAAGAGTTTTGGAAAATCAGTAGTATTTGTTTATAAATTTAATAAATACACATGCAAATAATAAATAGAAGATAATAACCAAATTGTGAGAAGTTCAGAATGTAAGTTGGTTTAAAAAGCAAAAAAATTTGGCCTTTATATCACCCATAGTTGTAGAAACAATCTATATAACATTGTAAAAATGTCATATTTTCCATAAAGTGAGTGGGAAAATGCAAATTTTAATTAAGGAAAGCAAGTAGAAAGCTAGGGGGCATGAGTTATGGATACTTTCTTAAGTAAGAGAACATTTAATATAGAGATACCAGATGTGATCAAAAGCTATGATGAATGTTTAAATTAAAAAAAAATTATTATAGCAAAAGAAACATTGCTATCAATCCCCCTCAAAATACGCCCCCTTGCCCCACTCCAAACACACATCCCACCATTCTTGCCACTTTCTGAAGCAATTCTGGAAGTCCTCTTTTGTGAGTATCTTTAATTGCTCTGTCATGGCTGCCTCGATGTCCTGAATCATTGTGACTTTGGGGACAAGCCAGAAGTCACACGGTACCAGATCTGGGGAATAAGGTAGATGAGGACAAACCATGATGTTTTTATTTGATAGAAATTACTGTACCAGAAGTGATATTGTGATCAAAAAATATGGTGAATGATGATGTTGAATGCCATCCAATGGAAAGACGGGGATCTTCAATATGAGAACCCAAGCATCCAACCTTAGTAACAGCATGTGTCAAATTTCAACCTGTTTAAGTGCAGTCAGTCTGGTGTGAGCTATGGTCGAGAGAAGGTGTGTTTCAAAGTGTGCCATAAATCATCCTCCATCATGACAATGCTCCATGTCACACATGGTTTCTGGTACAGCAATTTCTGTCAAATAAGTACATTGTGGTGTGTCCTCATCCACCGTATTTACTGGATCTGGCACCATGTGACTTCTGGCTCTTTCTCAAAGTCACAATGATTCAGGACATCAAGGCAGCCAGAACAGCACAACTAAAGACACTCACTGAAAAGGACTTCCAGAATTGCTTCAGAAAGTGGCAAAAATGATGAGATAAGTGTGTTCAAAGCAAGGGGGAGTATTTTGAGAGGGATTGATGGCAATGTGTCTTTTAATGTAATAATTTTTTTTTTGTAAACTTTCACCACATTGTTTGATCACAGCTTGTATGGTCTTCACAATCAATATCACTTACAAACATCAATCAAAATCTTAATAAACCCTAAAAACTATTTGCCATTTTAAAGTCTCATTTGTGGAAGGTTATTTTACAGCCATAATACCCACACACTGAAAATAAAATACAGCAAAAAAGAAGTTGTCAAGCACACATTGAAGTTTTATTACATTATTCACTCTACTGAAGAAAATTCCACCTACATGTACTAGAAAAATAAATTTACACCTTACAATGTTTCTTTCTATGTATATTTCTTTCTAATTCCTTTTGTACCCTTTTCATGTACATAAAGGATTTGGGGCAACTTGTAATAAAAGCATATAGATAAACCCAAAACTATTAATTCATGATAAATGATTTTAAAATAACTGTAGGAGGAGAATTAAGGAGACAAAGTATATAAAGCCTTGACTGGGGAAAACTATAATAAGTGATTTCAAACCTTAGCTCTAAATTCCTTGTAATCCGGGTCAAATGACAATACATGAATTGTATATCTTTCATTATCAAGTAGAAAATAAACTCATTGGTAAAGTCCACAGTTTTTAGAGAAATCTGTCATATGATATTTTATAAGGGGCTTTGAACAAGATAATGAAGACCTCAATAACAGTTGTTTTTTATGTAATGCCACAGAAACGTTTCCTATGACATCAAACTACCTATGAGAATTGAGGATACAATATTTAAACAGAGTTCAATAATAAAAATGATAAAGAGGACCAGAGGGATATAGTCAAGCTATGTTGCTTTTTGGTCTTCAAGCTTATATTAAAATAGAGGATAAAAAGGAGAAGTTTTCCAATCACAATTGTTTTTTCAATTACTTCCAAAGGAAATAATCGTTTCATGTTTCAAATATGTAATATTAATAGGAATAATCTTTTGCCCCACTATATTAAAGTAAAATGATTCATTCTGGAGGCATGTTATGTTCATTAATATTATACTATAACCTCTGGAGAAACATAATATATCCTAGACTAAGGACCATAGAACCAGAGAGATATAATCAGGGAGACAAACATACCTTTGGCTTAGAAAGATAGACTTATCCTGGTCCAGTTGAAGAGTGTCTCTCAATTAGAGTTTTGACAGAGTTTTATTTTGTTAGAAAGGTAGTTACAGTAAACTAGTACTTAAAATTCCAGTCTCTAGACTATGACTATGGTCAGACTGCCTGAATCTAAGACCCAGGCATAGCAAGCACTTCTTGGCTAGAAACAGTAGACTAGTTATTTAATCCCTACAACAACCTGTTCCTCTTTAAAATAGGTTGATAACAAAAGTAAGGTAACCATGGAAAGATCAATAAGTTGTTTAATATAATATCAGATTATGTGGTAAGCATTCTCTCTCAATGCTAGAAACTCTCCACATTCTTTATTGATAGAAATTAATGTATCCTAAATATTAGGCATGACCATAAGTTAGTGTTTTATTTCAAAAGTTAACAAGCCTGCCTTCTGTTTCTGCCTTAAAGCAAGTCATCCAAATTATTTTTTATTGGCAGACCATATCACAAAATACATTGAACTGAGAAAAAGAAGAGGAGTTTATATCTCGATCCAATTTTTAATCACAGACTTCTCAGCTGGGCCACAAGCTTTATAGAATTAGATTTATTTGTGACCATTAGCTGAAGTATTCACTTCATAGTAAAAAACTAATTTACAAAGATTTGCATCCTCTGAAATCTTATTAACATTTAGCTTTGGGACACTTCAGCAGTATTTTCTCTATGTTCTGTAACGCTCTATAAACTCACCTAAAAAGAACCCCAGTAGTCTCTTTGTTTTAAAGTGAAAACATACACAAACATACCATAAGCAAACAGATTATTAACCTTTCTTTTGATGTTGACCTTGAGGTTGGTTTGTTTTCCTGGTCAAAAGCCAAAAGCTAGAATGGGTTCCCATTCGCAAGCTGAGGAGTTCAGAGCCCAGTGTGAACTTCACTGAAAATTCTCCTCAATAGGAAAAAATTCTATTATTCTGCTTGACATGCCATAATGAATTTTCAAATATGTTAACTTTGTTTTGCTTCCTCTATTTTGTATGATTTAATCACAGCCCTTTGAGACATGGTTACTCTTTGTCTTATGCTTGCATGTAGAGAGAGAAGTTGAAGAAAATTTTCTGATATGAATGTCACTAAACAAACTCTCTTCTCTAATTATTTACTCTTTCAGCATTAATTTAATAAATGTTCATGAATAGTTATTATGTAAGTTTTCTTTTGCCAAAAAGAGGAAAATGATGAGAGAAAAGCTCATTTCTCAGAGAAAAAAAGATTTAAAAGCCATCATTTATTGAATAGTTATTATGAGCCAAAAATACCTAAAAGATGGGTATAGATAGCTTTAGTATTTTATCAATTAAAACTGAAGTCGATCACAGTCAAATGACTTTCAGCAAGTCATCAGGCTGAGGTGGGCACAGCCAAATGTCACCTTCAGACTGTCCAACCTTGACATCTGTGCTCGGCACAATTCCTCTTCTAGTGCTGTCAATGAATTTACAAAAGAAGGGAAGCCAGGACATAAATACACAATAAAATGGAATATGGCCACAAGTCCCCAATAGCTAAACTTAATATTCAGTAACCAAATATATTTTTTAGAGAAAAAAAAAATAAGACTAGCATATGTTCTATTCCTAAGTAGGATCATTCACATTCAATCTGATACTGAAACAAAATTTTTACATCGCTTTTAAGAATTCTTTCCACAATCCCAGTCCATTTTTGTCCTTCTCCCATTCTTACCAAACAGCAAATAATTGTATTTTTTGTCCAGATTAAATTTTCAAAAATAAAAATTTATTTAGAACCATAATAACGTCAAGGAGAAAAATGGGCCAGAATAAGAAACGATTTTGTGTCTTCATATGCCCTTAGTCTTAGATCATGGAAAATAATACCTTTAGATCCAAATGGCAAGATACAAGATTTCTAAAGTTGATATTCTCAGTTTACATTTTCTCACAGAAAGTTTGCAATATACCTTTACATACATTTGAATTTTTCATGTCAATTTAAAAGCAAGTGATTTATCATATCTGTCTTATTGAGGGTTTATATTTTAATTAAAACTTTCTTATCTGGCTCTCTCTTGGCTGCTTTTGAAATCCACTGAATGAGAATAGTAAAATGAGTTGCTTGAGGAAGCACTCCCCTCCTACCTCAATCCCTGACTCTAGGAGAGAGAAATAATGCCCTTGCACACCCAGGAGAAGGCCACTGTGTACTTATCCCTGAGCTCTTTGTCTTCCTGGTTCTATGGGGGATCGCTTAAAAAGTCTGTAGTATTAGCAAGGACAATTCTTCATCTTTCAGCAATGTGAAAGCAACTCTAAGTATTAGACCTAAAATAAAACATGATTTAAAGAAAAATGAGACCACTTAGAAGAAGAACAGTTAAACAAAACAGTCTCTAAAACCATGCACAATTTTAAATGTAAATGCTGACACTTGCAGATATTTACCTATTCCATACCTACTGTACATCTGAAATATATGTTCTGAACAGTATATGTGGCATTGTCATTAAAGCTCCTGTTCGCTAATTATTAAGTAATGATGCATCTGGGAAGCATAGACTTTCTTTAGATGCCTATGTGTTTATTTTTCAAGTGCAATATTGCCATCTACAGGCTATGAAATGACACAGTTCTACCACTCAAGACATGTTTGCAATCAAAACTAGAAATCACTGAGGTTGAAAGTGTAGGTGTCCAAAATCAGTCCTATTTTATTATCCTGACAGACACTGCTATTTTGCAAATTATCTCAATCTTGCAGCTCACCAAAAATAAAGAAAGAAAGAAATTGCATTAGGCTGACTTTGCCAACTATATTACGGGTTTTCTCAAAGGCTCTATCTACCATGATAAGTGTTAAGGAGCTGGAAGAAAAGCTAATATCCGTATGAAGTTTTTAGTTGGTTATATTAAGGATCAAGCTTTATACCTAATACCAAATGTTCTTGAAGTTAACTGGATGTATTTTACATAAACTTCCTCACAGAATTCAAGTCACAAATAAGCAAATAGTCTTTCATAGATTTCAAATAATAAATACAGCAAACCATCTTTCTCCTAGTGCAAGGAGACAACTGATTTGGAGTTTACCTAATGAGCCTAATAATCAAATCTGACTTCCTAACATCCAGAAGACATGACAAAGGGGAAACTCTTATCTGGTCTGCAAATAAAGAAATAGGTACCTTAAGTACTGACCTTGAAAATTTAGTTAATTGTCAGGCTGTCTTGTTTTAAAAAACAAAAAATGTAACTGAGAAAGCGAGAAACAACATAACTCATTTTCTCCATTTTGACACACAGACTAAAATATGAACTAAGAAATAAAATAAAATTTACAGATGGTAATAAGAAACTATTTTTGACTGCTCAGTGTGACCTCAGCTCTGTTGAAATTGGAATTACAATATTTATTAGAAAAAGCTTGAATGTTTCAGGAAAAGCCATTATAATTTTCTAGTACATTTTTAATCTCCTTTCCTGGAGACATTTAACTTTACGATATATAATTAGCTCACTGTAATTCCTTAATTATGGTTCATCTAGAGACTAGGGGATGGACATGATAGCATCCATATTACCCTACCTTCTTGTGATTTTTAAATCAACTCCCAGGATACGGAATGTGAATCGTATAAAGCCATCTCAATATTAAACAATTATATAAAAGTACATAAATTTAAGTTTATTTTGTCACCACAATGCTAACTAGAAAGTAGCCATGAAAGAATACTGATGTGTTGGTGCCAAAGAAAAAGCCTCATTAAAATGAGAAAACAATCTGAAAAAACTCTGTGTCAGGGTTTCATTTCAAATGTTTACTTTACAGCTTTTCATCACACATCAAGCATATCCTCTGGGTCCATGAACCAAGCTTAAATCAAAAGATAATGGAAAAAAAAATTCTAGCAACAAAAACAAACTCATTTTTATCTCTAATCCATCTACATGCAGTCACCAAACAAGGAACAAAATGTTTATATAAACTAAATGAGTAACTTTGATCCAAAGGCAATTATATGAAATAAGGGGCCAAACTTTAGCTGAACACAGTATGGCTACCATCTTTGGAAAGCAACCTAGATGATATCTTCCACTGCTACAATATACAGAGGATACCCCCTTTATGGAAATGACTTTCTTCAAGACGCCCAATGACCCCCAACATTGCCAAATCCAATAGAAAGTTCTTAAACCTCATCTTACTTAACTCCAGAGCACCTAACATGATTTTTCTCTCCTTCCTGAAATACTGTCTCCACTTGGTTTCCAGGACATAGCATACTTAGTTCTCTCTTCCAACACCCTGGCCACTTCTCTGCCTCTTTTGTTGCATCCTCTTCCTCTTTCTGATCTCTGAATGCTGGCTGGCTTTGAGATCAGTCTTTGAGCCTCTTCTTTTTTCTAGCTACACTACCTATCTAAATTATCTCACCCATCCCATGTTTTGAACATTATTTTTATGCTACTGGCCCTCAAATGTATATAACCAGCCCCAAATTTTACCTCAATTAGAGACGCCTATACTAACTGCTATTCAACATCTCCATTTTAATTTCTAATGGAACATCTGATGCTTGATATGTTTACATCACAATTTTTTATTCTCTTTCACCCTATGCCTGTTTCTTTTGCAGGGTTTCCCATACAGTAAACAATATCTCTTATGCATGTAATGCATATTTATTGAATTTAATTTGTAACTAATTAATTATCTAACACAAAGAAAGCATTCATAAGGGACTGAGACTTATGTTTAGAGAAATTATCCCAGGAAGGGAAAATGTAATCAGCATTTCCTTATATAATAGCAGGGAGAAGAAGAAGATGATTAAAAAATAGGACTTGCCATCCACACTTTTACCCACTTCACACAACACTTACATAGTACCCTACACTTGACAGAGCCGAATTAATTTAGAGTTTATTTATGGAAGTCTTCATTCCCCAAAGACCTTGTACTATCCATTCTACCCTCCTGGATGCTAGCCCAGGAAGAAAGGCCCTCCTGATGTTGCTAACTCTGTCAAATGTTGTGAGAGGTTTCTTCCCCACTATTGACTCTACTAAGAAATAAAGGCAGCAACAAGTGCCTGGGAGTTTGATCTAGAACCTCTGTGAGGCTTAGGGAGGAGGGCTGTCCATACATCTTTGTGAGGAGTATATATCAATGATCCTATCTGATCTTTAGAAGGGTTAAAAGGAGATAAGAAACATATCAGTTCATTTCTAGTATTTTGCAAAAGTGTTCCTAAAAATGAACCTAAAAGTCACTTTGTCAATCTCAATCTTTGGGTCTACACCAATTCTAAAACATATCTTGTAGAATAAAATTCCACAAAATTGCTTCATGAAAAAAGGTGTTCTTTGTGGGCAAATACCTGAGGAAATCTGTGAACTATACACCCTCTTGTATAAACTCAGAACACAAAAGCATGTTACAGTTTCTGAGACTTCCTTAATTAAGAAAGACCACTTAATATTTTTTAGCCTAAAGTTTATTTGACCACAGTCATCTCCTTATGTAGCACCTACTAACAGTTCTCAAAACTGCTATTCCCTGGAACATACTTTGGGAAACCACGAACTACAAAGCACCAATTAGAGGAACTTGGAATTATATGGTAAATTGGTGGAAATTTCAGATTCTCTCCTGATTAAATTGGCAAATATCTTTTAAAACCTACTAAACAAAGTCTCTCTTTCATATCCAGATATTTGAAAATGTGGAGAAATAGCCTCTGAGTCTTTTTCAATTCTACAAATTTTTAAGAAATTAATACCCTCTTATAATATATTTTGGGAGTACACTTCATAAATGTTTCTATAAATGTATAAGCATTCAAAGTATTTCATTTGTGAAATGTAGCAGACAAAGCTATGTCTTCCCACTAATCCTTAAAATTCATCAAAATGCAACACTGGTATTAAAGAAAGACTAACTTAAAAGTTATTAGTTTGAGATATTTTTGGAGAAAAGGAAATTAATCAATATTTGTAAAACAGATAGAGATGTCATTGACTAATAATTCTAGTGAAATAATGAGATCTAAAGTCTGACCTTTCAGTTAAAGAAAACAATGTTCTAGTTTAACTCAAAAAAGATGGAGTAGAAAATCATGGAGATAAATGGTCACTCAGTCAGGCTAAGAAAAAGCTTTGGAAAGGTCAGATCCGATTATCCCAAAGGAACTGCCTTCATGATTGCCAAGAAACTAGGACAATTTCTGAATTTTTAAAACATTGAGAATATGGATATATTTATGTAATTTTGTTATTTGCTGTCCTTCTAAACACATTCCTATCCCCAGCTGCATCTGCATACAATAAGCAATAAAGTGGTGGAAATATAGAAAAGGAAGTATTTCACACTAGAACACATACAACTTTTTTTTTTTTTTTGAGGGCAGTGTCACTGGCCTTCATATATGGGACGCAAACTGGGGGCACTAGCTTCCCAAGCCAGCGCTTAACCACCACACCACTCAGCCAGACCAAACACATACAACTTTTAGCCTAGTTCAGGTATATGTGTAAGACAGTGGAGGAAGAATTGCAGCGTAGTAAGGTGGTACGTATCATCTCTATTTCTTCCTTTATCCATGTCTTCCTTTGTTCAATAAACATGTTTTGACAGATATCAGCACATTGCTAGGTGCTGGTGGGTGAACTTCGTCAGAGCCTAGCAAAAGAAAACGAGAAGTCACTAGAGTAGAAGTTAGAATGTGATGCGTACAATTAAGTAACAAGGAGGAGACAGCCAGACTCCTGCTCCAGAAGCAACTGATGCAAACAGAACTTTGCAAACAGATACAACTGATTGGTGCTGTCTTGAAAAGACTCCTGTTAGTCTTTCCTTGTGTGCTCACTCCCAGCTGGCTGAAGCTAGACCCAGGCAAAACTGGGAACCTGGTAAAAAGTTCTCTTCAATATATCATTATTTTCCCTCACAGCAGCTACACCCTTATTTGAGGCATTTAGGACTCCCAATTTGATGTACCTGTTCAGATCATCAGCAAAGCAGGGGAGCAAAAGAGAAAGAGGTTAAGAATTTGGTTTCTGATACATTTTATGAAGCATCAGAGTAGTCAACATGGAAGGAGAAAGGCAAAAATTTTTGCAGATATCTACCTATTTTTATATATATATATATATATATATATATATATATATATATATATAGAGAGAGAGAGAGAGAGAGAGAGAGAGAGAGAGAGAGAAAGAGAGAGACAGGCATACAATTATGTACATATGTACACACAAATACATATATACATAGATTAGATGATAGATAGATAGATAGATAGATAGATAGATAGATAGATAGACAGACAGACAGACAGACATTTGAAGGTGGTGGAAGGAAATAACATCCTATTTTTAATTCCTGAGGATGCTAACAGTTTTCAGTAGCAATATGCAAGATGCCAATTGGCAACCACTTCCCTGTGGCTAACCATTTACCTCTGTTTTGTTACCCTTCTCCTCCAACAAAATAAAATTGTCTCAATTCTCATGTAAAGCTGCTGCAATTATTCATCCCTACAATCCTCCTACAGAGTAATTTACAAAATTATGAACATATATGGAATATATACACATATATGTGTATACATATATATGACTTAAATTGTACATTTTTACCCAGAAATACATTTTTAAGAGCCAAGTACAAAATTTTTATTACGAACTGCAATATTTAAGAATAAGAAGTGGCCTTTACAGCATAGTTTCTAAATGTATAAACCTTATAACCAATTTAAATGTTCAGTAGAGATATGCTTTAGTAAATCTTGCTGTATACAAAAACTGAATACTATAAAGTAGTATTATTTAAAATTCAGTTTAGGAAACCAAAACCTCCCTAAGTATTTCAATCAGAAAAGGGTGTAATATAGAAATCCAGTGCCTACAAATTTTTGGAAGGATCAGAGAAGGAGCCACCACTGGACAATTAGCTCCAAGGTCACATCACCCTGGCTAGAAGCCAGGGCTCAGAAAATTGCTGCTACTGCTGCTGCTGCTGTCCCTATAGCCATGAAGATGGTACTGCCCCCAGCACATGGTGTTTGGCCACAGTGAATATATCCATCTGACTTGCTGCCGCCACCACAGCAGCAAGAAGATAGCCTCTGCCTCCCTTCTATCTCCTAAATTTCATGTGAGTACATGAAATTAGTAGACTCTAAATCATACCCAGCACCCTAATAGGAAGAAAGTCTTGTATATTTAGCATTTAGCTTATCAGCCCCTGTAATACAGAGAGAACACAGAAGACAATGGGAACAGATGCTGAGGACTGATAGACAACTTTCAAAACTGAAGTCCTTCAAAATGATTTTGTAGAAGACCCTTTATTTACAATTAAAAAACAACAACAACAAACCATTCAGAAAGCAAAACCACAGAGACAATAAAAGATCAGTGGTTGTGGAGAACATGAATAGACAGAGCACAGAGGATTTTTAGGGCAGTGAAAATACTCTAAATGATGTTATAAGGATGGATACATGACATTGTACTTGTATCCAAATGCACAGAATTACAACAGAACCCTAAGATAAACTTTGGAGTTAGAGTGATTATAATGTATCAATGTAGGCTCATCCTTGGTAAAAAAAAAAAAAAAAAGTACCATTCTGTTGAATGATGTTGATAGTGGAGGAAGCTATGCATGTGTGTGGCAGGCAGTATGCGGGAAATCTCTACACCTTCATCTCAATTTTGCTGTAAAACAAAAACTGCTCTTAAAAAAATAAAACCTTTAAAAGAGAAACAAAAGAAACTAAAAACTACAACTTTTTTTTTTTTTTTTAAATCTCAGGTTATGTTGATCTACCAAAATCATGTTTCAAAACAGAATGTAATAATGTTATCCATTTTTAATCCTATTTTTAAGGAGAACTCAAAATCCACCACTTTTGACATTCTTAGTACATACTTAATCAGATACTTATTTTGATTCAAATTAAGAGTGATCATGGCAGAAAGAATAAAGGAAAAAAAGAAATCTCCTTTGTATTAAACTTTTTCTTTTAATATTTACAAGAAAAGGGAAGGCTACTATTCTACCACCTAAGAACAAACTAAAACACTAATATTTGGCTCACTCATTTGTTCGTTCAACAAATAGCTATTTGTAGCCTACCAAGTGCAAGATTTTTCAAATACATTTGACAATTGTGCTTCCATTAAAATGACATCCTTTTTTACCAAAAGAATATAAATGATCTCTTTTCACTACAAGTTAGTGAAATAGGGTAACAGACATTTAAGATATGCATTAATATGATATTTTTTAGTCAAAAGCTTAGAAACTCTTCCACATTAGTCAAAGTAAAATAATTATAAAGAGATTCCATAAATGAGGTGCTAAATAGAAATTTATAAGGGAGGAAAACCTTGGAAATCAGAAATATTAGAAAAAGTATGATGTGAATAGAAACCATTTAAAAGTGTTTAAAATTTTGAAAGGTTGTGATTATATGCATTTTATTCTATAACTTTTGAAAGCTATATAGAGAGGTTGCTTTCTCACAAAGGGTATACTGGGGGCTTCCATTCTTGATATGTTAAGAGGCTTCAGTTATAAAGGAGGGAGTGAGAGAAAAGGAAAAAGTGATTTATCCATAGGTCGGGTGACCACAAAACCTGGTTTGCCTGAAACAATCTACTTTATATCTGTAGTTCTGTCTCTATTAATGGTACCAATTTTACTTTTAAAAGTGTTCCAACTTGAGAGATAAATTATATGGTCATTCTAACTGGTGAGAGGAGTAAAGAACTAGGATTATAAATAACATTAAATTAATGGCATATTTAATGGGACATGCAGGGAGTGAAAAATTTTAAAAGGAGAGGAATCACTGACACTTAGTTGCCTGAAGGAAAGCACTATAAAATTACCAAATGGAATGATTAAGTACAAGTCAACAGAAAAGGGTCACTTTACAGTCCTTCACTAAATGTTGTTCATCTTTAATTCTTTACCAAATCAATTGGGATATGAGTACTAATAATTTACTATAAATCATAAGCTTGAAGGGATATCAGTAAGTCCTACTCTTCAATCTCTTTCAAATAGCCTTAGACCCAACTTTTCTAAGACAAAGAGATAACTGCAGAAGGCCATTTGTATTTACAGATTTAGCATCCTTGAAATCACTTCTCTTTTGACTTCCCTGATCAAACCAGGCTTTCCTGCCTTACCTTTCATCAAGAAACTTACTTCTCTATCGCCTTTCACAGCTCCTGCTTGATGACCATGTTGGCAATCTTAAGTGCCTAAAAGATGTTTGGGGAACATTGAGTAAATTTGAATATAAACTGGTAGTGTGTTAACGAATTATTACCAATTTTCTTATATATTATCATTGTAATGTGGTTATACAGAATAATGTCTTTAGTTTTAGGAGATCCCTGCCAAAATATTTAGGAGCAAAGTATCATAATGTCTGCAGCTTGTTTTGAAATAGCTTGGAGAGATATATGTACATGGACACAGATATAAATATAGATGTAGATTTAGGTACAGAGATGGGTAGATAGATGAACAAAATATTAGCAGTTGTGAAATCCAGGTAGTGAATATATAGCTGTTCATTGTACCATGTAGTCTTGCTCAAACTTTTGTATATTTTAACTTTTTTATAATAAAAAAATAGGAAAAAGTGAAAAAATGTATATTAAATTGACCATCTTTTGGAGTCCAAACCCTTACCCACAATTTACCCTCCCACCACCCCAGCCCTCTCAACCTTTATCAACACTCACTTCTCATATTCTTTCTAGGTGACCTCATCTGTTCTTTAATTTTAAGTAGCATCTAAATATAGTTAAATGCCCCCAAATAACTCTGGTTCAGACTTCACCTCCAAATTCCTATATCGATAATATAGCCAATTAACTATTCTACCTAGATGTCTCATATACATGTCAAGTTTGACAGATCTGAAACTGAAGTCTTGGTTTCCACTGCACAATAAATTTATTCATCTTCTGGGGTTCTTCAACTAAACATTTAACACCTGTTTATAGTCAAGAGCTTAAGTCAGAAATACAGGTATTATTCTTGATTCTCATATTTCCTTCCTCCTCTATCCTGTCAATTAATACATTCTGTCAATTTAACCAACAAAATGCACCTCAACACTGAACTTTTCCCCAGTGTTATCACTACTCTGTTACAGCCTACATAGGTATCCTTGTATAGACTAGAACTTCTTACTCATTATCTGTACTTCCTTTCTTTCCTCATTATAATCTATTCTCCACAGATCATCCAAACTAACTTTTTAAAAACATAAATCTAATCTTTAAGTCCTCTGATTAAAATAAAATGGCTTCCCATTCCACTGAGAGTAAAACCCATGATCCTTATGAGGATTTTAATTCCAAATTGGTCTAGCCCCTGGCCACCTTTTCCACTTCATCTCAAGTTTCTCTCCACCCATACTCATTGCTCCCCTCATACCAGCATCCTTTCTGTGCTCATATTGGTTGAGTTTATTCTGTTTCATCTGTTTGACATGCACTTTATATTTTTTCAACTGAACACATCCTCAAATAGCACTTACTATATGTCTGGGCCCTTTCTAAAAGACCTTTAAAAATATGGATTCATTTAATACAACAATTCTATGAGGTAAGTTCTGTTATTATCTTCCTTTTATAAATGAGGAAAATGAAACATAACAAAGTGGAATGATTTCAACAATTTTAGTATTTCTTTTTTGAGGGCAGTGTCACTGGCCCTCATATGTGGGACCCGAACCGGGGCCGCTGGCATCCTAAGCCAGTGCTTAACCACCGCGCCACTTGGCCGGCCCAACAATTTTATATAGATCATGCTATAGACTGATTTATATCACTCCCAAATTAATATGTGGAAGCCCTAACTTCCAATGTAATGGTTTTTGGAAACGGTGCCTTTGGGAAGTAATTAGGTTAAGATATAGTCATGGGGGTGGGCCTTCATAATGGTATTAGTAGCTTTATAGTGGCTTTCTGTCTGCCATGAGCACACAGTAAGAAGGTAGCCATCTGCAAGCCAGGAGTGGAGCCCTCTCCAGGAGCTGAATCAGCTGGCACCTTAATCTTGGACTTCCCAGCCTTCAGAACTATGAGAAATTAATGTCTGTTGTTTAAGCCACCCAGTCTAAGGTATGTCGTTATAGAAGCCTGTGAAGACTAATACATATTACAATTGATCGAACTAGGTTTTGAACACAAACAGTACTATATCGCCTTATATTCTGTTCGCCTGTACGCCCTTTATATCTTAACATAAACACTACTTCTTTAGACAAAGTCTTCTCGTAGTACCCTACTTCATCATAACATGTTAGTGTTTCCTTCACTGAACTTTGTCTCAAAATATAACGCATATATTTTTATTGTAGTGGCTAATTTACTCTTTGCTCACCTGCTATGTGACAGGCACCACTAGTTAGTGGCTATACAATGATGCATAAGACAGGCTGTGTTCCTACTTACATAGAGTTTAGAGTATAAATTAATCTCCTTTTTGCAATTTCATTTCAACACCAGGATCATAAGGACCAGTGGAGAACAAATATAAGTTGAAGAGTTAAGACCAAATGAAATTGGAACAAAGCAAGAGACAAGCTTGTAGATGAATATATGGGAAGAAACATTACTGATCTAGATGGGATCATGGTAAAGCTGAAAAGACAGGAGTAGAGAAAACAAGAGGAGCTGCTAATAGAGAATATCCAATAAGAACTTTTCTCCCTTCCTTAGGAAACGGTTCTCATTCTTTCAGGATCTGTACATTTCAGGCAGTTCCTGAGGCAGACCCCAAATAGGAACAGCATCATCTGATTGCTAAGTAGGTGGATGCCTCTAGAAAGTAGAATGAACCATGGTGGAAACTAAGACCTTGATCCCATCTTTCAAAGGTATGACATCAATGTTCTGCAACACATTGGGCTACTAATTACTCCTCTAATTTAAGATTCCCAGATAAATAAAAGTCATCCAACACCTAGAGGTTGGATATAGGAGTCAGTGATCAAACATGCCCAGTCCAAGAGGGGGTCCACCATTTCTAAGAGGGCAAGAACCCAATTAAGTACACATCTAACATACAGTCTCAAATTTGGCTCTCTGACTGCCCTGATGTGCAAGCCTCTTAGCAGATGTAATATTTTAAAAATGGAAATTAAAATCTTGTAGCGTTCAGCTTGAGTGAGTGGTGCACACTCAGTCTCAGTGACCTTACACCCTTGTGAATACCTTCTATATGCCAGCATTGTTCTATGTACTGAAGATGCAAAGGTAAACAAAATAGAACATGGCCTTGCTTTTATAGATTTTATATTCTAATGAGAGATTTAGTAAACAAGAAAAAAGTTAATTAACTCATTAATTAAAAATTATTTCTGATAATGATAGTGCTGTGAAGAAAGAAAAACAGGGTCATGTGATAACAGAGTGACTTAATGTGAGGGCTGCTAATTGTCCAAAAGAATACATCTTTCTATAAAAGCAGGGTTGTATTATGCACGTGACTGCCCAGCTAACTACATTTCCCAGGCTCCCTTGCAGTAAGTGTGACTGTGACTATGTCCTCACCAATGAAATAGAGAAGGAAATGATGTGTGCCACTTTGGATTCTGGCCCTTAACATGTTAAGCATGCCTCCTCCAAGCTCTCTTTCCCCTTCCTATTAGCTAAAAACTGAATATAACAATAACCTAGGTTTAATTATTCAGATGATGGTAATACTTTGGCGTGACAAAACAACAGGATGGGAGGATCCTGGATACATGAATGACCTCACGGAGTAGAATTTTCCCATAACCTGGGCCAATAACATCAATACATTTATGTGAAAAATAAGTAAACATCATCATGGGTCCTTTATTTAAGTAGCAGCTTAGCTTCCCAAAACTAACTAATGGGGGCTTAGGACAGAAATATTAACTAGGATGATCACAGGAGGTAGCATTTAGGAGATGAAGCGTGAATGAGGGGAAGGAGTTAGCCATGTGACTATGTGGGAATGGAAAAGAAAAAGCATTAATAGTATGCCAGCAAATTCCTATTCTGGATCTTGGTAAGACTCGGGTACTATATTAACACCAGAAGCACAGGTACTGGTAAACCTTTGACAGAGAGTTGAGAGCTAGACCATGGAAAGCTTAGAAAGGTTGAAGATGAAGAATATAAAGTGAGCCCGGTCACAGGCCAGATTTAAGGCAAGGATCAGAATCTGATCTCAGGGTCTCTTATGGGGAATATCTAGCTACTCTCAGTCAAAAGGTCAAAAGCAAGTAAGCTGCTGGTGTTAGGACAAACAGAAGCACAAGAGACATGGCAAGCAGCTAGTCGGATAAGCCAGAATTTTTTAGTA
Organism: Aselliscus stoliczkanus; assembly: GCA_033961575.1. Classification (NCBI taxonomy): domain Eukaryota; kingdom Metazoa; phylum Chordata; class Mammalia; order Chiroptera; family Hipposideridae; genus Aselliscus; species Aselliscus stoliczkanus. The sequence goes on from CM066729.1 coordinate 43,622,192, forward strand.
ATTTAGTAATTTAACATAAGCTTTTCTTCTTAATTAAGATACTATATTTGTGGTGTATGTTGTAGTTTCTGCCAGAATTATGTACCTAGACCTTTTCTTGCTCCCAGAATGATAATGTATTGTTATAGTTTTGCCTTAACAAGTGTTGAGACCTGTTTGTCTTATTATTCAGCTAACATCTATTGACCTACACACAGTGTTCTGTATGTTCCTGAGATTTCAAGCAGATTCACAAAAACATGGGCAGAAAGACAGGAGAAGGGAAAGACCATTTTATTACAAAGAGAGACTGTTGGTTTCTAATGATTTTTTAAAGCATTCTTAACATATGTCAGAGATGCTAGAAGTTAAAAAAATAACTTTGTACTCCAGTCTAATTTTATGTTTCACGTTGGTTTCACGTGAGTCTGTGGTGATTACCACAGAACCTGCAGGCAGAAATAAATAGAAGCACTAGGCAGGTGTGTAGAACAAAGAAAGAGCTTGCCATATAAGTTCATCTTTTTTATTCTACCTTCAATGAAGGTAGAAAAAAATATGTGTTAATCACAGCACTGTTTCTTAGAAAAGGCCAATGGACTTTATGCTCCCCATCGGTCAAGCAGAACTATAAATATTCTTGCTCTGTTACCACTTTTCATGTTCTATAAGAGTTAAAAAGAAAAAAAAATTTTCTAGATAATCAGAGAGTTCTACAAAATGTTAAGAGGTGTAATGTGAAGTGCTGTTGTGATGGCTGTTGTTCTGCGTATGGCAACAGAGTCTCCGGGTCTAGCAGGCATGACATCTGCCCCTTCCCTTCAGCCTGGCAGGGGAATGCAGCTGAAGAGCGTGGTCAAGGAAATGCTCTACTGCCCTGTTCTCTCCCACAGAGTAAAAGAGGACGGAGGTCCCAGTTCTGTGGTGAAGCACCAGAACTTTCTCCTGAGCTGTCATCTCACTCCTCTAATGAAAACCTTACAAAGCTTCCTCATTCACCTCAGGATTCCAGAACACTGCTTAGCAAATGCTTTATCCCTACCTTTCTCTTCCAAGCACATCTTTCCAAGTTCTCAGCTCACATTCTTGAGTTCTGGTCACATGGAACTACTAAGAAATTATCAGAAAACATTCTCTCTCTCTGTCTCTCTCTCTCTCTCTCTCTGTCTCTCTCTCTCTCTCTAACTCTCTCTCTCTTTCCTACCACCCTTCCCACTCCCACCCCTCTCTCATCTCTGCACCATAAATTGCCCTTCTCTTGCCCCAGGGAACTCTCCTACTCATTCTTTTTTTTCTTTTTATTTATTATTATTAGTTACACATGTACAAAACAATGTAATAATTACCCTTTTCACCCTTTACAAAGCGACGCCCCCTCTTCCCAGCCACTGCCCCACCTTAATATCATACATATCTATTACAATTCCATTGACTCCATCCCCACACTATACTCCACATCCCATGACTATACATATGTTAAATTATAGTTAACCTCTAATATTATTCAGCGGCAGCTTCAAATGTACCATGCCTCTACACCATAAAGTGGTCTCCCTAACAAGACACGAATCCATCTGGTCCCCTAAAAAATTTTACAAAGTTATTGATTATATTCCCCAAACTCTTTCTTCTATCCCTGCAGTAATATAGTAGCTACTCATTCTTTACATTTCAATCTAAATCTCATTTCCTCTGAGAGGCAGCCCTCACAGTGCTCAGTCGGAGGGAGTGTCCCCCTGCACATTCATGATGCTATCTCACCGCTGCTGTGAAATGCACAGGGCTGTACCAGGCAGTCTTTTACTTGTCCTCTTCCTTTCAGCGCCATGTGGATGCGTCTGCATCTCATTTAGCACTCACCCATCAGCATCTGGCTCACTGTTTGGTATACATCAGACAAATATTTGTTGAGAGACTGTGTTCAATTTGAACAAAATAAAGTCGATAAAGACCATTTTTTAGGTAGCAAGAAATAAACTAAAAATCTCAAATCAGATTCCTAAGTGCTATTTCTCAGTATGTCCAGATAATTGTGGCTCCTGAGTTATACCTCACTTCTCATTCTTGCTTATTTTCATACGAATTTTTAAAAGGCAACATGTTGGACCCAGAAAAACTAAAATTTGAATTTTTTTATGCAACTTTGGTTAAATCATTCACTTGACACAAGTATAAACAGCAGATATTAAGGCAAAAACTGTATAAGATAGTTTCTGGGAACATCATGAGAACTTTAAAGAAACACCTGTATGTAACTCTGTTAAAAAGATTTTTTAAAAGACATTCTTTTTAAAGTCTAGTGACTCAAAAAGTGTTTGGTCTGTTTTTATTTAACACTACAATTTGGTTGACACAAAGCTATAAGGTTAAGTGACTAAGATACTACAGGGTATCCACCACCATGTTTCCTTTTAGGTAAACTTGATTTATTTCATTTATAAACATACTTTCTATCATATTTTTGGAGTAGCTAATGAAAGAGGCTTCCAGCTGAGTCAAGACAGACAAGGAGCCACCATGACAATTTCCATGTTACATGCTTCCTTGGGAAATTTCTGTGGCTTATTATGCTTCTTTCACATATAATAGAAAGTCATCTATTTTTAAAAAGAAGAAACAGGCATAAAACGAGAGAGCTGGTTTAGGTTGCACCAAGCTCAAGATGTGCTATTTTTAAATAATGCTGTTTATATAGGCTAGGTGCCCCTATTCCCCTTTTTATCCATTTAATAACCATTCATGAAGCACCTTCTTTGTTCAAGGCACTGAGGAGTCTAAATAACAAGGCATGTCCTTGTCCTCAAGATGTTTGACAGTGTTACACATTTTCCTAAAAATAGTAACTCAGTAAATCGTGAATATCAGAGACGATTATGACTTCAACATTATCTACATATGCATATTTTGGCTTTTAATAATCTACTTCTGTGTATTTTGCCAACATTAATTAATATATACATATTTTCCCTTCCCAGAGAGATCTAGATATCTTGACAGCAAAGAACTCATACTGCTTTTATATCATGCATAGCATTGTTTCTCTAAATTTACCACGACTCACAGTAATAAATACATTTTGCATTGATTTAATGACACATATAAACCTGTATACCTATATACAAGTATATATCTTTACCATGTATTCCACAGAAATATATCTAACATTACAACATCAGTATATTCTGGTGTTTTACATTTTGTAATATTCTATTCTAGTCCATCTCATAAAAAAAAAAAAAAGATCTGCAAAGCATGTGCAATGATATTTGGTGAATAACCACATGGCTGAAATGTAACATAGCACAAGGATTCTAATTCAGGGTCTTCAATAAGACAGATCTGAATTTAAATTCAGATTTCATTAGCTATGTAACTCTAAACAAGTTATTCAGCCCCTTTAAACCTCAATGTCTTCCTACTGAAAGTGGTGAAAATAATATTATCTACCTGTTTAGATAGTACAAGAGATCATGCACATGAAAGTATTTACCACAATGCAAAGCATACAATAAGTACTCCATAAATGCTGAATTCTATAATATCTATCCAAGGAAATGAAAACAAGATCTGAGAGAAAAAGTAATGTAGCTTTGGACACCTTTAACAACATATTGTGGGCAGGGTACATCAAGTGGACATTTCATAAACTATCTGATAATGTATATATTTCATGGGCTATGGAGATATTAGAATGAGTTACCAAGGCAGATATTTTGCTGGTGAGTTACAGAAGAGAATAGCATCCCATTTTAATTACTGTGGCTTAAATGTGGTAAAAAAAAAAAAAAAGATGATGGGGTAAAATGAAATACATAATATTTTTGAGGTTTCTCCAAGTCTTATAATCTTATTGGAAGTTTGACAAATTAAGAATGGCTATCTAGGACAAAATGCCTCCCAATACTGCATCCACATAACTGAACCAAGTCCTAACACCTGTAGACTAACCATGGGCTAATTTAAATAGCACAGGCATCTGGCATCTTGGCTTGGACTGTGGCCACTGCCTACTCTGCCATCTGTAATATCTTGGCTGCATAGACTCATCTGAGACGTAATGTAGACAACCCCTCTATCATGACCCCTTAGTCTCGGATCTGCCACACAGAGTATTCTAGGGTTCTTACGCAAAGCAAGTGTAAACTTTTCATAAGAAGCCGGATCATTAATCACATTTCATCATTTGTCTCACCCAAAATAACTCTCCTAACCCCAGAATCAGCTGGTAGAACGACAAGGACCCCAGGACTAAGAGACGCCTGCAGGGCATTTTTTACAGTGTCTAGAAAGCTATGGTAAATCAACTTATATATCTTGTGTCCTCAAAGCTGAGAAGGCAGAGTTCAAGCTCACATCCCCCAAATCCTAAGGCAGCTAAATGGTGAGGGAATAAAACTCTCTCTGAATGCATGTAGCAACTTGATATTGGAGCTGGTGACAGAAAGAAGCACTGATGAGGCTGATTCCAGTGAAGTGAGACCCACTTACTCACAAGACTTTGATTTGCAGGCATTGGCCTTTGGGTCTGCCACCAATGTTGGGGAATAAATAGATGAATGGAAAGGATATAGATCCACCACGTTCACTGAATTGGACGAGCAAATAGCAAGGATGCAGCATAGAGCTATAGGAAGCATAAGTAATCAGATACAGAAGCTGTATGTCCACTCAGCTGGAAAGAGATGCTGGATGCTACCTAAAATATCAGCAGGAGTGTTGATCTACCATGTGTCGATCTACCATGTCACCAATATTTTTTTTTTTTTCAAAATGCCCAGGCAGCCAGATAAATTACTCTGTGGCTTCCCCTGCTACTTGTGGATTGACAGTGTTTATAAACAGCTGTGTTACCTTTCTCAGAATCCAAGAAAATGTTCTTATTGCACAAAAGAGCTTTTACATATAGTTCATACATCCAGCAATGGACAAGCAAGTCTGTTTGTTCAGACAGTTGTGTTTGTAGCATCTGGATTATGACAAGAGCCAATAAGTCCTTTCACGTAGCCAGTGGTAGCAAGTGGTGCTAACTCTAACCCTGCCATAATACAAAGGGCCTCCAAACACATTTTAACTTGCCCTACCCAGGTATTTGCATTAGTAGAACAATGAACACACATCTTATGCCTCAAAGACCTTTTATCATGTGAGCCCAGACATCCTTTCCACCGACCCAACCCACTTCTTCACCCAGCACTCAACTCTGAGCAAACACTGAACCTGTCATGGTGCCCTAAATGGACTGTTTTGCAGTGTCTTTGATCCTGTACATAAGATAGTGAGTACTTCGCTGGAATGCCACACATTTTTCTCTTATCCACCTGAAGGACACCCACTTATCTTCATCCCCCAGCTCTATCATTACCTGGAAGTCTCATGCTCTTCCCAGACAGAAATTGCAGAGTTTTTTTGTTTTTTAAAGATTTTATTGGGGAATTGGGGGAGGGGAACAGCGTTGGGGAATTGGGGAAGGGGAACAGACAAGTTTCTGTCCTTTTGTTCTTCAGTCTAGTTGTGGAGGATGTCACTTCACTGGCCCATGTTGGTATTGTGATCATTGCGCTCTTCCCGGCTGAGGCAGATCGATGGCCAGCCATCGGACTGCCACTCACTGTGGTTCTCGGCAGCTCATGCCAGCAGCCACTCATGCTGGCTGCCAGCCACTCACAGTAGCTCAGGGCAGCAGACTGCAGCAGAGGCTGCACCCTATGCCGTTGTGGGCAACTCACAGCAGCCCAGCTCCAGGTCAAGCTGTTGTTCAGCATCTTAGCTGTAGAGGGCAGCATCACTGGCCCATGTGGGATATGAACCAGTGGCCCTGCTGCTCAGAGTTGGCATCCTAAGCCAACTCTTCACCAACAAGCCACTCGGCTGGCCCCAGGATTTTTTATATACATTCTAGATTTTGAGCCTCTTGAGGACAGGGCACATATCTCAAGAGATTCATGTGTCTGTTGTGACCAGCACAGTGTCTGGCGTGTGGGTGGTACATAATAAAGGAGTGTCAGATGAAGAATTTTAAGGTGAAGTTTATTATCTCTTCTTACAGAAAACATGGTAGAGGGGACTGGGGAATACACAAAAAGGAAAGTGAAGGTAGAGGAACATTTCTCTGACTGAACATGGGTATCTCAGGGAAGGTGAGGTTTTTCTATTCTTTTATTGCAATTGGGGTATGCTTGGAAGTGACCATTGTCAGGCAACACAACAACATTATTTTTTTCTAATATAGGAGTTCCTAATTATGGCCCCAAAAGGGCTTCCATGGATCTCCTTTTGTCTCCATCCTGGGTTTGCAAACAAAAACATAATTTTCATCATATTCTCAGAAATGTTCAAAGCCCAAAAATGATTACAGGTCACTATCCAATTTTTTTTTTTAATTTGGACATGCCAGGAAAAGTATTCCATTATGTTGATATTAAAGAGAATCAAAGTGATAGGCAAAAAGTATAAAAATCATTTTAATACACAACTTTACTCAATGTGTATTCCTTATACTTAAACAGTTTTACTATAATAACAAAAATACATAAGAAGTCAGTAAGTGTCCATTAAATGCTTACTATGCATCCAACAACATCATGTCTACTCTTGGGAAGCTTGTATTCTGATAATTCAACACACACAAAAAATTACTTTAAAAATAGGAAACAAGAGAATTCACAATATTTGTCAAATTTGGTTGTTCACATGTGAATATAGGAGCCAGACATGGAGCATACTGTGGTCAGAGAAGATTTCCCAGAAGACCTTGGGAAGGGTGCCTTTTCTGCACAATGGTCCTATAAGGCAGTAGCTTTGTAACTAGGAGGCAATGTGATCAATGGATATAGGATTTAAATGAGAAGGCCTAAGTTTTAGGCATAGTGTTGCCTCTTACTAGCCATGTGATTTTGGACTGCTCACTTATTTCTGTGCCTCAGTTTCCCCACTAGTCCCACACATTGCCTGACCTCTCTCCCTGACAATATTTGCAAGACTCAGACAACATAAAGCGGGTGAAAGCATTTTCCAAATTGTAAATCACTGTACTACTGAATACAAAAACGGTATTGGAAGTGCTTGAGTCAGGTACACATAATAGTCCATGGCACAATACATTGTTTTCCTCAGCCTGTTTTGTTTTGTTTTCTTGGCTCTCAGCAATTCAATCCAACATTCTTATGTTCATTTAATAACATTTCTTGTCAAATTTCTCATACATAAAGTTTTACAGGCAACCAGCACATGAACTGCAGCCTGGCTGCTCAGATTATTTTCAGAAAGGGGCAGGTGAAAGAATGCCTTATTCTAGCCCAAAGCAGGCAAGGTTTTCTTGTTAAAGACGCTCCCAGAGGTAGAACATTTCAGTATTCACATCATTTTTTTTTTTCCTTCAAATCCTCTCCCCTGAGCCTTCTGCGGCTTGTCCATGGCACACAATTCAGAATCACCCTACCACGTAGGACACTGGGATCCGGAGGCAGTAGCAAATGTATTCCACATTCAAGAGGAGAAACATTTGTGAGAACATTTAATATGCTGTGTGCCGCCAGGATCGGGGGCTCAGGCTTTCCATTTCAGTTTCACTGGTTAGACTGCAATCTGAACAAGAGTGTGCAGTGATGCAGTGTGTCAGGGCCTTGTCTGGGCCAAGCACCAGTTTTATCATCAGTAAGGAAGCTAACCCCAGGGATAGCATATGTATTATATTTAAAGGAAGGGGTGAAAATCCATCAACACTGTGTAATTTAAAAGATTTTCAACTGTGCGCAGGAAGCTATAAGCTTAGCTTCCTTTGTCCCAGTTAAAAAGAAAATGGGTCTAGTAAAGAAAGATGGATTAAAAACAGTAGCTACCCATGGAGTGAACTTCAGTGATAAAAGGAAGACAGACAGGATAATGGATGTCGCCCAGCATGTTCGAGAAGCCACATGTTATTGTATTTGCAGAAGAGGACACTTTGGGAATTCTGACATAGACACCCATTCAAATGAATCTTTTTGTTGCCTTTGATTACATAATTTTTTAGTCCCTCCTTGTCAGTTTCCAGTTGTCTCCTATTAGACGAGAATTACCATCAGTCTTTATGTCAGGAAAGCGTAAACTTGAGGGGAGAGAAAGGACAAACAGAACAGGGCGGATGATAAGAAGAGATATATGAGGCAAGATTTCATTACACAAGTTCGATTTGCACTCCTATGCCAGGAATAAATAAACATAAACAAAGATCCCAGACTCTCTTCATATACAAACGATTATAACTCCATTCAATCCTATAGCCTCGCCTGATCTACCCTGTGTTCCCTGAATTTGTTCAATTCCCTGCCACCAGGTCTTCATGTCAGATGCTCCTTCTATGGAAGATATCCTCCTGTCATGGTAACACCTACTGAAATCTTCTTCCTTCATCCAAGTAAAGGTGAGGCCAAGTGATATCTCCTCAAAGAGCTTTCTCACATCCTGCTACTTAGAATTAATCTCTCCAGCAAATTGCTTTTAACTATAGTTTAACACAATGTGACACAATGTGCATATGTGGTTTAGAATTATTATTTGTGAAAAGGTTAGGATGTCTCCCACTGAATGATGATGGTCAGGTGGTAAGGCAGGTGCCATGCCTTACTCATCTCTAGAGTCCAGCAGCTGGTTCCCTGTTGTTGCACCATGTGCATATGTTACACTGGCATGCAAATGCAGGCAGTGCACAACTTGAAGCCCTGCAATTTTGACCAAGCCATACATGAGACTAGCTCATGAATCTCCACACCTCTTCTGCCTTTTCCAAGAAGGGATGCTATTCTCTCAGCTCTTACCCAATCTCCACCCCCTCAGCTACCTCGTCTAGCCTTGAGACACTGGAATTCAATCTTGTCAGGTTTGTCAATAACATTTTCTTAGAGAATTGCCTAACCTAAAATTCATTCAAATAGTACAAATATAACTGACACTTATTCTACCTCTTGATTTGTGATTGTGAGGAGGTCCACAACTTTTAAAATTGGACCAAAGCTTTTGCTTACTTAAATATTTATAAATAAAATTTATTTACTGCATGGTTTGTTGTAAGAAAGCTACATATATTAACTTATCCTCATAACAACCTTATAGGGTAATATTATTTTTCCCATTTGAAAGTAATACAAACCAAGGCACAGAAAGTTTAAGAAACTTGCCTAAGTTCTTTCTGCTTATAACTCGTGGAGCCAGGTGTTGAACCTTGGAAATATGGCTTCAGAGTCTATGCTTTTAATCACTGCACAGATGGAGGAGTCAAGTTCTCTGAAACTCTGATACCAATACAGGAAAAACTAATTTATTTGACATATGATGTCAAAGCTGAGGTCAGGGAGTTAAAGACTAGAGATGGTAGGATCTGCTTTTTGCAGCATACCCAGGCCAACCTTATTGGACAGGCTGATTCAGTTACCAATTACTTCCAATTACTTGTAAGATTGAGGGGGTAATTCATTATGAAGATGACATGTTTGGTTACTTGGACACCAACATATACATTTGAATAAAAATGCAACTTCAATTTTACAGAAAAAATACCTAAAGACCCTTTTCTAACACTCAGGAATCAGCTAAATTAAAGTTCACTTCTTCTCAGAGTTTTTGGTCCTGGAAAACCATTAGTTTTCCTGGAAAGATAGTAAATTCTCCTTAAGAGTGATTTAACAGATCAATATGGGATGGGAACATCATTCTTTTTGGGAAAAGTAGCCTCCTTCGTGCAGTCTTTTGACCCCACTGACTATACAGAAATGGGCCTTCAGCCTGGAATACTTCCTCACCAAGAGATGAGGCATCCTCACAACTCCACTGGGCTTGTTTCCTGTGCGGAAATACCTTCCGCTGTTTCAGACTCAGTGTGCGCTTCTTTTAAGAATGCACATCATCCAGCACCCGGACAATCCCACTACTCTACCTGTGCCCTGTGGGAAGGGAATGGATCTGTGACAACACTAGAGAGGTATATGCAGGTCAACTGCCTATTTTGGCTCCAGCATGGACCCACTGGCCACAGGGACTGACACATGCTATACTGAAGCTGACTTAGCTCTGTCTCTTCTCCATGTGAATAAAATGTGTTCCATCCACTGCCTGTGTTTTCCTGGGTGACTCTGATGCTAAAAGACAATGGGCAGACATGTTCAGACTTCTATTCCTGATGATAGGCAGCAGATGCCTCTTGCTCAGCACATCCCCTCCCTGGTACCTGATTTGCACATGTTTCCGATGTTGTTGCTTCTATGGGGCCTGCCTCTCACCCGCCCACACTCTCCTTCCAGGTATTTTTCTTCATTAAGTCTTCCCTGTTCTTCAAAATTCATGTCAAGCACATTCTCCTTGACTGTTGCTGTGCCTGAAGTACCTTCCTCCAAGCTCCTGCAGCATCTGATTCACACCTGAATCACAGCAACTAGCATGTCAACAAGAATAACCCATAACTTATAGCCTGTATCTCTAGACTGTGAGCTCATGGAAGCAGGTACCATGTCTTATTCAGGCTTTATTACCAAGATCCAATAGTGTGTCTGGCACATAGTAGGCATTTGTTTCTCCATCCAACACATATGCACTGAGTATCTAATGTGTTGTGTTCCATATGCTAGATTATGTCATGATGAACAAAAACATGCATTATCTCCACCCTTGGAGTTTATATACTAGCAGGAGAAACACAAATAAGCAACCAAATAGTCACACCAAAATAAGCCAATGTCAAAATACAACTGTGGTGACTGTTATTATGAGGAGTGCTCAGGGTATATAATAGAGGAAAATGAAATAAAATAAAGAAAAAGTATTTTAGGGGAAAGATGGAGGGGATGGTTATTCCTCGAGGGAGCAGCCACTGAGCTAAGTTTTAAAGGAAGAATAAGGAAGCCTGTCCCAGTCAGAACACCATAGGCTAAGGGCCCTGGGGTGGAAAAGAGGATGGCACATGTATTCTGAGCAAATAAAGCAGAGACAGCAAGGGGGAGCACATAATGAGCGGAGGATAGAGAGATGGCAGAGACCAGATCCTGCAAGAGGCCCTGTGGAAGCAACAATTTTACTCTTTATCTTAAGAGCACCGGGAAACGCAAAATCAAATTTATGTTTCAAGATGATTTCTCTGCTGCAGGAGGGAGAAGGAAGGAACAGAGGGTGAGAAGGTGGTTCACTTGGATATGGGAGGTCAGTGAGGAGACCACTGCAGGATCCAGTAGAATGTGATTTGGACTGGAATGCAATGAAACGTAATGGGCTGATCTGAGAGATATACAAAAGGTAAATATCTGGGTATTGGTGACAGATCTAAATTCACTAAATATTTATGTGTTGAATGAGTAAAGGGTTGGTATAGGAAGAATAATGAGGGGTGAATTACTAAAATCTTTGCATATCTGAGAACGTACAACACTGCCAGGGTGTTATGCCAGCAATGGGAATGGCCTAGGCAGTTATTGGCTGAGGGTTTTTTGGGTTTCACTGTACAAGTGAAGCCTCAGCTGTGGCTCCACTTAAATGTTTGTAGCTTCCATTAGCTGTGATCCCTAGAGGACCCCTTGAACCCTTATCCCTTGGCAGGTGGTCCAATATCACCCTTCTGGGCCCTCTAAGGCACAGCTGTGATAGTCAGACTTTTCTTTCCTTAAAAAATAAAAAATGATTTATTAGAAACCATCATCACATTGCCTTTATACAAACTCTGTCTCCCATTATAAAAGCAATATACATTAACTGACTTGGGAAATACAGAACAACATAAAGAAGAAAATAAAAACCATCTGTAATTTCTCCACTAGGGAAACAAACAGAACAATATTATGATCTGGGGAAACAATGAATAGTCATAGTTAAGAGCTTAGGCTTTACAGTTAGACAATAACTTTGGTCATTATCCTAACATCATTGGAAAATCAAATAATCAAATTTATATTTTCACGTAAATATAATGTATTTTAAAACACCCAACCAGAACAGCAAAAAGAATCCAAAAAAAAAAAAAAAAGGAGGATACCTTAAGGGGTATCTGGGACAACATCAAGCATGCCAACACTCACAGCATAGGGGTACCAGAAGGAGGAGAGAGCGAGCAAGGGATTGAAAACCTATTGGAAGAAGTAATGACAGAAAAATTCCCTAAAATGGAGAATGAGCAAACCTAGGAAGCACTGAGTCCTAAACAAGATTAACTCAAAGAGGCAAACACCAAGGCACATCATAATTAAAATGCCAAAGATTATAGACAGAGAAAGTATCTTAAAAGCAGCAAGAGAAAAGATGGTATTTACCTACAAGGGAGCTCCCTTAACATTATCAGCTGATTTCTCAACTTTCAACAGGCCAGAAGGGACTGGCAGAAAATATTCAAAGTGATGAAAAGCAAGGTCCTACAACAAAGATCACTCCGCCCACCAAAGCTGTTATTTAGAATCAAAAGGCAGATAAAGAGCTTCCCAGGCAAGGAAAAGCTAAAGGATTTCATCACCATCAAACCAGTATTACAAGGAATTTTAGTGGACCTTCTTGAAGACAAAAGTAAATAAATAAATAAATAAATAAATAAATAAATAAATAAATAAATAAAATAATACCAATAACTATATGTCTATCAATAATTACTTTAAATGTAAATGGACTCAATGCTGCAATCAAAAGATAGGGTGGCTGAATGGATAAGAAAACAAGACTCTTACATATGCTGCCTACAAGAGACTCACTTAGATCAGAAGACACACACACAGACTGAAAGTAAAGAGATGGAAAGGTATTTCATGAATATGTAAACAAAGAAACAAAAAAGCTGGGGTAGCAATATTTAAATACCAGACAAAATAGACTTTAGCATGAAGGCTATAACTAAAGGCAGAGAAGGACCTAGTAATCCCATTCCTGGGTTTTATCCAAAAAACCCCAAAACACTACTTGGAGGGGATCTGTGCATCCATATGTTCATTGCAGCATTGTTTACAATGACAAAGGTGTGAAAGCAGCCTGGGGTGTCCACTGATGGATGAATGGATAAAGAGGAGGTAGTACATATATATAATGGAATATTGCTCAGCCATGGAAGGAAATGGGTTCTTGCCATCTGCAGCAGCATGAATGGACCTGGAGGGAATGGTGCTGAATGGAGTGTGTCAGACAGAGAAAGACAGATGCAATGTGATTTCTTTTATATGTAGAGTCCAAAGAACAAAATAAATAAAACAGTAACAAACTCATAGACACAGAGAATATTTTGAGGGTTGGCAGATGGGAAGGGGATTGAGGGAATAGGTAGAAAAGGGGAGGGATTAAGAAGTATAAAAAAGTAGTTACAAAATAGTCATGAGGATATAAAGTAAAGCATAGGGAATATAGTCAATAATTTGGTAATAACTATGTATAGTGCCAGGTGGGTACTACACTAGTTGGTGGGATTACTTCTTAAATTATATAAATGTCTAAGCACTATGCTGTGTCCCTGAAATTAATATAAAATAATATTGAATGTCAACTGTAATTTTAAAATTTTAAAGGGGGGAGGGGAAGGTGAAGGGGTATAAGAGGTCCAAATTTCCAGGTACAAAACAAATAAGTCACAGGGGTGAATGTACAGCATGGGGAATATAGTCAATAATATTGTGATAACATGATATGGTGTCAGGTAGTTGCTGGACTTACTACAGTGATCACTTCTTTAGGTATATAAATGTTGAATAATACACAGGTGTATACCTAAAACTAATAAAGTATTGTATGTTAAGCTATATTTTAATAAAAAATGTTTTAAAAGAATCTATTTGAAAATTGCTAATAGAACTAAACCTTGAGTTCCTTACATGTACAGGTGAATGATAATAGTACCTGTTTGGCGCTAGCACACGTAAATCCCTTAGCATGATACCCAGCACACAGTAAGTCTTTAATAAATGCCTAGAGATTCTTATTAATATTATACTTTACATTTTTATAATAAAATTGGGATTATATATACATATATAAAATTATATAATTCACTCTTTATAACATTATCATAATTTTCCCATGTTATTAACAATTTCTTGAGAGCATTATTTGTGGTGGCTGAATAAAATTCCACTCTGCAGATACATCACACATTTTGTCCTTTGCTGTTGGACATTTCATAGTTTTTCAATTTATAATTTTAAAATGTGATAATGAACATCATCAAATATAAAATTTTTCTACAGCTTTAATTAAAATTAAGATGGATCCTCAGAGGTACAATCACAGGAAAAATAGTATGAGACTTTTGAGCATCTTAGTATGTATTACCAAATGCTGTCCACAGAAGTGTGTGATGTGACATTTTCACCAGTAAGGTTCACATTTACACTAAAATGGAAGTATTTTATTGTCTGACCCTTTCAAGAAATCGCTCTTTGAAGTAATCTGCCAGGCCAACCATCTGAAGGAAATTGTGATTTGGGTGAATACTTACTAAGTGCCATGCTTGAAATAGCTTATCTAATTATATTCTTATAAGAACATTATAAGACAGTTAACATCAGCTCTATTTTACACTAGTCTGGGCTGAGAGCTGAATTAGGAAAGCAAGTCAATGTGGCACACAGCACCCCACTTCTGTCTGCCTACTGACCAGCTACTGCGCCCCAAGTGCATTCAGAGGCATTCTCATACTTCCTAACAGTGATCTCTCTGTGATCAAATCTGACCATAAGCACAAACTTCTCTTTGTAGCTCATCCTGAAATAACAGGTGCACAGATACACACACAAGGTATGAAAATTAAGTTCGAGAACTCATTGCAACGACGTGACTAACCTTTTTTGATATCACAGGGATTATTCATTATGAATTTATACCAACTGGACAAACAGTTAGCCAAGTTTACTATTTGGAACTGCTGAAAAGGCTGCAAGAAAAAGTTAAAAGACCCGAACTTTTCTCCAACAATTTATGACTCTTGCATCACAACAATGCACCAGCTCACATGGCACTGTCTGTGAGGGAGTTTTTAGCCAGTAAACAAATAACTCTGTTAGAACACCCTCCCTACTCACCTGATCTGGCCCCCAATGACTTCTTTCTTTAACCAAAGATAAAGGAAATATTAAAAGGAAGACATTTTAATGACATTCAGGCCATCAAGGGTAACACAACAACAGCTCTGATGGCCATTCCAGAAAAAGAGTTCCAAAATTGTTTTTACGGGTGAACTAGGCACTGGTGTGGGTGCATAGCTTCCCACGGGGAGTATTTCAAAGGTAACCATAGTGATATTCAGCAATGAGGCATGTAGCACTTTTTCTAGGATGATTTTGCAAACATAATTTTCAGACCTCATGTATGTTTTGATACGTTCTATAAGGAAAATTACGAGGTTTGAGATAATGCAAAAGGGAGACTAATTCTGATTGAAGAACTGAGTAATACTTTCTGAAAAAGTGATACTTATCCTAAACCTGCCTTTGTCCAGCAGGTTCAATGGATCTGAGGCCATTCAAGGAGTAAAAAGCAGGCCAATACAGAAAGGAGCAAGTGAATAAGTGAACAGGTAGGAATGTATAAAAGTAGGCTGCAAAGCAAAAAGACACCAGCTCGTACCTGGCCTTATAGGCCATATTACCGTATTTGGATTTTACCTGAATTGCAAAAAAGTGATAACACCAGCTCCAATGTATCTTAGTCTCCTAGGCTGTGTCTAGAGATCAGCAGGGGGGCAGGCAAATGAGAAATTTGGGAAGAAAATTAACTAAGAATAATGTTTCCCCTCATCTTCACTCAGTATACCTTGGGAACAGATACGGAAACCTCACTGTTTTACTGGTTCACCCTATATCAACATCTTGCCAGCATTTATTTAAAGCAAGTTCATCTATGGATTATCTAAAAGAAAACTTTTTTTCTCTACCCAGTTTTACATGATGTCCCAAAGTGGCTTAGCTTCCTGGACTTTTTATTAATAACTGCAATAATTTTTAGATAGCATAATCCTGCTAACAAAACTCCTTTCCAAACTTGGCCTCAGAAACAAACAACATCATTGGCAAGATTTCCAGAATTCCCACTGTGTACAGAGCACTGAAATTTATCTCTTCGCAGCAAGTAAATAAATTATTGCTCACAAATTGCTAAATCTCAAGGCCATACATGCAATGGGAGTAACAACAGAATTTTCCTGCCTTTGCCCACACCTGTTTTCAGGGAAAATCAGACTGAGTTGCCATACAGAGTTTACTTGTTATGCCAAGAACCACCCTATGGATCACAGCAAACATGTCACCACAAAAAGCAAGTCCCCAAGCTCATTTAGTGGCCATGACTACAATAGTTCTCCTTGACATGTGGGAAGAATTTCATGAGCTTTTTCTTGGGAAGACCATTCACAGCCGCCACTGGCTCTCATACTGATACTGACTCAAAGGGAATCTTGCACGAAAACTTGATATAACCTTCCTACTCTACTCCAACATGTTGACAGATTCATTAGCTGGACATGCCAAATTATCATTATTTAGGAAGCATGAAACGTGCCTACATGAAGGCAAAGCAGACCAAAAATAGCTTTCTAATCGGCTTTTAGAGGGAGTGCTGGTCAAAAGATCAGCAAACCTGCTGATGATTCACGTTTCAACATCTTGCCAACAGGACACTTTAATTGACCAATTTCCAGCTGCTCTGCCCCGCAAACTCCACAGTCCTGAGGCTTAGAACTCAATCTCAGCCCTAGTCCTCCATTCATAGGATTAGGAGACCACTCTGGAAGCTCCTCCATTCGTTGCAAGGGAAAAAAAAAAACAAATTAGAGCCCTCTCCACAGAAGTCTGTATGGAAGGAAGAATGGAAATAAAAATATATTCACAGCCTGTCAAGTTGGTAGCAAAAATATTGACTCTAGCTTCTTAAAATAAGTAAAATTGTGGACTTGGGAAAGAATCATGTCCAGGAGGGAATCATCTCACAAGATGAAAGAAGACACACAAAAAAAAGTAAGCTGAGAGGAGAAAAGCCAGCAACTTCCTTACCACCAGTTCTGAGGCTGTCAGGTTAGCAGAAGTGGGTGGGGGCCCCCAGAGTGTGCCAACGAGGAATCCGCTGCTCTGAGTGGTCCGCTTTCCCAGTGTGTATTAGACATAAACAGAGAGGCCCAGCGGAGCGACCCAGGCACTGAGGATTTTCAGGAGCCTGTGTTCTAGCACTGGTCTTTATATCCTCCGTCTCAGATGTTACAAAATTGGGACGAAACCTGCCAATCTCACAAGAAAAAGGGTTTTATAAGCCCTTGAAGGGAAAACGCAGCCCCAAAGGAAGCCTGTGTTCTCCCTAAATGGTGCGGCAGCCTCAAGGTGGGAGGAGACCCGGGACCTCCAGTCCATGATGCAGCTGCCCTGACTTTCAGAAACCTTGCTCTTAGCTCTTAGCCTAGGAGCAACCGTGCCCGCCCCACCTCCTGCTCTGAGCCCCTGCGAAAAACAGAAGCTATAAAAGTGCTTCATTAATGTGATGTGCTATAAAGGAAAGATGTGATGAGACACCGTGCTCAGTGCTACTTCGAGGAGAACAAAGGAACAAAGTAACCAGAGACCAGTCTTCCCATGCTTTCACTAAGGTGGTAAGTGAATGTTGAACCAAACCGCCTTCCCACAGGGCCTTTGGCTGCCTGGAGGACAAACAGCATAGGGACACACTGAATATTTATAGGTACTCAAAATTTCTCCCACAGTCCAAAGCTCCTACAATACAGAAGAGACCTCAGGATAGACCTCTAAGGTCTTTTGTTGGATTGATTGGTTGGTTGGTGTTTGTTTCTTTGTTTTTAACCTAAGGAGGTGATCACAGGCTTCCCATAGGGCAGTTTCTGAAAGTGCAATAGGCACATGAATCAACCAGCAAACACTGTAAAACATAAATTCTGATTCTGTAAATCTAAGGCAGGGCTTTCTGGCAAGCTCCAGGGTGCTGCCCTTTCTGCTGGTCCATAGGTGACATATGAAATGGCAAGGCTGTAGAGGACAATTGAGAGAGTCCTGGGATAGATTTAACATATCATATACTTTTAGAGTATAAATCCCTAAATCTGCATCTGAGGATCTTGAGGTTGAGGGTCCGCTGACTTGTCCAGCCTCACCAGAAGGCAGATCTTTGACTGCCTTCAACATCTGCCCACCTGCCCTCCCCTACATTCTCCCCTCCACCAGTCTGGCTGGCACTCACTTGGCCCTTTTGCTCTTGGGTTTCTTTTTCTGTCTCTCTTTCTGCTCCTTTTGGAAGGTAGGGAGGATCA
The DNA here is from genome assembly GCA_033961575.1 of Aselliscus stoliczkanus. Lineage (NCBI taxonomy): Eukaryota > Metazoa > Chordata > Mammalia > Chiroptera > Hipposideridae > Aselliscus > Aselliscus stoliczkanus. The sequence goes on from CM066729.1 coordinate 43,640,400, forward strand.
GAGGGAAGAATATGACTGTGAGACATGAAACATATCCCAGCTCTGAATCATGGAATCTCTTCCCTAACGGAGCTAAGGAAAGCAAGGAGGATGAGCTTCCAGAGTGAAAAAAAGCTAATCACATCCAGATTTCTAATGTCCCAAATGGCACTGCATTCAACTTAAAGTGATTAGTTCTTTGTTTCCAAGGGGAGTCCCTGGCACCTGTGTATGTGCCAGTAGACAAAGCTAGGCCCCATTTCTGTCTGCATTACATTTAATTGGGGAATGGTTCCAAAGCATGTGGTACCTAATTCACTCATCTCATTTGGGCCCTCAAAAGAAAAATCACCAGATCCAAAGAGGGGCAAAGGTTTTCAAGTAAAAATTTTGAAATTGAAGGTAATCGCCAGCCCACCTTCTACTTGTGGGCTTTGTTCCAAAAGTGAAAAGCAGAAGAGATACAATTTGTATTGAGTGAACTTCAGCCCTGCTCCCAATCACACAAATTTATGAAAGGCGTGTTTAAAAAGCTGCATTGAAGTATCAGTTCTTTTTGATGCTACTTATCCAACCGAAAGCATAAAACTGGGAATTGTTTCTTTGTTCCATCTTTTCTGACTCACAGAGGTACATCTAAGGATATAAACTAAGCAGGGGGAAAAGGGACTGAAGAAGTAAAAAGAATTGCTCTTGGAAAAAAAATTGAAACTCAACAAATACTCTTAAATATACACAGAATTTGCTCTTTTAGGAAACTACTGCATTTTCACTTACCATTTGATCACAAATGGAGGATTTGAAGAAAAATTTGGCTCTAAATGAGGCCTAACACATACAAGGGAATATTTGTTCCCAAGTGCTTCTATTATGCCAGTAAATATTGAACAGCAATTGGTATACTTCACCCAGTGAGAACTTTTCACTTCAGTCAGCCCTGTACTCAATGCCTTTCCCAGTATAAGCATTAAAATTTCACAAGAAAATCTGCCCACAAGGACTATGCTGCTAGAATCCATAGGACTCTTCCTAGGTTATTTGGATTTCATTCTTAATATTTATTTTTAAATACTTTTGTTAAGATCAGAGCCCTTGCAAAATTAAGATTATAATACCCTAATGTTGTGTGTGTAGAGACCCGTTTCATTGGGGACTTCTTATACATGATAAATAATGAGACAGATTTAAGGGTTCAGAAATTTTTTGCTGTGATCTAAATAGCTTCTTTTGGTTCACTGATGTGCTACTTACTAAATAACCCCTTTCAGGGACCTATATGATCTCTAAGAGCTTACAGCATTTATGTCACCTTACAGATTTAGCCCCCCTTTGCCAAAGCTGGGTTTCTATTTATTAAATCTTATCATAAATAAGAAATTGCACTTATTATATTTAATTAACAGATTAAGAAACAATGTTAAGTAATTTATATTAAGTAAAACCTTAAGAAATGTGCTTTCATATTATAAAATTCATATGTGGCCATTAAAGAATCTTTGATTCTCCATGCACTCTAAGAGACTGAAGAGGCATGAGATGAGTGGGAAGTATAATGAGTTCCAAGGGTAAAAGATACTCAGGCTGTGCCTGCAAATGAACCTTCCTGGCAGCAGTCACTGGCTTAAACCCCATCACCAAGTAGCTTTTTTTTACCTCTTCACCCATAGGTCCAACACTTCTCAACATACCTCTCCCTTCCCCTAATCTCTACCCAACTGTCCCTCTAAGCAGATCTGACAAGACATATTTAGAACTCCCCGATAACCTGGAAAAGTGAGAAAGGGGCTTAGGGCTTGGAGATACAGTATGCAGAAAATTGAAGTGATCCCAGGATGTTTTCAGGATGTAAAAGGCTATAAAAATAGGAAAGTGAGAATGACAGAAATTTCCTAACAACTCCAGATTACCAAGTAACAAAATAGAAATGGGGCAACACTTCTTTCTTAACTAAGAAAGTAGGACAAACAAAAGACTAAAGTGGCAAACAATTTCTTCTAAGACAAAGTGACTGCTACAAAAAGAAACCTAAACTAGCCAAGTACTATCCTGAGGGAACCAGCAGAAAAGTCAGCAGATCTATGAAAAGGTAGGGCAGGTTAATGGACACATATATCATAGTCAAGAATCCAGTGTTTGAGGATAGGAAGACAAAATAGCTTAAAGACATCAGTTCTTCCCAAATTGATCTATAGGTTCAGCGCAATTCCAATCAAAGCACCAGCAGGGTTCTTCATGGACTATTCTATACTACTAAAATGTATATAAAAGTAGAGCCATCTCTCAGAATAGCTAAAAAATCTCATAAAGAAGACGGGTAAAGAGAAGAAATCATCTCAGATATGAAAGTTACAAAACTATGGTAATAAAGAAAATGTGGTACTGCTGCATTAGGGGTGACAAATAGACCAAGAAAATAGAATAAAGAGCTCAAAACTATCCAGCAAATATGGAAACAATATCTAATAATTATAGCCAATATTACTGTATAATTTACCCGATATCACAGTGGTTAAAAAGTATTAATCTTGGAGCCAGAATGCCTGCATTCAAATCTCTGTCCTACCACTTAATAGTCATGCTCATCTGTAAAATGGGGTGATAATTTATATCTCATAGATATATGGATGCCCCTGTATAGTCCCCATTCCCATGGAATCATCACTAGCCCTGTGTGACCAATAGGACACAAAGGAAGTGACAATGTGTGGCTTTCAATGTTAGGCATAACAAACATTGCAGCTTCTGTCTTGACCTCTTGGATCACTCTCTCTGAAGGTAGCCAGTTGTCATATTGGAAGGCCAGTCAAGGAGCCCCTAGGTTATCCCCAGCAGATTAGAACACAGGCCTTCCTTATTTATCAGCTTGCAAAACTTGCTAGACATGTGATTGGACCATGCTGAAAGTAGAACCTGCATCTCCAGTCTTGGTTTCAGAAAACTACAGCAAGAATGTCAACAAGGGTCTAAAGGACTTGCCAGTACATTGCAGATAGTGCATTATTTAGAAATTTCATTAGTATTATTATTGTGCAATACTGCAGATTCAGCAGAAAGTCATGGTACAGAGAGCTCTATTCTGTGCTGCAACGATAGTGTCTGAATTACCTTTGCATTTCCAGGGCCAGTATGGGCTCAATAAAATATGTGCTTATGGAATGCCAAATATGTGCCAAGTGCTGTTCTAGGCAATGAATGACTGAATGAATGAATGAACGCCTAAAAACCTCATCAGCTCTTCTGTCACAGCAGTGCATAACAGAGTGAATAAAATCCTTGCATAGAAAAAGAAAAAAGAAAACTCAGTGACTTAGACAAATGATCTTTTAGACCAGTCCAAATCCCCCCTCCAGAGAGCCAAGCCATTTATTTATACCACAGGACTACTCATGGGGAAGAAACATCATGGGAAGAAGGTATGAGTGGCACAAAACTTAAGTAATCAAATTTTAACACAATACTCATATATTCCATCCAACTTTTAAATAATCTCTACAGATTGGTTTAAGTTATATTGAATTTTTTTAAAAAAATAGTTTATAGATCTCTCTCTCCCTATCTTCTCTCCTTCCCTCCCTCCTTCCCTCCCAATACATTATATATTTAAACTAGATTAGAATATGTATTTCTTAATTTAATCAGTTTATATGGAGGCAAAAGAAAAAAAAATTGTTTATAGAAACTATTTGGCGGTACTATTTTACAGTGGGTAGCTTTGAAATTATAGAAATTCTTTTTCATGCAGTATGTGGAAAAACTTTTTATATTTTAGGTAGTCCTCATATTGAACAATTCCAATATGCACAAAATTTATTTTCCAGGGTCTACTGAAATAATATTAATCTCCCAATATCATTGTTCAAATCTTAAACACAGAATATTAACTGTGAGTATAGTAATAGCATAAAATACAAACTTCACTGCTAGCTCTTCAGTCCACAAATCACTACATAGAAACCAAAGTGCATCATGATCAATGACAGACTATATCACTTCATTCATAGTCTGTCAGTTATTAGTCAAGTCACATCTATTCAGTTCACAAACACACAGAAAGTAAAGCATGAAAAGGTTGTGCTGCCTCCTTGTCGATAACTGATAAACCTACATGACACAAAAATGGATAATCAAAATAAGTAATGGGCTGACAAAGATGGAAAGTGCAGCAAAGAAACAAAAAGTGAAGTAAAATTGCATGTGATTAAAAAATGTTGATAAAGATAGAACAAGATCTACACCTGCAAGAAGGTACAGTATAACCCATACTGAAAAATTCCAATGTATATAAAAAAAAAAAACAATATAAAGGCACTTTAACATATTTTAGTTAAATTGCGTGAGGAGCAGAAATCTATTTATGGTTGAAATGAGGCATTTGTTTCTACTTTGCACTGAAGGCCATAATCAAACATAGTTTGGCTACCACAGGAATGAATTTAGTTGCCATACTGACAGAAAACTGTAATTACTATGAGACTGAAGAAGGACGTTAGCTGACAATAATGGCCGGTTTCATTGTTTCATACTTTGGCATGAGTTGATGAATGTTAATCTATCTGGTGAAGCTGTGGCTCAGATAAAATGCCTTTGTGAAATTTACACCCAGATTCCAAAGAGATATAGAAGAAATAGCTGACCATGGAAATGTTCACGCTGCCACGATTCAAGAGAGTCTAGCTATGCAGAGGCTTCCAGTCAAACTATGCTCACCTCCTCCTGCAACCACATCAAAATTACAACTAAACTACTGAACAATCAACCTGGAGAATCAGCTGAAGACTAGCTAAACTAAACTCTTATAAGTTAGGATATAAAAAAAAAACACATTGAGATTGGTGGGAGGAGTGGAGACACACCCATGTGTGGTGGTTGAGAATCAGGAGGGATATCTCAACTTCAGAGGTCCTCCATGAGAAGCGAAGGGTCCCAGTCCCACACCAGTCCCCCCAGCCAGGAGCTCCAGTGCGGGAAAGAGGAGTCCCCACAACATCTAGCTGTGAAAATCAGTAGGAATTCTGGCAAGGTGACAGAGCAGCTGGAAAGCCACACATCCTTTCAAAGTGCCTACATACAGATTCATTCGCTGACAAACACTCACCCTAAGCTCCAGCGAAGAGACAGCAGCTCAAAAGGTGCCAGAGACATACAGGGAGAAGATGAATTGTGTGGCTTCAGGGCAATAGACTGGAGAAATAGCTGCCGTTGTTCCAATGTTGAGCCCTCCTCACACGCAGCCAGCAGGCGGGCGCCATCTTTTCCGTGTTGATCCCTCCCCCTAATTGGCCTGCAGGCACAGGCAGGTGCCAAATCTGAATCTGCATTAACCTGATTAACGTAACTCTCCCCATTTTGATTCCCCTTTAAAGCTTCAACCCACTCAACTCACAAACTGCTGGCGGCTCTTTCAGCCATAGTCAGCCAGCCTCAGCTCATGTTGCAGTTTGTCTTAAAAACTCTCAAAGGTCCGCAGGCCCCAGGCAAGCAGTAGCTGGCCTCAGTTATGGCCTGTGCCTCTTGATGAGTGGCCCCAGGTCCAGCACTGGTGCCATATCTGAACCTGGATTAACCTACTGAACAGCACTCACCCACCTGGATTACTCCATGAGATCCCACCCAACCAACTGAAATACCACGTAAGGCTCTTTCAGAGGCTGTGCCTTACAGGCAGCCAACAGGCAGCAGCTGGCCTTGGTGAACACAATACCTCTTATTGAGCAGCCCCAGGACTGCCCTAAGCTTGAAGCCTGGTCTCTCCCACATGCCTTTGGGCCCAGCACAGGCAGCTACCAATTTTTTGCTTTGTAGTACCTACCAGGTGGCCCTGGGCTGGGCAAAGGCAGAGGCTGAACTTTTCCAACGCTAAGCCCCTCCTAAGAAGCTCCAGAACCAACACACCTAGTAGCTTGCTTCTGACCACAGCAGTATACCACTGGATTAGCCTTGCAAGCAACACACCCAAAGGGTGGTCTCAGCAGCCACCAGAGCCCACTGGGGTGAATCCTACTCTGTGAAGTCAGCCCCCACAAAGCAGTTCACTCACTATGGTCATGGCCAGTCTAGTCAGCCTGAGGGTGAACCCCACCCATTAACATGTCAATACCAATCAAGGCTCAACTACAATAGGAGAGCACACATAACCCATCAAGGGGACACGTGGAGCACCCAGCTCAGATGACCAGGAAGACTATACCACTGGGCCCCACAGGATGACTATTACAGGAGGCCACCCTGCCAAGACTGGGAGACATAGCAGATCTACCTAATACATAGAAACAAACACAAAGAGGCAGCCAAAATGATGAGACAAAGAAACATGTCCCAAATGAAAGAACAGGAGAAGGAGAAAACTCCAGAAAGAGAACTGAATGAAATGAAGGCAAGCAATCTACCAGATGCAGAGTTCAAAACACTGGTTATAAGGATTCTCAATGAACTTAGGGGAAAAATAGATGAACTCAATGAGAATGTCAATAAAGAGACAGTAAATCTAAAAAAAACACAAAAAAGAACCAGTCCAAAATGAGGAAGGAATAAGTATATTAGATGTAGCAGAGGATCAAATCAACTATCTGCGAGCAGTAACTCTTTGACATTGCTCTTAATTATATATATATATATATATATATATATGATATATCTCCTCAGACAAGTAAAACAAAATAAAAATATATACAAATGAGATTACATCAAACTAAAATGTTTTTGCACAGCAAAGTAAACCATAAATGAACTGAAAATACAACCTCCCAAATGGGAGAAGATATTCACCAATGATACATCCAATATGGGATTAGCATCCAAAATGTATAAAGAACTCACACAACACACACACACACACACACACACACACACACACTCCAATTAAAATGGGCAGAGGACCAGAATAGACATTTCTCAAAAGAGGACATACAGATGGCCAATAGACATATAAAAGGGTGCTCAGTATCACAAATCATCAGAGAAATGAAAATTGAAACCACATTGAGGTATCACCTCATACATGTCATAAAGGCTATGGTCAATAAATCAACAAACAACTGCTGGCAAGGATGTAGAGAAAAGGGAACTCTCACGCAATGTTGGTGGGACTGCAAATTGATGCAGCCACTATGGAAAACAGTATGAAGTTTCCTCAAAAAAGTAAAAATAGAACCATGTCATCACCCAACATTCTTGCTCCTGCGTATGTATCAAAAGAAATTCAAAATACTAATTTGAAAAGATATATGCATCCCTATGCTCATTGCAGCATTATTTACACTAGCCAAGATATAGAAGCAACCTAAGTGTCGAACAATAGACAATTCGATAAAGAAGATGTGGGACATATACACAATGGGATACTACTTGACAATAAAAAAGAAATAAAACCTTACTTTTGCGGCACCATGGATGGACCTAGAGGGTATTATGCTTAGTGAAATAAGCCAGACAGAGAAAGACAATTATGATGTGATTTCACTTACATGTGAAATCTAAAAAACAATATACAGAAACAAGCAAAACAGAAGCAAACTCATAGATACAGAGAACTTACTGATGATTCCCAGGTGGGAAGGGGGTTGGGGAGCTTAGGAAAAAAGGGGAAGGGATTAAGAAGCACAAATTGGCAATTACAAAACAGTCATGGGGATGTAAAGTATAGCACAGGGAATATAGTCAATAATATTATAATAACTATATATATATATATATATATATATATATATATATATATATATATATATATTCCCAGGTGGGTACTAGATTTACGGGTGGGACCACCCCAGGCCTAGTGAGTCAGAAACTCTGCAGGCTGGGGCCCAAATATCTGCATTTTACATAAACTCTCCAGGTGACTCTCATGCAACTGCAGTTAGAGAACCACTGGTGAGTGTTATTTGTATAAGATTAAAACAGATAACACGATGTTTTGCCAGGGAGACCACTTCATGGACGGTGTAGAGGTCTGACCACTGTACTGTACATCTGAAGCTGATGATGATTAATATTAGATGTTGACTATAATTTAACACATATATAGTCACAGGATGTGGAATATAGTGTGGGGATGGAGTCAATGGAATTGTAATAGATATGTATTACAGAGAGGCCAGAGAGAGGGGAGGGGGTAGTCACTTTGTAAGGAGTGAAAAAGATAACTATTGCATAGTTTTGTACATCTGTAACTATTAATAATAATAAAAAATAAATTAAAAAAAATAAACAGATAACATGAATCCTGGTATGTACAAGATACACATTTCCCAATTATCCATGAGGATTTTAAAACAGACTATACCCAAGTCTTGTAATTGGTCAGGAAAATTAGCAAAAGTCCTAATGAGCTATTATTAATCATTATGTGTGTATTTAGCCTACAGTCATCCCTTTCTCAAGCCCTTCCACTAAGATAAAATTCAAAGTAGAGTTCCTGCCCATAATTCCACTGATAGCCTGAGCTGTGTTTTGAGTCTGAGTACTACATAAACAGACACAGATTATAGAAATCTAACGCAGATTATAAAAACTTTTTGCTCAAAATAACAAGTTCAAGACTATATTATTTTAATGTGAGGGTCATGACTAACTTCATCTTGGAGAACTCCTTTAGAATCCAGGGCACATTCAAGTCAATATCCTCAGTGTTAATAAAGGTTTCTTCTTTGAGGATGAAAGTCATTTTCCAGCTTCCAAGAGTTAATTGGGATAATGAATTATAGGAATATCCAAACATGGTAATATTTGCCATATTTTGAAAAATTTCACCAATTCCACTGGTTCCATAAAACAACATCTCCCTGGACAAAATATTAAAATTTAGCATCCATCTTCATTTTCACATATGTTCATTGATTATCATCTAGAGGATAAAGTAGTGTACTACAAATGTTTATGACAAAGTCATTCAGAACCCACACAGAGATTAGCTTATAACGAGCACTCAAATATTTGTCGAGTGAATGAATCCCTGTTCAACAACGTGAAAACTAATGGCTACATTTTTTTTTTTTTTAGTATCTACCATGTATCATAACCTTACAATAACTCCATGAAACTAGCATTAATATTTCCATCAACCAGAGAAGGATATGAGGCTTGGATAAGTTTTTAAAAGAGTCAATGTCATTTATGTAGTGAGTGGTAAATTAAAAATTTTAACAGAGGTCACTCTGACTCGCAAGTCCTTTCAATGAGACTACTCTGAAATACTAAGCCATTGTCACCTTCTTTGTCCCAGATAAGCCATACGTTATATGTACTAGTGTAAATTCTTTAACAAGCCAAAATAGAGAAACCCAAATCAATCTTAGAGAATATGTGCTACTGGTTTACATGACCACCTGAAAATCTGACTCCTTCCTGCACTTTCTGGGCTATTTATCTTTGCAGTTTCAGTGGAGGTATTCATTGGTCTGTGAATGGAACTTGCCTTTGTGACTGATTATTTCATTTAGAATAGTAGAATTCCTGGAGCACATGAATGCTTTTTTGCCACTGAAAATCACCATGCCCAAGAACATATATCGGTTCCTTTATTTTATTTTTAACAGAACCACAGGTGCCAATTAGGTGCTCTTTCAAGCTTCCACAGTAAGATGCTGAGGTCCCAAGCTGCTGTCAGTCTCATCATCATTAGCTATGAAGTGCTCCTCTACAAGGAACTTTTCACACTTGACATGTCCCTGCTCTTTCTAAATTATTTTAAATGACTTCTTAATTAGAAGTAGTATGTTGCCCATTGCTAATGAAGCGGGCAGGGTCTGTGGTCAGGAAATGGTGATGGCTCTGATTCTCCTTGTTTCTCTCTGAGGACACCTGTTTCTAACTGAAGCAATTATGCCGACTCTTTAGCCAATGTTGTCTCTTCACAATAAAATGTGAATTCTTTAACTCCGGGTTGCAGATTTTTGGAGGCATCCTAATACTCAGACCTAGTTAACCTTATTTTAATGTTTTTCCCCTTCTAGCAGTGATTTCTGAAAAGATCAATGCTTTCTGGAAGAATTACCCATATAGTCTATGTCTCTAACCCAGGCAGTGATTCCTGACTCCTGCATGTTTTTACTGAGCAGCCTGTCAATTAGGAACACCTGCCAGCAAGAACTCGGTAAGAAGGCATTGCCAAATTCAAAGAAATTCTTTTTCCCTCACCAGTTAGGAAAATAAATAACACTGCCTACCCTCGTTAAGAATGTATTTTTCTTTTTTATCCCTACTGATTTTGGGTTAATAAATGACTTAAATAAATAAAAAGAGGAGGATCATTCCTCAATTTTATTATCCATCCACCCATTTGACAGAGGAAATCATAATGTTATACATATGACAACTTGGAAACTTGTAAGTGAACAACTGAAATCTCCTTAGCAGTCCCTCCTTATAACCCTGGAAGAGGGTTGATTCAGACCTGAGAGGATTTGTCAGCCTTAATCGGGAATTGCCAGATAGTTGTAGCATCAATGCATGCTGAATTCTTCTTCCCTCTTCCAGGCATTCTGTGCCCTTATCGTAGTTGATGCCGACCTGCTCAAGCTAACCTGCACATCCCTTTGAGGTCATATTCATATTTATCTCTTCTTTATAGGTAACCCACCCCACCACATCACAGTGCTTTGTTTGTAGCAAACAAATAGCAAATGCTTGAAGAAGGAATTGAAAACTGAGCAGTAAATTGTACTAAAAATTGATTACTAAATCAAAGTAATCTGTTGCCTTTAATAAGGAGAGCAACATTCACTCAGCATTACCACAGCCCAGGCTCTCTTTGCTTTGTATGTATTATCTTATGTGTTCTGATGTGATGACACTATGAAAAATGCATTATACTATCCCCCTTTCAGAGACAAGAAAACAGCTTTCATAGGAAAATGAAAGCTTGTCTCACATCACATACTGAGAAGTGACAGTGTCAGGTTTCTCAAAGAACCACGAGAGCACTTGTCCTTTTTTATTTTTTTAAATTAAAGTTTATTGGGATGACAATTGTTAGCGAAGTTACATAGATTTCAGAGTACTTGTCCTTAACTATTGTAGAACTAGACTATACAATATAGCTCCTCAGGCTGTGCCCTCCACCTGGAATGAAACTTAATCCAAAAGCACACCCAGCAGAAATTCGATCAATTAGTAAACTCAAAATTTGCTGAGCTATGAAAACTTGTGGGAAAACATCTCATCAGCTGGTATCTTGAGGGTGGTTAGCTGATTCATCCATAGCCATATATCCTTGAAGGCAGTGTGCGGAGGACCTGCCTCCGCTGACCAGGGTTCGAGAAGGTGTACACGGCGTCGGCGGTCGATAAACAGACAGAAACTGTTTGTTGCAGTAAAAGACAGAAAATGGAGAGAGAGCGTGCTCCCCAGTTTATTTGTTACAGGCTTATATACATTCTTTTAGGTAGGGGTACATGCAAGGGTACGTGTAACATAGCAAGAAAATATGCATTGTCTCAGTGAAAAGTAGATCATTAACTATTTACCCAAAACCTACAGGTCAGTAACACCTTAGGGAGTCAGTTTCTCAATACAATTTTTCTCCATTAACCCTGATAGTCATCTTTCTTTTGTGTCCTGAGGAACTGGCCGTCCTCACCACATACCTCAATGAGTAGTAAGCACCCTCCAGGTGCAAAAGAAACAATGAAAGCAGGAAAACAAGTTTATGCTTCACCAAGCCCACTAAAGCCAGCTTGCAAGCCCCTCAATATTGGGGACCATGGCCCTCAACATCTCCCCCTTTTTTATTATTTAAAAAGCACGCCTGTGACCCCAGGCGGCTGCGAGTCACAGTGCCTGTCTTAGGTGTCCTCCAATGAAATAACAACCCGTCATCGGCACTCGATCCTCTGGCGATCAAGCCCTGTCTTAGGTTAGTTACATTCAAGGAGGTCCTTACCCGTCTTTGGCTAGCCTGTCCTCGCTGAAGCTTAGGGGTAGTGAGGCTAATAAGCAAGTGGCTAAACTGGAGGCCTTGCCTTCAGTTTGATCTCATGGATGTTGGCTTGGACGTCCAATATCTGCTTGAGGAAACATCTAATGAGGACAGGGAGTAGGCACAGAACCAAACAGACACAAATGCCTAATGTAAGAAATGTCACAATGGAATGGCCAATATTGGGCAAAGACGGCAGGGCATTTTTTATGATATCAACAAACTCAGAGGCAGCTTGAGCTGCATCAAATTTTAAGGGTTCTGCTTCTCTCATGTTTTGAATTTCATCATGAAGCCGAAGCATGTCTAAAGACAGATTAGCATTATGCCAAATTCCTTGAAGATGTACATGACGAACTCTCTTCCAATCATGTTGACTACTATTATACATTTTTGGGGTTACACAAATCCAATGATAATCTGAATGACATTCCAATTGAGATCTAACTTTTATGCTTTGAATTTCATTACCAACATATTGAACTGTATCATATAAAGCATTTATTTTTTGTTCTAATTTTTCATTTATAATTTCTTGAGTCCCTAAGGCTAAAGTGACATTTTTGGACAGTGTATTAACATAATGAGCATTTTGAACAGTCTGCGAAAGAGCCACAGCGGCAGTAGCAGCAGTTGCAATTAAAGTAACTAAAGCCATAATTCCAGCAATCAAAAGCCCTATAAATCTTTTTGGTCTACTTAAAGCATACTCGATTTCTTTAAAAATTTGTAAACTTTTTTCAGCATACCATGGTCCAGAAACATTAACAGGAAGCATAACAAAAGATGATTAAGTATCATAACACAAGTCCCAAGGGGTACCCAAGAAACACAATTTGTTAAAGTACAATTATAACAAGATACATTAAATCTTAAACCATTAAAAGTAATAGACAAGTTTCCAATCATGAGTACATAAGGAGAAGGAACACAGGCGGATACATTGACAGAGCGAATAGTTGAAGTACAGGGAGTATTTGGTCTACAAACCGTCACCGTTTGAAAGTTTTCACCCATTGTCCCTGCAAGTTTCCAAAGAGTTTTGTTGGTAATGAGTGTCAGATTTCCATATTTCAGCAGCCAGTCCCCTTGTCCAACTCGTTTTGTTACTTTGAGACCAGTCCAGAATATACCAATTCAATCCAGGAATATTGTATCTCACTGGCATGTTGCCATGGCACATTTTCCAGGGGACAGCTTTGGTGTTCATAGACCGGGATTTTTGGGCTCTCCCAGACGGATGGATGGAGGATGAGAACTGGGTGGCCGAGCAGAAAGCCTACTCCGGAGCAGTGGAGAAGGGAGGGGCATCAGTGGCCGGTGGACTGTAAGGGTTGCGGTGGCCTGGGCACAGCAGGGGGCTGCTATGGTGGCTGCAGTGGCAGTGTGAGTACCAGGAGGCAGCAGCTGCGGTGAGGGCAGATCAAACGATCTGGAATCCAAATTGGAGTGTCTGTGTCCTGAGGAAACACTCAAGCATACCCTCTTCCCCTGGGTTAACAGTATGTTTGGTCCCTTTCAGGTACCAGTTAACAGGTCCTTTTATTTTACTAAAGCCCTAGGCTGACACAGGTCAGAGTTTCAATGTTTATACATAGATGAGTGTTTTGATGTATCTATATTTAAAATACGACCGGAGAGTCAGGGGTTAACATTGTAAGGGCAGTGGAGCTGAAGTCCAACCCTGTGCTTCCTGGGGTTACTCTGAAGAGCTCAGGGACTGATTTAAATTGTTAAATAAGTTGTTGCTGTTAAATGGGTTGCAAATGGATGTCCTATTGTTGCCTGGGCCCAAGGCTGGGGCCCTGGAGCGCTTCCCAACTAAGGGACAACCAGTTGGATGAAAAAGAAGGACTTTAGAGATAAGATTGTTCGGTGGCAATAACTGTCCATTTTTACGATATTTGGAATGGCAGTCTATCAGCCAGTGAAATCCCTTGTTGTATTGTGGACATATAGTCTGTGGCATCAAGGATGAAGTTTGTTGTGAGACATTAGGAACACTTTGTGGCTGTATATCTTGTGATTGGGGAGCTCGTCTAGGCTTAGGACACTGTCTGTTAAAGTGTCCTGGTTCCCCACAATTATAGCAATTGTAGCCACCGTTTCTGTTATTACTATTGGGAGTGTCCTGCATTGACTGAGTTACTGTCTTAACATCCCCTTTAAGGGTGGCAGCTATTGCTACTCCTTGAATAAAAGCTGGAGAGACATCAGCATATTGTTCTACATAATCATTAATAGTGTCAGATTTACTGATAGGCTGGAGTAGATTTTGACATGTAGAATTTGTGTTTTCAAATGCCAACTGTTTGATTAAAATATCTGTGGCTTCATCGTTGGTAATTACTCTATGAACTGCTTGAATGAGCTGAGACAAAAAGTTTTGAAAAGGCTCCTCACCTCTTTGTATTACGGTAGTTAATGTAGTTGGCTTTCCCGTGGAAGCGGGGAGTGCTCTCCAGGCATTAACAGCACAATCAGTGACTTTTTCTAGGACCTTTATAGATAGATACATCAGGTCTTGTGCATGAGAATATTCACCTCTTCCCATAAGCATATCTGTAGTAATTGAATCACGTTTACTGACAAATTTTTCTGTCTTATCATCATATTCAGTCCTCCAAAGGAGATAATCTCCACCTGTTAAGCAGGCTTCACTAACTTGAGTCCAATAATGGGGAGTCATCCATTTCCCTGCCAATGTGTTAATTAAAGAAAGAGTATAAGATGCTACATGCATCTGCGCATGCAGATTTCAGCTCTTTTAAGATTTTATAGGGCAGGGGCTCCCAGGAAGGCCATTCATCTCCTTTTTGATCCATATCAAAGGCCACTGGGCAACAAAGAGTAAAATTAAATTTTTTGTTTGCCTCTGCCTCCTCAATGGCTCTACGAAACCGAGATGTGGGTTTAGAATTACATGGAGGCATAGGCATTACAGGATGTTTTAAAGGAGGTTGGAGTTTTACGTATTCTTCATTTTTAGCTGAATATTTTGGGGGACCTAGCCCCTTATCCTCCTTTTTAGTAATGGGAAAGTTCCATAGATCTTGTTCATTATAGTTGGCTGCCTCCATTTCCAATTTGGCAGCATCTAGGGGAGGGAGGTTTTTTCCCTCACTGTCTGAACTATTGTTTGAATCTGTATATTTTTTAACTGAAAAGGCCAGATTAGTTTTAGAGTGAGCAGTGGACAATAACAGTGTATGTTCATCAGATAGTGCCGTTGGCACAGAAATAGTCTCTGGAACGAGTGTATCTTTAACTAAGTTCCAGAAGGCAACAAAAAGTAGAAATTTAGCTATCTGAAAAGTTCCAACCTTTAAATCTCTGGCTGCAAGAGAGCAGCTAATTAAGTTAATAAAGAGTTTAAGTTTCTTAGATCCGGTTTGACCCATATTTAATGTTAGTAAGTATAAAGGATAGAAAGAAACAATCACTCGATGTCCACTCTGATGCTCGTCTGGCCGCGCCCCTCGCGGGACTAAGTCTGTCTTGGCAAAGGCTCTGCGGTATAAGCCCCCGCACAGGTGAACGAGTCAGTCGCCGTTATGCCTTACGACAGAGAATGGAACCGCAGATTAGAGCCCACTCAAGTTCCGTAGCGAAGAGCCGTGGAACTATATGCATTCACTCACACAATCACACCCTTGCACAGGAAACAGTTAGTAGTATATGTTTTCTAGGGACGTAAATCACACACCTTAAATCTTTGATTACCACTTATACTCACCTGACGTTACTAGCCAGGGGGTCCGCGGCACCCTCAGTGGAAGCCTATCCGTGTCGGGAAAATAGAAAAGACTAACCTTCAGGTCCCTGTTCGGGCGCCACTTGCGGAGGACCTGCCTCCGCTGACCAGGGTTCGAGAAGGTGTACACGGCGTCGGCGGTCGATAAACAGACAGAAACTGTTTGTTGCAGTAAAAGACAGAAAATGGAGAGAGAGCGTGCTCCCCAGTTTATTTGTTACAGGCTTATATACATTCTTTTAGGTAGGGGTACGTGCAAGGGTACGTGTAACATAGCAAGAAAATATGCATTGTCTCAGTGAAAAGTAGATTATTAACTATTTACCCAAAACCTACAGGTCAGTAACACCTTAGGGAGTCAGTTTCTCAATACAATTTTTCTCCATTAACCCTGATAGCCATCTTTCTTTTGTGTCCTGAGGAACTGGCCGTCCTCACCACATACCTCAATGAGTAGTAAGCACCCTCCAGGTGCAAAAGAAACAATGAAAGCAGGAAAACAAGTTTATGCTTCACCAAGCCCACTAAAGCCAGCTTGCAAGCCCCTCAATATTGGGGACCATGGCCCTCAACAGCAGTGGATCCAGGAGGTGCCAGGACCATCTGTATCAGACCCATCTGGCTACATGCTGAATAAGCAGATTACTAAATCTCTCTCTGGACCTCACAAGCCAAAAATCTATGTAGTGGGTCTCAGGAGTGTGTAATTTTTAATAAATTGCCCAGGGAATAGCTTCTTAGAAACACTAAAGCCTCAGAACTATTGTTGCCAGGCCTCAAAGTCAAGGTTTCTCTTATACAGTTATTTTGTCCCTTCAAGGTGGTAAGGCACGCACCAATGCAGCTTTCTCCACCCACACTTGGTGGAAAAGAGTTTGGCTTACTGCGTTTATATTCAAGCCCTTGAGTTTATAAGTGAGGAAACAAAAGCTGAAAATAAATTAAGCGACTTCCCCAAAATCAGATTTGGAGGCAAGTTTTGTAGCTCTCAATCTTGGGTTTTTCTCAAGCTTAATTAGAATCATTAGAAGTAAATAGCGCACTACAGTCAGATCACACTTTGCACAGCGTCTGGAGAGATGTGTAATAGAGAAGCTAATCAAACAGGACAGGTCCTCAGAAATAAAGTGGGGGGAAAAAATTCATTGAACCAAATTTCAAGAGATGTGCAATAATTCTATAAGATTTTCCACTCTCTACCCATAAATTTACTAAAACAATAAAAAATTATGTTCCCTTTTATTGCAAAGCCCTATATTTATGATTTTATGGTACAATATGGAGACAACACAAGTTGTTTCAGGGTTTCTTTTGTTTTACTAATAGCACATGAGAATTCTTGCTGATATTTTGTTATAGTTTTGTTTTATGTGTAAAGTAGAGCCCACCTTAAATAATCCTTAATGTGTGCTACTCCTAAGGACACACTTTTTAGTCAAGTTCACCATTGATGAGGGAATGTTAGGTCTTACCTTTCTAAATTTCTTAAAATCTCTTTCCTGACAATATGGGGGAGAGGGGGAATCTTAAAATAACTGTGTATAAAGAAACTTTCAATAATAATCTCTTTCTCTTATTTCACAAATTATCAACACATTAGTTTTATTGGAGTAAGAGTTGTCCCTTTTCTGGAAGATTCAGAATAAAGCCAGTAACTGAATACTTATAAAAAAATAAATATATCTAAAAATATCCAGATATAGTTCCTTATACATGCAAAAAATAAACACTATACCTCTAAAATACTATAATTACTCCCAGTTTATAACTTGAGCCGATGGCCAGTCTTCAGTGGTGGTTTGAAGAAGGTGGAAAAAATTTTCGCCACCGAGATCTTTTTTCTATGCTTATATAATGGCTTTTAATGTTTTCACCATGAAAATCTTACAACAGTGCCAATTTCGAAACTCAGCTGTGACTTGGGAAGCTCCTTTATGAGCTGAGATCAGGTCATCAAGCACTCTTATCAAAAAGCAGAGAGCAGAACACAGACTGCTATTTCCAAAGGTTCATGAGTGAAGTCACCAGCAAATCTCTGGATAGTTTCAGGGCACCAGGCATATGGACTGCAGAAATAGGGAAGCAACTAGTTAGATCCTTAGAGTTTGAGGAGACTAAAGAGCTTCCATGAAGGCTGAATTCCAAAATGAGGGTAAGACCTATTGCAAGTTGTACCATGGAAGCTGTCGGCCTGCAGAGATTTTAAAAAATCATTTTTTCCCCTCTAATCCCTGTTTGAAAAGACATGAGCATGGAGAAAAGGGTGGATACAGATGTGGAAGTCTAGTAATTTGTTCAAGGCTACAACTAAAACTTAATAAACATTTCTTACTTCTTGAGCCTTATAGTCTGGTAGGAAACAAAACTTAGGGACTCTTGAGATCATCATGCCAAAGAGGACCAAGAAGATTCAAAGCAAAGCCAAAATCCATGTAAGCGTTCAGCTTGCAAAAATGTCACAGACAAAAATGTTGGAGTATGAGTCACTGAGAAGCCCAACATGTTAGCAAATTCATCCTCAGAGTGTTTGAAATAGTATTTGGTCAGTTCCGTTGATATAGCTGTTTAACCACTCAACAAATCCAAATAAATGAACCCAAGGAAAAATGGCAAATTTCCTCTTTCTTTACCATGTAGCAAAAGGAAAATCATGTATTGGCCACATAACCACACAGACTGTGGCCTTCCAGTGAAATGTAGCAGTTACCCAAGCATCTGAATATCTATGTCTACGTCTATGCTTGTGTGTGTCTATATCGATATTTACATTATATCTCCTGATCATGAGCAATCTTTCAAAGAGTGGTCAGGATGACAAAGTAAGGTTCTTCAACTGAACAGAAAATGGAGCAGTGATCAAGAATGCAGAGGCAAAGTAATACAACAGCAGGATAGCAGGGGCTCTGGACACTGTAGAAAATGCTGATAGAAAGAAAGGGCACAAAGGTAAAACTTTGCACGGATACTCCAGTCTCCCAGGATTAAAATTCTCATTAAAAGAAAACAATAGGGGGTGGCTGGTTAGCTCAGGTGGTTAGAGCACAGTGCTCATAACACCAAGGTTGCCGGTTTGATCCCCACATAGGCCACTGAGATGCTCCCTCTACAACTAGATTGAAACAAGTACATGACTTGGAGCTGATGAGTCCTGGAAAAACACACTGTTCCCCGATAAAAATTTTAAAAAATAAAAATAAATTTAAAAAACAATAGAACTCACATGCAGAAGCAAAAATCCAGCTATATGAAGCATTCAGCTACTAGAATGGATATTGTTTCCATTTCCACAGATATAGATGTGGGATGACCCCACATTTGCTATCTGCCTTCCATCCCAAGAACATACATTTATACACACAAAACACCCTGTCTCAAAGGCAAGCATTAAACTCATAGTCAAACATGACTCTACCTTTGTTACTTTTCCAACAATCAACATATCTCATAATAACTTCTCTCATGGTTGATTCCCTTATCTGTACAAATGAAATTATTGCTTCTCCCTCATCTATCTTACTGGATTCTTTTCCAGATGAAATTATTTCTCATAAAGGGAAGCACTTTATACGGCATAAGGTACAGTATACACAGGAAATATTGCTGTTGGTATTTATTGATGAACATTTACACAAGACATTCAGGCAATGCCAAACAAGTGATGCTTCAATGAATAAAAGCATATGATAGTAGAGAGCTGACAGTAGTAGCTGGAACAGTGATTCCTCTGTCCCACTTTGGTTCTTGTTTCTGCTCATTATGTCTGCACAATCTATTGTCTAGTCAACCACTCATTTAGGGGTGGGGGGGAGCTTTGTATTTAGCTGATGTGTCATAATAAATTCAATTTTTCTTCTTAACCAGCATGCTTACATAGCATAGGTCTTTAAAGAATCAGAATTGTAAATTGGCCTGTGGGTTGAACACATAAACATTTTAATACCCAAGAATGATTTCAATTTTGCTTTCCAAAATGCTCTCCAAAACCCATGGCAGTGTGAGACCATAGATTATTAAGCTATGATGTACCATATTTTTAATTAAAATTAAATTCCAGCCATCTTTCAGGGAATCCAAGTGAAATGCACAGTATAATAAATTTCAGAACTTAATCACTCTCTCTGTCCATTAGAAAATTGCACTAAATTCCTCCATACATTTCTACAGCTATGCTGAAATGCTTTTTAAAAAGCCATTTCAAAAAATTTTCATTCAGAGAAGTACAAATATTTATATATTTTTCAAATTCACTCATGGTAGAGGAGCACAAGGTTCATCATCTTTTGGATTCTTTGGGAATGTTTAATGTATTAATGAACATAATTCAGACACCAGTGGTCCAATTTGGTCAGTATTTTTTTTTCCCCCACCAGCAACAGTGAAACTGGAGAGCTAATTTGATATGGTAGAAAAAGCACAGGTCTGGAGGTCAGGACAACTGGTTTTTAGACTTCCTGTGCCACCAACTTGTGTATAATCTTGGCTAATTTACATAGTCTCTCTGGAACTTAGAATCTTCACTAAAATGACACAGGTCAACTCCATGATATGAAAACTCCCTGGGACAGTCTCTAATTTACTTCCCGTATGTGTTGATTCTTACCTGTTTCCATAATAATAGAAATTCCTAGTTTTATCTCTCTCATGGCTATTCAGGATAAAACTTCATTTTCCATCTTCTTTTGCAACTTGGAGTGACCACATGGGTAAGTTCAAGTCAATGAGTAAAAGTGATTGTGCCTTTAAAGGGAAAACATCATGCCCTGTCTCCCTTCCTTCATTACCCTTCCAGGAGCTGAAGGCAGGCATACTCATGAATCCTCTGAAAGGGACAAAGACAAGATACCCTAGTTATGCAGAGCAACTTGATAGAAAGAGCCTAAGACACCAAAACCATGGAGCTGCCATACAGATCCTGGCATGTAAATCTGGGCTATGGCCAAAAAGAGAAATGTACTTTAATCACGATTGCTTGGGGCATAGCTAAATTTAACGATTATCTTTTCCTCCTATTTGAAAGGCAACTGGATGTAGTGAAACATGAAGATTTTTGAAAAAACTGTAGACTTGGGTTCAATCTTGACTCAGCTGCGTGACTTTGGCCAAATTCCTAAGAATCTCTGGGCCTCTGTTTTCTCATCTCTAGGTAATATAAGGAAGTTGAGGCTATCAGATTGCCTAGTAGTTGGTAACTGATCAACAAATGGTAGCGCTTGTGATGAGTTTCTATTAAATGGTATAAAATACGGTAATCATTCTGAGAAGAAACTGGGGTCATTCAGTTTTGTTGTTTTAGGATAACTTATAGCTCTCAAGATACCAAACTATTATCACATAATGGGCTGAACATTTAATCAGTCTAACACTCTGCGACCCCTGAGCATGTTTTAATTATAAACCCCATTGCTCATATTATAGGCTCTAATCTCACCATCAGAAAAAAAGTGATGTAGTGCAGATTGGGAGATCAATGTCTCTTAGTCCTAATTCCCTTGTCAGCACATAACATTTTGAGTGGCCATTGACTTTTTATATCCCATGCGATTATGGAAAGAAATTAGGTATTTTTGCAAAACTGGATGTGTGAATAATATGACATCATTTGATGAACAGATAAATAAAATATCATGACAGATAAATAAAATTTCCTTTGTGGATAACTTTTTTTAATATGAAATCTTGACATCATAACAGTCAATGAACTGTTGAAAGCATCTCACTCCTTGATATGCCATTCTCTATTGTCACAAACTCAACCAAGTCAGGTGGTAAGAAAGGTTTAGATTTAAATTTTCCCTTAAGTGAAAGTGCCTTTTATCATCCACAGGCAAGTTTTAAAACCAATTTACTGAACACCATAGAGATTTTTTTTCACCTTCCCCCTGAGATTACAGACATTGGCTTAGAATAGAATTAAATTACAGAACTGGTTGCTTTTATATTTGTTCTGAAATGCTTTCCTTCCCTGGTAGAAATAGAGGTTCATCATCATTACAAGTCTTCATCAAGAGGAGGAATGGCACAAAAAACATTTGCCCAGAAAGTCTCCAACTATACATTTCTTCTATATTATGACTTTCATTTTAAAATAAATACCTGCCTTAACCTTTAGGGGATTGATATAAAGTTTTGAATTACACTTTAAACAGAAAAAAATTAATGGATAAATGTTAAAATCATTAAATAGATTTTACTTAAGAAATAAAAAGAAAATGACTCATCCCAAGACATTGTTATATGATGTATCATTTCAGGGGTAGTTTTTTTCTTCAACTAGCATGCCAAAGTCTTTCTGTCTGCCTGCCTGTCATCTTTCTGTCATAAGATTTCTCACATCATATTCTTTTTACCTCTCAAAACACTTCACTTTAAAATTTCATCACAGGCTTTCCTAAGTTTTTATAGGTTATGTCACATAGCACAAAATATAAAAAGCTCCTATTTTTAAAAAGTCAGCTTTAATAAGACAAAAAAAGATTTAACTGACTATCCAGGGTATCTTTTCTGAATTGAATCTATAATCGTTCTCCTTAAAATTTTTCATATATTTCTAAAGCTTAATAGACATTTTGCCTCATTAAAGTTAATGTGAAATAATTATAAAAACAGAGAGATTAAAATGGCATATGAGGGCTTTTTTTTTTCAGTCCTAAACCCTTTTCCTGAGGCTCTTTTGCTTTGTACTAGGAGAATTTCTGCTGGAAGAATCAGCTTATGGTGGAGTTAAAAGTTCACTCGCTTTGACATACCTGTGCTATTGTAGAAAAGAATCATACTTTCACAGTATGTTTCACCCTTCTCTCGGCATGCTTTTTACTGACTCCTTATTGGTTTTCTTTACAATTTCAATCAAGAATTCAAATGCAATTAACATATGACAAAATCCTCTGCAAATAGAATTTTCCTGCCTTCATTTAGGTCTTACAGCTATAATACCTCTTTTAAGCCTCATAGCACTCCACAGTCGGATGGGAGAGAGCAAGATGACCAGGTTAACCGCTTGGAACTCAGTAGATAGCAGTTGGTGGCAGTCAACACAAAGATGGCTTTGCCAACCCCATGCCAACAGTTTGGGGGAGGGAAGGAAAGAGGAGAAAGTCATGTATGCCATATAGTTTTTAGTCTCATAACCTGCAATAGCTAGAAATTAGGTCTGCATCTCACCCTACAAATTTTGATAAACATCCTTTGTCTCCCAGCTGTGAGGACTTCTTCTTGTATCTTCCTCTATGGGCATATTTTCTCCTTCAAATCACACAGATTTTACCATTTGCCTGAACGCTGTCTCTAGAGCTCAGTGTTCAGTAGAAATAGAATGGATAATAAAATTTACGTTTAAAAGAAGTTATCTCAGATTGAAAACAGAATTGTTTTTCCAAATGTAAATAACTAAAGAATGTGCATGTGTGCGCGCGTGTGTGTGTGTTAGCAAATTTCTCTGAGTGAGTTGGGGTTAAATCACTATGTTACATTTCTGCATTTTACATTTCATTTAGTCAAATATAGAGCAGATTATATACCCAGCTCAGGTGAAATCACCAAGCACTTGAAAGCTCATTTTTTTAAAAAATGTCATTAACCTCTTGAGCCTAAAGAGGCAAAAACAGTGATGTGCAAAGCTCGACTGTCTGAGGAGGTTACTAATGAGTTAGTACCTCTGGGTTTCATTCTCAGCAACCGACTTTAATCTGACCCCAGCACTCCAGCAGTCAAAGCCTAGATCTGTAATTAAGGTATACAGATGGCCCTGTTAGAGCAGTTATGCTAACAAATCTTTACTAATTCTAGGCTCTGGGCTTTCATTCCTTTATTCACAACCAGTGATTTATTTGATTACTCTGGCTTATATGACCTGCCTGAACATAAGAGAACAAAAAGAACTGGAGAATACGGGAAGAACTCAAATGTGTTTTGTTTTGTTTTGTTTTTTAAGATTTTATTGGGGAATTGGGGAAGGGGAACAGACAAGTTGTTGTCTTTTTTTATTCTTCAGTCTTGTTGTGGAGGATATCGCTTCACTGGCCCATGTTGACATCATCATTGTGCTTTTCCCGGATGAGGCAGATCAGTCGCCGGCCTCGGGATGGCTGCTCACGGCGGCTCTTGGCAGCTCACACCGGCTGGCGGCCACTCACTGTAGCTTATGGCAGCCCACTGCAGCAGGGGCTGCAGCCTGCACCATCACCGGGATTCAGCACAGCCCAGCTCCAGATCAGGCTGTTGTTCACCATCTTAGCTGTAGAGGGCAGTGTCACTGGCCCTCTATGTGGGATCCAAACTGGGGCCGCTGGCATCCCAAGCCATCTCCTAATCAATGCGCCACTCGGCTGGCCCTCAAATGTGTTTTGAGTTCTACATATGCTTCACTTGTGCTAACCCATAATATTTAAATTAACCCAATTTCACAAATAAGGAAACTGAGCCTCAGCTAGCCTATGTAACCAGCCAAGATTGAATAATTAATAAGTGGCAGAGCAAAAATTAGAATGCAGTTCTATCTTATCCTAAAACCCATGCTCCATTCGTGATACCAGGTCTCTTCCCAGAAGGCTGCCTTTGTATTTGACTGTTTCTAGCTCAAGACATAAAAGCAACAGTCCTAACTGACTTGGAGCACAAATAAGTGATAACCATGTTCAGGGTCCTCCACCAAAACCTTGAAGTAAACCTAGCTTTACCATAAGAATCACAGGATTCCCTTGATGGTTCTGACAAATGGGTTAAGGTATTGAACATTGTGTCACTATTAAATTAGCTGTGGGTGAGAAAAGACAAACTGAAAAAAATGCCAACCCACACACAATAATATCCTTTCTACCAGACAGGAACAAATAAAGTGTCACAAAGATCTGGATGAGGACCTTAATGGACCAGTGCTTCTTTCTGATAATATTCAAAACAGTATCTATATTGAAAAGTTCACACTTGTCAGATCAAAACAGTTCAAGCCACCATGACAACACTTGATAGGAGGTAAATTTCCTAATTCAGATTTCTTAACATTTTACCAAAAATGCCCTTTCTCTCTTTTTCCTTATCTTCAGTGTCTTGAGGAATATCTTCATTTTAAAACGTTTATTCAGGGCCGGCCGAGTGGCGCGGTGGTTAAGCGCTAGCTTCAGAAGCCAGCGGCTCCAGTTCGGGTCCCACATGTGAGAGCCAGTGACATTGCCCTCAAAAAAAAAAAAAAATGTTTATTCAGTGTTTGCCAAATGGAAAAAAGTTTGCCTGATGTGACTGGTCCCTCTTGATTAGATACTTGTAGTACCTATGTTTTACAACATGTTCAGAATGACATATCATTTGAGTGCAGTATGTGACAGCTCATGGAAGGCTGTGACGCCAGGGCAGCTTCAGATTACAAGGCATTACAGACCCTGGTCTACTGTTGGTACCCATTCTTCGAAACTGATTCCTAGTCAAAATGGTCTCTCAACTTTCCAATTAACACCCTATTTATGTTTTAGCTTCTATCAAAAACTGATAAAAATGCCTCTTAAAAGCCAACTTTCAGCAATTTGAGCTACCTCATCACTAGGAGACCAGAAGACAAATATTAAATCACTTGCTCTGCTTCTTTAACTAGCAACTCTGTGCTCATTAAAATGTATACAAGCAAGCAGGAATTAAATATTTGGGTTTACCCTAGTAATAACCTGAACTATTTCAGTGTCAGACCATAGCCTTCAGATAGGATGAAATGGTAACTGGGAATATCTTTTCAGATCATGGTTCATAGCTACAGAAGGGAGAACTGGGATTAGTAGATTATTTATTTCGTATGATCAGCTCACTGATTAGCAGTGACATTTCATTTCATCCCCAACTTGTTTTCTCTTGCTTCTTTATTTCTTGGAGGTCCATTTTTCTTCAAATTTTCATATAAGTTATGAAAACATTATAAATGTTAGCCTAAGGAAAATATTAGAAAAAAATACATGGGTTACAACCATAAAAAAATTATTTTATATTTTAAAGCCAAATTTAATCAACTTTGGAGTAATATCTAATTTGAATACATACTACTCATTTATTTGGCTAAGTTATCTCTCATTCAACAAAGAAATATATCTTTTTCTATGCTAGGTATTGAGGAAGAAAAAAAAGATGAATCTTATGTCATCCCTACACTCAGAAAACTCATGGGCTAATGGAGGAAACAAAAGAGGTTATTTATTACCACAAAGTTATTTATTTTCACATAATAAATAAATAAAGTTATTTATTTCCATGAAGTTGTTATCTGATAGCTAACCCACAAAAACCAGTGGCATACAGTAATAAGCATGTGTTTGTTAAAGCAATAAGCCTGCAGGTCAGTGATACAGCCTGGACTGAATATAAGGTAGTTATTCTGTATTTGGTTGGGTTTGCTCGCATGTCTGGTCAGCTGGCTATCAGCTGATGTAGGCTGGCTTTTGCTGGTAGAACTGCATGCTCCACGTGTCTGTCATTCTCCAAGGGGCTAGCCCAGGCAGATTCTCAAGGAATGGAAGAAGCACCAGAGCACAACCAGAAATACTCAAGTACTTTATGCAGACTCTGTGCTGTAACTGCTAAGGTAAGACACACAGCCAAACTCGGAATCAAACAGCTAGGAAATAAACTGCCTCTTGGTAGAAGGACCCTTAAAGGCACAAAGTAAAGGACATGAGGTAAAGAATCAAAGGTAAAGGGAGAGCTAAAGAATCAAAACCATCATCACCATCCACCGTAGAAGAATGGACAAACAAGAAGATATCCTCTTATTTTAAAACAAAGGGATAAGTGTAGGTTATAATGGAAGTACAAAAAAAGTATGATGGGAGCTCAGTAGAAGTTCTAAATATCTCTTTCCAGAAAAGTAACAAAGTTTTAACTAAACAAATAGTAATTGAACTGGTTTTTAAAGGCTGCGTGTTTGAGAAGGCAGAAAAGAGGTCATTTCTGAAAGAAAAAAACATACATATAATGACATAGGGCTATTGTTAAGTGTAGTATGTTGAGAACATATGAAGATTCATTGTGTCTGGAACTGAAAAGAAAAATGAGAAATAACACTTGTGATTTAGGTTGAACCAGTCAGAGAGGCCTTTGTATGCCAACCTGCTATTCCATTTACCCAGTTGACTTGATTATAAACCTCTGAGGAACAAGGGCTCTATCTTCAGTCATCTCTTATGCATAGTGCCTTGCACATAGAGAGTACTGAAATGTTAGCTAGATTGACTTCCTTTCTACTGGTAGGAAAAGAAAGTCACAAACTGGCCACATGATGGAAATGAAATGGTGGTGTACAAACAGACACCTCCATAGCAAGTACAAATCTAGAAGTCACCTCTTTCCATCTTAAGGTCACAACTTTCAAATCTTACCTACTGAAGTCCTTAAGCAGACTTTTGGTCTTCAATCAATCTGAACTTTATAAGAGACCAAGAGAATTTGATTTTTGTAGTAATTTTATTTATCCCTAGGAACTTAGTAGTGAGAACAGGGTTATATCCAAATCGGGGGCAGTGTCACTGGCCCTCATATGTGGGACCTGAACCGGGGCCACTGGTGCCACTCGGCTGGCCCCGGGGGCATTTTCATGATGTTGACCTTGGTTATTTTGGGTTTATTTCACCACTTTTGATGTTGGGCAATATGATAGAATGCAATTTAATAAAAGATATAAAATAGGAAGTACATTGTAGTCTGAGGTACTCTTCTAACTCTTTTCAAAGGCCATTTCAGGACCAAAACTAAACTTCTCATCAGTGGTCCTAGGAAAATACCCAAAATGAAATAGTAACCTGTGCTGAGAGAGTTATATTACAAAACGTTGGGGCAGGGCTTCCCTGCTATATTGATGATCTTTTCTGCCAAGAGAAACTAATACACTGTCATTTTTACCACACACTTATAGGTTAAGCCATGTGTTAAGAGAAAAAACCGAAGAATGTCAGGTAGAGGTCTTTATTCCCTTTACCTCAAAAATTCCATGAGGCTACTTCCACTGATATAACACTCAGGTCTCCCTCCACATTTCTCCTTACTTATTTGTGCCAATCAAAGGGGAATTAATTTATCTGATTAGTAGGTTCCATGAATCTGATGAAGTGGGGCTACTCAATTAAAAAATTACCAGTTTCAGTTCAAAAGTCAAGACAAGTTAGACAATAATGGTTCTATTATAAGTTAATATGTATGTGTCTGCTCTGTTAACCCAAACTCTTCTTAGAATGTATTTCTAAATGTCTAGAATTAGTAAGTCCTTTTGTCCAGGCTCTCCAATCAGCTTTATCGGGTAATTAAGCTACTATTTTGCATGCCAGATGACTTGTCTTATTTTCAATTGGTTCCAAAGAGAGAAAGAGAAAAAAGGGGCGTTATGTTTTTGTTCTTCTAACTGCAAAAACAGGTACTCTGTCTTATTCATCTTAGTGTTCCCCATAGTGCTAGAATGCTGCCAAGTACATGCTGAATGCTCAGAAAAATGGTTCAGTGAATGAGACCAGGAATTATTTAACATCAAAATCTAGTCTGTCCTTTGATCTTAGATCCCTTGGGTTCCTTTAGAGAAAAGTAGATTTTCTCTTAGGGTCACTAGTCAACATTTTTCTTCTCTACACATTTGTTCAATTTCTCAAGGGCTAATGGTCCATGCAACTCTTTTATCTCCCCATTGGACACTCTGTAGCCTGGTGACCACAAAGACTTTGTCAAGTGCTTTGTCATCCTTTGTAATGACAAGGTCTGCATGTATTTTAAATACTACCATCTGTGCTCAGCTTGGGGATTTCACAGAAATAACCAGGGCCAATTTCAGTGAAACCCTAACCCTGTATCACTCTGTTATCTCCGGTGGCTCATTGGAAGCTTCCTGAATGCTGTTCTTTTCTCAAAAAAAAAAAAAAAAATAGAATAAAATGGCATGCCTGTGATTTCTCCAATGTCTCTAGAATTTCAGGGAGTTCTCAATTACTGAAATGATAACCTCAAAATAATCAAAGGGTTTTCAAATGTTTACCAGTGTGTCTTTACTATACATACAGAAGAAAATGTAGTATATTGAAAAAAAGCTCTTTACAATAAAGTTTAAAGCCAATTGAATACAAAATAAAGAGTTCAGAAATCCAGGTGGTGGTTAAATATGATACAGTAGTAAAGGGAAGCTGTTGAAAGAATCTGAGCCAGGAAACAGGAGATAAGAGGAAGGACAGGTAGTTATATAAGCATGATAGCCATGTTTTAACTGTCAAAATACAGATTCAGGCTAGGCCCTTGCTGAGAATTTCTCAATGAGAAGGATGTGTATTTGGTGTGGCCCAATCACTGCTATTACCCATTATAATACTGGGGAAGTCAGTTCAACACACATAAATTAGAGTTCATAGAAATATAAACATTTAGAAAAATGCCTAAAACTACTTCTTTGTTTGTCCAAACAAGTCTATAGCTTTGGTAACACATGAGAATACTGAACAAGTCAATACGTGAATGCATACTAAGTAACTGCTGGGAGTTAAGAATTATCTTGTCTGTCATAAAGATGAGACACAGATACCTGCTCTCGAGATGAACACAGTATGGCAGCGAGACAGATACATGTTATCAGCCAAGTTCACAACCACATGCAAACATATCTGAAATATCCAGATAATTGACTGAAGGGATCCTTTTCATATTTTATCTTCCTAGGATCCTTATTTATCAATAAAACATTGTCAGGGAAATGTCAGAGTCACTGAAAAGCATTCCCTTTGAAGTATCTCAAGTAGTAACCATCAAAATTCTTGTGGAGTTATACAGCTACATGTCATCAGTTATAGACACATAGAACGTTTGAGTTAGAAGGAACTTCAGGAAAATTCTGAAGTTCTTCATTCTTTCCAATTAAGAAACAAAGACCTTGATAAATGAGGTGACTTGGCCAAGGTCACATACCAATTTGTGGAACTAAAACTATGGTCACCTGTCTACAGGTCCAGGGGAATTGACAACCTATGATAAATTAATTGATAAGCTACATAATTTGTTTTTCTTGAACTCTTAATGTAAGCTTCAAAGGTGTATATATGCCACTCACAAGCTGTGTGAACTTAGAAAACTAAGCTGACTTCCTTGAATACTAGAACTTGTAATAGACTTATAATCTCTATTATAGGTGAGGAAACAGGTTCACAACAGATTCAGGGAGGTTAGTTCATTTTTACAAGGTCACACAGCTTGTGAGTGGCATACCCAGGGTGGAAAACCACATCTTTCCAACTTTTACATCGCCAGGCAGCACCACTCTCCATAGCCCATAGCACAGTAAGTTAACTCGGTGGTATGCAGTTTCCTCTCCAGACCAGATTCCAATATAAATCTATTTCTTCTCCCTAGAGCCTGAAGAAGCAAATAATTCTCAAAATTTAAATCAAAACATAAAAGCTACCTTCCCCACACATGGGACTAAGAAGCCAGATTTCCTTTCAGGTGTCTCATTTGATCTTCTTAAAAGGTTCTTTCCTTTGGGCCATTAAAACAAGTGCTGTCTGCAGGGCCAAGGAACTCCTAGGCTACAACAGCAAACTGATCAAGTGGAGTGTCTTTGTAAACACTGAACTTCAATTTATGTCACAGAGGCTATAAAAGGGAGCTTTTATCGCCAGGCTTCTGTGATAAAACAATGGAAAAACACAGGTGTGATCTGCAGTCAAAATATCCAGAGCACCCACTTGACTGAGCTGGGGCACTGCTGCTGCAAATAGTATCTCTGCCTGGGCCATCGTGTCAGCCATTCACTAATGTGCTATTTTTCCTGTAGAAGAATAATGCCACAGGCCTGCCAGTGGCAAATGGGACCCCGGGGTTCTTCTGAGAGGTGAGACAGTGGGCTGACAAGAGCAGGGATCTAGTAGTCAAAATAAATTGGATTCAAATCTCAACTCTGTTTCTTACCAGGTGGTCCTGTGCCCAACTGCCTAACCTTTTTCTCAAATTCTGTCTGTAAAATTGAAGTAATGACACCTACTCATAGGGTTGTCACAAGAATTATATGTAATATGAATACAGTGCCTTAGCACAGAGCCTTGAACTTGGAAGAGAAGCTCAGTAGCAGATATTTGTTGGCCAGTTTCTGTCTTTTCCATTCACTATAATAAATAATAGTGTGGAATTTCTGAATAATCCCTATTAAAACTAGAGTTCACAAAGTCCTTTCCCATGCATTATAATATATAATACAGTATATGCTCTTTGTAAGGTGGGGAGGGCAGCAATGGCATCTTACCCATTTGTCAGCTGAGGGGGTCTAGGCACTCCAAATGGTAAACAACTTGCTTATAGTCACAGACAAGTAAGTGACACAACCTGGATTTGACCCCAGATATCTTTTCTCCTACTGTAGTGTTCTTTTCTCTGAAGTGTTCTACTGTGACAAGTGTTAAGAGAGAGCCCAAATCAATATTACATTTTACTATAAAATGAATCAAGAATTGGCCAGCTCAGCCTGCTGACATGAAAGAGACCACACTTCCTCTTCAGAATGTCCTAATGGCACAGTCATTATTAGCAAAGCAAGTAGATGTGTAGTTGCCTCCATTTTTAAAATAATCATGAGACTCTAGAATGAACTACCCTACTATACAAGTTTTCTGATTACTGTTTGAAAGGCAGGGTGGCAATAGCTGTGGGAAGTCTGGATTTTCACATGTGTGAAATCACCTACTTAGAAAACTTCAGTGGCTCCCCATTACGTGAAGACCAAAGTTGATGCATTCAAGTCCCTCCATGATTTCTGTGATTTAGCACCAACAACTCTTCTAATTTTATCTCTGGTGTTACCCTGGCAAATTTTAACCCATCCACCCAACCCATCCCATCTCCTGGCAAGCCTCAGGCATACCCCCAGCCACTTACAACTCCTGCTACACTGCAAATACACACACACACACACACACACACACACACACACACACACACAGTTATACATGAATAGCTTGAGCTATGCCAAACTACTTTCATTCACCAAAGAAGTCACATCATTTTATCCTTGGATCAGTAATTTTCAGATTTTATCAAATTCAGAACTATGTTTAGAAGGCAAATTCTGGGTTCTATTCAAAGAGACTGTAAATCAGTAAAGCTGGAATCTGTATATATATATATGCATGCCACTTGATTCTGATAGAGGACGTTCAAGAATCACATTATAAGAAACACTGGCTTGGACAATTTGCATATGATATTTACTCTCTCTGAAATGCCATTCTCTCTCTCTCATTGACCATAAAATTTCTATTTACGTATTCCCCAAGGTCCAGTCAAATGTAATCTCCTTTTCCTCCAGTCAGAATGAATTGCCTGTTTCTGTGCTCCAGTATACTCAGTATACATCACTTTACTAAATTTGTCACATTTCATTATATTTACTAATTGTCTATATACTCTGATTGCAAGTTACTTGTAGACTGCAACTATGTCCTGTAGGTGCTCAATAAATGTTTGATTAATAAAAGGAAAATGATCTTTAATGACAAGGTTTATGCTGCCTCAAATTGCCTTCACTTTCTTTTTTTTTTTTTTTTTTTTGAGGGCAGTGTCACTGGCTCTCATATGTGGGAGCGAACTGGGGCCGCTGGCTTCCCAAGCCAGTGCTTAACCACCGCACCACTAGGTCGACCCAAATTGCCTTCACTTTCATTTCTAACTGAATAAACCCTAAAAGGTCTCAATTTCAAGATCAATTGTTTCTTCTTTCATAAATCCTTCTCTGGTAAGCCCAGGAATACATCTCCGTTCCTCTGTGTAATAACAAGTCTTGTTTTTCCCTTCTCTCAAAACACATATCACATTGTTTGTATTATTGGTACCTGTACACATTCTTATTCCCCTGCTTGACTGTGCTTCTTGTCTTGTCCATTTTTGTATCCCCCAGAGCATACAGCAGCATTTTTTGCCCATAAGATATCCTCAAAAAGCATTTGAGGAGAATTGGATTGTACACAATTTGCTTGATAAAAGTGTAAGTCCTTTACACAACTGAAAAACACTGTTTCCTCCTCCTAATTATGGCAGAAAAAAAATCAGAAGATAAAAAGTCATAAAGACACCAAGAACAATGCTTTACTCTTTGGATATATCCTAAGTAAGATTTTGAAGTTTGAAGCAGATGAACAAATAACAGCTTCAGCTTTCTAAATGTAGGAGTTCACAGCTCTGGAAAAAAGTTTTTACTTGTACAGCAATTATCACTTATCATTGCTGTTGTGATTATTATTAATAATACTATTATTTCTAACTCTCTGTATGTATAAACTCAGAGAAATAACATAGAAGTTGCTACCATTCCATGTAAAAGCTCTGATCTGCTTGGCCAACATGTCCTCTCTCCCAATATTCAAAATATATATCAATTATAAAAAAAGAACAAGAAAAAAGAGTAACTCATTTAATAATCCATCCATGTGTTCCATGAACACTGAGGTATGCTTAATGGGAAGACTATGTCTTCACTTTTTTTGTAGGCTGGGACTACCACAACTCCTGCCAAGTGCATTTCCATTTAGAACTTGTTGATTGATGCATAAATGAATGAATGAAAGAACAACAAAGAAGAAAGTTTCATCCTTTCCCTACCCCAAAGGACATACTGGCAGACTCTATCAGAGCCGTTCAGAAAAAAACTTATTTGCTATTGATTTGTGAACAAAGTAAGCCATTTCTTTGAACTCCTAAATAATCTACATTCCTGCCAGGTGTTTTAACTTGTAAAGAGAAAGGGTAGAGTTTTGTCAGCCAAGGAACCCCTCTTCTATACAAAGGATATATGTAATGTTGTAATATTTTTTTTTATTTCAAAAGAACCATTTGTTTTAGCTCTATAGATGATCTTAAATTGGGAAAACCACTCATGTTCCATGTGCCTTGGACAACTGTGAGACATTCAAATAAAGTGGCAGTAGGTAAATACAGGAAATGCATCTAAAATTAACAGTCATCTTTGACAATCAACATTCAGTCCATTGACAATGAAGTGTGGTCAAACTCCTGAAAAAAGAAGTCATAAAATTAAAAGAATAACTAAGAAGTCACTTACTGTCAAAATACTTTTGGCAGTACTCTACTGAGTGTAAGACAGGCAGATGCCCATCAACATGGCAGCTGCTGGAAGCAGCGGCAAAGGCAACCACAGGATCGTGCAGTGTTCAGTGATGACTGCAGGTTGCTTGGAGTAAAGGCTTCACACAGCTTTGTAAATGTCTGTGCTCCAAAGGACAAAACTGTGTTAACTACAGAAACCATGGCCGCTGTAGCTAACCAGAGGGCTATATCACATCAAGGAGCCTGGGTATACTGTTTGAAAAGACTTAATATTCCACCATAACCTGTTAGCTATTCTTGCTTGCAGGAAGGGGAACTCCCCCATTGACAGGTCTATAGTCATGTCCTGTGACAAAGCATACTCCAGGAATGAGCTAAACCGGGACTAGTAAACTGTTTATTCCTGGGCTTTTATTCTAATGCCGCAACCACAGGAAATTAAACACTCGGGTGTACATTGACAAGAATTGTCCAGAGCTCTTTTATATTTTATGAACGGAGTCTACATTATCATTTCATTCTTGAAAGCCCAGGAAAACAGATAACAGTAAATCAGGAATTGCCAAACCCAAGCAATTGTCAGGAATTAAATGTGATGCGGAATACAAGTCATAATTAAAATGCACAAAACCCTCTAAAGCAATGTTAAAAACTTCATGACACTGCAGGATTTTCCTGAGTCTCCTGTATGGCAGCAGGATTGAAGAGATTGCACTAATAAAAATGTCAACTGTAAAGTTTGTCTTGTACCTCATTACCTGAAAACACGATTGGAGTTTTCTACTCTTCTGAATAACGATTTACTATCTGGCATCCTGACCTTGAGCATGGCTGTTGCAGTAATAACAAACCAGTCAAGGAGACGCAAATAACAAAATATGAGATTAGAATAAGCATGAAATGCATTAGAGTATCAAGGAAGAAAGATGTGTGGAAAACGGGCAGTATGTTTGAAACTGAATATGAGCTATTTATTCACATTAAACCAGAAACTCTAGTCCAGAGACAGCAATAACGGTTTTTCTTATGAGAGCATCATTCCAGTACTACCTAAGACCTTTCCTAATCTTTCCTAAGATCTCTAGGATATTAACACAACATTCCATATCTTGTCAAGTTTTAGAAAGCCAGGTGTAGTTAGAAAAAACAATAAGGGATTCATTCAAATACTAAAAGTGTGGTCACTGCTGAATAAATATTAGACTAGAAAACAATACTCTGCAGAGCTAATTAATAAAGAAATATGAGGCATTTGGGCCAAGAAAGGAAGATGAACACAGCAAGTTCAAAGGACTAAGTTAAGTATTTTCTTGAAACAACACCTGGGACTAGTTAGGTGAGAAGAAAGTCTTTTTCTGGAACTAAGCCACTGGTTGAAGAAACATGGGCTATGGACTCAGATGTATTTGTTTACAACCCAACTTTAGCACTCTTATCTTTTGCAAGCTTTTAACCTGTCTGAACCTCATTCTTATCTGTATATGGGGCTATACAGAAAATACTTTTATTTTTCTGAAGAGTTAGGGATGATTGAGCAAATTTTATTGAACTTGGAACCAGAGCTAAAAACAAGCATTGGAAGATAATGTATGATTGATCCACTAGAGAGAACTCCAGAGAGATTTACCTCTCAGAGGTATGTGTTTACATTTCAAGAAAGCCTGAAACTAAGGACCAGGAAGACATCCTGGTTGTAAAGATGGAAACAATAATTATCTTTTGCTTAGAGATAAGGTATTTATTTACATTTCAAATGGTTAGAGTAAGAATCCAGAATCCTGAAGGAACAAAGGTTTTTCTGCCTTCGTTCTGGAAGAGAAGGAGACAACATGTATGTAAGCTTCCAGATTCATGTTTTCAAGGTTCCTCATCTACAATGCAGATTCTGAGTGTAGGTTTGTCTACCCAGCTTTCATCATGTTGCTCCAGGAGTAAGAACTGGAGCACAAGGGAACCATATGATTATTATTTGTTGTAAAGTAAATGATAATCAATTTGCTCTGCTCCAGAAACCTCATATGGGCATTCAGGATTCATATTAATAAATATTAAAAACAGCACTGTTTTCGCTGTTGGAGTGGGTGGTTATAGAAAACCAAGGAACTGGCTAGAGCAAACTATTAGGCTGTCAGAAAAGTCATGACGCATTTTTGCGACGAAAAACATAGAAAAAATACGTCATGACTTTTCCAACAACCTAATACATGTTATAACATTAACTATATGATTAACTTAATATAGGTGCAGACGGTTAAATATATGAGGTGTGATCAAAACATACAGTGAATGTTTAAATAAAAACATTATTATAGTAAAAGACACATTGCCATTAACCCCCTTCAAAATACTCCCTCTTGCTGTGAACACACTTATCCCATCATTCTTGCCACTTTCTGAAGCAGTTCTGGAAATCCTCTTTTGTGAATGTCTTTTGTTGTGCTCTCGTGACTGCCTCCATGTCCTGAATCAATTCAAAATGTTTACCCTTCATGCTCATTTTGACTTTGGGAAAGAGGCAGAAGTCACACGGTGCCAGATCCAGTGAATAAGGCAGATGAGGACACACCATAATGTTTTTATTTGACAGTAATTTCCATACCAGAAGCAATGTTTGACACAGAGCATTGTCATGATGGAGGATGAAACCATTTGCCATTTCATGTTAATGCATTTTTCGGGATCCATGATTTATGGCACACTTTAAAACAAAACCATCTCTCAACTGTAGCTCACACCCAACTGACAGCACTGAATAAACTGAAACTTGTCACACACTGTTACTAAAGTTGGACACGCTGGTCTCATATTGAAGATCCATAACTTTCCTTTGGATGGCACTTAGCAACAGCATTCACCATATTTTTTTTAATGACAACTCGTATAAATATTTATAGATATATGTAGATACACTTACTAGTCAGTACACACACAAATATTTTTTTGCTCTGTCATCTGAGAGGGTCTACAGGATATAAAACTCCAGTAGCAATGAGAAGGCCTAACACCCAGATCTTGGTTTCTAATACCATTCTCCATTAAAAAGGAGAAATGGCTGATTTTACAACTAGAACAGGAGTTACATAAGATAAGCCCATAGTGTCTTCTAGTACCATATATTAAGTAAGAAAGTGTTCAAACACACATACACACACACACTCAAACACATATCTCACACACATGCACACACAGATGGGATTATATCAAAGGGGCAGAAAAGCCAATTGAAAGACCTCCAAATGGCCAGAGTTTTGAACAATTTGAACATCAAAGCAAATAACGCAGTGCTAAACTATAATATAACATATAAAATAAATATCCATAAGCCCATATTGATTATAAATAAATGATTTAATAAATAAATGATGGAGGAGATACAAATCTCCCATGCTGAAAAATTCCAAATAAAGAATATAGATATTCCATCTTAAGGGGTGGGGGGTGAAATCATAACTCCTCTCTCCTTAAGTGAAAGCTATGCATAGTGACTTATTTTAGAAAGAGTCCAGTATGGAAAGAAGGGAAAAAAGAGGTGATCACGGTCAGCATCAGTAGTGATAAATCTTGTTGATAGCATATATAAGTATATGTGTACCCTTGATACGATGTGATGAACTTGCTCTTTACCTCACAGATCACCTTCCCAGAAATCCACAACCCCAGCCTAATCATGAAGAAAACATTAGTCATATTCCAATAGAGGGGCATCCTACATTATACCTGATGAGTATTATTCAAAAGCTGAGATTCTTTAACTTTTTGGAGAAAAAGTACGAGAAAATCTTCATAAACTGGTAACAGGTAAAAAAATTTAGCTAGAACATGAAAAACATAAGCCAAAAAACATTCATAAACTAAATTCCATGAAAATGCAAAGTTATGCTCTTCAGGAGATGCTGTTAAGAAAATGAAAAAGCACACCATAGATCTGAAGTCATATATGATATATGTATCCAACAAAGGACTTGTAGCCAGAAAATACAAAGATGTCTTACAATTCAGTAATCACAAGACAAACAAACTGCCTCTGTTAAAAAATGTCAGCACCGAACACACCATGCACAAATCATTGCTCATAAAGGACATGCAAATTAAGGCCAAAATGAAATACATCAATACATGCACACTAGGATAGTTAAAATAATAAGACTGACAAATGTCTAGTTTGGGCAAGGAAATGGAGCAACTGGAACTCTCAAACATCATTGGTGTGAATGTAAAATTGATTCCAGTTTGAAAATCAGTCTAGCTACATCTAACAAAGTTAAACATAAATTTGCCATACAAAACAGAAAATGTACTCCTGGGTATTCACTCAAAAAAACAAAACAAAACAAAAAAACCATAGATCACACAAATAAGTGTACAGGAAAGTTCAAAGCAGCTTTATTCATAATACAGTCATGTGCAACATAATGACATTTCTGTCAATGATGAACTGCATATGCGATGGTGGTCCCATAAGATTACAATGGATCTGAAAAATCCCTATCATCTAGTAACGTCACAGCACAACACATTGCTCACATGTTTGTGGTGATGCTGGTGTAAAAATAACCTACTGTGCTGCTAGTTGTATAAAAGTATAGCACATACAATTATGTACAGTATATGATAGTTGATAATGAAAATTAACAACTATGTTACTAATTTGTATATTTACTATACTATATTTTATCATTATTTTAAACTGTACTCTTTCTACTTATTAAAAAAAAAATAGGAGAAGGTTTACTGTAAAACAGTTTGCAATGTTTACCCCAGAAGCAGCTTCCTATATCTCATGTTCACGATGTCTCTTAATTGCATCATTTTCTCTCATGCATGATTTAATCTCATTTTTTTATATAAATTTAGTGTAGCCTAAGTGTACAGTGTTTATAAACTCTATTACTGTAGCATACAATGATGTCCTAGGCCTTTACCTTCACTCACCACTCACTCACTGACTCATCCAGAACAACCTCCACTCCTAAAAGGTCCA
Source organism: Aselliscus stoliczkanus (assembly GCA_033961575.1). Lineage (NCBI taxonomy): Eukaryota > Metazoa > Chordata > Mammalia > Chiroptera > Hipposideridae > Aselliscus > Aselliscus stoliczkanus. The sequence goes on from CM066729.1 coordinate 43,679,073, forward strand.
TTCAAAGTAAATGCTCTATATAGGTGCCATATTTTTACTGTACCTTTCCTATGCTCATAAATAGAAATGTTTACCAGTATGTTCCAATTGTCTACAGTATTCAGTACATTAACACGCTGTATAGGTTTGTAATCTAGAAGCAATAGGCTGCACCATACAGCCTAGGTGTAGTAGGCTATACCATCTAGGTTTGTTAGCACAACAAAATCACCTAATGAGTCATTTCTCAGAAAGGATTCCCACCATTAAATGGAGCATGACTAGTAAAAACCTGGAATCAGCCCATTCAATAATGAAAAGGTAAACAAATTATGGTATTATCATTAAGCAGAATACAACTCAACAACAAAAAGTAATTTATTACTTGGTGACTACAGTTAATACTGTATTGCACATTTGAAAGTTGCTAAGAGAGGGGAGAGGTTTCTGCTCTCTTTGTTAGGTTTGGAAAATCACTTTACTGCTCCTTAAGCCAGAACTAGAGGACTTCTCCTGGAGCTCTCTGCCCACGCCAATGCCCACTTCTAGATTTCTGGCTGCATGGAGTTCCACTCAGGAGATGCTGAAATAAACTAAATGGTAAATTCACTGCCAGTTTAGAGTATTTTGAATTTTGCTATTCTTCCCAATCTTCATCTTTCTCAATACTAATTACTTTTTACAGCTTTCAAATAGATGTCCCTTCCATCCTGCTCATGTTTTATCGCTGCCTTCACTGGGAGAGACAGAATGGTATGTGCTTATGCCATCTTGCTTGGAACCGGAGTACAATTATTCTTAATCTGGGGGTTTATATATTCCTCAAACTTGAGAAATAGATTTTTTCTATATGCCTGAGTAAAGTTGGACTCCCAAAAGTCTGGCATTCATTCTCACAAAATTAAGCTACTTGAGAATTGGACTTATTAATATTCCCTTGGCATCTATCAAAAGGTCATTGCCAGAAGCATACATATGCTATTTGTAACTGAAATCAGTATAAAAATGTTAAGGCCATTACACATTACATTATTCAATGATCCTTTACAAAGTTCCATATAAGGTTGTCTTTCTTCTTTTTTTTGTTTTTAACTAATACAGTGCTAGAAGAAAAAAAAGTGTTTCTCTTAAGAAACTAAAATGCTTATAACTTTCCAATAACAACAGCTTTATCAGTGATTACATACCTCATTTTTTCCCGGCTACCAGGAAACACACAGACAAATCAGAAGTCTTATTATATATAGTTGCCATAATTACATTATTTGATTGCCTCTGCTTCCAATTTTCTAATCTCTCTTCCACTTTTTATTTTTTCATTGCATGTGCATTTGTTATATGCCTCCTCACATTTTTCACAGAATGAGTCAGGGAATAACTAAATAAGTAAATAAGTAAATAAATAAATAAATAAATCCTTTTCTAGTATTTTATACCCATCCAATGGAAACTATTCAATTTCTTCAGAATTTTTTTTTTTTTTTTTACCAGCCAAACGATATCTAGGGTCTTGCCTGATTATTTCATGTCTTAAAGTATTTTCCTTCTACATTTACACTGACATCTGCAAATGCTAATGGAGTTTCTCTCTAGGATGAGGGATCATTAAGTCAAAGAACTGAAGCAAAATGGGCAATGATAGAATTTGTTCATGTCCATAACAATAGGCGGTGGTGCTAATGTGCATGGCAATTTTTATTGAATTTATGCAGCACATTGCAGCCATCTGGAAACTTTTTGATTGATTTTGGGATACAATCAGTTCAAAACCTTAAACGGACTCCGTGGGGCTTAGTGTCCTATTGATTAGAATTAAAACAAGTTGCACACATGAAAGCCTGGGGCACTGACAGGAAGTGTGGGACACCGAAGTATTTTACTTGGTGATGAAAATAAAATGCAATTACAGGGAAACTCACTTCCCAAGAGAAGGTAAGAGCAAAGCTTCCACTTGTCCACTTGTAGCACAATTTCACAAAATTGAAAGATATGACTTTCCAGAAAATTAGGTTAATGTCAGCATCAGATTGAAACTGATGGAGTTCTATTTATTGCCTCTCTTGTGACCCTTCCTCCAGATAATGTCCAACTCTCCAGGGCTGAAGCCCTGATGCAGTCAGTATCTCTGCATCCTTGCCAGTGTTCTGTATCTTTTTGTAGTATCTCTCAGCCTTTCTGTATGGCAAACATTGCTGTCCTGCCTTCAAATCCGTCCTGCCCCTGCCCTCCAATCAAGTCACTCTGATCTCCATTTTCTCTTCCCAGACAGCCACTAGAAAGAAACTGTCCTAAAACTAATTTATGTTCTCCCCTGTCCTCCTATATCTCTTTTTCCTCTTCCAAACACACTCTCATTATCATTAGCTGCCATGGTTCTGAGGTCTGGATACACTGACCATATCCAGCAATGTCTTGACAGGTTCCCTGCATCTATCTCTCCTTGGGAGGCTCTGTACCCTCTTAATATTACCAAACTGGACAGCTATTTCCATCTTTATATGTCACACTGGGAATCAATGTCAGAATCAAGCAAAAATAAAACATCCACAGCTCAGTAAGTCTACTGATAAAGAGTCTCGAAGTGTAGAATGATCAATTAGTATGCGACTGAGTCTTACAATAGGCAACCCAAACACACAGGTACTACACACTCTTCTGTTGTGATTGAAAATACCCATCTTACCAGTACCTTATACTCAATTCAGAAGTCATCTCATATTTATCCAATCTGGTCTACAGTAGCAGGGCAAACACAATCCACACAAGGGACACACCTGAAGCACCCAGCACAGGTGACCAGGGAGACACCTACTACATAAGGCCACTCTACTAAGACCAGGAGACATATTAATCTTACCTAATATATAGAAACAAACACAGAGAGGCAGCCAAAATTCGAAGACAAAGAAACATGTCCCAAATGGAAAAGCAGAACAAAACTCCAGAAAAAGCGCTAAACAAATGAAGACAAACAATCTACCAGATGTAGGGTTCAAAACACTGTTTAAAAGGAGACTCAATGAGTTATCAGTGAGAACTCCATCAAAGATATAGGAATCATAAAAATGCAGATAGAAAATATAATTGAATACAGTACAATAACTGAAATTAAGAATACATTACAGAGAATCAACAGTAGATTATGTGAAGCAAAGGATCATATCAGTGATTTAGGAGTTAAAGTAGCAGGAAACAGCAAAAAGAAAAAGAAGCCAAATAATAAAGATAGTTTAAGGGACCTATGAAACAAAATCAAGCATCCCAATGTTCATATCATAGTATAACCAGGGGAAGAGAGAGAGCCAAGAATTGAAAACCTATTTGAAGAAACAATGATGGAAAACTTCTCTAACCTGGCAAAGAAAATAGACATACCAGTCCACAAAGCACAGATAGTCCGAAACAAGATGAACCCAAATGGGCCAACACCAAGACACATCATAATTAAAATGCCAAAAGTTAAAGACAAATAGAGAACCTTAAAAGTAGCAAGGGAAAAGCAGTTAGTTATCTACAAGGGAGGTCCCATAAGACAATCAGTTCATTTATCAACAGAAACTTTGCAGGCCAGAAGGAACTGGCACAAAATATTCAAAGTGATGAAAAGCAAGGACCTACAATCAAGATTACTCTACCCAGCAAAGCTATCATTTAGAATCAAAGGACAGTATAGAGTTTCCCAGACAAGAAAAAGCTAAAGGAGTTCCTCATCATCAAACCAGCATTACAGGAAATGTTAAACGGACTTCTTTAAAAAAAAGAAGGGGGCAAAAAAAGATTAAAATTATGAGTAATAAAATAGCAATACCTATTTAACTATCAACAATTACTGTAAATGTAAATGGAATAAATGTTCCAATCAAAAGGCATGGGTTAGGCCAGCTGAGCGGCACGTTGGTTAGGAGTTGGCTTGGGACACTGGCTCTGAGCAGCAGGGCCCTGGTTCAGATCCCACATGAGGGCCAGTGACTGCTGTGCCCTCTGCAGCTTGTATGGTGAGAGGCAGCTCGACCTGGAGCTGGGCTGCCGTGGGTCACTGGCGACAGTGCAGGCTGTGGTGGAGCTGGCCGGCAGTGGGCATGCACTTCCGTGAGCTGCTGTGGGCTGCCTTGGGCAGCTGTCCAATGGCTGGGAGCGACTGCCTGACCCAGGAAGAGCGCAATGACAATACCAACATGGGCCAGTGAAGCGACCTCCTCCACAACTAGACTGAAGAACAAAAGGACAGCAACTTGTCTGTTTCCCTCCCCCAATTCCCCAATAAAGTCTTAAAAAAAAAAAAAAAGACATAGGGTGGCTGAATGGATTAAAAAACAATACCCAATACCCTTACATATGCTCCCTACAAGAGACTTATTTCAGATCGAAAGGCACACACAGACTGAAAATAAAGAAGTGGATAAAGACATTTTATGAAAATGGAAACAACAACAACAAAAGGTTGGGTTAGCAACACTTATACCACACACATAGACACTGAAAGAAAAGCTATAACAAGAGACACAGTGTGGGAAGCTGATAGCAACCCAGTGTCTGACAAGGCCACATTGCCCTGCTCAGCACTGGATATTAGGGGTGCTGCCTTATGGTTGGTCATGTAATATCTCCTGCCTCTGTGAACCCATGTGCCTTTTCTTCTATAGGAGACAATATATTCACTACACTTGTGACATGTTCCTGTGGTACCCCAATGAGCTAACTACGCAGCCAATGACGGGTAAGATCTCCTAAAAGAGGGGAGACAACCCAAGCCAGGCGGTAGTTCCGTGGGGAACCCCTGAACTGAGATATTGGGGACTCAAGCCCCTTGGAAACTAAGGCACAGACCTCTGACAAACTCAGGCCAGAAAACTCAGGCCTGTGAGAAGCTGATGCATTTGCCTAAGGGCCCTACTGTGAATAGTCTCCTGGAAGATTAAGTCTTCAGGCCATGAGAGTTCCGGGTAAGAGGCAGCTCTAAGACATCCGCTGACCATGGATTTGTTACTCAGCCTTGTGTGAATTCCTTTGCCCAGTGCCTTGTTGCAGCAACAGATACTGAAGCTTTGACTGAGAAACGGATGCAGCCCTCTGTAGGATAAGAGAGGTGTGAGACCCTTTTGGTTGCTAGGTATTGTTATTTACAAACGAATAGATTTTAGATGCTTTTACCTTAAACGCAGCCACTCCTAGTCTTTTGGTATAGCTCAAGTATACTGTGAGTTTTATGATTGTGTTTAACTGCTAGAATTTAGGATGACTTCTAGATAGTCAAGATAGCTTTAGTAAACATTCTTTAGGTGACATAGAAACCAAGTCTGGGTTTCATAGCAATTATCATAATAAAGACAAGGTAATCCTTTAACGGAAGAGTAAGTCACAGTGCACCCTGAAAAGAGCACTTACAGGGGAGTAAAAGACTGTGTAAATCCTGAGAACTGCAAACCACCGTTAATGATTTGTTGCAGTTTGCATCCTTGATAATTCTCAATAAAAGCTATGCGCTGACCCGATTCGGGGCTCAGTCTTCCTTGGCTGAGTCCCTTGGGCTCAGTCTTCTTTGGCTGAGTCCCTTGGGCTCAGTCGTCCTTGGCTGAGTCCCTTGGTCTCGCTCTTATCTTTATTCTGTCTCTTGTTTTTCCTTAATCTGCGTCGCCCCTCTCGTGTCCCACTTGCCCTTGCCACGCAGGACGTGACAACACAGAAGGACTGAGTAATCCCAAAACACTACTATGAAGGCACATGTGCATCCATACAAGTATGTTCAATGCAGCCTTATTTACAATAGTGAAAATATGGAGGCAACTTGGGTGTCAATCAATGCATGAATGGATGAAGAAGAGGTGGTCATATATACAATAGAATATTACTCACATAAAAAAGAATTAAATCGTGCCATCTGCAACAACATAGATGGACCTAGAGGATATTGTCCTGAGTGAAGTCAGACAGAGAAAGACAAATGCCACATGATTTCACTTATTTGTGGAACTTAAAAAACAAAAGAAACAAAGAAACAAAATAGAAACAAACTCATAGATACAGAGAACATTTTGAGGGTTGCCAGATGGGCAGGGGTTTGGGAATTAGGTGGAATAGGGAAAGGGATTAAGAAGCACAAACTGGTTAGTACAAAATAGTCATGGGAGGATGTAAAGTATAGGGGATATAGTCAACAAAATGGTTATAACTAGGTATGGTATCAGATGAGTACCAGATTTATTAGGGTGTTCACATTGTCAGTTGTATAAACCTCTAATGACTATGTTGTACATCTGAAACTAATAAAAATACTGTATGCCAACTGTAATTGAATTTTTTTTTTTTAAATCTACACCAGTTCACTTCAAACACAAGCGCACTCTCATACTTTCCCTTCAGTGGCTGCAAATTTTTTCTGTTAGCACCAATGTCTAGTTGCATATTCTCACATCTTACAGGAATAAATGTATCATAATTAGAGACAGAGAAGGACAGAAAAATCACTGTTTTCTAATGATAATCACTAGAGAATTCACTGTTTTCACAACACTTTTTTTATAACTTACATAAGCTCAATATAGGTAACATCTCCGACATGAGAATAGAATAAACACAGTACAGAATGTCCATAAATTCATATTACAATATTGATGCACCCAAATATTGTATACAGTAAACACAGAAAGGTCACTGATGAGACTTTAGAAACTTTCCCTTTTTTATGTTTTCAGACAAATCAAATATACTGATCACTTTTTTATGAGGATTTGGTCAGGTTACTGTATGCCTCAGTAAATTACTACCTCCCAATGTAGAGTTTCCACCTCTACGTACAAATTTTCTTCTACCTTCTCCCTCCACAAAATCATCTACCTCTGCCACCAAAGGCTATCATGAGGCACATGCTACTTCCTTCCTTACGTGTCCCATGCTTCCTTGGTTGCATTTCCAGCAAGCCTCTTAGTGCTCACTATTCACTTTCCTCCAATCTCTGGTGATTTTTATGTATTAGGCACAACTGCCTTCTGCCCCAACCCAATGTCATTCATTATATGCAATACAGGTGTGGTGTCAGATGACAATGGGTAACAAAAACGGTGCTGAAGAGTGAGCAGGGAGGTCATTTTTCTTTAAAAACCCTACTTGATGCTTCGAAGGCCGGTGACAAGGACACAATGTACCTGGAACCACAGAAAAGAAAGTATAAAAAAATTTAACCAAACCTGTATATACCCAAAACTTTTTTGTGAGATAGGCAGAGAACAGGAACCTCACTTTAGAAATAAGGAACTTAACAGACTGCCCCACCTATGCACTGTGTTCCGAATCATACAGCAAGTAGAACTGGAAGGAATCAGGCTCTTCATTCTAAATTCCACTGTTTTTATTTGATGATAATGTCTTTAAATCCTACCTGTCAAAGACAAGACAAATAACTGTTCAAATCTGAAATATATACAATTAATTGGAGTTTTATTCAGCATTTTATGTCTAAAATACAATCACTGGAATTAAAATGTAAATATTGTAGTACAGCAAAATAACTCCATCATTTGGAGGAAGAAAAATTGGTTTCATAAAACATAGAGTAGAACTACTGCCCTCTTAGTATTTTAACAAATGGAATTTAGGCCAAAATCTTAAATGTTAACAATCATCCTTTTGCAATAGTAACTATGGATTTTCTTCTTTAAAATAGTTTTTTTTAAAGTAAAAGTACAGTAAATGAATTTTGTATAGTGGAATTACTTCAGTCTGTTGAAGTTTTTGAAATGAATTCCCAACGACTGAAGAAGAAGTAATTTTTATATTCAACAAGGCATTTTCAATTTACTGCTTTCAGCTTTAAACGGCAAAGCATGATTCTTATCATTAATAATATACCACTGAGCTATAGAAAGTTTAAGTATGGATATTGGTTACAATAGTTATGGCCCATTGTAAGAAAATAATACATAAAAAAACTTATTTATAAAGATTTGGGGCTGATTATTGATATTACCAAAGAATTTCTTGCCTTTGGGAATGATTTACTGCAGAGTATTTTCAATCATATTATGTAACCTAATTAATATTAAGCAGTAAATGATTAAATGGTGACCTCTGAGCAACTGTCTCCTGGAGAATGTTTAATATGGTTGGTTCAGAAGTGTCCAGGTGCAGCAAAAATGGAAAATTTCTTTTTAATACACTCCTTAGGCAGAGAAACCTTCACCTCTACCAAATGGACATAGAAATCTTCTTATTAAGCACAGCACACAAAGTGAATGGATTCATAAGGAAGGAGATATACTACTTTATAGCCGTTAAAAAATCAGGCTGTAGGATATCAAATGACACAGAAAATCTTTTACTATTAGTGAGTGAAAAAAATATACAGAACACGTAAGAATATTTCAAGCATAAGCCCTATTTAAAGGGCCAGCCGTGTGGCACAGTTGGTTAAGAGCTCGCTCAAGAATGCGAGCTGAGCTCTGAGCAACAGCGGTTCGATGCCAGCCCAAGCTGAGTTGCTGTTGAGCTGCCAACAGGTGGCAGGATGGCTTAGCTAAAAAAAAAAAAAAAAAAAAAAAGGTTAAATAAGCCCTATTTATAAAGTTATATAAACAAGCACATATACAAATTTCTAAAATTCCAGATGATATTTACCAAAATACTAGGAAAATAGTTGATTTTTTTCATAATTCTGTATTTCCCAATCTTTTTGACTGACCATATATTTCTTCTATAACTAGTTGTACCAGTCAGTACAGATTACTACTACTGTAGTAACAAATAATCCCATGATGTCCGTGGCTTTACCCAGAAAAAGTTTATTTCTCATCTATTTATTTCCCCTAAGCAGAGACACTCTGCTCATGGAGTCAGTCGGGGACTTGGAGTGATGGAAGCTCCATCTCCACATACCCTTCCATGATCACTGAGACCTAAAGAGGTCTGTGGTGAAATGTGCACAGCTCTAAAACCGTCTACCTGGAAGTGATACACGTCACTACCATCTGTTTCACTAGAGGAGCAAATCCCATGGCCAAATCTAATGTTAAGAGGGTAATCCTAACACAGCCCAAAACCGGCTAAAATTCCTAGACAAATAATAAATCACAAGGATGACAGTTATTTTTTAAAATATTTTTCTGAGTTTTCCAAATTTTCTAAAATGTCATGTATATACTTTTTGTAATGCCTCTGAAAATATTCACAACAAATATTCATACGAAGGAGAAAAACTCATTATCACAACATGCAGGAAAAAAATTTCATCTTTCAAATACAAGATAACATCACCAGAGGAGAATATTAATTGCAACACTTACAAAATAAAGTAAGCTTATGTTAGAGGGAAAACAAGATTCAATGTTATGTCAATTATCCTAGAATTCAAAGTAAAGACTGCCTAGTACAAAAACAAGCAAGGGCTAGGATTTCATGTAACATGACCCTAAAGAAATTCCTTCAGTCCAGACAACATAATAAATTAAAGGATATCACCCAGAGAGAAGGAATCAGAGAGTAATATGAAAACACACTCTACAGCCATGATGGGCCATTGTTCATAGTAACTTCTAACTTTCAGTCATTACAGAGCCTGAGTTTGGTCATATGATCATTCTTAGTTAATACTTTTGTTTTTTATTCACTTATCAAATATTTATTGTGTACTTAATTATAGACTAGCCACCATTACAAGTCTTAGGACAGAGCAATGAACAAAACAATTGTACTCCCCACTCTCTTGGAGTTTACATTTTAACATGAGGGAGGGGATGGATAATACACAGTATGTCCAGACAGTGATAAGTGCACATCTGTATGCAAAGTAAGGGAATAGAGAGAGACAAGGGGTGCTGTTTGAGATAGAATAGTTAGGTAAGACCTCTGTGATGAAGTGACATTGAAGCAGAAACCTAACGGAATTGAGAGAAGAAGCCAAACAGGTGTCTGGGAAAAGAGTGTTCCAGGCAGAATGGCAATTACAAAAGCCCAGAGGGTAGAGCAGAACTTGTGTGTTCAAGTTGCAGCCAGGGAACTGGTGGTACTGGAGCGGAGTGAGCTAGTAGAATGTTGTAAGAAATGGGATCAGGGAGGTACCCGGGCGTGAGAGGATAGTGACTTTGGGTCATGGTAGAAAAGGCTTTGAATTTTATTCTTTGTGCAAAGGAAAGCTATTGGCAAGTTTTGAGAAGTGACATAATCTTACTTTCATTTTAAAAGGATTACTCTGGTTACTGTGGCAAATAGCCTAGGGCAGAGCAGGTTGACCCATTAGGAGGCTATTGCAATAGTTTAGACAAGGTGGCTTGAATATAGTGAGAATGGTAGAGGTGATGAAAAGATTGCAGATGTCATTTCAGGCAGAGCCAACCGTATTTGCTGATGGATTAGATTTGGTGTATGAGAGAAACAAGTCAAAGAGTATTTTGGTATCATTTTATGGTGAAGTATAGACTCTAAGAACCCCCTCTTATGTATTATTACATAAGAATAACTAGAGTGTATAGAACCCTATATAACAATTACTGGTGCCCAAGGGAAGTTAAAAAAGTTACGAAGTATACCCGTACCTCATACAGAAATTTTTTTAACAAAGCATATTTCTGTCTGGCTGTGTTATACGTTGCAATTTCAAAATGGGTTCTAGTTTTTAAAAAACACCTAGAGTACATATATTTTTCATATCTACTAAGTTTAAATGCTATGCCCTTGTTAAGTGGTTATTACTTGGAGTCTGAAAAATAATTCTTTCTGATTCATCTGTGGATTTAAGGGTTAGGTCCTGAGGAGCTGGGAAAGCAGGAGAGCTCTCTTTCAAAAACGTATTGACTGCTACAGTTTTTTCCTAACACTTTTATTTAATACAAAGAATAGGATTGACCTTTTACCTCAACAATTCATTATATCCTATACAGAGTTCTTCTGTGGTGTAATCTGAGCTATCTGTCCAATACCAGTATGACTTAAGGCTGAGGAGAATATTATTTAAAATAAATACTAAAATTTTAAAATATTAACTATTCTGGTGAAAAAAGTAAAATGTGAGTATCTGTAAATTTTGTAAAACACAGATTTGAATATGAATCTTGGGGAGAGTAGCCATCTAAAGCAAAATATATAACAAGTATGGAAACTTTTGACAGCAAAGAAGATATGGAGGAAAAAGCAATTAAAGTAATGGAACCATGAAAGAGGATGTAGAGATCATATTAAGTTGATAAACCATCACCAAAAAATTCTGATGAGAAAGGAGAAGGTGTGTTAAGATTTGCTGTGCATAGTATCACTTAGAATTGAGGACTGACACAGTTACAGATTTCCTTCACCTTCTTTTTTCATGATTGTACTCCAACTGAAGAATCTCTTAGCTCTCCTTCTCCAGTTATCCACTTACTAAAAATAAAACCTCGGGGGACGGCCGAGTGGCAAGGTGGTTGGCTTGGGAAGCCAGAGGCCCCGGTTCGGTCCCACATTTGAGGGCCAGTGTCACTGCCCTCAAAAAACGATAAAAATAAAAACAAATAAAATTAAATAAATAAAAAATAAATAAAATAAAATAAAACCTCGGGCTGGCCGAGTGGCGCAGTGTTTAAGAGCTAGCTTGGGATGCCAGCGACCCGGGATCGGATCTCACATATAAGGGCCAGTGACACTGCCCTTAAAGAAAATAAATAAATATAAAAATAAAAAATAAAACCTTACCTTCCATATAGACGTTTTCTAGACTTATTTTCAAGGATGGTATTTTTTATATCAAGTAGAAAAAGTAAATTTTCTCAATAGGCAGAAAAAAAACATTTTTAAACAGTTTAGCGAGCATTTTATAAGGGAAAATCAATTCCCATGTTTAAAAAGAAAAACAAAAATTGCTCATGCCAAAGTTCTAGAAAAACATTCCTTAAAATAACCAAGAATTGATTTGGATGAATCCTGTCTTACTCAGTTTCTCTGGCAGAATTGTGAGCTCCTCTGAGGCTGGAGCTAAATATGCTCTGTATAAAAATAAGTCTGAAAAGGTCAAGAAAAAGCGCTATGTTTCAAAAATATAATGACTACAGTTAATAGGAAAAGAAAGCAAATATCAGATAATATATCCAACAGGACATCTTTGCCTTAATTATTTGCATGTTTAAAGACAAGTATTTAGTATTTACTTGTTAATTAATAGATAATAGTCTTCATTCTGTCATTCGCTTTGTTAAGAAGAATAAGCATCTAGACTAATGGTTTTCACTTCTGATTTCTTGGAGAGAGAGAGCTGGCAACGGGAGTGAATATTACAATCTTCATGGGAGTGTAATTTGACCCCCCCTCCCCCACAGGTAAATCAAATGCCGAGAAGACCCCCTCTCCTATCCTTCACCCACAAGTGAGAACTACTAGCTTGTATGTGAATTGAGAATAAAAACAATCCTATCCTTTTGTATGCATCCCATTTCAGAGGGAGGAAAATTTGTGACATAATAGTTTCTGATTGATGGACACAGTGAAATAAATGCCTTGAAGAGTCTTGATAAGTAAGCTTTTGCTTGAGAAGCCAGCTGCTGGCTCAGGTGTACAATCTACTGCCAAGAAAAGAGGGATGTTCACACAGATGAACAAATTATTTGCCTGAACAAATTAGTTTTCAGAAATTTCCTGAAGTAAATGGTGAGTTTATGTATTGGTTTACAGTCTTATCTTCCCAAATAAGAATTTCCTGCAACAAGTAGTTAAGCTTTTTTGACATAAGTGGCCTTGGTTGTTAATCCTGAGAGTTGTTACATGGATACAGGTGGTCTCCTTCATACTAAAAAAGCCAGCAAATGATTAGAAGTTCAATTCATAATAAATAAGGGGTGGGGGTGGGGGTAAAAGTTCAATAAGGTTAGAAGCAAACAAAAAGGTAAGTTGGAGCTGTGAGCAGAAAAATGAGTCACAAAATCAGTACTTGGGAAAGAGACCAGTAGAGAAACAATGAGATGTCATGTTAGGTAAGTCATCATGGAGACCAGGAAAATTGAAGAGTCTGTTTATTTGTGGTGGCTAAGTAATACAGCAGATGTGGGCCTGATTATTTAAGGTGCCAGACAGATTGGAGAGGTCAACACACCCTTGCTCTTCAATTCATTCCCTATCCGGAGGAGAACCAAGACTACAGGGTAGACCTCTAGCAGTGTGGTCAAAAGGCAGAACGGGGGAAACTGATGAGATTCCAATAAGAACTGTAGTGTAGCTAATATTATCATGCCAATGTCAAACCCGTGACTTGGATCGTTGTACGGTAGGATCATATAAAATATTAACATTAGGGAAAGTTCAGGGAAGGATATACAAGAAGGTTTTGTTTTGCAACTTTTCTACAATCTAGAAACATTTCCCCCCAAAAAAGTTTACATTTTATTGATAGATTTTTGTACTTATTGTTTGGTGATGGATAAATGTGTAATTAGAGGTTATTTGTTCTATTAAGTTGTCGGGAAAGTCATGACGTATTTTTTTCTATGTTTTTCATTGCAAAACTGCATCATGACTTTTCTGACAACCCAGTACTTCTTTGGGTGCATCTTAACTGAGACAACTATGTGGAAAGGTGTGATTTGGAGTGGAAGCACTTCTGTATGGGTTGTCTTGAGTCTGGAGAACCATATGACAAACCAACATTCCTATACAGAAGAAGCCAAGTTCTGTGTCAAGGTAAGCACAAGGTTCTTAATGAAGCATATGTGAGAAGGCAGTGAAACAATAAACAAAGGGAGACGGGCTTCCTGTGGGGAAGAGAAAGCTTCCCCACAGAGATGGTGAGTTGTGTTAAAGAACCCGGGGCTTAGAGTGCATACGGATAGCTGTCCTAAGCTGTTCCAGGCAGAGCACTCTAAATTCAGGTCCTACAGGTGCCAGGCCAGGAATCTAAATGTAGGCCTGGTGAACAATAGGAAATGAGGGGATTTGAGTAGATAACATACACCCATAGAGGTGTGTGTGTGTGTGTGTGTGTGTGTGTGTGTGTACTCAAATATATATAATGATCAGAAGATAATGTTTAAATTTTAAAAAATTATTACAGTAAAAGACATTGCCATTAATCCCCCTCAAAACACTCCCCCTCACTTTGAACACACTTATCCCATCATTCTTGCCACTTTCTGAAGCAGTTTTGGAAGTCCTCTTTTGTTAGTGTCTTTACTTCACCCTCCATCATGACAACACTGTGTCACACATTGCTTCTGGTATGGCAATTTCTGTCAAATAAAAACATTTCTCATAATAAATGTATTTCGCAGAGAGAAATGAAATTATTCTTTTATGTGAAAATACCACAAAAAGTTTCATGAACTTAAATACCAAAAAGTATAAGAGCTTAGAAATGGAACCATTATGTCAATGTGATTCCAGCAGCTTATGTCAATTACTCAAGTCTAACAACATCCCACCCCACCTTATCCCCCTCCCCCCAATAAAAGAAACAGAAATAAGAAAGGTAAGATTCTAAATAGTGTAAATACATTGAAAATGACACATTCTTCCGCAAAGATCTTCCATTGTCCCCTACTCATAAGGATTTGTATATTATACTTTTATCGCCTCTAAAGTAAGATAATAAAAACAAGAGTCTACATCTTTGAAAAGCCATTTCCTGGCTACCTCTCACTCTGCTCTATCTTTCCTTTGTTTGCTACCCATGAAATATCATTTGAGCAAAATTAAACAGCTCCACAGAGGAAAAGTCAGGCTGCTCAGCCTATTATCAAGGATGCATGTGTGTTCTAAGAACTGGTATAATGACATCCTGCTTTATAATGACTACTCCCAGGTAGAGAAATCACAGGCATCTTTGAAAACCAGGCAGAATTCTGACCGTGTTGGCTGCATCTATTTTCCGTCTTTCAAGCTTGATAGTTATTCCTTTCATAAGGATAATGAGTGTCACACTGGATTATTCAACTCAGCTACATCTGTTCTCCCTTGTTTTCTAGATATTACTTTCATTGTATTTCACAGCGTGAGCCTCCAATCAAGATCCTGACTATTGCTTCATGATAAATGTCACAGAAGAAAAAACGGTCCAGTGCCAAAGCCATTATCACAGCTCCGGCCCATCTCCTTACAATGCTTCTCATTGTTCACATTTTCCCTTAGACAAAGGTACCACAGAAACTGACTTTTCAAACTTAAAACTTTCTGTCCAATATTTGTATAAATATGCCAATTGTGAATTGGCTGGTAGGTCTTTCATGTGTACTTCGCTATTTGGAATCATTTTCCTAGTCTCTTTGTCAGCCCTCACACTGCTCACCATCCCACAGCAATTCATTTCATAGGATGGGAAAGCACGTGGTAGAGGGCATGGAACATGATGCTGCACTGTGCTGCCCCACAGCTGTCTGACAAAGCAGGGTCTGGGACATTCAAAACCCCAGTCAGAAAAGAGATTTTTGAGTTAGCCTAAACCTCTATTAACCAGGATGCCCAGGATATGGTGTATTCTAGAACCAGACCTAAAGAGCATCAATGAACCTTAGAGTTCATCTAATTGAACCTCATATTATGCATAAGAATACTTTGGCTTAGACAGTTTAAATAAGTTATACGTAGTCACATAGCTGCTTGGCCACAGAGCAAAGACTTGAGACCAGAACACTTAGCTTTCTGACATGCTCTCTGGGATGCCACACATGCCTCTGCTACTTGCAGTAAAGGAAGTTTCTATTAAATCTAACAACCAGAATATTTTCCTGTTATTTTAGACTTTTAAAACTCTTATTTCTCAAAACATTTCTCAAAAGATTATACATTATAAAACACTAGCAACTGGGCCAGCCAAGTGGCGCGCTGGTTAAGAGTTGGCTTAGGATGCCAACTCTGAGCAGCAGGGCCCTGGTTCGGATCCCACATATGAGGGCCAGTGATGCTGCGCCCTCTACAGCTAAGATGGTGAATAACAGCTTCACCTGGAGCTTGGCTGCCGTGAACTGCCAGGGAGGGCGTAGGCTGCAGTGGGGCAGCAGTGGGCTGCAGTAAGCTACCGTGAGTGGCCCGCAGCCAGAGTGAGCGGCCATGAGCTGCCATGAACCACTGTCCAATGGCCAGTGAGCGACTGCCTCACCCAGGAAGAGCGCAATGATAACACCAACATGGGCCAGTGAAACAACATCCTCCACAACCAGACTGAAGAACTAAAGGACAGCAACTTGTCTGGACCCCTTCCCCGATTCCCCAATGCTGTTCCCCTCCCCCAATTCCCCAATGAAATCTTTAAAAAAAAAAAAACACTAGCAATGACAGAACTTTTCTTTGATGACTGTTTTGCCTAAAAGTTGGCATTTTGCAGGTTAAGCAATCATAGTAGAGTGAAGTAGATGGAAGTGTAAACGTTGTAGGTGACTAGATGACATCTATACTGACCTGAATCAAAATACCACTTTAAACACATGCTGATTATTTTCTTGTGGTTTTCTTCTTTTCCCTAAGCTTAAGGGGGAAAGTAATTTGGGTTAATTAATGGTTTCACATAATTGAGTCTTTTCTGCATTTATCTTGGGATTTAAATAACAGTACAGTCCCTAATATAATGCAAAAGTTAGCCCAATTTTCCAACATTTTTTTTTTCCATGTACCTCAACAGAATCCATGCTCAATTTAATTTAGCAAGTATTTTTCAGCTCTGTGGTATGTTTGGGGAGAAGAGGAAGGGAAAAGTAAAAATAATACAAGATACTGTTCTTCTTTTCTATATATTTTTCTTTTCTCTCAACTCTATAGAAGACCTGAGTTACACTTCTGGGTTTTAGTTATTACCCTTTAATTTTACAATAGTCAGCCCCACAGTACTCACCGTCCCATAGCACTTCATTTTATAGGATAGGAAAGCACGTGGTAGAGGGCATGGAACATGATGCTGTGTTGTGCTGCCGCACAGCTGTCTGACAAAGCAGGGTCTGCGACATTCACAACCCCAGCCAGAAAAGAGAGTTTTGAGTTAGCCGAAAACTTGATTAACCATAATGCCCAGGATATGGTGTAGATCTTACCATATTTTGGATTCTTACTCCTTTTCCTTCTTATTTTAAACATCAAACTCTTTCCTAGTTGGTTAATTTCTTCTCATATGGTTCTTTCAGTAGCAAATGTACTTCTTTGTCTTTATGGGTCTACAAGTATCTTTATTTCCCCTTCTCTCTTGAATGATAGTGGAGTCAGGTATTGAATCCCAGAATGACATATTTGTTTCCCTTGGAAATGTGAACATATTACTCTGTTGGCTTCTGTCATCTATTTTTGTTGTAGCTTATTGGTACAATTTGTTGAGGTAATCTGTTTTTCCATTGGCAGCTTTTAAGATTTTCAATTTATCCATATCTCTTGCAGTTTCATTATGATGCACTTAGATATAGTTTTATTTTTATTTACTCTGCTAGGTTCTTGAGAATCCCTTTTAACTGAGGATGTAAGCTTTTTTATAATCCTGGTAAATTCTCAGCTCTTTCAATTTTTTTTTCTACAATTCCCTCTAGTCTCTTATCTTAGAAAGCCTATTAAATGTGTATTGAAGCCTCTCAGTCATGTTTCCATATCTCTTAAATGCTCTTTTATATATATATTTTTTATCTTTCAATATCGCTATTCTATACGTATGTTCTGGGAGCATTCCTCAATAACAACTCCCAGTTAGCTGATTATCTTTTCAACTGTATCCAATCTTCAGTTTATACTAAATGTTGATTTCTTAAATTTTAATTAATTTTTTCATTTCCGAAGTTTCAGAGTTATTCTTTTCTGTATCTACTCAGTCTTCTTTCATTTCTGCCCAAATGTATTACATTATTTCTCTGTTTTTAATGTTATTCTTTTTTCTTTTTTTTGTCCCTTTAGATCTCCTACATTAATTTATTTTTTTCCAACAATAACATTATTTTTTTTACAAGTGCAATTAATTCATCTAATTGTTGATTTTCTTGGTTATCTAAACATTAGTTTTCTTTGAGTGATTTAAAATTGGTTTGGAGACTCATCGTGAATATGAGATATTTTTCCTCACTCTCTTTAGGCCTTTCTAGATGTTTTCCTATCACTTCTACCAGTTTTTCAAGGGATCCTTAAATAGAACCAATAGGACTGTTGACTTATGAAGATAAGAAGAATATCACTGATAGGGTCACTGAGCTAGTGGGTGGCTTATCTCAAATCTTGGTTACCAAGCTTCCCTGGTGGTCTAGTGGTTAGGATTCAGTGCTCTCTCAAATCTTGGTTACTAGGCTGTGTCAGGGATATTTTGCTCTCCTAATCACACAAATGTACAGCCTTTTATGGACATTTTTGTCCAAACAGAATTGAATGATTGCTTATTCTCCCTGCCCCTGGCCATGGAGTCCAGAACTATTTTCTACTCACAACTGTTCATTTGTGTTCTATTTGGAGGCCAAGGGGCTATCGATTGCAACATGGCTATTGTAGTAATAACTGCTTTCACTTACCAAATATTTCCACTTCTCTTTCTAGGCACTTACTAGGATTTTATTTCTTACCTTGAACATGGTCCTGTGATTTGATTTGGTGAATGAAATATGTGTGGACATGGCGTGTGTCTTCTTTAGATGGATGCCTAATGCATGACTTATCACACTCTCTTTCTCTGCCATAGCAATTAGCAATGCTCTCATCGTGGTCCTGCCATTTACCTGGATGTCAGGGTGAAGACATCATGGAAAAAAGTCATATCACAATGGAAATGTAGCACAAACAAGAAATAAGCCTTTCTTAATGGTTTTAAATCACTAAGATTTGGGGATTGTTTTCTACTTCATATTGACAGATTCAGTTTATGTTAGTCTTTTTAATTTTTTTCTTTTTAAACTTTTTTTGTTATTGCTGTGCATTTGAAGCAGAGAGAAGATTAAAAGCATGAGTTGACAAAACAGTCTTGCTGGGAATCTAATCTGTATCACCAAGGAATTTTAAATATTGTGATATAAACCAAATAAACATGCATGAAACTCTAAGAGAACAATACAAGTATGTATTTATGTGTTAAAGTATGTAACTTTACTAATAAGTAAATTGATAAATTGAATATACCTAAGTTCTTCCTCAATTGTTTCAATTCTGAATGTGTTTTTTAAAACCCAAAGAAAAACTTTTGATCCTTTTTCTTCTCTGTAAAATCCACTATTAATTAAGTTTGTTGTTACTCATTAAATTTCACTGTATATTTTCGAAAAGTCCCTGGCCAGGCTCTTCAGTAGGAAAAGCTGCAAATAAGCAAATATCCCACTTTTCCTTTCTTTGTTTCTTTGTTTTTCTGTTTTCTTGTTTTTTTCCTTTCTTTGTTCTTTACTCTGCCTATAGCACCCCTCTTTTCCTTTCAGAATCTCTTTGCCTTGGGGCTCTCCACATGATCAGTTCCCACCCACTTAAAAATCTTTCAGTTCAAAATCTGATGTCGATCATGTGTGTCACAACCTGAATAAATACAGGTCAACTCTTCTATCTACAAGGGTTAACTGCATTTTAATCATTCATTTATTCATTCTTTCAACAAATATCTATTAAGCATCTGCTATAAGTATTATTACATTAGAGACAAAAGATGAAAACAATATAGTTTTCTGATATTGAAGAGTTAAAAATCTAAAAAGGGCAAGGATAGGTAATGACATAAATGATAATACAAATAGTAAAAAGTAACATCCTCTGCAAGTACAAAGAAAATGAAGTCACCCATCTGAGTTTAAGTGAAGAATGAAAGGCTTTGCTGTTTGAAGACTATTGTGCTACAGGAATAAAGAAGAGAGGTATTTTTGAACCAGAAAACCTCCCTAGTAACACAGAAATTATGGTGAATGAGCCACCACACATTTTACTACTTCGCAACATGAGTCCTGCCCATGATCCTTCAACCCAAATTTATAATTGAACAAAACTTTTCCTTCACTCCTGGAAATGAAAATAGGGTTGAATGTCTCCGCTTTTAATTGTCTGTTAATTTTTTTTCTATCAATTATTCTGGAAGGTAATTTTATTTCCAAAATGAGCAGACCGAAGTTCGCCTTGATTTTATTGTTGATCTTTCAAGGGAACCCTTCTTATTAAGTATAAATCACACGCTCATTGATTGTCACACAAGAGACCTAGGAAGTGCTTTCCTTCTACCTTGTCTCTGGATTTATGCAACTATGTAACGTTTATGTAGTGCATTGCAATTTTCAGAGTCCTGGGCTTATTATCATTTTTTTTTTTTCCTCTGAGCAACCTTGTGAGGGATTCAGATCAGATCTGAATCTAGGGTCTGTTCTATTTATTCTGAATTCTGGAATGGACCAAAGAGGTACAGTCTATTTCAAGTCTTGATGATGGGCAGCAGCATATCCTACTACAATTCCTTTCACATTTGTTGTTTTCATTTTTAGGAACTTTATAAGGCCTTAAGAAATGTATCCTCAATCAGTTGAAAAATCAACTGATTATAGTAAAAATGGTGTGTGTATGTGTGTGTGTGTGTGTGTGTGTGTGTGTGTGTGTGTGTGTGTGGCATATTTCAATTTCTATGCTCAAAGGGTTGGAATAGGAAGGTGTCATTGGGTTGCAGTTGAAGGCAGAGTAAAAAGAAAGAGAAAATTCCTCATTTGGCCCTTTCACTCTTTCTGTTCTTTCTTTATAACAAGTTTCTTCAGTTCCAGTGATGGACACAAATAGATTTTACTAGGTCTCTCTCTCTCTCTCTCTCTCTCTCTCTCTCTCTCTCTCTCTCTCTCTCTCTCTCTTTCCCTCTCTGCATTTCATAAACTATATTAGAGTAATAGCCAGGAAATAGGGACTGATTCTACTTACAATCAAATTGACAAGGGGAGAAATGATAAAGAAATTTACTAAGTCAAATAGCAATTTTGAAATTAGAAGTCCGAATTTCCTACCGCCAATGATAAATATGCTTTTTCTTTCTCTACCCACTCTCTTTAACCCTTCTTCTTATTCAACATTCGTCTCAATCTTTTTTTAAAAGGAAAAAAGTACTTTTACAAAACAAACAAAAAAATAGCATATTCATAGCATCCATACGAAACATAGCATGGAATTGTAAGAGAACTTACTATGTTGAGAGAATAACCAGCATTTCAGTATAGCTGAAGTATCATAGGCATAGCACAAGAGAGGTAGAGAGAGATTAGAGCTTGAATGAATTTGTACACCATGCTAAGATGTTTGGATAATTTGGATTGCAAGATTTTGCCTAATATTATATCATACCATAACCCAACTTCATTAAATTTTTTTGTAAATACTATCTTAATGATTATACATTCCATCAAGCTGATATTTTATAATTTGTTTAAGAATAACTGGGGTATTGGGTGTTTAGGTGTTTGTTTGTTTTTTCATTCTTACAAACATCACAACAGTAACCATCTTTATAAATTGTTTCCTAGAAGATGCATTTCGGAAGTAAGACTAGAAAGATACTCAGCTCAAAGAAGCTAGAAATAATCATGACCCTATTCCAGGTTCTCATTTTGTCTTGGATTAGAAAAATGTTAGTCTCTATATCTTTTTAGACTATGCACAAAAGTATGTTCTGTGTATGGACATAGATACATAATTTGTACATAAAAGTGAGATGGAAAGAAGCATTGACAATTTTTAAAGCATATCCCAAATAATACTTTACATCTTTGTCTTAGTTAAGGTCACCTTAAGTTTCATGAATTTAATGATCCCTATGGTAAAAATAGGATTTTTCTATTTAACTTCTCACATTCCTATGAATCTCCATGTTTTCGTGGCTTCCTCTAAGAATAAGTTAGTATGTCACACCTCATCATTTGACTAGGAATATCCAGTTTCTTAATAGGAATAATTCAGAGGATTTCTGAGATAAGATGGCTCTTCTAAAAAGTTATTTTCTTGGGCCTGCCGAGTGGCGCATTGGTTAAGCGCTGGTTTTGGGATGCCAGCGGCCCCGGTTCGGATCCCACATGAGGGCCAGTGACACTGCCCTCTACAGCTAACAACAGCTCCACCTGGAGCTGGGCTGTGCGAGCCCCGGTGATGGTGTGGGCTGCAGCCCCTGCTGCAGTGGGCTGCCATAGGCTACAGTGAGTGGCCCGCAGCCAGCGTGAGCGGCTGGCAGCCAAGAGTGAGCCGCCAATAGCCGCGGTGAGCGACATCCAGAGGCCAGCGACCGATCTGCCTCATCCGGGAAGAGCGCAATGACAATACCAACAGTGAAGCAACATCCTCCGCAACTAAACTGAAGAACAAAAAGACAGCAACTTGTCTGTTCCCCTCCCCCAATTCCCCAATAAAATCTTAAAAACAAAAACAAAAACAAAAAACAAAGTTATTTTCTTAAATAACTTAATCATGGACTTATAGAGCAGGAAAAGACCCCCAAAATCATCTAGCCCAAAGTGAGAGATACATTCTGTTAGTGGTACAAATTGCACAAATGATGTAAACTGCATGATTATGGAAACATAGTTTCTGGTATGATTTTTGCTAGTGGTGCACAAGTGAGCTTCCTTTAAATTGATATTTATTAATTCACTTTTAGGGTTACATTTATTGTAAGTGGAAGTACCTTTCTGTTTATTACTCATTTTAAATTTCTTTTTCAAATGTATTTTTTACAAGTAGGTTGAGACAATGAAATAAGGTAGGTACAAAAGTGGACAGTGGTATGTAAAAGCCTTGAAGGGGGATACATAAATAACCAAAGTTTCTGGAACAACTATTCTAGAATGACTTTTGTTGATATATAAGAATCAGGGAGATGAGGTTATTTACCCCAAACCCTCCAAACTAAAACCAGCATTCAGGCCTCCTGCTTTGGGTCCCATTCTTTGTTCATAACCCTACTGCTCTTTAATGCTCTCTTTCAACAAGAGTACTCACCCCTGTGTTTAGAGTAGAATGAAGTCATATCTTGTGAAAGGCGAAATTAAGAAAGCACATTAAAAGTTTCTTCTTTTTAAGAAGTAGCTGTCATTCTTATCATAGGTAAAGAAATTAAGTTGCTGTTCTTCATTCTTCCAAAGATGATTATTATGCCATTTCTTGTGGGTGCACTGAGCCAGAACTGAAGAGAAAATAGGTTATTATGGAAAATTTCGGCTTTGACATTTATATGATAAATTTGCAGTCAATTAGATGAAAAATACTCCATTAAGTAAAGTGAGTATACCAATCAGTGTGAAGATGTCTTACTGCTAATAATGTAGTGCAAATTTAGAGAAAGACTCAGCCCTCCAGAAATTGACCACATGAGGGACATTAATACAATTACATAAACATTTGTGCAGAATTTTCCTGATCAAATGTCATTTTCATGTATCTATTAAAATCCCACCCTGTAATTAGCTCCAAGATGTTTCAAATCTTTGCCATAAAATGTGAAACGTAAGAAAACAGTTACATGTTTCTATTACAATGCAAGACATGGAGGCATGGAGCATTGGTAATCCAAAGATGATATTTTTGAGATAAAACAAAAATCAAGCCGATAGCTAGGTCAGTCGTGATTGCTTTTTACTTCATCTTGGAAGGCGGATATTTTAGACTCACCAACAAGGGGAAAAGAAAGTCACCCACATAGTATGCTCTCCACAGCTGTGAGGTAGCTGTCAGTGGCCAGCTGCCAGGGTGCTTCAATCTCAATTGAACAAAATGGGAACAAGTGTGTTCTAAGAAACAGTCCTGCAAAGGGATGGCCTAGTATTGAATTCTTTTTCATCTTCAATGATTTTGTGGCCCATATAAATTTAAAATGTAAAATGAAATATTTATCAACAATCAAAAACAGACATGTCCAACTCCGTTATCTGAATTCAATGCTTCTTTCATCTCAGAGAAAAGAAAGCTGCTTCAGAGAACCGCTCATCCTGCCTGAGTAAAGCCTCCTTTCAGAGGAAAGACACTATGAAATTTTAACCCCATTGGTTCAAAGGAGTCTCTCTGGGGAAGGTAACTCCACAAATTCAAGTGAGAACTGAATTCAAGGTGTCCACCAACTGTATTCCAGGATTTAAAATTATTTTTCATTGGTAAAATATAATAATAAAGGCTAACATTTAATCCCTATCATGTGCCCTAAATAATAATACATGTTTTTGCATTTTCTAAACTTATGTTCTCTTTACAAAGCCTTGCAAAGTAAATGTTACTATTTGCCATTTTATAAATGAGGAAAATCAGCCTTAAATATGATCAATAGATTATCAGCCACTAAGGGGTAGAAACTGCATATGGACTTAGATCTGTTTGTCTCTCAAATACTGATATCTTCCCACTGCACACAAGGCCCCTCCTCTGTTTGTTTTCAAAATCTCTTTTTTCCCTAATTTGCTGTCCTAAATGCCTCGAAAGGCCTCTCCTTATGACTTTCTACACTGTGGGAGGGGTTCCATTTGCATTGTATGGGTCCTGCCATCTTTTAATGGTCACAAAGGTGAATTTTTGGTCCTAATATCTCAATACCCATTTTCCCTATCTGTTTCCCTCCCCAATGCTACCCTTTGCCAGATTCCAATGCTTTGAAGCAGATATCATCTGCTGCCTGGAGCTCCCAGCCACATCTGAGTCATTTTCTACAAGGCTCATTTCTACATGGCCCTCACTGACACGTGATCCCAGGCAGTTTTCAGACTATTGATCTCACTCCTTAACACTAAGTCTGGACTTACATATTAAACTAATCCAGCTAGTTCTTTTGTATTTTCCTTTTTCCTAATTCAATTGACTCATAATTTCAGTCAAACCAGTGAAATCAATTTGACCTAAAATCTAAAAGCGAACTGAAAATCATACCTCTCTTCAAAACCACCTAGCAAACACTTAGGTGTTCTTTGTGAGTGTCAGGTATCGTCTTATTCCATTTCTTTCCAAAGCTATTTAATAGATACCTAATACATGCTAGGAAATGTGTTCTGTCTTTGCCAAAAATACATTCTTTGTTGGGTATATTTTCTGGGTAATCCTCATGACACCATGGAGAGAGCTGTGTGTTCCCCATTATCAAGTAAGAGAACCAGAACACAGGATGTCACAATCCAGGTCTATCTCTAAAGCTCATCCTTTATTATATCTCAATCTTCTGCTTCCCAATCCATTTGTTCCTTTTGTGACATGGCCATTGGCCCCATATATTGTTTTGCCTAGATGGTGGTAAGGAGGTTTTCTTTTTTTCTTAGTCACATCATTAATGAGCTAGAATAACTTGCCTTATATGTGTCACAGGCAGTTGCCATATAAAATTTCAATTTCTCCAACTAGGCAGAGCTATGTGTTTTTTTTTTAAACCCAAAGCAAATGCCATAGTGTGCCCTATCAGTGGGCTCCTCTTTGTTAGCAACATAAAAAGAAGTCCGTTTCACTCCACAATGAGTGGCCTCTTCCCCTTTTTTCAGCACAGCTCACAAGATAGCAGAGACTCACTCTGTCACGCTATTTCTGGAAATCACTTATGATTGCACTTGGACCTTCAGGCAGTTCTGCCCAGGCTCCATTCACCACCTCCAGGCATCCTGCCAGCCTGATGCACTCACATCAGATGCATTAAGACTTCATTTTTTATTGTCCTACTGGTATCCTATCACTATTGCTGTAATAAAGAGTTTTATTTCAGAGCCAAACAATTATTTGCTAGGCTATATTGAAGCCTGAAAATTGGTTTGTACCTCAAGGAGCAATGAGAGTGCAAGAAAATCTGCTGCTCTCTTGCTGCTCCATTGATTACTAGAGATAGAAAGCAATGGGTAAGAATTAAAATGCCCTCCATCAGAGCATTTCTCAAATGGGTTTTGATTAAACATGGGATTTTTTCAGAAGGCCTACCAATATTGTAGGCCTAGTTTTAAGTCAAGGAAGCAGTCAGATAAATTGATACTTAAGTAAGATCAAATATTCAAATACAGAGTCTAGGAAAGGGAGAATTCATTCCCTTTACTGCTCACATTTTTGACAGTTTTCTGGATATTACTACTTGAGTTCAATCGTTTACCATGCAATAAGCAATTTATTAATTGTGTGCCACATGCTCTGCTTGTTACCAACCAGGGTGTTCCCAGTTCTCTGAAGGAAAAAAGGCAAGTAAACAGGTAACACTAATATAAGGTGATAAGTGTTCAGGTAGATGTTTAATTAGGACTTTACTGGATCCCACAGGAGACACATCCAGCCCTGGTGAGGAAGGAAAAGCATAAAGGATATTGTCATGGCTCCTAAACTGAGTCTTGAAAGACAAACAGAAATGAACCAGCAGACAGTGGAGGAAGGGACCTGGCCACAGCACAGAATAAAGAGTGTGGTTTTTGGGAAACTACACATATTCCCAGACAAAGCTACATAGAGTCACTGAGCTGTGCTGCCAACACATTGTTCACACATTTAAATTTATTGCTCTCCTGAACCCCAAACCTTTTGTACTTCTTAAACTTACATTTAAACTCAATACCTGGATTCTCTTTTAATTTCTCCTTTTACCTCACTTTCCCATTCAGTCACTGAATTCTATCTCTTCCACCTTTGTGCTATGGTTGACCTTAATCTCCCTTTTTAATCCCATTGCCAATATACAAGTACTAGTCCAAATCTTTTATATTGGGTTGTCGGAAAAGTCATCACACATTTTTGCAACAAAAAATACATCATGACTTTTCTGACAACCCAATACCTTATTCCTAGACTATGGCAATAACTACCTTCTCTTTCTACTCCCCAACATATTCCACTAACTGCCATTAGGTTGATTTCCTTGAACTTGATCATGTTGCTCCCGCCTCAAAAATTTTTAATGCATTTACTGTCTGCAGCCCATTCTCTTGGCCAAAGAGGCAAGTAACCGTTACCCTGGCCCTATGCCTGTTTTCTAACCATAGCTCCAGTTGTGTAACTACATAACCTCCTACTTTCATCAAAATGATTCTGCTCATTCATTATATTTCCCTACTCAGAATCTTTGTTTCTACCACTGCCCATGCTTAAAATTCCCCCTATTGAATTCTGCATATTCCTAAACAGCCTCGCTCATCCCCTCCATGCAGCCTTACAAGACCAAACAATGACTTCCTCTCCCTCCTAAGAATCAAAACGATTTGATGTTTTAATAACAAATTTAATAAGGAAAAAGCAGTTAATGTTTATTGAAAACCTACTAAATACCAGGTTATTTAAAACTCTAGAAGTTAAGTATTATTTTGCAAACAAGGAAATTGCAGTTAAAAGAGGCTAGGTAACATGATCAATATCACATAGCTAATATATTTGAACCCAGGTCAATATAATTCCAAAGCATTTGATCTTTTACCTATCCATATAACCATTTTATAAACCAATTATCATTGTTGTCATTATTATCATTGTCTAAAAAAAGCATTTACTATGTACAAACTATGTGCTAATATCTTGAGATGGTCCAACAAATGTCTAATAGGCATCCCAAAAGACAGTACAGAGAATTGGAGGAGTGTAATATTCAAAAAGCTAACTCAGAATTTCCTAGAATTATTGAAAGATATGGACCCTCAAATACAGGAAACACAAATCTAAGCAGACTAAAAATGAATTCACCCCAGGATAAATTGTAGTGAAAACAAAAGACAAAAGATTACTTTATCTTTATTGTACCTTAGCACCAAAGTAACCTCTTTTCTAATGCTTAAAACATTAAGAGGAACCATATTCAGTCAATTATGGATAACTGGGAATTAATCGATTGGTTGGTTTCTGCCTATCGCTCGGGTGAGAGAGGCTCTGAGGTTTGCTGGAAGGAAGATCATTTTGGAACAGTAGCATCCACTCAGAAAAACAGCTTTGAATGAGTTTTGCAATAAGGGTCTTTGGAAATAAAAAAAAATGGGCAGAATGAGAGCATTTGACACTAGGACACAAAAACAAGGTAAGGTTGTATGTGACACATTATCCACCTGGACCCTGGCTTCAGGTCAATCCTACTTAGTGGCAAATAGGAATTTTCAGAAAATTATCATATGCTACACTTACCTCTGAAGGCCATGAGAAGAAATTGGGCTAATTATACCAGAAAAATTATACAATGATATTACATAATAAGGAAGGCATCTAAGAGCTAAATTTCAGCCCTAGTTCCAACATATTCCGATTGTTTGATCTTGAAAGTGTGCTCCAGCAACAGCAATAATAAGCAGGTAAAATGCTACCTGTTTTACTTATGTCATTTATGAGTCAATAAGTATAAATATCTTACTAATTTATAACATGTGAAAACAGTTGCTCTGTGAAATGATCCACGGTGTGGCAGTGAACACCCATTTAGGTTCCGTGTGGCTAAAGACCATGATGAACCTTTAGAAAAGTCTTATGTGGTGACCTTTTGAAAGTATTTAAACAGACATTGTCCATCCTCTAGAAGTGAGTAATTCTCAAGTTTATAATACAGAACTCAAAGAAGATTTAAAGATCACCCATTCACTATGAGGTGTATGATGGGAACACTATTCTCAGCTCATTTCAAAGACCAGAGTCAAGTAGTGTTATTATCTACAGGTAGCCCACAACTTTTGTTTTTTGCTCTCTTTGCATCCTTTCTTTCAAAAAGCATTCAAGCATATAATTACTTGATTTTTACACAAATGACCAATTGTCTCAAATAACAGGGAGATGAGGCAGATTTAATTCTGAGACAATTTCTATGCCTGTCATTGGAAATGTATCCATTTGACTTATTTTTGTTTGATTCAAATGAATACATTTTAAAAAGTTAGAATGGTCTGATTTGCTTTCTTAAGAAACGCTCTTTACTGACAAGCCCATATTTGCTTTGTGTCTTAGATTTGTCCTGAGCTACTGTGTTGAAACAGAATCAGGCTAGATACAATGAAAATAACTAAATTTAAAGGACTGTCTTACATGTTTCTTTAGGACTGAAACATGTCATTGATAATTCTAAGGACCGAATGAAGGAGACAAGGGCAATACTTAGGAAATACTTTCTCTGCAATCACGTTGAAGGCCTCCATGCTGTGGATGTTTAATAAATCATCTGAGCTGACATGGGCATAAGGAAAGATGCTGCAAGATGAATCAGCTTCTCTACAGTTCAGACTCTCTAGCTACAGAAATATTCTAATACCAACAGTTAAGCTATCAGAAATACTGAAATAAATCCTTACTCTAAAAGGAATTCTGATGACAACTATATATAATTTGTTGACACTGAATGGCATTAGGCCTTCTTAAGCATTTCTTTTTCATTATCCTGTATCTCTTATTGCCCTGAAAGAAAATATTTACAACTCAAAAAACTCATTGGTCCCTCACCTTGGAAAATTCCAGTTATTTGATTTTATCTTTAAAGAAAGAGATGAAAAGCATTGACTCTGAAGACAGACATTCCTGGGTTTGAATCACAGCTCTGCCTCTCTTATTGGCTTTATAACACGGAACCACTTCCTTGAGTTCATTAACGGACATCTTATGAATAAATTAGGGATAACTACACCTACTTCTTAGGATGTTGGGAGATAACAGTGTGGTTAAAGGCCCATCTACCTTGATTTAAATCCTGGTTCACCACCTACTAGCTCTATGACCTTGGACAAGTTACACAGCCTTCCATGCCCCAGCTGCCGTTTATAAAATGAACCTCTTAGGATTGTTCCATTACTAAGTAAGATAACTAACTGCTATGGACTGAATATTTGTGTACCCGCAAAATTCATCGTTGAGAAACTAAGCCCCAATGTGTGTATTAGGAGGCAGGGACTTTGGAAGGTGATTAGGTCATGAGGGTGGAGCCTTTATGAATGACATTAGTGCCTTTAGAAAAGAGACCCTAGAAAGCTCCCATGCCCTTCAGACAGGACACAGTGTGAACCAGGAAGCAAGCCTCAACCAGACACAATACACTGGCACCTTAATCTTGAACTTCCAATCCAACAAAACTATGAGAAAGAAAAATCTATTACTTATAAGACACCCAGTCTGGGGCATTTTGTTGTAGCAGCCAGAACAGGTTAGGACAATAATGCAAATAACCAGGGCTGTCAGATTTAGAAAATAAAATTATAACATACCTAATTAAATATGAATTCCAGAAAAAAAAATAACATTTAATTCCATGCTTATACTACATATAATTCATTTTTCCTCTGAAATTCAAATTTAACAGGGCATCCTGTATTTTATCTGTCTACCTTACATATAATGCACTTAAAAAAAGGTTAGTTCCTACTGAGTAATCAATGTATAAGATAGTATTTAAATTAGTGAACTGCAGGGCTTAGCACACACTAATGGCTCACAGAAGCATTGATAGAATTTTATCACCCACTATCCCTCTATTTTAGTTTTTGCTTCCAGGAAGCCCACAGCTAATTCAAATAGATATTTCAAGTTAAAATTTGTCTCAATTATACTGACCCTCCAATCACATTGGAATAACCAGGCCTCATTCCTCCAATTACTTATTTATACAAAAAAATGCTAAACAGTGTTACTATGTATCATGTACAGCAACAAGTTCTATTGTAAAAGCATGAAAAAGCTAACAGAGAAAGTAGGTTACCAGTTCCCTCCCTCCAAAATTCATTGTTAGAATTAAATAAGAAATTATACATAAATTGCTTTGCACTCTGCCAGGTACCTGCTACAGGTTGAGAAATAGAATTATCATTCTTATTACTATTTACATTATTTTTATCAATCATAGCAGATAAAACTCAATTAGCTTGTTTTATATATGCCTATTCTGCATGTACCTGCTTTATTTAAGAAAACCAACTCCCCCATGCATCTTTACATATTACTGAGCAAGCTTCTTTGTGGCATGGCTAATCTTGTGACAAATGTTAGTGAAATAAAAATATTTTTCAGTAATACTTATTATAGTGAGATAGTCCAATATGTTTTTCAGACAATAATCAAAATTCTTTCTACAATACCCAAAATGATTCTGGTATCTAAGATACACTTACAATGACAATATCTCACACAGCATTTCATTTATAGATGCCATAAGAACACTTAACTTCACCGGGAAGCATGAAATAATTATCTGTTGATCAGCTTCTGAAGCTTTTACAAGTTTCACAGATGTCTCTTACTATAAAATTGCTTAAGGCTGCAACCCCCAAGAATGTTACTGCACAGAATCTGTGGACCTTATCTGTGCAGAAATTGCCAAGTGAATGGGATAAATGAAATACTGTATAACAATATAAAGTGTAAATATTAGATAAAACTTGAGGCAACTTAACACTCAAAGACCTGTTCATAATTACATAGCTATCACAGCAGAATCACACAAGTAACATTCAGTGAACTGCTCATTGTCATATAGCTAAGAAATGGCAGAGTCCAGCTTCTGAGCTACAAATGCCTTTGAGTTCATGGCTGTAGATTCTGTTGCAGTGGAATTCAATGGAAATAGGAATTGCCCATGTGGTAGCATTTTAAGTCCTAATAAGCACCACTATTCAACCACAACCGTGGAGAAGAGAACTATTTAAAATTGTGGTTTGAGTAAACTGGCTTTTAAAGTGCAAACATTCCTTCCAATGTCTGGAAGCAGCATCTGGATCTCAACACTGCTGGGACTGGAAATGTCAGGGAGAAAACACGTTTTTGGCACTCCAGGGTGAATGCTGGAATACATATTGTTCTACAACATTTGACAACATTGATGAGCCTTTCTGGTCCATCTGTGAAAGGCAGCAACCTGCATAGAGTTGTGGGGAATGCTTGAACTAGTGGAGTTACTCCAAATGCAGTAGATTCCTCATGAGAGGTTAAATATCCTAGTTAACACAGAAAATAGTTGGCTTTGCTATGGGCATAGTACATTGCTCAAGAGATATGACAGTGTTAACTGAGTTTTGCTCCGTCTGGATGGGCTGGAGAGGAAAACCAGTTTAGTAGCAGGAGACTGGGAGCATGGCAGCTGAGGAGGCAGGACAGTGTCATGTTCCTAAGAAGTCCAACTGTCAACAGGGGGACCTCCTCTGAAGGACAGCTAAGGGACTGAGAAAGGTGATACTTAACATTGTGGCAAGGTAACCACCCATATGCTGCTCTCACATCTTCAGTAAAGCATTATTAAACCCAGATGATGTGTGGCCCTCTTGGAATTTAAAATGTGTGGAGAGATCTGGAGCAACAGAGAGGGAGCCTGAGTGATCAGTGGAAAAGCCCAGATCAGTGAGTGGAGAAGCACCCGGAGAGAGAAACAGCACCATCCAAGATAGATTTGTGTCACATGTCAGTGCTCCCCAATGGTTTTCAGTAATGTTCAAGGCAAGACCATACTTCCCATGATGATGCAGCATAAAGGTTATGTGATATTATGTTGGCACTTAAGGGAAATGCAATCTGATCCTTCACCCTCCTCCACCCCTATCTCACAAAGGCAGGAGATCTTGAGAATGTCAGGATTATCTCTGATTTATCTCCCCAAATTTCCCATTTCACTAAGAAAACATTTACGTCAAAATAAACTCTGTGCACTCTCCTCATGAATTCCACTTTCTCTTTATTCTACTCACAAATTCAATCATTCCTGCTGTTTCCAAATTACCACTTTTGTTCAGTTACATGTTTATAGATGATTTCACTCTGCTATTCGTTCATTTATTCTGATATGATTGTTGGAATTGTTTCCAATCATGTTTTGTTGGGGACTTTTTTTTCCCCTCCAGGAGGGAGGGCAGTGGAAAAGGAAGGAAGGAGCAGGTGCTTGAGGGAAAGTCCCAAATGTATTCAAACTGAAGCTACAGTGATGGAAAATTGCACTCGCAGCTTTTTGTAGTTTCAATACTTCCATTCAAGAGAAGAGCAATGTTTTTGTTATGCCATTTTCTTAGGCTCCTTTCACTCTTTGTCTTGCATAGCAAGTTATCTCACTTCCTCTTCTTCTCTCACAGAAGTGTTGTAGTCTCCATTTAGTGGTCCTCCAGGAGCCTGTATAATACACCCTGTTCCTTCCAGCCAGCCTCTGTGTAATCATCACTAGATGAATTGCCCAGGCTACAGATGTCTCACTAATTATCTTTTTGTCATAACAAAATGCATCCCACTTGTGTCTCTCCATACCCTCACTCATTATAATAATAATGTCCTTTCCTGTTCTTTAGTATCTCCATTCTTCAGTGCCCCAGTGTATTCAAGAAAAACATGAGCTGTTTTCCCCCTCTCTGAAATTAGTTAAACATTCCTGATGTTAAGTAATCCCTTGTAAAGTTAAGCAATTGTAGAGCATCAGTGAGAATGTATTTGATCAAAGCTTCAGATGATGACTATGACAGTAAGAGCAGCTCTTCACCACACCTCCCCCCAGATGGACTTGACCAAACCCAAGTGCAAGTGACAGAGTACAAGCAGTGTCTCAGATTTTGTTTCAAGGACTTCAAAGGCACAGTTTCCTTCACATAAAACCTGTCCTGTAAGACACAACTTCTAAAGAAACTCCAAACCTTCCAGATGGATTGTACTTGGTTAATTTTGTACAGTGATACATAAACTGATGTAGCTGGTCGCTTCATAGAGAGAAAGATCAACTATGAATCATGGAGATCATTGTGCCGTTAAGGGGATAGCTTTCTATTTCATTTTTTTTTTTTTTTTGAGGGCAGTGTCACTGGCCCTCATATGTGGGACCTGATCTGGGGCCGCTGCCTTCCCAAGCCAGCGCTTAACCACCACGCCATTCAGCCAGCCCTCCTATTTCATTCTTAATTTCTCCCATTTATAAAATAGTTACTTTACTTGTTCTTTGTATATCACAGGAACACCTTGATGTTTTTGAATTAGAGTTCGACTTTTACTACATTTCTTGCTGTCATCAAGGACGCCATCTGATCTTGTCTTCCCATCCTTTGCCATCCTAGTCCATCTGTGTTTGCTGCACTTATATGCCCACTCATTCTTTAGACTCATTTCAAATATGGCCAATATTTTACTTAGCTTCCATCGTGAAGAGTTCCAGAAATATAAACACTGAAATAATTTCTACCACCAAGGAACTTGTAATACAGTTAAGGAAAAAAGACATGCAAACAAGTAAGCATTATAAAATGTGTAACCTAAATATAAAGGGAGCACCCTGGTATCCATTCTACATGTCCCAC
The DNA here is from genome assembly GCA_033961575.1 of Aselliscus stoliczkanus. NCBI lineage: Eukaryota > Metazoa > Chordata > Mammalia > Chiroptera > Hipposideridae > Aselliscus > Aselliscus stoliczkanus. The sequence continues at coordinate 43,713,074 of CM066729.1, forward strand.
ACAGTCAAAGAAATTACAGTCTAACTGAATTAGACAATTGAAAGTAGTATCAGCTATTGTGTGGTCTTTGAGAAATTACCTAATCCCAAAGACGTGGCATAAGTCGTTCCTTGAGGAATACCTTCCAACATACTTCCTCATTTACGTATTCTATCTATTGTTTCCTGTCTGTTTCCCCCTGCATGCATGGAAGTTCTGTGGAGGCAGAGATTTTTGTTTTGTCCACTGAGCATCTCAAGAATGGGAATGAGGGGCCAGCCAAGTGGCGCGGTGGTTAAGAGCTGGCTTGGGAAGCCAGCAGCCCCAGTTTGGTCCCACATGTGAGGGCCAGTGACACTGCCCTAAAAAAAAAAGAATGGGAATGACACCTAGTTCATAATAGCCAGACAATAAGTATTAGTTGAATGAATAAATTGTCTTACCTTTAAACATAGTCTATTCTGAGCAGGAAGAAGGTACTCTTCAGAACTTACCACAACAAATTCCCCAGAACCAGCCTACAGACGCCTCTTCTCATTGAATCACAGTTATAATGAATCTCTTTTATCTTCTCCTGCCAGGAAACATGTGGAGTGTTGGAAAATGAAGCAGGAAAGACTTCCATAACTCTTCCTGAATTGTTGCTTCACAATACTTGATTTATATCTATGGAATAAAACATATCATATCATTAATTATAATTATTTGTTTATCTTTCAGTCAACTTCCCCATTAGAATGTAAGATCCCCAAGATGCTTTGCTTAATTTTGTAACACCCAGTGTATATCATTGCTTGGAAAATTAGGAGGTAGTCAAGAAGTATATGTTGAAAAACCTGTGAATGAATAAGCTATATTAATTTGTGGACAAATTTAAAGACCTGGAACCTCTCACATTCTTAGGGAACATTCTAGATCTAAACATGTGGAAGCCTCTGAACAACTTGAAAATGGATAGGATACACTTAAAATGGGCATCACTACATTGTTTATAGTATTATTAGGCTTGATTTTCTTGAATGTCAGGCATTATTCTGGGTGGAGGTAAAGAGAAAGCTGATGATGCTATTGCTAAGAAATGTTTTCTCCTTCAGTCTAATTTGTAAAATATAGAAAAACTCAATCTATATATGACTCAACATATAAGACTCCTGTCATTTATCCTATTGTTCAATAAGATGTGTATGTGTGAAAGTATGTACGTGTGTGTGCATATATGTTTTTAAACTCAGTGTCAAATACAAATGAATAGAAGATACCTTGAGATGGCTGAGTGGCTCAGTTGGTTAAGAGTTGGCTTGGGAGCCCGAACTCTGAGCAGCAGGGCCACTGGTTTGGATCCCACGTGGGCCAGTGACATTGCGCCTTCTACAGCTAAGATGATGAACAACAGCTCGACCTGGAGCTGGGCTGCTGTGAGTTGCTGGTGATGGCGTAGGCTGCAGTGGGGCTGCAGTGGGCTGCTATAAGCTACTGTGAGTGGCTTGCAGCCAGTGTGAGCTACCGTGAGCCACCATCCAATAGCCGGCAACCGATCTGCCTCAGTCAGAAAGAGCACAGTGATCACAATACCAACATGGGCCAGTGAAGCAATGTCCTTCACAATTAAACTGAAGAACAAAAGGACAGCAATTTGTCTGTTCCCCTTCTCCGATTCCCCAATGCTGATCCCCTCCCCCAATTCCCCAATAAAATCTTTTTTTAAAAAAATGATCATAGTTGTGGGGTCTTAGGGGCTCATTGGTTTTATAAGCAAAACAAGATTTTATTTGATATTAAGAGGCACAATCCAGTGACATCAGAATTCTTTCTCCCTCTTTCTGGCCAGAAATCCAACAAGAAAATAAAGCAGAATCTCTACTCATCCTAATTGACTGTTTATGGGTTTAGAGCGAGTCATGCTTTCCTTATGCAATTAGAAAGGAGAGGACAGGAAGTTTTAATTTTAAAAAAGATCTAAATCAAAACATCATGGTATTGGCATAAAAACACATAGATCAATGGAACAGAATAGAGAACCCAGAAATAAATCCATGCCTATATAGTTATTAAATCTAAGACAAAGGACACAAGAATTTACATTGGGGTAAAGACAGTGTATTCAATAAATGTTGCTTGGAAAACTGGACAGATACATGCAAAAAAAAATGAAACTGTACCACCTTCTTATTCCATATACAAGAAAAACTCAAATTGGATTAAAGACTTAAATGCAAGACCCAAAACCATAAAACTCCTAGAAGAAAATACAGGAAGTAAACTCTCAGACTTAGTAATATTTTTATTGATATATATCCTCAGGCAAGGGAAACAAAAGAAAAAATAAACAAATAGGACTATATCAACCTAAAAAGTTTTTGCACAGCAAAGGAAGCCATCAACAAATTGAAAGCACACCCTATTGAAAGGGAGAAGATACTCACCAATGATACATCTGATAAGGGGTTAATATGCAAAATTTATTAAAAACTCATACAATTCCAAACCAAAAAAACTAACAACCCAATTAAAAAATGGACAGAGGACCTAAACAGACATTTCTCCAAAAAGAACAAGTGTTGGCAGGATGTAAAGAAAAGGGAACCCTCAATCACTGTTGGTAGGATTGCAAATTGGTGAAGCCACTATGGAAAACAGCATGGAGGTTCCTCAAAATATGAAAAAATAGAACTATCATGTGACCCAGCAATTCCACTCCTGGGTATTTATCCAATGAAATCCAAAACACAAATTCAAAAAAAATATAGGCACCCCTAGGTTTACTGCAGGACTATTCACAATAGCCAAGATATGGAAACAACTGAAATGCCCATCAATAAACAACTGTATAAAGAAATTCTCATACATTTATACAATGAAGTATTACCCTGCCATAAAAAAGAATGAAATCTCACCATTATGACAACATGGATGGACCTAGAGGATATTATGTTAAGTGAAATAAGTCAGACTGAGAAAGACAAATACCATATGATCTCACTTATATGTGGAATCTAAAGAAGAGAATAAACCAACAGACAAAATAGAAATAAACCCATAGATACAGAGAACAAACTGATAGTTGCTAGATGGGAGGGGTTTGAGGGATGGGTGAGAAAGCTGGAGGATTAGGAAGCACAAATTGGGAGTCACAAAATAGTCACAGCGATGTGAAATACAGTATGGGGAATACAGTGAATAATGTTGTAAAAACTGCATATGCTATCAGATGGATAATAGACTTATGGGGGAGATCACAACATAAATTATATAAATGCCTAACCACCGCGCTGTACACCTGAAACTAATATAAAATAATATTAAATGTAAACTATAAATAAATATATATATTTATATATATATAAATTATATATAATAATTTATATATAAATATATATAAATATAATATTTATATATTATATAAATATATATGTATATATTAAATATATATAAAATATATATATATAATTTCTGTAACCAAAAAGAAATTCACGGCAGGTAGCAATTGAGACCCAACACATGAGGACTACTTAAGCTGCACAAAACAAATGAAAACAAAACTCTAGATGAACAGGGACAAGTTTAAAAACACATCCACTAATGACAAAATGCCACCTAATTATCATTACTTAAATTTGAAGGAGTAGATCAGGATTTAGCAATGTAAAGAGAACTATTAGTAGGTTACATCATATAGAGCAGATGCAAAAATTGGATATGAATTTTGATGAAAGCCCTGTTTTAAAGACATTGCTTTAGAATAAGGCTAAGCAGAGTTGGCTACCCCAAAATATGACTTTGGGAAATATTGATTATTTTAAGCTGATTATTTTCAAGAAGTAAAAGACTCGGGGAAAAATCCTTTGACCCTCCCCCTAATTGCCTAAAAGAAATTAGACAGATGACCTGCTGCAGGAAGGGAGATAGCCTCATGGGCAACTATAGTAATCTATGATCTAGTGTGTAAGACAGAGGAATCTAACAAGGACCCTTTGATCCAATCCTTTCTGTGTTCCATGGCACACAATGCAATATACAGATGATGCATTATAGAGTTGTACACTTCAAACCTATATAATTTTACTAACCAATGTTGCCAAAAAATAATTTAATGAAATTAAAAAAAAAAAAAAAAAAGAAAATATCAAGCTGGGGAGGGTGTAAAGATATTGGAATCTTTATACATGGCTGGTGGGAATGTAAATAGTATAGCCACTGTGGAAAATGGCATTGTTATCTACACAAAAAAATTAAACATAGATTTACCATATGATCCAGCAGTCCCACTTCTTGGTATATACCAAAAAAAAAATAAATAAATACTCAGGGCCGGCCAAGTGGCGCGGTGGTTAAGCATTGGCTTGGGAAGCCAGCGGCCCCTTTTCAGGTCCCACATATGAGGGCCAGTGACACTGCCCTCAAAAAAAATAATAATAATAAATAGTTTCTTGAAAATTAAAAAAAAAAAAAAATACCCAAAAGGTGGAAGCAAACCAAGTGTCCATTCATGGATGAATGGACAAACAAAATGTAGCATATGTACAATGGAATATCAGTCAGCCTTAAAAAGTAAGGAAATTTTGGTACATGCTATAACATGGATAAATAAACCAGTCACCAAAAAAAAAAAAAAAAATAGATGGCCCAGCAAACATTTATTTACCAAACATTTGATTTTCCATCTCCATGTGAATTGCCTTCCTGCCCTTTGAAGTCCCAAACCACACATCCCACCCCCTTCTCCTTAGCTCAATATGGCATAGAAGCCTTAACTGCTGATTTGTCCTCTGGTCTCATATTCTTATGGAACCCCCATATGTACATATGTAATAAATTTGGTTATTTTCTCCTGTTAATCTGTCTCATGTCAACATGATTAGTCCAGCCAGAAGAACTTAGAAGAGTGGCAGGAAAATTACTTTTCCTTCCTCACAAACTTAATCTGATTAATTTCTCTCTGGTAGGTTGCAGTGTTTATCATAAAATTTTACTCTTCATTTTATCCTCACCTTTTATAACATGATTTTGTAATTCCTCCACCAGAGACAGTATACCTCCTTGGCCCACTGATGTTGGGTTTGACCAAATGACAACTTTGTCCAATTCAATGTGCGCAGAAGTAACAAATTCCTTGTTGTAAATCTAGGCTCTAAGAGGCATTCCATGTTTCTACTTGCTCTTCCTTTACTTCTGCCATCAACATTAGAAGAACCTGCCTTGTCTTGTTTGTTGGACCAAAGAAAATGAGAAATACTTAGAGCTAACCTTGCCCTAATTAGCAGTTTGGAGCCATGCCCAACTAGTCCCAGCCTGGATCAGTCAAAGCCCCGCTCATCTGCAGACATGGAGAGAAGAGTAAAATGATGTGAACTGTGAATTTTATCCCATATCTTGAGTTCAAAAATCATCAATAAACTCCCAAGAATTATATTTTGTTTTATGTGGCTGGATTCCTCATCAAAGATAGGAAAGGAACTGAACAGACTAGAGTGGGCTTTAAAAAAATGCAGCCCACATAGATGAAAGGAACAGCCAAAAATCAAGTGATAAATAAAAGCAAATCTACCAAAGATTTTTGGTAAGCATTCAAGGTAAAAAGTATAATTTGGTGTTTCAATTTAATGTCTCAGTGAATTCTGGCTATAATTTATAATCTGACATTGCTGAATGACTTCTGAAAATTCTTATTTCTTTCTGAAAAATATATCCTTTGATTTTCATAATTGTCTCCTGGGGAAAACATTAGACAATTTGATGACAATAGGACAGGATTACTATGCAGTAATTCAGCATGCTCCCTTTTACCTCTGAGGAATACTCACCAAATGTAAGAATTCAGTATTGCAAAGGCTAAAAATCTTTTGCAGTGTTTTAGGGTGAATATGAGTAGAGGCAGAGGAAGGACAGAAATAACTAAGAAAGGAAGCAAACTGAGTCAAATATCTACCAACTCTAGCTATTTATCTCTCAGTTACTACTGACCAACATTTTGGAATAAGGAAAGAAAGCTAAAGGAAAGAAGAAAGGGATGGTGAAGAGAATAAGAGAGGAAGTTAAGGCGTGAGGGATGCTCCAGGCATATTTAAATGAGCTTGGCATAAGGTAGAAACAAATATTTGCTTTATTGTTTAAAATTGGTCAAAATAAAGAGAAACTGAACTGCCCAAAAGAGTAGAGAACACTTGTTCTCTATCTCTCTAACATTAGGTGAGCGAGCATCTACCAATTTACCCTCCATGGACTCACTGAGGAGAGATAAATCCAGACAGCTCCGGAGGTTCAGATCCTCCACCACCACCCCCCTCCTCTGAGTTGGCTTCGGAGGCTTAGAGAGAAGCTGGCTCAGCAGGGTAGTTCAATGAAAGAGTAGGTTGACTTTCGAAACTGAGCTCCAGAGACTTCTCTTTCTACCAAAGGAATTTTCTCCACCAGGAATCTCCATTGTTACACAATCACAGAGTTGTTCCCTGCCCTCTTTCTCTATAAATATTTGAAGCGTATAAGGGACGAGTCCCTCTTTACTAGAGCCCTGTCAATGCAGCATTTGATCCATCTAGGCCAGCCTCAGCATTCTCCTAAATGGAATCATGAGGGCTGGAGAGGAGAAAGGACTTTGGACAGGAAGTAAATGAGTTAAACAATGGATACAAACACCCTTGCTCATGAGATCTGAGAGTAAAAATCAGGGTACTGCAGTGCTCTGCTTCATTTCTGCTTCGAAGGTTTTTTCCCCCTTAAACTATAAGGTGTATTTGCAGTGTTAAATTTAATAATATTCAACTCGGCTATAGAAAATAAGAAAAATAGATGGGATGGAAGAAGCTCATAAGATGTTGTAAACACAAATAAATAGTATGAGGCAAGCCGAACTGTATTAGAACAGTGTACAAAGTGGCCAAGAGGCAGCTAATAACCACAGTACACTAACTAGGCAGAAGACCTCCAAGCACTTATGAGTCTTGTGGTCTTAAATCCACCTACCTTTGATTATCCCCTCCTGGTCCCACATTTTTTTCTGCCCAAAAACTCAAATAAAATCCATAGTTGCTCATAACGCTAGTTGGCAAGTTGCAACTACTGGCCAGGCTGACTTGCGTCTACACCTTCCTATCTGGCAAAGATGTATGTTGGCCTGTGTACCTTCTAACTGACTGAATCCCTCGATTAACATTAACCCACCTTAATAATCACACCATCAGCCAGGAAAGCCATTGAGATAGAGAGAACAGATAGAGAAAGAAAGAGGAAAACATGAACATTGCATACCCCAGAATACAGGCAGAATGGATCTTCTACCCCATTTTCATTGTATCCTGTGTTGTTAGGAACATATCCCATTGGTCCCCTTGCTTTTCATTGTTTGTTTTACATTCATTCAATAAGTCAATACCCCATTATTCAAGCATCTTCATTTTCTCTGTGGGTCTTTCTCTTATTCTGGGACCTCTGAGCTGCCTTATATGGTAACGCACATCGAGGTAATTCCCACACAAGGAAACCACATTTTACATGTTCAGTATTCAGTTCAAAAGGAGTCTGTGTAAGTATGTTTGTGTATACCTCCTTTGTGTGGCCAATGGGAGGTTCATTCACAATACTGAGCTGAATCTCCTTAGGATGGCTAAAAAAGTCCTCTTGCTTAGAACGCTGATTCCTATTCCAGCCTTCCCACTGCTCTCCTGACCTGCTCCATACAGTTACAGACCAACCAGACTAAGGCATCTGAAATTGTCTCCATCATGCCATGCATTCTCACTCTTCAAGGCCTTTGAATGTGGAGTTCCCCTGCTAAAAATGCACTTCTCTGTCCATTAAACTATTGTCATATAACTGGCCCAACAATGGCCTCCGTGTTGTGGTCCCCAAGTTGTTTACTCCTCCACAGCAGGCTGAGACCCATTAGCTCCAAAAGTTGCCATGCCAAACTGAAATTTTTACATATCCAATTGTTTTAAATGTAGCCTAAATGAGCAGATGTTTAGCCATTTAGAGACCACTGCTTTGCATACCCTACAAGACCATGCCTGACACCTGCTAGCCATAGATAAGGTAAACCCTACATTTATAGGTCCCAAGTTGCTGCTGCCCTTTGGAAGCCACTGACCCAGAGACTCTCTGCCAAGCAGCTGAGCAATATCATCTAGATACCTAGTCCCCTCTCCAATACCCCTCCTCTTCTGTATGGTTGCCACCACCCCACTCTGTCCTACAACCAACTAAACCCGTCCCCTTCAACTCACCTCCCACCTCCACTACCCCACTGCCCCAGTGCCATAGCATCTGGATGGACTCCTCCTGTGAATGACTCTTACTGCATGCAACCCTGTGCAAGTATTGCCCATATAAAACTTGTTTGTGCTATCGCCACCTTGTGGTGGTATCCTTTTTCTTTACCAGCCCTAAAATCCTTCAAACCTCCTATAAATATCATTTATATATTTTAAGACTCAGGGACAAGTCATCTTCTCTCTGAAGTCTTTATTGGCATCTCCAATAGTCCCTTTCTCCCTTATGTTTCCATTGTATAACCCCTCTATTATAGTACCTACTCTGTTATAATGTAACATATCTCTTCAGACTATGAGTTTAGAGGGCATAAACAAAGCCTGTCTTATTTTGTATCTCCCCTGCTCCTAGAATAGGGCTTAACACAAAGTAGTAGATGCTCAGTAAATTTTTTTTCCAAAATGATTGAATGTTAATTTACTATATATAATCAATTAATATGTATAGTAGGAGATTAACCAATATGTAATACATAATACAATGTGTAATCAGTATGGATATGGATGAAGTTGTCTCTGCAATCAACGTATGCTTACCCTTTGCAAACAGACCAGGACAGCTACAGACAGCCCTTTGAGAAGGGAGTCAGTCCTCCACTGCTCTCCTACCCTTCCATCACCCAAACATCCAACATTGTGAGAAAACTGAATGGGTAGATGTGGTGAGTTAGTTAAGGATAGAAGAGAATTCAACATAGTATATTTTATCAATACACTCAGGCCGGGTGTGTGGGACTACAGAGCCTCAAAGAGAATGCCCATTACCTACATGTATGACAGCAGTAGTAAATATGATAGTGCAGTCTGCTGGGTCCAGAACCCCTAAAGGATCCCAAGCCCTACAGAGTTTCTCAAATAAACACCATGGCACAGGATGGAAGATCTGGAACTCTTAGAGGACCCCCAGATTTACAGAATTTTTCACAGCACGATGCATGATACAGAATAGGAGATCTGGAGCTCTATGAATACACCAAGTCCTATTTAGCTTCCCGTGGCATCGTGGCATAGCATAGAAGGGTAGAGATGACTACCTGGGCTTCTGTGACACAGGAAACCTCAAGAATCCCCAAAAGGGATGAGGTTTCCCCCATGTTGCAAGATTTCAGTGGATATACTCTTGAACATGGAGAAAGGCACCACCAAAGTTGATGTGATGTGGACCTTGTGAGCTTGATGCCATCTGGGTTCCTAGGTCTTCAGGGGCTACCAGTCAGGATTAACACCAACATAACCAAGTGCTACACATCAGCTGCAGATGCCAGCAAAGACAGGTGATGAGAAATGAAGACCAGATACCATTTCTGATAAACAGGATAGCACTACATAAACCGCTCTCTCCAGTTTTCATCTCAGGAGAGGAGGAGTGGGGGTGGGGGGAATGAGTTGACTGAGAAAACACAGAAGTGACTGACATTAATCTGGGTGGTATAAAATTAAGTTTCTGCCACTAGGACAAATAACCACTAACATGGATATTAACTTCAGTCATATGAAAATAAATAAGGAAGGTGTTTTGATATATTTGAGTAAGTGGATTTTAAAATCCATACCCTTTATATGTATACCAAATACCTACCATGTGCATAGCACTGTGCTAAGTGCTTAGAAAATACACTGCTGAGTCAGACACCATCCTTAAATGAGTCAGGTTTGGGCAAAAACATAATAACATAAAACGATTCTGTCAACCTGAGATGATTTATGAAGAGGACCTAAAATTTTAAAAGGGTTCAAAGAAGGGAAGAAATTTTGACATAGTTTGTTTGGGGAAGTTTCATGAAGAAGATTGAATTTGCGGGGGACAAAGATGAAATTCCAACATCCTGAATGTTCCTTTGAGAATGTAATAAAGCATTTGAATTTACAGGGATCAGATGTGTACAAACACATAGCAGATACATAATCTGTTGATTTAATTTTGCTCTTCTTCAAGCATTGTCACCCACTTGTTGACTTGAAACTATAGTGAAAGTATCGTTTTTGGTGTTTACACAATGAACATGAGTGTCAGAAACAGCATTTTGATTCAGAGTACTTGAACTGAAAGTGGTAGCACCAACATTCAAGTGAACACCAAAACATAAAAACTTCAATGCTCTCACCTTAGCTTTTATAAGTTGCTTTCTTGCAATTAAGAAACCATCGCATTCCTGCAACCATGAAAGCTCTTACCACCTGATTGACACCTGAAATAGGCCCAGCAGTAACGGAGGATCATTCACTTTGCAAACTCCACAGTACAGGTCAGAGATCGAATTAGGAATGAACCAGGAAAATGCCAACACACAGGATCACAGGATCCTCGAAGTTATTAGTCATAAGAACAGAAACAAATAAGAAAATATATACCAGGCAAACCAGCTGAGAGTGTCCTCTGAAAGTGATTCAATGTTTAATTGATTCTCTGGACCTCTTGGATACCAAAATGAACAAGAAAGAGAGCAAAATGAAAACTAGAGATGAAAAATGAAACTTCTCAGTATTTTGATTCCACCGTCTAAGACACAAACCCAATGTCTTATAATCCAACTCACTTTGACAAAATGTGGTTGGTATAACAGAGAAGAACCCATATAACTAGTTAAAGTGGATGCTTTGTCTCAAACAATGACTGAAGTCAGAAAGTTGAGCCATGCTGCACAGTATTCATGAGAAATATGTGCAATAATTTTTATCAAACCTGCATTATTTCCTTTTTATTTTGCACTATCTGAACCATTAATCCCAACTATATTTGGTCCTAAGCACATAAAAGTTTCCCTCTCTCACCTACCAGTCTTATTTTATTCACCAACGTGGCATGTCACTATATACTGATGTCTTCCCAAAATTTGTATGGAACCACAAAAGACCCCAAATAGCCAAAGCAAAAGAGAAAGAAGAACAAAGCTGGAGGCATCACACTCCCTGCTTATAAACTTTATTACAAAGCTATAGCAATCAAAAAAGTATGGTATGGGCATAAAAACAGACACATAGAACAATGGAATATAATCAAGAGCTCAGAAATGAACCCATGCCTACACAGTCAACTAATATTTGACAAGGGAGCCAAAAATACTCAATGAAAAAAAGTATTCTCTTCAATAAACGGTGTTAAGAAAATTTGGTATTCACACGCAAAAAAATGAAATTGGATTCTTATCTTACACCATACACAAAAATTGACTCAAAATGTATTGAAGGCCTAAATGTAAGACCTGAAACTATAAAACTACTAGAAGAAAACATAGGAAAAAATCTCCTTGATATTGATTTTGGCAATGATTTTTTGTAAATGACAACAAACGCACAGGCAACAAAAGCAAAAATAAATAAGTGAGACCTCATCAGACTAAAAAGCTTTTGCACAGCAAAGAAAATCATTAACAAAATGGAAAGGCAACCTACTGAATGGGAGAAAAATTTTGCAAATCATATATCTGATAACGGGTTAATATTCAAAATATAAAGAGCTCATACACCTCAATAGCAAAAAAAAAAAAAATCTGATTAAAAATGGGCTGAGGACTTGAATAGATGTCTTTCCCAAAGAATACATGCAAATGGCCAACAGGTAGATAAAAAGATGCTCAACATCAGGGAAATTAAAAATAAAAAAGTAATATCTCCTCACATCTGTTAGAATATATATTATCAAAAAAGGCACGAGAGGGACGGCCAAGTGGTGCAGTGGTTAAGCGCTGGCTTGGGAAGCCAGCAGCCCCAGTTCAGTCCCACATATAAGGGCCAGTGACACTGCCCTCAAGAAAACAAACAAACAAAAAAGATACGAGATAACAAGAATTGGCAAGAATGTGGAGAAAAGGGACCACTTGTGCACTGTTGGTGAGAATGTAAATTGGTGCAGCCACTATGGAAAACACTATGGAGGTTCTTTCAAAAATTAAAAATACAACTACCATATGACCCAGCAACCCCACCTCTGGATATTTATCCAAAGGAAACGAAATCAGGATATCAAAGAGATGGCTACGCTCCCATGTTCATTACATTGTAGAATTATTCACAATAGCCAAGACATGTAGAATTATTCACAATCGCCAAGCCTAAGTGTCCACTGACAGATAAATGGAATATTATTCAGCCATTAAAAAAAGAAGAAAATCCTGCCTTTCACAACAACATGGATAGACCTTGAGGGTATTACGTTAAGTGAAATAAGTAAGATAGAGAATTACAAATATGAATACTGTATGTTCTCACTTATATGTAGAATCTCAAAAAGCTGAACTAAGAGCAATAGAGAGTATCATGGTGATTGCCAGGGCTGGGGGTGGGGAAAATGGTGGGATGTTGGCAAAAAGGTACAGACTTCCGGCTATAAGATGAATAAGTTCTAGAGAGCTAATGTACGTCATGGTGACTATGGTTAACAGTACTGTATTGTATACTTCAAAGTTGTTAGGAGAGTACATCTTAAATGTTATCAATACACTCCCAAATATGGCACTTATGTGAGGGAATGGAAATGTTAATTAACTTTACTGTGGTTATCATTTCACAATATAAATGTATATCAAATCATCACATTGTCTACTTTAAACATAATTATGTTATATGTCAATAATGTAATAAAACTGGAGATAAATACATAAATAAATGAATAAATAAGAAAAATGGGGCTTAGAAAGTTATGTAAATCACACAGCAAATAAAAGTCAAAGTCAGAATTCTAAGTTGGCATATATTAATCACTATTAATACTGCATCAATAAGACAAAAGAAAACTGGGTAAACAAGGGCACAAGACAGCCAATGATTAATTGGCAAATGAGTGGGGCAAACAATGTAGAGTTGAAAATAATCTAACATTTTATGAGTCCCTGCTACATTCCAGACTTTGTGTAATCCTGAGCCACGAGGCTAAATACTCATGCCTTATACTGTTGGTTTTACATTGATGGTTTAATGTGTGATTACCACCTATACGCAGAGCCCCAATGCCTTACTTCATAAAATAAACTCCCTGTGCCAATTTCCAGGGAATTAAAATTTAGGTCATTGCTCATTAGCACACTGGAGTTTTATCAAAAATATTCTCTTAAAGGCTCCTGCATCTCAAAAGGAAAAAAAAAAGAGCCCATTCAAAGCACAGTTTCTCAGTTTAGATCCGCCTTGAACTATCTACATAACAGTTCATCCTAGAACAGTGATCACAAAGGAGTTTAGGCCACATACACTCATTGAGGTCTACAATCGAAACAGCAAATTTTCTCTGTTATTTTCTTTTGTTATTTTCAATGTAAATCTACCACTTATTCAAAGCCACGTATTTGGGTGACTAATGTCTTACTAAATAGGATCTTTACATTATTCTTAGGAGCAAAGCAAGTAGTGAAAACATTCAGTAAGCTTTAGCCTTGAAGTACTTCAAGATATTGAAATTGCAATTACTTCAATGCTCTCGTTTCTCCCATATCAAATAGGGTGCATAAGGAAATGGAAATTTTAATTCACTGTGAAGAGCCTAATTAGCTTTGCAGAGAAGAACTAAAGATCTGTGTGGGTTTCACCAGCATGCCCTAATCTCCTAGGCTACTCAGGCAGATCATTAAATAAATCTACCAGCAGTGATTTTGCTGGCCCCACAAAAGTGACCAGGGGTCCTGCCCCAGCTAAAACAATCATCAACTGTGAGATTGACATACTTTCTCAGAGCCACTATCTCATCACAACATTTCAAGCAACTTCCACCATCTAAGAGGGCGCTGCCCACTTTTCTTTAATGTCTAAGCCCACACTCTGCTTTTGGACCATGTCAAGCCCCACCTCATACATAAAAAGGTCCATCACTGCTCCACTCCCAGGGATACACTCCACTCTGGATCTCTGGGATATTCGTTTTCTGCATCTATTACCTTGGTTCTGAGCCTGGGGTCCCTGTCTTCTTGTACTGGCTACATTTTCATATGCATGTTTTATTTTCTAACTAGACACAGGGAACAGCATGCAGTAGTGAAAGAATATGATAGGATGAAGAGCATGGGCTTTGAAGACACACAGAGCCGATTCAAATCCCAACCAGACAACTGTGCACATTTCTTAGCATAGATGAGCACCAGTTTCCTCTTCACTAAACAGACCAAGAAGGGTTGTTGTAAGACAAAAATAAGAAATAAATGGGGCCAGCCAAGTGGCTCAGTTGGTTAAGAGCTTGCTCAAGAGTGCAAGCTCTGAGCAACAGGGTTGCTGGTTGAATTCCCAGCCCGAACTGAGCTGCCGCTGAGCTGCCAACAGGTTGCAGGATGGCTCAGCTAAAAAAATAATAATAATAAATGTAAAAGACCTTGTGAGGTACCTCCCCATAGCATATGGGTGCACATACTGGTGTTCTATCCTAATAGCAGAATGTCTGAACACAAGTTGTTTTGCTATAGGTTCCTTTGCCCCCTCACCTAGGACAGTGATATGTATATTGTAGGTGCTCACAGCTTCATTGCATTCTTCTTTAAGCAGAATTTGTTAAAAGTTTGGTTTATTAGCATCTAAGCAGTATACTCAAAGGACTTGATTAGAATATTGATACCACATCTCCGGGGAGGTATGATCGTGAGGACCCAGTGTGCTTTAGGGCTCTGAGGGAATTTTCTGGGCTAAACTGATAAAGAGCATTTGCTAGGTCTGTCATAGCCAGACAGGTTCATAGTCAACACTTTTATTTTAAAATTTCACAGATCTCACGTTCCCCCCCTAAAGGTATATTTTTATATCCCTGTTTCATTTATTGCCTAAACTGCCTTCTAGAACAAAGAAATTAAAAAGAAGTTTTTTTTAAATAAAATCAAAAATTACAGGAAGACCTATTTGAGAATTTTTACAAGGAAAAAGCCAGGCAGAAATAGTACATGGGCCTGGGCAGAGTTTTAAAAATCATGGTTCAGGGTAAGAGTGAGGATGACTTTGATTTCAAGTGACATAAAACCAATTGATCCAAACAAAGGTGGAGGAGAGAACTTTCTATAATAAGGATTCTTAGTATACTCATGAGACCCAAGGTCTGTGGAATAGTTCAAATCAATTATTGAAATGTCAGCATTTCTCCATTTCTTATAGTTCATCACTCACTCACTCACTCTCACTTTCACACTCTCAGTTGCCTTCTCCACTTCTCTTATCCACATGGCATTAAACTTGGCCACCAGCAGCTCTGAAGCAGCATATCTTACTGCTTCTGTTATCAGGAAATCACTGAAAATATTTCCCAGTTTTAGTCCAAAGTCTTAAAACAAGACTCTAATTGGCCCAATTATGATCAGGTGGTCAAATCTGGAAATATGGGCTGTGGCCAAAGAATAACATCACATTGTCCAAAATGACTGCCACATGATAACCGTAGAAGTGGGAATAACTCAGAAAAAGGGGGGAAAAGGTCTAGGCAGGAGAAACAAAGTACATAGGAGAATTTTGTGCAGTAGATTTGGCCTTAGGTTGTTCTCATACCTCCATTAGAAGGCATCTTTAGGTAGGTTCTTATGTCTTCACCAGTAACCAAGGGTGTGTCAGCAACCCTAACTGGATGCCATGGTCACATGCTCATGCAGATATATTCAATTCTAAGACACAGTGAAAAATTCCAGACTCTACAATCAGAGAAGGACAAATACCATATGATTTCACTTATATGTGGAATCTAAAGAACTGAATAAATGAGCAATGTAAACAGAAATAGTTTCAGAGACACAGAGGAAAAACTGATGATTGCTAGATGGGACGGGGGTGGGCATGAGGGAGAAGGGGAAGGGATGAGACAACATAAACTGGTAATACAATACTACTGCAGAGACAGAAGAGACAGTTTGGGGAATAAAATCAATAATGTTGTAAATATTTTTAGGGGGCCAGATGGACTCATGTCTTTTTAGGGAGACCACTTCATGGACAGTGTAGAGGTCTGACCACTGTACATCTGAAGCTGCCATTGAATAATATTATATGTCAACTATAATTTAATATAGTAATCCAAAACACAGGATGTGGAGTACAGTGTGGGGAGTGGAGTCAATGGAATTGTAATAGATATGTATGATATCGGGGGTGGAGGGTGGACTGAGGGAGGGGGATGTCACTTTGTGAGGGGTGAAAAGCATAACTACTGCATTGTTTTGTATACCTGAAACTAATAAAAAAAATACAAAAAAAAGAGAATTACTTACTCTATTAAAAGAACAAAGATTAGATAATTGATTAAAACCTAGTGATTGTTACATAAATTTATGGTATTTCAACAGAATGTTCTGCAGCCAATAAGATTATGCTTTTAAAGAAAGTGGAGTATTGGGCCGGCCGAATGGCTCAGTTGTTTAAGAGCTCGCTCAAGAGTGCAAGCTGAGCTCTGAGCAACCGCGGTTCGAGGCCAGCCTGTGCTGAGTTGCCGTTGAGCTGCCAACAGGTGGCAGGATGGCTCAGCTAAAAAAAAAGAAAGTGGAGTATTATACAACAATGTCCACAATAAAAACTTCAGTGAAACAGCAAGGCATAGAGCTTATATATGCAACATGTTTACCATCTATTAATACAGCAATATCTATATCAGGATGTCAGAATGATGATGAGTTTTATTTTTATCTTCATCTCCTTTCTATATTTTTTAGTTGTTTTTTTTTAACCAAAAAATATATTATTTTATAGCCAGAAAACTAAAGTGGTAAAAAGTTTAGTAAAGGGCTCATTAAAGTATTAGCTGTGGGTCATTAAAAGGTGGAATGTTCCATACACACCCAGGGAGCTATGGTTAAGGAGTCCTGTTGTTGTGTTTAGAGTTCTGGTTATCAGCGACAGTTAGCCTGTGGTGAATCTAGACAAGATCTGCCAGTAGAGGTACAAAGTTGCTGGGGGCAAAGAGAAAGCTTAAGGAGAGAGAAAAGTCTAGAAACAAGTCAAGCATCCCAGCCCAAGTCCCACATGCAAGCATCCTCACTTCACAAGCACACTGTGAATGCATCCTGCCACACAGACACTCTCATACCAACGTCCCTTTTGTACATCAACCTCACATGGACCATCTATGCTCACCATTTCCCCACTAAAACCAAAATAGTCTTTTCATATTCACCTGCTTTCCTTTTTAGTAGGCACCTTTACAGCCCCACCCTATCCAAGGCTGTGCACAAACCCAGAACAAGGAAACCACTGTCAGACCAGTGAACATAAAGGACCGGTCCAGGCTCCAGGCAGGTCTAGGAGGCATTTAAAAGTGGCCTGACAATTCCCTAACCTTAAGTATCCTGAGGATCAGACACTTCCTTGTGGGCTGAGCTGGCACTTAGATGGGTAGTTATCAGCTTCACTTTTAACAAGGAAAAAAAAAAAAATTAAAGCTATGAGCTTCCAAATTCTGTAAGTCAGTCAAGTTCAAGGGAACACTCGTAATTTATAATCCAAGTCAGTTTTGATAATGATAGAATCCTGCACCCTGACAGAGGAGTGGACATTTCGATGATCTCTCTTCATTTACCAGGATGGACCTTCTGACGACTTTTGTCTTCCCCAGTCTTTCAAACTGGAGAAAATTTGAGAGCCAGGTCAATTACACTCTTCTCTGAGCAGCTTTAAACAGGTTTAAAAAACATCGTTGTCACTGTGTCAGATCAAGTAGAGAGGAGCAGAAATATGCCTTGAGAGTCTCAAAAGGTGTTAGGCAGTGGGTTAGGTAGAAATTAAATTCCGTTTCCTGGGATTCCATATAATACACTGAGAAAGCAACAATGTTCAATTTTCTTTATTTGCTGGATTTATGGTTAAAAATAGAGATGAAATTAATGGAAAAATATCAAACTTCATGTTCTAAATAACTCTTTAAACTCAAGATCCTCAGTTGTGTGCTTCAGCATTTTATCTAGCCTCCCTGGAATTACACTGTTTAGTTCATTGTCATTGAACTAGTTTTTATTAGGCTGCTTTCAACATGCCAGCCCTTTGCTAGGAAAACCATAACAGCTTTTGAACACCCATGAAAAGAAGTCTGGATTCCTCTGATGAGCTCTCAGGGACCTCCAAAATACAGCCTAACACTGCCTGGCCTACCAGCTGCTCAAAAACATCTTCTCCCCTCCCTCCCCCCAATCTCATTATCCTACAGATAGGTTCTGCCTTACCGCAGCATCTGGCCCTTCTTTGTGCTAGTCTCTTTCACTCTAAGCACCATAATTTATCCTCAGTGACTAGTCAAGCCTTATCTGATCTTTAAACCTTCCTTGACATTTCCAGTCCACATGAGTCTCACCTTTCTCTGAATTCCTGCAACACAGATAGGCCGGACAAATAGCATTCACTGAAAATCCACTACAGGCTAGATTCCGTACATGTTATTTTGCAAATATCCTATTTCATCTTCAGAAGGACCCTGTACAACAATCACTATTACCTTATTTCATCGTCAATGAGGGAATCTTAATTTAGTTCCTCTGAAAGCATGAGCTCTATGGAACCAGTACCATGTCATTTTCACCCTCTTTCTGCCTAGTGACGGGTGCCCAATAAATACTTCTTTTCATTCACAAAATGTTACCAAATTTATAAGCAGAAAAGCTGAAGTTTAGACCTGAATTTGTCTCCAACACCATAGTTTTATGTGCACATACAGAGACAGGAAATGATATATTGTGTGGTCAAGAATTCACTAAATAACCATTTGATCATTTGTTGTTACTCGGGGTAAAGCTCTCCAAGACTGCACCTTCACTGAGCAGTGCTGTAGCAAGGTAAGCGGAACAAGGAGCTTCATCACACACTCCCCACAACAGCCTCCATAAACACACTGTTTAAGTCAGAGCACTCTGCTGGCTGTGGACATGCACACCACAGGGCAAGTCTCCCAGCTACCATCAGCCCCTCCCCACCGCCCTGCCACTCTCAAGCCCCTCCCACACAGAAGTGTTGCTGCTGTGCAAAATGAGGGTTACCCGAAGGAGCTTCTTACATGTACACGTGTATACTTACTCACCCTCCAACACTCCCATGTGGGTTCAGGCAATGAATATATTGTGCTCAGCTTTAAAATCTACATCAAGTCACAGATGTGACTGAATTTGCCTCCTATATACTAAACTGCAGAGGATTCATATTTGGTGACACTGACTTGTTTTCATTGGCACTGACCAGTAGTAACAAATTGTATGGGAACTCTTTGATATTTGAGGGTCTGGATGCCCAGGTGTCCTGATAAAAGGTATGGATACTCACGTGGCTTGACATCATGGCATATTAACAATCTCCAAGTGAAATTCAATTTTGAATACTTAATGTCTTATCTAACTCCTCTAATCAAAAGGTAAATCAAAGTCATATGCCTTGTTTTTTCAATTCAACACAGAGAAGCACTGACGAGGCCTAGAGCCCTGTTTTAATTTATCATGTCCATGCTGCCTATGAGGTCTGAGAATGTTTCATCTGGCTCCCTGGTTCATGGTACTCACCCTAATACACAAAGGTTTTCTTATTAAAAATAATAATTCCTTTGGTTAAGAGCTCGCTCAAGAGTGCGAGCTGAGCTCTGAGCAACAGCGGTTCGATGCCCAGCCCGAGCTGAGTTGCCATTGAGCTGCCAACAGGTGGCAGTATGGCTCAGCTAAAAAAAATAAAAAATAAAAAATAAAAAAAATAATAATAATAATTCTTGTCCAAAAAAGTGTAATTGATCAGAACTCATGAATGTGTTAATTATGCATCCTCAATTTAACTATAGAGAAGCATTGGATTAGGCACAAAGAAAGATGAAACAATATGTCAGGCTTAGTTGCTGTTTCTCAACATTTGGAAATTCAGAGGACTATAACTATACTTCATTAGTTACTAGGACTCTAAGAGAATCGAACACTATGAAAGGTGTATAAACGAGGAGAGGTAGCATACATTTCTGCCCGCCTAATGTCCAGGGACAGTAGAGTTCCTCTAAGCTTAAGTTTATATTGTTTATATATGGACTTCAATCATTTTACACATGCGAAGGCTCCCTTCGTTCTGCTATGTGTTTTACTTCATCAGAAGTTCTTTATTTACCTCTCTCCCCAACTAGACTATATGCTCACTGAGAGTTGACGTGAGGTTGCTCACCTTGGCATGTTCTAATTCCCAGCACTGGGCTAGCACCACACATGTGCCTCTTGGTTAAATGACAGGGAAACTGAATTTGGGGAAATAAAAAGCAGGACAAAAATTTCATGTGGTTAAATAATCAGGGCCTTGATGGAAGCCTAATCTGTGCTGAGCACTGCACTAGTTATTTTACATATATTGGACTTAATCTTCACAACAACTCCAAAAGTCCAGATTTTTGACAGAAGTGGAAATAGGCTTGTGGAAGTTCAAAAGTAGACCAAGGTCACACAGTTGTCAGTGGTAAAACTAGGACTCAGACCCAGGGATGTCTTTCTATCTACACCAGGCTGCTTCCTTGAAGATAGAGCCCCTCGCAGAAGCCAGCACAGGACCTTCTCCACACCCCCAGTAGAGCCTGTGGTCTCCAGTGCCATTTCCAGTCCTTCTTCACAGAGAGGCTGTTACACTGCCTGCTGTGTTCCATTCAGCACTTGTGCTCCCTCAGGTTAGCAGCTGGAGGTCAGCTGTTGCAACTTCAGCTGCCAAAGTTTTTAAAAAGGAAATGAAATTAGAGTGGAAATTTGGAAATTCCCTTGCCACGTGGCCCCTGCAGTGGTCCATCTGTAAAGATTCAGCGAGAGTTGGTTGCGCAGACTTCAGAAACTGTCATTCATAAGATGGCTTTGCATTATGTCTTCTGGGAAAACGCATTGCTGTGCTCAAAACATCATCAACTTCATCATCCCCTTGCCCTAAACTACCCAGCAAAAGGCCTTACTGTCAAGCTTCCTGAAAATGCATAATTAAAAATTTCATTCCTAGGCCATCTTTACTTACAAACCTACAAACCATACTTACAAAATGGAAAAGTATTTTCTTTAAAAAAAAAAAAGAATTTTTTTTTTGAGTTATGCTATCTTATAATAGTCCCATAGAGATGCAGAGCTCTAAAAATGAAAACTGTTTTTTCCGAGATTTCTGCAGACATGTCAATGGGGACTTTAAGTTAGGGTCAGCCTAATACTAATAATCACATAATTCCATTCTCTCAGCCCCAGCAGAGATTTCATGAGCTTTTCTAACTTAATAATAAAAACCACCAAAATCTCTTAGAAATCCATATGCTGTCAGTGGAACAATTTAATTGTTGCTAAGGCTACAAGACTATCCCATTGTAGGTTAAAATAATAAAAACTAATCAGGGGGAAAGGCCATTTCAAACCATTTCTCTCAACTTTTGCAGGGTCCTAATGATTATATCTATGTTTTATCCAAATAAAGAATGGCTCAATGCACATGTAATTTAGAAATAAACTCAGTGTCTTAATTATAGTCATGTGTCACACATCAATGTTTTGATCAGTGATGGTCCACATATATGACAGTGGTCCCATAAGATTATAATGGAGCGGGATTTTCTGTAAGAAATGGAAGAATATGTGGTTCAGGAGGATTTTTGTTTTCTCTAATGGGAGCAATACCTGTGGGGCTTGGCATTAGATTCTCTCTCTCTCACAGGACCTCGATTTTGAGAGCCCAGGTTACATCCCAGCCAGTCAGCCGCTGATCTGTCTCAGCACAAGGGAGCCCAACCCCTCAGGGCTACATATTCAGAGGGCGCTACAGCCCCCCCAGGTCTAGCCTGATGGTCTTCAGAATATGTTGCTGTGTATTTTTTGCAGAGAACCTAAGATTCTGTACAAGGACGAATATTCACCAGAGCTACCTTAACAAGTATTGAGTGTCACTGTCCCTTTAATAAAAGCTCTCTGTGATAGTAGGGAGCCATGCTGTCCCCATACTTAGGAAATATTTTCAGGTTGTACTGATGTAAAGCATGGATAAATTTTATTTCTTCCATGAATTCAATGCCAGAGAGAGCCCATTAGTGCCAGACAGGATCAATGAAACCAAAAACGAATTTCCAGAGTCAAAATATTGAGTCCACTTTTCCACATCCTCTCCATGTTAAACACCTTTTTTTTTAATGAATATTACAAAGTTCCTTAACCCTGACCATTGTTCCAACATGCAATAGTCAAAACCACATTTCCATGATAATCCCCTATGTTCCCTTATCTTTCCATCTTGATTTCTTATTCCTAGTGATCCTCAGACCACCTCTCCCTCCTGACGGTCACCATCATGGCGATCTATGCCTTACCCAGTTTCTCTTTGATATTTCCAATCAGTCCATATTCTTATTCATGGAGCAGCATTAACAGCCTCAATGTTCTATTTCTGACCCTGTGGACAAGGAAGCAGGGAGAGGGCTTACGAGATCTTGTGTATAAAGCCTACAGTAGTAGGCAGATATTTCACATTCTCTCCCTACTCACCCATTGACTCACCCAGAGCAACGTCCGGTCCTGCAAGTTCTACTCATGGTAAGGGCCCCATACGAGGGTACCACTTTTATCTTCTATACTGTATTTTTACAGTATACTGTATCTTTTCTATGGTTAAATATGTTTAGATATACAAATACTTACCACTATGTTACAATTGCCTACAGTATTCAGTACAGTAACATGCTGTATGGGTTTGTAGCCTAGGAGCAATAGGCTGTACCATATAGCCTAGGTGTGCAGTAGGCTATAACATCTAGGTTTGTGTTAGTATACTCTATGAAATTCACACAATGACAAAATTGCCTAAAGACACATTTCTCAGAATGCATCCCCATCATTAAGCAACACCTGACTGTACAGTAGTCTCCTCTTATCCTAGGTTTCATTTTCTACAATTTCAGTCATCTGTGGTCAACCATGATCTATAAAAAATGCAAACCTCCAGAAATAAACAATTTATAAGTTTCAAATTGTGTGTTGTCCTGAGTAGCATGATGATATCTCGTGCCATCTTGCTATGTCCTCCCAGGGATGTGAATCATGTCTTTGTTCAGCATCTTCACATTCTATGCTCTCCCCAGTGTGTTAGTAACTGAGTAGCCTTCTCAGTTATCATATTTACTGTCCTGATATCATGCTGCTTGTATTCAAGCAACCCTTATTTACTTAGTAATGGCCCCAAAGCACAAGGGTAGTGATGCTGGCAATCCGGATATGCCAAAGAGAAGCTGTAAAGTGCTTCCTTTAAGTGAAAAGGTGAAAGTTCTCCACTTAAGAAAGAAAGAAAAAAAAACTGTTTGCCAAGTTTGCTAAGATCTATCATAAGAATGTATCTTCTATCTGCAAAATTGTGAAGAAGGAAAAATAAATCCATACTAGTTTTGCTGTCACACCTGAAACTGCAAGTGCACTGATAAGTGCTTAGTTAAGATGGAAAAGGCATTAAATTTGTGGGTGGAAAACATGACCAGAAAATGTATTTCTACTGATATCAATGTGTTGTGTTGTGCCAGAAAGCATTGAGTCTATACGAAGGCTTCAGGAAATGGTCCCCTGAAATGAGTCACAGCAAGCCATCTATGGCAAATAAGGGATGGTTACAATAAGACATTTTGAGAGAGAACAACCATATTCACATAACTTTTACTATAATATATTGTTATGTTCTATTTTATTATTTGTTGCTAATCTCTTACAGTGTCTAACATAAAGTAAACTTTACCATATATGTGAATATATAGGAAAAAACATAGTATACATATACTGGGTTTGATACTATCTGTAGTTTCAGGCATCCACTGTAGGTCTTGAGATATAACACCCATGGATAATGGGGGACTACTGTACTTTCTCTCCCCTCTTCTTAATACAGACATAAAAGAACTCATAGAGTACAGTCTCTATTATTTCCAGTAATATGAAAGAAAAGGTATTGCAAGTGTTTAGGGTATAATTACATATTCTGGATTCATTCTTTATTGTAGCAACAATATGTATTCATTGGATGTAAGGCTTTCACTGCTTTGTTTCTTTTCCATTTTTTTTCTCAGGTGCACATACTTCAAAGTGCAGATTTTAGGGTCTAACAGACCTGGGTTTTCCCAGCGATGTCAGACTCTATAAAGTTACTAAAATTCCTGGAATATCAGTTTCTTCATCTATAAAATGAGGACAATTAGACTTACCTGCAAGTGCTGCTGTGAAAATAAAATGAGAAAATACATCCTACGTAATTTTACTAACCATTGTTACCCCCAATAAATTTAATTTAAAAAAAGAAAGAAAATATAAGCAAAATACCTTGCACAGTATCTGGTATGTTCTAGTCTCAATAAATAGAATTTTCCTTTTCTAAAACTATAGTGCATTGGTCCATTCCTGCATTTTTGCTTTATTTGAACATGGCAAGATTTTGAAAGTGTCAAAGCACAGTCATATTGATTCCCTTTTTCTGCTTTTCTGTTTGAAATCTTCACTTGATGAAAAAAAGATTCTGTGATGCATGCCTGCCACATTCCCTTTCATGTAATAACTTAGATGGGTGATTTCCTCAGCAATAATCAAGTCAAACTATGAATGAATAACTGCCATGATTCTGTTTGTTGACAGAGTTAAATAAAACGTCACAAGAATATAAAGCCACTTTGCATAGCTTCTTGTGAACAGTGCTGCAATGAGGATAAGCTTTCAAATAATACAAGGGGAAAATGAATATAAAATTACTTACTTTTAATTTCTTCCTTCTGACCAAAAAAAATAATCAAAGTGTTAAATGTAAGAAAAGAGGAACTCTATGAGTCCGTTCTTGAGTATCTACAGTTGCATAATTGTATAGTTATGCACTGAAGGGCATCTTGCCTTCAAATTTATTGACAAAAAGGGATAACATGATGAGTGGAGAAGAAATTGGGGTTTGGCCCTGCTTCTTCCATGATGTCACTTTGGGGACATCACTCATCTTGTTGAGCCTCAAGATAAAGTTCATATCAAACCAAAGCAAGGGTCAGCCCACTACAGCCCATAAGTCAAACCCTGCCTGGTTTTGTAAATAAAGGCTTATTGAAACACAGCCACACCTGTTCCCTACACACCATGCATGGCTTCTATTGCATTACAACAGGAGAGTCAATAGTGGCAACAGCGATCATATGGCTCAAAAAGGTTAAAATATTTACTCTCTGGACCTTATAAAAATTTTCAGTTTTTTGTTTTTTGTTTTTTTTTTTTTAGCTGAGGCATCCTGCCACCTGTTGGCAGCTCAGCGGCAGCTCAGCTCGGGCTGGGCATTGAACTGCTGTTGCTCAGAGCTCAGCTCACACTCTTGAGCGAGCTCTTAACCAACTGAGCCACTCGGCAGGCCCCAAAATTTTCAGTTTTGATTAATTTCAATTTTTTTATGGTTTGTGCCATTTTTGTTCGATTTAAGAAATAACCTACCCCAAGGTTAGTAATACTTCTTTTATGTTTTCTTCTAGAAGTCTTAGAATTTTAGGTTTTACATGTATTTCTATAATTGATTTCAAGTTAATTTTGTGTTAATAGTTAAGAACTGAGTTTAATTTTCTGGAATATGGATATTCAGTTGTTCCAGCAACATTTATTGAAAATACTTTTCTTTCTCATTGAATTACTTTGGCACTCTTGTTAAAAATTAATTGGCCATATATTTGCCATCTATTTCTCAACTCTCTACTTTGTTCCACTAATCTGTATATTTCACCATATGCCAATACTACATGGCAATGATTATTGTAGAATTATAGAAATGCTTAGAATTCAGTAGGGTTAGAGCTACAACTTATTCTTTTTCAGAACTGTTGTGGCTTTTATGAGTCCTTTGAATTCTTATATAAATTTTAGAATCAGCTTGTCAAATTATAAAAATAAACTTGCTAGCATACTGGGGAGAATTACACTGAGTCTATAGATCGATTTGGGGAGAAATGACATTTTTTTTTTTTTGAGGGCAGTGTTACTGGCCCTTATATGTGGGACCCGAACCGGGGCCGCTGGCTTCCCAAGCCAGCGCTTAACCACCACGCCACTTGGCCAGTCCCCAAGAGAAATGACATCTTAACAATATTGAGTCATGAACATATTAATCTCCATTTATTTATATCTTCTAATTATTTTAACAAATTTTATGGTTTTCAGTGTACTGGTCTTTTACATATTTTGTTAAATTTTTCCTAATAATATTATGTCTTGGGATGATATTGCAAGTGATCTTTTATTTCTTTGTTTTCCATTTTCAAATAGGTTATAGACAACATAAAGAAATACAGTTTTGGGGTTTTGTTTTGTTTTGTTTTTGACTTTGTCTCCTGTGACCTTGCTTTTTTTGTAAACTTAGGCTTTTCTATGTACACAATATGTAATCCTTTAATAAAGGCAAATTTACTTCTTCCTTTCCTATCTGAATGTGTTTTATTTGTTTGTCTTGTCTTATTGCACTGATTATAACCTCAAATACTATGCTGAATAGAAATGACCAAACCAGGCATTCTTGCTTTATTCCTAACCATAGGAAGAAAGCACTTTCACCATTAAATATGATGTCAGCCCTTTATCAATTTGAGAAAATTATCTTCAATTCTTTGGTTTCTATGAATGTATATCAAGAATGGTTGTTTAATTTTGTCAAATGCCTTTTTTCTACATCTATTCAGTTGATCATATGAATTTTTATTATAAATCATCTAACACAAACTCAGCAGCAAGCAGAACGGATGTCTCAAACTATAGCCTTACTCACCCCAGATCAATGTTAATGATTTCCTGTAGGGATAAATTGATATACAATATATCTACAAAAGTTTCAAACACAACAGACTGCAATGCTCAAATTTCTGGGCAGACTGTGACAGCTCACAGATAATAATTTAGTGTTTGGGAGTCAAATATTCAAAACATTACACTTCCTTTGCATGCACACTAACACTGTAGGCAATAAGCCTTTAATTGAACATACAAAACCCTACAGCTTAGCCACCATTTCATTATCAGAACAGGAAAACAGTCAAGTTCTCACACTGGAAATACTGGCATAAACTTAACTCCTTAGGTCCTAGTTGACAGAGTATTAATCCTGTCATATAAAACTCATTATTTCCCACCTAACTCATGCCTCTGTGATACATGGATCATTAATAATATTGGGTTAGGATAACAGATTAGTCATGGCCATTCCATCATTATATTTTTCTTTTCCTGCTGTGACATCTGTAAAGATGGAGCATTCTATCTTAATCTCGAATATAAATGTTGCTAGTTATTCAGGATTATATCTGAAGTCATGAGGGTCCAAGGAAAACAAGGAGTACTAAGGGTAGAAAATCTATTACAACCTTCTCATTCAGCAAACAAGGAAACTGAGGCTCAGAGAGAATTCTGCAACTTTCCCAAGGTCATACAGCCAGACAGTAGCAGAGCCAGAAACATAATTCATGTCCTGAAATTCGGAGGCCAAAAGTCTTTCTGGAAAAACTGTGAGGATTCTATAATAGATTCAGTTTAACCTCCTGTCACTTTCAATCCAAATTTTTATTCTCCTTATAAATGTGCCTAGGTATGGCAGTACTTTGACATATCTCAAGAGATTTTATAAAATAAGCTTAAAAGTACATGTAGTTCCATACAAATAAATATAAGGCTCTAAGAATCCTATAAAGTTTTTCTTTGTATGAAAATATAATAAGCTTATCCTATTTTCATATATAGCTCTAGGCACCTTTTTAGATTTTTTTTTTTTTTTTTTTTTTTGGCTCATGAGCCCCTTCCTTCATGTATTAAAATTTCAACTTCCATTAATCTAGGCTAGATTTTTTAAGTTTTGTTTCTGTTATTTTTCTGTTATTATTATTTTCTTCTTTTCTTTCTTTTTTATCTTTTTAGTGTGATAACAAATGATATAGAATCTGATTAAGTGTAACTCAGTGATTTAGGTTATGTGTTTGATTTTCCTAGTCACTAATACATAACATGAAATTCCATCATTAGATTCTTACACATCAAAAAGATGTACATAAAGGAACTATGACTTAAAGTCAAAAGATAGAGTTCTCTTCAATTGCAAGAAAGGTATCGGTCTTGGCCTGGGTCTTCTAGAAATTTTGTGACCTCTGAGGCAAGAATTAAGATGTTAACACTTTATTTGTAAGGCATAATCCTCAAATGGTGAGTGTGAAAAAAAATGTGAAGGAAGACAAGGGAAGATATGATACGAAGAGATGTGATGTGTTATCATGCTGCCCACATGTCACAGCAAAATGAGAAGAGACGCATACACATATTCCCTCTGCACATGGGCACATGGGATTTCTTTGGAAAGGTGCAAGGAAGGCACGAACAGGAATAAGTTCCATTCACTGAACATCTACTAATAAGAGAAGTTAATAGCTATATTGTCCCAAAGGAAATAGAGTTCAGGAACTTCTGAATAGATTATATGTCTGAATAGATTAAAATGTTCAGAGAGTTAATAATGATGACATAATGAAAAGCAAAAAGACCAATAAAATTCTCAAAAGAATCCTTTTTAAATTTATGAGGAAGATTATATGATTGATTTGATATTCAAAGAAGATATCAAGGAAATTAGGATTTTTCTAAACTTCAACTCAGAAGGCTTCCGACATTAAATATATAAGGAAAAATACCACCAAGGAATTTTAAATTGAAATCTTTCTTTTTGATATAAAACTTCTCTTGGTTGTAGCAATACATATTCATGAGTATTGGAAAGCCTAATATTTACTGGGTTAATTTTTTTTTTTTAACAAGTGGACACTTTTGGAGGAGTTTTCTTTGCCTGGATGTTCTTCTCTTGATATGCCCACCACCTACACACATTTCCAAAAACATAGGTCTCTCAAATATGTTTCTTCTCTTTTTTTTTTAAAGATTTTACTGGGGAATCAGGGAAGGGGAACAGACAAGTTGCTGTCCTTTTGTTCTTCAGTCTAATTGTGGAGGACATCGCTTCACTGGCCCACGTTATTCTCATTGGGCTCTTCCCAGGTGAGGCAGTCTCTTGCCAGCCATTGGACAGCCGCTCATGGCAGCTCATGGCAGTTCATGCCTGCTCCTGGCTGCTCATACTGACTGCCAGCCACTCATGAAAGCTCATGACAGCCCAGTTCCAGGTTGAGCTGTTGTTCACCATCTTAGCTGTAGAGGGCGTAGCATCACT
The DNA here is from genome assembly GCA_033961575.1 of Aselliscus stoliczkanus. NCBI lineage: Eukaryota > Metazoa > Chordata > Mammalia > Chiroptera > Hipposideridae > Aselliscus > Aselliscus stoliczkanus. The sequence continues at coordinate 43,742,401 of CM066729.1, forward strand.
GGCCCTCATGTAGGATCCGAACCAGGGTCCTGCTGCTCAGAGCTGGCATCCCAAGCCAACTCTTAATCAGCAGCACACCTCTCAGCCAGCCCTCAAACATGTTTCCAATATGAGACCTCTCCCCACCAGAGATCACAGCTGATTAAAGAAAATATAGCTAACACATGAGGAAGTAGTATGGAGACAGAGGTAAGCCAATTTCATTTTCTTCTCTATAGAGAACTGGAATACTGAGAATCAGACTTAGACACTAGACTTTCCAGGTTCATGTGTATTTGGAGCCAAATAGCACTGTTGGGGAGGTCTGACAAGTTAAGTAAAGGAAAGTCTGTTCTACCAAGAGAGAAAAGAATGAAGCAAAGGCACAGACAGGAGTGACTGTGCCAGTCTGCAAGGCATAAGAGATGGGAACCATGCTGCATCAGATCAGATAACTATCAAAGTCCTGGGACTAGTCCTTCATAAGTAGAGTAGCCATGTAATTTGTGTTCTAAGCCAGGTGTATGCCTTTTTTAGGACTGCCAAATTACCACAAACTTGGTGGCTTAAAACAATTTATTTTCTCATAGTTCTGGAGGTCGGAAGTCTGAAATCAGTATCACTGAGCCAAAACCATAGGAGCAGCAGGGCCACACTCCCTCTGGGGACTCTAGAGGAGATGCAGTTCCTTGCCTCTTTCAGCTTTTGATGGCTGCCAGCATTCCTTGACTTGTGGCCACATGACTCCAATCTCTGTATGCCAAGTCTCCCTCTGCCTCTTTCTTATGAGGAGACTTGATTGTATTTAGGGCCCACTGAGATAATACATGATAGCCTTTCCATGCCAAGATCCTTAATAATTACAACTGCAAAGATGTCTTCCCTGTGAGGTAAAATGTACATGTTCCAGGGATTAGGACCTACCTGATGTTTTGGGGGAATTGTTATTCTACTTATCAGACCAGGATATATCTTTGAGAGTAAAAGGGGGGACCAATTTGTAAGTCCTCAAGGATAAAAAACAAAATCCAGGTCTATCCCAAACAAACTGGATATACGAGTTCTGACAATTAAGTTCACAAACTTGTTGCGACGATGTTGCTAACCTTTTTTGATATCAGAGGGATTATTCATAATGAATTTGTACCAACTGGACAAACAGTTATCCAAATTTACTATTTGGAAGTGCTGAAAAGTCTGCGTGAAAAAGTTAGACAAAAATGACCTGAACTTTTCGCCAACAACTCATGGCTCTTGCATCATAACAATGTACCAACTCACACAGCACTGTTTGTGAGGGAGTTTTTAGCCAGTAAACAAATAACTGTATTGGAACACCCTTCCTATTCACCTGATCTGGCCCTCCAATGACTTCTTCTGTACCCAAAGATGAAGGACACATTGAAAGGAAGACATTTTGATGACATTCAGGAGATGAAGGGTAATACGATGGCAGCTCTGGTGGCCAGAAAAAGAGTTCCAAAATTGCTTGGAAGGGTGGACTAGGCGCTGGCTTTGGTGCATAGCTTCCCAAGGGGAGTATTTCAAAGTTATCATAGTGATATTCAGCAATGAGGTATGTAGCACTTTTTCTAGGATTAGCTCTCAACCTTCATTATCAGACCTCATATCTTCTCCCTTGAGTCCATGCATGGGCCACAGATGTCCTTGTAGCCTCCAGGCCATAACAAACCCATCTCTCACCTCTTCACTGACTATATATGCTCGCCCTGAAACTGCCATAACAAATAAATACCAAGTTCACTTCCCATCCCTGAGTTGTATAAGAGATTGACATATCTTTCTAATACATTCTCATTTATTTTTATTAAACTAGTCAGAGAAATCTCTATACTTTGCAATCAAATGGTCCCTGATCAAGACACAGGAAAAAATTCTGAGGAGTCAGGTTTCATTGCCTCTCCCATTTTTAAACATATGGTGCCCTCCTTGAATGAACTCACATATTAAGCCTTTCCTACATAAATGTCAAATGACAGGCTTGACTCTCTGTTTAATAAATAAACAAATAAATCCTCCAGGTGTCAGCAAACAAGTGAGGTGAAAATTTGCAATGACAAAAAGACTTTCCAATGTTACATGAAATGATAACATCCAGATACCTGCCCTCTCACAACCTAAACTAAGGTCACCTTCATTGGACTACATGCAAAGCTGATATACTTTCCTTTCTGTGACTATAACAATGTAAAAAAGAAAAAACTGTCCTGTGCCACATTGCTTATTTTTGCAATAATTCAATTATCACATATCAGAGACCATCAACAATAAAGACATTCCAGCATCTTTTTTTTTTTCCAAGATTTTATTGTGGAGTAGGGGAAGGGGAACAGACAAGTTGATGTCCTTTTGTTATTCAGTCTAGTTGTGGAGGATGTCACTTCACTGGACATGTTGGTATTATCATTGCACTCTTCCAGGGCGAGGCAGTCACTTGCCTGCGATTGGACGGCTGCTCATGGTGGCTCACAGCAGTTCACGAAAGTGCATGCCAGCTGCCAGCAGCCCCACTGCAGCCTACCCTGTCACTGGGGACTCACAGCAGCCCAGCTCCAAGTTGAGCTGTTGTTCACCATCTAAGCTGTAGAGGGCGGAGCATCACTAGCCCTCTGTGTGAGACTGAAACCAGGGCCCTGATGCTCAGATCTGATGTCCCAAGCCAACTATTAACCAATGCACCACTCGGCCGGCCCAAGACATTCCAGCAGCTTTCAAGGCACAGATGAATAAATTTCACTCTGGGAAAATTTCAAACATGTTTGCACCACAGGAGATATAAGAAATCTCAGAAAATAGAGAAACAAAAGAAAGTGTTTATCTATATGTTGCCATAGCTTTTAAAACTAAAGCTACTGATTTTCATTACCAGTGCAACTGTATATTGTATACCAAGGGACAAATTACTTGAGTGCTCACTAAAATGATTGCCTGTAATTCAAAGAGCCATTCCAATACAGCCTTCTCATTAAGATTACTCTGCTCCAACTTGTTTCATTTTTAGGGTCATTCCCTCTTCCTACCATCAAACTTTGCATTTGATATAAAACACCATTCATTCCTGGATCATTTTTTAAAATATTTTCTCCCATTCCTTTCTTTGCAACAACAAAGGTTAAGACTGTTGCTTAATTAAAAAGAGCTTCAAGGTACTAAATCAGTGCTACACTTTCAGCTGAACTATCCAAAAGTTTTCATTCATAGAAAGCCACATTAATCTAATAGTCAAGAAATCTTAAAGGAAAAATAGAGTAGATGTTAGGTAAAAATAATAATAATAACTGCTTCTTGGTATTATGCTAAGAGAAGAAAGTCAGACAGAAAAAGAAAAATACTGCATGATTTCATTTATATGTTGAATTTTTTTTAAATCCGAACAAACAAAAGCAGACTCACAGAAACAAAGAACAAATTAATGTCACCAGACAGGAGGGTCATGGAGGGACGGGTGAAAAAGGTGAAGGGAAATATAGTCAATAATAGTGTGATAATTATGCATGGTGACAGATGGTTACTAGACTTAGTGTGGTGTGCACATCATATGACATATAAATGTCAAATCACTATGTTTTACACCTGAAACTAATATAATATTGCTTACCAACCATACTTTACTTTTTTTTAAAAACCTGAAAAAATAATAACTGCTTCTTTTCTTGAGAATATAATTTGACACATATTTCTTGAGCCTACTCAACACCAAACACATTTCTAGGATAAAGTCTCTCTCCATGAGGCATTTACAAAAATCTAGAGGAAACAAGAAAATCCTGGAACTAAATAAAATGTATTGGGTTGTCAAATCTCCAAAACAGGAGACCCTGTGTTTCTTGAATACCAATGACTCTTCAGTCCTTAAAATATAATGCCTTAAAAAATAATTGCCAAATTAAAGGAAGTTAAGTAATATATCCTGCACAATGTTACATGACAATTGCCTTTAGAATGACTTAGAAATTTCTATGAGAGTTTAGATGAGGGAAAAATATGTTGGAATGGGGAGTTTCAGGCAGGTGATACAAGGAAGGAAGAGATCAAAATCTAATCCTACAGGGGAGGTGGAATTTATATGGTAATACAAAAGAGTCCAGGAGGGGGCCGGCTCGAGTCGCAAGATGGTTAAGCACTGGCTTGGGAAGCCAGCGGCCCTGGTTCGGATCCCACAGATGAGGGCCAATGACACTGCCCTCAAAAAAAGAGTCCAGGAGAAATATGCAAATTGCATTCAACAAATGAAGGTGTGGCTGACTGTGCCAAACCAGATATGGCATATACAATTAATGGGTGCTAAGGCTGGAAACACCAGCTGGGAAGAAATTATGTAGAGCCTTTCCATGTCCACATATGAGGTAGGATTTTTTTCTATTCTGAAGCAGTAAAACTATCAGCCAGGCTAGGAGTAAGGAGGCCTGGGTTCAAGTCCCCATTCATTCAGTAACTAGATGGAGAACTTGCCCTAATTCACTCAACCATGCTTTCCATATCTGCATTAATAACAAGTTGGAGTTGAAATCAACCTAGGGCATTGTTTCCCAGTCGTGTTGAATATGAAAATACTTTTTAGTGTGAAAAAAAAAAGCAATTACTTTAATAACTATTATTGTACTTTTTAATAAATAATGATTGAGAAATATGCAATTAAAAAGTTTTATAGGGCTGGCCGAGTGGCGCGGTGGTTAAGTGCTGGCTTGGGAAGCCAGCGGTCCCGGTTTGGTCCCACATATGAGGGCCAGTGACACTGCCCTCAAAAAAAAAAAAAAAGCACAGGAAAAAGCTATTATAAATTTAACAGTACTTTTAAGATATTTCTACTCTATAGTCCACAATAGCATCCACATATTCATTTAAAAAAAACTGATTCATATAAGGTTTTTCACATTATATTTTTCATCTGCATTTTGCTGATTGGTAATGAGATTATTCATTGTTTTGTGTATTTATAGGGTTGCCTATTCATGTCTTTTTCCCATTTTTCTACTGTGTTGTTTCTTTATGATTGACTTGAAAGATACCTTGTATATTCTGCATATGTTTCCTCCCAATTTGTGGATTGTTACTTCTTTATAGTGTTCTTACAATGAAGTGAAATTCTTCATTATAATGTAGTGAAATTTATCATGATTTCCTTTCTAGTACATAATTTTTGTTTCCTTAAGTAACCCTTTCCTACCCCAAGGTCATAAGGGCATTCTGTATTTTATACTGACGATTTTAAAGTTTACTTTTCTGATTTAAGTCTACCTGGTATATATTTTTGGCAGTTTGTGATAGGTATACAAGTTGATTTTTTCACATGGGTAATGATCCTACATAATTTTGCAATACTCCACCTTTCCCCTACTGATTAGGAAAACCATATATGTCTGCTTTACAGACGTCCCTGTTTGCATGGATATGATTCAGCATTCTTATCCTCTTGTTTTGGTCTAGTTATGTAAATCTCTGCCAATGCCGCACTTTTGTAATGACTATAGCTTTGTAATAAACCTTGATATATGTTAAGGCAAATCCCTCAGCATTATCAAGTTTCATGAAATGTTGTTCAAATTAAACAAATAGGGCTGGCCGAGTGGTGCAGTGGTTGACCACTGGCTTGGGAAGCCAGCAGCCCCAGTTAGGGTCCCACATATGAGGGCCAGTGACACTGCCTACAAAGAAAAAAGAAAAAAAAAATTACACAAATGTACAGATACACATAACATTTGCTTCACTAATAAACATGATGTATCACCTTCTTTCTTAGCTTAAACATTTTGTTGAGGGGGCAAGTAAGCAAATTACTGAATTTAAATATATAATCACTTATTAATAACTGAAAACTGAGTTTAGTGCATGTCGGGGCTCAGATTTTGAGAATGCTCATGCCATCCACATAATAGAGAAAAGCAAATGCAAGATTATCTGGGTTACAGACATAAGGACAGAGATCAACAGTAACACTACCATAGTAGGGGACTTCAACACCATTGTCACCAATGGACAGACCCTTTAGACAGAAAATCAACACAGAAAGAGGGGCCTTAGATGATACTTTAGACCAGCTGGACTTCGTTGATATTTTTAGAGCATTTCACCCTGAAAAAACAGAATATACATTCTTCTCAAGGACACATGGGACATTTTCCAAGATAGACCATGTTAGACCACAAAACAAGTCTCAGTAAATTTAAGAAGATTGAAGTCATATCAAGCGGATATAAAGGAAAAACTGATGGTTGCTGGCTGGGAGGGAGTGGGGAAGAGGGAGAGGGGGAAGGTTTTGGACAGTGTAGGTGGGACTACAATGTTGTTGCAGGGATATGGGGGCAGTTCTGGGTGGGAATGTAATTGATAATGTTGTGAAGAGACTATTATGGTGCGTGAAATAAGTCAGTCAGAAAAGGACAGGTACCATGTGATCTCAATTGTGTGTGGAGTCTGAAGAGCTGAGTGAATGATCAAAGTAAACAGACTCGTAGATGTAGAGGAAAAACTGAGGGTTGCTAGTTAGGAGGGGGGTGGGGATGGGGGGAAGGGGAAGGGATTAGACAGCATAAATAGACAACTACAATATTGCCACAGGGATATGAAACACAGTGCGGGGAATATAATAATGTTGTAAAAATTTTGTGGCGTGTCAGATAGTCACATGTCTTGTTAGGGAGACCACTTCATGGATGGAGTAGAGGCTTGATCACTGCACTGTACCTGAAACTGATGTTGTATAGTATTGTATGCCAACTGTAACTGAATATGTGGATGGTCATGGGATGTTGAGTATACTGTGGAGGGGAGTCAGGGGAGTTGTGATAGATATGTATGATATGGGGAGGTGGCAAACTGGGGAGGGGAGTTGTCACTTTGGGGGATAAAGAGTATAACTATTGCCTTGTGTTGTACACCTGAAACTAATAAAATAAATTAAAAAAAAAAAAGATTATCTGGGTACATCTCAGTCACATACCTGAGAGACTTGCCGTGCAATAACTCTAAACCAGGAGGAAGTATATTACATTTGGAGACAAGAAAAGTCTTTATTTACATAAAGGTGATGAGTTCAAAACATGGTGAGAAAACTTTGAAATGACTGACATCTATTTAAAACACACCAAAATAAAACTGTACGAAGATACTACACAGCTCAAGTTGCTAAAGATGCAACAGGTGTGAGTTCCTTTTGACCATGTCATTTTACATGGACATATATGAAGGATATTTTCTGAAAACAAGACCTTGAATAAGGTTCTGGCTTACACTAATATACATGTCATACTCTTTCAGTCCTTCTGGTATGAAATTTTTTCAAATAATATGCCTCTCCACTCATTCAAGTGCCACATTTTTTTCTGAAGATTACACAATGAAAGGAATTATAGTTGAACACATAACTCTACTTGAATAATCAAGCTCATTTGGGAAGTTATTGCTAATGTCTGCAGCTGGGTTGTAAAGGCATTACTAGGCTCGCAGCTACAAGAGCGTAAATGTCAGCAGGAGAACACTTGCATACCCAGTAACATCTTCCCTTCACAGCAGCGCTCTTGGTTAAATGGAATGTTGTGCTCTAAACTAAATTACTTCAAGTCTATTTGTGAAACTCAGTTGGATACATGTTTCTTATATAAACAACGGCTGGAGATGAATCTGCCAAAACTGGCATGGTGATTTGTATTTTTAGTTATGTAAAACTTAGGCCCAGAAATGGAATCCAAAAATATGTTATTTCAGTTCCAAAAATTTCCTGGATATTTTATTGAATACATTATAATGTTTAATACATATATTTACTATTGGTCTCTTGGTAGTGCAGAAATTATACTCATTTCTCTGAACTATTCCCAGTGACCAACTTACTTGCAGGGCATTTTAGCTGCTACTGAGTAGAAATTGGTAACAAGGGACTTTAAATAGGTTGCCAAAACTCTTCAATAATGAAGACAACCAATAAGGCACAGTAAGGCCTTTCCTCAAGGGATCAAGACATTAACATACTTAGAAACAGAGGAAACCCCCTTCTAACTTTTTTGCACGTTTGAGGAAAGGGCATAAATCAAGAGTCAGTAAGCTATTCATGGATAGGAAGAATTAATATAGTTAAAATGTCCATACTGCCTAAAGCAATATATAGATTCAATGCAATTCCTATCAAACTACCAAGGGCATTTTTCACAGAAATAGAAAAATATAATACTAAAATTTATATGGAACCATAAAAGACCCCGAATAGCCTCAGCAATCCTGAGAAATAAGAACAAAGTTGGGCGGATCACGCTACCAGACATCAAAACCTACTACAAGGCTACAGTAATCAAGACAGTATGGTATTGGCATAAAAAACAGGCACATCGATCAGTGGAACAGAACAGAGAGACTAGAAATAAATCCAGGCATTTACGGACAGTTAATCTATGACAAGGGAAGCAAGAATTTACACTGGAGTAAAAATAGTCTATTCAATAAATGGTGCTGGGAAAATTGGACTGACACATGCAAAAAAATGAAACTGGACCACCTCCTTATACCATATACAAGAACAAATTCAAAATGAATTAAAGACTTAAATGTAAGACCTAAAACTATAAAAATCCTAAAAGAAAGTATAGGGAGTACATTTGCAGACATTACCTGGAGCAATATTTGTACTGATACAACCCTACGGGCAAGGGAAGTAAAAGAAAAAATGAACATATGAGATTATATCAGACTTAAAAGTTTTTTCACAACAAAAGAAACCATTAATAAAACAAAAAGGAAGCCTACTGAATGGGAGAATATATATGCCAACGATATATCTGATAAGGGGTTAATATCTAAAATTTATAAAACACTCATGAAACTCAACATCAAAAAAACAAACAACCCAATTAAAAAATGGGCAGAAGATATGAAGAGACATTTCTCTAAAGAGGACATACAGATGGCCAACAGGCATATGAAAAAATGTTCAACCTCACTGGTCATTAGGGAAATGCAAATAAAAACCACAATGAGATACTACCTCACTCCAGTCAGAATGGCTATCATCAATAAATCAACAAACAACAAGTGCTGGTGGGGCTGTGGGGAAAAGGGGACCCTGCTACACTGTTGGTGGGATTGCAGATTGGTGCAGCCACTATGGAAGTCAGTATGGAGGTATCTCAAAAAACTGGAAATGGAGCTACCTTTTGACCCAACAATTCCACTCCTAGGTATTTATCCTGAAAAACCCAAGACACTTATTCAAAACAATTTATGCACCCCTATGTTCATCGCAGCGCTATTTACAATAGCTAAAATTTGGAAACAACCAAAATGCCCATCGGTAGATGACTGGATTAAGACATTTATACAATGGAGTATTACTCTGCTATAAAGAAGAATGAAATCGTACCATTTGCAATGATATGGATGGACCTAGAGACTATTATGTTAAGTGAAATAAGTCAGTCAGAGAAAGACAAATACCACATGATCTCACTCATATGTGGAATCTGAAAAACTGTATGAATGAGCAAAGTAAACAGAAACTGTCTCATAGATATAGAGGAAAAATCAAGGTTGCTAATTGGGAGGGGGATGGGGATGAGGGAGAAGGGGAAGGGATTAGACAGCAAAAATAGGCAACTACAATATTGTCACTGGGATATGAAAGACAGTTTGAGGAATATAATTAATAATGTTGTAAATATTTTGTGGGGTGTCAGATGGTCATATGTCTTGTTAGGGAGACCACTTCATGGATGGAGAAGAGGCTTGATCACTGCACTGGACACCTGAAGCTGAGGTTGTATAATATTGTATACCAACTGTAACTGAATATATAGATAGTCACGGGATATGGATTATAATGTGGAAGGGAGTCAGAGGAAGTGTAATAGATATATATGATATGGGGGGAGGAGTGGGGTGGCCAAATGGGGGAGGGGGGGTTGTCACTTTGAGGGGTAAAAAGTGTAACTATTGCACTGTGTTGTACACCTAAAACTAATTTAAAAAAAATAAAATTAAAAACAAAAAAAGAGTCAGTGAGCTATTAATTAGGTAGAACACCACCATGGCTTCATCTATGAGGAGATAGACCTAAAGAAAAAAATTTTGGAAAATATTCAAATATTAATTTCCATTTAAAGGTTGAAGGAAGTGTGCAAAATTCTGCCAGGGAGAACTGAAGCCTTAAGAATTCCAAAAGATACCTCCATACTGACTTCCATAGTGGCTGCACCAATCTGCAGTCCCACCAACAGTGCAGCAGGGTCCCCTTTGCCCCACAGCCCCGCCAGCACTTGTTGTTTGTTGATTTGTTGATGATAGCCATTCTGACTGGGGTGAGGTGGTATCTCATGGTGGTTTTCATTTGCATTTCCCTAATGACCAGTGAGGTTGAACTTTTTTTCATATGCCTGTTGGCCATCTGTATGTCCTCTTTAGAGAAATGTCTCTTCATATCTTCTGCCCATTTTTTAATTGGGTTGTTTGTTTTTTTGGTGTTGAGTTTCATGAGTGTTTTATAAATTTTGGATATTAACCCCTTATCAGATATATCATTGGCATATATATTCTCCCATTCAGTAGGCTTCCTTTTTGTTTTATTAATGGTTTCCTTTGTTGTGAAAAAACTTTTAAGTCTGATATAATCCCATATGTTCATTTTTTCTTTTACTTCTCTTGCCCGTAGGGATGTATCAGTAAAAATATTGCTCCAGGTAATGTCTGCAAATGTACTCCCTATATTTTCTTTTAGGATTTTTATGGTTTCAGGTCTTACATTTAAGTCTTTAATCCATTTTGAATTTGTTCTTGTATAAGGCGTAAGGAGATGATCCAGTTTCATTTTTTTTGCATGTGTCAGTCCAATTTTCCCAGCACCATTTATTGAATAGACTGTCTTTACTCCAGTGTAAATTCTTGCTTCCCTTGTCATAGATTAACTGTCCGTAAATGCTTGGATTTATTTCTGGGCTCTCTGTTCTGTTCCACTGATCGATGTGTCTGTTTTTATGCCAATACCAAACTGTCTTGATTACTGTGGCCTTGTAGTAGGTTTTGATGTCTGGTAGCGTGATCCCCCCGACTTTGTTTTTATTTCTCAGAATTGCCGAGGTCAGTATGGAGGTATCTCAAAGAACTGGAAATAGAGCTACCGTTTGACCCAGCAATTCCACTCCTAGGTATTTATCCTGAAAAAACCAAGACACTTATTCAAAAAAAGTTATGCACCCCTATGTTCATAGCAGCACAATTTACAATAGCTAAGACTTGGAAACAACCAAAATGCCCATCAGTAGATGAATGGATTAAGAAACTGTGGTGTATTTATACTATGGAGTATTACTCTGCTATAAAGAAGAATGAAATCGTGCCATTTGCAATGATATGGATGGACCTAGAGACTATAATGTTGAGTGAAATAAGTCAGTCAGAGAAGGACAAATACCATATGATCTCACTCATATGTGGAATCTGAAAAACTGTATGAATGAGCAAAGTAAACAGAAACTGTCTCATAGATATAGAGGAAAAATCAGGGTTGCTAATTGGGAGGGGAATGGGGATAAGGGAGAAGGGGAAGGGATTAGACAGCAAAAATAGGCAACTACAATATTGCTACTGGGATAGGAAAAACAGTTTGGGGAATATAATTAATAATGTTGTAAATATTCTGTGGAATGTCAGATGATCATAGGTCTTGTTAGGGAGACCATTTCATGGATGGAGTAGAGGTTTGATCACTGCACTGTATTACTAAAGCGGAGGTGGTATACCTACTGTAATTGAATATATATAGTCACGGGATGTGGATTATACTGTGGAAGAGAGTCAGAGGAAGAGTAATAGATATATATGATATGGGGGGGGAGTGGGGTGGTGTATTGGGGGTGGGGGGTTGTCACTTTGAGGGGTAAAATGTATAACTATTGCACTGTGTTGTACACCTGAAACTAATTAAAAATAAATAAATAAATAAATAAATAAATAAATAAATAAATAAATAGAATTCCAAAAGCCTGTGGTGCAGGATAAATCATTCCATTCTCCTTAGATAATCTTTTTAAACCTCACTCTGTAGCCTCCAGTGTATTTCTCTCAGGGTCTCCATCATCTATGCCCCCACCCTCCACCTCTAAAGCAACTTTATCAGCGATGATCCCAAACAGCCTCAACTATTGTTCAGAGAGAACAGAAAGTCCCACACCAGTATAAGCGAAACTGAAAGCAGGAGCCTTATATACTTTAGGAAATGACTCTGTTCAGATCCTAACTGATAGGAAAAGAGAGCATTTGCTATGGTGTCAAATGTTCTCCTGGGTATAGATAATCCTTTCAACATAGCATCCAATTTGATAGATGGGGGAACTGAGAGAAGTAAGTGCATTGGCCATTCCTTATATCTCTTCTTCCTATGATAGATGGTGAGTGTGCTGCACCTGTTTCAACCCCCTTCTAGTATGCCAAAGCAGGTAAGCTGGATTTCCAAATCTCTCCTTTTTTATTTTTTTTATTAGTTTCAGGTGTTCAAAACAATGCAATAGTTAGACATGTATAACCTTCACAAAATGATAAAATGTCAACCTGCCCAGCCTACTATCCCTCTGACATTGTGTATAGCTGTTACAATTCCACTGGCTATATTCCCAATGCTGCACTCCACATCCCATAGGGGAAAATATCTATATATATATATATATATATATATATATATATATATATATATATATATATATATATCCACAATTGACTGTCAATATTATTCAGGTTCAGGTGTACAGCACAGTGGTCAGTAGAAAAAAACACTGCACGGTACTCCAAATCTCTCCTGCAGCCAGCATTCTACATGCTATTCAGCTGCCACCAACCAGGTATTCTTGTGCAAACCTTGATTTGGAGACAACAGCACTCACTTTGGACATTCATGACCTGGGATGGATTTACACGAAGCAAGTCTAGCCCAGCACAGGACACCTATTTTTCTGGCACTGAGTCTGGCAGAAGTGATGAGCTCTGGGTCAGTAACTGGTGGGAACTGCCTGAGTAGAAGCTTTGTCCCCCTGGCAGAGGCAGCAGCTCCACTGGTAGCCTGGTCCAACACTGTGGTTCTGGCAGTAGTTCAGCCAGAGAGTGTTTCTACAGAGTTCTCAATGAAGCTTTGAGCTCTTTATTTAGTTCTCTGAATATTCTTCTGATTAAACAAGCCACAGTGGATTCTGTTATATGTATATAAAAACTCTGACTACTAACATATCTTACAAATCTATGAAATAGTCTAGCATTAAACCAAAAACAGTCATGAAATAATCCATTAGCACTCTGAAAATTAACAGTGGATTAAGAATTAAGCCTTGTTTTTAACAAATGGTTTACATAGCTATGCAAAAATATCTATAAATCAGACAAAAGAGAGAGACTTTGCCTCAAGTGCCAAGAAAATACAACCAATCTGAACATTGCAAGCAAATTATAGTCCTAAATTAATTCACAGTGGAGTGGTTGTGACCTTGATTGCATTTGTACAGAACATCAGTGTTCTAAGCAGTGACTGAGTTTCTAAGTCATCTCAAAAACATTATGAAAGCTTTACTGGAGCAGAAATACCACAAAATTGCCATAAAAAAAAAAAATAACTATCACATTATGAAACCAATGATTATATAAAACAGAAACAAATTAGTAAGAAAAATTTGATTTAGTGTGAATGCTGGTTCTTGAGGAGCCAAATGAGTTTAATTAGCTGAAAAACAGTTAGAAATTGTTATTGAGCTTCTCAACAGAACATTAGAAGTAATGATACTGATTCATTTTATGTCTAATTTTTCTTCAGAAAATTATGACATGGCTTTTTTGAGAAATACATGTACCACTAACATTATGCACTTTTTGTTTTTTTTGCTATAATTAGTGACATTTTGAGGAATCAGAAGTATAATAGAGGAGGGCCAAAGAGGTAAGAAAGGAAAGTTTTTCTCTAGCAACTGTTCATTAAAAAAAGAATGAAGATATTTGTATAAATGTGCAGTAAAGGGTTAACTCAGCAGGCTTGGGGCACTCAAACCCTGCACATTCCAAAGAAGGGACTGCCCCTTACCTGGTTCCTGGGAAATAACCTCTAAGCCTTTGGAATATCCTGCCTGGTAAGATTGTCTTTGGATACCTGAGACCTTGGACAACACAAGATAATTTATACCAATAATGAGATTTCTGGTGAATGCCTGTTTTTGTTCTCCTGGGCCCCTCAGCCATGCTGTATTAGTTTAACCTGCAGGTGTGGGGATAGATAGGTAGAAACTGAGTATGTCCTCCATACCTAATGACTGACACCCAACAAGAAGCCTAAACACCAAGGCTCTGGTGAGCTTCTCTGGTAGGTGCTACATCATATATGTTGTCACATATTGCTCCTAGGAGAATTAAGAGCTGAGATCAACCAGAAGCTTAAGCCTGGCATCTCCTAGACTTTACCCTATGTACATTTTCCATTTGCTGGTTTTCATCTGTATTTTTTTCCCTGTAATAAACTGTAACCATGAATAAACAGTTTTTCTAAGTTCTGTTAGTACTAGTGAGTCACCAAACCTAAGAATGGTTTGGGGACCCCCAACACAGTAATTTGATAAGGATACTGCATGGAGTGGAGTTAATAGAAGACAGATCATGGAGGAGAATAACATGGGCCCATTTTATCCATGAATGGAGAAATAAATTATTTAGATATTCACATGGCCTCAAAGTATAATCCACATCAAGTGATCAAGCTAACCATCATCAGTAGTGATAAGGCCTGATATAATGCGGTGAGAGGTTGATACATAGAATTTGGATACATGTAAACATGCAAACCATATTCACACACACACACACACACACACACACACACACACACACACACACCTGTCATTTTATCTATATCTATATCTATATCTATATCTATATCTATATATATATATAGATATATATATAGATATATATATACAACTTTTGCAATTCAATTATTCATAACATAAATTGAATTTAGTGTAGAAAAAAATGTAGGGATTTTTTAAGTGACTTGGGGGGTGTCAGAGACACATGAGGAGAGACTGAGTTGTGTGGTTATGAAGCAAGGACTGGAGTGACAGTCACCATTTTCCATGTGTGCGGTCTTTTACCCATGCAGTTGGTGCGCAGGCACCATCTTTCCTGTGTTGAGTCCACCTCCCCCACTGCCCAAGCTCATGGTCAAATTTGAATCTGAATTGGTCTGGTGAGCTCTGCTCATTCCATCCTTGAAACTCACTTGAGATACCGCCATACCCAATTCCATACTGCACAAAGCTCTATCAGCCACCGAACCTTATGGGAGACAGCAAGTGGCAGCAGGCCTCAGAATATCCTATCTTTTTGTGGGGCTACCCAAGTCCCAGTACTGGTAGCAGCAGTCCTATGTTCACAGTGTGGCCTCTCTCACAAGCCTCCAGGTCCAGAACAAGAAGGGACCAACTGTGAACGCTTTACAGCTCCTATCAGGTAGTCCGCAGCTGGTCACAGGTAGTGGCTGACCTTGACCTGCAACTGAGCCCCACCTAAGAGGCCGCAGAACCAACAGACTTGAATGTTGGCTTCAGATTACAGCAAAGTGCTGCCCAATTAGCTCCACAAGCAGCATACCCACAGGGCACTCTCAACAGACACCCAGGCCAGCTGGGCAAATCCCATTCCATGGGTTAAGTGCCCCACATAGCAATCTGTAAGCTGTAGATATGGGCCAAACCTCACAGCAAGTCAGCCTGAAGGTCAATATCATCTACTAATGTGCCAATAGCAATTAAGGCTCAAATATAACAGGTGGGCACACACAACCCACATGAGAGACACTCCCAGAGCACCCAGAGCAGGTCACCAGGGAGACTGTGTCACTGGGCCCCACGGGACACCTACTACATAAGTCCACCTGGCCAAGACTGGGAAACATAGCAGATCCACCTACTATATTGAAATAAACACAGAGAGGCAGCCAACATGAGGAAATAAAAAAATATATCCCAAGTGGAAAACGGGAACAATCCAGAAAAAAAACTAAATGAAATGGAGGCAAGCAACCTACCAGAGACAAAGTTCAAAACATTGGTTATAAGGATGCTCATAGCACTTAGTGAGAACTTCAACAAAGAGATAACATTTAAAAAGGACATAAAACCATAAAAAAGAACCAGTCAGAAGTAAAGAATACAATAGCTAAAATGAAGATTGCATAGAAGGAATCACTAACAGACTACATGAAGCAGAGGATCAAATCAGTGATTTGGAAGACAAGGTAGCAGGAAACACCCCATCACAATAGCAAAAAAATAAAAAATACATAAGGATAGTTTAAGAGACCTCTAGGACAAAAATCAAGCATAACAATATCACATCATAGGTGTACCAGAAGGAGAGTGAGCAAGGACTTGAAAACTATTTGAAGGAATAATTATAGAAAATTGTCCTAACCTAGCAAAGGAAGTAGACATAGAAGCCTAGGAAGCAGAGAGAGTCCCAAACAACATTATCCCAAAGAGGTCCACGCCAAGAGACATTATAATTAAAATGTCAAGGTTAACAACAAAGAGAGAATCCTAAAAGCAGCAAGAGAAAGGCAACTACCTACTTATAAGGGAGTTTGCATAAGATTGTCAGCTGATTTCTCAACACAAACTTTGCAGGCCAGAAGGGATTGGCAAAGAATATTCAAACATGAAAAGCAAGGACCTACACCAAGACTACTCTATCCAGCAAGGCTATCATTTAAAATTGAAGGACAGATAAAGAGTTGCCCAGACAAGAAAAATATAAAGGAGTTTATCACCACCAGACCAGTATTACAAGTAATCTTAGAGAGATTTTTTTAAGTCAATAAATAAATTAATTAATTAAATGAATAATAAAATAACAATACTAAATATCTATTGACAATTACTTTCAATGTAAATGGATTAAATGCTCTGCTCAAAAATATAGGATAGCTGAATGGATAAGGAAACAAAACTCTTACATATGCTGCCCACAGGAGATTCACTTCAGATTGAAAGACACATATAGACAGGAAGCAAAAGGATGGAAAAAGTTATTTTATGAAAATAAAAACAAACAAAAAAGCTGGGATAGCAATACTTATACCAGACAAAATAGACTTTAGAACAAAGGCTATTACAAGAGACAAAGAAGGACCCAGTGATCCCACTTCGTGTTATTTACCCAAAGAACCCCTAATCACTACATCAAGGGGAACCTGTGCATCCATATGTTTATTGCAGCATTGTTTACAATGGCCAAGATGTGGAGGCAGCCTGGGTGTCCATCAATGGATGAATGGATAAATTCATTAATCTATTAATAAAGAGGTGGTACATATATACAATGGAATATTGCTTGGCCATGGATGGGAATGGGTTCTTACCATCTGCAGTGGTATGAATAGACCTGGATGTTACTGTGCTGAGTGGAGTATGTCAAACAGAGAAAGACAGAGGTAATGTGATTTCACTTATATGTGGAACCTAACCTAAAGAACAAAATAAACAAACAAAACAAAAACAAACTCATAGATACAGAGAACATTTTGATGGTTGCCAGAAGGAAGGAGGGTTAAGGGGGTGGGTGAAAAAAGGGGAAGAGATTAAGATGTACAGATTAGTTACAAAACAGTCATGGGTGTTTAAAGTAAAGCATAGGAAATATAGACCATAATATGGTAACAACTGTGTATAGTGCCAGGTGGGTACTAGGCTAGTCAGGGAGACTACTTCTTAAATTATATAAATGTCTAACCACTATACTGTATAGCTGAAATTAATATAGAATAATATGGAAAGCAACTGTAATTGAAAAATTAAAAAGGGGGGTAGAAAAGGTGAAGAGGAATAAGAGGTTCAAATCTGCAGGTATGAAACAAATAAGTCATGGGAATGTAATGTACAGCATGGGGAATATAGTTAATAGTATTGTATAGCATAGTACAGTGTCAGGTGGTTGCTGGAGTTACCATGGTGATCACTTCTTTAGGTATATAAATGTTGAATAACTATAGTGTACACCTGAAATTTATATAATGTTGTACGTTAGCTATATTTTTAATAGAAATATTTTGAAAAAATTGTCTGAGTCTCACTTGTGCTTAAATAGCAGTTGAGGTCATGAGGGTAAGTGTGATAAAGTAGGAAAAGTTTATATGGGAAGAAAAGAACAGGAGTAATGACAGGGCCCTGAGGAATACCTACCTGGAAGGGACAGAGAAAAAAGTCTATGTAGAAGAATGAGAAAAGGTTGAAAATGTTGGCATTAGGTCTAAGAGTCATTACACAAAAGGAGAGAGAACTGAGCATATCAAAACACAAAAAAGCAGTGAAGACCTGTTTCAGAAAGCAGTGAGGAAAACACATTTGTAATTAGCTGTTCTGTTTACCAAGAAATTTCCAGAAACACAAACCAAAGAGAGAAATGGAGAGCTGGACCATGCAGCAGGTCATAAGGACTGTACTAACTCTTGGGAAGACAGGTGATCAATAATGATAAAGAATAAGTACAATAGAGGAAATCCGGCCTGAGGCTGGAAAAGATTTCCCTGAGGTGACGATGAAACTGAGATCTGATGGAGAAATGAAAGTTAGCTGGGTGAGAAGGAAATACAACTATATTACAAAAAGAGGGATTATCAGGTGCAAATTGTATCTGAAAGGAGGGGCAAAGGTCTGAAAGAAAGCCGGTGAGCCTTGAGTTCTGAGCCTGAGAAGAACAAGCAATATGAAATGGCAGAGGTGGCAGGACATGTAGGTGCCCAGCAGATTATGGTAAGGAGAGGCCATTAAATAGTTTTAGGTAGGGAGGAGGACATAATCAGATTTGGTGTTTTGAAATGATCCAGTCAAGTGGTTTAGTTAGCAAATGTAGGAGGCTCTACAAATACAAGGCATGTGATTTTCAAAGATGACTAATCACTAAGAGTGATTCATTGTAAGACGTAGGTTTGAGGCTAACTGTGCTCAGGATTCACACTTGCTCTTTGAAAAACATGAAGGATTTTCATCTCCCCCTCTATTCATCCCAGGGAATAGATCCTTGTTCAGCAAATGGCGATACTTGGTTGAGAAGTGGAAGCAAATCATAGGTGTTAGGAAATACAAATTTTCTGAAGGAAAATTAAACCCTTTCTTCCTTTAGAGTAAATACAAACTCCTTAGAAAGCAAACTTAAACTAGCAAAGGTCCTTCCTAACCTGTCTCTCCCTACTTCTACAACCTCACCTGTTCCTCCTTCCCCTCTTTACCTTACAAGACAGCCAACCTAAACCACTTGTGGTCCCCCATTCACATCAGTCTCTGTCATTTTCAGATCTTTGTCTCTGTTCTTTTTCTCTACCTGGATAATGTTTTTCACCCATCCTTCAGGTCACAGTTTTGAAAACACTTCTCTCAGAAAGTTTTTTCTGAATCCTCAACACTGAAATGAATGGACACCCTATAGTTATGTCATTGTGTTCTGTACACATTGCTTGTTTCAATCTGTAGGCATGCCAAGTCTACCTTCCAGATATCATTCAACTGGCAGTTGTATGGAAGACCGAGGAAACCTCAGATACTGTGGGCAAGTAGAGGTCCATAAAGGGGAAGAAGAAATGGTCAGAAGCCAATGAAATCAGGAACAAGTCAGGGAACGAAGTCTATTAGTCTGTTCTCAGAGAAATTATAAGGAATTATTTTTGTGAACATAATGCTCATCTATTTTTTTAAAAGCATTTAGAAGTAAGAGTAACACAGTGGGAGACTATCATCAAGGCTCTTTCAAAACCCAGTTAAAAGGATTCACTAGGAATCTTTCCCATTCCTTCAAAAACTTAATTTGCAAAATAGAAGTCCAGTTAATCATGTACCTGAAGTTGTTAGGAGACATCAAGGAGGGTAAAATAATTCACAAACAGAAGAAAGGGATTTTTGTTTCTAAGAGTTTCAGTGAGGGTTGTCTGAAAGCAACAGGCTATGAAGGGAATGAACTATCACCTCTCCTCAAATAAACATAGGGGCATTTGGGGAACAGCACTATTCCAAAATGTTATTCCAACATTTTGATTTTGAGCTAGACTGTGGGGCTTTTTTTGTCATTGCTCTCCGTAATGTCATTGTTTTAGCTTTATTTACATGCCACATCACACAACCACACAAACTGGGAACCAAGGATAACACTAACAATAGTATCATTTTCAGCAAATTCTTACACTTATTTGAAGAGATAAAGGAGTCAGGCTCTATAGTAATTCATAGTAATGTGACCAAACAACTTATCAAATGAGACAGGGGCTGCCCATAATATTGAAAAATCAGCCCCAGAACTAAAAGCATTTTACTAAAGTTACCGAGAAGTTCAAACAGCCAAATTTCTCAGTGACTGAAATGTGAAGATCGACGGTTGGCCCAAATGGTATCATTTTCACCCTGCTCTGGAAATTAAGCAGCTCTGAGCTGATAAAGCCCATAATTTAACATGTAGGGCAAATTGCTCAAGCACTTAACCAGTGAGGTACTAATCTGCCTTTCCTATGTGAACTCAAACTGACTCCTGACATCAAAATCAATTGAAGAGATTTACCCTAGGGATAGCTTTTTTAAAGCAGTGTAATCAGGAGATAAGGGAATTGATGTGGAGTGAATTATCACAGCCCTCCACCAATGTGCCACCAGCTGCCAAAGGCTTCCCACAGCCCTGAGTTTAGAGTCACATTCCTCTCAAGCAGATGTCATTGAACTCGAGGTATTTGGAGGTCAAGAAACCTTTTCTTATATAGATTTAATCTTGTCCCTAGAAACACTTAAGGTCAAGCAAATCGGGCGGCATTGGTTCCTGAGATGGCTATAGAGTTATATAAAAACAAAAACAAAAAAAACTGTTTTTTCATGGTTTACAGAATGCTTTGAGCTATTGCCTGATGTTTTTGATGGCTGACAAATTTGCATGTGTTTTATGGTTTCTTAAAATGAACTGTCTGCTTTGAACTCAAGGAAGTTCCAAAAGTCCAGTATTTTAATCTTGAGAATTGTCAATTAAAAGCATATAACCATTCATTGATTAAAATGATAAGATAGTTATGGTCTCATTGCCCTGTTGCTACAGTTTATGTATTGAGACCTCTACCTTCATCCCTACAACAGAGAATGCAGTGTGGTGTGGTAGAAAAGGCAAACATATGTCAACGACAATCACCACTCCATAGCTCACTAGCTGTGTATACTGGGGCAAGAATTTAACCTCCTGAACTTACCTGTGTCTTTTACTATCTTCCTTCAAGGGTTGTCACGAGAATTCAGTGAGGTAACAACATCAAGCACCTAGCATAGGCCATGACACAAAAGATTATAAACACTATTTTTCTTTATTATTTTCTTAGACTAATGTTTTGTCTGAGTGTTGAATAAATGTAAGTCTCCTGTCTAACAGAGCACACTTGGAGTAATACCAAGAGTGAATATCTACCTCAGAGCTGAAATTCTCTCTACACCTTCTTTAAGCAACCCATCCATCACATAAACTCTCCCAAATCTTTATCTCTAACTTTGCCTCCTCATATCCCTGCTCATCTCTGCTTGTGTTTGCCACCATTACCTCAAACCCTCCCACAAGCCAAATGGGTTTTTTAATAAATTCATTTGTGAGAGAATGATTTTAATGTAATTGTGGAGATTATGATATCTAGAATTAAATTATGGCTATTCTGTAAACTTAGGAATGTATAAAAACTATGAATTTTCATAGAAAGTACTATAACTGGTCAAACGTAATAACCTAGGACAAGAATAACTAGAATATTCATTGGGTCATGTTGAGGGTCTGTCACCAAACTCCTGCCAATCAAATACCAAACAGCCTTTCCATCAGACCAAAACTAGAAATTGGAAAGCATAGGTAACCTGGATACCTGTCCCATAAAAGGAATTTGAGTTTAAAAAGCTTAAAGAAGGAATTTTCCAGGAAGACAAAATGACAGTCAGAAGCCACTTAAATGTGAATCAGGCAGAAAGTTAAGAAGAAAGGAAGCTAGGCAAAATCCCTATTAAGTTATGCCATTCCTTTGGGGTTAAAACATAATTATCTTGTATTGAATTACTAGAAAATTGGCCTCTTTGAAGTCAAGCAAGCTGAAAACAGCTTCATAGAATGCTAAGAAATCAGGCATGAAAAAGACTTTAAGTGTTACCTAATAATCCAAAGCTTGGATACCTGGTGTAACATCCCAAGAAATGATGCCTCTATTCTGGAGCATCTCCAGTGACTTAAAAATAAATCACACACATTAAATGGCTCTGACCATTAGAAATTTTTTCTGTGTCTTGAGCCAAAACTGTCTCCCTGGAAGTTCTATTGCTGGTTAAAATGCTAACACTCAAGTCTTCACAGAAAGTCTAATTATGCATTTGCATGACAACCCTTCAAATATGAAAAGATGGTTATCATATCACCCAAGTTTTCTCTTTTCCAGAATATTTATTCTCATTTCTTTCAACAGATTGTTTACATGACATGGCTTAACTTTAATAGCTACTCTCATATATCTCTCAGCTGCTCAATCTGTCTAAATCCCCTTCAAATGATCCACTGGGGCAGAGAAGGAACAAGTTTATAACTACTCTTTCCAGACTTCTATGTGTATTTCTACAACCTTGAACCACATTCCCTTTTCTTTGAAGGCTTCATCATACCATTAGTCAATTGTGTACTGATCACCAACTGAAACCTCCTATCTCTTAGAGTACAATTTTTGGAAACTAATAAAGGATCATTTACTGAGACCTGTTAAATTTCAGCCTATTGGATTCAATCCATCTTCCAGATAGTAAAGACTTTTTGGTTAAGGATTCGGTTATCTACAACTTGGATAAACAGACCCTCTATATCTTCTTCAAAGTTCAATGGCAAAAATATGAAAAATGGAAAGGTTAAGAATAGAAACTTTCCTCCAATTGAACAGAAATCTATTATTTCAACTGACTATTGGAAATATTTAAATCTGTATGCTTCCATCTTGTCCACAAATTAGGGAGACTTTGTAAAATTCTTTGATAAAGTTCAGATATACATTATCATTTTGGTTGCATTACCTTGATAAGTGAAGAAATTCCATCAAAGAAAGAAATGAAACTAGTCTAGTATAACCTTGTATCAACCCATTCTGTGTCCCAATGGTCATTTCCAATTCTGGTAGATCATGAACCTTTGTAAAACAAGCCACCTCTGCTGGTATTGTGGTCATGCAGAAAAATAACATTTTTTAAATTTTCTAAATAAATACTGATATATTTAGAGATAAAATTACATGATATCTGGGACTACATTAAAATTACCAGCAAAAAAGGGGGGGGGGAAGGATTTCAATATGTTAACAATATACATGGCTAAATATTGACAGAAATAAGTATTGTGTTCATAGAGATCACCTTTCATTTTAAAAATTTTAGAATAATTGCCTGACTTCTGTCTCTCACATCTTGCCCAATTTCCACAATTTATCTGCAATAACAAACAGCGATTCGGTTAATTTGTTTGAATTTTCTGAGTACCCTAAGGTGTCATTAATTTGCTTCATAAGATTTAGATTCATTTGAACTGCTAATGCTGTCTCAGCTCCTAATTTGTATTGAGTTTCCATTCCCATTCAAATGTTTGCCCCACTCTTTTTGGTATGAAGATCAAGCTGATACAAGGAAATCTACTGGGTAATGAAATATGCTGCATCTTTTCCCCAAGTGTTGTTTTACTGCCTCTTCCTTGATCCTTTTCTTACTCTGAATATATTGAAGACATTCCATTTTATTTGTCGGTGGCACTTTTGCCAACCTCAGTATATTGGAGTCTTATGGGCATTATTCTTATACATGTGGACCATCCTCATATATTTTCATGGATTTTTACCTCTATTTCTATCACTTATACATATCTTCCAAAAATCTGCATTCACTGGAGATCTCTCTATGTCATGATCTTAATTTCTTTTCAGAATTGCCCTGAGTGTTATCAGATGGAAGGTTTACAATGTCGAAAATCAGAAGGGTATTTGTAAGAATACCATGTTGGCATCTCCCCTTTGACACAGCATGCCATTAAATCATGTCTTTATTTTCCTTGATCCTTTTGGAAATCTACCCTCTTGAAATCTGTAGCACATGGCTAACCCATGCCAGGATTTCCCTCAATGGTTATCATGAACTCTAAGATGTCATAGGACTTCCCCGAAAGTTTTGCTTCTTTCACATTGTCAAATTTCTCCTCGATGTCAGAGGCAGGCCCAGAGGAACTGTCCTCCTAATGGCCTGTCTTTCAGGAGATAGTTATCAACTTCTCAAAGGACCTAATAAGCCTGCAAGCTCTCAGCTTCTTAGCAGGTTGAGAATTCTAGCAGATTTTTAGTAACTGCTAACATAATTTTTAGTAAATTATGACTATGTCTTGACACAGGTCATCTTCTGGATCTCTACTGAAAGCATATTATCTCTTTCTTCTATCCAGCCAGGAAGCTTGAAGAACACTCCCCCAACAATATAATTTCCGATTCTCTTGTCAGTTTTCCTCAGCCCATACCTTCATGAGTTTCTACACTGCTCTATATATCCTTGATACATAACTACTTCTCTAACCTTTTATCATAAAATGTCTATCCTTTTAAAGGGATACTATCACCATCTTTTCATTTTGAATCACAGTTCAATGAATCTCAATGATAATTATGAAAGTATTTAATCTTGCCATGTATTAAAATCTCACTGTGTCTTGTTCATTTTTTGTTCTGCAGAGGTATATATGTGTTAGAGGCCATAATTTTGACTTTCATTACCATTGCTGATTTTCCATGCAAATCACTAAGCATCTTCTACATTCCTTGTTATTACCTTCATTTCCTAAAATCATAGTCTGCACCAGTGTATCTGATTATTTGTCTTTTCCTTCATATTTAGTGTAAATTTCAATCATACAATTCTGAGCTCTATTCTTCCCTTAGCCCCAAATCTACCATTCTGGGGTCTTAAGTTGTGGCTCAAAAATCTAAATTCTATTTCAGCAAAACCTCAACATTGCCACCCATTCAACGGAAATGTTTTCCTCCCTCGTGTATTTCTTCAACAGACATCTATTGAGAAAATACTTTCTACAACATACTGTGGTAATAACTGGTGTTACAATAGTGAAAAGATAGGCAAAGTCCCTGCCCTTTAATGAGTGTGTTAAAATAAGTAAACAGACCATTTTAATGCTTGCCTATGGTTTCATCCCCAGACAAGAAATAATAAGGACACCCTCTGTGTATCCAAGGTCTTGTTTCTGATGGGACTTCTACATCATTATTGGTGGCCACAAGTCTTCTCTGATAGACCCAGTCAACCTCACATGAGTAAACTTGATGAGATAATGGTTGGTGAGATTTGATATATTAGTGATAACTCTGTGTCACATTTCATCTACCTGCTCCAGGAAAAGAGAGCACTGTCCAATTTCTCATGTCAGGTTTGCACACCTTCATAGAACTGACACTATGGTCTGAATGAAAAGACCCTCACCATCATTCTGCATCTTTCCCTCTGTGACCTTGTAACAGGCCTACCTGCCTAGGATCTAGCAATTTGGCTGATTGTTCTGTGGGGCATGGGATGCTACCATTTTTTCATATGATCTGAATTCCCCTTTTCTGGAAATGTCCCTTAACATAGTACAACTTAAGCTAAAGCATATGTTCCTTGCTTTCCCCTGTGTCAGACCATGCCACTTGCCAGTAGTATTTCTCTCTCACTTTTTCATTTAAACTTTCTTTCCGTCTCCCTTTTTTCTTTGATTATTTCTTCCATTCTGACTGACAATCATTATCTCTAACCAGTTAGAGTTTAGAGAGCCTTGTACTTCCATGCTTTCTCCTTTATTAAAGTGTAAACTTTTAAAAGGAAGGAACGATCCTTATTCATCTTGATGCAATCCCTTATCCAGACTCCCTTAACACTGGCACAGGGCCTGGTGGCTTATAGGCCACAAGTAAACTCCTACTGAGGTGACCTCAGATGAGAAGAACAGAGAGGACTGATAGCTCATGAAACTGGCCAGGGCCTCAGGCAGGAAGACAAACACCGTGCAGGCTTAAACACATACTTCTGCCCTAATACACCCCTTGGAGATTGTTACAGGGAATAAAGACCTTTAGAGTTTCCCTTAGGAAATATCCCTTAAATTCCTGTAACTCACTGCCCAGAGGCTTCTGGAAATACTGCCTTCAAGGAAACCAATAACATAGCCCCTTTCCTTTCACCCTCTGCCCTCTTGTGTTCAGAGCTTAGTAACTAAACTAGTTTTCATCAGCTCAAAGATATCTTTACCTCCTTCAGCAACACTAATGACAAAAATGGTAAATCTACAAACCACTTCTCAATCACTTTTCTGCCTTTTTCTGTTTGCTCTGAACTTCTCAGAGTCAGTATGAAAGAATGTCTTCCCACAGCTTTAAAAAAATTTTAAACATAATCTACCACATATTTTCCCTTTAAAAAGTGTAAGCAGGAGGGAGGGAATGAGTAGATATGTATTTATAAATGGATTTGGCGTGAGCGCTGAAGTCTTTAACTTGATTGTGCACTCCCTTGAGCCCAGAAAATAGAGGTGGGGACTGACAAAGGAAAGGTGCTGGCTGGTACCTTCTATTGCAAAGCTGCTTGAAAAATTCAAATACATGTAAAATATCCATTTCTAAAATGCTTTCAAATAGCTCAAGCACAATGCTCAAGCATTGTACAAATCATCAGATTGGGTAAGAATGAGATAAAATTTGATACTTAGATGCCCCCATGCCCTTTAAACATATCAGTAGAGTGACTTCCCTCTGCTCTATTTGGGGAATAAATCACAAACATTTTCCAAACTAAGGCATTAACTGAGATAGTGCAAAATCCTAGTACTCACCCTAGGAAACTTCTCAATTTAAAATGATAGTAAAATCTCCATTTGGCCATAAAATAATCACAGTAGAGTCAATGAGAATACTGGAAAGTAAGCAATTTGCAAAGCTTCCAGGAAAAATAAAAGTAGGTTAGTTAAACCTAAAACTCTTCAGAATCTTCAGTAATAGTTACATAGCAAAATAAATACTCTTAAGTTTTAGGGTTATATATATACAAGGATATATATATATATATATATATATATATTTCATGTTTTATCATATTTCCAAAATATCAAGATAATTTACTCGATTATAGGTACAAAGTTTGACCTGCAATTTCTAGCAGCATGAAAATGCTACAATAGGAGAAAAATTATTCGCAATAATTCCTCCATTTCAAATGAAGTATTCCATGATAATAATTCATTATATTTATGCAAAAGAATATAAGAATTACAAAAGTTCTAATACTAAAGGGGTAAGGAATTTTAGGTACCCAAGGAAGACACACAAACCAGTAAGGCTGAATGCTGCATGGATTCCATGGGTGAACAAAAAGAAAAATGGGACACAATCCCCCTTAACATCTGTATTAGCTTCCTAGAGCTGCCATATAAAAATACCACAGGCTGGGTGGTTTAAACAACAGAAAATTGTTTTCTCACTATCTGGAAGCTAGAAGTCTAAGATCAAGATATAAGCAGAAGGGCTGGCTGAGTGGTGTGGTGGTTAAGCGCTGGCTTGGGAAGCCAGTGGCCCCAGTTCGGTCCCACATATGAGGGCCAGTGACACTGCCCTCAAAAAAAAAAAAAGATATAAGCAGAGTTCTTCTAAGGCCTCTCCCCTAAGGCTCTCTTCTCACTGTGTCCTCACATAGTATTCTTTCTGTAGCTATCTGTGTCCAAATTTCCTCTTCTTATAAGAACACCAGTCATATTGGATTAGGGACATAAATAAGGATTCTCTTCCTAACAAACATCATTAATTTACTTACCAAAGTGTTCAGCTATCAGCATGTTTACAAGAATATTAGACCTAGTCATCTGCCTTGTTGCTTTTCCCAGAATATCCTCCCAGTAATCAGAGGAGAATTAGATCTGGGATATATATATATATATATATATATATATATATATATATATATATATATATATATTTCACTACAATTATATTTAGGGTTCTCCCCATTGAAGAAGCTGTCTTGCAGTGCATACCTGTTGAGCTTTATGTCCAAAATCTCCACTTCTGGTAACCTCTCCCCTTTTCCAGTCATTTACATGATAATTGCAGTAGCACCCAGGCCCCAACTCCATCTCCATATAATTTCATCACTAGATTCCATCCCCCAGCCAAATGAATTAATCTGTCTAAGGATGGACACCGGATCCTAGATGATGCAGAATCCCTCCCCTCAGAAAGTAACTTCAGCCTTAGTCTTTGATGCTCTCTTGAACTCAACAGTTGTCAGCAGCCATTTTTACACTATATACAAGGAAACCAGCTCTATAGCAACAGAGAAGAAATAATCAGATGCACTGGGAGGAGCCAGATGGCCTCTAGGCCATCCTGGTTGCATGTATGCCTTTGCCTTCTGTGTGATAACTGTGACTGTATATCCTAAAATAAATTTTTTCTATTGCATTTTTTTCTCTATTCCTTTCAACCAAAAGAATCCTAACATGTCTACAGATGTATGTTCAAATTCTGGCACTGCCACTTAATGATTCTGTGACCTTAGATTGTTTATCCTCTCCAAGTTGAAGTCTCTTTATTCATAAAATAAGGATAATACCATTTACCTTACAAGTTTGTTTTGTAGATTAAATTTCAAAATTGTGCAGACCATAGTGTGCACTCTGTAAATGGCAGATGTTCACGGAGACTGATGCTTCTAGCTGCCACCCTTTGGATTCACCATGGTGTTCATGCCAAGGCCACACTTTCCCTTGGTGCCCCCAGACAATAACAGCTTAACAGGGCACTAGAGCTAGCCCATTACTGTTTAAAGTAGGACTCTTTCAATGGGGAGCCTTTGCTCAAGGACTTCCCATCAGCCTGGTCAAAACTTTATCAGGAATACAGACCAGTCTGAGGCTTTCCCTACCAAGTCCTTCCTTTCCTTCCTCCTTTCACAAATCCCTAATCTGTATCATCACTAATTCCTGCTTCCTCTCCTTTCTTCCTTCACTGGCATTTCCTCCCGAAAAAAATCTCAACCATATATAATCCCATGTTGATATCTACTTCTCAAAGGACCTGAATTTGACACAATAACAATATATTGGAGTATTTGATCTATAGATAAAGCACTACTGTTGTTGTAAAAACACAGCACATTCTACACTATTGCAGCCATTCCTAACTGTTCTTGTATCTCAATCTCTGGATGAGCCCAGACATGATCTCACATTTTTTTTTTTTTTAAGATACACATTAACTGACAATTGACCTCAGTTGTCATATTTACAGGGTAGATATGATATTAACTTCCAATTTCTAGCAAGAACTTGATGAAACACTTGACCAGGAATGACTAAGGAAAACATCTCTGCCTTGTGTCTTTCCAGATCCTTTTCAGCTTTTCTTGTTACATGGAGGAAAAAAATGTTATAAAAAACATGACTACACCAAAGAGAGTGAAAGTGAGAGCAAGACAGAGAAGAGAAGGGAAGGGAAGGGAAGGGAAGGGAAGGGAAGGGAAGGGAAG
Source organism: Aselliscus stoliczkanus (assembly GCA_033961575.1). Classification (NCBI taxonomy): domain Eukaryota; kingdom Metazoa; phylum Chordata; class Mammalia; order Chiroptera; family Hipposideridae; genus Aselliscus; species Aselliscus stoliczkanus. The sequence goes on from CM066729.1 coordinate 43,771,974, forward strand.
AAGAAAAGAAAAGAAAAGAAAAGAAAAGAAAAGAAAAGAAAAGAAAAGAAAAGAAAAGAAAAGAAAAGAAAAGGAGCAAGGGAGCTTACAAGGCTTGGGCACCCAGGTTCCTTTAGGTGCCTTAGATGAGTAGATCAGTACACCTGCCTGCCAAAATCTTAAAAATGTATATAGAGGCCTTATGGGGTTTACTAATGTCCAGATGGTCTCAACAACACATTACCCTCTCAAGACTGCATCCTTGGGGCAGCTTCTAGTGCAGGGAAGGCAAGCTGACACACATGTCAAGGACAGGGGAGCGGGTGAGGAACCTTCAATTGCCCAGGTCCAGCTCACAGGTCAACTACCTATCATGTCCTTTCGATGACCCCCTTCAACATGACCCAAGCAAATGCTTTTAAAAGACATTCAACAATATCCAGAAGACAATACTGACATAAATTTCTATTACTGTTACAGGAATATCCTTTTTTAACTTGATAAAGAATATTTATCTTTCACCAATATCCATCTACATCCTTACCATCTAACATTAGAAGCTTTCTCATTAAAATTAGAACACTACAATATTGTTCCAACTCTCCAATCTGCAAGTTCTCAATGTAATCACACATAAAACAGAAATTAAGGTTATAAGTAACAAAAAGAGGATAACATAAGAATTTACAATAATTCTCTTGGAAATGACTGTAAATAGTGATTTAAAAGACAAGTGTACAAAATCAATTGCTTTCCTTTATACCAGTGAAACTCCTTCCACGCTATATGGGAGTGCCTGGCCTCATTGACTCTGATTTTAGCCATGACTTGCTTTAGTCAATGTATCACTAGCAAACTTCTCACAGTCAGTACCTCGACAATGAGCTTACATGTTCTTATGTGTTCTTGTACCTCCTCTCCTTTCAAATGAGTTGGCAGGTTCTGCCTTTGCCATACAGTACATGCCCAGGCTACATTGGCGAAAGATAAAATTCATGGAGCTGACTCAAGTCAGCCTAGTGATATCAGCAGAGGCCTTCCCAGATCAGCTGACCCCTGCACAGAGTAGAGCCACCTATCCTGGCCACCTAACCTACCCACAGCTGACCACAGACTCATGGCCAAGAGCAGACAAATGTCCCAGCTGACCCACTAACTCTCAAGCAAAATAAGTGCTTATTACTTTAAGCCACTAGATTTTGTGGTTGTCTATTACCCAGCATTATAATCACAATAGATTACTGCTATACCAACTATAATGTCTAACTTTTTAAAAAATATGTTCATAATAACTACAAAAATCAGTTTAAAAGCTACTGAGTATAAGCCTAAGAACACATATGCCAGTCTAACATTTAGACACCTGTAAAGCTTTATTGATACATTCAAAAGAAGATTGGAATAAATAAAAAGATAGCCTCATGTTCCTGAATAGAAAGGTTACTTTCTACTGGAAAATCTGGGGCATGCTCACTATTAACACACATTATTATAAATAGTAATAGTAATAGTAGTAGTAGTAAATGCATTATTAGTAGTGGTATTTACAATTTGGGAATTTTTAAATAATTCTCTCATTTCTCTATAATTATGTGATTTTTCCAAATTTTCTATAATTAGAATGAATCACTTCTATAATCAGGGCAAATTCATAAAAATAATGATTTTCTTTACAAAATGGATTCTTCATCAACTACATTTTATCACTCTGCATGACAGACATGTGGTATTCTGGAATTTAGTTTGATTTGCTCTTTGCAAATTACCTGTAGCTGCTTTCACCTACCCAGGAATGACTTTTAACTTTTGAGTCTGCAGTAAAGCCATGAGGGTTGAGGGAGGGGACAGATTTTACATATTCTCTAGTGTGAATAAGGAGAACTCTTGTGTTGAAAAAGACCTGAAAAATCCTCCTGTATCAATCACTGCTGCATAACAAACCACCTCCAACATGTAGTGGCTTAAAACAATGACCATTTATTTGCTCACATTCTTTAGGTCAACATCTTGGGTAGGTCTCAGTTGGGGTGGCTCAATTCTGCTCCACCTGGTGTTGCCTGAGTTCACTCATGTGTTTGTGATCAGTTGGCTGGTGGGGTAAGGCTAGCTTTTTCTGGAAGGCCTCATTCTTCTGTGTGGCAGTTGGTGGGGCTTTAATAGGCATGGTACTTCAGTTCTCTACTGAGCCAGCAGGCTGACTGGGTTTCCTCAATATAGCATTGGTTCCAAGTGGTAACAACAGAAGCTGCAGAGCCTCTTGAAGCCTAGCCTCAAAAGTTACATAATGTCACTTCTGTCACGTTCTATTGGTCAAAGTAAGTCACAAGGCCAGCCTAGATTCGAGGTAATGAGGGGATAGACTCTGCTTCTTAATGTAAAGAGCAAAAAGTCACATTATAAAGAGGTATGAGGAATTGCTGCAGCCATCTTTGCAAATAACCACATCTCCTTTACTATGTCATAATTCATTCATCCATTCTTATGTTTAAAAAAAAAAAAAGGTTTTTGAATGCCTCCTGAATGCTAAATACTGCTCTATCCATTGGAGAAAAGCAATTGGACAAGAGAGACACAATCCTTGCCTTTGTGAAGGTCACAGCTAGCAGGAAAGACAAGCACTGAATAGTGATGATATGTGCTATGTTACAAAGATGGGAGAATAGAGCAGGGTGACCTAATCTACAGGGGTAAGTAGTAGGATGGAGCTGGGGTTGGAGAAGGGAGTCAGGGAAGACTATTATTTCCTGTATGTAACTATCAGAGCTTTCTACTTCCTGTATCTACTTGATTCCTAATGCCTCACTTTACTATGCAGATATGGCACATGTATTTCTTTCTCTCTTGCAAATAATTGCATGGTTACAGAGTGAAAATTGAAAAAAAAAAAAAATTAAGGGAAAATATTCCTTCCAAAGAAAGTCTAGAACAGTTCTGGAAAAAAGAAGAAATAACTTTTGTGAAACAGTAATACTTTTTATCATGTCAAATCTTCTCTTAATTTACAGAATTCATTATTAATTAAGAAAGCTGAGTTTTTCAAACACATAATTCTCACTTTGATCTTCAGGCCTCCAGGCTGTAAGTTCCCAGATGCCTGAAACTGGTTTTAACTGAAATGTTTTCCTAGAAAAGGCATTTTCTGTGGCATAAAATGAAACCACAGTTGTGGTACATTTTGTTAGAAGATCCAAATCGATAAGCTGAGATGCCAGCGTTTGAAAACCTGGTGTGCTGAGGGTGGTTGACTTATTAATCTATATATAGCACACTGAGAAGAAGACTTAGGGTTTTTGATGGCTGTTCAAAGAGTGTTTGAGATGAAGAATCCTGTGGGAGAAGAGATGAAACAGAAGAACACATTGGAGATTTGTCATACAGCTGCAGGAAAGCTCTCCACCAAAGTATTATTCTCTTCCCGGCAGGTTTGTTAGAAATGTGCTTCTTGTGTTGAGTTCAAAGTGTCCCGTGATAGCTCTGTGAGGTAGACACTCCTGGGGGTACGCTGTATACTGTCAAAGAAAACAGCAAATAGCAGCAGGTTCTCTCAACACAAAGTGTGGTCAGAGTTCAGAGCGCTGCGGATGTGGTAAAGGATTATTTAACCAATCAGTCAACAGATATTTTTGAATCTCTATGATGTACTAGACACTATGTCAGGTTCTAGGGATATAATGTTGAATAAAACAAACATTGTCCCTGCCCTTACAGAGATTATAGTCTATTGAAAAAGAGGATGATAATCAGGCAATTCTAGTACTCTATAAAAAGAATTATGATAGATAAATACAGAAAGCAATGGAAACACAGTAATGGACCACCTACTCAAACTTGAAGTCTTCCTGAGAGATGAGACATCAAAGCTAAGGACAGAGGATGTGCAGTGGTTATCCAAGAGAAGAGAGGACTTCTGGTTAAAGATGGTAAAATTCACTAAAATAAAAGTAAAACAATTTTTAAATAAAAAGACATGAACACATAAGCCTAGGAGAACCAAGAGAATGAGAAAGAAGATACCAACAAGATTTTTTTTAATTTGGAAAGCAGAATGACAAATGAAAAATAATTTAGCTAAATAGAGAACACTGACTCTCAACTAGCAAAGGGGAAAATCAAAAAGCAACATGATTTATGCTGTTGAACCCCTCAAAGTCTCTTGAATCCATGCACTGGGTACCTCAGGAAACAGGTGTGAAGATGGCATTAAAACAAATGCACTGAGTAAAACTCTTCTAAGAAGGGATTTGATCTCTTCCTCTATTCTTCCCAGCCTGGCACCTTCTATCACTTACCCTGGCAAGAAAATAAAGGTTTTTCCTCTGGAGTGAGTAAAACAAGTCTTTGGACTAAAATCACATCATAGCCCAAGGCAAAGACACCTGACTAGGAAAGGCCTTACACTGAATGTTGAGAGCCCCAACATTCCCCACCTCCCCAACACACAGAACTTCCAAACAGAACTTCCCCACTCTTCAATGTGAAGAGTCCAGGATTACCAGATATTGTAGAAAATCATCAAACATGGAGGGCAGATATCTATTCTAAAGCAAACAAATCCATCAAAAAAGCAAACTAGAAGAAACAGAGGCTGCAAAAGGAAGAAATCGATTTCATCAAAAATTTCTTAATATCGTCAGCAAAATAAGGGAGGATAAGAAATGATGGAGAACACCATCCTTTCATTTGCTAAAGACGCAGACTTTGGAGTCCTCCTTGACTCCACCCTCTGACAAACTCCCATATCCAATCTCTCAGCAAATCCTACAGCGCTGCCTTCAAAACCACACAGAATTGACCACTTCTTAGCTCATTCACTACCACTGGCCTGGTGCAAGTAAGACCCATTTCTTACCTGGATTACTGCAAGAGGCTCATAATGGTTCTCCTTGTGTCTATCCTTGCCCTAAATCACAGCAGCCAGAGTGATACTTTTAAAGCATAAATTACATCATATCATTCCTCCTACGAATCCCGTATCAGTTTCTGCTTTCAGTCAGAGTAAAAGCCAAAGTGCCTTCAGGGTCTTAAGGAGCCCCATATAGTCTGAACCCACCCACCCCACCCCACCCCCACCCCTAGGTGATCGCACCATGCTAAACTCCCTAGTTCTCCTCCAACACACCAGGCTCACACTGTCTCGGCCTCATGTCTTTAGCTCTTCCCTTTGCCCAGAACACTGTTCTCCCAGGTAACCCTTGAATAATTTCATCATCTTCAAGTCTTTGCTAAAATGTTACTTTTTCAATGAGGTCTAGACTGTCTCACTCCTCCACACTTCTAATCTGCCTTACTCTTCTATACTTTTTCTTTGCTCCATAATACGTATTATATTGTAACATTTATTTATGGTTCATGATTCATCACTCCTACTAGAATGTAAGTTCTTCAAGGGTAGTGGTCTTCATTTTTCTGAATGATGTATTCCAAGCACCTGAACACTGCATGGCAAATAACAAGCTGTGTTATTTTCCTAGGGCTGCCATAATGCAGGGCCACAAACTAGTGACTTAAATATCAGGGCTAGTTAGCAAGGCACATTCAAGAACATAAAATTAGTTCAGTTGAACAAAGCATGAAGTACAGTGCTGGGACTATCAATGGTGAGAGATGAAATGATGAGGTTAGGTAGAATACAAAACATTCAAGAGATGGACACCAAGTGTGAATCAAAGTGGGGAGAACCCAAGGTCAGTCAGCAGGGTCAGTGTAGTTGACAAGAAGCTCTCTTGAAGAGATACTGTGAATTACTGAAAAGTAAAAAAGGGTCCTTTACCTAGGGTGCTGTAATAGTTGTCTATTGCCATGTCACAAATCACCACAAAAGTTAACGGCTTAAAATAACAATGATTTTACTTGCTCATGATTCTGTGGAACAGCAACTTGGCCTAGGCTCCGCTGAGCAGCAATTCCATTTGGTTTTGTCTGAGGCCACTTCTGTAGCTGCAGTCATCTGGCAGCTGAGTGGGACTGGGTGGTCTAAGATGGCCTCACTCATGTGCGTGGTGGCTGGTGCCCCACTGGTTAGTGGATCTAGGGAGATCATTGTCTTTTAGGTTAGGCCACGTTTTGCCACGTGGCGATTGCAGGGCAGCATTCCAAGACAGTCACACTATAGCTTCGAGGCCAAAGTTTAGGATTCTCACATTCTACTGGTCAGAGCAAGTCCAAAAGCCAACCCAGATTCAAGGGGCGAGAAACAGACGACCTCTCAATGGGAGGATCACTCAAATCACATTGGAAAGGGGTGTGCACCTTTCCAATGGAGGGGAGGGAAGAAATTATTGCTGTTAGCATTGCTAACAGTGTATCCCAGACAAGTATAGATAGCCAAGTCAGTCAGAATGTCACTAGAAGCCCACAAAGGAGAAAATGGCAAAGTATTGTAGCTGTTATTTCTCAAACAATTTATTAGCAACAGGACAACTTTGCTTTCCCAAAAGAGGGAAAGTAGTCCTAATCTATATATGTCATGTTTTATTGAGTGCCATCATTTATCTGAAAATAATTTCATCCTCAGGTGTTTTTTTTTTTTACAGAGATTTGAATAGTAAATAAAAATTGTGGGGATAATATTATAGTCCATTAATTTCTGTTTTCATATATTTCATAACTGAGTATATATTTCAAATTAGCTTCAATCCACTCATCTATTTCATATCTTTACCTCAAAAATTCCAACTATGAGCTATTAGTAGGCACCTTTTAACAAACGTCTATAGTTATGCCAGTCATTCTCACAGATATAGAAAAAAGGATCATCTTTCCCTAATAGTTAGGTGACTCACTCTGCATATATTTAGAGTTAGAAACAGCTACCCTTCTGATATTCCACCAGGTAGTCACCAAGCTCCACACAGTCTCTGGTTTCCAACATTCTCTATTTTCAAGGTTTGGAGTAAGTCTTTTCTGGGATATTAACAGTCTGAGCTAGTCTGAAACATTTATCATAGAAAAAACATGGAGTAGACCCCCCATGTCTGCCTGTCACTATTTATTAGAAGGTTGCTTCTTAGAGATCCAAGAAGGCAGGGTAGATAACACTGAACATGCTTCATCCCATGAACACATCAGAATTACAAAATTATACAACAATAATAAATTATACAGAAACCAAAATGAAGAATCATCAGAAGTCTAGGTGAACAGAAGTTTTATAATTAAGGACATAAAGAAGAAGCCACGTCGAGGCTGGCTAGAAAGGCAGAGACAGGAAATAGGCTGGTCAGACACATGTGGCGGTTGAAAATTGGGAGACATAACTAGGCTACAGAGGTTCCCCATGAAGATACTCCCTAGCCTGGAGTACTGGTGCTGGGAAAAAGAGCTCCCACAACTTCTGGCTGTGAAAAACAGAGGGGATTCCTACTCTGGTAGGACAGAGGGCTGTGGAAAACCGACAACCTCTTAAAGGGCCCATGCAGGCACTCACCCTGGGCTCTGGCAGAAGGCCAGTGACTGGGGGCATCGGAGACATATAGGGAGAGACTGAGTTGTGTAACTTTGGGGAAGTACAGTCCCCATTTTCCCTGAATCTGATTGACTTGGTAGTCTCCACTGCTCCACGGTGCTGACTCACTGAGATCCTGTCTCACCTCACCTTTGTAATGCAGGGTCTTTATCAGCAGGTGAACCTTACAGGAGCCAGTAGGTGGCAGTAGGCCTTGGAGTGTCCTGGTTTTTTGAGAAGCTATCCTAAGCCAGGTATTGGTAACAGCTGTTCTGGGTTCACAGCATGGCCTCTCCCGCATGTGTCCAGGTTTAGCACAGGCAGCAAACAACTCTAGCTCCTATCAGATACCCCATAGCCAGTCACAGGCAGTGGTTGACCTGGGCCTGTACCAGAGCCCCTCCTAAGAGGCCCCAGAGCCAACACACTTGGAGGTTGGCTTCAGACCGCAGTAGAGCACTGCTCAGTTAGTGCCATAAGCAGCACACACAAAGGGCAGTCTCAACAGGCACCAGAGCCTGTTGGGGCCAATTCCACTCAATGTGATAAGCTCTCTGCACAGCAGCCGATAAGCTGTGGACATGGCCAAACCCCACAGCTAGTTAGCCTGAAGGTCAATACCACCCACTGACATGCCAACAGCAATCAAGGCTCAATTATAATAAGAAGGCATACACAACCCATACAAGGGACATTCCTAGAGCACCTGGCTCAGGTGACCAGGAAGCCTGTGCCACTGAGTCCCACAGGACTCCTACTACATAAGGCCACCAGGCAACACTGGCAGACATAGCAGTCCTACTTAATACATAGAAACCATCAAGAGGCAGCCAAAATTAGGAAACAAAGAAATATGTCCCAAATGAAGGAACAGGAGAAAAACCCAGAAAAATAACTAAGCAAAATGGATGCAAGCAACCTACCAGAGACAGAGCTCAAAACAATGGTTGTAAGAAACTCAGGGAACTTAGTGAGAACTTCAACAAGGGACATAGAAACAGTAAAAAAGAACCAGTAAGAAGTGAAGAATACAATAATTGAAATGAAGAATGCACTAATAGGAATCACTAGCAGACTAGAAGACAAGGTAGCAGAAAACACCTAATTGGAATAGCAAAAGGAAAAAAGAAATTTTTAAAAAATGACAATAGTTTAAGAGACCTCTGGGACAAAAATCAACGGTAATAATATTTGCATCATAGGGCTACCAGGAGAAGAGAGAAAGCAAAGGATTAAGAATCTATTTGAAGAAAAATGACTGAAAACTTTCCTAACCTGTTGAAGGAAATATACATACAAGCCCAGGAAGTACAGAGTCCCAAAAAAGATCAACCCAAACAGAGCCAAATCAAGACACATTATAATTAAAATGCCAAAGGTTAAAGACAAAGAGGAAATCCTAAAAGCAACAAGAGAAAAGCAGTTAGTTACCTACAAGGAAACTCCCATCCCATAAGACTGTCAGCTAATTTCTCAACAGAAACTTTGCAGGCCAGAAGGGATTGGCACAAAATATTCAGAGTGATGAAAAGCAAGGACCTACAACAAAGGGTACTCTACCCAGCAAGGCTATCATTTAAAATCAAAGGGCAGATAAAGGGCTTCCCAGAGAGGAAAAGGGTAAAGGAGTTCCTCACTACCAAACCAGTATTACATGAAATGTTAGACAGACTTCTTTAAGATTGAAAAAATGAAGATCAAAATATGAACAATAAAATGGCAATAACTATATATCTATCAACAAATTCTTTCAATGTAAGTGGATTAAATGTGCCAATCAAAAACATAGAGTGGCTGAATGGATAAGAAAACAAGACCCTTACATATGCTGCCTACAAGAGACTCAGTTCAGATTGAAAGTAAAGGGATGCAAAGGAGTTATTTCATGAACATGGAAATAAAAGGAAAAAAAAAAAAAAGCTCAACTAACAATACTTATATACCAGATAAAATAGACTTTAAAACAAAGGCTATATAACAAGAGACAAAGAAAGACCCAGCAATCTCACTTCCTGATATTTCTCCAAAGAAACTCAAAATGCTACGTGTGCATCCATATGTCAATTGCAGCACTGTTTACAATGGCCAAGAAGTGGAGGCAGCCTAAGTGTCCGTCCATAGAAGAATGGATAAGAGGGGGTGGTACATATATACAGAGGAATATTGTTCATCCAGGTAAGGGAATGTTTTCACCATCTGCGGCAGCATGAATGGACAGTATGCCAGACAGAGAAAGACAGATGCAAAATGATTTCACTTATACGTAGTAACTAAAGAACAAAATAAACAAATAAAACATAAACAGACTCATAGATACAGAGAACATTTTGATGGGATGGGGTTTGGGGTGGTAGGCAGAAAAGGGGAAGGGATTAAGAAGTGCAAATTAGTTGTTACAAAGTAGTCATGGGGATATAGGGTATAGCACAAGGAATACAGTCAATATTGTAATAACTATGTATGGTGTCAGATGGGTACTAGATTTATCAGGGTGATAGATGGGAGAGAGACTGGGAGGAAGGATGAAAAAAGTGAAGGATTAAGAAGTACAGATTGGTAGTTACAAAATAATCATGGGGATGTAAAGTAAAGCTTGGGGAATATAGTCAATAATATGGTAATAACTATGAGTAGTGCCAGGTGCATGCCAAACTAGCCAGGGGCTCACTTCTTAAATTACATGTCTAACTATATGCTGTACACCTAAAATTAATATAAAATAATATTAAATGTCAACTGTAACTGAAAATTTAAAAGTGGGAGGGTGGAAAGGTGAAGATGAATAAGAGCTCCAAGTTTCCAGGTATAAAACAAATGAGTCTTGGGGATATAATACGCAGCATAAGGAATAGTGTCAACAATATTGTGATAGTGTGGTACAGTGTCAGATGGCTGCTGGACTTATGATGGTGATCACTTCTTTAGGTATATAAATGTTAAATAGCTATGGTGTATACCTGAAACTAATGTAATATTGTATACTAACAATATTTTTAATAAAAATCTTTTTTAAAAAGAATTGCTTCTTTTTCCATTACCTCCCTTCTCAGCCATTGGTCTGTGGGATTCAATTCTTGAATCATTGACAAAGGACACAAAGAACTGAGAAAAGGCATATATGAAACTCAGAGATAATAGGTTAAAAAAAAAGTGCTTTTATTAAAAAGTCAAAAATAAATTTGGTACTCAGTTTCATACTTGTTCAAGATTATGTTATCCATTTGTTAGTTTCATTAGTGTTTATCAATCACTTATTCATCAATAAATAGCTGTTGCTCAGTTTCACCCTGTTTGAGGCATTGGGGCTACAAGGAAAATAATCACCCTCTCTAATCAGGGACTTCACCATCAAGAAGAGGTAGAAGCATTTCTAGAGTGTTGAGCGGGTACCAAATAATTAAAAAGGTACTTCTTTCACTGGGCCTTAACCACTTCACATGAAAACATGAAGAGTAAAAAGTCAAATCAACTCATAAGATTATGTCTATGTAAATCTAACATGCTTAGCTTAAAAGGGAAATAAATATTTAGTCAAGTTAATCTTTTTTAAATCATTAACTCAAACTAGTTTTCCATAAATACAGCTTTGGTGAGCTCCGGTCAAGAATCTCTGTTTTCTGCTTCCATTATTTTCAAATAAATTCAACAAATGTAAATGAGGCATTTGCTGGATGCAGGAAATGGGTTAAGGGAGATAAACACACCTCCTATCTTAAGAAGCTTTCAGTCTAGCAGGAAGATGGACTGCTGCTACACATTGCACCCAATTTTCATTACAGTGTCCAGATCAATGAACCAATAATCTGTACTCTCCTTAAGGTGGTTCTATGATCTGAGTAAAGGAAATGAGAGGAATGTTTGCATAAAATTAAGGAAAGGAAAACAAGTTGATATATCTTTATCTCCTAGCATGGAAATCTTCTGAGAACAAGACAGATCCAATACATACAATTTTTTTTTAATGGCAAAGAAAAAAATGTGCCCAGTTGGAAAATAATGAAGACTTTGGGAAATATTATTTTGAAATAAGCCCTTGTAAAGCTTAAGCTAAAATAAATAAGAAGCTCTGAGTTAAATATGTCCCAGAGTATCCAAATTTTTCATGCTTTTAGTGAACTGTTTACAATATTCTTAAAATACTGAGAACTGGAAAGAGACCACCAAAGTCTATGAAAAAATACCAAGACATTTTTACAAGCCACTAAACTTTCTAATATACCCAGCTTTGTTTTCTCACTAAAAAGTACTAGGCAGGGGATGAGAGGAATTATAGAAATCTTTTTAAAACATCTGCAATATAATAGCATCATGATTAATATGCTCCAGGCTTTTATAAAGGAAAAAAAAATCATATAAGACAAATCTGGGAGATGTTTTTGATAGAATGCCAGAATTAATGAATGGAACACAGTAGGTGTCGATTTTATGTCATTATAAGTTAAGCCTTTTATTTTGTAGTCAAGGAATGAAAACTAAATATCAAACTGGCCTGACCCGCTCCCTTAATTTAATAGCATAATTTCCAGAAATGCCAGTGAAAAATAGCACAAATGTTTGCGTAGGCCAATTCTTTATTATATAGTTCACCCATGTTCCCTTTTTCACAAGAAATGCAGTGCCTAACACAGCTTAATTATGTCTCTATTTTACTGCTCAAAGCACATTTCCTCACAAGAAAAAGCTTGTTACAGGCAAGTAAGGAGGATGGGTCTTAGAGCTCAGTGCATAAAAAAGCATGCCAAGACTACCATCATATTCCATGGATCTTACACCTGGTGGTTAATGCAACAGGAGGACTCTATTTTTCATATATATTAAGATAATGGGCATGGTATACTAAGCCAGGGCAGTGACAGAAATATCTTACGTCCATGTTGAGAAAGGAATAGTGTGTCTCTGGGAGATTCACACTTAGCCTTAATGGCACTTTTCTTTCACCACATAGGTTTATAGTTTCTACATTCTTTCTTTGCCTTAACATTGAGAAAGGAGGTCAGAAGGAATCTCCTCAGCCCCCGCTTGAAAGTGCACCATGAAATCCCCTTAAGGCAAAAAGTTGCTTAAATGTATAGCAGTTTAATCTGTCAGAGGAGTTGATGTGTCAGAGCCTCGGGAATTGAGTTACGTGCTAATAATGTTTTCAACATCGGCTTGACCCCAGCAAAGTGACCGATTCCCTGTCAAAGCTAAGTGAAATGTTATAAAAAGATCCGCATCAGGCATATAATTCAAATGGAAACAAAAACGGGGCATCGTTGTGACTGCTCTGAGAAAGCAAAAATAGAAGTATGAATGTTTCTGTTAGGATAGGGTCCATTGCATATAAAAATAAAAGCAAAATAAGAATTATTTAAGAAAATTAGATGACACTCACATAAAAGAAGTCCAGACATAGACAGTGCGGATTTGGTATGAAAGCATCATAATGACACCAGAAATGCAGGTTCATCTCTCTGTTCTGCGAACTAAGTAAATGGCTTCAAATTTCAAGATCACCTCATAGTCCAAGATAGCTGGTGGAGTGCAGGCATTACAAATGATTGCATGCAGCAGAAAGGGAAATGGGAGAAAAGGCAAAGGCCTTTTTCCCAGCCAACTTAGCTCCCTAAGTAGTCTTCCCAGGAGTCTCATATAACACTTCTGCTTACATCTCATTGGCAAGATCTTAGTTACACAGCACTAACTAGATATGAAAAAATCATCTAGATATCCTTGCCTTCCAGGATATAAATCAGGATTCACTTAAAAGGAAAAGGGTGGGAATGGATGTTTTGGTAAGCAACTAGCTTCCCCTGACACATCAGATTTCTTTTTCCTTGTTTGTAACTTAACATTAGTGACAGAAATGAGATCAGGCATTGCCTGAAGACATGGAATAGGGGCAGGAGGAGGAATACAAAGGGCCATGAGGTGTCTTGTAGGAGCAATGAATAAGTTCACTGTCTGGACTGTGGTGATGTTTTCACCGTTCTCCACATAGGTCAAGTTCTGTGCATAAATATGTGCAATGTACTGTGCTATAGACTGAATGTCTATGTCGCCCTCCCCCTAAAAATTCATAGGGTCAAACCTAGTCCTCAAGGTGATGGTACTAGAGGGTGAGACCTCTGGGAGGTGACTAGGTCATGAGGGTGGAGCCTTCAGGAATGAGATTAGTGTCTTTATAAGAGACCCCAGAGAGCAACATGGTCCCCTTCCACCTGTGATGACACAGCAAGATAACAGCCATCCCACCAGACATCAAATCTGCTGGTGCCTTGATCTTAGACTTCCAGCCTCCAGAACTACAAGAAAGAAATCTCTGTAGTTTATAAGCCACTCAGTTAATAGTATTTTTGTTACAGCAGCCCAAACAGACTAAGACATACTACATGTTAATTATACTTCATTAAAACTGTTAAAAATATAAAGTGAGAAACTAAAAAAAAAAAAATGTGAAAATAAATTTAAATGCATATACACATACCTACACATACACACACACACACACACACACACACACACACACACACTTCAGGAAACCATGTCCTAGTGCTATTAATAGAATAGATAGTTCCTTTTAATTATGGAGTTGCTTTTTAATATACCCCTCCTGAGAGACTGAAAGTTTCTTCTTATAAAATCTATAAACAGATGGTAGCAGTGGTATTAGATAATCCACTATAATGATAGCAATGGCAATAGATAATTGCATTGAGTCATAAGTAAAGTTTGCTGAGAATAATCAGACCACAGGCAACAGAAGGTGTCTTTCATTCACCAATTTTTAAAAAGCCAAACTCTTTACTTGGAATAGAAACTCATTAAGTTTATTACCTTTAACTCTCCTTTTTGAAAGCCAAGGAAGAAGCTTAGGTAGGAACAATTATTTCTTTCACAGAGTGAGTAGCAATAAAGAGACAAGAATTCAAAGGTGCTTGCATCTCCCATGGAGGGGGTGGGTGAATATATTCCAGTTTCCATCCATAATCTCAGCTCCTATCCCAACCTTCTACCCTCTGTTTTGTTAGGATGAGACTGGGCTTTAGCTTTATTTCCTACTGCACTTCTTCATCTTCTTTCTATCACTTTGAGGGAACCACTCTCCATACACTTTGTTCCCCTTTGCAAATTCATGCCTTTATCTTCATTGATCCTTCTGCCTCAAATGCCTTTCCCCACTTGCCTTCCCCAGCAAATCTCCTGATAATCCCTTAAGATCCATCTCCGTGTCATTCCCCTCTTTCAAGCAGATTTATCACCTCAATACATTGGGTGTACCTCCATTTGTGCATTCTACAGTGAATTGCAATGCACTGATGCTCACATTTGCACAAGATTGTGAGCTCCCTAAGAGTAACAATCCTGCCTCAACATGTCCTTGTCATCCCAATGCCTGGCTCATGGTCTGCTCATAGTAGATGTTCAATAAGTGTTTGTTGAATGAATGAGAGATAGATGAGTAAATACACTAGGAAAATTTGTGACAAATTCTTTTGGCTTCCTTCTACCTCCCTTCACTTTACCCCCATTTCCAGGCATCCACTCTGCCAAGCACACACCAGCACCTCCCTCAGAGGCACCCCCAAAGCCCCCTTGCCTAACCATGCCCCACCCAGCAAGCTGTGCTCTGCTCCCTGCTAACATCTTCACTGAGACATTTGAATGTTTTACCCTTAGACAACTTGCCAGGGATGTGGTCTCTGATAACTAACTGCTCACCAAGTAAGTTTCTGTTTCCTTATCCAAAAATCAATGGCAATAAGCAAGATGAGCCCCAAGGGGTCATTATGAGGACTAAATGGCATAATGGATAGAACAAAATTTGGGCCCTACGGGAAACTCAATGATACCACTATTCTTCATTTCTCCCTTTTCATAGAGAACAAGAAAGACTTTGCCATTTTTTTAAATGACTATTCAATGAAGGTAATAACAGGGCAAAGCGTTTGGAGAGAGAATCCTGCCTGGTCCCCTCAGGTCATTTCACAAACAGCCACCTGCTTTTTCTCCTTAAACAACACTACCCTCTAGTTGTCCCTATCACACTTCCTCAAACACACCCTGCCCTCCTCCACCTATAATGCTCAGAATGCCCATCTTCTCCGCCTAGCTAAATCCTACCCACTCTTCTAGGCACAGGTCAAAGGTCACCACATCTGCAGAGGGCCTATTCTGATACCCTGAGAAGGAATTAGGTCACGTGTTTGTCTGTGTATCCACAGAACTTCGGGCCCCACTCTCCATTGCCTCCGTCATACTATACTCAAGGCTCCATTTCTCAGTCAGCTTTCCCACACCAGAAAGAAGCGTTCTTGAAAATATCATTGTCTTCCTTCTCCACAATGCTTTAGAGATTCCACTCCAGAAGATGACCCAGCACTCATATCCAAAGCTACAGAGTAAGTAAAGAGGAAACTAATTATAACTGACATAGAGAATTTTAAACCTGGAAGGCATTATTTGAGTTTGGAATAAGACAGAAGCCCTTATTAAATTGTTTCAGGGCACAGGGTGGTGAGAGATACAATTATCACTGGATGATGTGGCGGGAATTCCAGGCTTTTCTCTCTGTATTGGAATTTAATTTCTACCTTAAATAAATCCCACTCTCAGTGGGGTTTTTGACAGTACCAGGCCCATTAATGAGAAAGAAAACCCTGGAAACCTAATTATCAGCTTGAAAGACATCCAGGACAGTTATGCTAGCAAAAGGTGTGAAATCTGACTGGTATATCACTCTGGGCTTGTGCTGTGTCTAGGTGTTGGTAACTAATGCAATTATTTTCCTCTAGGGCTATCTCTAAGAGACATTTCAAAGGATGATATTTAAAGTGACCACACAGTGGATTAAAGGAAAGGAAGTAATAAATTTTAAACAGACACCATCAAAAAGAGAGCCAGGTATGCTGACAAAGAAGACTGCTTCTTCAAGCATTGTTGCTGCCTGTTCTTCGACAGGCAGCCCTTAAATTGAAAGGTACAGGTAGCCAATAAGTACTTTCAGAGAAGAGAGTGGGAATCCCACTATGACCAAAATGGCTCAAGTTCTATTACCCTTTATTTGTCACTCAAAATAAAGGCTTCAACTGGCAAAAGCAAGCTTTGCACCAGATAACAGTGATCTTGTTCGATATGTATTAACTGCTATACTGTTTTCTTTTTGTTTTATGCTTTTTTGTTGTTTTATTCCTTCTGTCCTTCAAGTGGCCTGAATCCACATAACCTTTAGGAGCAGACACTATTATCTGATTATCAAATTGCCTCAGAAATATTCAGGGAATTTCAGAAACATTTCACCCCAAAAAGGCATGTGACAGTCTACCTTTCTGGAGGATAATTTTGGCTGTACACATCAAAGTTCTTAAAGGTGTGCCTGACTTTGAGCCAGAAATTCACCTCCTGGGAACTAATCCTAAGAATATTATTCAAGATGTGTGCAAATGTGTGTATATAAGAATGATCATTGTATTGAGAAACTCAAACCCTTTAAATAGCTGACCATTGTAAATATCTAAAAAAGCTGTGATCCATTCACATAATGAAATACTATAGCATCTAAAATTGTACTATACAAATATATTTACTGACACAGAGAAGTGTTCATAGTATAGTAAGTGGGGAAAAGGTTATAAAACAATATAAATAGCATGATCTGATGCTGGTGAGAATATTGTAGCTTTTTAATTTTACCTAATCATGTCAATGGATTGGTCAGTTAAAAGAAAAAAATAAGTTAAAGTGATAAAACATAAAAAAATATTATACGAGGTCAGACAATTAAGTTCTCAAACTCATCCTAGAATAAGTGCTACATATATCATTGCTGAATATCATTATGGTCACCTTCGAAGTATTCCCCTTGGGAAGCTATGCACCTATGCCAGCACCTAGCCCACCCTTCAAAAGTTTTGAAACTTTTTCTGGAATGGCCATAGAGCTGTAACTGTACTACCCTTGATGTCCTGAATGTCATCAAAATGTCTTCCTTTCAATGTTTCCTTTATCTTCGGGCACAGAAAGAAGTTACTAGGGGCCAGATCAAGTGAATAGGGAGGGTGTTCCAATACAGTTATTTGTTTACTGGTTAAAAACTCCCTCACAGACAGGGCCATGTGAGCTGGTGCATTGTCATGATGCAAGAGCCATGTATTGTTGGCAAAAAGTTCAGATTGTCTAACTTTTTCCTGCAGTCTTTTCAGCACTTCCAAATAGAAAAGTTGGTTAACTGTTAGTCCAGTTGGTATAAATTCATAATGAATAATCCCTCTGATACTAAAAAAGGTTAGCAACATAATTGCAACAAGTTTGTGAACTTGTCAGACCTCCTATACATACACATATTTATGAATATATATTAGATATTTTGTTTTAACCTAAAACATAGTTATACATTCCCCTAGCAGTCATTTGCAAAAAGGCTGAGTTTAATTTGGTTGGGGGAGAGGGGTTGTGGGTTCACTTTTTTATAGTTTTACATCTTCTATTGAATATTTCTAATTTCAACTTCTTTAATTGGTGAGAAAACATAAAATCCCTAGCTGACCTTGTTATATTTGGAGATGAGTTCAGTCTCTCTCCCTGGCTGCAATAATCTTGAATAAAGTCCTCCTTGATTGTTTAACTCCATCCAGTGTCATTCGTACTTTGACAATGGTACCCATTTCTGAAAAATACAAGCATGTGATAGGATTTCTTAACCTTCACTGCTTTCTAGAAGCACAAGGCTTCAATAAAGTTTAACATTGTCAGAAGATACAACAAAATTGATCTCTGACAGTGGTTTTCATCAAATAATTAAGTGCTTTCAAAATTCTAATTAAGTCTAACTTCTTTCTGCCCATGAAGGAAACATCATTTATCAAAATGTATTCTTTGAGCACCTACTCTAGGTCAGACTACCAAAAAAGTAATAACAAGAGAGGGTATGAGAGGAAATCAGCCCCTCCTCAATCTAGAGAATTTCTAGTCTTGTCAAAAAGTCAAGTCATCAGGAAAGCTTGAAGGGTAAACTGAGTATTAAAAAGAAGCCTGGGGCCGGCTGAGTGGCGCCGTGGTTAAGTGCTGGCTTGGGAAGCCAGCGGCCCCGGTTTGGGTCCCACAAATGAGGGCCAGTGACACTGCCCTCAAAAAATTTAAAAAATAAAAAAACTAAAAATCAAAAAATAAAAAGAATAAAAAAAATTAAAAAAAAAAAGGGCCGGCCGAGTGCCGCAGTGGTTAAGCACTGGCTTGGGAAGCCAGCAGCCCCAGTTTGGTTCCCACAGATGAGAGCCAGTGACACTTGCCCTCAAAAAAAAAAAAAAAAAAAAAAAAAAAAAAAAAGAGCCTGTCATTTTGATATGTTAAAAAAAACTGGCATGAAGCAGTTTCCGGGCCCTGATGAGGCCTCCCTTTCTTTCTGCAATGCAGGTCCTGCCAGCAGCAACACCTTGTTTTAAAATTCTGAGTCTATGGTCTCCCCCGCTACAACCAGACCCCTGCTGAGGTTCTCTATACTCTGGTGACATCTAAATCTAAGGTGATAGCAAATCCATGTCCAAAAAAGCAATTTTGGAATTTTAAATGCTAGGTTTCTTCTGAGAATCCAAGGGTATGGTTTTCTGTCAAAAAGGTTTGACAAAATCACTGTTTTCATATGAACGTTTTTGTACAAGAACCAATTGGAACCCAGCTCCAACTGATCTTCCTCCCCTTCCCCTCTCCCCCTCACCACTACCCGCTCCCTGCCGCACACGCGCCCCCCCCCACACACACACACACAGAGTCAGAGACTCATTGTTTTATCATCCTAAATCTGCCAGTCCATTACACGTCAAACTGGCCCATCCTGGCTGTTCTGCACAACTTGCTGTCTTCTCCCACGGAACTGCAGGGAAGGCCTGTCAGCCAAAATACAGAGAACAGCAGAGAGACCCTTGGATAATTCATTTCAAATGAAAGCTTTAATTCTCCTTTTGCCTTTTCTTCCTGACAGGTCCTCCTGGAACTCTTCCTTGCTCATAAGCTGCATGGAAAACAGCAAGACACCATTCTCCTTGGCCACATTTTGTACACAGATTCAGATGACTGGGAAAGACAGTTTCTTACTGGGAAAACTTTCCCTTGTCAGTAAGTGCATGATAATAGCACCTGCCTATTAAACGACACTCCCTTTCTGAAACTTTTATCTCACCTATAGATTATATTTTTGGATGAAAGTTCTCCTATGGAAGTAGCTGCCAGGATGTTATGGGCCAGCGTGATGGCAATTTACAGTATTTCATAAATCACTGCAAGATGAAAATGCTTGTGGCAGATGAGACTTTAAATTGACATCCTGACTTTTCATGGGCATTAAAAAAGTTGACCTAATGACATATTCCACAGATGCATTCCCCCTTTTTGCACATCCGAAAGGTCCCCACCAGCCCTGGAGGGGTGGCAGGACAGAGAGGGAGAAAGAGGCATGGGGGAGCAAACTACTGGGTTGTCGGAAAAGTCATGACGCATTTTTGCAACGAAAAACAGAAAAATACGTCATGACTTTTCCGACCTTCCAATACTATGTTCCACGTTGTGCTTTGTAAGATGGGAAAATCCCAAAACTAAGAATGTGATCCTTAGCATTTGTATCTGCTTGAAAGAGAAGATCTTTGATCCATCCTCTGCCAGCAACACCAATCTGTGAATTGCATGAATCCCAATGAGTCACCCCAACACTACAAAATTTAAAGGAAGAGAAAACAAGATCAATTCTCCTTGGAGGAACCAAGAAGCTTACAACTTCCTTAATGGACATCACATGGCCAAGCAATTGGGAACCTCATGAGAAAATGATGTGTCCACCTCTTCTCAATTTTGGCCAGGCATAAGAATTACCTGAGATGGAGTAACACTACCCCCTCCAGACCAATACAATCAAATTGCTGGGGGTGCAGCTGAGGCCTAAAAAGTTCTCCAGGTGATTCTAATAGGCAGCCAGTTTTGAGGATCACTGGTCCAAAAAACAAAATTTTTAAAAAAGGTAGGTAACAATAAAGAGTGACCAGGCAGGCTGTTGTAAGGCGGGGTCTTGGGCACTGTCTGGCCAGCCAGAAGCCACACGCCTGTAAGTATTTTCTGAGTACTTAGCTCCAGGCAGCTGTTACCATGAAGGAATACGGGCCCATTGTTGTCCAATTTTCTGATTTGTTAAGAATACCAGAAATCTGAATATTTTTAACATGAAACCTCCAGATTTTTAAATATTGGAAAGTAATTCAAAAAATAACACTGTGCAACTTAAAATATATTTTGGAGCTACGAGTTGACAACCTGTGCCCTAGATATACTGATTTACACGTCAGAATCTTCCATAAATAAAAATACTTCACCACCACCAACAGAAATGGCCAGGATGATTCTCTCAGGGCCGAAGGCAAGCTTAGTGGAGAAGTCTTCTCATGAAACCCAGTGATATTGTAGCAGTGATATTGGCTCAAGAAATATAAATGTCAGCAACAAACCTGGGAGTCATGATTGCTAGAGGAGCCTCCTAGTTTTATATTTGGAGTTACGTTTCCTCAAGTGAAGAAATGGAAGTGGTTCCTCCGTGGCTGCAGGTCGGGAAACTGACCTCACCACAGCGCTCCTGACCTTGAGCGCACTGTCTGATGCGACTCGGAAACTGTCATATTAACCCCACACCTTCACTTTGGCCGTCTTCAGAACCACTAAAACAACTGTTTCATTGGCTTTTCCTGTGTTCGCTGACACAAGAGCCTGGGAAGGGTGCTGGGGAGGGAGGAAGGAGGGCAGCAATTGGTAGCAACTTTTTGCAGCGTTTAAAGCAGTGGGTAACACTAATTACCCCTCTCAGACCAGTATTTGGGCAGACCTATTTTCTCTATAAATTAATGTGGAGTGACCTACTTTTCTACATATTATTTATTATTTGTACTGCTGTTTTATTGATTTTGAGACTATTTTGTACATAGGAATGGGAAAATCTAATACAATAAAACTCCTCTCATTGAAAATAATTTAGCCACATCACGAAATACAAATTTATTTTTTTCTTTATGAAAAGATAGCATCTGTGGACTACATTTAGGTTGTGGGAATTAGCTGAAGGCTGCTTCAGTGGATTAATGAAAAAAAAGAACTATAAATACATTAATGTTTAGACATAAAACCTAAAATGAAATAATAGAGTGCACTTCTAAATTTTAAAACTTGTTTGCTTATAATTTTGTAGAGATATTTATTTAATAAAGGAGCATACTGTTAGTCTTGCAAGACTATATATATTTTCTATTTATATTTCTCTTGTCCCATTTTTCATGTGCATTACATCATCTGATTTTATTATGCCTCATATTTTATTTATTCATTTATGAGGCTCTGGGATTTTATTTCTTGAAATCTTAGTGGAATTTTTACTAAAAAAAAGAGATAATTAAAATAAAACCACACACAGCTCACATGCACATTTTGTTTTATATGCAATTATAAATGTATTTTGAAGGCAATTTTAATGCTCAATTTCCAAGAAGCATCTTCTTTTCCCCATGCAGCATGTACTCTAAGGAGATCTTTAAAAGAAGCTGTTTGCATAACTTTGGTAATTGCAAGTCTAGGAGATTCCACCTACCCAGGAATGCAAAGAGTGATTTGCATTCTGGGGATAAAAATAACAGTATTTTTGGTGCAAGTGTGTTGAAGAAACATAATTGCCATATAGTATTGGGAGAGGGTGGTTTGGAGAGAGACAAAAATCCCTAAGATACAGGACACGGCCTAGCATGGCAGCTGTCTTGCTATCTCAAATACTTTTCCACGGACCTGCAGGAGCGTGGTCACACTGATTATTAGTGCCATGTAGCTGCTTAGTGATGCACCCACCACACACACATATGTTGTCACCATTGCCAAGCTACCCTGCCTCCCCACTTGCCACCCCTTGTGAAATAGGAAGGCTTTCCCAGGCATGGAAAATCACCAGTTTACTATGGCCTCCCAGATGAAACCATTTGAAATAGAAACACTGAGAGTCATAGTCCTGCAGTGGTGTGCCCTGCAATCTTCCCCCTCCTCCTTATATCTTTCTGTGCTGACAGAAGGTGAGTAAGGAGAATACAGGGGTTCCACACAAAAAAAAAAAAAAAAAAAAAGGAAAAGAAAAAGAAAATGTTTGAATCCATGTAATTTTCCCCCAAAATGAAGAAATCGGTTACGAGTTCAGGCCCCAATGGCCTTTTCCCAGCTCATTCTTCCTTTCTTACTCCCTTACTAAATAAATTCAAGTGACTCATTCAAAGTTGTGCTTCCATAGTGAGCTCAAGGGACACTCCTTCTGGGAAGCTCTCCCAGATTGGCCTCCCTTTGCTAACTTAGATGACTCCTCATGCTGCCATGATGCCTCTGTGCCACACATCATCATTCCTATTGCATGATACTATATGACACTGGTGTGGGTTTTGACTCCCCCAGTAGACTGTCATTTCCTTGAGGACGGCATCTGGGGTTCAACATTTTTGCAGCCCCAGTACTTAGACACACCTAACGGATGCTCAGCAAGCAAACAGTAATGTATTGTTTACAAAGTATGTCACTTATGCAGCATCACAGCTCAATTAAAGTTGTACTCATTTATCCACCAAATATTTATTGATCAACTGCCTGTGTCAAGTCTGGTACATGATTTCATATAAAGCTCACAGCAATCCTTCAAGAAGCATATTTTTATTCACATTTTACAGGAAAGTAAACTGACATTCAAGTTTATCTAACCAAAGTCACATAGCCAGTAAATGACAGATCTTGGATTTAATTCCAGGTATGTTTAACTTAAAAACCTGTTTTCCCTTTTTTATCTCCATGCTACTCAAAAACAAAGATTTCTATGTTGCTATCATTATGGAAAATAAACTTAAAAGTAAATCTATGAACATGGCCTTTCCACCAGCACCAATTTACCTCTCTCTCTCTCTCTCTCTCTCTCTCTCTCTCTCTCTCTCTCCTACATAACTGACATTTTCATATGTTTGGGAGATATAGTCTTGAAAGATATTGGTCAATATCACCACTTGAACTAGAAACATTAAGTATCCTATCCATGGCCATACCACCCTGAACGTGCCTGATCTCGTGAAGCTATGCAGGGCCAGGCCTGGTTAGTAATTAGATGGGAGAAATAGTAAGAATCGCACCAACTATTTAGTGTTTATATTGCTTTAACTTATTTTATCAGAAATATAGTGTGTGTTGCTGTATATTTATTTACATATACAACAGAACTGCACTATCCACAAACAGATTCACAAACTCTATGTTGTGTTACATCCTGCCTTACAACCCTGGCAAGCTCACCAAAAGTCAGAATCCTCGATCTAAAGAACATGTCACTAGTTATAATCTTATCAAACAGAATCTCCAATACTTAAACCTAGCTCTAGAAAATTCTCTCATAATGAAAAAAGAAATACATTAAAACATAAAATGGGAAAAATAGGATGGAAGCAGTTTCTTAGCTGGGACCGTGATGCCTATACCTGAGGGGTGTCCAGGCCAAACTTGTCTGTGGTTTTATGTAAACTATACCCATAAGCTCTGCCACAGTCAACCATCAGCCTGATTTACTCAAGTAAAAAAGAAAAAAAAGAGTTGCTTCCTGTTTGCAAGCTAAGTGCAAAAGGATGTAAAAATCCATTTGTAAGGCCAGGGACAGCTGCCTGCCATAAGTAACCCTAAGAGCCTTGTCACATTTACAATACTATCACCACACCACCACCAACTGATGGGGCTAGAGTTCGGAATGTTTTCAGCTTTCAGAAAAGATGTCCTTCCCTCTCATAGGAAGACATGTTGCTGTTCTTCCAGTGACTTAACATGGACAAAAACACGGTGTAATAGGCAGCATCTGTAGATGAGAAAACACTGGGCCAGGTAGTCCTTCTTCATGCCTAGAGGAAAGCAAGTCCTAGGAAAAAGAGATAGGACAGCTGTATACCCTAAAACCAAGGTAATCGTGCCAAGATGCATCCTTACAGAAAGGGAAATTAAGAGAGCAGAGAACATGTGTTCTGTACCAGAGTTACAATTAAGGGGAGATAGCAAGAAGCACTCACTCATCACGTGTCTGACTCCCCACTAGATTCTCAGTCTTTAGGTGGGACCCAGTTTTTCTTCATGTTCCCTGCAGAGTTGGTGACCATTAATACACATTTAATGAAATAAATGCTTGCTTTATTCTCTCTTGAATATTCGCCTCCTTTTTAATACTTCTCTTTTCTGCCTACTGACTCCTGTCCTCTTACAAAGTCAGTCATCTTTATGAGTGGGATAGGGGATCATGGAGACAACTGTCTAAAGTGCTACCTATCATTCATCGTTGTTGACAATTCCCAGAATATAATTATCAACATCCAAAAACTGCTGTAATATTTCAAGCATCAGACATTCACTAATATTCGTAACACATTTATTTAATCTCAAGCATCTGTCTGTATTTGATAGACTGTAAAGAGAAATTTATATGGAATGAAACAGGATACTTATTAC
This sequence comes from Aselliscus stoliczkanus, assembly GCA_033961575.1. Lineage (NCBI taxonomy): Eukaryota > Metazoa > Chordata > Mammalia > Chiroptera > Hipposideridae > Aselliscus > Aselliscus stoliczkanus. The sequence goes on from CM066729.1 coordinate 43,796,899, forward strand.
CCCCTTAAGACAAACATAAGTAATTTACAAATGATGGTTCACTATAACAATTTGCATAACAACTGCACTTCACAAGAAACTGTATAGCAGGTACCTAGTGTTTCAAACTTATGAATATTTGGGGGTAATTAAGCAGAACAGAACGTAAATAGAAGGAGGGAGAAAAAATAAATACTTCTGTTAAAGCTCATCTGTAAAATGAAGAGTTAGAGTTGTATTTGGGTTTTTCTGCTTTTTAATACTTTAACATGTTGTGTCTTTAAGTATATGTATTAAAGACTTGCTGTTTTAAAGCAGTTTGTAAAATAAACTGGTAGCCAACAGAGCATATTTAAACAGGTTACCTGGTATTCAGGTCCTAATGGGTTAAGGGTCTCAAGTGGAAAAGTCTGATCAGGTGTTAATTTCATCCCTGCCACGAGATCTGGCAATGCTTAGCTCACATATTCTTGCAAATTACTAGAAATAGCACATTCTCATGAGACTAAGTGACAGATACAAAATTAAGTACTGTAAGCCAAAGACTCCAACAGCTACATTAAACAAACACACCTCCAGCAAATTTCTCTACCCCTACTCGTGCAAATGGAATACAATCTGATCCAAACAGTATCTCGCAGCTCTCTGCAGTCAATATTAGAAAATAACCCAAGTGTTTGGGTTTAAGGACCTTTAGTTTAAGGACCTTTTCAGGGCCTCTTTCTTCTCTTTTGAGAAGTGAGGGGAGCACCGGCACCCACTGTCAGGGACAGTCTTTCCCAGGCTAGACACTGATCCAAGAACCCAAGAATCATTGGTCCGATTCAGGTCAATCTCATATGATTAAAAATAGCTAGCTATGGTTTTCAATCACAACTTAGAACCCAAAAATATTGTTTTAAGAAAATGTATTTTGTGTGATTACTAAATTATTAACTGAACTGATGACTATTCTAATAAACTAAATCATTCAGTTAAATAAAACAAACAAGTGTGATTTTAGCTTTGCCAACTGATCTCTTTTCAGACAGAAAGATAAGTTCTTTCTAAACAGTTAGCTAGGTCACCATTTCTATTTTGCTCTTAGTTGCTTTTGGTACATCACTGAAAACCTAGGGGCTCCCTCCTGAATTCCCTCTCTCTGGGCTCTGTCACCCTGGTTACAAATCCTTACTGGCTCCTGTCTTTCTTCCTCTCCATCCTGCATACATCATGTGTTCCATTTGGAGCCTTCGTGCAGTTTCCTTGAGTCCTGTGCCATTCTGCTCCACTGGCTCCCATCAGGTCCCACTTTCTTTGCACTCCCTGTGTTTACTTCCCACATGCTGTCCATATCCACCCAAAAGCTGAACATCACTTCTCTCAAGACACCCACCCAGGCAGGTGGGGACTCCAGAATTTTATATTAGAGGGGCTTAAAGGTGGTGGTCTGCTTTGAACTTGAAGCTGCAAATGCAGCAGATACCAGCTGTCACAGAAAGGGAGCTGATGGATATTATGGAGGTTACCTTACAATCCCACAACCTCCCTGCTGAAATAGTCAATGAATCTACTTCACCAACCAAGTGTACACTAGCCACCTGCCCCTTGAAGTCTGTAATCACCAGTCATATCTTTCTTATCCTCCTGCTGCTAGTGATGGGAGAAGCTATTTATTAACTTCAGGGAAACTGGAGCTCAGATTCAAGCAATCCCTACTGTAGCTAAAGGAAAGATTTAAACTGAAACATGAGCTTTACTCAGCAAACCTTCAGAATATCTTTGAATTCATTTGTATGCACTCTGTGTGGATTCAAACTTTCAGAGAGAGTACCTCAGTTGAGTCATCCGTAGAAGGGGGATAACAAAGATAGCTACTGCATTGAGGTTTTATGAGGATCAAATGAGATAACACATGGAAAGTACCAAGAACAGTTTCTGGCAGAGAGTAAACACTCAGAAACATATTTCTGCTATATTAAAATTGAATCTAGTTATTTCATGTTTCCCACATTTATAAAATGTATCACCCTAATGAGAATTGAATTGAAGTCAAATGCACAACCATATTAGAATTCTTTCTTGGAGTACTAGGCGGCATTGTGGTAGTAATTTTAACCTTTCCTCTGTTATCTGCTGTTTTGAGAGCGATAACTTATTTTTACCATGGAAAGCCAGAAGTAATTATGGGGTTGAATGTTTTCCTAACGAGATCACCAACATAACTCAAAGCTTCTAAGTTTCCTGGAAGCAATTACATCTCAAATTTCAGTTAGAAAAAAAGACATTAAGACAGTGCTGGGGGGCGGGGGAATACCTCAACAACAATGCTTATTTTGAAATGGTTTTAGAGTAAAATGAAGGGCATAATTCCTTCATTTTTCTTGCTTTCTGGTGGTAAGTAAAGCAGGAATGGCACTGATTTTCGCATATTTCTTTTTCTGATCGCTGTACGCTGTCTCCTTTTTTTTTTTTTTTATAAAGAAACACCTTTACATACTGCTATTACTTACATTACATACAAGGTTAAAAATTTTTAAATATATGAAAGCAGCTGCCTGGGATCCAGCAGACAGGCATTAAAGTTGACATTTGCAAACATCATTGTTTCGCTCCCAGTTCACAGGCATTTTGACAAGAAGAAAATGCAAACCTTCACTCATTCCAGGGCAAACATCCTAAAACTAAATGATTTACATGGTAATAGGCAAAGGTTAAATTCACATATTTCATAGCCTTCTTACCAACTTGAGTCAAACCTCTGAAGTTTAACTATGGAAATCCTTAGTCTTTCAATAACCCCTGTGAATATATATGAAATAAGCATTGTAATGATAACCTTTGAGGTCATGAGTTTGGGATTTTGTATATGAGACCAGTTACCCAAAAATGATTATACACAGTGGGAATCATTTTAAGTGTAAAAAATTGGGAAAATTAACTACCATGCAAATAATGCCTTGAATATTCTTTAATATAAATGATTATATTTACTTAATGTAAGTTAAATCTTTTGCAATTGATGATTGGCGCGTATGCATTTCAGTTGACCAAAAAAAAAAAAAAAAAAAAAAAAAAGGAAGAAGACTCACACTCAAATCCCTAACAGCCAAGATCAGAGCTACTTAGCACCTTGGGGAGAGAGATGGAACTCTGGAAATTAAAAAATACATCCCTAAGAAAAATAAAAAGGTGACTGTAGGAAGAATTTTAAAATGAGGGAAAAGATGAGATTTAAGCTAATTTTCTATTACTTTGTCAGACCAGAGTATTTTCAGAATATTTACATTTGCTAAGGGAAGCTATTTATTGTTAATATTTATAGTTCTGTTTCATGGATATGGAAACATCACTGTTAGTTCAAATGCCTCAACATCAAAGTTTCAAGGTCAATATTGCAACATCTTGACATACCCCCATTCAACATAAGGAAATGTTGCTAATTCACCAACAAAATGGATTTGAGTTTACATTTTTAGACATGACACTTTTAGGAAAGTGACCTTAGAAGAAATCCATTGCCTCAAATGAAGCATCTGAGAACAGTTTCATTCATTGACACATACATTCAAAGACCTCACTTAGGACTTCTGGAGACTAGTCTGTGCCTCCAGGAATTCCTTCCGTTGCTTTTCTTAGGCACACGGCTAAGCAATTTAAGGGAGCTGCAACACAATAGTTTATTAGCTCCTATTTCTATTTTTGATACATCAAGAACAAGGAAAGTTCTTACCCCATGGTGTTTCAGTTGGAATACATTTACAAAATTAACCTTGAAAAAAAAAACTGGAGTTGATTAGTTACATTAGATATTCTGTCAACAAATCCAACTTATCCTAATCAGTCATAATTAACATTGATGTTTGATGAGAGGTACAAGTAAGAGTAGCAGGCTGACATGCTGAGCTGCCCCTCTAGGGAGCTGGGTAAAGTCTGCTCATGATTTCAGCTTGATAAAGAAGTGTGTTTGCTTGCTTTGGCCAAATTGGCAAAAGAAATGAATGCCCAATCACTAATGGATACAAGAATGATTTGTGAACATTTAGCAAACTTGGCAAGTAGGTTTGAGTTTTCTCCAGGAACAGGATATGAATCCTGGAATCCTGGGGCAATAGCAATGCCAAATGCTAACCTATCCTATACGTTTCATTATGGTTCTTCAGCCCAAGAATGTTAGAGAACACCTCCCAGCCAGGGTAGCAATAATTAAATTAGCATGACTGCATGGCCTTGAATATACCCCACTAGATGGTAGAAACGAGGCAGATCCGGTGATTGGGTTACACAAGACACATCCCAATAACCCCTGGTTGGCAAGCAGGGAGCCTCTGGAATGCTATGTTTCTCATCAGCATGCAACAAGATGGTCTAAGCTGACTGAATTCCCCACAATCCATTCCCCTCCAAGAATAAATGTTGGCTTTTGTTTAATTCAGATATGCCCTGACTTTACAAAACAGATTTTTTTAAATCACTGTATTCCTTGTAGTTCTGCCAGATATAAAGGAGAGAAACAGGACCTAGCATCTTAATTAGCATCTGTGGATTCATCAGGGCTTAAGTCTTTCCTTTCACCCCTTCCTACCTCCCCCAGAACAGGTCTCTCTCTCACTGGATTTTCTGTTTCCTTTGAAACGACTTCATCTCATCAGCTTGCAAGCGTGGAAGTCTTTTCATTCTAAACTCACCTTCCTCTACACCTTCCCTATCCATTAGTCCTTAACCCTTGGCATCTGGTTTCCACCCTCTTGGCCCTGCTGGAATTTCTCTTCCCTCAACCTCCCTTCCTGATCTAAAGGCCTTTTCTTTATTCCTGAAGTCTTCTGTGAAACATTTGACTGAGCTCAGCATCCATGTTTCGATCTCCTTCTCCCCACGGTACCAGCAACACTAATTCTCCAAACTTTCTGATCAACCTCTTGAGCTCACCTTCCTCTTAAATATAGATGTATCCCCAGTGTTCATCCAAGCCCTTTATCCTTCTTTCTCGGTTCTGTCTTTTGACATTCCCTTCCATTTCTAAGAGTGACAATTGCACGTCCATGATAGAGTGCAAGCAGTAACAGCCAGAAGTTTTGATGGGTCTTAACTATAACTAATATTAAAACATATTCTCATATTCAAACAAATATAAACATCAAGTTGTACACGTAAGATTTTTTCATTTACCTAAATATGTGTCAAGCTCAGTTGTAAAGCAGAGTTAAGAAATAAATATTTATTGAAGAATAAAATGCAAACTTGAAATGAATTTTTAGATGAAGCATAAACTTTCCAAGAAAATGTACCTTTCATGCCCTGACTCTCTCCTCTCCAAACAACTGTAGGTCAGGTCACAATAGTCCTTTTTCACATTTTCAGTGTCTTCATGGACAGTTCCATGAGGCTCTCCCACAAGACATTCACACTCCATATTGAAAACTGAATTCTCATCCCTTCCCAAACCTGCTTCCATTCCTAAGGATCCTATTTCTTTCAGCAGCACCACATCTGATAGTGGCCCAGTCTTAGAACCTCAGAGTACTGCAATTCCCCTTTCTATTTGACTGCTGTGCCCAAACAGTCGCCAAGCCTGCAAATTCATGATCACCCTTGCTTCATTTTTATCTCCATTCCTGCTTTTCTAATCCATCTTCTAGCTCCTAGTTCTCTTTGCCTCAAGCATTGTAACTGTATCTAAATGATCTTCCTCCTTTTTCTATTCATATGTATAAACCATTCCTCTTCCATATTAATCATTTCACTCTCGAAATCTTCCTATGATTCCCAACATCTATTGAATAAAGATGAAATTCCCTAGCCCAGCACACAAAGTCTTCCCCAGTCTGGTCATACCTTACCTTTTCTTGCTTTTATCCTCCGAAGTTTTTAGATTCCCACAAAAACATTTTACCTGAGCTTTATGTCAACATTAGCATTTTTCCTATGTATGGAGGGGGGAAAAAAAAGCGAGGCTTTAAGCACTTAAAGACATGAAAATTTTGGTAAGCAAAGTTTAGTTCTTAAATCGAATCATGCCTCATTTTATCCAAAAGGGGTGTACTCCATGAGTGGTAGCGCATGGTAAGCAGAGCATGGCTTCTGTTGCAGAAGCAGAGGTTTAATGCCACTGTCACTGTCACCCTCTTCCCATGTACAGCACTGCTGCCAAGTCCCTGGGGCCTATTGGATTTCCAGGCATGTGTATGTCTTCGCTTCTGTGTGATCTCAGCAGGGATAACTGAACCTCAGATATTAAAATGTAATTCGTTCAGATCTTTGCCTTCAGGGCAAGCACTAAGATGCTGCCATCAGTCCGAAAATGTGTGATCTAATTTAGAAGCAGTGAGCCATGCTGCCTTTCCTCCGGCACTTCAGAAGGCTGCACTGGGCCCCCACTTCTCTAGGGTTTTGTAACAGGTGGGCTTTCAAGATATGGACAATGTTGATTTTATGTTACCATATATTTTTCTCCATTATTCAAAGAAAGATTCATTTAGTAAAGGCAGGGAATAGGAACTACAAGCTTTACTTGTCACACTATTGAAATAACCATATTACACAAGCGACTTACCTTTTAATCCCTCAAGTTCTGTTCTATCCAAGACTCTTCCACCCTGAGTCACTCTTTACCTAGACATTTTGGAAGAAATCTCTCCCTGGCACTTGCAGACAGAGTCCAGGGATCGGCACTGAATTGGCTGACACAAAAAATTCAAAACTGACAGTTTTCATATGTTCTGGAAGAGATTTCTTACCTAAGTATCATTAGGTTAACATCTTCAGTACTATCACTATAAACTAAAATCAAAGAAAGAGTCTTAGTTTTTCTATACACAATTTTACCAATTTTAGTTTCTCTCCCTTTGTATCCCACCTAAAGGCAGGTTGTTATTATCAGTTCATTGGTTTCTTCATTTTTTTCTTTGGTTTCTCAGCTAAAGAAAAAGACATGTGGGGCTCTAAAAAGTAGATCACGTGCAAATTCAAGACTTTTCTTTTTTTCTTTTTTTTTAGCTCTAAGTTTTAGTTAAGATAGAAATGGAAGGCACTGGACATGACTTTGTTGAGAAGAATTCAGCATAGTGAGCAGTGGATTAAATCCAATTTAAGAGTAAGTACCAAGAACTATAGACGAACGAGCTGTTGAACTTCACAGAAAGGATCTGAGAAGAGAGACTCAGGGTCCCTTTTGGGGATTGAAAACTTCCTAATACTCTCCTGTCATCTCCAAGAAAAAAGAAAAAGGACAGGTTTGAACTTCATAAGTGAAATTTAAATCAAGAAGATGCCATTTTATTATTACCTAGATGAACAGGCACACTCTCAGAGAGGGAATCCAAGTGAACAAAAGTAAATGTATCCACATTAACTTCAGAGTAATATAATAGCAAAATCCTAGGCTAGCGGTTGAAATGCCTGTGAAATCGGGATTTCCTTTACAAAAGTCTAGCAAAATCCTGAAATACAACTTTTCCCAAATTAGATGTAGAAGTGAAACCACTAGACTCCTCAGGTCTTCAGCCCAAAAGTAACTAAGTCAGACCTGGGCTGCTGCAGACGTCATCAGCAAGATGTCCTTTGTGAATACTAATTAACTGACAGTTTGTTAACCATACAACGAAAATTGATTTGAGACTTTTAAAATAAGATGTTGCCTTGCAATTCGAATGGTAACGCAGACAGAAAGCAAATAACATTTTCAGCAAATGCAGTAAGCTACAGGCTAGCAAGTGTGTTCATGAGTGAGGGAAAAGTGTCGGAGGCCCCACTGGCTGCACCTCTAAACAACATTAGCGAGGCAGCCAGACATAAACACGCCCTTAAAATTGCATTCACCTCTAGACCTCAGGTTTTATCTAACATTGGGTCTCAATCACTTACTGCACAAAGCAGTGTGGCTTGAAAGGACAGAATGATTCCCCTGTGTTACAAATTTGCATGGCTTAACCCCTCAATCTAAGTCTGAAAGAAAAATTACAAGGATGATGGTAGGGATCATACCAAGAGGTCTTGAATCAGAGTTCAAAATGTGCATGTGTTTCTTTCTAAATCCAGAATATTGTAATGTTCACCTTCCTTTAAAACAGCAAAGATTCTATGCAGATTATCAAAACAACTTTGCAAGCTTGATTAAAAGGCATATCAGTTTCTAGGAATGGGTTTTATTTTTCAATCGCATTTTCCTCTGTGAAAACCTTTATTAGATTCTCTAAGTGTGTTCTGACCATGTAATTTAGCAGAATGCTGCACTTCCATGAGCCTGTTTTCATCATGCAGTCGGTTGTTCATCATGAATATGAATAGAGTCCACAGGCTTCCACCAAATGTGGTACAGTTTTAGGACTACCTTAAAATAAAAGTTGTATAAATTGTCACTGAAAATGACACAGCCACATTCCCTGTATTTCAAAATGTACTGATTAAGTTTTTCAGATGCCCTACCCATTTAACAGAGATAATTAGATAGCACAGGAAGCCCTAGCATTATAAAAATCACAGAACTTGAGACTCATTGTAAACTGTATGTGCCAATCAAGTCGGTGTCCATGTTTATAGGGCATGAGTGCCACCTACTGGCAAGTATTATAAATTGCAACATCTGACCGAGAGCCACGGACTTCATCTTTACAATCTAACCATGACAAGGTTTTTTTCCCTGTAGCCGAAATTGCACTAGTTTTGTTCATTAGGTATACAGCTTACCTCACTACATGTTAATATTTTTGCTAAGAGATCACACAAAAGAGTTTTGGCTTTTGTCATTGTATTTGACGTTGTGTATGCATTATATATACATAAGTATATATGTTTGTGCACTTGTTTTTTTAGTCATTCCTCCCCTAGTAGGATGTAATTTCAACAAGAGTAGCAACATTATTTTATTCACTAATGTATTCTAACGGGCCTAAAACAGTGGCTAACATGTGGTGAATATTCAATGCTCATTGAATAATTGAGCAAAATTATGTTTTAAGGCAATGTGGTGTATTAACTAATAGCCTAATCATAAAGACAAATAGATATAAATTGAAACCATGGCTTCATTTTCTATCCTCTGTCAGACTTTTATCATGTTTCTTAATTTCGTGGGGCCTCAGTTGGCTCATCTACTAAATAGGGATAATAACACTAAGGTAGTTGGAACAAATAAATGGGCAAACGTTTCTGAAGTACTTGGTGCGGAGTAAGTGCATAATAATTAATATTATGACCCTTATTATTAAATTCTATAACTCAAGTGAGGGGTTTGTCAGAAATGTAATGAAGGCATTAAGGAGTTTCATTTCTGTTATGCATGCTAAGAGCTCTTCCTTTGCAGCATCCTTCTAGTCAACTCCCAGCCCATGGCAGACCTACACAATTCTCCACTTCCACCAAGTGCTGATGCCAAGCTGGCATCCATTAGCTTCAGTCATAGACCCTTAGAGCTCTTAGGAGCTGCAGTGTGAAGTTTAAGAAGTCACTGTTCTGGAAATCTCTAAACGTACTCTGAAGCACTTAAATAATTTAGAACTCTCTGGAGGGTTCTGCAGGCTTTTAATTTACATTACAGCTGATATTATACTTTGTTACCTGCTAGGGCACCTTTTTGTACTTGCAGTAAAATATCTACCCATGAGTGCTTCTGTTAAAATGTTAGGCAAGCAATAGAACACCCATTAAAATGGACTTAAACATTAAGGGACTCTTGTTTCATGTAAAATGAAGTCCAAAGATAATGTGGTTGCTGATTCGCAGCAGGACTATATCATGAAGAGCCCGTATTCTTTCCATGTCATGCTCCATGGTCCATAATGTAGTTTTCTCCCGAGGCTAATTCCTCCTGTGACCTTAAAGTCTTCCAATAGAAATCTGGGTGCATGGTACACTATTCACGTGCAGTGGGAGAGAGAGGATAGTTCTCAGGAGGATGCTAGGGGAGGGAGGGGGATCTTCCCCAGAAAGCCTTCACAAACCATGTCTCTTGGCTCATTGGTCAAATACTAAAACATGTCTATTCTCAAACTGGCTGACTCTACGATTAATCGGGTTGGTTTTGAGTCTTAGATCCACCATGATCCAAGCCTGCCAAATAGAGTCAGCTTTCTCTGAGTCCCATGGGCTGCATGAATGAGGGGAATGGAGCTGCACAAAATCCAGGTTCATTAGATAGGAACAAGGAGAGCATGGAGGCAGGGCAGGCAGCTAGAAGTCCCCACTCCAATAAACACACAGAGATATAGTTGTCTGGTCTGTGAAATCAATTATAAATATGCTGCATTGTATCTGATTTCTTAAAAAAGCCTTTCAGTAATTTTTTAAGGGGATGCTTCCTGGCAGCCCACATAGGCAGAATCCAATACACTTCAACAGAAATGTTACATGTTTAGGTCTATCATGACAGAAAAGCTCTGTATATGTTCACTGAACGTGATACAGTTCAGACAACAGAAACACACAAGTTAAAACTCTGTGCGAGTACAAGTGTCTATCGCTTCTCTGGATCTCATCTGTTGTATGAAAGATAGATGGAATAGATGAGTTCAAAGGTCTTTTCCAACTTCTAAGCTCTATGTATTTGAATCCATGTCCACCTACCTCACTGAGTAAATATGCTTAACAATTAGCATATGATTTTATTCATCATTTAAGTAAATACTGGGCTGTTATTAGATGGGCTTTATTTGGTATGGAACTGACATGACAAACAAGCGTGAGGCAACTTCCTGCCTTCCAGAGCCTTCACTGGGGAGAAAAGGCAGATGTAAGAAAGAAAAAAATGGGGCCGGCTGAGTGGTGTGGTGGTTAAGCATTGGCTTCGGAAGCCAGCGGCCCCGGTTCGGTCCCACATAAGAGGGCCAGTGACACTGCCCTTAAAAAAATAAAATAAAAAAAAATAAAATAAAATAAAATAAAATAAAAAAATGGAAAACAAGGCAGCAAACAGTAGCAAAGCTATCACAGAGTGGAACAGAGAAGGAGTGTCCTGGGCAGAAAGAATACGGTGACGGGGAAGGTTAGATTCAAGCCATACCTAGAACAGGTGTGATTTAAGAAAGGGAATAACATGGAGAAAGGAGGATCAGCAAACACTGCAGGTCAGGAATTCATTTAATATGTTTATTAAACTATGTGTAGACAAGGTGGGATTGATGATGATACTGGGCAGTGTGTCTACAGGTCACTGTGACCTACCAAGTGCTGGCACTTTAGTTACAATATTTCCAATAATCTACACAATAACTCCAGGAAAGATGGGCCATAACCCATGTTTTAGCCTCACGTTATCTTGCTCAAAGTAAAAAAAAAAGATAAATCTGTGATTAGACCACAAGTTCTGTGACTTCAAAGACACAACGCCTGCACCAAACTTCTCTGCTTCATGGACGTGCAGTAGCCTCCCACCCTGGAGCATGAAAGCCAGGCTGGACATCAAGGGATATGTGAGGGCCAATTTAGGAAAACAAAAATGTTTATGGCAAGACTACATTTTTCATATGAGTGAAAATAGCTCTACTGATCCCAGAGAGCCATCTTTGATTAGAGAAGGATGCATAGTTTCAAAATTCAGATTATCTACTTATTGAATAGAGTTATGATAATGAAAAGGATGGCATTGCTTGTTAGCCACTGAAATGTTAATATCGGGACATGTTTGAGAAAAAAATAACCCAAAGGCAGCTTTGAAGCTTTTATCTTAAAATTGAGTTGAGGGCTCTGTTGAAATGTCATGCAGTCAGTCTCTGTGTTGCTTGCTACTTTTTGTGGTGGTTCTGCTTAGAGAGGGAAAGAACAAGACAGACCTCACTGATGTGCCACCCTACACAGACACTGTACAGACACCTCTGTCACCTACAAAGCAGCACTGCCACAGGATATTCAATCCAGCATATATTTAGAGCTTTTATGACAGTTTCTGGGGCCCAGGTGTACACTGGACAGTGTCACTCTAGAGTATGACTACAACATTAAGTACAAAAATACACATTCCATCACCTCATCAGCATTGTTCAAATGGGAACAATGATCCCGCCACTCTGCTCTAACCCCCAAACACACTCCCCAGGAAGCAATGTACCATGACTGCTCAACGTCCTTCACCAGCCACCGTTCTCTCCCCTCTAATTGTGAAAAATGCCTTTTGATCTGTGACCTGCATTTAAAAACTGACATCTGGTGGTTAGGGTGGTAATTAGACATCATTTAAAAGTTATTTCTGCCTTGTTAACTGAGTTACTCTGTGATCAAATTATGGGATAATTTAGAGGAATTGAGTCATATTGATTGTATAATCCATAATGTGTGTAATTAATAACTACCCCCTAAAAGCTCTGTGTGAGAAATTGTAAGGATTCACATTAGACAAAGAGTCAAGGCCTGAATGGTGCTTTCTTCTCAATGCCTTTTATTAACTACACATAAAAGGGAAAGCTTTCGGGGGAGATGAAGTCAAGATTAGATGCCAGCGTTTATTTAACGCCATTGTACAGCTTACATCCCGAATGGCCACAGGCTGGTGTCAACTGGGAATCTTCTCACACCGGGTACCTGAAGTGTCATCTCTCTGGGACTGCACAACTTAGAGAGCACTCTGCTAGCTTCTTCTTTTTTTTAAAAGATTGTAGCAGAGAATAGTTTTATTAGAGCTCCTAGCTTCTTACTGATAGTTTCACTCACCATTTTTGAGTTGCAAATGGGGCTCTCCCCCAGCCATGGGAATGGCAATGGTGCAGGCTGATCACAATGAGATGATGCCAGCAGCTTAATTAGCATATGCTGTTTCTATTTGTGCCTCAATAACAAATTTTTTTAAAAATTCTATTGGTTGTGATAAAGGTGACAAGGGTCAGATCTCTGTATTCTTGAATTTTATACTATTTACAGCCATACAAGGTCCCCAAGAAATATGCATACATACACACAAAGACATTATTTATTATTAATTAGCATTTCTTTCCTAGGCTCCTTTCTGTTCTCCTACGCTATGAGCTGTGCTAGACATTCTGTGAGCCAAAAGGACATGCTGGGTCCTGTACTAGAGGCAAACACGATACCTGTTCAGTGGATCCTTTGTCTTGGCCCACTCTGGTGCTGTCAGGAATTCAGAGGCCCTGATGGTTCCCGATCAGGAGCCCTGAAGAAGGAAAACAGCAGAGTTCATAAAAGAAGAGATGCACTAATTCAAGGATAAGATTCTGCCTGGCCCATTTGTATATCAGAGGAAATGTGACCTTGTTTAGCATTTACACACAGGCTAGTTGGGCACCTGCATCAATTTATCATCCTTTTTCTCCACCCACTTATACACCACTTGGTGAGATGGTGACATAGCAATAGCTTGTGTTTGTTGAGTTCAGCACTCTGCTAAGTGCTTTACAGGCACTGTTTTGTTTAATCATCAAAACAACTCTAATAAAGTAAGTGCCAATACTTTCCCTAATTTACAGATAAGGACACTGATGGATGGAGAGGTTCAGTAATCTACCCCAAGCCCTGCAGCAGGGAAGTGGTGGAGCCCAGATAGGAACTTCCAGGCCTCTCTGCAGCTGTGAGTTTCCCAAAGAATTCCATTTCTCCTTGACAAATTTCAGAGTTCCTCCTCCTTAGAGGTAGAATGGGAGAAGAGATAAGCAGGTCTAACAAGAAAGAAAGGTACTGACAACATGAAAAAAAGACCAGATCATAAGCAGACAAGGTGGCCATGAGAAATTTTCAGTAGTGAGGTAAACCAAGAGAATTTTAAAATAAATATGACCAATATTGAGTTGTAAAGTGGTGCCTGTGCAGTGCTCTATTCTGATGTGACCCCCTATATTAGTTTTCTAGGACTGCCATGACAAAGTGCCTACAGATTGGGTAGCGCAAACAAGAGAAATTTATTTTCTCACAGTTCCAAAGGCTAGAAATCTGAGATCAAAGTGTCAGCGGAGTCGGTTTCTTCAGAGGGCTAGGGCCTCTCTCCTTGTCTTATAGATGGTCATCTTCATATGGTCTTTTTTCTCTGTATGTGCCTCTGTCCTAATCTCCCCTTCTTATAAGGATATCAGTCATATTTTGATTAGGGCCACCCTAATGATCTCATTTAAACTTAAATACCTCTGTAAACACCCTACCTTCAAATACAGTCACCTTCTGAGGTCATGGAAGGTAGGGCTTCAGTATATGAATTGGTGAGGGGCGAGTGGAGTGAGGGGGACACACACACACATAAGCACTTTACCTCCAGATTTTCAGTAAAAGTCTGCTAGATACACTGTCTTGGACAAGGGAAAATTGGTGGAAAAAGAAAGGCAAAATTGTCTTCCACATATGTAATTGATGAAAAACACAGAAGGGAAGAAGCAGGCCAGGAGGTCAGTTATAGGGCAGTAGATAAGAATTTAGCATAAGCAGAAACCCAAAGGAAGATGTGCTAAGAAGTCTAGTCCCCCCACCCCCACCTCACAAAGATACTAAGATTCGCACCTATATGCGGGATAAGCCTTGAGTGTATTTTGTTTTGCTTGCTCGTGAGCATTAAAGCGGATGAAAACTCCTGAAGGCTGGATATCTGCAGGTGGCATAGTGATGAATGGTATGGCAATTTTTCAGTGAATTACCATCAAATCCCAGCCTACTTAAATCAGAGGTCACACAACCCCTTGTGATACAAATGCAATCCAAATATTTATCCCTTGATTCCCAGCCGAGTTTACCATTCCTCACATTAAAACAGACCAGGATGTCACATGCTAGAGGTGAGAACAGTGAGCATCTCTTTGGATCCAAGGCAGCACTGTCATTCAAAATCAAATGGGTAACAGGGACGAAGATGAATCCAAGTGACTCACAAAAGCTCTTTGGCTAGTCTTGAGCAATGGAATTTCAACATAGGAATAACATTATTAAATCTCATACCGTTCACAACCAATCTTCTCAATTAAAAGTCATTGGGTTCTCCCAACTTTAAATAAGTCTATTAAATAAGTAATCTAGTACATGGATCATTTTCACACTTACAAAATTATCGTAAACCATTTTGAAAGGGCACGTCTCTGAAAGTGCAGAGAGAGAATTGGCCCTCTGGTTCTATTTCTGGGTGGTATGGCATGCTTGTGGGGTTGACTGACAGTGCCGCTTTGCCAGCATGGTGCCATATGCCAGCTGGTTTGTACAGCTGGGGAGCATATACATGCTGAGTCCTGTATCAGAAGTCTCAGTTGGTCACTGACAAGGCAACTACGCCAAAGACATATTTGGCAATTTGATTACACTAACATTTGACTGTGTGTGTGTGTGTGTGTGTGTGTGTGTGTGCTCATGCATGCGTGCACCTGTGTATATTTGATGGTACAAATCAGTACAGTCTATTGGCAAGTGTTTTTCAGACTGACAGTAAGCAGCAACACAAATGCTCAAATAAGCTAAGTTTCTCATCTCTTGGGGATTATGTGGCAAAATAAGAAAAAGGAAGGACAGCCAGAAAAAGAAGAAAAGTAAATGAGATATTTTACAGTATATTAAAATATGAGGTTGGGCATTGCAATTTTACTAACACACACACACACACACACTGGGGTTGTTGAGAGGGAAGAGAAGAGGTTTGAACTCCAGTTTACCCAGTACAAATTCATGGCATGCTATCCTATTGTTCATTCCCCAAAGTTACAACCTGGCCAGTATGACAAATACTATGCAGATATAAAAATAGGAAGTTAAAATAAGAGAATAAAATTAGTGTCTCAAAATCTTAGAGAAACAAAATATTCGTATCTGAGGAGAAATATGTGCAGCCCTTCAAGAAAATATTGAAAAATCCCAAATAGCAATTTTTAAAAACCTAGATGCATGATAGCAAACTAGGGAGTCATGTGGCTAATTGTTATAGTTCCATGAACAACAACAAAAATTTTCAAAGATGGGAATTCTGACATTGCTGTCATCTATATTAATTAAGATTCTTCTACCAGTAAGGAATAAACACAGACTGTCTAAATTCAGAGAGACGTTGAGGGAGAGACAGGATTTATCAGAAGGACACTGCAAGGGTTTTGTGATGCCCCAGGGGCTTTACTGGCATTTCCTATAGAGCGTTGGTTTGCAACCTTGACTACATAATGAAATCACATGGGTAAATGTGAAAAACAAGAAATGCACTGGCTCTGCTCAAATTACATCAGAATCTCTGGGGGCGGAGCCCATGAATACATATATTTCAAAAGCTCTCCAGCTTATCATAATGCTTGGCCAGGGGTGAGAACTACTCCTCTGAAATGCTGAAATTAATATCACTCCCATCTTGCTGAGTCCCAGGTCCATGACTTTTAGTTCAAATTTCTAAAATTCCCAGGAAAGAGAATACAAGTGGCCCGGTTTCCATTCAGAGGATACCACTGAAACATTTCCTATTGCCAAGAAAAAAGAGTCGTATCCGACCAGACATGGCAGATGGGACCTCAGAGTCCATGCCTATGTATCAGAGCAGGTTGAATTACTGAGAACTGGGCAGCCACCCAGAAAGTCTCCATTATACCACCCATGAGTGTGATCAGAAGTTTCATGCTTAAGCAATTCTCCCTTCTTTACTGAGAACACACACAGATACAATGGCACCACAGAGTCCAAATTGCAGTCGGGCAGCCCAGCATGACACCTAAATGAGTACAGAGATGTTTCAGGCACCCTAGGCCAGTGAACGAACACTCCTGTATTTACTCATTCAAGCCCCAATGTCACCTGGGAAAAGTTCTGCATTAGTGAGTAGATAACAATAGTTTGAAACACTTGTAACAGAGCCAAGTCTCCATTTGCTTATGCTTACCTTAGAAATGTATGTGAAAGAGTAGTTTAAACAATGAAAGAAGAGCTTCTCATCAGTAGATAAGTATTTCCCAGACAAGCCTGTTTCTGCTGACCTTAATTGGCCCCCTTTTTTCATAATACATATTGCAAAGATGAACTTCAGTCTGAATTTAGTCCTGACACCAACTTGGAACTGAAGGAGATCAAATGAACTTATTTAAACGTAATAAACAACTATCCCAGTTGTGACACATATATTAAAGGGAAAGCACAGAGCATGCATGGAATACCTTACAAATCAAAAACAGTATATACACATTCAAACATAAGCATATGGAAAAAAAAAAACAAAAACTGTGAAGTACTCAGAACCAGGGGAAATTTAAAATCAGAGTGAGATAGCTGCTGCTTTCACGACAGCCATTGCTTTGAATGGGTGACCAAACCTACACTAAAAGAGATCATCAAGCTTCTCAAGGGAGCTTATGATTGAGAGTCACATTGGTAAGGGCCACATGAGTCACCGTCACAGACCACACTGAGTTTACATCCTGAGCCTAGGCCTGCCCTGGAGGCTCCACAGAATAGCCCGTGGAATGGGCTGGTCAATCCTCTTAACCTCCTCCCCCTTGAATTTAAAACACATAAGAGTCTAGATGTCATGAAGGAAAACTATATATTCACACCATTTACAATGTGGTTGAGAAGAGGCGATAAAATAATGGAGAACTAAGGTGCTAGATAAAGTATATAATGACTGTCACACAACACAGAATTGTCTTAAGTTTTTATAAGTAGAGTTTGAGACAAGGAATTAAAGTACAAGTATTTGATTTGATGAGTGAGTGAGGGAAATCAGCAGTAGGGGAATGGGGATGGGAGACAAGGAAAAGAAGGCAGACATAAAAGGCTGCATCCTCAAGCAAGTTAACCCTACACGCAAATGGAATTGAACCCCACAACGGAGGAAAACCTGGGAACCTATGGAGAACTCACACCTCAGAATTTTGCCTCCCAGGGTAGAGGAACCAGGGCGCTTAAACACCGATTTCCATCAGTCATTGGTTGAGGGTTGCTATGGGGAAGCCGGAGAGGGTTAATGAATGGCAATCCAGGCCTGCTAGGCATATGGGCAGAAAGCCTCAACAGCCAGTAAAAGCCCTCAGCAAGTGAGATGTGTTCTGTCAATTGGACGCAGTTGAACTACAATGGTATGGTAAGACTTGAATGGATAGGATGGGCACTAACAGCCACTGCTACAATAGAAAAGTGGCAAATGAGGCACTGAGGCAAGGGCCCTAGATGTGACCCAAGGATACCTATGCTTGAGGGCAAGATCAATAATACCTATTTCTGGGGATGTTGTGAGAAGCAGATGCAGCAGATATACACTTTACAACACATAAAGTGGCATAAATATACTAACTACAATTATTAACTGAAAAACTGAAGTGCTATGCCTGCTATTGGAAAAGGACATAGCCTTTGGAGTCACACACTTGGGTTCAAGTCCCAGCTCTACCACTTACTGACTGCAGGGCCTTGGTTCTGTAACTTAAACTCTGCCTATTTAGTAAATGAGACCAATTACTAATATCTAACCCATGGTGTTGTGGTAGAGATTAAATCATTCATGTAAACCATCTAAGACAATGTGTAGCAAATGGCAGGAATCCAAAAGTTAGCTACCATCATAATCATCTTCCTTGTCATCATTATTAAATAGAAATCTGTATTAGTCAGCTTGGGCTACCATAACAAAGTATCATAAACTAGGTGGCTTAACAACAGACATTTATTTTCTCACAGTTCTCAAATCTGGAAAACCCAAAATCAAAGTGCCAGCCAATTTACTTTCTGGTGAGAGCTGTCTTCTTGGCTTGTAAATAGCTGCCTTCTTGCTGTGTCCTCATGTGACAGAGAGAGAGAGAGAGAGAGAGAGAGAGAGAGAGAGAGAGAGAGAGAGAGAGAGATCCCTTTCTCTTCTAATAAGGCCACTAATTCCATAATAAGTCTCCACCATCATGACTTATTCTAACCCAAATTACCTCCCAAAGGCCCTGCCTCCAAATACCATCACATTGGGGGTTGGGATTTCAACATATAAATTTGGGTTTGGGGGGACAAAAACATTCAGCCCATAACAAAATGTTTAACTGTTATACATAAAGTAAACAGTAATGCAATAAATTCTGTAACAGCTAATCTTCATTGATCCATGTCAAAAGGTAGTACCCATAATAATAATAAATGAATAGACAGACAGACAGGTAGATGGATAGAGGGATTGTAAGACTAAAAGTACAAATGGGGAACAGTTAAAGTTCTGTGTGTGTGTGTGTGTGTGTGTGTGTGTGTGTGTGTGTTACTCTGTTTCCAGGCTGCCTAGAAGCAAATGTTCAACATTTTCTGCTTGTACATGACATTATCTGGGGTGATTGCTGGTGGGACTCTAAATTGTAATTGCAAACAGGCAACCAGGGGAGTACAGTGTCTGTGAAACTAGAGCCAATTCCTATTATGGAAAATTATTTTTTAAATGTCTGCTTCTCCACTTTAGTAAATAGAACATAGAGAACATACTTGAATATTTGATGATTGAAAGTTTTGCAGTGTCTGTGGGTTCTCATGCTGAACATCAGTTCTCATCACACAGACCTGTACATGTATTTGTGGGATAGCAATAGATTAGACAGAATCTTTAATGGCCTTGAGAGATATCCCATATGCCTATTTCTTTTTGTCTTTGCCCTTTAAAAGAATATTGAATATTTGATATCAGTTTGGTAAGGTTTTTGTTTGTGAATTTTCTCCATCTGGTTGAGTTTAGGGGAACTTTATTTACTGCTCTCTGAGATTCTCTCCCCCCCCACCTCCACACAAGGTGGAAGAGGGTGATAGGTACTCCCTCAACCCTTCTCAGTCCATTTGCAGACAAGGTACTTTCCTCTATATGCCCTAGACATAGAGAGAAGGTGAGTGGGCCGAGCCTCTTGCTCAGCTATGGAGCCTTCAGGCATTCCTCCAGGGGCATCTTTTCCTACACGTGTTCTGAGTCCTTCAGCAAAGGGTAGTTGAGCCTACCCTGTCCCAGTTTGCTCTGCTCTGGCTTCTTTTGCTTTTCCCAGCTCTGCCTTGACATAAGCGCTTTTCAAAAGTAGTGACACTTCCCATGATGCAGCTCCTCATGACTGATCCTCTAAGATCTCCTACCAGCTATGTCGAATCCTGGAAATTACAGTCTGCACATTCACCTCGTAATGGATGTCAGAAAGGAGGAGTCATGGGGGGAACACAAGAGATGTGGAGGAACATAGAACAGATATTGCTGGTTCAGAAGATGATTCCTATGCCAAGAAAAGGTAGTTGCCTGATTTATTGCCTGGGAGGATGCAGTTTCAGAGTGAAGGGAGATCGTTGGCCTATGTCAAAGTCTTCTCTCTCCACAACATTTTGGTTCAGTGCATAGAGTATGTGAAGCCATAGAATGCTTTTCAAAATCCAATCTCAAACCACGCTGCACATTAAATTTTGAATTCAACAATTTTTGTTTTCTCCTTAGTTTATAGCTTTGCTGGCAATGTTTTTGTGGTTATTTGAGGGTATTTTAATAGGAAGTTTGTTGAAGCTTTAGCAGACATTGCTTACCAGACACCATAGCAATGCAGAAATACCAGAATGAGCATACTGAAATTCCAGTTACAGCTCAAGTTATCCATAGAAGCCATCTAACTATCAACCAAAGATGTTGAGACTATAGTAAAGCAATGTATTTCTATGCATTAAAGTTCATGTACTTGGCTCATAAGAAAGCTCTCCAAATGACCAGCGTCTAATCCAAAAGCCATTCTGCTCTTCCTCCTCAAACAACCCAATTTTTATTTATTTTTTAATTTATTTTTTATTTTATTTTATTTTATTTTTTTTTTTTTTTGAGGGCAGTGTCACTGGCCCTCATGTGTGGGACCGAACCGGGGCCGCTGGCTTATTCCTAAGCCAGCGCTTAACCACCGCACCACTCGGCCCGCCCAAACAACCCAATTTTTAATTCAGTATGTTGCAACCCAAAATAAAAGATTCCCTATTCTGCCTTCCCTGCTGCTAAAAGTGACCATGTGACTAAATTCTGGCCACTAAAACCTAGGAATGCTGTATAGGATTCCAGGAAATTTCCTGAAAGAAAGAAAGTACGCTCTTCTTCTTCCAGACCTCCATCCTGCTGCCTGGAAGCCAGATGTGGTGACAGGAGCCCCAGCAAAAACTTAAACCATGAAGATGATAGTGACATGCCTGAGATAACAGAGCAGAGAGCTGGAAGGAGCCTGAATCATCAAGAGCTTTCTAGAGTCCCTATTCCAACCTTACATTTCTGAGTAATAAACCACTGAAAATACGTGGCATAAAACAACAGCATTTTTTTTCTATAATTTTCTCTCATGGTTCTAAAGGCTGACTAGGCTCAGCTGTACAGTTCCTGCTCAGGGTCTCTCACGTGGAGCTGGAGTCGTCTTATAGGCTTCCTCACACATGGTTGGGATCTCAACTGCTCCTAGAAACTAGAACACCTACACATGGCTTCCCAGGGTGGCCTGAGTTTCCTCACAGCTGGGCAGCAGATCCAAGCAGATGCTGTATAGCCTCAGGAGATACACAGCATCACTCCTGCAGCACCCTTTTGCTTGAGGCAATCACAGGTTCTGCCGGGTTTAAGGAGAGGGGTCTCAGATTCACCTCTGGAGGAGGAAGACAGGGAGGGGCAAGATCATAATTTAAGAAGAGCAGAGGAGATTGTTACAGCCTTCTTTGAAAAATAAAATCTGCCATAGTACTACACAAGCCTTGAATTATCTTCTTCAAGATTTTTTATGTGAGAAACGAACATCTATCTTGTTTAAGCCAATGTCATTATGGATTTTTCTATTATGTGCATCCCAGCCTGATCCTAACTGATATAACTCCCTAGGCCATCACTCATAGTTGATCTACATTTACTTTACAAACAATTCTAACCAACTTGTTTCATCTGAACTCTCTTTCCAAATAAGATTAATGACAACAGAATAGAAAGGGGGAAAATGCTGTTAGAATCAAACCAGGCATACCCATAGCAACAGAAATTAAGGAAAGAAATTGAAAGGTCATAAAAAGTCAACCCTATTACGTTCAAGAGGCACAGCTAGCTGTGCCCATTTAGTAAAAAGACAGCATCATTATATGAATTAAAACAAAAAGAAAACCCTAGAGAGTACAATCAAATTCAAATCTGAAGAATTAATGAAGACCTTAAAATATTAAAAAGGACAGATGTTTATTCATGACTGTCCCATTAAAAATAATGTTGAACACGCTGTTGCTGAAGACAATTTCTGAGAAAATATTTTTATAGGTATTCGAGACATAATTTCAGATTCTGATACTTTTTCTTTAAGAGAATCCCTAAGAGATTATGTAATTCCCAATTCCATCTTTGAATTAAATAAAGGAACAAATAAAGAAAACACAAAAGCACCCTTAATTCAGTCAGAAATGTTCGCATGAAGCTCAGTCCATGCATTAATTCTGTACCTGGAGGAGTTTCTACATAGCTGTGTCCACCATGCCCCAGAGGGCACAGCCATATCGCTTCTCTGTGTAGAACCCTAAATCTCAGAGACATCATGTTGTAACAGGGGCTGTCAACAAGAAAGCCCACAGCCTGCAGCATCACCCCCAGGCTCTACCTTCTTATTTATAAATTAGAGTTAATGTTGTTTTCCAGATTTCATTATTTTGTTGTGTTTTGGACCCCCTCCTTTTTCTTGCTTCTTCTGGTCCTGAAATGCCTTGGGATTAACCGGTAATAAATTCAGCTAGAAACTTAAAAGAACAAAGTGTAGTTCAGCTAACATCTTCTTCCATCAACCCCACGGGAAAAGAAGAAAAAAATAATGTTTTAAGATATAAATCTATTTCCTCACTAGCAATGTTACAAAAAAAAAAAATCAGAGCTTAACACCTGGGCACACCGACGTCCTTCCCTTCTTGATTCCATTTGGCATCGCTGAAACTCTGCACAGACACGCCAGACTCTCATTTCCACTAGCCTTTGGAATTTTCTACTCTTTAGTACATTCAGAAATAGAGTGACATTTGCGAAGAAAATGACTCCCTTTTCATTATTACCCCCCACACATGGTTCCACACCCAAGCCACAGAGAACTGGTCATCCAGACCACACTGCTCCATCTCCCACATTGACTGCTGTCTTCCCACTGCCAGGCGCGTTCTCTGTGTCCAGCTGTCAACTTTCTGCCCACTTCAAGGCCCACTTCAAATGTCTCCTTCTTTATGAAGTCTTTCTTCCTCCTCTCTCTCCACATCCAACAAATAAATATTTGAGTGTCTAGTGAATGCTAGGCACTGTGTTAGAGACAAGATATACAATGGGAAAAGCAACACATTGCTCTTCTAACTGGGAGGGATAAACATGAATGAAAGAATAAATGTAAAGTTGATTGTGATACATTGCCATAAATGAGTGGCACAGTGATAGAGGGAATTTGACCGGTGATGTATATTAAGTCAAAAACTGTGAAGATAGCCTGCCAATTTTACATACATATAATGACAGAAGACACACAACAAGACTCCTGGATGAGAAATATGGATGATTTGTTACTCAAACCAAAAACAGCATCCAGAGCAGTGTGGCTTCCCCACATTGCAGTCTCCACAGGGCAAAAGGGTTAGGAATAGATATTACCTGCCCCTACAATAAGGAGCACCACAGAAGAGGAATCTCTAACTTTAGGAGACTGACTCTTATAAGACTGCCCCTTGCCCATCCACCATTCCAGAGAGAAAGAGAGGTTGATGTAAGAGATTCATGTAAATTCATGTCCTCCAGAGAAGGGGAAACATCACTACTCTGGAATGTAAGCAAATGTCTACAGGGAGCGAAAGGAGAGAATTTGACTGCCCAGATATGTTTCTAAATCTCTCTGGGGAAACACCATCTCTAGCTTCCAACTCTGTTATTTAAATATGTCCTTTGTTCAGAAGGATTGAAACCAATGAAGAACGAAAGAAATCCACAGATAACTGTCTCCCCACATCACAAATATTAGAAGTTTTCCCTAAAGAAAGGAAGTCGGTGCTGAGGTCTGAAAGATGGGTAAGAGCCTATGGATTGGGGTGTGGGGCATCCAAGGAGATAAAATTGCATGCGTAATGTGCAGCGCACAGGAAAAAGCACAGTGTTTTCAAGGACATGCTGCATGGTGATAGCACACAAAGCTAAGTGAATCTGGAGAGGTAGGCAGGGGACCAGACCATGCAGGGCCTGCTCTGTCTATAGTAAGGATTTTGTCCTTTATACCAAGAGCAGTGGGAAGTCAAAGTTGTATCATAGCCAAGACATGCTATGATAAGATGTGTATGCCATCAGCGCCACTTTATGTAATACAGGATGAGCTAAAGGGGTAAGACTGTGTGTTCTGGCTTTCATAGTCTTCAATTATGGCGTAGTTTCTGTACCTGTCTCCTCCTCTGCATCCTACTCCTCCTCTTGTGTCCCCCACACAATACAGCCCAGTACCTTGGAATTTGTCATGCATTATTTATTGCTCACCAATAATGGCAAAGCATCAATTTGAATGAAAAATTATTTTCATTGTTGAGTACTAAGAAAAGCCCCTGTCTTCTGGAATTTCTATTTTAATATGCTGTAATATATGAATTTGATTTTTTAATTAATGTCTTTTAATCCTCCAACTTCTCTACTTAGGATACTTCAATCTGTCCACCAAAGAAAAGATCTAGATAAAGATAACTTAGAATTATCTGATGTTCAGCTGCTCTGAAAAACAGCCCCTGAATTAAATTACATCAGAGAAGCTTTGAATAGGGGCTGTGAGCTGGCTTTGATGGCCTTATATACAAGGGGGGTATGTGTGTGTGTATATACACACACACACACACACACACACACACACACACGATGCAGCTCTGAAGCTGAAGCTGAGATAAAATAAAGGATCCAAAATCTTGACTAGTATGATGAGAGAGGGCCAAAATTAAGATGGAGGCTGGAAGTATATGATGGGGTAAGAAGGGCAGAGGATGCAATGGCTGGGAGTAACGACTTCTTCAGGAATAGCTGATTGGTTTTATATATGAGATACCGTTAAAGTGTTACCTTTTACATTTTCCCCTTCACCACAAATTTAATAACTTTATTTTCACTACAGCTCCATCAATTTTAGTTTGGATGTGCAATGATTCACTTCCCTAGAGCGTTTGCATAATATGTATCCCGCAGGTTTCATTTCTGTAAATCACTGCTTTGTGGGAGAGAAGGGGGGTGGATTCCAGGCGTGCTCCAGCCTTTAAGTTTTGAGACCAAAAGGAGATTGCATTTCCTGATTGCTAAGTTATCTCTGCTGTTCACTGAGAAATTATTTTCCCTATAACACTTCCGTTTGTATATTCGATAAAGTTAATATCTGTGAAATCAGTTGATTCTCACTGTGCTAAATTATACCGGAATAGACAGAAGATTGACTTCCTGGTATTGACAAGAGAGAACTCTCAATGTCTTTTGACTTATTATTTCTGGCAGTTGGAAAGAATTCCAATAACACACAAAATTACTTTACAGGGTATGTTTAGAGAGCAAAGAAAATTAATGGAGGGATAGATTCTTAGGGTATTTTTGCCTTTTGACAAAGATTTCTATTTCCTGTCAAACGTTTCCTCTGAAAGGAACTGGAGGTACACAATGTGAATTGATTTATCCACACCTTAAGAAATACCTGAGGTTTAATTGCCTCTGCGATATTTATGCTTACGTAAATAATTCAATGGCAAATTAATCTAGCTTTTATGATTACTTCCCCTAGAGGTATATGGCTCAGTCCCAAGGACTTAATTGTGGCTTGATGAAGTTATGTAGGTAACTACAACCAATAAACCAATAAACATAAAAATTTAAAGATATAAAGGAAAGACATCCATAGCTTTTAACCCTAAGTATATAGTACGTGCAGTTGGTCCTAAACGCTGTGGGCTTCAGGAAAGCTCTATTAATAATGAACCTTCTAAAAATACACTGTTTTCAACCTCATCCATGAGCTCATAGCACATCAAATCCTTAAATCTAAAGTTGAGTGACACCTTTCCCCTGATGGGTATACCGCCCACATAACCTGGTGCAAACACCTATCTCCTCTATAGTGCTTCATTCATCTTGTTGAGTCACTACATTGAGCCACTCCGTCCTGTAATTTTCCCTACAGGTTTCAGCTACAGGAGGGGCAGGTGAACTTCCTGCTGGTATCTTACTGGATCCTGCTTCACCAGCCAGGTGACAACTTTCTCTTCTTCTGGGAATTTACATTTATAAATCCAGTACCCCCAAAAGATAAAAATCACACGTCCTGTCACTTGTTAGTAGGAATAGCAACCAAAATTGTTTACATTATCTGCTTTTTCTACTCTTAACCAAAGTGTGAAGGAATTAGTATAATTCAGTTTATAGACAAGGAAACAGGCTCAAAGAAACTGAGTAGTTTTCTCTATGTGAACAAGATAATAATCTGTAGAGAGAGGCCCACACACAAGTCTTATCCTAGCACATGTGTATTCCAAGAGGCGGTCTTTGGGTCACTGCTCTGCCTAGACCTAGTACAGTGCATGTGCAGAGTAGACGCTCAATAAATGCATGTGCAATGAAAGGACTGTAAGTCCCATGCTCTGTGCTCTGCATTGCATTGCCTTTCTAGGCAATATATGATACCTGCACACTCCATTCTCCTTCCCACATCCAGCCTGTCCTTCAAAGGTATGTGATTATCACCTAGACTTAAAAACAGCACCCACATCTCCCTTTATTGTAAAGCCTTCCCTCATGATTCTGTTCATGTTAAATTATCACAAACTTGAGCATTTGGTCATGCACTGTCTTACAGTGGCTTTGAGTTGTTCTATGTTGGTCTTGTCTCCTGGGTCCTCGCAGTCTTCCTAGTTCAGCCAAGCCAGGTGCATCTGTGTTAATCTGCAGGTGGAATCCATTTGTACTGAAGATTAAACAGCTAAACAACAAAATTTTGGCAAGGCAACAAGCTGAATCCTTTTCACTCTTGCTAGACAATGGAAAAGGAGGAGGAAAAATTAGAGAGTGGATGGTGAGAGAGAAGAATACGTAAAGCCACAGAGAAAGATTCTTCTAAGTAGCAGTCAATCCTTTTCCTGCTAAAAGCTATGATGGCCTATGAGACCCTATGAGCCACAGAAAGATGGAGTAGAACTCATTTTATAGCAAGTGTTTTGCACAGTGAATTTGTAGTAAGGAGAGCTACCCCTTCCAGAACTTGTGCAGAAATAAGTCATGCTACCTGGCTGATGGCTTCCTCAATATCCTAGTGAGGAAAAACTCAGGAGGAACACCAGCCCCAGCCCGGGGCTGTACCTGTACATGATTTTTAAATCCTATATATGCATACAGGTGTGGGTGTGCTGTGTAAGTAAACAACTTTTTTTTTTTAATCATGTGTATTCACTTATGCTTGGGCTTTAGTTTCATTACAAACTTAACTTTTTTCAGATACATTGGACAAAGTAGGAGCCCGTTACAGTTGCAGTCACCATACAGGTGCCCAGATTGAGATGACAGATGAATAGGCTGCCCGACATGGCACTGCTTTATAAACCTGAGGTCCATCTGACCCCAAATGAGAACATGTAAGAAGTCCTTCACTCAGTTGTCTTCCTGTTTCTAATCCATACACTTTCCCATATCCTGATCTCCAGGAGCACAGAGACTATGCAGGGCCCCAACCTTTACCTACTCACATTACAGGCTGCTTCATAACACTGTTGGCAGATGACATTTCAGGGTAACTCTTTGCCTAAATGGAGTTTCTACTGCACGCTATTCCATCTGCACCCTCTGAGTGTTCCCTTGGTCTAGGTGAAACTCAGGTGCTATGTTCAATATTTCTTCTTTATCCCCCACTGGTATAGGCAAAAGGTAAGCAGTTCAATAAATACATCCTGAACAATAAGTTCAGTAAGCTCAGGCAAGCCTAACTTTGCATAAACATTTTCATATATAACAATTCAAATATAACAAAATGGGGCTTCTTAACCTGTGATTTATAAATAGATTTCATTGGGCCTCCCTTCAAACTGTATGAAAATATTCATGGTTGGTACAAAGTTCATTTTTCTAAAAGGAACTTAATTGTCATCAGCTTCTCAGTGGGATCTGCCACCAAAAACATAGAGCTTTGCTACCAAAAACTCTCTAAAGATTGCAAGAAACAAGAGATATGACCTTTTTAAAACAAATAGGTTATGTTTCTGCAGGGTCAACAATCCTCTTTGTTATATAAGGCCCTGGCTGGGATAAGGGGAGGCACAAGGGAATCCCTGAGACCCCGATTCCTTCTAAATCAATATTTACAGGAGAACCCACTGTGAGAACCCACTCTGCTAGCCACATTTTGATGGTCACAGGCACAATAGTATGCAGCTACAGAGAAGAGACAGCATCTGTCTGGCAACAGAATCTAGCAAAATTAGCTCCTGTCTCAAAAGCAAGGATAAAGAGTCTCTTTCGCAGAAATAGTTGAGGGTTTCATCAATTTTCTGAGGAGCCTCTCTAAGTCCTTTGATATTCAAATCATTCATTTTTAAAGGGCCACTCATGCCACCATCACAGCTGTTTTTTCGCTTTTCAATTGTTAAATGGCCTAACTCTGCCAGATCCTCATTTCTCATTATAAGTCACCCAACATCGCACATAGGAAATCCCACATCTTTTGAGAGATTCACAGTTTCACATTTCAATTTGTCTGTTTTTTTAATTGGAACATCGGGTGTTGATACACTGGGTGGCAGAACACAAGGAAGGATTAAGCAGGGATGGATGTCCAAGAGCAGACATTTTATAATTGGCCTGCTAATTAGTGAATATTTTCTAACATTAATTATGCTGCTATTTTCTAACAACTTTGTAACTGCTGTGACTCAGAAAATAAATATTCAGATAATTAGGACGCCCTATACATCAAAATGTTAACAGCAGCAATCTCTAAGTGGTAGGATTATGGGTAATAAAAATGATAACTGACATTAATTGAGAGTTCACTATGCATGCTAAGCACTTTACAAGCATGACCTCATTTAATATTCACAGAAACCCCCTGTGAGAGCTACTGTTATTTTCCCTTTTTTCAAATGAGGAGCCTGAGGTTTAGAGAGGTTAAAATACTTACCCAAGGTCACACTGGTAAGTGGCACAGCTGGGATATAACTCAGCTTGTCTGACTTCAGAGTCCAGACTCTCAACCTCCCACTTATTTGTATTTTCTTCTTTGATAGAAAGAAAATTTATTACTGGTGACATAAAGGGAAAAAAAAGTTATTTTTTAAAACCACTGAGTCCAACTATCACCTTGCACAGCTTTCAAAGTCATAATCCCCAATCTGTTTATGGGCCATTCGATAAATATCACCAGTCAAATCCTATTTTTCTGGAGTTTTATTAGAACTGTCACTTAATTTTTTTTTTTAATGAATATTTTAGTCAAAGGATTTTAACAACTAGCCAATCTCTGGCTAGAAGCCTCTGGCATTTGCTGTTTTCAAATCTCCTCTTTTGGCAAGAATACCAGCTCACTTATTTCCCCTGAGCTCCCCAACACTAACAGGCCACGTGAAAGATCTGGACTAAAGAGAGAGAGCCAGAAACTGCATTGCATCCTGCAGGGGACAGGAAAGATTTAGAATTTGTGTTTAATCATTTGGTCAGTGGATTGAAAATGTTATCTTTATAAGGGAAACAAACTAAATAAACAAATGGGACTACATCAAACTAAACAGTTATTTCACAGCAAAGGAAACCACCATCAAAACAAAAAGACATCCTACGGAGTGGGACAAGATATTTGCCAGTGATACACCTGACAAGGGGTTAATTTCCAAAATTTATCTAAAAAGAAAAAAAAAAAACTCATAAAACTCAACATCAAAAAACCAATCCAGCTTAAAAATGGTCAGAGGACATGAACGGACATTTCTCCAAAGAGGACATACAGATGGCCAACAGGCATATGAAAAAAAGTTCAACCTCACTGGTCATTAGGGAAATGCAAATAAAAACCACCATGAGCTACCACCTCACTCCGGTTAGAATGGCTATCATCAACAAATCAACAAACAACAAGTGCTGGTGAGGGTGTGGAGAAAAGGGAACCCTGGTGCACTGTTGCTGGGACTGCAAATTGTTGCAGCCTCTATGGAAACCAGTATGGAGGTATCTCAAAAAATTAAAAGTAGAATTATCTTATAACCCAGCAATTGCACTCCTGGGTATTTATCCAAAGAAATCCAAAACATTAGTTCAAAAAATATATATACACTCCTATGTTCACTGCAGCGCTATTCACAATAGCCAAGACATGGAAACAAACAAAATGCCCATCAGTAGACGATTGGATAAAGAAATTGTGGTACATTTATACAATGGAGTATTACTCTGTCATAAAAAAAGCATGAATTCTTAACATTTGCAACAACATATATGGACCTAGAGGATATTATGCAAAGTGAAATAAGTCAATAAGAAAGACAAATACCATATGATCTCACTTATATGTGGAATCTAAAGAACAGAATAAACCAACAGACAAAACAGAAATAAACCCGTAGATACAGAGAACAAACTGATGGTTACTAAATGGGAGTTGGGGGATGGATGAGAAAGTGAAGGGATTAGAAAGTACAAATGTGTAGTCACAAAATAGTCACAGGGATGTGAAATACCGTTTGGGGAATATAATCAATAATGTTGTGAAGACTATGTGTGGTGTCAGATGCATAGTAGACTTATTGGAGGAGATCACTTCATAGACTATATAAATACCTAACCACTGCACTGTACACCTGAAATAGATGTAAAGTACAGCATAGGGAATATAGTCAATGGGATTGTAATAGTTACATACAATGTCAGAGAGATAGTAGACTTGGTGGCGATATCACTCTGTGAGAAGTGTAAATGTCTAATCACTATGTTGTTTTGTACACCTGAAACTAATAGTTACACTAAATTAAATTTTTAAAATGAATTTTGATGATAAAAAATAAAATGTTATGTGTATAGATTTCCATTCATTTTACATGTTATTAATATGAATGCTTTATTTGTATTATTTAGGTAGTAATGCGACTGTATTGTCAGAGTTCTCCAGAGAAACAGAACCAATAGGATACACACAGATATACCGGGGGTGCCCAAACTATGTATTCAAGTAGACACTTTGGTCACCGTTGCTCAAGCAGTAGTTCACCATAATCAGAAGTGTCTGGACGCTGATAGTAACCACTTTGAGCACCTCTTGTTACCGCAGAAGTCAAACGTGACTTGTATTCATTTTTTGTTATTGGTATATATTGAGCATTACAATTTTAATACACTTTTCCTTTCTTATAATGTGTATACATTTTTGTGGGCCCCTGTATATCAGGAGAGTTAGTATAGGAGTTGGCTCAAGTGGCTATGGAGGCCGAGAATCCCATGTTCTGGGGTCTGCAAGCTGGAGGGAGGCCCAGGAAAGCTCATGGTGTGATTCAGTCCAAGTAAGCAGGCCTGAGAAGGAGGGGAGCCAACGGTGTGCCTCCAGGTGAGGAGGGAGGGGCTCCATGTCCAAGAACAGAAGACGGATTTCCCCTCAAGATGAGGGAGAATTCACCCTTCCTCTACCTTTTTCTCCTATTCAAGACCTCAACTGATTGGATGATGCCCCCTGCACTGGTGAGGGCAACTTTCTTTACTAAGTCTACTGCACACAATGCAAATCTTCTCCAGAAACACCCTCCCAGACACACCCAGAAATAATGTTTTACCAGCCATCTGGGCATCCTTTAGCCCAGTCAAGTTGACACATGAACATTAACCATCACAGTGACCGTGGATACTGACCATGAACAGCCCAGACCTTAGGTTCAAAAAAAAGTTTGTAAAGAGCCTTGAGTCAAGAACTATAGGACCAGAAAGATGATGGGAGTAGTAGTAGGGGTGGGGCACACTTCAACAGACTTTGGGAATGATAAGGAGATCGTAAAAAGAATATGGCCTTAAGAGGCAGCCTGGGGAGGGCAGCACTCCCCCTTCCCTCCCCCCACCTCCCCACACCCACATTTCTCCCCCTACAGCAGCAATGGCAGCAGTTCTGTGGCAGCCTTGGTGGGAGCCTGTACAAAGGAAGCTAGTCCAAGCTCTGGTCCCAACAACAATGGAGTAGCTTGCACCTCAGGAAGCTGTGTTTAGAAGCGAATAGCAGAACCCTCAGTGCCTCACATGGCTCCCTGTGGTAGCAACATCAGGGCTTACTGGAGACTGGTTACATTTTTCATTTTCCTCTCCAGGAAGCCAGTATATTGAAGACTGATATTTTGGACTAAATAAACTCATGGATGAAGGATGAAAGAAAAACTTTCGTGATAGTGAGATTTGGCCTTATTAGTGCCCCAGACTGATGAAGCAGAAATAGTATGATATACTTACAGAGCTTATATACCCTTTTATATTATTTTCCATTTTACCTTATCTTAATTGGTTTTTATTGAGCAGAACTTTGAGGTTTAATATTTTATATCATTTATAAATATTTGTATATTTGTTTATAATATCTTGTTTATAATATTATAAATATATAATATTTTTATATTGCTCACACATTAATAATAATTCACAGTTATGCCTTATGGCAAAAGACTCAAATTAGATGACCTCATTTAACCCAACAACAGCTCTAATCTTTTGCCCGTCAAAACCAGAATAATAATCCTTTTCCATGGCTTATAATTTTGTATTCTTTTTGTAATTTCACACTTTTTTTGTCTACAGTATATGAAATGAGGCATGAGCCCAAATGTTTTTATCTCCATACCAATAATTAGTATGTTTAAGAGCAGAAGTCCACAAACTATGGCTTGGGGGTCAAATCAGGCCTGCTGCCTATTTTTGTAAATAAAGTTTACAAAACTTTCCCCTCTGGCCAGGTA
Source organism: Aselliscus stoliczkanus (assembly GCA_033961575.1). NCBI lineage: Eukaryota > Metazoa > Chordata > Mammalia > Chiroptera > Hipposideridae > Aselliscus > Aselliscus stoliczkanus. Next base: position 43,829,650 of record CM066729.1, read on the forward strand.
GATGAAGAAGACATGGCTTTCTGATGAACTTCCTGAGATGATGGATGTATTCTATATCTGAGCTATCTCATACGGTATCCATTAGACACATGTAAACACTTGATATAAGGTTAGTACAACTAAGGAATTTAAATTTTAATGTAACCTACTCTAATATCTCTAATAAAGTAATTCTAATTAAATGTGTTATGGAATTCAGCAAATAAAGTATGTAAGGGTTGAGACTGAAAACAGACAGGAAGGAATTGGAAAATGTAAATGTTTCCTAAATTGGTAGAACTGTTTGGCAAAGGTCAAACAGTAGTCAATACTTTGGGAAGCAAAATAAGGCATATAAAAGAAAAAGAAACTCTTGATATCGTTACAGTTTGATATTTCTACAGTTTCTTTCTGACTGGGTAACAAATTAAACTCCCCTTTACTATGCTGTAGGGGAGCAAAATTTGCCACCCTAAAATATATCACTTTGGCATATTGATTACTTTGAATTAAAGTTACTTGAAAAACAGCAGGTGCAAGAAGGGTGCTCTAACCCTCCCCTCTCTGTCTTCCTGGAGGCAGGAAATAAATCTCCCACGTGAAAAGTACCATCCCTGTACCAGGAGGTAGAGAGACATCCTTATCACCAGAGATGGGGAATTTAGGGCCAAGAAGAATGTATAAACAAACCTTGCTACATTTTTCCTAATATACTACTGTCCCGAGCCCAAACTTCTTTGTCTTCTCAGTTAGTCACAAATGTATTGTTTCTTTGTCTAAGAAGTATGAAAGCTGCTTGCTTTGGTTATTTCTTCAGATCCCATATCTACGAGACCTCTGCACATATGAATTAAATTATATTTTCTCCTGTTAATCTGTCTCATGTCAATTTAATTATTAGACCAACAGCCTAGAAGGGTAGGGAAAAAAATGTTCCCCTCCCTGACATTGCAGATTCAATTTGCCTCTCTCACTGGTAAACAAATTATCATTTTGAGGCAACCTGACATTCAGTACCCAGGCAAAAAGCCATCTTTTTGAAAATCCACTGGTTCCCTAGAGCAATTGTATCTTTTATTGGTACTTATTGTAATAGCCCAATACTTCTAATGGCTGTGAACTCAGCTGGTGCGCACACTTTCAAGACAAGTGACAACACTGGATCAGCTAGCTCCCAGACACCACTATCATGCATCTCTCACAGGACAGTCATCATGACCAGCAATTTGCTTTATGGATGCTTTTATGCTAAAGTTCTAGAGAACAAGCTTTTATTCTTCCAGAGAAGTAGTGAAAGAAAACATGGAACATACACTTTTTTTTTTTTTTAGAAATTTTTTAAATTTTATTTTATTGGGGAACAGTGTGTTTTCCCAGGACCCATCAGCCCCAAGTCAAATAGTTGTTTCAATCTAGTTGTGGAGGGCGCAGCTCATGCGGGATTGAACAGGCAACCTTGGTGTTATGAGCACTGAGCTCTAACCACCTGAGTTAACTGGCCACCCCAGAACATACACTCTTATTGGCTATTAACATTTTAATTGTGAATGCTGGGGAAGATTTGGGGCAGCTGCTCTTTTGCATACATACTATCACATGTTGAAATCAGATAAAAGTTAAAAGAACAGACATTAAAACATCAGAAAACTATGATTGCTTTTTAGTTTCTGTTTGTTTTACAAATAACTCTAATCACCACCAAGGAAGGTCATGGAGATGGGTGTAAATGACAGTGAGTCCTCACTATCAGAGGGGATGCCAATTTTATTAAAGACAAGTCTATGACTCCGAAGATGATCCATCCTCCATTATCTACTCTCAGGTTTCTCCAGCGCCTCCCTTTAGGAGGACCCCTTTGCTCTTCTTGGCTGTGAAGCCTGTGATTATTATGGCTCCTCTTACTACTAAGTGACCGAGAGCATGTCACCTCTCTGAACCTCAGTGTCCTCTTTCATGTGCAGGTTAAAGGGACTAGTGCAGATGAAGTGTGTAACACATAGTAATTGCACATTGTTAGGATGCAATACAAAGTAGCTGTTATCTATTTTTGAAGATGTCTCCATCCTCCCCTCCCCACTGCCACCCTATACACGTATATGTAGTGTCACATGGCACTTATTCATTTTTAAAACCTCAAAGCTCATTCAGCTGAGAACAGCTTCATAACGTAACTGAGAAACATAGACACATTCTAGGAAGCAGATGCAAAGGAAGCTATTCCAATCGGTAATGTGCACAGCTAAGTCCAGTTACAGATCAGAGAGATGAAAGATAAATAGATGCTCCAAACAGGTCTTACCCAGACATCTCTTTGTTACCTTGGACAGAGATTTTGCTACTTTCTTTACTTATGCTAATGATTTGAGAAATAAGCTGCATTCCCTTTCATCTGGTAAAACAAAATTATTATGACCACAGAATGGATAACTAATGCTGGGCCCTCCGCCTTTCTCTTATTTGTCACCTTAGATTTATGTGATTTGCATACTTATCTTAGGCTTAATATGTAGATATTGGACATGGTTGAGACTTAATGACCTAAAGTTTTTTCCAGATGGTTCAAATCCAAGGCCTAGCTTCAGATCAGGACTTTAAAATATTGTGTGCCTGGTGTTTATCAGGGATCTACCAAGATACTGGATGAGGCTATAGTGGACAAATATCATAAAATATGCCCTTGTGCAGACTCACTTCTCAGTTTCCCCACAAATCACTCTCCCTTCTCCTTACTTATGGGTTAAAGTTATGAGAAAACAATCTCAAACAATGGGGAAAGTATGTAAGATATCACCATGCAGACAGGGGCTCACCTTATATAAGCATTTTATAAAATATTTCTCCTATAAGCTGTGTCTCAATAACATATTATGTCTGTCCATGACACTCTGATTCCAGCAAGTTTTCTAAGACCCTTCATTTGACCTCTGGTGTTACTGCTTTAAGCCAGGGGTCCTGAGAAGAATAGTTTCTGACGGGGGGCACACAAAAATGCAAAGGCATGTGTAGCAAACACAGCTGTCCACCAGGCATTTGTGCTCTTTTTCCAGAGTGTAGAGTTATTCATGAAAACAGCTGCCTAGCCAGGGAACATCGCCCCCACAGCCAGACCCTTTGCACCTAGATGTGGTCATGTGACTTGTTCCTACTAAGAGAATGTGAACAGAAGGAGTATGTGTCACTTCCTGGCTGAGATGGTTAAAAAGATGGTGTGTCTTCTCTATGCTCTCTCTTCCCTCCCCTGGATGTCAAAACTCAGGGTGACATTGGAAGCCATGTGTTGAACATGGTGGAGCCACAAAATGGGAGAATTCTGAATCCCTGAATCACTTCTCAGAGGAGAGGAGACTGCCTTAGTGGGAACACCCACCTTGAACTCTATCTATGGCAGAAGCTGATGTTACATTAATGAATAGCACAGATAGTAAAAATGAAAACGTGCTCAAAACAAGCCTATGTATTTTTTTCTGCAATGGCATCTGGCCATTGCAGTGTACATAGCTACAAGAAACAACAATTTTACTGTATTAAAATGTAGCTAGTTCACACATGTCTGGTCAGAGTATAAATTGGTACAACCACTGTAGAAAATTATTTGGCAAAATTTACTAAAGTCAAATCTTTGCATATTCTTTGACCCAACCACATATAATCCCCTCAGAAATGTGTACATATGGGGCCGGCCGAGTGGCGCCGCGGTTAAGCGCTGGCTTGGGACGCCAGCGGCCCCGGTTTGGGTCCCACTTATGAGGGCCAGTGACACTGCCCTCAAAAAAAAAAAGAGAAAAAAAGAAATGTGTACCTATGTTCATCAAAAGCATACGCCAGAATGTCGTATACACATACAATGAATTATTATTCGGTCTTAAAAAGGGAGAAATTCTGACATGCTACAACATGGATGAACCTTGAAGACATTATGCTACGTAAAATGAAGCAGTTACAAAATGTCAAATACTATGTGATTCCACTCCTATGAGGTACCTAGAGTAGTCTCACACATAAAAACAGAAAGTGGCTGGGGGAGGAGAGCAATGAGGAGTTGTTTAATGGGTAGAGATTTCAGTTTTGTAAGAGTGAAAAGAGTTCTGGAGATTGGTGCACAAGATGTGAACGTATTTAACACCACTAAACTGTATAATTAAAAATGGTTAAGATAGTAAATTTTTGGTTATGTGTATTTTACCACAATTAAGTATAAAAACAAAAACAAAACATGTACTAGAGTGTTCAAAGTAGCACAATTCACAAGAGGCAGAAACTAGAAACTACCAAATGTCCTTCAACACTACAATGAATAAATTGTGGACTGTTCACCCCCTGGAATATTATACAGCAATAACAAATGCATGACCTGGGGCATCTGGTTAGCTCAGTTGATGAGAGTGCAGTGCTCATAACACCAAGGTTGCTGGTTCGATCCCCACATGGACCACTGAGTTGTACCCTCCACAACTAGATTGAAACAACTACTTGACTTGGAGCTGATGGGTCCTGGAAAAACACACTGTTCTCCAATAAAATAGTAAAAAAAGAAAAAAGAAATGCCTGACCTATGTGTATGACATCAAACAACATTAATAAAATCTTACAAATGAAATGTTAAGCAGAATAAGCCAGACAAAAAATTAAATACTGTATGATTCCCTTTATATAAAGTGGAAAAACAGACTAAACTCTTCAATGTCATTAGAAGTCAGGATAAGAGTATGGGTAGTAACTGAAAAGAAGCTAGGTGGGAGTGGGGACACTTCTGTATTATTATTACATTTTGATTTACAACAATTTTATGATATAAACCCATTGTTAAAATAATACATTTCTAAAATTTTCTATATTCTGTCTCTTTCAAAAAAAATTACAGACTGGAAGGGAAAAGAATTCCAAAAGTGCACCCTCTTACCTGAGGGCAGTACAACCTCTGAAGCAGCTGAGGTGAATAGATTTAAATAGAATTTGTATATGAATGGTCTACTTGAATCAGGACACCTTAGAAGTCATTATTATTCCTTGAACGGCCTACTATATACAGATTACTTACTTTCTCATCAAATTATCATTCATCTAAAAGAAAAAAACAAGAAATGTGTTTAACAATTAAAATTCTATGGTAATTTCACACTCAACAATGCCTTGTATTCATAATTTCAATATAAGATCTGATTGAATATGATTAAATATGGTCTGTGCTCTCCAAAATGGGTAGCACGATGGATCTAAATGAACTCATTAGTAGCGAATGCTGTAGAGATCTTTCTAAATGCTAATGTTTAGCTGCCTTTGGCTCATTAATTAATTTAAAGATTATATAATTATCCAAGTGTTTGATTCAAGTATATCTACCACTTTTTATGATTGGATAATACCTATTTGCATATGAGCATAAAAATTTAATTATGTCATCCAAAGATATACAACATAATATCAAATTATCATACAGTTCATGTATTTATTTGAGGAAAAAACAAACACCAGAGGGGGGTGTTCACTTGAACACATAACTAGTTGGGACCTTGACAAATACTTGTCACTAAAATAGGAATGATGTAAACAAAAGCAGGGATGGGCAAGAGGTCAAATGTCAGGAGAAGATGAGTAAAATACTCAAACCCATTGCACAGGAAAGAAGGGGAGTGTAGTCTAATTTGAAAAGAGCCCCACTCTAAAAATCTACTCAGGGGGAAATCCACGGTGACAGGAACACCCTAAATTTCAAGTCATTCCTTTGGAATCTGATCATTGGACTCTTCTTTCAAAGGCCTGAAGATCACCCAAGGTTCCTTCAAAATTAGAACTAGAAACACAATGAGAAACTTTTGGATACCTAATGATTTTCTTCACACTTGGGGAGGATTATTAAGTGGTAATCACCTACAAAAAGGTGATTTGACAGAGGTGTAGTATTCATTCCAGTCATGACACACTCAAGGAGAGTCCCATCCAGCAGAGACTAATTAACGCAATATTCTCATACTTAAGAGCAAAGGAAGAATAAAGTGCTGGAGGCACTCGAGGATAAGGGGAAGTGTTTTGGTAAATCCCCAACAGGAAGCCCACCTGCTTCCCTAAGATTTTTGCCATTGGGAAACCTATTTGTAAATAAGGGTAGTATAGTAGGTACAGAATTGTAAACAAGGCAAATATTTTTAGACTGTAACCTACTGATTTCTCTACTAGTGATCAGGTTTATAAATATCACCATACTGTATAAGTGTGCAGCTCCCATAGGAAAACACATGGAAGAGCATTTTAATCAGAGAGAGAGAGAGCCAGCAATAAGAAGGATATTAAGTGATGTTTTCTCACTAACCTTTGATATATTTGGTAGGGTTTGGGGTTTAAAGGGTATCTCACATTGATCTTTTCCATTATGTTTGCAAATTACTTAGATGTGCAGGAAGAATCACTAGAAACTAAATTAAGATCTCTGAAAGGAAAAAGTCAAGATTGTGAACACTGCAGGAATGTCAGATCAGCCTGAAATCAATTGATCCAGACATGAAACCATGGCAAGGGGAACTACAGAAGGCTTTACCTCTTCAGCAATCTGTTTTGTCCTAACATTCCCCAAAATGGGCTCTCGGAGTCCTGTCCAAGAATGATCACTGATTGCCATGGTCTGAATATTTGTGTTCCCCGCAAAGTTCATATGCTGGAAACTTAACTCCCAAGGTGATGGTATTAGGAGGTGAGGACTCTGCCCTTGTGAACTGGACTAGTCTCCTTATTTAAAAAATAAATAAATAAATAAATAAGTTGCAGCTCCTCCTAGTCCCTTCTGCCACATGATGATACAATGAGAAGCCTGCAACCCAGAAGAGGGCCCGCCCAGGACCCTGCTGCCCCCTCATCTCAGACTTCCAGCCTCCAGGACTGTGAGAAATCAATTTCTGTTGTCTATAAATTACCTGGTCTGTAGTATTTTGTGATAGCATCCAAATAGACTGACAAGAAAAGTACCCAGGTCTTAAGCAATTTAACTCTTTAGAATAGTAAAAAACTAACCATGCATAACCCAGAATGGTTTTCATGAGTTTATTCAATAAACATGTACACATGAGGCCAAAATTAAGTATATATTAGCTGGGATAATGAGGCTACTATAACAAAGGGTCCCCCAAAATTCAGTGACTTAAATAAGAGAAAATCTGTCTCAGGGATGCTGTGTGCAGTGTGAGCTAGAGAGGCTTACACATCTGAGGGACTCAGGTTCTTTCTGAGGCTACTGTCCCATTCATACTGTGACAGCTAGGTTGCCCCAAGAGCCATACTACCGCCTAGGGGAAGAGGGGGAAAGCCAAAATCCTGGGAAACAAGCTTGTCTTTAAGTTGCAATTGATCTCCAAGTTACACATACCACTTCAGCTCACTTTCTATTTGCCAAAAGTTAGTCACATGCCCTCACCTAGCTGAAAAGAGAACTGGGAGATAAGTAGCATTGTCCCAAAGCTCACCCCTCTGATAACCCAAATATCTGCACATACCCTTTCCTTCCCCCACACAGTATACATTCACCCCCTCCCCTAAGATTTGGAGGCAGGTCAATGTTCCTTCCATTCAGCTACTGCACCCACCTTAAAATCCAAGATATGTAGGCAACATGCCGTCTTCTCCACCAGATCTGAATGTGTCTTCTAGTCGACAGGTTACCAGCTTGCTCCCTCCCTACCACTATCCCTTGCCTCACCTAACCCAGCACCCACAACAGCCTCAATAAACAATGATAAGACAAGACAGGCACAATAGAAATTTCTTCTCAGAAAAGAGAGGAATCAAAATACATAGTAGGCACTGGTCCTTAGCAGTGACGGAGTATGGCTGGGCAGTCATTATAAAGAGTCTTGCCCTGGGGCCGGCCGAGTGGCGTGGTGGTTAAGCGCTGGCTTGGGATGCCAGAGGCCCCAGTTCGGGTCCCACATATGAGGGCCAGTGACACTACCCTCAAAAAAAAAAAAAAAAATAAGAGTCTTGCCCTAGATCTGGAATATTTCTGCGTTAGGTCTTGGTTCTGGTTTCTGGGAGGAATTCCCATGTTCATTGTCCTCTAAGCCTGTAGTGTCTCTTCCTTGTCTATTGTCCCTCACGACCACATCTGAGTTTGGAGACATTTCTTTCTGAACCCTCCTTCAAGGAAGCCCAGTTCTTTTTAGATTGCTACAGTTTTAGGAGCCTGAGGATTACAATAGAATTGAATAATCACAGGCCTGTAGTTTAGCAATGAAATTTGCTTGAATACATGATAGATTTCAGTCTGTTTGATTCTGGCCTGATTTATTATGTCGATAATCTCCCAGAATTCTGTATGGGGCATTATTTCTTAAACTTGCCTTATTTCCTGGCTTCAGCCATCACTCTCTTCCCACAGAAATGGAAGTTTCCTTGAGGCCATCTGGCAAAATAGACTTGATCTTATCTTTGTTGCTAGGTCTAACTCCCTTTGTTTGGCTGAAAATCTTTTAATGGCAGTGCTTTGTAAAACACTCTTAGTAACAACATATCTTCTGTCTTTGTGGTATTCAGAGCAGCTGATTTTTTCCACCACGGGGGTTCTATTATCTTCCAGCTCTTCTAGCAAATTGGTCAGTTCTTGCCTGGGCTCATTTCTTTTTTATAATAACATATGAAAAGCGCAAAGAACAGCCAACATATAAATATTCTGGCTTTTTCCAACTGCTTTCTCTAGCACTAGTGATTTATATACACATGGGGTCTGCCTTCCATCTAATTGTAGAAAACAATTTTACCAAATGCTGCCTTGACATTACAAAGTCTGTCACCTTTGCCATATCTACAATTTCTATTTTTTCATTGCCCACTTCTTGACATCTAGGGCAATGCCACATATTTATAGTTTTTGTAATGGTAAGTACCAATAAGGATATTAGTTAGAATGACATTGCAAAAAACCCACCAAAATAAGTGACTTCAAAAAGATGGACTTCTATTTCTCTCTCATGGAACAGCCTGGTAGGTCTATGATAGTGGGAGGCTCTTCAGCAGGAGCTAATTCAGGGGTTCAGGCTCTTTTCATCTTGTTGCTGTGCATTACCCTATGTCATTGCCCTTCGTGGTTAAAGCTGAGTCAGCACTCCCTCAGGAACCAGCCTAAGGAGAAGGGAAAGCTAAGTCCAAGGAAAACAGCTTCTCTTTTCCCTAGAGAGAACTTGAAAGTTATACATATCAATTCTATTTATGTCCTACTCGCTCAAATTTCAGCATGTGGCCACTAAGTGGGTGCTCTATGAGTTTTGGGAGAGGAAGAGGAAATACTAGGGGGTATCTTCAGGCCACGGGTACCATGGCAGGAAGTTAGGAAAGTTGATTAAACCCTATAGGAAAGCTGTACGACCCTACCAACTACTCCAGTCAAAATATCCATCTTTACTAGCTTCGGGTAAACCAGTTTAGTTCTCAAATGCGGCAACTTGAAGATGGTGCATATCCAGGTAAGCAGAAAGTCTGGTCATTCCCTAAACCCTTTCCCCCCATGTCCAAAACTCCATATGGCTGTTTATTCATATCCCACGTGTCTCTTACCATTACTAATAAAGCCAAAAGTCAAGTGCATTTTACTGTGACCAGACTTCACCACCATCTCCCCAATTCCTGGCTATGTTAGAAGGTGACCACCATCTACCCTGTCCAGAGTTATTGCTTTCAAAAAGCAGAGACTCTCTCTGGCTGTTTTCTTCAGCATGCCTCCAGGTGGCCCACGGCAGCTCAGCTCCACTCCTCAGCTTGAGTCTCCCTCAAGCCTGGGAATTTGGGCTCAACTCACTCCCAGTCCCAGGAATTCAGGAAGTTCTTCCCTCATTGGAGCCCACCTTTCACTGTCTCAGGATTTACCTCTTCCCACGATGACTGACACTGGATCTGCCGACGACTTGATCTTGCACTTCCCAGTTTCCAGGACTGTGAGAAATAAATGTTTGTTTGTTTTTTTAAGCCACCCAGTCCATGGTATTTCTGTTATAGCAGCCCGAACAAACTAAGACAGCCACCTAGCTCATATGAAGAGAAAATCCATGTCCTTAAATTATTGGTTCAACCCTCTCATTAGTAGGGACTGGCACACACACACAAGGAGTGACAATCCTGATCACAGTGACTCCAGCCCATTAGCTGCTCACCACAGCCACTGGGCACTCGCTCTGCCACCTCTCAAGGCACTAGATGATTTAACATTCACCTCCACACAAGCATGCCTTGAAAAATCTGTTTTTTAGCCAAGCTTTTACAAAAATGAGGCTTGCTGCTGCTTCTTCCATCTGATATGAAGCTGTCATCATTTTTTCCCCAGGCTCTGTAAATTTGCATCTTGTCTATCTAATGAGTTTAAACACTCTTTACTGCACAATCTGAATTCAGATCCATCTTTCTGGCTTTTGACAGGAAACATGTTTGTCATCAATACATTTTGTTTCCACTAAATACGGGATTCACTGTGGCAATTATCCAAAGCCATAATCAGCTGAAGTGGCAGCAAAGTGGTGGAGTTAGAGTAGAAAAGTTGCAGTTTCAGTAACATGCACATAAACACCACACAAGTGTGCCTCCAAGGAAGTGCTCTGCTGCAGACAGCTGCCAGAGAAAGGCTGCATGTACAAACACCCAAATGAAGAACTTGAAGTGGTTTTATCTTTTCTAAAAACGCCAAAGAACTTTCTATGCTGCAATATTGAACTTGATGATTAAAAACAACACAATGTGTAATTTAAAAAGAAATGACATCTACTTTTAAATGCATGTATTTATTCTGTTTATATTCCCCTCTCTGGAAAACAGTAAAATAATAATACAAAAAAAGAACATATGAAAAAAAAATACCTAAAATACCTTTTTCCCTTAGTACAAGCTGAAATTATTCCAGATCTTGATTTGTAATAGAACATTCTTTCACAGAAATGTTAATCAAACTAAGGATATTCTTAAGGTGACAGGAAGAAGGAACACAATTTTGACTCATTTTTCTCCATATCATTATTTTTACTACTTCAATTTGGATATATGCTTTGTCCAAATAGTTAAGTCTGGTGTGGGGACATTTACCGGATCTTAGAAAAAGTATCAAGGGACAAGAGATGCCATAAAATAAATGCCGGGGTAAAAATAATGGAATAATTATAATTGTGTAATAACTTCTAGGATTCGGGAACGCATTGGGTATGTTTTAATTGCATATTTACTTAGTCGTATTCCTTACGTTCAGTAGCGAGTGGCAGATGGTTGTGGCTGGGTCATGTTTTGGTGTATTCGGCAGCTTTTTTTCTTCTATTTTGTGCTCTGCAGTCAACGTTCAAATAGGTAGTTGGCTGTGAGTTCATTGCCTCAGGGGAGGTTTCTTCATTTTCCAAAAGGCTTGAAGCCCTTAGATAGTTTAGAGAGTTTGCTAAGGAAGTAAAAGAGGAAAAGAACCCTTTCGTTTACATAGTTAGTGTTGGAAAAACAGTAAAGGCAGAGGGTTAGGAATCTCCCCTCCAGATTTCCAGGAGGCTCCCAGCGGCCTGAGGTGAAAAGAGGTAGAGAGGGAGCTCTTGGTGATGGGAACAGAGATGGGGCCCTGTTTCCTGGTGATGCTGGAATGGACTTAGCAGAATGTCAAAGCCAGGTAGACCCAGTCAGCCTTGCAGGATTCTCGTGTCCTGGGAAAGCAAGGGAGAGTCAGGGAGAAGCTGGACCTGAAGGGACCATACAGGTGGGGACAATAATCTTCTCAAAAGCAACCTGTGACACCAAGTACTGAGGTGTTCCAACTCTACCCCACCCAACACACCTCATGCTTCAGATCCTGGAACTGTAGCTTAACCTTAGGGTGGGGATGGGATTTGGCGGAAAGGTCTGGAAAGTTCCGAGGTTAAATTTTCCCTCTAGCTTGGTTAAATTAGAGCCCAATATTGAGCATAGAAAATAGTCTTATTTGTGTCTTAGTTGAGGGACTAATATTCATACTTACTGCATAATGGGAGCTAAACAATTGTAAGATTATAATTAATTCCTTCATTAATTAATATAATGAAGCACATAGGAGGGGCACCCAGAGGGGAAGGTGGCTTTCCTGAGAAAATGGTGTCAAGATGTGGCCTGAAAGACAGTTGACAGCAGAAGTGGGGCTGGAGATGGCATCTGAGGGAAAAGAAACAGGCCAAGAAGAAAGCCTTGAGATAAAAGGACAGACATTCTTTCACTGTGACTGAAGAACAAACTCAATGGGGAGCAAGTGAGGCTGAAGATACAGACTCTGGTAGGATCCCCACAGGGACTCTGGATATTACTCTGAGGCCAGTGAAGAATTCTGGTTTTGCATTAAACCTCTCCTAGTCCATATTTCAGGGGTGCTTCAGAAATACTGGCCTCACCCTCACCTTGGCTGGTACCTATGAATAATCTGTGGCCTGACTCCGGACCACATCAGCCCCCAGCTGGGCCTATGCTCTCCACTCCCTGCCCCACCCTCTCCCCTCATCTAACTCTTGCTGAGGGCACCTTCCTTTACTTTCTCTGGTCTCTAACCTCACTACTCTTCAGTAGATACTGGTATCCCCCCAAAAGGAAGCCCAGGAACTCCTCATCTGTTGCAGCACTGCCCACAAATTGGGGAGAGGGGCTCTTTCAAATTGCCTTCATACACACTCAGGGGAACCACCTCAGATGATGCCCTCCTTTAATAAAAACAGCCAGTAGGGTTTCACTGAGTCTGCCATGAAGAACCAAAGGGGTCCAGGAGGAAGTGTAATTGTGTCTCTGCAGTTTTGTAGAACAGTTCTGTACTTTTCTAGAGCAGGCATCCGGGTGGAATAACTACGCATTTGTCTTCATGGAAAGAAGGAAACTATCACTTCCTGCCCTTGTATGCACTGAGCACTTCATAGATACATATTTAATCTTTATGATAGCCTTCAAAGTATTATTATCCCCACTATACAAATGAGAGAAAAGGAAGCATTAAAGAATTGAAGAATTTGTTGAAGGCTGCCCAGCTAGGAGGACGTTGATCTACATTTCAAAAGCAGATGTAAAACCAAAATGCGGAAATGCTCTGTGGAGAGTGAGTGCACAGCTCTCTGCGGGAGGGCCCATTACTTCCAGTGTGATGCTTCAGGAGCTCAAGGTAAGGTGGTCTAAGCACAGGGTGGCACCCAGTCATGGTGACAACACCCTGCATTCTCCCCAGTGCCTCCAAGGGGCAGGACAAGAACTCCACGTCTTGAGAACCACTGGAGTAAAAGTGAAAAGGAGAGAGTGAGAAAGATTCTGCGTTTATTACTGCTAAAATATAAAAATCAGTATCCGGTTTTGAAGTCAACCTTTCTTATAATCATTCATCTGACACTGATCTTCTCCATTCTCCATCCCTGTGGTCACTGAGCTGTCACTATAAATTAGTCATCACTTGGCAGGCGTTTTAAGGTGAGTCCCAGGAGAGGAAATACTAGCAGTGTCCCAACACTGTGGAGCTGGTGGGTACGGGGAGAAGGAGCTCAGACAGCTGTCACCACGTCACCATCACCACCACCACAGTAGCTCATCATAAGGCCAAACATTAAGATGCCTCACAACCTCTGTCAGCTCTCCTAAGACCATGGTACTTCAGCATCTTTATAAGTACGGTGATCTTAATGAAAAATTACTCTTTGGACATAAGTTATTCTTTTCTAAGTGACTCTGTATATACCATGTGATCATCAGATAGGTGGTGCACATTTTTTATTTCCAAATGTACAGATTAAAAGGGGGAAAAAACACCCCAGAATTTTAAATACCATGAGACTTGCCTGAGGTTATTCGTTACTTTCAGAGCCCGATTTCTACTATACTGCCATGCTCTCAGTGCATAAATAATTGGAGAAAATATTAACTGGGACCAAATATTAGTATCTTTTTTCACTGACTTAATTTATGAAGCAACAAAACATTAGTATGTACACCATATATCTAGACCCTGTTCTTTAGAATTCATGTTTTGTCCTGTACCGCTGCCTTAATATTAACAGCTGCTAAATATTTATTTATTTTCACCTGTTGAACTTTGGATTATCGTTACTTAGCCTCTCTTGGCCTCCGTCTTTCCATCTATAAAAAAAACAAAACACACAGCAGTTAGGTTTGAAGGTTATCTTGCTATTCCCTCCAAATTCTAAAGTTCTTGTGTCGAGATCATTAGAATGTCACCTGGTATCTTAACCTTCTTATCAAAACACTTCAAATATTTTTGCATGAACTCTTCTTAGGTCTCTAAACTGGCAATCTTGCTGTTTCATTTAGATTCATAATCTCAAATATTTATGCAAAATGTATTTTTAATTCCATCCTTAATGTATTGTCATTATTTTGTAATTTACTGTTCTCATTGTCTTAGTAAATGCACAGAGAAACTATCACTGGAGACTGGTTTGAAGTCCCATAAGCAATTAGGTTAACCTATCTTGATGATAACATGATTCATTTTTTTCCCATTATCAAAGTTTTTAAGAAGTTAGCCAAATGATTTTGAATAAGAGATAGCTAAGAGTAATAACAGGAGACCGATAATAACACAGTTTGGATTTATAGGATCACATAATTCTACTGAATTTGCATAACAGTAACCCCTAAACATCAGTTTAAAGAACAAAATCATTAGACACTTTTGTACATTTTTTTTTTTCTAAAAAGGTAACTGCCATAATCCCGGAACCTCTGTCTTCCCCCCACAAATAACAATATTTAGCATCTGCAGGGTATCACAGTCTTGTATGATTTTGGTTACCCCCCGCCAAAGCAGCCGTTACATCTACACTGCGGTTCTCATGTCACAAATGAGGGAGCATTTTCTGAGAGATTAGGTGGAATGCACAAAGCTCCACTGACTCAACCCAGACGCTCCTTCCTCTACTCAAAGACCAGAGCACAGTAAATTGGTCAAGAGTGGGCCCAGCCCAGGAACCTAGTTGATGCAGGTGTGAACAGCTGTTTTGATCATACAGAAGTCTTTACCCTTGTGAAGAAAGCAAACACTAGACCTTACTGACTAATCCTGAGCTACCATGTTTAGCTCATTTATTTCTTTCCTTCATTCAACCTAAAAATAAATATTTGAGTTCCAACTCCTATATAGAAGTGACACAAAATAAATTAGTCCAATTGATTTAATCAGTTATTCAGGCAGTCCTTCATTCAAAACACTTATAATGGAAGGTCCTAGAAATATAAAATGAAAAAGAATGGCCCTGCTAGGGAGGAGGTTGTGGTTGCATAATGGCTGCTTGACAGTAGTCGGTTTAATATTTGCAATGAACATGGCACCCAGACCCTTCATTTAGAAGTGCTTGCCTCCAGAGAGCGCCTTCTTCATCAGCTTACTTCCTCAGTACAGTGAGGATGATGCAATGATCCTCAAATCCTTCTGCTCAGAGTTACTGAGATGTTTTCTGTTTCCCCTCAGTTAAATTTGACTATTCAAGAAATATTCTTCACTCTAAAGACCCTTAATTTCATTTGGAAACACTGTATTGAAAAGAAGCAATACTAGGGCCGGCCAAGTGGTGCGGTGGTTAAGTGCTGGCTTGGGAAGCCAGCGGCCTCGGTCCGGTCCCACATATGAGGGTTAGTGACACTGCCCTCAAAAAAAAAAAAAAAAAAAGAGGGAAAATGATGCAATACTATTTCAGACTATGTGTCTAAAATGCTGTCATTACCTGTCAAGAAGCAATTTTAGTGAATTTCTTTTAAAGTAAGGAATTTGTATAAATGTTACCAGGTTATAGTATTAGACTTTAGAGGGAAAATTTTTAAGCAGGTTGAGATGATATCCTCCCTGGATTTGACTACAACTGTTTGCTTAGAAAGTCTCAAAACGATTTAATTGCCAAAGTATCGTTTACATTTAGACTTTTATTATATTCTGCAATTAAGAGATTTTTTACTAAGTTTCATTGTCATAGGATTGCTAAGAGCGATATACATAAAAAACAAATCTTATTCTTACTCTTCCTAACCACAGTTGAATGTGGAAGAGGTTTGCTTTGTGAACTCTGGCAGAATAAATGACTTTCAGGTAAACTGACTACAAAGCACCCGGCATGAAGGCAGTGTGACAAAATGTTAAAGACACAGACTTTTTTTTTTTTTTAAAAGCTTAATTTCTGACTCTGAGTCATTTCCAGTGCACCCCATTTCACAAGGTCAAAGAGAAAAATACCCTAGAACTTCATGAAGTTCCCACCACCCTCCTCCCCTGGGAGGTACTGTAACTCTAGGGCATTCTGATAAGCCAAAGCATGAGGAGGGATGTGGTTTTCAGATACTCCTTTATTGGTGCAAGAGATTAACACATTTTCCCCAAATTCATGGCCTCTTTGGAACTGGAGATTCTTTGCCAATTCTAGGTTCTTCTTGGTATATGGAGAACTTTTGTTTGGCTGCATAGGTCCCATATGCTTAGAAAAACAATTTAGTACTGTTCCTCTCACAATATGGTGGACTACACAATAGTATCTGAAAGCAGGAAATGGTCTTCTCTGCTCTTGGAAACCACAGACCTTTGATTCTTAATGTGTGTGTGTCTCTCCTCACCTCCTCTCCCCTCCCCACCAGACCCCTGCCACTAGCTGTGAAGTCTGGAGAAGATCTCTCTTCCTTCATGTTTTTTTGTAACACTCTTATTACTACTAAAAATTCACTAAGAACTTTATGTACTTAACAGAGACTACTCATGAACCCTGTCCTATACACCTCCTCCTTTGACTGATTTTAATTTGCTATAGTAAAACCATTAACTGTAAGGAAAATGGCTTTGCTGAGTTCTGCAAGTCCTTCCAGTGAATTATGAAACTGAAGGTAGTCTTGGGGATCCCCAAAGGTGTAGTTGATGCCAGAAATGAGGGTAGTCTCAGGGATTACCAAACTTTGCACATATTGATATAAATGATTAAATAAACAAATGAACGTGAGACAAGGGACACGTTTTCCTTACAGAATTCCAAAACATAATTGTAAGAGTAATGAGGGAAATAGAAAACTATGATTAAAACACTACAATAACTGATGCAGCCAAGATCCACTGACAGATGTGAAAATTAAGAGAGCAAAACTTAAAGGAGACAAGATATTTGCATAGCCTCGAAGTATTCCCCAAATACAATTAATTATGTGTGGTTTTAACTTAGGCCCACAGATGGATACTCTTCCTCCATGAGGTAGAGCTTAATTTCTCTCCCTTTGAGTATGGGATTAGTAACTTGCTTCTAATGAATAAAGTATCTAAAAAGAAAACTAGTAAGTTTATGGTAGAGACACCTTGCAGACACTGTCCTTGCCAAGCGACCAAACTCATCACAAATAACAAATCATGTTTATATGGTGGACCCCTTGAATGATGTGATTAGAAGGAGATTTAAACTTTGCTCTATTCTTCCCTAAAATCTGAAATGCCAGTCTGATCATAAAAAAACATCAGAAAAACCTAGCTTGAGAGGCATTCTATAAAATACTTGATTAAACTTCTCAAAAGATGGCAAGGACACAAAAAAACAGGGAGACTGAGACAATGCTACAGATTGGAGGAGTCCCAGGAGACATAATGACTCAAAGCCCTGTGGTGTCCTTGACTGGATCCTGGAACAAGAGAAAGACTTGGGTGAGAAACTGGTGAAAGCTGAATCAATTCTAGTTTTGTTAAAAGTATTGTGCCAGTGCTAATTTCTTAATTTTGATAAATATACCAAATGTACTAATTCCAGGGAAAGCTGGGTATAAGATATATGAACTTATTGTACTAT
Organism: Aselliscus stoliczkanus; assembly: GCA_033961575.1. Taxonomy (NCBI): domain Eukaryota; kingdom Metazoa; phylum Chordata; class Mammalia; order Chiroptera; family Hipposideridae; genus Aselliscus; species Aselliscus stoliczkanus. The sequence goes on from CM066729.1 coordinate 43,847,382, forward strand.
TTTTGTAACTCTTCTGTAAACCTAAAATTATTCAAGATTTTTTTTTCTTTTTTTTTTTTTTTAAGACTTTTTAGGTTCATGAGGATATGGAGCAACTAGAACTCTCATGAACTGCTGGTTGAAATGTAAATAGTAAATGATACAACCACTTTAGGAAACATTTTGGTGGTTTCTTAGGGAAATAAAATACATGTAATAGTATTTCCCTGCCATTCCATTCCTAGGTATTTACCCAAGAGAAATGAAAGCATGTCTTATACACAAATAAGTCTTGTACATGAAATTCCATAGTGACATTATTAGTAATAGCCAAATAATGGAAATGGAAACCACCCAGTGTTTATCAACAGGCTATTGGCTAAATGATTTATGGTATATGCATATAATACTGTAGTACTTAGCAATAAAAAAGAATGAGCTATTGATTCATAAAATGTGGATGACTCTCCAAGTAATTATGCTGAGTGAAAGAAATGAAAGAAGCTAGACTGCCCCTCAACCCAAAAGAGTACATAATGATTCCATTTTTATAAAATCTTAGATGTAAAGTAATTTATAGTGACAGAAAGCAAATCAGGGGTTGCCTGAGAAGGAGCAGGGCAGGGAGAGCTGAGAGGGATGCTCAAGGGGCAAGAGGAAACTTTTCAAGGTAATAGGTCCGTTTTGTAAGTCTGATTGTTTCACAGATGTAAACACAGGTCAATACACATAAACTGGTACAATTTAAATATGTACTGCATGTCAATTAGAGCTCAATAGAGCTGTTTTTAAAAATAATGAGATGGAAAGCTATTTCAATACAGCAAGTGAAATAAAATCAAGTCACATAAAAACAAGTGGAGCACAATCCCCTTTATGTTAAAACATAACTCACTGGCTTATAATTATGTGCATAGTAAAGTGTCTAGAATATTATGTAGTTAACGCACTATTACAAGAGAGACCGTCTAGGTAGGTCAGAGGTAGGGGGTGAAGCATGAATATACCACAATAACAACTCCAAGATCTCAAGGAGTTAAGGTAATTTTCTTTCTTCTTCATGCTGCATGTCCCATGTAGGTCAGCAGCATGCCCTATTTCTCACCAAAATGATTTAAAGGCAGATATTTAGCAGCACTTAAGCATCCTGCTCAAACTGGATAAAACTTACATCTATGATTTTTCTCTTTACTTACACTCACCAATGTTTTCTTTAACATTTTCTAAAATGAGCATGCATTGCTACCATTTGAAAAAAATAAATACACAGAACAAAACGTCTATGATGAAAAGACAAAGATGGCCAAACACACACAAAAGTAGAGTGCTACTTTGACCTTGATTAATGTTTCAAAATTGAAATCTAAGTGAGATAATTGAAAAAGAAGCCTAAAGAAATATGAAACACTATGCCTTTAGAACGTTGGTTCTTAATATTGATGCAGTTTCTGATGTTTTTCTATAAATAATAGATTACAAAATGGATGTCTGGCACAGAGTTGCTTTTAAAAGTGCATTTTCCAATTCCTGACAATGCACACAAAAATGTAGTGGAGACTAAGGGCAAGACAAAAAAAAAAATACAGAGAAAGTAGCACAAGGGAAGTGATGACACAACACTCATGTCATCATCGTCCAACTAGGAGGCATGTAGTTAGGTATTCTAGGATGTCCCATCATAACACAATAATATAGTAAATAAGTTAGTTCTATTAATAATAAACTATTTCCACATTCATGTCCACAAAAGTAGTGTTTTGTAAATCTAATTACAACCAATTATTTTCAACCAATTATGTGATACAGATGTTTTCTGTGATATGTTTATAACATCAAAAATAGTAACAGTAAATCATGCCATGTATGAAAGCCTAATTATGCCCATTATTGGGCTGATTTATGACTGCTAATCCTTAAAACAACCTCAAAAGCGAGATCTCTTACTTGGTATTTCTTCCAGGTAAGAAACTGCTGTCCAGATGTAAAGTAACTTGTTCAACCTCACATCCATAAAAAAAAGAGACGGTGCTTTTATCACTGGAGTATCACCTTATCTTTACGATTTTCTCTCTGGGAATGCCTTCCCCCTCCTGTCAGCACCTCTGTATTAATCAAACTACTATTTTCCAGACACTGTTCTAAGCTCTGCGGATCCTTAGAGAATTACAAAGAGAGAGGTTTCCCCCTTCAGGGACTCAGCCTAATAAGAGCAGATAGAAAGCAATGATGCTGTGACTGGAGCTACAGCTAGGGTGTTGTGAGAGCAGGAGGGGCGCCTCACAGAGGCGGCAGAGGCAGAAGGAAGGAGGTGGGCCATCAGCAGGTGGGTCACCTGCCTCCCCAGCAGGTGACTTGATTGAATCTAACAACTAAAAATGAAGCGGGGCCGGCTGAGTGGCTCAGTTGGTTAAGAGCATGAGTGCTGAGCAACAGGGTTGCCGGTTCAATTCTCACATGGGCCAGTGAGCTGCGCCCGAGCTGAGCTGCCACTGAGCTGCTGTTAGCACTTGCTCTTAGCCGGTTTGACACCCTCATGGGATGGTGGGCTGCTTCCATCCGCAGCTAGATTGGAGCTGAGCTTGCGCCCACCCCACCCCCCAACTAAGATTGAAGAACTTGACTTGGAGCTGATGGGTCCTGGAAAACCACAATGTTCCCCTCCCCAATTCTCCAATAAAAATCTTTTAAAAAAAGAGGCCACTGCAAGAATAAAGGGAAGAAGGTACAGGAGGTACAGGTATTTCAGCGTGGCTAGATGAGAAGGTGCTTGAATGCAGGAGACCAAGCTTCCTCAGCCACTTACACTCACAATTACTGATCAGAACACCTCCTTTCCTTGACAGCTTCTATTCCACAGTGCCCCTCCCCATAGGCATTGCCACAATTACTCACTGACAACTCTCCGCAACCATAACTGTAACCCAATTAACAGGCCCTCTCATTGCAGGAGAGCTTCGAATCCCTCCCAGGAAGCCTACACACCAGGCACACTTAAGCCAGCCGCCCTTTCTTTAAACTGGGTCATGTTGGTTCCCTTCAGACACACAGAAGCCTTTCTAGACACCAGAAACCTGAGCTTCCTTACAAGTGTTACCCACACCTGTCGCAAGTGTATCCTGACTGAAGGGCCCCATGTCCTGGGAGGACTTTTGAGTGCTAATTCTTTGTTCAAGCACGGGCTGAGAAACGCTCCTTGGCCCTGCTGGTCTTGATCGCCCCGACGCCCACCGCCCCCAGGCCTGCTGAGCACACTGCTAAGGAAAAATCAGACAGCAGTGCAGATTGCTGCCATTGCAGTCATCATCACCTTTACTGGGCCTGCGGCAAGGCCCAGCACAGCAACTGGAAAAGACATGCTCAGAACTTTAATAGTAAGAGTTTTTAAATTAAAGGCGAATCCTGGTAAATCGCAGCTTGATTCATTAGGTCCTGGGGAGGTATTTGAGGTGATTTCTAACGAGCTTCCAAATGAGGTTGGTGGGCTACACTGAGTGGTAGCAAAGCTCTAAACCACAGAAACTCCAAACCAACCTCTCTAGAGCTGAACTGGATGATAGCAGCTCATGTATCTATGAATAAGGCACTCTGATTCATACACTGTCTCTTGTAACTGCTTTTGGACACCTGGGTGAGGTGTGAGCAGACAGACACACTGGGATCGGCACAAGTTCCCGACATTGTTACAGCAGCAGCAACACGGTTCTCGTCTTTAATGAGTGAAATCCTAACAAACCTCTTGAGGTGAGGAGGGACAAAGGGCTTCATCTCTCTTGCCTTTCAAGGTAAGGAATCAATGGGCATTGTTTAAGGTAATAAACAGAAGTGTAAATACATACTATTTAAATTATAGCAACCACTAGAAAACTAACATAAAACAAGTAATTACAAGTGCAGTGTGGGTCAGAGGGGCCGTATTGGGTGTCCTGGAATATATATATATAGCCAGGTGAGCTCTCCTAGTCTTAGGAGTCAACACCCCAAGCTGTTAGGGACCCCTTACATTTACAAACACAGTGCTGGGAATTAAGTTAAACCTTTTGACATTGCCAGTATGTATCAGTTTTTTGACTTAGAAAAACAGCAATTTCAGATGCTTCAACCTAATTCCCTGTTACAGCATTTAATGAAATTCTTCCCATACTTCACAAGAACAATCTGTTTTGTTTTTTTTTCTTGCTTACTATTGTATATACAGTGGGACACACACTTCTTGGGGCATACTAGATATCTGACCAAAAAGTATTTGCTGAAGAAAGTAATAAAAGAGGACCCAAGACTTGAGAAGGTAAATTGTATGAAATGGCATTTAAAAAGTCCTAGAAAAAAATGAATGGCTGCTTTTCTAGCATGTGGACTACGAATTTAACTTCGAGCTACATTAGGATATGCCATTAAACATTCTGGTAGTTCCATTAAGTTTATAACTGAATTTAACCTATGTATGTGCTCTGTGGCAGAAATATTTTCTTCCATGTTTACCAAAACTTAATCTTTAACATTTAATGACTAGTAACACAGGTTTAAAAAATTAGTTGTTTTGTGCTGCTGCCAATTGTCATTTATTGCTCTAAATTATTCTGTTTCTGTATGCACACTGCGTATTCATATTCAAAGCACTTTCCTCAAGAAATTCCCCTTCTACAAATTCCTGAATAACTCCTTTTGAAATAAAGAGATTCATCCAATGCCAGAAAATGGGTGTGTGGTAAATCTTTGAAAGTGTCTATTAACCAGGGGTGTACATTAAAATCAACTATTGCATATGCCATACAAGGGCACAAATGTCTGTTTACTGCACCATTGTTTATAATAGGGAACAGTGATTGAGTAAACATACATTATAGAGCTAGTTAAATGAAGGTGTTGGTGCTACAACGCAACCATTAAACATTAAAATAATGGTAGCACATACTATGCTTTACATAACCAGGCACTATTTTCTAAAGGCTTTAAATATGTTAACAATTTTAATCCTACCTCTAACCCTATTTTACAGGTGGGAAAACCAGGACGCTAACCAATAGTGGAGTCAGGACTCAACCCAGATAGGCAAAATTCATGCTTTTAACCTCTACGGTACAGGGAAATAATTACACTGATAAGGATAAAAGCACCTGATGATTTCAGTGAAAAGGTGAGTTTGTGAAACCAATGAATATTACTCTCTCATTTATGTATTTTTTAAAGTATGTAATTACAAATGTTTGGAAGGGCACATACCACAAAGTGTTAATAGTGGATACCACTGAGGAGGAATTGGTTGGGAGTTTGGAGATGGGAGTTCATCATCTTTCAATTTCTTTACAAGCATGCACTTTGTAACATACAGTATGCCAATTACACACCCCTTTCCTTCCCCACCTGTTATCTAGGGCATACAATCAGCATTAAAAAAATGCACACAAACCTAATACCATCACATTAGCCAGTAGGTTAAGTTTAGATAACTTTAGTTGTTAAAAGGTTGTAATGGACTCTAATCAACCTTATTTAAAAAGTAAAATTTACTTACCTCTAATTTAGTCTATCATAAGACTTCATTTACTTCAACACCATATTTGTCCAACTTCAAAGTTTTTATTTCCATACACTAAAATATCTCAACCACTTCACTGGAAATATTTAAAAACATATTACACAGCTACATTTTTATGTCATATTAAACTGTTTGAATTATTTGATGACTCTAGGCCTTCATTATGATATCCATGCCAAATATGCAGCTCTCCATTTCTGCTAGTTTTAGCTATTCCTTGTCCTGTACTGAGGGATACTGCTCCATAGGTACTCAAGTTCGAAAGTCAGTTAATTAGCCTGAGTAGTCAAGTAGTGTGTAAATTAAGTCAATAAAAGCTTATGTGAAAAAGTACCCAACAATGTGTAGACCTTTCAAAACCTTCCAATTTGAACATGTGCGATTCTGGAAGCTGGTGTTTCAAATGTCTGCTCTCAGACTGAGTTCAGTGTGACTGCATTTTTAATTCAACCATTTCACTACTTGAGGTATCTTATCTATTCAGTGCTTCAATTCCTCCACAGTGGTCCCTCCCAGTAGCTCTCCAACCTATGCTTTTGATAGCCCTGGTAGTGCAGCATCTCTTTAAAGCTGCCCGTTCTGACACTGGATTACTGTAACATACTAAGTTGTTTTGTTTTGTTTTTTTAATCGAATTGTGGTATCATTTTTTGTGTAAACCCACTTGTCCTAATTCGTAAAATGTGACTTGTTTGCACAATTGATCATACAAATCCAACAACCAAGAAACATTGATAATTGTCTTCTGTACTTTACTAAACACTTTGTGTTTAATATATTTTAAATTATAAAGAAATTACAAGGAACTCCTAAAAAATTTAATACAAAAATATTACAAGTTAGGACAAATAGCATTGAATATGACATTTGAGAAGGAACATGCAGATAAAGTAGCATAGGGTTAACATTTCATTGTTGACAGAGCACTTTGGTACAGCAGAGAGAAAGCACCATAAAACTACTGTCCATAGTGTCTTTTCCTCCACTGCATTTTGCAAATGAATATGAGGAAACAGTGAACTCTAATCTGATGTGCTATGTATTATCATAGGTAAGAAATCTAATCTACTGTAAAGTATAAAAGCTATGAAATTAAAAATAACCCCTTCTATGACTACTCAAATTGATTTCAGCTTTACTTCAAGCTTATGTGGATTATAATCCTTAGTAGAACAATACTTTTTGAAAAAGTGTAAAATGCAGAATATTATTAACAATCTATGCCATGCAATAAAAGTTAACCCTTTGAAAATGAAAGCCTGTCAGAAAGTTCTAGCAACTGCAGTAGCTTATCATTTAATAAAACATGACAAGGCTATGCCTGTATTAGTTTCTGCTTAAGGAAATGGAAGGGAAAGGTAAAAGGCTTGGAGAATACAAGCTTTTACGAAACAAAACAAATCGAAACAAAACAAATAAGATCAATGATACTTTTTAAAAGTGTCTACTTTTAGGAGCTGGGATTCATTAAAACTGGAAGGGGCCTACTATCTTTCCTAATACATTATAAGGTTCGTTAGCAACATAAGCTACTAGCCAAGGAAGAAAATTATTACATCATACTAAGTTTATAGGCAGAAAGCAGTGTCAATTAAAGGAGTTGAGCATCTTACCCTAAAAATCTTCAACATATTGTTTTGTGCCCAACTGCATGCTAAGTAAATGAATCTGAGGTCTCTTTTAGTTTGAATTTGTGAAACAATGTCCTCTAAATACAATATTGATTTTTCAAAATAATTTGAAATTATTCCTTAGCTGATTAAATGCTCTATTAGTCTTTAATAAAAACAGTAAATAATCCCTTCATTTAAAAAATCTTATCTCCGCCGAGAAGTAATAAAATAGTAAAATTTGTCATTTTATCTATGGGTTTAACGTACATATCTCAGCAAACAGTATATTTATGAAAACCGTGCTTTGGGTTCTGATGGCAGTTATAATTTGTAACACCAGTATGGGAGAGAACAGGCATGTTATATGTTATGAAGGCTAACTCAGAGCAAAAAAGTTTACTCTACAATAGAACATTGGAGGAGTAAATGCAATTAAAATGTAAACAAGAAATTGTAAACAAGAAATAGCATCCCTCTCTCTTTACTTGACTAAATAGTCTATAAAAACTACATAGATATCAAAGGTTTTATATATGTACACAGCCAACATAATATCAAAATATATTTTATTCTGGACCTCTTTCAGATCTGATTCAAATTACAGTTGTCAAAGCAATACAATGCAAAGGGAAACTGCAACAACAACAACAACAAAAAAATGTGCCTAGAAAGGATAAAAGGGTCATTGGGGACAAATCATTGTGATGTGGAACCAAAAGACATCGTAAGTGTAATTAACATGGTCCAGGACAGCATAGAACATCTATAATCAGTCTTCCTTACACAATAATCATGAAAACTGAACAATAAAGTTCTTTAACATGTACAAAAAACTGTCATGGGCTGGTTTACACTTTTACAACAGTTTTAAAGTTAACTGGATAACTAAAGAAATGATGCAGACATTTTAATCCAGTGCTATAGGTAGGCTCACAGAATTAGACCCAAAGGATTTGTAAAAATCAAAATTAGAACATTATAGATAAATGTCAAAGTCAGGAAAGAAGAAAATTACTTCTGTATTTGGGGATTACAGAGCTACAAAATGCAGTCTGTTTTTGTTTTTAATGAGATGGATAAGTACATTAGACTAGATACAACATGCAGAATGTTTTAACTTATCCAGAAACTCCAAAGAAAACATCATGAAACAGCTTACTAGAGAGAAAAAAAAAAAAAAAAAAAGCCTTATTCACCCTGCTTCAACACTGTCAACATAAAGGCAGAAATAAAGAATGCTATTAATACTTCAGAACTACCGATATAAGACATCAAATTTCTAAATCAGTGTATTAAAAAAGTGAACACTTCCTCTTTTTTCTCTCTCTCCCCTACATTAACTAGAATCATGTTAAAAACAAACAACTGATATTGAATGTGACCCTTCAGAGCTACTACCAGAAGGAGTAATTCATAAGTTCCCTACCTTCCTTCCATCCCTGCTGATTCAAAAGGGAAAAAAAAACAAAAAAACCCACAAACCAACCAGGGTCTCTTGTAGATTTGCTGCTATTCCCCCAAATGTTGGCATTTGCTGCCATGCCACAATGTTGGTCCACTGAAATAGGGTTTCTGTGGGGACTGTCAAGAGTAATTCATCCAATGCAAGTACCATCCTTAGCATGTGAGAAAAAGCGCGGGTTCTATAGAAATGTACAATGTGCTGAAGAAAACGAAAACTGTCTTGAGTAAATAGCACTGTATTTGAAATTTATTTTTCTGCTCCTCTGCTTACACAAGGATTTGTGATTCCTTTAAATAGCAAAAATGCATACTCCTCTTTAGGCCTCTACTCAATAATAGTTTACGTAACTCTTAACAAAATCATTCTACATAAACAGCTCCTTAAAAATAGTGCTCTATCATTAAATCTAATTTGACAGAAAGAAGTTTAAGGAAAAAAGGAGTGCTTTGTAAGTGAAAATGTACAAATCTTTGGCCTTTCTCTTGACATTTTTATATGTCAAAAAGCAAAAAACCTTCATGTAATTCAACCTAATGATTACTTTTTGCACCATAATTTGTTTTTTACACCACAAAAGGAGGCACTTTCAGTTATCTGTAAAAGGTGTTTAATCCTAAAACATACTTACCTAGAAAATAATTAAAACAGAATTCAATACACTCTAAGATCTATTAGGAAATTAAAGGCTACCACTTCTACAAGTCATTTGAAAGTCAATGATGGTACCTGATCAACGATAAGAAATGGGGATTGGAACAAATATAAGAACTTATGAGATTTCCTACATGGAAAAGAAAAAAGATGATGTTTAAGAGTGACAGCTGCTCTTTATTCTATTTTAATCAATGAGTATTCTAGTCCTTCAAGTTTTCCCTCCTATTTTCCCTTATAAGTTTCTTACAGTAGCCTATACAACAATGACATACAATGAATACCACAAAATCTACTGGAATCAGTTGATCTTCAGGAATAAGTTCTTAGAAAAAAAAGAAGGAAAAATGAACAAGAACCTCAAATATAGAACTTTACAGGCTGTGAAAATTGGTCTCTTATAGTCATGGTATGCTTAAATTAGAGGCAATCTGATTTTTGTCTACTGGAGCAGCATCGTGGCACATCAGCAGGCAATGATGATGTTGAGAACAGCAGCAAAAATAAATGATTGTATGCTCCTGAAGAACCCAAGCCTACAAAATGGATACCTCCCAGATAAAGTTTATACTTAAAAGACCCAAGACATCAGGATAATAAAGCTCTGTATTTATAATCTTTTATATGTCCTATTGTGGCTATTATGCTTAAGTAAAATAGCTACTAAACGATTTTTTTAAAAAAAAAGAAGAAAAAAAACAGAAAAGATGACAATACCATAAAAACGTAGCTGTCTATTTTGGCAGCTATATTGCAGAACTTATTGACTATCTTTTAATCAGCTGGGGAAAAAATCAATAACTGTATGCAAATGAATAAATTGTCCATATCAAAATACAAAAGTACTATCAATAATCACCTCTGACTTTCAGATTTAAATTCAGTGCAATTGACAAATGCATCGCTAAAGGAAAATGCAGCTTAAACATATTCAAAACATTTGTGTCTATTCCTGGGAGCACATTTAAAAATTATTGCACAGATTTTTTTACTTTTATTTATTTTTTTAAAACAACAACAGAGGTCAACCACAGATGTGGACCTCCAGCAATAAAAGCAGGATTTCAAGTGCCAGATACTCAGCATATTAGGTTTCCTACGTAAGTCACAGGGTAATAGTTCTAAATATCTATAATATGATCCAAAACCCTAAAAACAGCTGGCACAAAACCATCATGAATGACTGCCTCTCTGGATGTAAATTTAAAAAATATTATTACAGTATCATAGTCCCCATTAACAACAACTGGGGTACATATAACAATGTACTATGGAATTAAGTATATTTATTTTCTTTACCAATAGCAAATGCTATCCTACCTTAGTAAAACCAAGACTTGCTTCAATCAATGCTGCTTTGTAAAAATAGCAAAACAACAAATGCTGAAAATCAAAGCTGCATTACTTGGGTTAAATTAGTTTTCTACTTAAAACACAGGTTAGAATTTTAATAGTAAAGGCCTCAAAATAATTAGTGACAGAAATAGTGTTATAAATTTGCTGTTGGATATAATAAGCGATTCCTTAATTGAAATCTTGGAAATATAAATTTGACAACTATTCTCTTCAAAATTGACTCTTCTGGATTCTTACCCTGTTAAGCACACATATGAACCACAGCCCCATGCTATCATTTGTAAATTCTGTAAGTTTTAGCTTTTAGTTGCATTAGCACAAGAGGAGATTTGGTCTGATACCTAGATAAGAAAATACTTGATATTATGAACAGAGTAAAAGACATGATATAGTAGTGATTATTGAAAAAAAAAAATAGCAGCTTAAATCTATCAATATTTGAAAAAGTGTAGTCACAAGTACCACAAATGCAGAATCAGAGCAGCAGGGAGGTTAGTGCAATTATACTTTAAAAAAAAAAAAAAAATCGGAATCACTGCTATTTAAAAACACCTTGAAGCAAGTCTTTTGTTTTAAAGATTGTTTTAACACTAAGGTAGCTAACATTTTGCCATGTAATGGCAGTGTTATATGCCGTTATCTTGCTTTGTATAAAGAAAAATAACATGAGAGATTTTTAATACTGGAGTTTGGTTACATTACATATTTAAGCTTCTACACAGAATGATGGACACTTTGAGAAGCTAATCCTTATCCAGAAACAGTTTAATCTCTTAAAAAACAAAGCAAAACAAATAAACAAACAACAAAAAAACCCAAATCTACTTTGCTCCTTTTAACAATAGTGCACATTTTAACCATAATTTAGTTATGGCTACAAAACATCAGAAGATTTTTTTTTTTATGTATCTTCTCTATGGTATTTAAAAAAAAATTTGTGCCCTTCTAGTCTTTAATTGGCAGAAATATGTCCCAAAAAAGAAACTACTGCATTTAAGCCACATCACCAAAAAACAAACAAAAGAATGAAACAAACAAAATAAACAGAGCATAATACCCATTTACTGATGTGTCTTACAGATTGACGGGACCCAACTCATATATTTTCATTTAATTTCCAATTTCCCCTTCCACAACATGCACCGATTGATATATGCTCTGGGAGCCATAAAATGTACCAAACATTTATCTTTTCAAAAGAATGCATTAAAATATTTTTAAGAATTTTTTTTTTGTTTAAAGGTGAAAAAAAATATAAACAAGAAACTGATTCACTCCCTTACTTCATGCATCCATAAACTAAACCAAAAACAAAGTTTCAAAGCAAGAACAAACTACTGCTGCAAGTTTTTGTTAAGTCCATTTTCTCTGTACATACAAACTGCTCGACTACTGAAGGGAAAAAAAGAATATAATCCATGGTGTCTGCTGATTCAAAAGGGAGAAACAAGGCTGTCATTAGTATCCAAAAACTGGTACATGTATGGGCTGCTTTTATAATGCATATTTCTTTCTCTTCTGTTTTCATATCCAAAACTTCTAAATGCTATTTTAGGGGCACAGCAGATTAGATTCCAGCACTTGGTGAACAGAATTCACAAGCTGTGACAAAATTCTGTCATCTTCAGGGTGCAATTTTGTTTATATACACTGTATGTATATATTTCTTTTAGATTTGGCTGTAGTGGACTGGCCATGGTTCAAGTGGGACTATAGCAGTACGTGGGTCAGGGACAGTCATTTTGGCTATGTACACATTCATAGTCGGTCCATGGCTTCCAACTAGTAGCGCTATTTCCGAAGGTCTAATACACAAACCTGCAAGAAATTACAATAGTCAACCAGTGTGTTAAGAATTTCATTGTACATTTTCAGCTTAACTTTTCTATAGAGTACGGAATCTATTTCTTAGTTCCAAGTTCACAAAACTGATAAAGCAATAGTAATCACGGCAATGGGCACTTAATCAACAGAAATCATACTAATTGTCTAACTAGCTGGAGGAAACAGCCATAGGCTAATACTACAGAGGAAGGCTAAAAATATGAAAAATTTGTTCTCTGGTAATTAAAAAGTAGAAAACATATGCTAAAACAGACACTTCCTATCTCTGGGATCTTAACAAAAGATACTACTGCAAAGAGCTAATGGCTACACCTGTTTCATCTTCCCTTTGCTTTCAGAACTTTGGAAGCCATAACTAATATTTCTGTTGGCCAGCCTCATCCTGAAAGTCTCTCAGTATCACACATTTCTCACTCTAGGACTCAACTGCCTCTCTTCCCCATTCCCTGGGCCACCAACACTCTTCTACAGGAAAAAGAAGGTAAAAATAGGCATTGAAAATTTGAATCTCTCCCAGAGTGGTATGCTGCTATACTTAATTTCACTAATGAAGGTTTATTTTTAAAAACAACTGTCCCTTTCTTAATTATGAAGACACTCTTTTGGCAAAGAGAGCCTAAATTATTTGAATGAGTATGAAAAGTATACAGCCTTTAATAAATAAGAATTATCAATACCATGTCATAAAAATGATTTTGAAAGTAGCAGAAGCCGTATCTTCTGTGTTCTCTCTCTTTCACACGCACGCACAGGCACACACCCCCTTGGAAACATGGTAGTATACTTACTGAACCATCTGATGCACTGGCTCCAACTTTGTCTCCTGCTGCATTCCAGCAAACTTCAAAAATTCCACCTGTTCCCCTATAGCTGTGAACTAGAGCACCTGTCTAAAAAAATGAAAACAGAATCTTAAAAATACCATATACTATTATAAGTTCAAATATTGAGGTAAAAATATAATATGGCTTTATTTCTAGCAATGAGGTAGGGTTTAACTTCAACTCCAAGTAGATACAAGTTCTAAATACTAAAATGTGATATGATGATTCTCTCATAAAAAGATAACACTAGTCTTCTCTCAACAGATCATTCACATACACATTCAGTTTTAATACTGGAGAAATTTCTCTGGCAAACATCCTAAAGAGAAAGTACAATAAAGACAATTTAGTGTAAGTCTGTTAGTTACTCCATATTTACTGAGTAGCAGTCTAAGCTATATGAGCTATAAAAAAGCTAAAGAAATACACATACATTATTCTTGAAAGATAATATAATTGTTTTTTAAAGTACAACCAGGAACACTAACAATTTCATTATCAATTTAGCTGAATCATAAATATAACTAAATTATTCCTTCAGCAATGAAAACAAAAATCATTCAGCTGCCACTGAATAATTAAAACTCAGTACAAAAATGTATTCTCCTAAGAAACCAGCCACCATTAAACAGGAAAAAGGTTAAAGGTTCTGCTATGAGAAATTGGAAAACAATGAAAAGCATGTTTCTGGTGTTCTGCCCTGACAAACCAGGAATGTACCTCTCAGCTGTAAAGTGACCTGAAAGGTCAAACTAGGGGTAGCAGACCTATCTGAAAACAACGTGGCAGCAAGACACATGCCTTATAAGCGCCTACCCAGACAACTAACCCTACTTAATCTCTGAGGTGGAAGACTGTTCTCCTTTGCTTTTCTCTTCAGTCAGTCCGGCAATACTGTAGAAGCAGTACTGCTGCAGCTTATCACATTGGGAAGGTCCTACGGATTTTTAAATTGTTTTTCCTCCCTAAAATTTCTAGCAATTTAAGAGATTATTGAAAAAGTTCACACTTTTTACGTCTTCAGTACCTATGATCAATTTGAAGAAAAGTAGGAGAGAAAGGAGTGGCACCAGCAAAATCTAAAATCTGCTGATACACAGAAAGTAACATCTATAGGACAGTCAACTTTGGGGTTTAAGAAAACAAAAACTTTCTTTCAAAAGTACTTACCAATTTCTAAGCTTGAATTAATCTATAATCGAACCAAAACAGCATAGTCAACAAGCCAGAGGTAGGGCAGTAACAAAGGCCAAGAGATCTATATGCTATGTTCAGACCAGACTTTAACAACTGACCTGTCAAATGCCTAGGTAACATATCATCCGAGTGATGAAAGAAAAAACTAGATGTACATATTACAAAAAAATGACTTTCTCCTGCACTGAAAACTCACTAGGTGCAGTTTACTCTTTTCCAACTTAAAAGAAAAAAAGTAAAATATTTTTGATACACAACAGTGATACAACAAAACAGTATGACAGTTGCTCAAATGTCCTTAAAAACCTAGCAGTATCTTCCATTAGAACACTATAGTCCTATACCCAAATTTCATTTAAATTGACTCTCTCACAATGGAGTAACTGAAAATATACATGATAGATTATCTATAGATTATATGTAATAAGCTTTTGCTATTCAATCATGATGGAAGGATTAACGGGAAAGGAAAGTGGAGGGGTAACATAAACTATTAGAAGAAGACAGCACAGAAAGTTCGATAGATTCACTACCAATATGCCAAAATACACATATGTTCCAAGCACAAGCAACATCCACTAAGTAAAAGGAATGTTTTTTTAAAGATGCTATTCATGGTCACAATAAAATCCATAAAGCACTTCAGAATAAATTAGGAAAAAGGATCTTTATAAAGAAATTATAAAACTTTAATGAAGAAAAAGACTTAATTAGGGGGACTTATATAGTTATTAAAACTATGCCTATATATATATATATATATATATATATATATATATATATATATATATATATATCAATGGATTACAAAAGAATCTATGAATAAACCACACAAGAACTTGGTATGAAAGAAGTGGCATTATGAAATAGTAAGGAGGCAATAAACAGTGTGAGACAACTGGTTCTCCATGTAGAAAGATAAAATAGATCTCTACCTCCCACCACATATAAACACCAATTCTAAGGGAGTTAGAGATGTAAATGAAAAAATAAAACAATGAAAGTGTAAGATGAAAGCATCATAATGCTTTTATTCACACACAGGAAGAAAAACTCAGGAAGAATGAAGGAGAAACTAATAAAAAGAGTTGCCTGTAGGGGAGCAAGCGTTTGTAGTATGTACCTTTTATAGTGCTGTGGTTTTTTTTTTTTTTTTTTTTTTTAGGAGGACCATTTGAATGTATAACTTAATGAGAAATAGTATTTTAAAATGGTGATTTATGCAAAAACTAACTGTGATGCTCAGCGACCCAGAGAGAAGCGGCCCACAATAGCTTCTTATGTCTGTGCTACAGCTAGCAAAGAACTTGATTTCATTGAAGAGAGGGAGCAGGGGGAGTCAAGTGACTGCTATGAAACTAACAGCACATAGACCATAAAAACTAAAACACCGAGAAGATAAAAAAACTAAAGCAACAGGCTGTTTTCTCCACTTTTAGGAAAGGATCTCTATAGCACTGTCTCTAAGAAGGTAGTACAGTTTTAAGTTTATTCTGATAAATCATTGTGTTCAGCCCTAAAATCTTGTTCTTTAGTACATACTAAAATGTGTAGCTCTTTCAAAGACAATTATTTTAGAAAATTATAACATATTATTTAATAAATACATCTTAACTCATTTTATGTCTGCAAAACTGCTGGGAAAAAACAAAGTATCTAAAGTAAGTTCTAAATTCTGGTCTGTATTATGAAAATATAACTTCAGTTGGTTTTAATCTTTACTTAGCTACTAATTTAAAACCTGAGAACTGAATTAATGCTACAGAAGGAATAACAACCAAATAAGAAATGAAATATTTGTACAGGCTAATGCATCTTACCAAATGTAAGAGTATTTACTTGATTATTTAAATAACTCACACATACCTGTGTGTTCCAGATGTGCACACATTTGTCAAAAGAACCACTTGCCAGATACCTGCCATCAGGACTGAAAGCTACACTGTACACAGGCTCTTGGTGTTTTGTCAAAGTATGGATGCAAATTCCTCGGTCTACATCCCATAATCTAACAGTAGAATCAAAGGATGCACTGACAAGGGAGGAAAAAATATGATTTTATAAGTAATAAAATACTCTCAGCCCCACCCACAACCTATAGCAGTCAGCCATTCCTAATAGCTAGGCACAAATTCCTCATGAGGAGAGGACTGGGCTGCTAGGAAGAAAGTGTTATGGAAACAAATCTATACACAAGAAAAGGCAGCTTTCAGGGTATCTCCAAGTCCCTGAATTGGAAGATATAAATGAGCTAATTCACTGTATTCCTTTCCTCTTTAAACAATTCCTTTATATTGATCCACAGTTTTGAACACTATTGACTATATTTTTAACTTTATATTTTTTTAAATGCTGAAGAAACTTTATCGCACTATTCCGCATTACTTGGGCTTTAATCAATATTTGATATCACTAGCAAATATCTGACATCTCCAGAGGGAAAAAAAAATCCATTGTGACCTGAAATAATAAACTGTTTAGAAGTTCCCATTAAAAAAATGTTACTTGCAGGACACATTCCCATTTCCTGGAATCTTCCCTAATTTTCTGTCATGCTTATTAGAAGTTTTATTTGTAGAAGACTCATAAACGGAAGAGTAAAACAGAAATATTACCTTGCTAACATAAGGTTGGCATTTGGATTATTTGTCCCTGGCCCTGTTGGACTCCACTTGATAGTATAAATTTCTTTATTATGTGCTTGCAAATCATGGACACAATTGTCTTGTTTCATACTCCATATCTAAGCAAAAAAGAAAAATGTATGTAATTATTTTTCTATACAGAGGGTACATTTAAAATACTACCTTGCCGATTCAAAATGTAACCAGAACGATGATTATAGAGATGAGGAGATATTTGAAAAGGAATTAAGATGCAGTAGAATATATTTATGTCTCCTTTTAAAAGGACAAATTAGCCACAAGTCCTTTCCAAATATTGTGAGGCTTCAGAACTGAATTAACTGTAGTTCTAAGATTACTTTTGATAGCTTCTGATGGTATAAACTTTAACATTCAATAACTTCGTTGGGTAATGTTTCTAAAATGTTTAAGGCATTAGTTTTCATGCTGTCTCTTAAATAAAAGATCTACATTATAAATTGCTTTTAGAATTTAAAATCAGGAAATATTTTGCAAGAGTAAATAAGCAACTTACCAATAAAATAATATGATTCATGTATGTCACCAAAGTATAGGCGACAAAACCAAAAGAAAAGCCAAGTGGTACTATATAAAATTAAAAAGCTTCATAACAAAGGAAACAATAAGTAAAATAAAATAAAATAAAAAATAAAATAAAATGGCAATCTACAGAATGGGAGAAGTTATTTGGAAATCATATATCTAAGATATGAGAGTTAACTTCTATAGATATATAAGGAACACCAACAACTCAATGGCAAAAACCTAATAACCCAATTTAAAAATGAGCAAAGGACTTGAACATATATTTTTCCCAAGAAGATATATAAATGGCCAACAGGTATATGAAAAGATGTTCAATGTCATTAATAATTAGGGAAATGCAAATCAAAAACTCATTAAGATACCACTTCACACCTGTTAAGATGGCTATCATTTTTTTAAAAAGACAATAAAGGGCCGGCCGAGTGGCGCGGTGGTTAAGCGCTGGCTTGGGAAGCCAGCGGCTCCGGTTCGGTCCCACATATGAGGGCCAGTGACACTGCCCTCAAAAAACAAACAAACAAAAAAAGACAGTAAATATCGAGAATGTAGAGAAATTAGGACCATTGTACAGTGTTGGTGGGCATGCAAAATGGTGTAGCTGCTATGAAAAACAGTATGGAGTTCCTCAAAGTATTGAAAATGGTACTACTATGTGATCCAGCAATCGCACTTCTGGGGTATATATCCAAAAGAATTGAAATCTTGAGGAGATATCTGCATTCCTTCGTTCACTGCAGAATTATTTACAAAACCCAAGATATGGAAACCACTTAAGTGTCCACTGACGGATAAATGGATAAAGAAATGTGGTATATACACACAATAGAATATTATTCAGCTTTAAAAAAGAATAAAATCCTGCAATATGTGACAGCATCTCCGAATCTTAATAAGGACAAATACGTCATGATTCCATTTTATGATGTATCTAAAAGAATCAAACTCAGAAGCCAAGAAAAGAATGGTGTTCGCCAGGGCTTGGGAGACGGAGAAAGAAGGGGTTGCTCATCAACGACTATTATAAAAGTTCAGTTCTGGAGATCTGCTGTGCAACACTGTGCCTACAGATAACACTACTACACTGTACACTGGGAAATCTGTTAAGAGTAGATCGTTAAGTCCTTTACTATAATAAAATTAAACCTTTTTAAATGCTTTATAGAACCATGAAAAGTAACAAAGCAATAATTAAAATTAAAATGGCAGTGAGTACTAAATAAGCCTTTCTCGAGTTGAAAATTCCTGTTTTAAATTCCTGTTTTGAGTAAAAATTAAGAGAAACCTACACTGAGGGTAATTTTCATTGAACAAAATTATTCAATGAAAATATAGGGAGAAATTCTGCCAAACACAAACACCAAACCCAACTGCTGACAAAAAAAAACCCCACAAAAATTAGCTGGGTTTCACACGTCTGCAATGTAACTAATTAGAGATAATAAAGCAAGATCACAATGTTTTTGTATTCTAACTCATGTAAGTACAGTATAACTGTACTTATAACTCAATGTAAATATTTCATTTGACCCATCCATAGCATTGACACCGCTGCCCTCCCCCCCCCCCCCAATGATCTTCCCTACACGTGTTCTCTTTCCCAGGGGTCCGTCCTCTCATTTCCCTTTGGAAAGCTCATTCTTCTTGAGCTGCTAATTACTGGAGTTTAAGACTTTGTTTTTTTAGGCTTCCCTCTTTTCTTACTCTATACCTACACAGCCCATGGTTTTGACCACACATCTGCTGAGAAATCCGAAATGTTTATGTCAAGCTGAGAGTTCTCTCAGCATCAGACCCACTTAGCACCTCCACTTGCATGACTGACTCAAAGACACTGTTCAAACTTGCCATGATCCTTTCACCCATATGATGTTCTTTGTTCTCAGAATATGGCTCCTGTACACATTATTTATCTAGTTTCTGCTTTAAACTTCTATGACCTTTTATTATTCTTAGGACAAAGAGAAGCTCTCTGACACTTCCTACTCAAACTCCCTGTAGCTGCAACTCAATCCATGACACCAGGCTCTCTAGCCACTGGCCTTCTTTCAACTTCTCATACTTGCCACATTCTGTTCCACAAGTTTTTTCATTTCATTAGCATAATGCACACGCGTGCAAAGTAAACTCCGAGAGAAAAGCATTAAGAAAGTCATTTTTACTAGGAATGTTTGTAGAGAGCCCAGGCTGGAGAAAAACTCACTAAAAACACAGCAGGTGTTTAAGGAAAAGCCCCACCAGGTTACCAAGGTTACCCTCAGTCTGCTTGCGGGAGGAGGAAAAGCCGTTTCCCTGATGATTACGCTAACTGTGCAGTCCCCTACCTCAGGTCTGCAGTCAATGGCATTGCAGAGGGCAGGATAAAATTATTTTCAGCAGTTAGCATGTTATAGGAAGGGCTTCATTAATTTTGAAGATCAGTATTTAGGCTGTTCTTTATCTCGAAATGCTTTTTTTCTCTAATTGTGATATGTAATGTGCATAGTTGTTAGTTTTGCTGTTAGTCACACAACTAGAAAACAGTCCATGTTGAGATGTGGATGCTGGCATGTCAAGTAGGTTCACTCACCAACTCAGTGATTCTCTCTGCTATCAGTTTCCCAGCAAAGATGACATACAGTAACACCACAGCAAAATCAAATTAATACAATTCACAGAAGTTCAGTCAAATCCATGAATGCTACAAAGATCTTTGTTGCTTATCAGTCAAATCTTTTCATGTGCAAATACACTTATTGCGCTAATATGGCTTTCTAAAAGTGAATATAATTTATAACAGCACATTTCTTAGTACCATAATTCTTATTTTGCAGCCAACCTTTCTAATGAAATTTATTTGCGATATTCGAACATTTGAAATACTTCATGAAAGAAAATACAAAAACCAAGGTTTAAGCATTCAATGAACTATAAGACATTCTAAATAATGTTCAAATGGCCTAGCAGCCCCACTATATGAGATCCCCACCCCATTACTCCCCACTATCCAAATTACCTTCAAAGTCATGTCATCAGAACAGGAGGCCAGGAGATTGCCAGTTGGGTCCCATTTGATAGCATTTACTTCATTCTAAAAATAACAGTAAACAGTAATATTTTCATTTTACAGACTGGATTGCCCTTTGGACATTACACATCCATACTTCAAAACCACTCTGAAACATTATTTATTCATTATAATCATTTTGGGGGTAGGGGGATGGGGGAGGGTTCTCACCGTGTGTCCCTGGAATGTTTTGATAGGTCTGTCTTGTCCTAATTTACAGACATGAATGCACATATCTGTACTACAGGAAGCAAAGGTGTTGTTGCTCTGCCAATCAACATCCAATGCTGGTGCTGAAAAGGAAAAAAGCGATGTTTGCATTCATTCCACATGTACTGAAATCGAGGAGCCTGAATTTTAAACTATGGTTGGACATTAAGTACGCTAACAGAAACATAAACATGATTTCCAAAAATTATGACGTGTAAATATCAAAAATATTAGTAAACTTCACTGAGTTGTCTCTATGTCAGACACAGCCAAGTTGAAAGTACATGGATCTAGTCATCAGGAGATCAGCGTTCCTATAAGAACATCCTTTGTAAACTACTAGCACTGGAGTTTTGGTTTCTCATTTGTAAATGATAAAATTAAATGTGATGTTATACTTCTTTTTATTTCTAGAATTCCATAAGTGTTCAATGAACGAGAAGCTTTGGTTCTGCCACTGCTAGTAGTGGGCCCTAAGCAAGTCGCTTAACCTCTCATGCTATTTTCCTCACCTAAGAAATGGGGGTAAAATCTTTAAGCTTAGTATACAAGGATATTGTGAAAAATCAAGTGAGATGATATATATGGAACGTACTTTGTAAATTACAAGTCAGACAAATGTTACACTGAATAAGTATCATTCCCAGTATCTACTGAATTGATACATGGAATACTGTATGATTCACAAATACATTTTCTTCTGAAAGATTCTTGTCAAAAACCTCTTAAAATCTATGTCATTGAATTTAAAACCTCAAGAGGCTCAAAAGCTGGCTGGCATTTAATACTTATTTTAGCTCTGCTAAGATGAAAGAGTCTGGCCTTTCATTTTCCCCTGCTGCTAGGTGCAAAGACCCTATAACTAGCAATGCAAATTAAGGCAATGATAGCAAGTGACTGGGTTAAGCAATAGGAGCATACCCAAAACAGTGGATTTAGAGCAGGCATGGACACTCTGTGGCTCATCCGCCAAGAATAATTTTTACATTTCATTTGGGGAGGAGGGGAGGAAAGGGTTAAAAAAGACTACAGTGATCAAAAGACCTATGAAGTGAAAATCATATGAAATTCAAATTTTGGTGTCCATAGACAAAGTTTTATTAAAACCCAAACAAGCTTATTACATTACATATTATGTATGGCTGCTTTTGCAATACAAAGGCAAACCTGACTAGTTGCAACAAAGAAAGATTCTGTAGCTTAGAAAGCCTAAAAGTTACTTTCTGGTTGTTTACAGAACAAATTTATCATTTAGTGAAAACAGAAAAAAGGAGAGAAACCGGAAGGTTAAATTTAAGCTGTGCATCCTCACTATTAGAGAGAAAAAGCATTTACTATAGATGATCTGAACTGGTGTCTACGTTGGAAAGGAAAAACAAGGCCACTCTGTGTAAATCTAATTATATTAGGATAGTAGCTGCCAATGTTTAGACTATTATAAATAGGCGTTTTGGGAACTGTGAGACTGAGAAGCCAAAGAGTATGCCATGTGTGAGGGCTTTGCAACTATGGACAAGAGCAGGAAAAGGAAAAGAACAGCATGTATGACTTATAATGGGACATTTGATCAGGACTTTCAGAACTATAACAAGACATTTAAAGAAAGACAAAGGAAAACAGGCAACAATGACACTGATTTCATTAAATAGCTAAAGACAAATTAGGTAAAAAAATTAAAATCTAGAGTATAGCTCAAGGAAGCTAATGGCAGTAATATGACCAGGCTTTGGGTATATTCCTACAATGAAAAACCAGGAATCCAGACACTACCTGGACTGAGTTAGTAAAGGCAAGTAATACTTACAAGATGGAAAAAGACATGTTTAATAGAAAAATACTCTGTGTGGGGTAAGAAATTTGAGACTATATATAATACTTAATTCTCTCCCCAAACAACTCGATGGAAAATAGTAGTATATAAAAATATTAACATGAAAACTCATCTTTTCTACAAAAATTTCAAATTATAAGAATTTCCACCAGATTCAAAAAAATAAAAATAACCAAAACTCATATAATTTTAGACCTGGCAAATACAGTGACCTGCAGGCTGTAATTCTATTACTGCCACAAGGCGACACTACTTTGGATGGTTCTGGTCTCCTGCCTCCATTGTACACTCTTTCCCTCCGCTGTGTGTTTGGGTGCTAAGGGCTCCCAGGGGCAAACTTACTCCGAGAACCACCCTGCTCTGCTGCTGTGTGCACTCCCCACAAGGTGACTAGCACCCAGCGGCTGGTGATATATAGGTGGCAGGGACTGAAAAACCTTCACCCTTGGCTCAGGATGAGAAAGGGTCTGCGGTATAAACAAACACTGCAGAGCCCAGTCTGCATTAGGCCGAGACTGGGCCTGCCTCATCAGAAACTGCTCCCCTCCTTGGCTCCTTCCCCTTCCCAGCCTGCTTCCCCCAACTCCTCACTGGTCTCTCCTGGGAGGGCTTCCTTAACAAATCACATCACTCAAATGCTTGGCTCAAGGTCTGCTTCTGCGAGAATCCAACTTAAACCGGCCAGTAAACAAAACGACAGGCCAGCTGAGAGCAGCACCGTGAGCCCCGCTGCATCACCACTGCTCAGAGCAATGCAGACGACCGTCTTGTTCATCTGTCACCTTGCTCTCAAGTCCATTCCTACATTCTGCTATCCTAGGCATGCACCATGGGGCTGACTCTCACAAATGACACACCCCAGGCTCCTGTGCCTATAGGTTTTCAAGAGGGTTCCTAGAGTGGAAGACACTGTCAGTGGCCCAAGATCAGGAGAAAGATAGAAGACAGGTGATTTTGCTCCCATTTCCCTCTTTCAGGCTGTGCTCTGAGAGCGGCTGTTTACACCATTCTTGCCAGGTTGCCTCTCCTCTGAAGCTCTAATTCCCACTGGGCAGCTGGATCCTGCCGCCTTCTCTTATATTATAGTCTGAGGTGTCCGGCAGTTGTTAAACTCTGGGTTACCTCATATTCCTCTGTCTTTCACTCTTCTAACACCTCTGCAACTATTTCCTTGCATTAAATTCCCTTTCCTGCATTACCTGGTTTAGATTCTGTTTTCATGCCTGGAATTGGATTCAATAACGATTTACACTACACTTTCATCCTGATATGAATATTATTACTTACGGTATCATTTAAAAACAATTTTAACGAAGTGTTTCTTAGGTAAATAATTTGTTCTAGTGTTAAGCAGCAGGAGGGAAAGGCCTTAAAAATGTAATTAATTTAGAAGACAATCAAAGGCATAATAAAATGCTATGAAGAAGGCCGAGCATCTGTCATAATGCACCAGGATATGAACTTGGTACCGAGCTGTCTGCAAATATTAGATGGGAGGCTGAGAAAATAGGCGGCATTCAAACAAATACACCGTTAGATTCAAAACAAAACAAAACAAACTGTACTAGCAGGAAAAGATAATTGGGAGAGCTGGGGAATGCTGCAACATGAGTTGTATGATTAATGCTTCTGTGATATGCCTGGCTTACAAGATACAACGGTTATGGATTGGTATAATGTCAGAACATGTATCCCCTTACTTTTTATTTATTCCTAAAATGAGTCAAGGTAATACAAGTTCTTTAGGATAGAAACAGAAAATGTACTTTTATATATATCAATAGGCACTGTATGAAGAGGTGTGTTTGCTATACTGGTCTCATTTTACATTTGATAAAAGAGTCTACGAAAAGTTCATTTGCTCAGGGTTACAAAGGCTTTTAAAACACCGGAGCTGACATTCAAATTTGTGTCTAATTCTGATTTATTTTTGTTAATCTGTGCATATTCCATAAGTTAAAAAGGTAATGAACAAACCTATGAAGAAAAGGAAGATAGGAATTTATTATTCATTTGTTTTTAAACAGCTTTACTCAGGTATAATTCACATCCCATAAAACTCACCCATTTAAAGTATATAATTCAATGGTGTTCGGTATATCACATTATTAATTTATAAATATTGTGGTCATATATGACATATAAGGTGTCATTTTATTAAGTATACTACTCAGTGGTATGAATTACATTCATAATGTTGTGAAACCATCACCAGTTTTCAAAACGTTTTCATTATCCCCAACAGAAACTTGGCAATTATTAAGCAACAACTCCCCATTTCTCCCTTCTCTGGCCCCTGATACCCTCTCATCTTTACTTGTTGTCTCTATGAATTTGCTTATTCTAGTTATACAGAATCATACTATTTGTCCTTCTGTGTCTCTTTATTTCACTATCATAATATGTACAAGGCTCATGGATGGTGTTGCATGTGTCAGAACCGCATTTCCTTTTACAGATGAATAACAGCCATTGTATGGACAGACCACATTGTGTTTAGCCAGTCATCTGTTGATGGACGCTGGACTGTTTACACCTTTGAATGTTGTGAATACTGCTGCTTATGAACACTGATGTTCAGGAACCTGTCCCCAAGTCCCTGCTTTCAATTATTTTGGATATACAAGGTCTGATCAAACAACACAGTGAATGTTTAAATAAAAAAAATTATTACAGTAAAGTCACATTGCCATTAATCCCCTCAAAATACTCCACTCATATCAAACACACTATCCCACCATTCTTACCACTTTCTGAAGCAAGTTTGATGGTCGTCTTTCATGAGTGTGTTTAGCTGCGCTGTCGTGGCTGCCTCAGTGTCCTGAATCAATTAAAAACGTTTACCTTTCATGGTCATTTTGACTTTGCGGAAGAGCCAGACTTCACGTGGTGCCAGAACCAGTGAATAAAGTAGATGAGGAAACACCATAATGTTTTTATTTGACAGAAATTGCCATATACCAGAAGTGATGTGTGACACAAGAGTGTTGTCATGATGCAAGATGATTAATGGCACATTTTAAAACACACCTTCTCTCAACCGTAGCTCACACATGACTGGCTGCACTGAAAAAGCTGAAACTTGTCACACACTGTTACTAAGGTTTGCTGCACCACTTCCCATTTTAAAGATCCCTGCCTTTCCATTGTATGGCACTTGGCAGCAGCATTCACCATAATTTATGATCACAACAGAAAGGCTCCATGTCACACGTTGCTTATGGTGCAGCAATTTCTGTGAAATAAAAACATTATGGTGTATCCTCATCTACCTACCTTATTCACCAGATCTGGCACCGTGTGCCTTCTGGCTCTTCCCCAAAGTCAAAATGACCATGAAAGGTAAATGTCTTGAATCGATTCAGGACATCGAGGCAGCCATGACAGCACAACTAAAGACACTCAGGAAAGAACACTTCCAGAACTGCTTCAGAAAGTGGCAAGAACAATGGGATAAGTGTGTTCAAAGCAAAGGGGAGCACTTTGAGAGCAATTAACGGCAATGTGTCTTTTACTGTAATGAATTTTCTTAATTTAAATATTCACCACATTGTTTCAATATACCTCATATACCTAGGAGTACAACTGCTGGGTCACATGTTAATTCTATGGTTAGCCTTTTGAGGAAGAATCGTACTGTTTTCCATAGTGAATGTATCATTTTACATATCTAATAACAAAGTATAAGAATCCTAATTGCTCGGGCCGGCCGAGTGGCGTGGTGGTTAAGCGCTGGCTTGGGAAGCCGGCGGCCCCGGTTCGGGTCCCACATATGAGGGCCAGTGACACTGCCCTCAAAAAGAAAAAAAAGAATCCTAATTGTTCCACATCCTCACGAACATTGTTCTTTTTTACAGTCATCCTAACGGGTGTGAAGTGGAACTCATTGTAACTCATCTATAATCACGATTTATGCTTTACGCAAGAGCGTACATGGCAGAATATCTAGTATGAGAATCAAAAGATAATTTAAAAAGCATGACAGACTTCCATTTCTGGTCAAGATGGAATATCAGGGGCCATATTTATTTCCTTCCCCAAACAACCAAAACACTTACCAAATATATGAAATAACAGTTCAAGACACTGGACATCCAGCAACAAAGGACAGTGGTTCCTCAGAGAAGGAAAAACAATGTGCCTTCAAAATTGCCCAAGCTTACTATCTGGAAAAAATGTCCACGTCTTAACACAGGAAGGGGTATCCCAATGCAGAGATCAATGAAATTCCTGAGCTGAATAAACAAAGATGAGAATCTGGGGAGACGAAGGCAGCTAGAAGTCACATGACAGAGTACTGGAAAGGAGAGGGCTATACAGGGAATGCTCAAGTTCTGCAGAGGGTCCTACTCATATGTTCAGCTGAGTACTAATCACCGCAAGCGTGTAAAGACACTAGCTGAGACCTGGGAAAGAACAACTCAAAAGGATTAGAAGAAACAATGTCTGATACTGAAGGCTGGGAAGTATCTACATCCTCCAGTCAGACTTGAAAGCTCTTAGAGTACCCTAAGGTTCTTGCTTCAGTAATGGCAAGTAATTAGCCTTACACTGAGCATTGCTTCACTGCCATTTAACAAATCTTCTAAGTAAGACCAAAAAAGAATCAAACCACTTCTTAACTGTGTCCCAGAACAAATTTCACAAATATTTATAACAATACTAAAATATCCAGCAATCAATAAGGTAAACTTCACAGTATCTCACTTCCACTCACAAGTAGCTTGCAAAGATACAGGAATATATGACCAAAATGAAGAGAAAAATCAAATCATGAAAACTGACCCAGAACAGACAACAATGTTAGAATTAGAAAAGAAATCAAAGCACTTGAAACTACAGTTGACCACTGAATAATGCAGGGGGTTAGGAATGAAGACCCCCTCGACACTCTCACACGGTCAAAAATCGGTGAATAACTTTTGACTCCCCCAAAATTTAACTATATTCATTCCTCAGAATCTGTTAGGGGTTGGTTCCAGGAACCCCATAGCCATAAAAACCTGTGGAGGCTTAAGTTCCTTATATAATAAAACAGTGTAGATTAATGCATACAGTTGGTCTTTCACATCCGTGCATTCCCAACCACAGATAAAAAATACTGTTCTGATTTGTGGTTGGTTGTATCCACAGATGCAAAATTCAGGAATACAGAGGGACAACTGTGTATTTATTGAAAAAAAAATCTGCATATAAGTGGACTCACACAATTCAAACCTGTGTTGTTCAAGGGTCAACGGATTATACCATATTTTCAAATAGTTAAGTACAGACATGAAAGATGTAAAAAAGACCTAAATCACAGTCTAAAGATGAAAACTGAAGCATGAGATAAAAATTGCACTGGATGGGATAAACTCCAGATTAGATGCTGCAGAAGAAAATATTTGCAAACTTGAAAACAGCACAGAAACTATTCAAAATTAAAAAAACAGAAAGACTGAAAAAAGATGAACACAGCATCAGTGAATTGTAGTATGTCAAGCAGACTAATAAACAGGTAATCAAACTCTAAGGTTAAAAAAAAGGAGTGGAAATATTTCTTTTAAATAATGGTCAAACTTCTTTTTAATATGAAGGAAAACTATGAACCAACAGATCTAAGAAGCTCCCAGGTCAAGACAGGAAGAAAACTTTACCAAGGCATGACATATTCAAATTGTCCAAAATTGGCGATAAGCAGAAAAGCTTCAAAGCAACCAGAGAAATCAAGACAAACCATGTATAGAGTAATAAGGATGAAAGTGGTTAACAATTTCAAAGTGAAAACAATGTAAAGGAGAAAAAAATACCACATTTTCTTTTTAAAGTACTGAAAGAAAAAGAAACCGTGTCAATCATAGAATTCTATATTCTACAAAAATGTCTTCAAAAATGAAGGTGAAATATTGGTTCAGACATACAAAATCCAAAAGAATTCATCATCATAAGACTTGTCCTGTAAGAAATACTGTAGTAATTCAGGCGAAAAGAAATGATAACACCAATAGGTGGCAGGATAACTCAGCTAAAAAAAAAAGATACCAAACGGAAATACATATCTATGCAAAGGCATGAAGAGCATTGGGAATGACAGCTATATGAGTAAAACTTATTTAATTAATTAATCACTTTAAAGTATCACTTGAGGGTAGATGGTGATAAACTGAAGATGTGTACGATAAATCCTAATGCAACCATTAAAATGAAAAGCTGTTAATAACTCTCCAAAGAAGGAAAATGTAATCATAAAAATATTCAATTAATCCAAATGGAGGTAGATAAAGAGGGTAAAAAAGGAAGAAATAGAAATATGGTTAATTTAAATGTAATCATATCAATGATCACATTAAATGTAAATGGCCTAAATATTATAATTAAAAGACAGAGGTTGATATTGAATGAATAGCAATATATGCTGCCTATATAAAATACATTTCAAATATAAAGACATCAATAGATTGAAAGTAAAAGAATGGAAAAATATATACCATGCAAACAACTAATCAAAAGAAACTGGAAGAGCTATATTAGTATCAGACAAAGTAGATCTCAGAGAACAGAAAATTAAATGGGAAACAGGGTCATTAATAAAATGACAAAGGTCAATTCAAGATGCAGATGCAACATCCCTAAATGTTCATGTTTCTAAGAATTGTATTAAAATACAAACACTGACAAAGCTTCAAAGGAAATAGAAATTACTGTGTTTCCATTATTGTTGATTGATTTCAACACTCCTCTCTCAATAACAGATGACGTGAGTAGATAGAAAAATCAGTAAGGCTATAAAAGATTTGAACATTATCAAACAGCTTGACTTAAATGACATTTATAGGAACGAGAGAATTAAAGTAGAAATTAATATTACAAAGATCTCTGGAAAATTCCCAAATACTCAGAAATTAACACACTTCTAAATAACCTATAGGTCAAAGAAAAAGAAAAATCGAAAGCAGGTATTTTGAATTGAATGAAACCACATTATAAAAAATTGTGGGATGTCATGAAGTAGTAGTTAGAAGTAATTTATAGCACTAAGTATCCAAGTTAGAAAAGCAGAAAGGTCTCAAAACAGTGACCTCAACTTCCACATCAAAAAAATAGAAAAACAACAAATTAGACTGACACTGACAGCACGATACACAAAAGAACAAATTAATAAATTATGGAATTCATCAACATTAACAACTTCTGATCTTTGAGGGACATTGTCAAAACAATGCAGACAAGCCACAGACTGCAAGACAATATTGTAAATACCTGATAAGACTTCCATCCAGAACATATAAAGAACTCAAAAAACTCAATAAAAAACAACAAAGTTAAATACAAGGTCCAAAGATTTAAACAGATAAAGACATAAAGATGAAGTAAGCACATGACAAGATGTTCAACGTTGTTAGTCATTAGGAAATGCAAATTAAAACCACAGTGAACTACCACTACACACATCTTAAGAGTGGCTACAATTAAAAAGACTGAACACATGCCAAGCTCAGGCAAGGATACAGAGGGACCAGAATACCCTCTGCTGATGAGAATGTAAACCAAATTGGAAAATATAAACTCTAGGAAACAGCTTGGCAACTGATTAACAAGTTGAACATACACCTACCCTATGATCTAGCCATCACATTTCTAGGTATAGACACGGGAGAAATGAAAGCACAAGCCCATATAAAGACTTGTACAGCAGTTTTATTTTGCAAAAACTGGAAACAACCCAAATTTGCTTCAGTAGGTGGTGAATGGATTAACAAACTCTGGTATATCTACATTATGGAAGACTACTCATCAATTGAAAAGAAAATAAAAATTATGCAGAGTGAAAGAATACATACTGTGTGATTCTGTTTACCATAACATAAACTAATTTCTAGTGACAAACTACCAGGATTGCCTGGGGATAGTCAGAGATCACATAAGGTCAGGAGGAAACTTTTGAAACTAATATATTCCTTGTCTTGAGTGTGGTGATGGTTTCAATGGTATAACATGGGAACCTTCGGTATATACGTATGCTGAAACATTTCAAATTGTACAATTTAAATATGTATAGTTAATTTGTATGTCAATTATACCTCAATAAAGCTGTTTAAAAAACCAAAAACATGGCAAGAAAGAAAACCATGGGTAAAAAGTTTATTTACTTGTAAAATAACTTCAATACCATCTGTCTCCTATCAGGTTGCAACCAAGACTAAATGTGATGCATACGAAGAGCAGCATCTCTAGCACAACGGTGGAACGCATTATATAGTAGCTAGTAAAAGTGCCACAGATACTTATTTCAATATTCCATCACTCCTAGGATGTGGGAAAAACTTTTAGGTGAAATAGCCAGAGGCCTAAGATAATTCTATCTGGGTGAATACTAGAAGCAATACAGGTAAATAAAAACTGATGTACAAATGCCTACTAACATGGTAAGCTTTAATCAAGCTGCACTGTTTAACACAATGCTTGCAAAATTATGTTACTCAGATACTACAGGAAAATAACTTTGTACTTCATTTGGCTTGTTTAGTCACACCATGTAGAGAAAGACAAAAAAGCAACATGCCAGAAGTTGTACGTTTCAGTTTTTAAGGTGATGCTGTGCCATTGTCTGTTTGTGAAAAAGCTGTTAGCAAAGATTTGGAAATAACCAGTTACTATAGTAAGTCTCCAAATAAAAACTCTTTCGAACCACAAAAAAATCTTGAAAGCAGCAGTTAAATCAGGTAGTACTAAAATAGTTATTAGGCATCTTGTTCTAGTAATATCAGTTACTGTCACCAGGAAACTCCCTGAAAGCGGGTACAAAGGTTTTAGGCTGCAAAGGAGCAACCAGTACTAAAACCCAGCTGTGTCTACTCATCAGGTTGTACGCCATGGTGGGTGGCTATATAGCATGGAGGATGGAACACACTATTTTGGGGGATCAGGTTTAAGTATCAAATTATTTCATAAAAGAGAAATCCATCTATAGCACCAAAGTTCCAACAACAATGAAATGGCCTCATTTTTATTTTATGTACACAGGAGGACTGAGTTAGATACATCAATCCAAAGTGAGAAATTCTAAGAATACCTAAATTTATGGGAGTTTATACAGTATTTTCATGTATATTACTTTCTTATCTTCATAACAGATAGGTATTATTATTATCCCTCATTTGCAGAATGAGAAAATGAGGCTCAGAAAGGTGAAGTGACTTGCTAAGTCTTAAAGCTTATGGGGGGGGGGTGGAACTGACATTCAAACCTCAACCTCCTGATTCAAAAATTTATCTTTAAATAATATCAACCAGATCTCCAATGCTTTTTTTAATTTTTTTTTTTTTTTTTTTGAGGGCAGTGTCACTGGCCCTCATATGTGGGACCTGAACCAGGGCCGCTGGCTTCCCAAGCCAGCGCTTAACCACCGGGCCACTCGGCTGGCCCTCCAATGCGTTTTTATGATTTACTTCACAAAAAACTTTTGATGATCCTCTTGACAATTAATCTGAAAGTCATAAAACATCAACCCCTCAAAGAACTAATAACAAGATTGGTGTCTGATACTTCAAGATTTTTAATGAATTATATGCTGTTAAAAGTTTAATTAGAAAATAGAAGAAAGCTCCAGTTCTCATGTAAATTGTGAAGATTTACCTGAATGAAAAGGAAACTGTTGCTTGGCTTCACCAGTATGTGCATCCCAAATAATTGTAGTCTGAAATTGAAAAGAAAAAGCATATTGCTAAGAACTTAAAAGTTTATTATAAATGCATAAATTAGATTCCTAACTATATTAAAGCAATATGAAATGTCAGAGTGGATTTAAATAACATTTATTTTATCCCAAATAGTACAATGAGGCTATACTCCATTTTCGGGGGTGAGGGCATGGGGAAAGGTATGACTATTAGGCAGCTTAATATTTCCCCGATGGTTTTCATCAGTTAATTTACTTCAAATAACAATTATTGGTTGTCTACAATGTACCAGACATTATGTTAGGTTGCTTCAGAAACTCCATTTCAATAGTGTATTTAATGTTAAGATCTTTATAATGTTTAGCTATAAGAAGAAAAGTCTTGGTTAACAAAATGATTAGCTAATTCTCAATATTAAGATTTTTAAAGCTCACATTAATATATAAAGTCAGCTTGAATATGATACTTAAAACAATGTCTTTTACATTACAGCAAAGTATGACATCTAAATCTGAATGGATGTATTCATCATTCTTTTTAACGCCCTCCCAACACTAACTTTTTAACTTTTGGGATGGGAAGTATCGCCTAGTGGCACTGACTATTAACAAGGCTTTCCCCTCCCACTCCTGGCCTCCTTCACTTTTCTTCCCTTTTTTCTCTCTACTTCCCTTTTGACAATGCACCCAGTTACCTAGAAGCATGTATTTTCCTAGATTCAAATAATCCTAAAACCTGTATTACTTTTGGGAGGTGTGGTAAGGGGATGACCTGAGAAAGTGAAGGGGGGTCAGGGGAGGCCATATTTTCAACTTATGCATATCTTCCAGCTTAATTAGGTGAAAAGATCCTGCATTTTTTTACATTTTCAGTTTTAGCACCAAGAGTTCAACTAACAGACTGGCTCTAAGATTTCCCATGGAATCACTCCAGAGCCATATTCACTGATGAGATAAACTAGAAGCTAGAAGGGAAGCAAAGGTTATGGGAAGTAAGACATTCATTATGGCTCAAATGCCAGTAAGAGTGAAGAATGGGGTCACACAGATAAAAAGTAAAAGGTATTCTGGTGAGTCTGTTCAGCCATGAGCTGACAGAACCTCTAAGAAAGTGTCTGTATTACCATCATAAATTCACATCTGAATCTCCCAAATAGGAGTGTTTATTGTTTATGTGATTAGCAGAGAATACATTATTCTCCAGTTATTCTGCAACATATTAACCTTTATAGGATCTAGTTTCATGTTCTTTTACCTTATCTACTCCAGCACTTAGGATGAAATTTCCTTTCTTATTCCATTTTAATGCAAATATAGGGCCTTTATGCTGTCCCAAGGTGCTGGCAAGGTTACCTAATATTCAAAAAAGAAAACATTAAAATTATTTCAAGCTTCGTTAACATAGACCAACAACAACAAATGAATAGAATAATGCTTCATTTACCATCTTTAGTCCATATTCTGGCAAACCCATCGTATGAACCAGTTGCTAGAAGTGTACCTTCACTCTGTCAGAGAAACACATTTCTTTCAATTATATAATCCACAAAGAGCATTTAACTGTTATTAGAATATTTCACATTTACAGCAGATCTTTGACATTCTCCAAGGAATGGGATTTGAAAGATCCTTTAAAAGCCCCACAAAAAGTTGTAAAACAGAAGCCACAGAGGAGGAAAGGATGTTTTACTTGCTGAGTAAAGGATAGCCAACCCCTAAAATTCTTGGTAACACTGAAATAGTCTAAGAAGTTTCTGAGGGCAGGTAAAAAAATGGGTGCAAAGTTACAAGGAAGGAAAAAGGCAACATGGAACAAAGGAAAATACATAAGAACTTTAAAAATGTTAATTTTCCACAAATTAATCATGGGAATGGAAATAAACAAACTAAGGTGTTCTTCATGTATTTGAAACTGAAAGGGTAAAGCTTTATCAGCAATAAAATCAAACTTTCTGATAAGTCAGAGTAATCGAGTTATCCCTGAAAAAATGTTCAATCATATACTGAATCAAAGAATTATAAGATTATATAAGATTACTATAGTGAGAGTAAAGCTTGATAGTAATCTAGACTAATGGTCCCTAAAAGGCAGTTTTCATCACTTCAAAGCAAAATGAGAAAAACAAGAATATGTTTTTCTTATACAGATTTCTCTTATCCCCCAACAAAGGACTTAGTAGGTAAGGACTTAGTATGTGGCCGTATTGGTTTTCATCTGTTACCTCATTTACGTACTGCTAGTGTCCATGTGAGGAGCATGAGGCACGCAGTGGGCAGCCAGCAAACTTTGTTATGAAGTTTCTGCCACTACATAAACTGAGGAGGTGGAAGGGAAACCTTGGCTCAACTGCTCGAAGGCCAGTTTTTGTTTTTAACACCACCATATCTAGGAGCGAGGATCCCTAGTTAGCTGTTCTTATTAGTTAGTAAAGCCCAAAATTAGCTGAATAAAGTGACAAACCCTGCCATTCGTCTTGAGGCTCAGACAGATGAAGCAGAATAGTAGCCACATCCATCATGGACAACATGGGGATACTCACATTCCAATCGAGAGATGTCACGTCCTTGTTGCTTGGGACGTCTTGTCCTCCTTCTCGTATACAATGTCTAAGCACTAACTGTGTAGAGCCACTAGTGCTGTTTTCGCTAAGATTCCATATTCTTGCTGTGGAGTCTCCAGACCTATAGTACGCAATACATTTTAAATCTTCATAATATTCTCAAGTATTCCAAAATAAAAAAAAAATAAAAAACTAAAAATTTTTACGTTCTAATATTAATATGGTAAATAAGGCTATCAAGAATTTCCACTTCTTGTATTTTTGCCTCCATTTTGGGGGCCCCAAGCACTCCTGAACTAAGTTTAATGAAACTGTCTAAGATTACTTTATGAGAAATAAAGACTTATAGAGGCAAAATGACAAAAAGCAACAGAAACTTTAAAATGTGAGTAATGTATTTATAAAATGTAATAATAATCTGGTAAGATTCTTTTTAAAATCCATCTTAGTTGCACTTTGAGAAACATACCCTGATGCCAAGAGATCACTAACAGGATTCCAGGCACAGATGAAAACTTCAGATTCATGGCCCCGTAACACGACTGCCTTATTAGGAGGGATTTCAACATCCCCATCCACTTCCATCATATCAGTATGATTATCTGCGTCACATGAAACAAGTGGAAAATTCCAGTTAGGTAATATTACAATACGGGGGGGGAAGGGAGAGGGTTCTTAACCAGCAACTATCTTCTTTATAATATATAGTGCAACATTTTAATTTATTTTTTACTATGTCAGGTAATGGTGAAAATGACTATACAGTACTTAACACATGGAAAATAAATTCCTATCTTTAGTTAAGTATGACCATATTATTTTAAAAAGGTGTATGTATGTGAGTATGTTTAGAGGTGAGGGTAAAGGTAGAGAAGGAATGCAAAAGGTTAAAGTCAAACGTGACTAAAATAATAATAAAATGGTTTGAATTAAAGACATCCATGCCAATACTATTCTGAGTTTCTGCCAGTAGGGGTTGCTGATATCATTCATATGACATGAGAATTGCCTTTATATTTCCATGTCAGAACCTTATTGTATTTGTTAATCACTACTATTACAAATTTTATTTAGAAATCAAATGCAGATACAAAATTCATTTAACTGTAGAAAAATGGTTTCTATGTATTTTAAAAAAAGAAAATAAAATCCATGAAAGTAAATCTAGCTTTTTGGAGCTTTAGGAGTAAAAATCTGAATTGTGTGATACAAGTTAGGGGTACAAGCTGGCATAAATGATACAGATGATGTTATTTCATCCTGGAAGATGTGACATCCCCATAAAGCAAAATATTTCTTCTGAAAAGGGATTTGTAAAAATTCTATCTCGGCTCACTTGCTATAGTATGTGCTCCATTCTCCTCCCCGTTTGCTGTGTTCTCTCCATTTTTTGCAGATCCTTGTTGGTTTGTGGCAGCTGCAGCAGCTGCAGCAGCTGCTGCTTGTTGCTGGGCAAGCTTATCTCTGTAAGCTTGTTGTCTTGTTTGTACTACATCAGGCATTACGGCATCTATCAGTGACAGGGACTCTATTGGTCGACCATCAAACAAGGTACCATCCTGGATTTGGGAAATTGTGAGAGGAAAAATCAAAGGTAACACATTTAGGGTAATTCGTATTCAAACAAGTCAACAACAGAAATAATAAATAAGCTTCATTCCAAGAAAAAACACTTTTAGATAATTTTCTGAATGCATGTAGGAAGGAAAGGAGTCAGAGGGGAAAAAGGAAACTTCAAGGAGCGACTGCAAATAGCCATTTACTTTCTCCTCCTCACCTAATTCTTATTGTTACACAGATACAGCTGAAATACTGAAAGGAATAAGTAAGCCTAGATGATAAAAAGGTTTATTAACTATATTCCAAAAATAGTTAGTCAAAAGCAATGACCAATATGAAATTATTCATACAACGATAAAAGATTTGGTGCCATGTTATAGTAAATACTTCTTTAAAACTAAAAAGTTCCAAAATAGCATTGGTGGACTTAAGAGTTTCTTGTAATTTGATTAAAATACTAAAACAGAAATGGACTTCAGATATTATGGTGTACAACATCTCATTTGACTAATGTTGAAATGCAAGCTCAAGCGGGCTGAAAGGCTTGCTGAAGTTACACAGCTAGTCAATGGCAGCTGGCATGTCTTAACCAGTGCCATTCAAAGGGTGATCCAAGCACCACCATCACCTGGTCATTTGTGAGAAATAGAGACTCAAACTTACAAAATGAAAATCTTGAAAGGCTTAGGAATCCGTGTTTTAAGCTCTCTGGGGGGAGTCTTATGTGCAGTAGTATCATTTGAGAAGCATCATCTTAACTCATAGGCTACTGCTCTTTAATTTTACGGACTTTCTATAGTTTTCCAAAGCTCTTCCCATTTATACTAGGAAGTCCACAATTAATAAAAAGTTGTCCAGCAAGTACAAGAAGAGCCACAAACACAGACATGTTAGAAACAGTTCCAATTAGCTGACAACATGCAGATGTGACGCCGGGCTCACTTAAGCTGATGACCATGCACCACTAGCGTCTACCAGGGGTGCGATGGGGTGCTCCGAGCTACAAAAACACAGGAGATCTTTCCAAAGGGTCAACTGTAATGGAGTGTTTGAGGAGTAGGAGAAAGTATTTTAATTTATAAGTAACTTTAAAATATTAAAAACCAACACAGATACATTGTGGAGTACTATATTAACTCTACAAAAAGCTTTTCAGGTAAAATGAGGCTTCATCTCTAGTCACTGGTAGAAAATGTTTAGCGCCCTCTGCAAAACGGACACTCTGGGAGGGAAAGTGCTAAAAGACAGTGAAGGCACATTTATGTTAGTTTTAGCGGATTTTTCAGTTACAGAGATGAGGAAACAAAGATAATAAAACTAATGTTAGTATAGCTTTACAAAAACAAGCAGCAGGCACGATTTGGTCATTGGTCCTAGTTGGCTGACAACTGAGTTAACCTACTTATATATGCACCTTAAATAGGCAATAATATGAAGGATTAGCTTCAATTATAACTGCCTTCCAAAATCAGGTATAACCAAATAATCTGAGATTCTCTTACTTTTCAGACCATCAATTATGGTCTTAGAATTCCATAGCACAATGCTGTTGTTTCAAAGAAAATTACTTCTCACTGTTTACTTACAAAACTATATAAAGGGAAATAAGCCACAAATGACGGTCCTTACAGTTGGGAGCCAACACACCTTGCCTGTGCGATCTGATTACTACAGTAGGAATAACGCCCCTCGATTCTGTCGACCCGGGAAAGCTGAAGCCAGGTAATTAATGAGCAAACAAGACATCAGATATTTAAGAGTCAGAATTAATACTTGAAATAAGTCTTCCTTACCTCATTAATACTAACTTCTGCCTCTACATACTGTAGGCCTTTCTGGATGATGGAAATCAATGCAGCAGGTGGGACAAGGGCACCGTTTATGTTTGATTGACTGATATGGCTTTCTATACCAAAGGTAAACGCTGAATGAGAAAATCCTAAACGCAAAACAAAAGGTATAAGAATTTATTCTCCTGGTGGCAACATGTTATAAGACACAAATGAAAGACCTCTATAATCTTTCAAAATCATGTTCCACTCATGAAATCCCAAGACTGTTAGCTAAGGTCAAATGTGATTTTAAACAAAAGTATCAAAATCAAAATATGTTCATCTTTATATATTTTCCTTTTCACCTTAATTATGTAATGTCCTATTTAAAATTTCTAGTACATATAAGATTTAGCAGTGGCACATAAGTTCCCTCAATAAATAGCATCAAACTTTAAAGTTAGAAAAAAGCATTTGTAATTATGTGACTCAACTGCTTCACTCAAGATAATTTAGGCCATGACAAATTAAGTGACATTTAATATTTTTGTAGTATATTTAAATTTCTACATACAAATTGCCAAAACACCTTATAAATTCAATCTTTGGCAGTTTCTTTTAAACGACTTAGGAAATAAAAAGCAAACTAAAACTAGTAAGAAATGAAAATTTAAATTGAAAACCTAGTGTATGTATAGTGATAAAAATTATTAATTCTTAAATTAATAATTAATTTAAAAATAACCCATCTAAGGGCCGGCAGAGTGGCTGAGTTGGTTAAGAGCTCGCTCAAGAGTGTGAGCTGAGCTCTAAGCAACAGCAGTTCGATGCCCAGCCCGAGCTGAGCAGCCGCTGAGCTGCCAACAGGTGACACAGGATGGGTCAGCTAAAAATAAAAAACAACAACAAAAAAAACCCATCTAAATGAAAGATGTAGAAAATGAGATAGCAAATGAAAATACAGTTTCTGTCTCAGTAATTCTTTAATTATTTTTATTTGAAATACTTAAAATCAAAACACTCACATAACAAAACTCTCTTCACTTGGGCCTTGTTTCTTATGAAAGTCAAGTTCAAATTAAAAATAAAATTCTAATAAACTGATAGATCCAAGAGTGGTTAATTCTCTTTACCAAAATACTCATTAGAGATTACCATTAAATAGTAATTTTCACTAATGTAGTTTAAACAATTCAATTACATAGGACATGCAATATAGAATGTTAAGAAACCTTTTTACTGAATAAATGGAATATGGGCTTATTTGAGTCATGGTTAAACTGATTTAATCTACACAATAACTGTGGTCTAGCTGGTGTATCCTAGTTTTCTAGTGCTTAGTCCATGGTTTTTCTTTTTCTTTTTTTTTTTTTTTTTGCATTTTGTGCTTCCACCCTTAGGCTCCACATGGCACTTAGGAACAGGCTAACACTAACAACATGTGGCTAGGAAATACTTTAATTGTTTAATAGAAAAAGTACACTGAAGCTGATGTTCCTCCTGGCTCCTTCATTCTCTCTTTGGCACACCTAACCATTCCATTCCTTTAACGACCCAGAGTGACACATGAAAAAATGTTACCTTAAAGACTTTCATTTTCACCTCATGATTTTGCCAACAGGCAAGATCATAAACACATTTATGGTTTTCAGCTTAATCTCAGCTCATAGAGATGGCTAAGAACATACCAATGGGGGGAAAAAAAAAACACCATTCTGCACACTGTTCCTATCGGGAAACCCACAGCTACTTGAATATGAGTCGATTGCACATCACCAAGGTAGAAAGCCGAGAATAAAAACTGGGAAGGACGGGGAGAAAGGGTGAGGGTTATGACCGTGAAATCCATAAACAGTAAGGTTAAAGAATTTAGTTTTCAATTACATATCCCTCCCTAAATAAATTCTGCAGTAAATCATTAGGAAAAAAAAGCTAAATAGCCAAGTGGCTTAGAGGTTTAAGATTTAAGAGATTAAGACGAAAGTAAGATTCAAGATAAACAGTATCATTTATGGAGGGTCTACATCATGCACACATATAATTGTATTTTATAATCTGAATTACCAAGAAAAGAGCCACTATGAGAATAAGGATTCACTGAGAACCCATGGCCGTAAGTGCTGTAGTCTACTGCTCCTACAGAGAGAATGTGCTCAACAAGAAAACAACGTAAGGCAGTGTGGGCTCCTATTCACTAACAGAAATAAAAACATTGCACCATTGTTTTTCTGTTTCAACTCAGGGTGTTAGTGGTGTCAGCAGTTCATTAAACACTAAAATGCCTCATTAGCAAGTTTTTTAAAAGTGTTTCATTTTCATAAGCCTTATAAATTGCAGTCAAGTGCAGGATTTCTGTACTAATTCATGAGTACAATCGAAATCGTAACATTTAAACCCTGTTGAACTAAATGATAAGAGTTCAAGTTTATGTCCAAGAATATCCTAAGAGTTGCAGGTGGAATGATGTCAATTTTGGCAGGAATGTTGCATATATTCTGAATTTGTTCTGTCATGTCAGACAAGGAGAGAAGCTATCACACAGGTATTTACATCCATCTCAAGTTATCGCACGTGCGCTTAGAATGTTCTTCAACAGCAAGAAAAGAGCCTTGATGTGGTCATTAGGCGCTGGTTTGGCACTTCTCAACATTTACTCCAAAGGCGGCCCACGCTTCGCGTATGCGCTCTGCTTAAATAAATGTTGGATTCAACTCTCATTTTTTCTTTATTTCTAGTTATGGCATTACATGGAAGCTTAAAACCATTATGTTCAAAAACCATTTTTCTTCTTCCCCTCCCCCAAAACTAGGAATTTGGAGACTTCACTTCCTTGCACCTTAAAGTCACTCTCACTCCCACTTAGGCCCCTGACGTTCATTCCACAACTTGCCGAATCCTCTCTGGTCTCTGAGTCAGCTTTCCTTCTCTGCCCAAATCTGGAGTTTACTCCCCAAAATCTTTTGCCTGTCCCATTACTGCCATAAATTCCTTTCCGCCCTTCCTCAGTTCAGTACATTTGCCACACTACAGCTAGAATGCTACTTGTAAAACAAAAACTGATCCTATCACGCCTTACCTGTGCACTTTCAATTATCCCTTTGGCCTTTAAAATACAGGCCAAACTCCTAAGCATGGCGCGCTGCTGCTTTTGTAATCTGACCCTACCTATCTGTCTAGGTTCATGTCCCCAATTCCACACCCCACACTTCTTCCCATTGCACATCAAATTCCAAGTGATTATCCATTACACGTAACACCTTGAATATGCTGTGTTTGTGTTATCTCATGCCTTTGGGCCTTCTGTGGTCCTATGCTCTTTTCTCCTATCTGAATGGAGATGAAGTCTTTCCTTCCACGGCCCGAGAGTTGATCATTCTTTTCTTCCATGTTAATCCATCAATCTGTAAGTGTATGGCACTTACCACACTGTCTGTGTATATGGTTGTGTGTATGTGTCTTTTAATTCTGGAAAAATAGAATATTACTTAATTTAACTAGTGCTCAATAAACATTTGTTAAATCAGAATGCAATTCTACTATTGGGTTGTCGGAAAAGTCATGATATAATTTTTCTATGGTTTTCATTGCAAAAACGAGTCATGACTTTTCTGACAACCCAATATAATGTATCTTGGCACATCAGAAAAATCTATGAATCCAGAAAAAGGATAAAACTTAAATCTTCCTTGAAAAACAAAAGTAAAACTTGAACCACGATCATGCCTGTAAATTATTATATCTGTAAATATATATGCAGGGAATACTTTTTCAGGGACAGCTTTTGATTACATGGAAGGCAAAAGGGACCAAACTAAATCTGAAATGTTGGAGTCTGGCCTGATTGCCTAAAATAGCATCCCTTCTTTCCAGGGTTAAGAGCAAATCTAATATAAATAATACCTCTATAACCAAGTGCTCTACACTTTCACTGAGCTGATGAAGAAATTTGGGAGGTAGAAAAGAGATTCCAGAGGGGAATAAGGCCGCAAACCACAAAATTCAGTGTAATTCAGTGATAAAGATAAGCAGTGGCAAGGGTGTGTGTGGTTCCTCTTGAAACCACACACCATTCCCACAGAAGAAACAAGACCACAGAACAACCGTGTTCTGAACATCGCATGTTCCAGGCGTACTCTCCCTTGGGTGGCGGGACTGTGTTCTCAAACGGGCGTGAGTCCTGCCGAGCCTGACAACTCTACAAACAGAGAGCACAGGAACAGGCAAATGGGCACTGAGCCGCATGGTTATGGTATAGGGTGTCTGCACAAGAAAAAAAAACAGGCAAAGGTTAACTATTATTGCAACACATGGCCACAGACTGGAAGGAAAATCTGATTTATCCAAGGTTCTATTTAAGATTCAGATCAGAAAGCCCAGAAAATTCTATTACGACACAGTCCCTTGCCCCAAATCCATTCCTACTCTGTCCCCCAAACCCAGGTGTGTGATTAATCTCAAAGTTCCACACTTAAAGGTTTTAGAAAAGGTAAGAAGAAGTAGGGGGATCTGGATGTTGAAGAGTTAGACACAACACTTAGAGGAAAACGTGGAGAAGGAAAAAAAATTACAATACCAAAACCCAAATGTAACCGTTAATATGCTTGTGTTTCCTTTTTTGATTTAAATGCTGTTTTTTTCCAGCAAAATACACTAGTTATACAATTTTGTGTCCCAATTTTGCCCTTAAAAATATATACAACTACAAACATTTCATATGAATTATATTTTCTGAAATAATTTTATTATAATATTCAACCAATAAATGTACTCAGCTAGTAAATCACTCATCCCATAGTTGGATATTTGGACTTTCCCAATGTTCACTATTTAAAAAGAATCTTACCTCAACTATCTACATATATTAGGTTTTTGCCATATATAATTTTTTTTCCCTCTTTAGGATGGATTCCCTCAAAAGTTGAGGGGGACATGAGCATTTTAAAGGGAGTTTTTATGAAAACTGCTTTTCCCCCAAATAGTGCAAATTTAGAATCCCATCAGCAATGTGTATGTGTCCTTCTACCTTTGCTACGCTGGCTATTCCCACATAAAAATCCAAAGACTAAAGGTGGACATGACCAGATTCTGAGCTCTCCTCACTCCAGTTTCTCATACCTAGGGGTGCGTTACTTACAGCCAGTTTAACCTGACTCGATCCAGTCCGTTGTTAAAGTCTGTTTATAAATGGTACCAGCAGGGTGATATGTAGGAAGGAATGTTTATCTAACCCAGTTATCTTAATCTGAGTCAAGAGAAACTACACTGTCATTTGATTGCTGACATTTTACTAGCTATTGTAGGGGTTAACACAAAATCATTAAATGAAAACGAAACAAAACAAAACATGAATGAATGGGCTTTGCTGTTATAGTTCAGAACCTTAATGTTATAAACATTCAGATTAGTTTATGCTTATGTGTCATATTTATATTTCTAAATTGGTATTGGTGTGTGTGTGTGTGTGTGTGTGTGTGTGTGTGTGTTAGAGAGAGAGACAGAGAGAGAAAGAGAGAGAGACACACACACACTGAGATGTGGTACAAGGCCTGTATCCAGGGAGATGCAATATCCCTTTGAAAAGATTATAGAGAACAGTGGAGACAGGTGGGTTGCAGGAGAGGCAAGATGCTCTTACATGAACTAAATGCTTTAAGCCTACACATCGCATCACCTTCTCATAAATGGAGACTTATGGCAAGATGAACTTCAGTTTTAAAAACATGAGGATTTTGAAAAACATAGTATTCAATATCATAATCTAGAAAATAACAGTAATAAAGACATATTTTTTTTTTTTGCATTTTCCAGTTAGTCTTCAACCACAAGATGCAAAATACAACTGTTTCATAGCATCCAACATTCGAGTACATCATTAGGTAGAAAAATTAAGCTCTTAGACATGCAATAGATGCCAGTTATACCTACAATCAAAAATTCTCCCCCCAAACAAATACACAATTTAAGTAAATTAAAATCACATCTTATACAAAGCAACAAGAAAAACGGTGCTACAGGTTCACAAATAATTGCCAGGAATAACTTTAGAAAAACAAAAAATTAACAATCTGTGAATAACTACAAGAGAGCCAATAGTAAAATACAAAGGGTGGGGGGATTAAAGAAGTCCAAACCAGCTTTGCTCTTCTAAACTTAATACTGTATCAAGTTCTATTATATACATATAGCTTAGCATGTAACACTTAGTACTTATTCTGCATATGGTTGCTAGATAGGAGTTATTAGGGCAATCAAATTATTAATGCCCTTGGACAAACACTAATTAAAGGGAGCATACTGAAACAAGTCAATCGTTACTTACAGTACTACATATCAACGTTTAAGTCATCTCAAAGAAAAAAAAAAGGACCGGCAGAGTGGCTCAGTTGGTGAAATGCAAGCTCTGAGCAAGAGGTTCACCAGTTCGATTCCCGGCACGAGCTG
The DNA here is from genome assembly GCA_033961575.1 of Aselliscus stoliczkanus. Taxonomy (NCBI): domain Eukaryota; kingdom Metazoa; phylum Chordata; class Mammalia; order Chiroptera; family Hipposideridae; genus Aselliscus; species Aselliscus stoliczkanus. The sequence goes on from CM066729.1 coordinate 43,892,118, forward strand.
AGCTACCACTGAGCTGCCAATAGGCGGCAGGATGGCTCAGCTAAAAAAAAAAAAAAAAAAAAAAATCAAAAGAGAAAAAAAATAACTAATTTTATTCCCTAGGAAATATTTGTTGAATATGGAACTCTAGTTCATGGAAGTACAAAATGGTGAGGAGCAAATTAATTTACTTAGGGTGAACTTTCTAGACATAAAATTGAGAAAAATAAAAAGGTAAAAACATCCTACAATAAATATATTTTCTCTTAACTAGTTTTAATAAATAGGGGAGGATGGCTTATTTCACACAGACATCTATAAAAACATTTGGGGCTGAATATCACAATGTAATTTTAACAAGCAACAAATTTTATGGATATGGAAACTGAAGATGTGAGAAGTTATATAATCGGGGGAGAAAGGAGGACTTTAACAGATAATATCTTCGAATGCTGATAACAGTCATAACAGGATGATCACCACATAAAGTATTTAAAATTACATCAATTTAAGTACTTTTATCTCCTCTAGAGGTAGATACCATAGCCCAGTCAACATTAAATGGTTTGTAGAGAACGAATATTGAAAGTTCTTACTGAAAAACATTATTTCTTAATCAAATACACATTTATCAAAACAGAACCAAACTGTGAGGGTGTTTGTTGCACTTTCTGACTGAGAGCTTTTAGAGAATGATACAAGCTAGAAGGAAATTTTTTTTTTTGTGGTAGTCTTTACAAACCAGCCCTTTAATGTCTTTGCACAGATACTTTCTTTATCATGATTATTTCTTTACTTTCTATCTCCTAGTTCAATTCAGCACTCCTTTTTAGGGAAAGTATTCTTTTTATAGAAAAGTAGCATGTTAAAAGTAGTAGTATTAAGGTTCTAGTTTCTTCTGTATTGCATGGTCCAAAAGTAATTTACATCATATTTCTGGGATATTTAATGACTAATTCTCAATAAGCATCTCTTGGAAATTATGGTGATAAATACACTGAGTCCCCAAAACAACCCAGAGAATAAATTTCTGAACTAGGAGACTTCAAAATAAAACTAATTGTAAAAATGACAATGTTTATGTATAAATGAAAAGCAGAACCAAAAAGAGCTTTTGGATTGAGTGGCAAGTGCTGAGATGGGTTAGATTCTGGGCTCTGTCTGAAACCTGTTCTGAGTTGATAGAAACACACATTTCTTAAACTCTTTCCCATCTCCTATTCCTGGAAGTAATTTCAGAAGAACATCTGATGGTGTCCTTTACGATATAAACATGCCTCATTGTCATTCCTGAAAAACCTTGCCTAAAATACAAAAACACTTCTTTTAGTGGCTGCTCCCTCTTTAGGAGATATTCTCACATTCCAAATCTCTCAGTGTGTACCGTATTTCATGCTTTCTACTTTATCTCTTAACTAGATATAATTTTTCTTTCAAGATACTAGGAACATGCCTGATGTCAACTTTCTTGTCAAGTTCTAATAGTCCTAAAGCTAATGCAGACCAGTGGCGTTCCAACTTTATTATGTCTTAGAATGACCTGGGGCATTTGTAAAGTGCAGATTCCTGGGCCCCATTCGCCATTCTCTAAGTGATTCCGATGCAGGCTGTCAGAGGATCAAACTTTACAACTGTGGTATAGGCAGTTCTTAAATTTATGGCAAGCTGCATTCCTAGAAAAACTGCCGTAAGTCAAAATGTCATCGGTTGAGTCTAATTTCCTCCTTTAAATCATATTGTAAATAGGAAGTTACAAATTTTATGAAGGGACTGGTGTTCACATTTTTAAAGATGTGCCTTAACATCACACTTCATCACCAGTACACTGTAAAGTATAAAGTTTTCTAAAGAATATACAAAGAATAACTAAGAATACACTGAGCAATTATAAAGGACTTAATATGATAAATATCAGTCTGCCACAGAAAGTTTTTTTAAATGTAATTCTTGCTTTATTTTTACTGCAATTTAAAACATGGAACTTAGAAGGGTTTTCTCTGAGAACATAAGCAACCTGAAGACGACTTTTTTGGTATTTAATCAGAAATGAATCCAGAGTATTATTTTACTGCCCTCTTCATTGTGGTATTTTCTTTTTTTTTTTTTTTAACTTTTTTATTGGGGAACAGTATGTTTTTCCAGGACCCACCAGCTCTAAGTCAAGTAGTTGTTTCACAATCTAGTTGTGGAGGGCGCAGCTCAGTGGCCCACGTGGGGATCAAACTGGCAACCTTGGTGTTATGAGCCTGTGCTCTAACCAGCTGAGCTAACCCACCGTCCTGTGTATTATCTTGTAGCAGCATAAACATCAATCTGTGGACTTCTGCTTGGAAACAAGGTTTACTTTGAGTGTTCACGAACATCTCTAACTCCACCTTGCACTGCCCCACCTCAGCACAGGCTGCTGCTAGGCCATTCAACTGTTTCTGATTCCCAGAAACAGTAGTTTCACATGGTTCAACCTAAATAACTGCCTTTGCAATACACCTACAAGCCATTAGAATATATTTCCCATTCACTGATCCTTCACAATATATTTCTGCTTTAGTGTCCAAGGCCTCAAAGTTCGGGCTTAAATTGTGGTCAGATTCAAAGTCAGAAAAAGCAGAATTTGTTTTGACCCAATACATTCTTTCCATTTTGGCCCAAAAGCACTACGTAACAATATCCAAACGCATATATTCATGTTACATATGTAACAACCACTAGGACACTACTTTTTTGACTTCATTAATAATTTTATCATATTCAAAATATTGTGTGGATGTCCTCTTTGGATCTACCTCAGTAACAGTTTACTAGTTGGAAAAGAAAACAAAATAGGATCCCATTATTTCAAAGCTTCCTAACAAGTTATGCTGCATTGGTTGGTTACTCTCCTTTCTTCTCTTTTACCCTCCCTACCTTTGTTGGACAACATTTTCTCAGCTGTTCCAGGAGCTGTTCCATGCTGGTGGAAATAGATAACCTTTCTCTGCCCAAGGGAAAAGCTCAGAACTGGAGGACAGCGGGGAACATCTCAGCGAGCAGTGGGGTCTAAGAGCTAAGGCCGTGTTTGCATTCTCTGTATAAGAAAGGACAACAAGCTAAGCCCTGTACGAAGAGGTACTGTTGTTTCAAAACCAAAATTGAGGACTCAATGTCCTCCTCTCTTCTTTCCGTCCTTCCCAAATTATCTTTTTTTATACCACATCTCACCATACTACTAAAACATTCCAATAGGTTTAAGCTATAGTTTCTGAAATTCACCCTATCTACCATGACTTTTTCAAGCATCAAAGAATCCCATCTCAGGTTGACGATTGCAGTCAATTTTTTCCACCACCTATGCCCCATCCAACCCAAGTGTTCCCCCTTCTATAACACTTTTACATTGTTTTGTTAATCTACCCCACAAACAAGTTATCCTTGTTTTATGACAACACCTCTTAATATGTCTAGAAAACGTGGATGATTTAATATTTATTACAAATGACTTTCAATAATTTCTATGAATTAATCATCCCCTAGTAAATACATACTTTAGTAAGTATTCACAGCAAGGATGCACTTAATCAATTGGGATAATATTTATGAAAGCACTCTGAAAAAATATGGTTAATTTTAGCTTTAGAAATAAATGCTAACTGCAATAAGGACCAGTAACATTTAGCTAAGGATTGTGAATGTACATTATCAAATTGATGACATCTGAGATTTTATATGTTCCTACTAACCATGTGCAATAATCTGGATTCATAACATGTTATAAAGATGGTTTTTGAACACTGAAAGCCAAACCATTTGTTACAAATATTTGCCTGAGATGATTCCAACATATTTGAAAGAGTCAGAGAGTTAAACCATGCAGTAACACATAGCTTTAAAATGGCAGTCCAGACATTAAGGAAACAGACAAAGTTCAACAGTTTGGACTGATACAAATTTCAAATGCATAAAAGGTTATTTTGAGAATATTAAAATAATTTGAGGCCTATTTACTTTATGAAAGTACTCACCTGACTCTTGCAAGTATCTATATACCAAGAAGTTGACCTCATCACTGCTTATACTCATCTTTATTCCCACTTAAACCATGAGGTCACAACACAGGATATAACCCTAAAAATAAAACAAAGTTAATTAAGTATTTTCTCAGTAAAATATTTTTAAACAAAATGTAAACAATATTGTAAAAACCATTTGATTTTATTAAATGATGTAAAATGTAGGTTCTACATTGCCAAATAATAAGTCCTAACAAATAAAGTTACTTCCAATAGTTAGTAATAGATTATACAACCAAAACATGGCTGGTCTGTTTTTCTGCAAGATAACATATTGGCAAAAATGATTCAAAATTTATAAAAAGGGCTTTAGCATATTTCCATGATTATATCAAATAGCATAAAAAGTTGTTCCCTTTTTCGCCTTTACTGTAAAAATTGTAAATTTTAAGAATCAGAATATTATTTATTTAGGAAAAGACTGATTTTAGACCACTGGGTGGGGAGTAAGCCATGTATGCTGGTTTTGTCTACACAATTTCCTAGGATTTGAAGTCTCTGTTTTCTCAATATCTAATCAGCAACGTTCAAATTTCAAGAAGCTTGTGGAAAGCAGACAGGTTGGAATACAATTCTGAAAATGCAAATGATATTCTCTTATCTTAATGGCCATAGTTAAACCTTGCGTTCAAGGAAAAAAAGTAAAGTGAGACATACTTAAATATGTCTACTTACACTGACCCATTCTCATGTCACTGAAATAATTTAAAGTAGTCAGCAGCCTTTTTTTTTCCCCTAGACCCAGACAGTGAATATTGTTAGGCTTCACCAACCATACAGTCTGTCACTACTACTCAACTCTGCAGGCGAAGCACAAAAGCAGCAGCAAACAGCGTGTAAGCAAATGAGTGTGGCCAATAAAACTTTATTTAGGGACACTGAAATCTGAATTTAATTATATTGTGTCATAAAATATTTTGCTTTCGACTTTTTTCCAAGCACTTAAAAAAAACCCCAAAAAAACATACTTTCTTAGCTGTGGTCCTTATAAACAGATTAAGGGGCCGGATTTGGCCAGGGACTATAGTTTCTTGGTCCTCTGTTTAAAAAGGATATACTAACACCTATTCAGTATAAAGGGGTAACATTATGGGCCTATGCTGATTATTATGCCACATCATGGATCTCTTTATGATGTAGAGTTAACAGTACATTTAAAAATCACAAATTAGGGCCGGCCGAGTGGCACGGCGGTTAAGCGCTGGCTTGGGAAGCCAGCGGCCCCAGTTCAGGTCCCACTTATGAGGGCCAGTGACACTGCCCTCAAAAAATAAAAAATTAAAAAATTAAAAATCACAAATTAACATGCGCTTGAGTAGGCTACTATGTGACAGGAACTGTTACTTCCCTAAACTGGAGAGAGTAGTGACTCAGCCCTCATCAAACTTTTATGTCGGAAAGGAAGCCAGACAAACCAGGAGGTAATAATTTTCCAATGGACATAACAGAGCAAAGTCTAAACAAATTTAGCAGTCTAGGAATACATCTTAGAGGAGGTGGTCCCTGGTGTTCAGACCTGAAGCATGAACAATAGCAGGGTGAGAAAAGGAAAGTTGTGGGTAGGAAGGCAGGAAACAGAAGGAACCCAGTGAACAGCAATCATCAGTGGAAGGGCTGGGTGAGGAAAGACCAACAAAACATGCAGTAAAGCTTGAAACACACAGACAAAAACCATGTTCTGAGAGGCCTTGAAGAATCACTTAGAGAAAACTTATGACTGAAAGTTGTAAGCAGGGTAGGGGAAATGACCTGATTTACATTTTTAAAAGATCATCGTGGCTATATGAAGAACTGACCGAAAAGAAACTGGGCTGGAACAAGTGAGCAGTCATTAGGAGGATGTTGATGAAATCTAGAAGACTAAAAAACTTGGACTGCAGTACTGGAGCTGGACAGAAGTACTGGAATTCCAAAGATATTTAGGAAGTGGACTCAAGGGTAATTGACTGGACACAAGGATGAGAAAAAGGGAAGAACAAAAGGTTTCTCTTAGGACATCTGGATGGGTGGTACTTCCATTTACTGAGATGAGAAATCATGGAAGAAGAGTAACAACTATCTTCATATAAAGAAAAACGCATGCCCACTCCCCCAAAAAAATTGACTCTAAGAGTGCAATTAATCACCTGACTGTTCTACGTACAGTAGCCACCACTTACCCACGGGGACACGTCCCATGGTCCTCCGTGACTGAAATCACAGCACACCCGGTATATACTGTACTGTTTTTCTCCTACACATACATACCTATGATAGTTTAGTTTATAAAGTAGGCACAGTAAACGATGAACAGCAATAACTAATAAAATAGAACAATTACAACAATGTGCTGTAATAAAAGCTTTGTGAATGTGGTCACTCATTTCAGTGGGTCCTTTGCTGAAGTTGTCACAGATTCAAAGCATTCTGGCACAACACATTGCTGTCAATCAGAACCCAGTTTCTGTTCATGGCTTCCATTCACAAATTTAGCGGCTTTTCCATCTTAACTAATCACTTACCATGCACTTGTGACCATAACTTTTGCATTTTGAGGTGTGACAACAAAACTAGCACAAATTTATTTTTCCTTCTTCACAATTTCATGGATAGAAGAATACATTCTTACAATAGACCTTAGCCACCTCAGCATATGATTGTTTTTCTTTGCTTATTAAGTCGAGAACTTCTAGTTTTTCACTTAAAGGAAGCACTTCAGAGCTTCTCTTTGGCATATCTGAATTGCCAGCATCATTACTCTTGCTCTTTGGGGCCATTAGTACGTAAAATAAGCATTATTTGAACACAAGCACTGTGATAGTGCAACAATGGATCTGATAACTGAGAAGGCTACTAAGTGACTAATGGGTGGGCAGCACATACAGTATGGAGATCCTGGACAAAGCGATGATTCAGGCAGGATGGGGCGAGATTACATCATGCCACTCTGAATGACGCGCAATTTAAAACCTATGAATTGTTTATTTCTGGAATTTCCCATTTAATATTTTCAGATCACGGCTGACCATGGTAACTAAAACCACAAAAAGTGAAAATGTGGATAATGGGCGGCCACTGCATTTATATCACTTTGGGGTAACAAACCAATCCAAACAAATGCTGATTAGATGCACTGTGGAGTGGGGTAGTAACAAGTGAAACGTAAACACTACAATGGCCATGCAATTAACAAAGAGGGGGAGGAGGGTTTGCACCGAAGCACTATTTTTTTGACCCATTTATTTTATTCACTCAGCCAATACTCTGAGCACTTCCAATGGGCCAGGCACTATGGTGGATGCTGGAGACATGGATAAATAAAGAAACCAGGGCTAAACCTTGTGATTTACAGGTTGTTGGGTAGAAAGACACACCCTTAGTCTCAGTGTTCAGGTAAGCAAAGGATGTAAAATGTAGCTGGTTTACAGGTTTCTGTAATAGACAGTGTTGGAGGAGCTAATTTCCCTTTTCATTCACAATGTCTGAAGTGCACCAAGTTATCTTTGCTACTGTCTGTGTGCATACCCCATTTCCCTGAAAATAACACCTAGTTGGAAAAATACGCCCTCTCCTGATTTTAGGTGCCAAAATATGGCACTTTGGCATACTGAATATTTTCAGCTGAAGGAGTTTGTGGAAAAGGCACCCTTCTCCCTGAAACAGGTCATAAAACTCCCATGTGAAGTGTGCATGCCCTCCATATTCTGGAGGAATCATGCTACGGCTTTTTCTATGGCTAGGTCTTATTTTCAGGGAAACACGGTGCTGCTTCTCGCTGATTTGCATGTTAAGAAAACTGAAGCAAAATAATTTATTGAATAACTGCTACATGCTACGTATGGGGCTAAGCCTAATACACATTATTTCCTCTTCAGTGCTGTATTCCTCATTTTAATGTAAGGGCACTGACATATGAGAGCAGCATTTCTACATACAGATCTGTGTATTTGGAAATGTTATTCAAATACTAAACTGACTTTCCTCAGTGCAGAAAAACAAATAGTATAGAATGTATAACATAATGTAATGACTATAAAGAATCAAAACTCTTAGCACTAGAGGGTCCTAAGAAGTTGCTAATGCCAAGCCATGACACATGTTGCCAAGGCCCCATACACTGCTTACATGAACTATGATGTGAACAAGCAATCCTAAAGGGTCAACCAGTCTCTGCAATTACAAAAAAAACACTACAATACCCCTCTAAATGACAGCTTATAACCTCACAGAGAACCATGTATCAAAATTGTTTTGCTTGTTGGAGGTGAATTCTCAACCTGCTGTGAAGCAAAGTAACAATTCAGTTGCTGACATGCTACGCACTGAGCTATCATAAAAAGCTCTGTCAAACTGTCTCTTTAAAAACAAGACACTGCGAAAATACCAAACTATCATAACTAACGAAAAAAAAGTGTGTTTATGTGGAGGGTAATAAAATAGAGGAGAGGGGTTGAATCAATTTATCCATTAGTGAGGTCATGGTGGTTACTACTGTCTTACGGACTGCAATGCATCCCTCCACAATTCCTATACTGAAGTCCGAACCTCCGAATGTGACTTTATTTGGAGATGCGATCTTTAAAGAGGTGATTAAGTTCAAATGAGGCCAGTATGGCGGGTGGACCTGTAATAATTTGGATATAGCCCAATATGACTGATCTCTTTGTAAGAGGAGGAAGAGACACCAAGGGTGCATGTGCACAGGGGAAAGGCCATGTGATGACACAGGGAGAAGGCAGCCACCTACACGCCACAGACAGCTACCTCAAAGGAAACCAACCCTGCTGGCACCTTCATCTTAGACTTCCAACTTCCAGAACTGGGAGAAAATAAATTTCTGTTGTTTCAAGTCATCCAGTCTGCAGTCTTCTGTTAGGGCAGCCCTGGTAAACTGATCCACACCCAGATTCTTACAAATCTCTCTGATCATTCATTTAAAATCATTGATATTAAGTTCACAATTCCTAGCCTTTATGAAATGTGCCTCTATCTTTAGGAATCTACCCAGTCCTGTAATTATCAAAGAGGATGAGATTAACAGGATAGATTAACAGCTGAGTCTGCCCCCCCCCACCGCAGTGCTCCCTTCTCACACCCCAACCCCCATGAAACATTCTCAGGAAGGCACCGAAAAATGCATTACCCTTAATTTTCTATCTCATTAAAATCAATTAAAATTCCACCAATGTTAGGTAATAACACTTTTGTGTGTTTAAAATATGGTACTATGAAAGAAGGCATATTTTAAGACTTTGTTTTGAAGTCTCTGGCAATGTAGCTTAAAATGTGCATAAAGTACATTCTGAACTTTCGCAATGGTAAATCTTAAAGAGTTTCACAAAATTTTAGTGACTAAATGAAATCATACTTACCAAATTACTCTTTTAATTTTTTTTTTTTTCCCCCCCCCGAGGGCAGTGTTACTGGCCCTCATATGTGGGATCTGAACTGGGGCTGCTGGCGTTCCAAGCCAGCTCTTAACCACCACGCCACTCGGCCGGCTCCACCAAATTACTTTTATAAACTATAAAATGCAGTATTAGGATTTAGAAACAATCAGATAATCTCAAGAAACACTAAGCTCTAAATGAAATACATATTTCACCTTTTTTTAAATACAATACTAATCAAACTAAAAACAAAAAACAATACAACAAATCAATTTGGCTGATTTTTTTAAAGCATCAATGGTAAACAATAGTGTATATACATTTTTGTCTATTAGCCCTAAACTACAATTATGGTTTATTTGTCACACATTTATGGCTGCCTATAATATTAAGTCCAAAGAGAAGCAAAGTAGTGTAGTTCCTTACAACAAACAGAAGTTCTACCATTCTTAAAATTAGGATAAATGCTGAGTTTAAACTATAATTTTAAAGACCAAATCTCATTAGACAATTTTTACTCACACTATTGAAAAGGAGAAAATGTCCTTTTTAGAATAAATCATTAGCTCTATATTTCATTTGTTTTATGTAAGTTTTTTTACAAAGTTATCTTTAATAATTTGAATATTATGTTCCAGTGAAAAGTCTATAGCATTTTTCCCCCACAAAAGAAACAAAAGCAGCTTAAAAAAAAAAAAAAAGGCAAGCTGGTTTGTGAAGGGACATTAGCAGGCACTGGCATTGATTTTTACCTTCCAATTTTGGCTCATAAGCATCTTTCGGTAATTTTCCTGAGTGTGCCTGGCAATGTGTATATTTTATGTTAAAGCTAATTTACTCTTCCTTTCTTTTTCAAATAGTTGTGGGCAATTTTTATGCTGTGAGAATTTTTTCTTTTGGTTGTTGTTGCTTTGTTTGTCATCAGATTAATGGTCACCAAAGATCGAAAGTGTAAATCTTACGAATTTCAAGTGTGACTATAAGTTAGAAGGGATAAACTTCTAAATTCATTTTCCTTCCCTTCTTCATTGTAATACAGAGTTCTCAGGTGTAAATTAAAGATAGCACAACAGAGAAATAAGATCTTAGGTAGCCTATATGATTTTAAACAAACCATATGAATCATCTAGGCCTCTATTTCCTCATCTGTGAAGAAATTGAAGTATATGGTCCCTTTCACTTCTAAACGTCAATGATTCGAGTCAGTACAAATACTCGTATATAGGGTATTACATGTAAATTTTGCAGGCCAACACAGACTACCAGATCATGTAGTGATGTCTAATTAGGCTTACTTACAAAAGTACATTGGAAGATTTTAAACTGTCAGAGCACAGATGGGTATCTCCAGAAATTGGGGAAAGGGAAAATAAATGAGCCCACCTCATTAAGAAACATTTAAGCACTTGTTACTTACAATACTTACTAGGAATAACTATCCTTTATAAACTTATATAAAGACACAGACAAATGGCACAGCAAAAATCAATTATTTATTACTAAAAGAATTCTGATGGCAATCATGTTTCAACTGTGATGTAGACCAAAGGTCAGCAAACTATGGCCTGTGTGTCAAATTCAACCCATCACCTATTTATGTACTGCTCACAGTACCTTGTGCGTTTTACAAAACAAAAAAAATTTTTCAGAGTATTCTTTTAACAGGACATTTGACACTGATTTGATGACAGGGAACGGTAATTTTGAATCCCAATTAGGCAATTTTAAAAGTCTCAGAAAAACTCTCTAGACTGAGAATTGTAAATTAGCAACCAATCCAAATCAACTTTAAATTCAACTGACATTAGCTACAACCCTATTTCTTTTTATACCCAAAAGCCTCTGATGAGCTGCCTCAGTCCATAGATGTGGACTTAAACTTTCCAAATAGGTAAAAGGGGGATTTATTTACACAGATGTCTTTTAAGATCCCTTTAAAATATAAAACTATATTATTTAATGTGTTGAATGATTAAATAAATTATAGTCAAGTTATACTGACAGAAGGAATAAAAAAGGCCGAGATATTAAACACTAAAGGAACAGAAGATAGGCCATATTTCTGATACATCTTTTTCAATTATTGAGCAGTAATGAGTCATTGGACTTAAAGCAAACTATTGTCAGTCTGTGAAGGAGAAGCCTGGAAATGAGAAAGTCAGGGGTGAATATAAAAATCAAGAAGCTAGTCCCCTCCCACTAGAAAGAAAAGCCCTGAGTTTGTTTGAATGGAAACCAATATAAGAAAGGTAACAAAACTTTTTCAGTTAAAACAAGCTAACTCATTCTAGCTTCGGAACAGACTTATTTTGAGGACGTGAAAGACTGAAACACAGCTAAAACTTTAAAAAACAATCAAAGAATGGAAATTTCCTTAAAACAGATATTACAGGCAAAATAAAAATGCACTGGGTTTAAGAAATTCATTGAGTTATAAATAAATACTACCTATAATCACCTTTATGAAACAGTTTATTGAGTAAGGAGTAGGTATTCCTTGTTTCCTCAAGAGAAAGGAAAAACAAAAAACAAAAACTAAGCAGACAAAATTAAGACCACTGAGCCCTAGTGGATCGAAACAAGTGTCCATGGATTGATACACTCAGTCAATTCTTTAGAAAAGTAGAGGTAAAAATGTGCAAAGGATTGTTCTAGCGGCAGAAATGTGTAATTAATAAAATATAGATCAGGTGACCAAGTATGGGGGGAAAAGTGGAAAGAAGAGATCAACATTCATTCCAATGGGCAATAAATGCTGTTCAAATCAAACGAAGATGATTTAAACCAAGTTTAGTGCTCAGGTAACAGTCTCTCTCTCTCTCTCTCTCTCTCTCTCTCTCTCTCTCTCTCTCTCTCTCTCTCACACACACACACACACACACACACACAGCTATTGGTTAATCTGGAAAACAAAGGCGAAAGAAAATAGAGTAGAAATTGATAATAGATGAGAACTGAGGTAGGCTTTCAAGTTTTATTGAAAAAAAAGGTGGAAATCCACCAGGAATTTCTCATAGATCAGCTACAAAGGGTGAGGGAATGGTTGGCAGTACTGTCCTATCGGACTTTCTGTTTAAAAACCAAACAAAAAACCCAGGTAGGAGTAAGACAAGTGAATCACTCATAACCACACTGTGGCCCTGCTGTGTCAACCCTCCGCATGCCCTCTGCCCAGTCAGGTGACAGACTCTCTAACTGCAAAGACAGGTTTTTAGTAGGATCTTATTAAGATCCTCTCTTCATTTCAGAGTAAATGTACTTCACTAACATTGTTGAAAACACTCAAAACAAAAAGTGGATTTATTATCTTTGTCAAGTGTATGACAGTTTGGCAGCTTTTTATTTAGTACAGAAATTAGGTTTCAAAGTGAGGTCTGCAGACCCGCCAGGTTCCCAAGACTTTTCAAGGCGTCCTGGAAGCCAAAATTATTATTTTGTTGTTGTTGTTGTTCAGTCTAGTTGCGGAGGACGTTGCTTCACTGGCCCATGTTGGTATCGTCATTGCTCGCTTCCCGGATGAGGCAGGTGAGTTGCCAGCCTCTGGATGGTTGCTCACCCGGCTATTGGCCGCTCACGCTGGCTGCCGGTCACTCACTGTAGCCTACGGCAGCCCACTGCACCAGGGGCTGCAGCCCACACCATCGCCGAGGCTCGCACAGCCCAACTCCAGGTGGAGCTGCTGTTAGCTGTAGAGGGCAGTGTCACTGGTCCTCATATGTAGGATCCTAACCAGGGCCACTGGCATCCCAAACCAGCTCTTAACCAATGCGCCACTCGGCCGGCCCTAAAATTATTTCTTACACTAATACTAAGACATTACTTGCCTTTTTCATTGAATTGACATTTATGCTGATGTTATAAGGCAATGGTGTGTAAAACTGCTTGCATCTTAATGCAAATAAAAGCAACAATACCTTGGTGTACTAGTAATTATTATATTCTTCACCACCGTGCCCTCAAAAAAAAACACCCACAAAAATTTTTCACTGAAGAAATTTTTTGATGAGGCAGCAACAAAAATGATTAATTTTAGGAGACTTCCGGTAAAATGGCGCAATAGACAGACGCTGTGCTAACTGCCTCCCAGGATCACACCAAAATTACAAGCAAATTATACAGCATTCAACCCTGGAGGTCCCCAGAACACTGGAGGAACAGAACCACTAACCGAAGAACTTAAAGAGGAGGCCACGTCGGGTCTGGTAGGACGGGCGGAGACGAGAGAGGGTGAGCCCCGTGAGGGAGGTCCCAGCTTTGGGGAGGCTTCTCCGGTTGGGGGAGAGACCCTCCGGCCGCACCCCAAGCTCACCAGCCCAGAGCTCCTTTGCCGGGAAGAGGAGTTCTAAGATAGCCGGCAATAAATTAGTAAGGACTCTTTCCTCAGCTCGGTGAGGCTAAGAGCGGCTGGAGAATCAGTGGGGCCGGCGCCCGGGCTTGCTCGCTGGTGAGCACTTACCTGGTTCCTGGTGGAGGGAGTGGCTGTGTAAGCCGGGAGCCTGCGGGGACGGACTGAGCTGAGCACCTTTGGTGCAAAGGCTGGAGGTTTTTGGATTGTTGTTCCCGTGGTGCGGAGCTTGCATGCGAGTGCTGTAAGGAGGGCGCCATTTTGTCGTGCTTGGGCCCTCCACGAAGGATCAGGTCCGAGACCTAATTGGTCTGGTGGAATTGGTGAAGTGCGTGCAAGCGCACGCCTGCGGCCTTGTATCCCCACCCTCCGCCTGGCTTATACTGCGTTGCCAGGGAAACACAGGGCGGTGCCCTCCGGCTCCTACGGCTGCTCACTGAGACCCGGGAGTATGGGAGCCGCCTCTGATCCCCACCCTCCGCTCGGCTTGTGTTGTGTTGCCAGGGAAACGCCGAGTGGGAGTGATCCAGCTCCAACAGGCTGCTCACTGAGACGCAGGAGCACGCAAGCCGCCTTGGGTCTCTGCTTTCCACACTCCGCTTGCAGAGTTGCCAGGCTGGTGATTGGTTGTCGGGCTGCTCGGCCTGATTTGCGAGCGGCTGATTGGGACAGGCTGAGACTGGGAGTTCTCCTGGGAGTGTTGGGCCATGAGCTGTGTGCCTGCGTGATCCAGCCAGGGCTCTCCTGGTGATCTAGCTAATACATCAAAGCAATCCCTGAGCGACAGCCAGAATGGGGAAACAAAGAAACATGTCACATGTAAAAGATCAGAAGAACCCTCCAGAAATGGAACCAAATGAAACAGAGGGATCCAACCTTTCAGAGACACAGTTTAGAACACTGATGATAAGAATGTTTAAGGAACTTAGCAAGGACATAAAGAAGGATAGGGAAACCATAAAAAACAACCTGTTAGAACTAAAGAATACAATAACTGAAATGAAGAACACACTCGAAGGAATCACCAGTAGAGTAGATGAAGCAGAGGAGCGGATCAGCGATTTGGAAGATAAAATAGCAGAATTCACCCAGTTGGCACAGCAAAAAGATCAAAGAATAAAAAACAATGAAAATAGATTAAGAGCCCTATGGGACAAGGTGAAGCGCAACCACCTTCGAATCATAGGGATACCAGAAGGAGAAGAGAAGAAGCAACGGGTCGAAAAGGTATTTGAAAAAATAATGACTGAAAACTTCCCTACGCTGGTGAAGGAAATCAACATACATGCCCAGGAAGTGCAGAGGGTTCCAAACAAGCTGAACCCAAACAGGTCCACACCAAGACACATCATAGTTAAAGTGGCAAAGGTTAAAGACAGAGACAGAATCCTAGAGGCTGCAGGAGAAAGACAGCAGGTTACATACAAAGGAACTCCTGTTAGACTAACAGCTGACTTGTCTACAGAAACTCTGCAGGCCAGAAGGGAGTGGCAGGAGATATTCAAAGTGACACAAAATAATGGCCTACAACCAAGATTGCTCTACCCAGCATGGCTATCACTTAAAATTGAAGGAGAAATAAAGAGCTTCTCAGAAAAGAATAAGCTTAAGGAATTCATTACCACCAAGCCAGCATTGCAAGAAATGTTAAAAGGGCTTTTTTAAACAAAAGAAAGGGGTAAACAAGCTAACCCAGAAAGACAATTTAAGAAGATTGACATCATATCAAGCAGATATAAAGGAAAAACTGATGGTTGCTGGTTGGGAGGGAGTGGGGAAGAGGGAGAGGGGGAAGGTTTTGGACAGTGTATGTGGGACTACAATGTTGCCGCAGGGATATGGGGGCAGTTCTGGGAATGTAATTGATAATGTTGTGAAGAGACTATTATGTTGTGAGAAATAAGTCAGTCGGAGAAGGACAGGTACCATGTGATCTCACTTGTGCGTGGAGTCTGAAGAACTGAGTGAACGATCAAAGTAAACAGACTCATGATGTAGAGGAAAAACTGAGGGTTGCTAGTTGGGAGGGGGGTGGGGATGCGGGGGAAGGGGAAGGGATTAGACAGCATAAATAGACAACTACAATATTGCCACAGGGATATGAAACAGAGTTCGGGGAATATAATAATGTTGTAAAAATTTTGTGGCGTGTCAGATAGTCACATGTCTTGTTAGGGAGACCACTTCATGGATGGAGTACAGGCTTGATCACTGCACTGTACAACTGAAGCTGGTGTTGTATAGTATTATATGCCAACTGCAACTGAATATGTGGGTGGTCACGGGATGTGGAGTATACTGTGGAGGGGAGTCAGGGGAGTTGTGATGGATATGTATGATATGGGGGGGAGTGGGGTGGCGAACTGGGGGAGGGGGGTTTTCACTTTGGGGGGTGTAAAGAGTATAACTATTGTATTGTGTTGTACACTGAAAACTAATAAAATAAAAAATTAAAAAAAAATGATTAATTTTATTATAATCTTCATCCTGAAATACACATCTAAATATCATATGTAATAAAACATTAAAAAAAAAACATTAAGCACACATAAAAGCACTTTTGTTGCATACTAAAATAATGGCTGTCTCAAAGAAAAGCCGCATGCAATTGTTTGAACTGCAAGCTGAACTAGCTACTTTTTTCAAGAATGCCACTTTTACTTCAAAGGATAACAGACAAAGTATAGTTTTTCAGGTTGAGAATTTGGTAGATGTTTTCTTGAAAATAGAGAAAGTCAAACTGACACTTTAAAGAAAACAACTAAACATACTTATTAGCAAGAATAAAACTAAAGCTTTTAAGAAAAAATTAGGATTTGAAAAATCTATCAGCCACCATGAGCTTGAGAGCATCCCAATACTCTTCTCTGATTAGATCGGTAGTGATGGTAATGACTCTGGTTTCTTATACTGTATAATGAATATATGGAAGATCTGAACAACTCTTTGAACAAATATTTTCCCAGTAATAACCACAGAATTGTGCACAAGGAAAAATCCATTCAAAGTTCAAGAGAGACCAATGGATTTTAATGTAACAGAATACAAAAAGTTCACTGATACAATTTCAGATCTTGCATTATAACTAACTCTTAAGAAACTATCTACTTGTTGAAATTTGGTGTAATACTGAAGAATACTCAAATTTATTTAAATAACTTTTTATTCTGATTTGAAAATTTTACAAATGTATATCTTTATAAGGCCAGATTTTTTTTTCACGTATTTCACCTACAACAGCATAACATGTGAATGGAGAAACAGATGTGAGAACCCAGCTGTCTTCTGTCAAGCCAGAGATTTAATACAGATTTACAAAATTGTAAAACAATGCAACTCTTCTCATGCAAACTTTCTGTCTTGGAAAATACTTACTTTTTATAAAATGTGTTATAGATGGGTTTACTGTTATGGTAAAATATGTTAGTAATATAAAATTTCAGTGTTAATTTCTGATGCAGCAAAGATAGCTTTAACCCACATCTACAAAAGCTCTTTGGAGTCATTAATAAATTAAGAATGTAATGGGGTATTAAGACCAAAATGTTTGAGACCTGCTAGTATAAAAATTGATTTCTTCTTGGCAATATTGGTGCTAATTTTTTGGGCAAAGTTCAAGTTTCCCTGAGGAAACACGCCTCTTAAGCCACAATGTGTTCAGATTGTAACATGACCTAAATCTTTAGTTTGACTTCTGTTAATGCTCATGTAAGAATATGCACTAGGTATTCAATAAATTTTTAGCTAATGAACAAAAAAGGTACTTAAAAGCCATAAACATCCTCATGTAAAAGTTCTAGTTTCGATAAACCATATGGTACCTAATAACTCAAACATGAAGGAGAGAACATTATAAATTTTCTGAGGCTACAGCTCTGTAAATGGGCTTCTGTAGAGACACACACCCACTTGAGTCAATAATTTTACTGAAATTTAGCTTATCATTCATTCAACAAACGTGCACAGAGTTTGCCTGGCACTGTTCTAGTCCCTGAACACTGTATTAATATAGAACTCCACTAATAAAAAGAATGATATTGTAAAGAATAGGTTTCACAGGCGAATTACAGACTGCATCCGGCTCTTCCCAAATTCCACTGCTAACAGCTGTGGAGAAAGCGTGCAGGCTGTGGTGCAGAAGCTGCCACCAGCACACACTTCCTTCTCTCGGGCGGGCTAGAGATGCCCCCTGCCCTGCAGGCCTGCCCAGCCTCATCACTTGTGCTAAGTGGTGAGGTTCCACAGAGCTGTAATCCCTTTCCCACCAACTGAAACATGAAGCTAGTCTCTTTCTTGCTGCCTTTATTTTCCAAAGAGAATATATTCAAAGCTATTAAGTAATGGCAGCCTTCTTCGCTGTGTGTGTGTGTGTGTGTGTGTGTGTGTGTGTGTGTGTGTGTATATACAGAAACAACACAGGACGATGGCACTGTGGAATCAATTCAATCATATACTCAACCTGGTAACTACATGAGAATTAAAGGGAGGTTGCTGAGCAACAAATCTGAAATTCTTTGCTGTCAGATTTCCAGGTTATACCTGGTGCAAATTCCAAACCTGCCCCTTTACACTCTGAGGACACAAAAGAAAGAACAAAGATGAAGGGCATGGATGACTATCCAGGGCATAGAGGCACATCTGTGTTACATAATGGCAAGTAACTAACTGGTCCACAGTCACTTTGTTACTCCTAACCATGTCAATAATTGCTGTGGATGTATCAGAGAAAAATTCAAGCATAAAATGGTAGGGCTTTCTTTCTTTCTGAAATCCTTGTGTGTAAGCCATTATCACCCTTTCATCAGGTAGAGAAGCCTAGGTCTCTGCAGAACTGCTGAGTAAACATAGCTCTTGCTAGATTCTATCATCCCTTTCCCCAGACTAGTCCCCTTAAGGAGCACTCCAATACTTAGCACCAACCGGTACCAAAGACACTGAAAGTAAGATGCCCAGGTGGCTTGTGCCTCCTGGTGTGATGTGAAAGGAAGAAAAAAGAAGACTTCATGATCAAAGAAGTTAAGAGTGAATTTAATCAAGCCCCTCACTACCACTTTACAGAAATTTCAGGACAGTGGAATGTGACAGAAATACCACAATGATACAATTAGCCAAATCCAATAGGTGAGATATGCAACAGGACAAATGAATGAATTTCTTCTACCAGTAATTGGAGGAGTCTTAAATTTAGTAACCAAAAGTAGTGTGTAGACCATATTTGGATTCTAATTAAAACCAACTCTTTGAAAATGTCACTTGGGAGACAAAAGAAAAAATTTAATTCCCTTTATCTCTCCTCGTTTCTCCTAAGGCTTGTATCTGTTCTGGACCAAGAACACATCAAGTCTAACCTTATCTGTATATTAATGGAAAGGGTAGGAGAAGCTATATATAAGGATGAGAGTGGTAAGTGTAGAGACCATATAGTAACTCTTATTTCATACTCCACTCTTTACTTTGTTTAAAGATAAGATCCTGATTTGAATATGAAATCCTGAACTGACTCTGTTTTCTCTGGAAAGTAAACAGCTTCAGAGTGATGACTCCCTATGAGTTCCTCTGGAAATCTCCCAAGGGTTTTCATCAGAAACATATCATTTACTATCACACTGCTGATCAATTTACTATTTCTCAAGTACAGGTATTACAAATAGTCTTCTTCCTTCAACATAATGCAAATGCACACCAGGTGCTCAAGAAATAGTTTTAAAGACACAGAACCCTAAGGTAGAACAGTGAGACACACAGAGTGCTTTTCTTATTCCTCTCAACTCATCTCTTGAAGAAAGGCCTTTAGAAAAAAACGAGGATACTGTCTACACCCACAGACATCAACTTCAGAATCAGTTTGATTTACTCCAAAAATAGTCACAGTAAGGAATTAGTAGTAAAGCTTTCTTATTAGAATAATAGAAACCCTTGATTACCATTTGGTAATCAGATATTTAATCTTTGTCTTTAACTCAGTTAACCCTTTTTTGCACAACATTATTACATAATTCCCTGAATCAATAATAAATATATATTTTTTTCAAAATATATCAAGTTCTGTTTGGGTCACTGATCTCAAAACACTCAACCTCAAAAATACGTAATGTGATAATAAGAGTTACTGTCATAACAAAAAAGTTATACAGAGGGGCCGGCCAAGTGGCGCGGTGGTTAAGCGCTGGCTTGGGAAGCCAGTGGCCCTGGTTCGGTCCCACATATGAGGGCCAGTGACACTGCCCTCAAAAAAAAAAAAAAAAACAAAAAAAAAACAACAAACAAACAAAAAAAACGTTATACAGAATGTTATCATGATAATGAATATATATTAAATTAGAAACAATAAGCATTTGAATCAAGTTATATACATTTTTAAGACTAAAGTTGTTCTCATAAGTCACACCTATTTTCACTCTACTGCAAGGTATCTTGGCATTTTATAGGTCCTCTCTTTATTTGAAAGCCCAAAATAGAAATTATAAGTGTAATACAAATCAGGAGGGAAAGTACTATTTTCTTCAGGTCTGCTGATATAAAATAAACTATTAATAGATACAACCTCCAACATATAAAAATATTATATTAAGAGGGCCAGCTGAGTGGCTCAGTTGGTTAAGAGCTCGCTCAAGAGGGCGAGCTGAGCTCTAAGCGACATCAGTTCAATGCCCAGCCTGAACTGAGTTGCCACTGAGCTGCCAACAGGCAGCAGGATGACTCAGCTAAAAAAAAAAAATATATATATATATATATATATATATATATATATATATATATATATATATATGATATATATATGAATCATAGGCTAGGACTGGCCGAGTGGCGTGTTGGTTAAAAGCGGGCTTGGGACGCCAGCTGCCTGTGTTCGGATCCCACATGAGGGCCAGTGACACTGCCCTCTACAGCTAAGATGGTGAACAACAGCTCCATCTGGAGCTGGGCCGCTGTGAGTCCCCCGGGGAATGGCATAGCTGCAGCCTCTGCTGTAGTGGGCTGCCATAGGCTACAGTGAGTGGCCGGCAGCTGATGTGAATGGCCGGCAACCAGTGTGGGCTGCCAAGAGCTGCCAGTGAGCAACCATCCAGAGGCCGGGGACCCATCTGCCTCACCCGGGAAGAGCGCAATGATGATACCAACATGGGCCAGTGAAGCAACGTCCTCCACAACTAGACTGAAGAACAAGAAGACAGCAACTTGTCTGTTCCCTTCCCCCCAATTCCCCAATTTAAAAACAAACAAACAAAAAAATACCTCATAGGCTATAAGGCTGAAGGGAACAAAAGATTTTTTCCCTCCTGTTCTAGTTTGCCCAGGTTAATTAAAACCTCAAATCATTTACATTTAAATATACCATCAATTTCTTCTTTAAAAAATTAGTTTCAAAAGCTAAAAGGGAGGGCTACTGCGCTAGGTATGAACATTATGCAAAACTTAACCCATGAAAATAGTGACTGTGCAAAATGGAGATGAGTATAAAGCATCTGTTATTATTTTCAAAGTGTATACAGAGATTTGGGTTGGGAGAGGAAGGGCAAGAAGATGATATAAAGGAGGCCTCGCCCCTCAGCTCTGCTCTGGCTACTTGACCAGGTGTCACTAGATTATGCCATATATGACAGGCTTTAAATCTCTTCACAGCCTAGGTAGGAGTCAGGGATTATTTCCCTTACATCTGTTCTGCATTTAACAAGCATCTCATGCTGAAACTCAAGACAGCTGTAACTAAAAAAAATGTTCCTTCTTTTCCGTGATGTAGTGGGAATGGGTTCACCTATTCTTTTTTGTCTCTCCTTATATTAGTGATAAAAGCAGCTTTTAGGGCAATACTGACAACAAAAAAGCAGTTAGAGGTAAGAGCAACAAAAGAAAGCATTCATTTAAAAATTAGTTTTTTATTTATATAGACCATTACTCTAAAAAAAACAATACTGGATCAACAATGTGTAGTATAGGTGAGATTTTTCAAACACTGTGGTGACTCAACAAATACTCTAGGACAAGTTATTCACATTCATCAAAAAAGTGCAAGCCTCGGGACAGCAGACACTTGATCATTATCATTCACTACTGTATTTGTGGATGGAATATAGCCTGATTCATAAAAGGCACTAAATCACTGTTGAAAAAAAAAACAAAAAACAAAAAATAATAAAGCTTTCTTTTTACTAATGAGTAGTGTTTAAAAACACCAAAAATCATCTTCAATAATCACTAAAATTCAATGTTCCTTCTCATCCATTCCGACTCTCCATTACCTTCTCATTTGCCCTAACTTGTAGCTCCAGTTATTTTTGGCCAAACAATGAATACAAAGACAGAAAAAGGCCCACACTTCTGTGTTTACCCCTACAGTGGTTCTTGCTTAGTGTGGTGTATCAAAATCACCTGCGGAGCCTTTTCCAAAATAACGTCACAAACGTCGTGACAAACCTAAAAAGCCTTAAGTTTCACCAGGCATATATTTTAACAAGTTCCTCAGGTCATGCAAACCATATCTTGCATCATGCCACAAATATTTCAAAACTTCTCCATCTTTAAATCCTGTAACTGTAAAACAAAACAAACTACACATACACAAACACACAACTCTCTTTTACCGCAAACCTTAAATCTGGGAACTACTCAGTTGCTAACTGAACAGGTTTTCAGGATCACCTCAGTTCCTCTCACTTCTCAGCATCCTCCTCCTGGACCACTTACTATCTGTTCTCCCTCCATTTTCATGAGAATCTACTCATCAAACATTTCAACAAACGCTATGATCATGACCCTCAGCTCAAGTGGTCTTGCCAATTCCCCCTTCAACACCGTAACATATGTAAACCTCAAACAGTGATGGCATCTAATATCATTTTGCCCCTCTGAGCCATTTGGCAATCATTTTCTTATGTTTTTAACTTCCTTATCCAATATTTCATCATGGGTTTTCAAAAATTTTAAATTTCCTTCAAGGACCCCATCTCACAAAAAGCCCCTCATTCTAAGGTGACTTTGCTTCTTTAGTAAAAGTTATAAGAACTTCCTTGACTTTTTGTTCACTTCAAAATCTTTATTTTTATTCATATTATTTTGTACTCTGTGGAAAAAGTAGGGAAAAATATATATAAAAGAGAAAAAAAATTACCATAGAATCTACTGGGTCTTCTAGATAAACTATCATTTCATAAGCAAAATTACTAGCCCGTTATAAAGGAATTTAATACAGTAGCTAACAAGAACAACTGCTTTATCTCTATTCCAGTAATATGTACCTATAAATGCAGAGAGAAAATTAAACATTCCATTTACAAAAGCAAAAAAACTTAAATATTTCCCAAAAAATTACCAAGAAAGGCACAGAAATTATGCAACTAAACATAATATTATACCAAAAGATACAAATATCTAAGCAAAGGAAAAAGCTGGATTGTTGTGAAGACTTGTGCTGTCACAAGTGAGTATCCATCTGAAAGAAAATAAAGGTTTTCTATAAACAAAAATAAATTCCAGATGAATACTTCAATATTTCTATAAATAAATACATAGGTATGTGTGTATAAGTGTGTATATACACACATATTTCACATATACAACTTAACAAAACACTGAGAGCAAAAAAAAAATCTTTTAACCAAGAGGAGAAACTCAAAAACTCTATATAAGATAGCAAAATTTACCAGTTTTTAAGGAAATACATTTCAAAATAAAAAGGAATAAAATTACATGTATTAAAATTGGTAAAAAGATAAAAGATTTGAATGTTTATTTCTCACAGAAATATAGGAAAAGGTCACTCCCATATACTGCAAGTGGAAATGTGAAGAAAACCTTCTAAAGTAAAAATATTAGAGTGGGCCATAAAATTTGCCTTTTTCTTTTCAAGTTAAAATGATCAAACAGTTAACAATGTCATGTAGTTCAACCAATACATATACAATACAACCTAGAGAAATAAAAGTGCAATTTCCTAAGGATGTTTATTTTCGGAACACTGTTTCTTTAGTGACTAAAAAAGAAAAAAAGAAATTATGTAATGTCCATTAAAGGGGGAGTCCCAAAATAAGATTGTGGTACATTGATAATATTCATGGATTATATAGTCATTAAAAATTAAACTGGTGGAAGGAGAAAAAAGTATTCAAAAGAAGTATACAAAAAGTATACACTACAAAAAGTATAGGGCCGGTCCAGTGGCGCTGTGGTTTGGAGCTGGCTTGGGACGCCAGTGGCCCCAGTTCGGATCCCATGTATGAGGGGCCAGTAACATTGCCTCAAAAAAAAAAAAATGTATAACTACATTCATACATTTAAGTAAAAGAACAGGTGTGAACAAAAAAAATACAGTAAAGGGCTGGCCAAGTGGCACGTTGGTTAAGAGCTGGCTTGGGACGCCAGTGGCCCTGGTTTGGATTCCACATGAGGGCCAGTGACACTGCCCTCTACAGCTAAGATGGTGAACAACAGCTCCGTGTGGAGCTGGGCTGCTGTGAGTTCCCAGCGATGGTGTAGGCTGCAGCCCTGCTGCAGAGGGATGCCATAGGCTGCAATGAGTGACCGGCAGCCAGTGTAAGCGGCAAAGAGCCACTGTGAGCTGCCATCCAGAGGCCGGCGACCGATCTGCCTCACCCGAGAAGAGCGCAATGACAATACCAAAACATGGGCCAGTGATGCATTGTACTCCACAACTAGACTGAAGAACAAAGGGACAGCAACTTGTCTGTTTCTGCTGCCCGACTCCCCAACGCTATTCCCCTCCCCCAATTCCCCAATAAAATCTTAAAAAAAAAATACAGTGAATATTTAAATTAAGAACAATTATTACAGTAAAAGGCACATTGCCATTAATCTCCCTCAAAATACTCCCCCTTGCTTCAAACACACTTATTCCACTGTTCTCGCCACTTTCTGAAGCAGTTCTGGAAGTCCTCTTCCATGAGTGTCTTTAGTTGTGCTGTTGTGGTTGTCTTGATATCCTGAATCGATGCAAAATGTTTACCTTTCATGGTCATTTAGACTTTCAGGAAGAACCAGAAGTTGCATGGTGCCAGATCCAGCGAATGAGATAGATGAGGACACACCATAACGTTTTAATTTGACAGAAATTGTCGTACCAGAAGCAATGTGTGACATGGAGCCTTTCCGTTGTGATCACAAAATACGGTGAATGCTGCTGCTAAGTGCCACCTAATGGAAAAACAGGGATCTTCAACACAGGAAGCAGCGTATCGAACCTTAGTAACAGTGTGTGGCAAGTTTCAGCTTGTTCAGCGCAATCAGTTGCGTGAGCACTACGGCTGAGAAAAGGTGTGTTTTAAAGTGTGCCGTATTGTGGGCCGGCCGAGTGGCTCAGTTTGTTAAAAGCTCGCTCAAGAGTGCAAGCTGAGCTCTGAACAACAGCAGTTCGATGCCCAGCCCGAGCTGAGCTGCTGCTGAGCTGCCAAAAGGTGGCAGGATGGCTCAGCTAAAAAAAAAAAAGGAGGGGGAGGCAACAAAAAAATAAAGTGTGCCGTAAATCATCCTCCATCATGGCAATGCTCACACATCACTCCTGGTATACAACAATTTCTGTCAAATGAAAACAATATGGGGCCAACCAAGTGACACGGTGGTTAAGCGCTGGCTTGGGAAGCCAACGGCCCCGGTTCGGGTCCCACATATAAGGGCCAGTGATACTGCCCTCGAAAAAAAAGAAAAGAAAAAAGAAAAGAAAACATTATGGTGTGTCTCCTTATTCACAGGATCTGGCATAGTGCAACTTCTGGCTCTTCCCCAAAGTCAAAATGATTCAGGACTTCGAGGCAGCCACAAGAGCACAACTAAAGACACTCACTAAAGTGGACTTCCAGAACTGCTTCAGAAAGTGGCAAGAATGATGGAATAAGTGTGTTTGAAGCAAGGGGGAATACTTTGAGGAGGATTAATAGCAATGTGTCTTTTACTGTCATAATTATTTTTTTTAATTTAAACATTCACTGTATTGTTTGAGCACACCTCTTATGTGTACATGTGTAAAGAAGAAAAAATATGTTTGTTATTGTTAGTTTTGCTTTTCACCTTTTGGACTCTAAATATTGGGTTGTCGGAAAAGTCAAGACACATTTTTGCAACGAAAAATAGAAAAAACACGTCATGACTTTTCCGACAATCCAATAACTTTGTTACTAATCACCCCCAAATTCAAAGGGTCTTCATCCTCCTTGACTCCCACCCCTTGCCATTTCCAGCATGTGAGAAGACTAAAACTAAGAACACTCTTTAAACTTCCAACATGGGACGGCGAATGGCCCATTGGTTAAGAGCTGGCTTAGGGCGCCAGCTCTGAGCAGCAGGGCCCGGTTCGGATCCCACATGAGGGCCAGTGATGCTGCGCCCTCTACAGCTAAGATGGTGAACAGCTTGACCTCGAGCTGGGCTGCTGTGAGCGGCTGGCAGCTGGCATTAGCCGCCATGAGCTGCCGTGAGTGGCCGTCCAATGGCCGGCGAGTGACTGCCTCACCCGGGAAGTGTGCAATGATCATAATACCAACGCCGGTCAGTGAAGCGACGTCCTCCACAACTAGACTGAGGAACAGAAGGACAGCAACTTTTCTGCTCCCCTTCCCCGGTTCCCCAATGCTGTTCCCCTCCCCCAACTCCCCAATAAAATCTTTAAAAATAAATGAATTAATTAATTAAAAACTTCCAACACTTGACTTCCTGTGTCCTCTCTCCTCTCTCTCACTGATTTTTCTTCCTGCCCTAGTACAGCTGACTTCTTTTCAGCCTTCTAATCTTCACTCTACTCTCCCACTAAGGATCTCACCCCTCGGAAGAACTAGAAAACTATCATCTCTCCCCATTATGTGCCACTGTATAACACATCCTTTAACCTTTTCCACTCCAAACGTTCCAGCTGATGTGCAAATCCTTTCAGAATTTCATAACTCCACATTATCTGGGGGCAATTTATGTCTTAGGCCCCTAAACCTTCCTCTTGCCAATAACTATCATTGATTCCACTATTCACCACTTTAAACTTTAGTATCATGTTGGATTTAACTTCCTATCTTAGCTTCTACCTGCAAACTTTTAGATTCTATCTTCTATTACAATACCACTTTCAGCCATGCCTTCCTTTCTGCAGTTCCTATCACCTGAACTCACAATTGCCTCAAAGTCTCCTAGCTTCCTCCTGGACATAAAACATAACTCTGATTATGTCACATGTATTTGTTGCTACCTATTAGCTTCCACATTCACTCTAAACAATTTATCCAGGTTTAAGTGCTCCAGTCTATAGTCTCAAAGTATTTATGAAGGCACACAGCACTTTCCTTGAATGTACTTCAGATGAATACAGATGTTCCTTGACTTACAACAGGGTTTTCTCCTGATAAACCCATCATTAAGTTGAAAATACCATATGTTGAAAATGCATTTGAATACACCTAACCTACTGAACATCATATCTTAGCCTAGCACATGTTCAGAACACTTTCATTACCCTACAGTTGGGAAAACCATCTTGCTGCTGCTGTCCAGCATCATCACAAGAGTTATCATGTCACATACATAAGGGAAAAGATCAAAATTCAAATTTCAAAGTACAGTTTCTACTGAATGCATATTGCTTTCACACCACTGTAAAGTCAAAAAACTTAAAGTTGAACAATCATAAATTGGGGACCATCTGTATATTTGTATTGTTCTAACACCCTGCAAATTACCCCCTTTCTGCTTTTTAGTTCTTTGTTCCAACTACAAGTGTCAAAATTCTTCTATTCTTCAACTGTCAGCTATGAAGCTTATTCAAATATCAACATTAAAGATGGTTGGTACTTCCCTCCTGTATCCCAAAGAACAGCTATTTTACTCATTGCAAAACAGGGAAGTACTAAAAAGATTATGAGACTAGAAATCAGAATGTTGATGTTTTCTTTCAAATGTTATTGCTTTTGACATTAAGACACTAAATCAAGTCATTTTTACTTTCCTGAGCCCCAGTTTCTTTTTCTGTAAAACAGAAATAAAAGCTAATCTACAAACCTCACAGGTAGGTAGAAATACATGGAAAACCAGTTTGTAATCTAAGTGTTAAAACTGTTATTATATTACACTGTTAGGTAAATTTGTGTTTTGAACTACAATGAAATTATAAGCATTTAAGAGGCAGTCTGCTCTTTACAGTCTAGTACCTAACACACAGTAGCTAATCAAATAAATTCTTAAAATCTTCACAAATCATAAAATATAGCTCTCATGCTCAACTATAAGAAATATAATCTAAGCACAATTTATATATAGCTATGCCTTGATCAAAATAAATCATTTACAACCCTTCTCCCCACAGATATCTTTTCCAGAAAACTGTTCATTCATTAATATTCCAGACCTCTGATTCAGTTCACCTGAAACATAACCATTGGGTTGTCAGAAAAGTCATGACGCATTTTTGCAAAGAAAAACAGAAAACATGACTTTTCCGACAACCCAGTAGTTAACTGGCAGGTGAGCAGGGGGCCTTTAAAATGGCTGATAAATAACTTAATAGTCAAAGAATTCCAAAAAGTTATACATGACGTAAAGCATCTGGATGACGGTGATGGTGGTACCTTTTCCAATCCAACAAATTTATCCAACATTCATAGTTGAGCATTAGTGCTTTAGTTTACCCAAACATTAAAAAATTCTAAAGGTTGACATTATTTTAGTGACGTAAAACAGATTTTTTTTTTTAAAGGAAATATGTAAGAGAAGCATGGTAATTTTCAGTAAGCTGAAAAGTTTTTTTTCTTCCTCTTTTACAAAAGGAAAATTAATTATCAACGATGTTTATTAAAAAAAAATTTAAAAAATGGAAGTGGGGTGAAATGATACTTTGGTCCTACAGAAATCTGGAAATCATAAACTTAACATGAGAACTTGGAAGTCCTGAAGTTAACCTTGAAAACTACATGTGTCCATTATATTTTGTTAAACCAGAAAGCAAGAAAGCTATCTAAAACTACTAGAATCTTGTCTAAAGAACATAGCAACTATAACTTAGAGACTCTCATTAGCCGAAAATGGGACAATTTGAGCATCAATACAGAAAATAACTGTAATCTAAAACACAAATGTTTTTCAATCCATGAGATCACAAGATAAACCATTTTTATTGCAATTATGTCACACTGTTGGCTAGTATTCCTTGGCATTTTGTTATTTCACAAAAAAATTGCTCTCCTACTAGTACATCTGCTCTTAGATCTCAGATCCACACTCTCGCACTTACTTGTAGTTCATTTTTAAATCTAAATTTAAGACTTTTCAAATCATTCCTGTTATAAATTTTTTTTTAAAAGAAGTTTTATTGGGGAATTATGTTTTTCCAGGACCCATTAGCTCCAAGTCAAATAGTTATCTTCAATCTAGCTGTGGAGGGTGCAGCTCAGTGGCCCATGTGGGGATCGAACCAACAACCTTGGTGTTATGAGCCTGCGCTCTAACCACCTGAGCTAACCAGCAGCCTGTCCTGTTATAAATTTTAATCAACTATTGCTATAGTGCCCAGTAAGGCTACAATAGTTTCTGATAAGAAACTTCTAAGAGCTTAATCCTTAAAAATAATGGTCAAATGCCAAGAAGTCGCAGCAAAAATAAGTCATCAGTAGTTCGACTATGTTATGGATTAAAATAGATAAGGGTAAAAAAAGAAAAAATGAAAAGTTAGACAGGGATGATCAATAGCAGTTGATGAGAAGAAAATCACTTTGTGTGTTCATTTAAAAAATAAAAAAAAACCATAACACAACAAAAAGCTCACCCCGCAAGTGGTGTTGCTGAGTCCCATAAGCAAACATCAGGCAGCATGATGTTATAGACCTGGACTGAGTCAGGAGACCTCTTTTCTAGTCCAAGGCCTCAGTATCCTCATCTGTAAAATGAGGGTGCTGAATTAGATCATCTGAAAGGGCTCCCCTAGCTTTCACATTGAGGGAGTCTACGGATGAATTTAGGAAGCAATAAAATGTAGGGCTTTCGTGAACAGTGAAGTTTAACGGTTAACACTGGAAATACCAGCTGGAAACAGAAAATTTTCATAGAATTTTGAACTGCTAAAAGTAATCATTTTATAACTTGTAATTGCTGGTAAGATTTTTAAGATATACCAGGCTTAGCAGCAATACCATCTAAACTAGATTAGTAATGAGTGACCAAATTGTGCCCTAAAAAAAATCTATTGACTTTTGGCCAGTAAATCTAAAAACTAAGTACAGGAACACCACTGTGTGTGATAAAGTGTCTCCTAACTGTCCTCAGTTAAGTAACTTGAACAAAGAGTAAAATGGCAAAAAAAAAAAAAAAAAAAAAAAAATGACGAGTAAATGAAACAATTATTTAATTTTAATATGCAATAAAACAATAATTATGCTTGTGATATCCTTCTTGTTAGTGAGTGTCTTTTCCCTATGCAGTAACTTTTCTGGTTAGCACTCAAAATAGAACATGGCTTCTCCTTCTGACAACAGCCTAAATGAAATAAATGACTTTTTTTTCTCAGTTACACACAGAAACATAAAAAAAAAAGAGTGTCTTTGTGTTCAATTTTCTATATTGAAAGAAACCAAGCTTCTATCAGTAACAAATAATGGAAAAGCTATGATGACTCAAAAAATGGCGGTTTTCTAACTGTATTTTTCTAAATACAATTAACTGCCTTGTCCCAGCTAATCCTCTAAGGTCTAATAAACTGAATTGTAAGTTTAAGTTCATACGTCAGCTGACATTCTAATTTATATTTATTTTTCGCTTGTATTGATGATATGGTTCTTACCTGGCAAATTTAAAACTCCAGGGACATAAGAACCAATAAACATATCCCTACAATCAAAAATCTACTCTTCTAAAGCATGCAATCTCTATTTTTAAAGGATATGAAGATACAAGAAAACAGTCAATGCAAAAAAAAACTTTTTGTAGTTTGTTGTATGCAAATTACCTAAGGAATATAAAATAACTTGGCATCCATACAATTCCATGAATTATTCACTTGAACATTTCACCTTGGCGATATAGTACCTGATATATGTTATTCAGAATCGCTAATAAAATTTCTCCCTGGTTGGTAAAAACAAAGGCAAAAATAAAGCACTCCTGACGATAATGAATTTTGATCTTAGTCTTAAAATGGCTGTGATATTGATGTCTGTCTGAGATAGAAAATCTGTGAAACAAAGTTTTCCTTTATATTGAATATATTTGCCGTTTTAATTTGAGCATTTTGTTTTATAATCCTAATGAGCTGATTAAAATAACCCTAAGCTAAATGGCAACCGATCAGGATGCATAAGCAAAGCATACTTTACACCTGCTTTGAGCATTAACTATTCTCAGCAATTTTCTTCATCTCCATCTACCGCCCCCATGACTTTTTCAGAAAGACTTAAACATTAAGCTTATTTATTGATAAAGATACTATTACTAATAAGATACTATAAGCAGTATTGTATTTAGCCAATAGCGAACAGATGTAAAACAGCTCCTGCGAAAATTTAGGGCTGAACAACTCAACTTCTTGGGTAAAATATTCTCCTTGAAGATGTCAGTGGCATCAAGACCAGCAAGTTAAAGGGGTATGTGATGTTTAAATAACTAGTTGGTATGTCATGTGAAGCCCACTAGATTGTCCCTCACTAAATTTTTGTCTGTAGAACATAAACACATTTACAATTCTTTCCACCACTTAAATGTCAGCACACAATTTTTTCAAAGACCAAAATATCTCATTTAGATATCAATAATACAGAATTCTTGAAACAATATAAATGGCTAGAGTTGGGCACAACACAGCACATTTGCTTTGAGGAAGTTACAATAACTAGAAAAATGGTAATTCCTTTGATTATCGCAATACAGTTGGAAAGATAAAAAGATAAAAAATAAGTCCAAATCTGGCTATTTTGGGTCACTAGAAAAATATGAAGCTATTATAAAATCAAGTAATTATATATATAACTTTTTATTTCCTAAAATATATTTAATGACTGCTTAGTTTTGTTGCAAGTTCTCATTTCAGGATTGGGGAAGAAAAAACTGTCAATAAAAAGGCTGAAATGATCACATTAATGGTTAAAAACACCACATCTCATAATTACAATTTATATTTTAATAATAATATTTTTCTCATCTTCACTCACTTAAAATTTATTCTGATACATAAACATTTTAAAAATACAGCTTGTCAGAATAGCTTTCCCAAGAATAAATTAACTGAGGATAAAAAATGAATTAGTATTTTTATAATATAAAGGTTATACTTAATACTAGGTACTATATTATTATGTTTTAATAGCACTATACTTCTCTCTCAAAACTTTATAAAAGAACCACAAAATTCTGGAACAATGATGGTTTGCTTTTCGACACAACAACTCATTAATATACTGTACCATATTCCTAAAATACAGATTATTTTTAAAAACAAATTCTAATCATACAATCTGGCTAACAATTCTAGAATAAAAATCATTCAGCATTCCTTCTTTGAAAAATGAATACAACCCATTAAAAAATGTGTCCTAAGCCATACTTCATAAATGACAATTGATCAATTAAAAGAATGGAAAGGGAATCTAATAATTTCCTCTAATAGCATTTTCAAAATTTGTTCAAAATAAGCAACCCTAGGGATTCCATCTCCCATTAATCATATTTGACTCTGAGCATACTCTAATTATGTATCCACTGCCTCTGAATTTATGTATTATAAATTATCTTAATGAGTCTTTGCTATGTCACTTTGAAATAATCAAATTATTGTGTGGGTATGTTTTGTCTTCTCACTTCTATTGTTA
This sequence comes from Aselliscus stoliczkanus, assembly GCA_033961575.1. Lineage (NCBI taxonomy): Eukaryota > Metazoa > Chordata > Mammalia > Chiroptera > Hipposideridae > Aselliscus > Aselliscus stoliczkanus. The sequence continues at coordinate 43,924,636 of CM066729.1, forward strand.
ATTTATATTTCTATATCTTTCTGCATCCTAAACAGTTCACAGCTCAGTGCATAGAAAAATGTCACTGATAAACTACTTTCAAATTAAAACAAATAATACCGATTTTGATGAAAGCCACTAAAAACAACAATATAAACAGGAACTTACTTTACAGAAATACTACCTTCTAGTTATCTTTATAATATTTTATTATGAAAATTTTCAAACATACAGAAAAACTGAAAGAACCATATGTAAGGAGAATATCAACACAGCCACCACCAAGACTTTAAAATTAACATTTCCTTGTATTTGTTTTACCAGATCTATTAATTGATCTTAATTTTTCAAGCATTTCAAAAGAAGTTGTAGAGTACACCTCAGTATAGTTCCTCCAAGGACACTTTAGCTTGCCTATCATGAACTATAGTTTAGTACCGTTTTTCTTTTAAAGAAAATTTACACAAAATACAATGGATACATATTGAGTGCACCATTCAGTGAGTTTTGACAAATGCATATGTACTCAAGTAAGCCAATTCTCTGACAGGATATAAGGCATTACCATCACGCTAACACGCCCCTTCCACTTAATCCCTGTCCCCAATACTCAGGCACCCACTTCTAAGCCATGACAACCACTTTTTTCCCAACTTAAATTAGTTTTGCCTCTTCCACCCCATCTTTTGGACAGATAAAATCTACCTGGTTTTAGGTCATCATATAAATGGAATCCTGTTAGGTCTTGTTTATGAAAGACTATGTTCACTCAGTACAATGTTTCAGAGGATAATCCAAGTTGCTGCAGGCATCAATAGTCTGCTCCTTTTCACTGCTCAGCAGTACTGTTGTACAAATACAGCACAGGTTGTTTATCTAGTCTCCTTGACAGACACCTGAGCTGTTCCCAGTTCAGGGGTCAGTCCATCCATGTTTGTCAGAATTTATACACAGTATCCAGTCCCCTGCCTCTGTGTTCTGGGATTTCCCCCCTCTGCCTCCTGCTGACTCCCTCACACTTGCAGCTGGGGTGGTAGTTCTGACTGACTGAGCCCTCAGGCCAGCCAATACAGCCTGCTCTCCATCAAGATGCAAAACCATCAAGATGGAAAACTCACCCAAAGCCATTCCCTGCTTTTAAGAAACCACTGCAGTCCAGTTTTTACCTGTTTTTCTGTGTTCTAGTGTCCTCATAGTTTTTTTCAGATGTTGTCCAGAGACCGTGATCCCAGTTTGTGGGGTAATTTGTCTGACAGGAGCCACTATGCCATATTTGAATTATAATTCTCTACTATTCTTCTGAACACACTTGCTGAAGACTATTACTAACATACCTAGTTTTTGGTGTGCTTTTTTTTCCCCTCAAAAGTTTGAGTAAGCCAGTCCCTTTAAATGAAAAGAACCAAATTAAACAAGGAGAAGAGGCCTCTGGGAGCTGGAGGCAGGGGTCCTGTATTTCTGTGTATGAGCTGACCACAGACCTCAAGGAGTCTATGCAGAACCCACCCAAAGAGGCCGAGATTTTGAGAACTACAGACCGGAGCCAGTGTCCAGGTTCCGTACTAGCCTGCAGCATGGTGCGTGTGACGAATGGACCCAAAACAGCTCAGCAAAGGCTCTGAAAAGTGAGCTAACATTCAAACCACTGCCCATGCCAGAGGATGAAACAGAACTTGCAGACTAAACCTAACCATGCTGATCACTTGCTTTAATTAGAAGGGGGAAAAAAAAAATTCTCCCAAGAGGATCCAATCGAAATCACTTGACATGCAAAGAATCAGGAAAATCTGACCAATTCTGTCAGAAAAAGATACAAATAGATGCCAACACTGAGATGCTCCAGATATGAAAATTGTCAAACAAAGACATTAAGGCAGTTACTTTATTCATCTTTCACAGGGTAAAAATACGCACTTGAAATGATGGGGAAGACCTAAGTTCTGAGAAGTAGAAAAGCATAAAAAGAAACAAAAGGAAACTTTACAACTGAAAAATTTGTTGGGAAAAATGATGACAAGATAATAAATGTAGACAAAGGAGAGCAAACTGAATAACTGATCTTCCCAAATAAGAGAATAAAACAAATAGATGAGAAAACAAATTTTTCCTGACAGTTTGCATCTCTAGCGCTTAACAGTAATTAATGAAAAAAAACTAGAGCTCTCTAGCCAAGATGCTTTTACTCCTTATTGCTCTGTCTCCTCCCCAGGTCTTGTGAAGAATGTTCAGATTCTACATAGTTTCCATGATAGAATTTTTTTAAATGGTGGACTGAAAAGGAAGCGATGTGGTTCCAGTCTTGGTCCTGTATCTATGACAAAGCATGTGACATAGCTTTGGGTACTACGCTTAAGACATCCTTTGTACAGTAGGGCCTACTGAATGAGTAAGGGCAATTTACTTAGCATTGTAATGTACAACAGTCGCATCATGAAATTTTAGGAACCCTGAGGGTCATTCCAGTTTTCCCCAGATCTTAGAATTAGCCACACTTTCCTTCACTAATTATTAATACTGTACTTGTTTCTGGCAGATAAGGAGAATCTATAGGTCAGGCAGCTGTGAGTAGCAAGGTCTAGAAAAACACTGACAACAGGTATGTGCTGCAAGCCATAATACAAAGCACTTAGAATTCTAAACTTTCTAGTAGCCATATGAAAAATATTAAAGGAAACATATGACAATTGATTTTAATATATTTTATTTAACCCAATAATCCAAATATTATTTCTTGTAATCAGTATTTTAAAATCGAAATTTAACTTTTTAAAAATTATCTTCAAATTCCAGCATGCATTCTACATTTTCAGCACATCTCAATGACAACTAGTCATGCTTTAAGTGTTCAACAGCTACATACGACTAGTGGCTACCACACTATACAGTGCAGGTCTAGATGTGCAGGTGAAGGGTGAGGAGAGGGGGAGGCAAAGGCAAATAAGGGCCAAGGTATCTCAAAGAATAATCAATCCCTCTCCCCGCCCCACCCCCATGTTGGTGGTGGTAATGAAATCTGCCCTGTTACATGGCACGGGTATAGATCAAAGAAAAATGTTTTGAAATAAATTTCCGTCTCTACTATGGGTAGCACCATCGCCACCAACCAGAAAGACAGATAAATGGCTTATGTATTGTTTCAAAATAAATGCATTAACAAGTATTTATTTTTATGAAAACCACTGTCAAAAAGACTCAGAAGTCAACCCAAAAAGACTCCTTGGCCAAGACAATATGAGCATCCATAAAAATAAGAATAAAAGCTACAATGCAATAAACATATCAAATACTTAAATCCACAAGCTCACAACGACACTTTTTTAAAAGTCCTCATTGGTCTACTTTTCCAGGATCTAGGAAACACCTCTGCATCTTGAAACTTAGCAAATTAAGGAAACAATCAAGTATTTAGTATACCTTTCCAACTATGCCACAGAGTAACCAAATATCTGACGAGGGAAGTTTCTTTGTAGAAACATTACAGATAATAAGGCTTGACAGAGTCAGGATATCAACATTCTGTATACTTATGGAAATAATGGATCTGGGCAATGACCAGCAATGGTCACCTAATAGTACAAATACAGACAACCAAGTATTATATGCCTCTTCTTGGAATTACTTAGCACCACCCATGCAATATTATGCCACCCTCATCCCCACCTCACTCCCAAATAAAGCATCTCACACACACACACACACACACACACACACACACACACACACACACACACACACACACACACACACACACACACACACACACACACCCTGAATTAGATTAAGCTTTTAGATCTAACTACCAATTTGCCAAAGAATACAAGGGAAAGAGGCATTTTACTACAGGAATGCAATTAACAAAATGCAGACTGAGGAAACTTTACAGGACAAATAAAAGGGAAAACTTAACAAATGAAGAGGTAAAAACATAAGCGGTACATACCAACCAAATGTAATGTATGGACTTTGTTATGATTCTATAAAAATCATTATTTATGAGCAGATGAGGAAAACAAACTAAATGGCTATATGGTGATATTAAGAAATTACTGTCATCACCTCACACCTAACAGGATGCGCACTGTCCAAAAACACAAAACAAAAAACCCACAGAAAATAACAAGTATTGGCAAGAGTGTGGAGAAATCAGAACCCTTGTGCACTACTGTTGGGAATATAAAATGGTGCAGCCGCTTTAGAAAACAGTATGGAGGTACCTTAAAATATTAAAACTAGAATTACCACATGATCCAGCAATCTCACTTCTGGGTATATATCCAAAAGAATTGAAAGCAGGATCTCCAAGAGATATTTACACAGCCATATTCATCGCCACATTATTCACTGTAGTCTAAGAAGGAAGTGACCCAAATGTCCATCAACAATGAATAAGGAAATATGGTACATATATACAAAGAAATATTATTCGGCCTTTAAAGAGAGGTAAATCTTGTCACATGCTTTAATATGTGTGGACCTAGAGGACGTTATGCTAAGCTAAATAAGTCAGTTGCAAAAGACAAATGCTGTATGATTCCACTTATATGAGGTATCTAAAGTAGTCGAACTCATGGAAACAAGAAGTAAAATGGTTGTTGCTAACGAACTGGGGAGAAATGGGGGGGGGTTGTTCAATGGGTATAGAGTTTCAGTTTTGCAAGATGGAAAAGTTCTAGAGATCTACTGTAAAGCAATGTAAATATTGCTAATGCTACAAGAAAGTGTACTAACTGTTCATTTAAAATGATAAATTTTATGAGTTTTTTACCACAATTTTTTAACAGTATCTTTAAATTCCTTTTCAAATAAAAAATATTTTTGTCAGTTCTTAACGTGTGATAATGGTATTGCGATATACATTTTTATTTATTTATTTTATTTATTTTATTTTTTAAAGATTTTATTGGGGAATTGGGGGAGGGGAACAGCGTTGGGGAATTGGTGAAGGGAACAGACAAGTTGCTGTCTTTTTTGTTCTTCAGTCTAGTTGCAGAGGATGTTGGTTCACTGGCCCATGTTGGTATCATCATTGTGCTCTTCTCAGGTGAGGCAGATCAGTCGCCGGCCTCTATATGGCCGCTCACAGCGCCTCTTGGAAGCTCACGCTGGCTGCAGGCCCCTCACTGTGGGCTGCAGCTACACTGTCCCCAGGGAATCACAGCAGCCCAGCTCCAGGTGAAGCTGTTGTTCACCATCTTAGCTGTAGAGGGCACCGTGTCACAGGTCCATGTAGGATTCGAACTGGGGCTGCTGGAGTCCCAAGCCAGCTCTTAATCAATGCACCACTCAGCCGATACTGTGGCGTTTTTAAATAGCCCATATCTTCCATAGATACATACTGAAATACTTACGAATGAATGAAAATGTGATCTAACTATTGGCTCCAAAATAATCAGGTTTGGGGGTGGGGGAATACATGGGAACAGGTGGTTACATGAAACAAAGTTGGTAACTACTGCATGTAGATGAGAGTTCATTATGCTATTTCCTATTTCAGTGTATGTTTGAAATTCTTCACAATAAAAAGTTAAATAATAATATACATCTGTTGGCCAATGGGTTCTATTAATGCAACGAGATAATTACAGAAAGTAGTTACGGAAGATATTAAAGGAAAGTCACTGTCATTCATGATCATTTACGGTGCAATCAGAGTTAAAATAATCTGTACCTAGGCAAGTGAAGAGACAAATAGGATTATAAATCCCTCATGGTTATTATATCAAGCACAAAGTTGAGGTAGGTAGGTGGGGGGTGGTAGAAGAAGAAATAACTGTTCCCTCAAAGCACTCCTATATTGCATTTTCGGGGGGGTGGGGGCAGGGAGATATGAGATACTACATAGCACATGTGCAACCCTGAGCACTATGGCATTTCTCAGGTCTTTAGGAAAATCACCATTTTGAACTAGTATCTATAAATTTATAAGCATATCATGCAAATGTGTAGAAACAGCTTTGGTGTCCTCAGCTAGGCTTTAGTAAGCAAGTTTGCTGCAATCCTGTAATTGACCTCTAACACACATACAAACACACACAGAACTAACACTAACATAAACAAATTTCTGTGATCGTAACTTATGAGTAATTTCAGGGATTTTCAACAAAATTTTGGCAAATGTGTTTAAGATGCTCTGATTTAAAATACAGTTTACAAGCTGTTCCCAAAACAAAACAAAAAAACAGCAGTCTGAGTGGCACATGAAAGAAAACTATCACTTGGGGACAGGCACTTGGAAGAGATGGCGCGCTGCGCAGCACCTGCATCTCAGGTGCCCACAGTCTGTGCAGCTGACTCTCAGGGGAGACATGTCATAAATAGTTACGACTCCAATAACCCAGAAAACAGGTTTCAAATGTGAGCTTCAAACAAAAAGCCAAGGGCAGATCCTCGAAATGCCAAAGATGGTTTACCACGGAGCTGCTATTTACTGGAGAAACTGTATTGCTCCAGAGGAAAAAGCAGACTTAATGACGGCTAATGAGTCACCCAAGCACCCTAAAGAACCCAGTATCTGTTTCATAAATTAATGAAGAAACACACAATCCCTCGAGCTAGGTAAGGTAGGAAAAAAAAAATCTTATTTTCCCCAACATTCCCCGTTAACTGGGGGGGGGGGGCAGTGGGGGCAGAAAAGGGGAAAAGAGGAGGAGGTGGGAGGGAGGTCATTTTCCCCCCAATAAGAACTCAAAAGATTGCTTAGACAAAGGAAATCCTCCCCATCAACATAGGGTCAGGGTCACCTTTAAAACGAGTCACTTCCGAGGAATACTTATCACCCCTATTTATCCTAGGTTCTAGTTAATTTTCAGTTTTTATTTCAGACTGATGCATCGTCTACCATTTCCCACCAAATTCTATAAACTTAATCAGTTTCTATACCTCCCTGACTTAATGTTTAAAATTAAAATTTTTGATGATACACAGAATGCATTTTGAAATAGAAAATATTCTTAAGTAATTAATTCTAAAAAAACAAACAAAACAAAAAAAAACAAGAAGTAAAAATTAATTCTCCTGCTATTTACTGATCCCCAAAACACACAGCAATACCATTTAGGGAGGAAATTACTTTTTGTAAGGGAGAATCATTTTGAATTCTAATTTACAGTGATGAGATCACTTACCCTGAAGCTAGAAGAAACTTCAGAAATTTAGTCCAATCCTGTCATCTACTTTTACAAGAGTACTTGCAAAATGTCATCCAAGACACACACAAAAGAGCAAATCTCAACTCCTACAAGGTCCAGTGCTCTTTCTGCTGTATAATATAGCTAACAGATTTTTATTCCAGAGGAAGGCTTTCAAATGATCTTTCTAATTGGTAAAAGTGGCTCTCCTGGAAAATTTTCACTAACTAAAAACAGGTAGCAAATTTAGCCACTTAACTTTCCCACTAACTATAAAGATTAGGGTAAATGCAATATTAAAAAAACAGACTATTCTGGTAGAATGATGTTAAAAAACACAAGAGCTATTACTGTCACTATAACTTAAGTTTAACGAGAAAATTCTATTCACAAAATACAGTCCACTTGTTAAAATACAGGATCATTACTATATAATACTTTTTATCCTGAGGCGCATAACCAAGTGCTGATAAAATCTACGGATAATAGAAATCTTCAAAATGTGGGTTTGCCTTTTTATTATTTATACTAAATAATCGAAATTTATTTTAAGTACCTTAAATTACATTTTTAAAAAATTTAGTTTAGGAACACATGTATTTTGCCAGATTGTGAGGAACTTTCAAAAATTCTTAATAGATGCTTAAAAATCACAGAGTAACAAAAAGAGCACTAAAACACTCTAATATTCAGTGGGAGCAATTCTTACCATTGGCAGTGCATTGATGTGGGGATGTACCACTGAATATCCGGTACCGCCAATCACAAGTTGCTGTTGCTGATGCTGAGAAAAAGGAAAGTAAAATATTCAGTGTGCCCTAAAACAAATTCAGTTTAAAAGGTTTCTCACACCAAATTCTACATGTATGAAATACTCTTCATTTATGTCTTTGAGATCTCCACCAGTGAACCTCTTTCTCCCCCTAGGCAACTGTTACCATAAACAACAGCAGCAACTGTTGAGTGCATAACATGCGGCAGGCACTAAATCTTGATAACTTTCCTAAGAGGTTGACACACTCAACAGAATGAAGCTCAAGAGATGAATGTGCACAAACTGTCCCACATTCAAGTCAACTCATGCAAATATTGCTGTAATAGGGCCCAGTACAGTATGTCAATAATCTATAATCATGAGTTACGAAGAATGCTATTCAACTTACATTCTATATATTCTGTTTAATAGTAAAGAGAAATACATGGTTGCTTTTGAAACCACTCAATCAAAACTTAATAAACTTTCATCTCTTCAGAGTCTACCTTTTACAGTTTACCCAGTCTTTTCAACTGCCAAGTCACAGCACTGTATTGTCCGTGAACCTTTTCTGTAAAGATGCACGTGGTTTGTCACACACCCTTGTCGGGGTGGTGACTCTCGGGCGACAACAACCAGTGTGGGTTCCGCCGTGCGCTGGGGGGGAGCAGTTTTCTGGAAGCGCACAGGCGGATGCCACAAAAAGGGATGTAGGGGCTTCACCTCAGACACTTAACAGGTGAACCAAGTCAGGAGACACTACAAAGGTAAGTAAGCAAATACACTGAATAACCGCACAAAGAGCTTAATCCCCTTTTAGTTCGCTCCCCTCTGGCTTTATCTTTAATTGACTGGAACTCCCACTGTGCTGACTGCAAACTCCATGGCCATACAGCATAACTTGAGTGCTAGTGCATCATTTTCAAGTAGTTAACTAGTTATTAGGAGATCTTGGAATTAAAATAACATTAAATAGGTCACACACACTTAACTGAAATTACAGATGGTAACATCAACATACCACCAGCCTGTGGTGTTGCAAGACAGGGGAGTAAGGCCCAAGGATTTTTAGTAAAGACACTTGTGAGCTAGCTGGTAGATCCTTTCTACCATCTATAGGGGAAATGTTCTGTAGATATCATGACTGAGTCAAAACAAAAATTAGATGACTGCTAGGCTCGGTTTACCTCAGGGTCATTTGTTATGAACATCAATTATTTTACTACAAATTTTCATGAGTTTTTGAGCTGTAAGCTATATAAGGCTACTTGTTATCCAAAAATCGGCAAAGCCCACTTGTCAGAAAACAGTTTTGGCATACATTCATTCTATTTGTTTATAAGTAATCAACATGTGCTACTGAATTACACTGTAAAACACATAAAACCAAAGTAAAAAATATATAAATTATTTCTTTACAGTGCTGCAATATTGTTTAAAATACTCTAGATTCTTAACTTTTGAATGTCTTAATCATGATGGTTTTATATCATTAACTAATATCTCAAGGCACAATTTACTCTTAGAGCAAGGCTCATCAGTACGAATAGTGAATGTGTACGCCTCTATGTCAAACATCTTTCTTGATAACCTCTAGTTTTTATCAGCCATCTTCTAAAACGATCAGATCACGGCGAGGGAAAAGCTCATTCTGGTAGTTTAAGTATCAGCTCTACCATTTTCTTGTTTCCTATTCTTATTTATGTGTCTTACATTTAGTTTCTTTGTAGGAATCTTTACGTTATTAGTCTATTTCGTGGAGTTTGGTTAAATCTAGATAATATAATCCATAAATCTATGTAGTTAAATACAAGTAAGCTTACAGAAGTAAGTTCAAATGGCAACGCACATGAAATGCAACGAATGAACGGGCATGCCACCTCTGCTTTGTAGAATACCCACCCCACTCTTCTGAAAACCATTATGTACCATGTTATACATGACTGACATCATGGCCAAACAGGGGTACAAGTCTGAAACCCGGCATTAAGTAACATTCACTTTGCCTAAAATGAAAATAGATTAATACAGTATACTCTACCCCAATGGATATTTGTTTATACTCCTGGGATGTGTATGCACATAACACACAAACTCACACACATCTATCTTTGGAAAATATCTATTTAGATCATTCCAGTTGCTAGTCCTTTTCATCCTCTCCCTGGTTCTCTTCTCTCCTGTGGTCAGTGAGTCCTTCATCACTCTCACATCTGTCTCGAATCTCAGTTTTCTCGAATTATCTCTCTGACCTTGTTTTCTTAATTCAATCATTTAACTTTTCTTACTAGACTATAGGTCCTTAAGGGAAAAATCACAATAATGACTTGATAAATATTTAGGTAGTTAAATATTTGATTCTATGATTTGAAGGGTGCATTAATCTGTGGGAAATGATGTGTCAACAGCTCTGCCCATTTGCAAATACAATACAATCTAGAAAAGTAGGAATTTCTGAAAAATATCTGCAGGGCTTTGGATTCTATATTGGATATTTTTCTAGTCAATTAATTTACCCATGTCCCAGCCATTGTGCAGTGCATTTATAAAGCATACAACTCACCTTATATATTGAATATCTAAATTTAAAAATATATAAATATATACTCTATAAAAGAATGACAAAAATCTAAGGTATGTTTAAGATAATCTGACGGAATGCCTATTAAAACTATTTGCATTAAAGCAATTCAAGCTGCCCCACTGCAAAAAAAAAAAAAAAAAAATCATGTGTATCCTTTACTGCCTTTATGATCTCACTTGCTCAAATTCTTGTCCTCTCACCACAGCAGATGGTCCTCTCTCTCTGTTCTCTGCACTCTGGCTGCCATGCCATTTGCTCACTCCTCAGCCAGTAATATCCTCCTGCTGTGGTTCTGCCCACAAACCTAGCCCACCTCTTCTAAGTTCAGCCAAAATCAGCTTCCTCCCTTGACTATTCACCCCACTATCTGGAGCAGGAAATCTGAGCCTCTCTTACTATGACTTTGTATAGCACCTTATTCTCTTATCACGCCTCCCTTTTCCAGACTTCTGGAGACCAGGGACTGAACGCTCATCTTGCTGTCCCACCCCAGAACTAAGACTAGTGCCTTGACCATATACAGTTCTTTAGATATGTATGATCATCAAGCGTTATATCTATATATGTGTAGGAATAAGTATATATTTGAAAATAAAGCACAGTAGAGACTGAATTATAGCACAAATAAATCAAACTGGTTAGGAAGAACTATTCAACAGTGCATTTGTATTTTTAAAATGCCTAGGAGAGGCTGGCTATACCAAGCATTTCAGTACCACTCCCATAAAGTGACCAATAAAAGTTGATCTTTTACCATTAAAAGAGAAAAAAAAAAACAGGGCACAAGAATTACATTATAAAATCAGCATAAAACTATCAACTAGTTTGTGTTCTGCATAAACTAAGTCCATTTGCTTTGCTTCCTGTGACAGAATACATTTTTGTAGGCTTTGGTTTTTGTCTCCAAACAAAAGCTCTGCTTTTAGAATCTGTATTTTAGAACATTTTACCTAAAATAAAATAAGTATTAATTTTAGAATAGGCTTTCAGCATAGAAACAGACACTGCTGACTCAGCAGACATCATCTAAAACCTACCACCTACATATAATTAGGATTTTCAAGATGCAAAAATCTTATAAAATAGCTCACAGTGTATTTTGACTGATCTTCAGAAGTACTACCCTGAAGTCTTTTGAAGTAAATTTACTTGATTTGTAGATCTCTTTGAAAAGCTAATGGATTACGGGATCTTTCCCTAAGAAAAGGTATACAAAGAAAAAATTTGCTTATAATTTATAGTGACATAATCTAATCTAGGGCTTAGTGGACAGTAACAAATTAAAGAAAGTGTAATTGATATTCTTAAAAAATAGAAAGTGCAAATGAATTGTTTAAATTTGGAGAATTAAGGAAAATCTTCCCAAGAAAAGAAAAACATTATAATCCTACCATAATATGCTTAGAAAGATTTATTAAATGAACTCTTGAGCAAAAGAACAGTCACAGATGAAGTCCAAATTAAACTGCCTAGCACATGGCTTGAAAGCAAAATAAACAGTGATTATCTTCAACTGGAACAATTAGAAAAGATATGTATTTGTAAATCAGAGTTTCAAATCAGAATCTTTTAGTAGTTGCCTTCTTTAACATGGTAATCTCTAATAAAATGCTATGCATTCATCAAAGCCTCTAAAACATATTCTAAGCTCTCCTCACCCCGTTCTCAGTTCCCATGGAATCACAGATACAGTATTCTAGACAGCCTGAAGAAGAGGTGAGTGCAAGTGGGGAAGAGCTATAGCAGCAGGGATTTAAATATCTAGGAAACTCACCATGAGATCACGATCAGACTCAAAGGCAGTCAAGCCAAACATAGCTTTACCATCACTGGCTATATTCTCACTTCCCTTTGTTATTTAAGTGATTTAGGGAAAATGGATTCAAAAGTTGTATATTATGATCCCAATTTTCTAAAAATAGGACATGCTCTGACCACAAACCCACATAAAGAACAATTTAAACATGCACTGATGTGTAATCGTCCAATTATTATTTCAGTTGAGTTGTTTCACTGGTAGAATCACATGTGGTTGAATTTCATATTAGTTTTATACCAAAAACAAAAAAAACAAAGCAAAACAACAACAACAAAAAAAAACTTGTGCAGGAGTGAGACAAAAAGCTATCAACTACCCCAAAAATTGTCTGTCAGAGAGTAAGCAATGCAATTAAAAGACAATAAAAACCAAACTCTTAACACTAAGCCATGGAGTTTTTAAAATTAAAGTTTGGTTTGAGCAGTTTCAAGTGCTATTAAAAGTCAAATTTATTTTTCAGATACTAACATCTTCCCATCAAGTGTGTCCAGTTCACTAACTTTCAATGATAGGGAACTGGACATGAGAAAAGACTTCGACTCAAACTTTAGCTGTGATCTTAGAAAGGTGATATAAAAATGTATGGCTGAACACACCACATTGCTGTCAGTTACTTTAAAAAAAAATAAGTTGGCACACATCAACAGTGTGTAACTAATTTCTTATTCTCTATTAAACTAATGGTGCAACTTATAATTTATGATGCCTTAGAAATATGACATTGTTTTCTTCTTAACACAAAGCTAATAATAGCAGCTAAACCTTTTTTTTTTTTAAGTTATGCAGGAGGAAGAAATAAGTAGAAGGGTGATAGGAGGCAGTAGGATAGCATACAGATGCAAGAAATAATATGATGAAAAAAATATATCAAACTTTGCCTTCTCCAAATTTGCCTAAACCCACACAGGCAGTGCCTTGGCACTTAAGTTAGAAGAAAAAACTTCTAACTTAAAAAAACATAATTCCTAGATCTTATTAGGTTTCTCATTCTTCCCAAGGGCGGAATATTTGATTCAAGATGCCAACAATCTGAATAGCTAATTAGACTAGAACAACACAAAAACCATTCTGCTCAACAATATATTCCCAGAAGAAAAGAGAACAGCTCTGCCAGGGAGGTTGGGTCTTTGATTAACTCTGTCCTACAGAAATGTTTTTCCAGATTCTAACCTAAATGTGACTCAATTTTAATTGTAGATCTAGGGTAGAATCTGAACATTGGCTGCATTTTAAAGGTCCCCCGTGTGATTCCAGTAGGGACTGAGAACTACTGGATTATGAACCACAAAAAAGGCAGGATGGGGAATTTCACTGGTCAGATTCCAATTATTATCCCATTGAGGGAGGGACAAGAAGGGAGTACTTTCAAATATTGGCAATGCAAAGGGAATGGTTCTCAGAGCTAGAGTGGGAAATGTACCATATGAAGTAAATTAAAAGTTTTATTAATTTGATTTTAAGATTAACAATATGAAACAAAAGATAAACTCATTTCCTCTCTCAAAAAATGAATTAGAGGGCCGGCCGAGTGGCGCATTGGTTAAGCGCTGGTTTTGGGATGCCAGCGGCCCCGGTTCGGATCCCACATGAGGGCCAGTGACACTGCCCTCTACAGCTAACAACAGCTCCACCTGGAGCTGGGCTGTGCGAGCCCCGGTGATGGTGTGGGCTGCAGCCCCTGCTGCAGTGGGCTGCCATAGGCTGCAGTGAGTGGCCCGCAGCCAGCGTGAGCGGCTGGCAGCCAGCGTGAGCTGCCAATAGCCGCGATGAGCGACATCCAGAGGCCAGCGACCGATCTGCCTCATCCGGGAAGAGCGCAATGACGACACCAACAGTGAAGCAACATCCTCCGCAACTAAAACTGAAGAACAAGAAGACGGCAACCTGTCTGTTCCCCTTCCCCGATTCCCCAACGCTGTTCCCCTCCACCAATTCCCCAATAAAAAAAATCTTAAAAAAAAAAAGAATTAGAAAAGCAAGGACAATAATGAGGGCTTCTGAGAAAGAGACCCAGTAAGACCACAAAACAGGGAAGTTACTATAATACCAGCAGAAAAGGAGCACTGCTGATACCTACATTTCGACAGACACACATAAAAACCAAATGAGCCTCAGCTTTGTGTGACAAAATTGTAAGTAGTCCGTAGAAGTATAGGAAGATATTTTTTCTGCTCAATATAGTGGAAAACTGTTACAGAAATCAATGGAAATGTTCAAACAAAACCCGGATCTATCACTCGGCAAGGAAGTTATTATAGTGGGATAGATGGGTTGTATGTGTGTGCCCTGCGGATTCTTTCGAGCTCGGCATTCAAGGGTCATGACAGGGCCACCAGTAACATCTATGGCACCTCAGTGCAAATTACATTCCAGCAGGACAAATTAGGGAAAAAGAGAAGCCACATTACAGAACAGGGGGTTCAGAACCTGAACTATGGAGCCATACAACTTGAACTTGACTCCCAAGACCTGACCCTTAGTAGGCTAGGCTCTCGGGGCCTCAGTTCTTTCATCTATAAAATACACTGCTATGAGAGTTGAGTAACTTAATATTTATAAAGTGTGAAACAGTGCCTGGCACAGGCTTCAAATGCAATCAGTTTATATATATATATATATATATATACACACACACACACACACACACATATATATATATATATCCTATAATTTATATATATATATATATATATGACCTTTCCTCTGAGAAGACACAATTCCATCCCAGGGAAGTGGCCTGGCTGACAGAGCATGGCCTGGATGTCAGCGCCCACCTGTCCCCTGGTCTGGTGCACTTCTGTGCAAGACAAACTGCCCATTCATATTCTGCTGTGCTGCATGTTCCTATGGCTGTAGAGGGGTTTATTTTGTCTTTTCAGAGTTAATATAACAGCACAGCTATTCAAAAAAAAAGATTAATCATTGATAAAACTTATAACAGGTTTGGAGTGTGCCTGAACATGGCAGTTGCCCTGACTAGTGTGGCCCCACAGAGACAATGAACACACCAGACTCTCAAGGAAGCTGACAGCCTCTCAATTAGATTTGAAAAACTAAGTCTTCAACTTCCACTTTGCAACAGAATGGGACAAGCTTCTTAATTTTTTTTAAAAAATTAACGTGTCAGTAGATAATTAGTAAAATGGAAATTGTCATTCTGAAGTACTTTAGACATACAGAGAAAATATATTTACATTAAATTAGGTGTTGAGTCAAGAATTTTAAAATGTTGTATTTCTATTATAATTTCCTCTTTCGACCCTTTATGGTGAGTGCTTGGCGGAGTTGGCGGAGATGCCTTTTTTCCTAGTGCACCTCGTAAATGGACAAACTTGTCTAGGTTCAAGGTTCTCCACTGTGGCCAATGAAAAACATGGAAAAAATATGTCATGCCTTTTCCCACAACCCAATTATCTCCTACTGAAGAACTCAAGAGTAACTCTTGTCTATCTTTACTAAGAGTATTTCTGTAAATATTTTTGCAGGAAAAAACTTAAAAACTGGTTGCTTTGACTTATTTTTAACATCAATAATCTAGACCGTTCCAACAAACGCTTTACCACCAGCAAGTTAAAACAAATTGCTCATTTAACTACCATGTTTTCATGAAAGTGGCTGTTAGACTACCACTCCTTTAAGAAATCAGAGTTATCCTGTCTTTTAACATAGCTCATCCTAAATATACAACAAAATGACGTTCATAACTCTAAAAAACACCCACTTCTCATCTGATGTTGGTTTGCCAAATTGCTTTCAATTTAACTTCTTCACCAAATTTAAAATGACATGTTCAACTAGCAAATACAAGCTGTGTTATCTGCCTGATTCCCTCAGGACACACAAACATGGGGAGAGGGGCCACACTCCCCACCCGCTCTGTTTCAGGGGTCAGGAAAAGAAAGCAGCAAACTTTCCTAAGTAATTATTTACTTCATCACAAAACACTGCTCCTCTTCCTACCCACGACCCAAATTATAATAAAGCGCTGACTGAGACTATGTGAATACAACTGATCCATCTTACTTTTCAGCCAATGCTATGCAATGGTCTAGGGGTTGGCAAACTACAGCCAGAAAGTGTTTTGGGTTTTGCAGGCAACGAGGTCTCTGCCACAACTACTAGACTTTATTATAGTGCAAAGCAGCCACACACTATACATAAATGAATGGATATTGTTGTTTCTAATAAAACTTTACTCAAAGTTTTACAAAAAGACAAACGGCAAGAGAGAATATTTTGTCGGCCATGAAATAATTCCCAAGACTACCCAAAAGTCTACAGATCCAGGATGAAGCTTTTAGGTTAAATGAGATAAACTATATTTTTCTAAAGTCAAAGTAACAAACCCAATTTAAAAAACTATTCCAGCATTCTCCACTAAACTATATAACCATTATACAGGAAGGGAATTTTCTAAGGCATTCAAACCCCTGATGTGCCACTACACACAATGAACTTCGATCAGAAGAGTCAGAGCACTAAAACTTCAGTATTTCTCAGCCATCTTCAGACTCTTAAAAGACACCAGAAGTAAAATGATAAGAACAAAGGATTTCTACTCTTTCTGTTTAAAAACTCAGCTCTTTCATATCCCATCCATATAACTACTAGCAAGTCCTCGGTGTCCTCATCTATAAAGTGATGCTATTATGTAATACCACATTCTGCAGAGATGTGTGAGTACTAGTCACCTTGACAACAAGTATACAGAGTTCGGCTTATTGTTTAAAATACAAAAAACAAAACGAAACAAAACAAAACAAAAAAACAACAAAAACCTATGGCTTAAAAATAAGAGAGCACGAATCCTATTAAATCCCTAAAGAAGTTTCACACAGAATTCGTACTAATAAAAATCAGCTAAGTATATAACTGCTTACATAGCTTAAAAGGGCACAAAAGGATTAAGAACAATTATATAGGATTGAAAAATAAAAATTTTAGAACAATAAAGGCAGAAATAACAGAGTTGTCCTGGAAATGAATCCTCTTGGCCAGAACAAATGGAAGCAACAAATAACGTTAGCCTTAAGTTTTGCCAATACTAGCCAATGTTCACTGAGTAGTGGGTGAGAAGAAAGTTATGCATATTTTAAATTAAGAGAAAACGAGCTTATATTTTAGCTTGTTGGCACTGTTAACGACAACTGGACACCAAAAATTACTTCTACAATGTAAACTAAAGAGTGACTGCAAAAGATGTTTTCACATTTTCTAATAATCCCAAATCATAATTCACAGATAAATCTGGAAAAGAAACAGGTAAATTGTGTAGTTGTAATCAGTTTTTAAAACAAATTCATAAAACTACAGACACAATGACATTTCAAAAGTTAGTTTTCTCTTTCCCCAGTTCTCTAATATCAAGGCAACCCAAGATTCCATCAACAACACAGGACCTGCCTGACTGTCAATGAGCTCTCTCCATGAGCAATGCACCACTTACTCGGGAAAATGCAAGCCTAGAATCCAGGTCCTTCCAGGGACCAAGAAGCAATGTAATTTAAGGCTTATTTTTATCTCTAAAACTAAGTTAAATGACAGCCAAGTTAAATGGTAGCTTTTTTTTTAAAATTAAGATTTATCCTACAATAGACAACAGAACTGTAGGAGAAAGGAGGGGAAAAGAGAGATGGGGGAGAAAGGGAAGAAAATTATTAACCTCTCTACTAGGTACTGTTAATATCAAAAATTAGCCTTTTACCAACAATGGAACAAAATTTACTAAACTACTCCAGTAAATAAAGACCCTTGCCCTCACAGAGCATATGTTCCAGAATTTAAAAGTACGTAGTACATAGAAGGTGATAAGTGCTGTGGTCCCAATGGGTGGGGTGAGGGGACTCGGGAGTATGGGGGTGAGGGGAGTTGGTGCCCAGGCTGCAGCAGTCAGCAGAATGGTCAGAGCTGGTTTGTACTTCCAATGAGAGCAGGCAGGAAGCTACTGTACATTCCATGTCCTATACGCAGGCAATCATGTATGAAGCTGTGCCTTATCTTAATGTTATCAGGCAGCTTAGTGTTGGAAACTGTACCTAGAACCTCCACGTTCACAAAAATAGGTCATTTATGTTTCAATTACTCCAATGTTTTCTCTGAACTATCTGGTTTTGCCTATATCCTATATGTCCTGTGTATTATAAAGCTACAATTCTTAGGATAGATATTAGCCATTAAAAACAGCAGGTTTATTTAACTATTTAGCATTTTAATATATAGACGCTATCAGAAAAGTTATCAAATGCAAAAGATGGGATATGCTGAATAAGAGAAATTTTCATAATTGTTGCCCAGAGCCTGTTCAGTCAAATTATTTTTCATACAAACATTCAAGTTAATATAAAAAAACTTTTTCAAGACACACGATACTGAAAAACAGAAAAACAATACTGAAATAAAATGTCTGGCCACTTAAAGTCCTACTACAGTTTAGACAACAGTCTCAGTTTTTAAAACATCCAGCACATGCTTACATTATGCCTAGCACTACACGTATTTACTGCCAGGATTACCTTAAAATACCTAACTAGGTAAAAAGAACCCAAACACAAATGTGGATACACACTTCCTCATGTGCTTAAGAAACTCTGGTCTTGTTTGATTTTTCCCTCTGTGTTCAACATTCTTTGGTAGAGGAAAAATAAAGAGGAGGCAAGTGAAACTAGTTTGTGAAAACACACAAAGCTAGACAAAGACTGGCTGAACTTTTTTCAATAGCTTCAATTGTAAACTCCTGAAAAAAACAAGAGTATCTTTATAACTTGTGCTTCTATCATACCTAAAACATAATTCTGGATTCCAAGGAGCACTAAATGAGACTGACGGATGGGGGGGATTGTGGAGTGGCAACAAAATCTTACCTCTTCCTTAGAAGAGAGGAAAAACCCGGAAAAAATCTTTCCCACAGAGGATGAAAAATCTTTGTGTGTGATTGTTCACTGGCCTCTCGATCTCAAGTCCAGGTTAATCAATCAGATGAAAAGAACTACTACTCTGATGAGTCAGACTCAAGAAGGAGGAACTTGAAAACTTTAAGTAGGACACACCTGGAACCTGTTTACTCAGGAGGCTACGGGACAGGAACAGCTATCAGGGTAGCATCAGGCCAGACAGGTCAGCGCAGCACGCAATCCAGGAGCTACCGTCTTTGTACATCTCCCGCCTACCACCGCCACATGACTGCTCAGGTACAAGGGGGCAAGAGATCACAGAAGGGCGTGGAGCTACCCTGGCTTAGGAATCCCAAGCTCTGCAGAGGAATCAGTATCATCCTGTAAGTCTCATGGGCATAGCTTCCAGGGGGCCCAACCCATTGAGGGGTACGCTCAGTTAGAAGAAGGCCCCGTGCCTTCCTGCCAGGTATTCACTCCCACTCCAGATGCAGTTCACAAGTCAGGAACTACTCTGCGATGCCCCATGTTGGCTGGTAATATTGTTCACATCACACCTTTGTGTTGCAGATGAAACACAGCTCAACATTAGGCCACCGTCATTTATCCACAGGAGGAGCAAAGGTCTGCTGAACCCTTTCCTCATAACACACCTGGGCCTCTCATCCCCACTCTGCCTCTGGGATGCCAGTGGGCTTGGGCTTATAACTTACGCGTCTATGGGACTGGTTCTCCTATAACAATGACTGGGTTTGATGGTTGTCCTCTGATATCCTTTAAGCCTTTTAAAAAATAAGAACTAGGCTCACAAAAAACCAGGAACTCAAAGGAAAGAAGAAAGTATCTCTTGATTTCTGAGAAATAAGGCAACACAGACATAAAACCAAACAAACAAACTACAAAATGTAAGTCACATAGAACATCTATTTTGATAATATGAAAGTTAAATAAAGGTCAAGAAAAGCAGTCTAGCACATAAAGAAATTGAGGCCCAGAGGTTAAATATTCTTACCAGAAGTAACAAAATGGCTATCAAACCTTACACTGCTTGTGCATTCTGTATCATTTAAATCTCACAACAAGCTTGTACAGTAGGTATTAGGGTCTCTTTCAAAAACAAGTTAATTGAAGCTCAAAGAAGTTCCTAAAGCCAAATCAACAGCTGATAGAAGGGCAGAGAAGTGGCCGCCGGATGCCAGGGGACGTTCTTAAACACGCACCCACTTCCGGTCTCTGGAGGCTCTCTTCAAAGCCTTCATTTTGAAAGAGTTTTCTTATTCCAACAAGACAAAGAATTTTTAATGAGAGGATCACTTTACTTAGGAGGAAGACATTTATATCTCTATTCTCTTGCTGCCACAGGTAGGACCGAGTCAGTACAGTAAGGACTGTGCTCACCCACCAGACGACAGTGTAAATGGACCAACCAAAAAGACTACATTTTCACTACACTCCCCCTATCAGGTTCCAAGTTCTTTGATCTAGAGTGTTTCATACAACGAACTAGTTCTTGAAATACTATGTAGATTTGTTTTAGAAAATGGATACATACAGAAATCAAGGACTCCATCTCATGAGAGTTAGGTTAAATTTATTTAATTTACATAATCAGTATTCATATGAGAGCCTGGAATAAAATGCATGATCCTCTTACTTTTGGAGTTTACCAAAAAGTTTTGGAAGGCACAAAAGCACTAGGGCCATTTCTGTAACAAATACTGTGCTGCTTACGGCTTAATATTCATTACCCAAGTCAAAAGCCTGACAGTCACCCCCGACCGACTCTTCCCTGTCTTTGTCGGCCATATCAACCACTAAATTTTGTCAGTTCTTCTCCCTAAATATCAACCTACACTGTCTATGGCCCCACCGTTCATACTCCTCAATCTGCTTCCCCTGGAGTTCTGATAAAGTCTAAAGCCCTAATTATTTTTAACAGTCAGGCATCTCAAAATTTATAATTGAATAGCACTTGATTATCTAAAAATTGACTTTAAAAAAAATTGAAGTGAAAGAGGCAATAGTGGGTTTCTTTGTTGGGTTACTGGCTAATTATTCATTTATGTAACAACTGTTAGTTGCCTTCAGACTCTTTGCTAATGTAATCCCAATTCTGTTCAAAGCAGCAACATGTCCAGATAAATACTTTCTCACCCTTTCTTACAGCTAAAGGTAGCCATATGAAAGTCTGGCTAAGAAGATCTAAGCAGAAATGGCGTGAGGGGACACGGGGGCACCTGTCATGGCACGGGAAGAGGTTGGGAAGCTTTCACTTCCTCGAAACCAGAGAACAGACAGATGCAGCACTTCCTCCAATGCCTCCGGCAGCAGCCGCCATTTTTCAACTGAGGCAATAAGCCTGATGGAATTCCTCACACTAAGGAAAATGGAATTAAAAAAACAGCAACTTCCTGCCTCTCAATTTCTTTGATTTGTTTAAAATAGTGTTCAGTTACTTGAAGCCAACTGGATATTATTCTTCCTGCAAGGATTCAGAACAGGCCTCCCCAAAACATGCCACTTTGGCGTGTGAATTATGTTGAGCTGAAGGCAATCAAGACCCTGCAGGCTCATGAGAAATTTTTACCTCTCCTTAAAGAATTTAACCCTCCCTCAGGCGCAACTGATCTCACAGATTCATTGCACACAAATTTTCAAATATCTAACAGTTAACTTAAGTATCGTGACTCACTGTTTCCGTGTCTTCCCCCTCTACTGTAACCAATTGTCAGTTGTGTTTGTGACTTAGCACAGTAAGGACATTATTTCATAGCGGCAATGAGTCTGTGAGATCAGTTGCACCCAACAGACGGTTAAATTGGGGGCCTTGTTCATCATAAGAGTTATCACCAGAAATAACCTTTTTCTTTTTTTTACCTTTCTATATGGCATGGCAAACTACTAATTACTGAATATCTGGCTCTTTGTATCATCCTGCAATGACTGTCCTCCCCTTTCAAGCCCCAGACACCCTCCCTCATTCCTTAGCTCAGAATGCCATAGATACCTCATTTTCCCATTCTGTCTTTGAACCTCTCATGTATGAGTGGTCTCTGATTCTTTCATGTACGTGGAGTTCCCATGTGTACATACAAATATTGACAATTAAGATCACGAACTCATCCTAGAGAAAGTGCTACATACCTCACTGCTGAATATCCCTATGGTCACCTTCGAAGAACTCCCCTTGGGAAGCTATGCACTGATGCCAGCACCTAGTCCACGCTTCAAAGCAAGTTTGAAACTCTTTTTCTGGAATGGCCATCAGAGTTGTCCTCGTATTACCCTTGATGTCTTGAATGTCATTAAAATGTCTTCCTTTCAATATTTCCTTTATCTTTGGGTAAAGAAAGAAGTCACTGGGGTCCAGATCAGGTGAGTGGGGAGGGTGTTCCAATACAGTTACTTGTTTACTGGCTAAAAACTCCCTCACAGACAGTGCCGTGTGAGCTGGTGCATTGTCGTGATGGAAGAGCCATGAATTGTTGGTAAAAAGTTCAAGTTGTTTTCGTCTAACTTTTTCACACAGCCTTTTCAGCACTTCCAAATAGTAAACTTGTTTAAGTTTACTGTCCAGTTGGTACAAATTCATAATGAATAATTCTTCCAATATCAAAAAAGGTTAGCAATATCACTGCAACAAGTTCACAAACTTAATTTTCAGACTTCGTATGTAATGAGATTTAGTTATTTTCTCGTTAATCTGTCTGTATATTTAATTAGACCAGCTGAGAGAATCCTGAGGGTAGAGGAAAGTTTCTTCCTCCTCCATATCCCCACAGACGTCCCAAAGCATTTCCAACTCACTACATATATTTAATTCATCGCCCCCTCCAAATTTGTTCCTCTTCCTATATTCTCTACCTGTGTACAGCTCCATCCTCCTAGTCACCCAAGCTACAAACAATGGCTTTCGTCTCCTTCATTTCCTACAGCTAACCAATCAATCACCAAACATCATTACTTTCTATCTCTAGGGTGTTATCATCTCAGTAGGTTTTTAGTCCTCCAACGCCTCCCATACTCTAGACTTTGGATATGCTGTGTCCTCTAGCTACATTTTAGGTCATTCAAATTCTACCTAAGATCTACCACCATTGCAGGTATTCATTTTATATGCCTGTCTCTCTTCAATAGAAGGTACATATCTTGAAAGATGCCTTATTCAGCTTTGTAAGGCTAGATGCCTAGAACAAAGCATAGAAAATATGGCAAAATATAGCCCTCTCACATAAAGGCTAGTGGTTAAAAGGAAGACCTTATCCGCACAGGTACTATAAAAATCAATGACAATAAAATTGTTGGGTTGCTTTTCACTCCTTCACAAAATCAATTCCAGGAAGAACAAAGACAAATGCAAACAATATCTGATGCAAACCATACATGAAATTCAGAACACAGGAAATATAATTTTTGTTCATAAAGTAAAGAATAACAATTACAACCAACATTTAACAATCACACTTAATTCTGAATGTATGACCCAAACACATTCTAAAGATTTTAAAAGCATTTTAATGCAGTTCTACTATGTTACAAATGCAGGTGCAAATTTAAAAACAACTGTTATGCTAAAAGGCATTTCCTTACTTTTGCTCTTTTAGGATATGTGGCTTGATTTGGAGCCCGTTGATTAATGCAGGTCCAAGTAGAGGAATTGGCAAGGCAAAGGAGAACGGCATAAGAATGAACAGCCTGTAGTTCACTGAAAAAAGTTTAAGACATTTTGCTCTTTCTCGCTATTTTTCCTTCATTGTTCTATAGACAAAAAAATGGACAGACTGCTCCAAGAAATCTTACAGCTTACAATCAGTAAGGACTCCTTTCATCATCAATTTCTTGGGACGACAGACAAATTTGCTGTACTGGCATTCTAACACTAGAGGAAATAAAATCTGACAGACTATGGATGTATCACACATGGCTACTATCATGATGCTGCCTGTGCTTTTGCACTTCTTCTAGCTTTATTGGTGGTTACTATGAAACTATATCCCTATCTCCTAGTTCCAATCATTAATTTGATTTCCCCTGTCCTAATAATCTGAATATTCACTTCCTTGCTCTCCTCTAATCACACCAAATTCCCTACTCCTTCCCACATGCGTTTAATAATTTATGCCAGGCTGTTTCATCTGTAAACCTGACAGAATACAACTTCCAGAAAGAAATGTCTACTTCTTTACAATTTTTTCAATTATACTAGTGTATTCACTTATTAATATTTACATTGCTTTCCATTCCTTCATCCCTTCTTTACCAAAAACTATGCACAGAATTAGAACAGGACTGTTAAGAATACTGTGACCCCTACCACTTACTGAGCAGGAAACAGTAGGCTGGTTACTCGAAGTCTGTTTCCTCATCTGTAAAGTGAGGATTTTAACACGATCTACCACCCACAGAGACATGTTGTTATGAGAATTAAATAAGATAATACCTATCCAGCATCTGATTGTACCTAAGATGTAAAAAGCAACTAATGGTAGCCATTGTTATTTTACTAGATTTTGTGTGTGATGGGACATACTGAGCTGTTCTTTAATAAAACCATAGATTTGCCGAAATAAACTAGCAATCAGTACACTGAATCTAAAGGTCTGCAATGTTTTACTTTGTGTTTTTATGAATGTTATGCAGTTTGTTTTATAAAAACAAAAATGCAACTGTTTCTAAACATACTGCTACTAGCATTCTGAAAATAAGGTATCATTTATGGATTAAATATTGGATATAAAATAGGAGGAAACAAAGAGGAATACTAGAGACGAAAGCAGGAGGGGTGCTTGAAGACCTCGACCTCTAAGAAACAATACCCATTTTAAATTAACGTCACAACCAATCATCTATAGTGGGTACTGGATTGATCAAATGTCTATGTTTTAAAGAAATACCAGTCTAATATTCCTAAGCCTGGTTTCCAAATGGTATGAGACTCAATGAAACTATTGCATAAAACAGCAAAACTGAATCCCTGGGAAGGCTACTTTCAGTGATAGCAAATGTTGGGTAAATTTAATAAGGCTTCCATTAAGCCTTCCCCATAACTATACAGTATTTAAAAATAGTACTTTTATTTTGGTTTTGAATGTCATGTAGATTACTAAGTATCAGTGTAGTATTTAAAATTATTTTCCTTTTAGATATAACATCAAAACAATTTTAAAACATTAATGGGAACTTGCATTTTCATCCCAGGAAATTCCTTATAGGCAGTGTAAGCTCTCAGTTCTCCCAGATGTTTGCTGCCCTGGGATATTTAATGTGCTCTATCAATTCTATTAATATGCACCTTCTCCCGTGTAGTAAAAGATGTTAACAGTTTGATTCAGTCTAACTACAAATGCCACTAGTAGTGACTAATTTTCTAATTTGAAAGAAGTCAGCGAATCCCACTTGGAGCTATAATACATTCCACTTTATTTCCATGCCACTGATTGGAAGAAATAGAAAGTAAACCTGGCAATTTCATTTGAAGGGCAGAGAAGCAGTATTGAAAAGAATGGGTTCAGTTTAAAGTGAAAGTCAGCCAAGAACCACTGAATGTTATGACACCATCAATTAGCCATTTTTCATACTGTGAAAGGTAGTAAGCAGTTAGAAACCAGGAGTCTAGGGCCAATGGTTATACACCTCTTAATAGCACACATTTTGACTTTCTTCCTTTTCCTTACTTATTTTATCCACTGTTTTTGGCCAGAAATTCATGACACAGTTGTAGGATGCTGAAGCTATGACTGCTGTTGAGCCACATTCTAAGAAACTGGTTCCATTCCAGGTAATTATAGATCTGTTCTTTCAAAATCACTTGATCTCTTCAAACTCTCAAGTTTTCTTGAACTTTCATTCATTCATTCGCAGCCTATTTAAGAATCATGAACTTTACACTGTAAGGGGAGAATAGTCTAGTTAGATCTCCTTGAAGTCCAACTTCACTCGGATATGTATTCCTAGACTGAGGTTAAGTCTTCAAGGACACAGAGAAAATTCATTCAAAGTGTATCTAGAATGACCCTACTAGCTAATTTGATCCGTTTGTTGCTGTTAAATAATACATATCTCTGCCTCCAGTTACTGGCACAGAGCTCCTAAAACCTTTGTAATTTCCTAACACTAAGAGCACTTTTGTTCTAACATTTGGTCTTTGACTCTGGTTTATGACGGAGCTCCTCAATTCCTTGGAATTTGCTGGGTGATAGAAGTGTCTTTTGTTCTACTGAGGTGACTCTTGATGGGCTCTTGGACAACTTCAGGGTGAGGGCTGATCACCAAAGACCAAGCAATCATTAGAAGCTTAGAAAATTCTGCTCCACCCCCATCAACATCCCCTGGGAAGGGGAACGGGGCTGATGACTGCTGAGTTGAGAAGTGACGTGCCTACATGAGGAAGCCTCCATAAAAATCTTAAAAGTATAGGATCCAGAGAGCTTCTGGATCACTGAATACATGGAGGTCCCGGGAGAGTAATGCACCCAGCTAGGGCACGGAAGCTCTGCACCCTCCTTTCCAGGACTCCTTGCCTTATATATCTCTTCCATCTGGATGTTCATCTGTAACCTTTGTCATATCGTTTCATAATAAACTATTAAGTGTTTCCGTAGTTCCGTAAACTATTCTAGCAAATTATCAAACTAAAGAGGGGGTTGTGGGAACCATGATTTATAGCCGGTCAATCAGAACTGACAGCCTGGGACTTGCAATTGATGTCTGAAATGGGGCCAGTCCTGTGGAACTGACCCCTTCACTTAGGGGATCTGATGCTAACTTCCAGGTAAACAGTGTTAGAACTGAACTGACTCAGAGGACACCAGCTGGGGTTGCAGAGAATTGATGTGAAAAAAAAAAAAAAATACCACATTTGGTGATCAGAAATGTCAGAAGTATTTTGTGTGAGAGTAAAAGAAAATGCAAGAAATGTTTTTCTTGGGCCGGCCGAGTAGTGTGGTGGTTAAGCGCTGGCTTTGGAAGCCAGCGGCCCTGGTTCGGGTCCCACATATGAGAGGGCCAGTGACACTGCCCTCAAAAAAAAAAAAAAAATGTTTTTCTTCGAAAGTTACTAATATTGCTCCTGCACAATAAACCTCTTACTGCATTCTCATGTTTTCTGTATGTCAATCTACAACAATTTTCTCTCTCAAGGCATTATTCAAAACATGTATTTCAGGGCCGGCCAAGTGGCTCAGTTGGTTAAGAGCTTGCTCAAGAGTGCGAGCTGAGCTCTGAGCAACAACGGTTCGAGGCCAGCCCGAGCTGAGTTGCCGTTGAGCTGCCAACAAGTGGCAGGAGGCTCAGCTAAAAAAAAAAACACATGTATTTCACTAAGACATTATCAAGGACATTTAATTTAAAAGTTGAAGGAAGGACATTTAATTTAAAAGTTGAAGGAAGACAATAAATTGTGTCTAAAGCTAACAGATGAAGAAAGACACAAATAAATGTATAATGGTAACCACCAAAAGAACCAAAGCACCAGTTCTTAACATCGTTATCTCCTGAGGGCAGGGGTAGTAAAGGAGACTTGTTTTTTTATTTATCATATGCGTTGGTTACTGCCATGGTATTGAATTTTTTTATTTTCTAGGTCACCCAAGACAGGAAATAAATTTCCTTTATGCAGGTAACAAACATTAACTACACATGCTTTCTATACAGCCCCATCACTGGGTATCTTTGATAATTTAACAAGGTTTAATTAAGTTTTAGGTAAAAATGTTTCAAGTATGGGAGTGTCATTCACAATTAAGGCTAAAAAATCTGGCCACAGGATTTTTGTCCAAAGGCATGACTAGATTCCTAGACAAAATTAAAATGTGACTTGTGATAATCATCCGTTTCACTGACCAAAGCAAAGAGCATAAACAAAGGGAGAAGGAGAAAAAGAGAAGGAGAAAGACTTTAGGAAAACTTTAAAGGAATCCATTTGTAAATTCTTTTTTTAGGCTCAATTGCATGTTATATGGTGAAACACCACAGTTCTTCATTCATCTGGTTACTATGTACCGAGTGCCTGCTATGCCTATGGCATTTAGTGTTGGTGGAGTCAGAAAGCAGCCCTCTTGGTTAGTTAAATAAAGGCTGATGAGACGCCTACTGGACTATAGTAACCACATGAGCTTTATGTAGCATTCTGGCATGGGGTTTTTTTGCTTAGGGAGCCAGCCTAGGGGCTTTCTGTCATAGAGGAGGATATCTCAACTCTCTTCCAGAAATTTAATGTATGAAATACCAAGACCTGGTGGAAGGAAAGGGCCATGATAACACTATAATAAAAGACCATGAAGGGGAGGGTGAAGTACATGCCAGTGAGTCCATAAACAGGCCTAAGAATTCTTCACATGTCCACATGGCAGCTGATTCTGGAGCTTCCCCAGATGCAGCCGTCCAAGAACGGCAGCTGACCTTGGGGGATAGTAAATAAGTCCTCCAAGGAAGTACGTAACTGGGTAGGTGTATTTTTGACCCATAGAACTACTGTGGTTTCGTCCTTTCAAACCTGACTAATCAGGCTTTTCTGAGCTAATGTTCTCTGTAAATCCCATTTTCGGGAGTTGCTTTCTGGTGTATGCAGTCAATGAACCTGAATAGCAGTAGTGCTAAAATGTTAAGTAATCTTTTGGTTTTATAGAAGTTGGGTTAAGAAACTGAGACAAGATGTATAATTTTGTTTTTCTTCCCCCACTAGTTAAACTTCAAGGTATTTTCTTTACTGTTCCTTAGAATCTGAAATGATGCCCGCATATATGAGTATAACTAGAATTCAGGGCTCAACTCTTTTTCTTTTGTTTTCAAATATTTTTATTGGAAGGCCATGCATTGCCTTCATTTATTGTATTTCAAATCACTGTACATTTACTTTTGTGAAAACACTGCATTTTCTAGTCCAAAAAAACCCTAGAAATTGTTTCAGGAATGTAGAGAAATATCCAACTTTAACAGCAAAAAAGTGCACCATAATTACTGCTGCACTGCAGTCATTTCTGCATTTCCCATGCTTCTTAAATAACTATTTTGTCTGATAACACACAATATAAAGAGCAATTATGAAAAACAGACATTTACATATGCTTCTGAAGTCTTACCGAGAATATCCTGTCAGCACTGGATAACCAATCATAGGCACAGCTGCAGTAGCAGGGTATGCGTATGCCTGTTGGGTCATACCACTGTGCATATTTGGAACATGACTTCCATATTGCTGAGTGCTATCATAACCATTCTGGTAAGTCCCTGTTGGATTACCAGTCCTAAAACTGGTCTGCATACCAGCAGCCACAAAATTACTTCCAAAGCTCCCACTGGTGTAATCTGCAGCACTGTAAACACCATTCTGGGATTTTGCTTTAAAATCTCTCTTAAGCAGACTACAGTAACCTCTGTCATAATTTTCCCCATTTCTAAAGGTATTAAATCCACCCCTTTTGCCTGCAGAGTATATGTCTTGACAGTCATCCTTCATGCCTCCTTTACCCTTGGAAAGCCCTGAACCACGGTCTTCGTCCAACTGAAGCAACTTGGAATTGCTTGATTGGCTTCACAAGGCACAGAGATAAGGTCAGGGTTCACTCTTGATTCTTGGTCCAGAATTCTTTCAATTCTCTCCTATAGATTTTTCTTATGATAGGAGTCCATCCTTTTCATTCCTTTAAAAAACCACAATCTTTTAATCTGTTCCTAAGGAAACAAACAAACCGAAACTGAGAAACTTTCTTTGAAATTGTCAATGTCAATGTAATAAAACACAAAGGAGGGCTGAAAAACTGGGCCAGATTATTCAGTGTGTGATCTTGGGCTGAATCCTAGATTAGGGCTAAACAATTGCTAGCATTATCATTAGGACAATTGGCAAAACTCAAATATGGGATATATTAAAAACAGTATTGTATCAATATTCTATCAGTGTTAAATATCCCCTAAATTTGATTACTGCACTGAGGTTATGTAACAGAACATCCTTGTTTTTAGGAAATACAAGTATTTAGAGGTAAAGGATCATGATGTACACTATTATCAAATGGCTCAGTTGGTTAAGAGCTCGTTCAAGAGTGCAAACTGAGCTCTGAGCAACAGCAGTTTGATGTCCACCCCAAGCTGAGCTGCCGCTGTGCTGCCAACAGGTGGCAGGATGGCTCAGCTAAAAAAATAAATAAAAAAATAAAAAATAAAAAAAATACAAAAATGATGGCATAAAAATGATGAGATGAGTAATACCAACATAAAGCAAATGTGCAAAAAGGTCAACAGTTGGTAAATCTATGTAAAAGGTAAGCAAGAGATTAAATTTATAGAAAAACTGAAAAAACATACAGTTGAGAGAGAGATGGGTAAGCGTAGAAATCAGAGTTTGGCAAACATTTTCTGTAAAGGGCCAGAGAGTAAATATTTTAGGCTTTGAGGGCCATACAGTTTCTGTCACAACTATTCAATATTGCCATTGTAACACAAAGACAGCCTACAGACAATGATATAAACAATGGGCATGGTATGTTCCAATAAAACTTTATAAAAAGTAGGCCTTAGTTTGCCAACCTATGATATAGACAAAAAAGATTGGCTATGCATTGAAAATTGTTGGAAGGTAAGCAATAGGAACATTGCTTTATTATATTATTTGTTACATTATTTATTATATTATTCTTGTATGGACCTTGAAATTTTTCATAATAAAGTTTAAAATTAAAACCTTTTATTGAGAAATCCTCCAGTATGTCGATTCTTTCTTCCTTTCCACAGACCACCTTCTCCAGAAAAAGTCCCAATTTGACTTTACATATCTTTCTTCTTTCAGTCATTATCCTCCCTAAACAATGGGCAATTTTTTTAACCATATTAAATTCGTATAGATTGCATGTTACATGCATTAACTTTCTCTTTAAATTGTAAAGTTCCTGAAGAAAAGGATCTTGTCTAGTGACTAACATAAATTTGATGGCCTAAGAAGCCACCTATCATCATTGGCCCTGAACTCCAGTTTCTCTCTGGCACATGGGAAATGAAACTTTTAGAACCCTACTGAGCCTGTTCGTGGTGAGGTGTAAGGAAGGCAAGCCTGTTTTTCGTAAAGCTGCCTCCATAATTTGACATACCTTTACAAGATTTTTTTTAAAGAGTTAAAATCAATGGAAGAGGCAACTAATTAACAGCCATAGATTACTGGAAACCTAGAATGAGATAAGGCTTGAAGGCATTACAATACAAGAACCACCCTCATCCCCAATTTCACAGATGAAGAAATGAGGGCAATCCCAGTTTTTCAATTAACTGATGTGAGATCAAAACCATGATGTGCACTGAAAAACTATAGTAGTATTAATAAGCAAAGTTTTATTCTATTAATATGATATACTTATACAGTACATCTGTAAATCTTGATAAGATTCACCAAAATTCTGCTTCTGAGCACTGTCAGATGTAGTTATTCAAAAATATTGTGTCTATTCTATTAGGTACTACAGATTGTACAGCAATTCAAACATTCCCTCCTCTATAATTACTGACATATAACTGTTATACAAGATAAATATGGTGACACTATAAGCCTATGTCAAAACATCTAGGAATGTAAATAAGAGTATTACTCAGGCTAGGATGAGATGACAGAATGGAGAGAATAGCACATCCCCTGCATATTGCAAAGTGCCAGCCTAAAGCCCTTAATATTGTCATGAGACCTGCCTCTAACACAGATGTCAAATTCGGTTCTATACATTCTAATTTGAACTCTTGTGTACTTGAAGACTTCTGACATGAAATGTCAGAACCTAAAATACTGCACGGTCCACGTCCACCAACAGTGATGTCACACTGTTGGAAATTCAATTTCGTCGGGCTAGCTTTCATATAGCTATTAAAGTCAAGTTTGAGGAAAAGCAGAGCTCTTGATCAATGGCTTCTGGCTCATAGGCCTAAATAAGGCAGCTGCAAAGAACAACAGGTTCTTTAAATAGCGCTAGTAACTGCAAATCAGAGCACAGATCATCACATATGTTCAGGAAGGACTGATAGATATCAGTCTTTTCAGGCTCATTCACAAACACCAAATAATTAGCATCAACAATGTCTCCATCTCCCAACTCCAACAGCACTGTTTATGCAACATAGCTAATTCTAGTTGAATATGAGGTACTCCTTAACACAATGAATTCCTGTCTAAATGTGAGTAATATGGCTGTTAAAACATTACAAGCAAGTCAGGCAGAGAACAAAACACATCCTACCGTGCAATATTTCCACCACATTCTGTCCTCTACTGGACAAACACATCTTATATCCATTAATTGAGAGGAAAAGTGAAAACTCTTCTAACTTCTGGTTGGGTCATGAACAGAGAGACCTGTAAACAGCAGCAATCTTTAGGTGGTCCATTCAGAAACCAGGCAAAAGAGAAGAAAATATTAATAAAATACTTCAATAATTTTTGTTTGTTTGTTTTTTGAGGGCAGTGTCACTGGCCCTCATATGTGGGACCCGAACCGGGGCCGTTGGCATCCCAAGCCAGCGCTTAACCACCGCGCCATTCGGCCGGCCCCCTTCAATAATTTTTAATGTACAGTAAGTTCAGAGGAAAACTCAGATACACTAAAAACAATATTTTTATCTTCTTAAGCATAAAAGAATGCACACATTAAAATTTTAATTTAATCCTTAAAAAAGTTACAATTATATAAAGAGATCTTCTTCACTTTAATCTGTACGAACTGTTCACTGAGGCACACCCATACTAACATCACAGAAAGAAAGCTTTTGTTTGAAGTCAATTTTTCCCAACCAAGATCCAGGCTGGGCTCAAAGCGCGATTTTTAGAATAATCTTTAAAATAAGGAAAAGCTCCAAAAAGTTGAGAAAACAAGATAAATGTTTAAAACACAAAACAGGGGAAGCTCAAAAATTTTTCCCTATTTTATAGATCATTCTACAATCTCACTTCAAAGAAAAAAAAAGACATCAAATTTTTCATGTTACCAATCCTACTTAGAGCAATATAGTTTGAGAGTCTTATTGCCAAAATTAAATTATTCTGTCTAAAGGTTTGGTATTTAAATTTATTTGCCTCAATCAGCTTGTATAACAATCAAGTTTCTTCCAAACCTTAAAAGATGTAACTAAAATATACTTATCATAAAAGTACAAATATGCACTAGTACATTTTCTCCTTTTAATAATATATACTTTTCTAAACAATACATATCATTTACAAAGTAAGAGCATAATTGCATCAATCAGGATAGGTAAACTCTTAAAAATTTTTCTGAAAGGATAATAATGAAATTCAATTTAAACCATCACAATTTACATTTTCCTGCGATTTACGTAAACATTCTTCAATCTACAAATCACAACCATGCACAAATGTGATGTTAGACCAGCGGTCAGCAAACTGCGGCTGGTGAGCCACATGCGGCTCTTTGGGTGCCTACATGTGGCTCTGAAGTAAAATTGAAAATGAAAATAAAACTATCCTAGTTTAATTTATAAAATTTTTAAAGGATATTATTCACAAAATGGTGATTATGCAAAAATATATTTATGGCTCTCGAATAATTTTTAAATTGCTGTGAGGGAAAGGATTGGCTCTTCCAGGGGTCGGCAAACTTTTGAGATGGCACGTACTCAAAGAGCTGCATGTGGTTCACGAGCAGCCGTTTGCTGACCCCTGTGTTAGATAGACTAATACTTTAATGTCTAGTTCTTGCTAAGTTTCACTCTTGCCACAGTGCCTGATCTCCATCATTCATTATAATTTCCAACAAGGTTAGAGAAGCCAAAAAGAAAAGAAGTAACTCAAGCAATGGGACCAATTTTCAGGATAATGCATAATAATATTAGCTAATCAAAAACGGAAGTACTTCTATCATTTAATCCTTCAAGACAATAACCTCCCATTTTCCCTCACTCACATTCTGCTACTTGACAGAAGCCTGGAAAAGAATGAATCCTGAAGAGAAAACCCTTCCCAAATGTAATTCACAAAAACAAATTAGAAGAGGAAAATGGAAACCCTGCAACAACTTTTGTTCTATGCAGAAATCTGTTCTGTAATACTAACGACAAAAGGACTCAACCTCTGCTTGAGCTGTTCCAAAGAGGAGTGCTTTCATGTGAGGGTGCCCATTTTACTAAACTATTAGCTCTAATTGTTTCAAACTTCTTTCTTCTCTAGGATTGAAATGCATCTACCTGTTACTTCTCCTTAGGGCTTCTGGAGCTACACAGAACAAGCTAACTCTGCTCTGACAAGCTTTAAGTACTGGAAGGACTGGCTCTCAGTCTCTCATTTCCATGTGTTCTAGTTCCCATTTTTAAAATTTATGGCTTATCAATTACAAAACCTGCTCCAGTCTGTGACCTTCTAAAAATATGATTCCAGAGGGAACACAGCACTTTATTCACAATATTTTTTCTTTACTTAAGTAAATGTATGCTTATTGTGGACAACTAGGTGGGAGTAGTCAGTAAAACTCAAAATCTCTTCCAACCACTAACAAGATCTAGAAAGCACAGATACAATAAAATTCACAAAACTCTCACTGTAACAAATGGGTGCTGGAAAAACTGGACGTACACATGCAAAAGACTGAAGCTGAAACCCTACTCCACTCCACATAAAAACTAATTCAAAATTGATCAAAGATCTAAGAAACTCTGGATTAAACAATGGTTTCGTACATGATACCTAAGGCACCTGCAGCACAAGAAAATAAATAAACTGCCATCATCAAAATTTAACTTTTTTACTTCAAAAGACACCATCAAGAAAGTGAAAAGGCTACTCACAAAAATGGGAAAAAAATTATTTTACAAAACATATGAAAAGGGATTTGTTCTACAATAGGTAAATATTACAACTCAATAATAAAAAGGCAAATAACCCAATTTTAACATGGACAACATATCTGAACAGATATTCCACCAAAGAAGATACAGAATAACCAATAAGCACATGAAAATACATTCAACGTCATTAGCCATTGGGGAAATGTAAATCAAAATCACAAGATAACCGCTTTAGACCCACTAGAATGGCTACCAACAAAAAGACAATAATGGCTGTACAGGATGTGGGGAAATTGGATCTCTCCCACACTGTTGGTAGAAACGTAAAAGGCAGCAACTTTATTTATTTATTTATTTATTTATTTATTTATTTATTTATTTTATTATTATTAGTTTCAGGTGTACAAAACAATGCAATAGTTACCCTTTTCACCCCTCACAAAGTGACAACCCCCCTTCCCCATCCACTGCCCCCAACACCAATATCATCCATAGCTATTACACTTCCACTGACTCCATCCCCACACTGTACTCCATATCCCATGACTACACACACACACACACACACACACACACACACACACTAAATTATAGTTGACATATAATATTATTCAACGGCAGCTTCAGGTGTACAGTGAAGTGGTCAGGCCTCTACCCCATCCATGAAGTGGTCCTCTGACCATGTGACCATCTGCCACCCTAAAAAATATTTACAGCATTATTGATTATATTCCCTAAACTGGCTTTCCTATCAAAGGCAGCCACTTTTAAAAAGTCTAGCAGTTCCTCAATTATTAGTATTTCATTAGAAATAATCAATTAGAATTTTAAAAAATATTTAGTGTAAAATTGACAGGTATCATTAAAAGATTTCATAAAAATTAAAAACTACATCAGGACATGCTTCCTTTCTATACATGTAGGTATTACCAATGACTACAATAACTCTTTTTTTCTTTTTTAATAGCTGAGCCATCCTGCCACCTGTTGGCAGCTCAGCGGCAGCTAATTTCGGGCTGGGCATCGAACTGCTGTTGCTCAGAGCTCAGCTCGCACTCTTGAGCGAGCTCTTAACCAACTGAGCCACTCGGCCGGCCATACAATAACTCATTTTTAATTTTAGGTGGCAATAGGGCATCCAGTGTACTTAACGTGCCAAGGAGATATGCTAACAATTTGCTTTATAATTACCACTGACAATTTTAAAAATTCACTAAATTCTTCCATTTCTAGATTTTCAAATTTTCAAGCAAAAAAACCATCATTCAGACAAAGATTTTATAATCAAATAGTAAGTTGGAGACCAGTGACTTTTTAATAAGTTGAAAACAGGGTGAGTAATCATTAATAGCTTCTAGAGTATGATCATGTACCAAAAAAAGTAAGTTCTATTATATAAAGCTGATACAAACACTGCATTTTTTTCAAAAGGTAGTAGTAACAGGCTATAAATGCCTAGTCCTCTCAAAGAAGAAAATATTTGTTAAAGCAGAGATTGCTAGGTCCCGAACCTAGACTTTCTGATTCACCAGCTAAGGCTGCAATGGCACCGAGGATTTGCATTTCTAACAAGTTTCCTGGGGATGCCAGGCAGGGACTACACACACTGTGAGGCCTACTATGCTATACAATTCTGACTCACATACAGTGGGGTTTTTTTTAGAAGAAAAATTGGTAATCTAATGATCTGACGATCATCTGTCAAACATCATATACCTACCAAAGTTTGTGTAAGAAAATTAAGACACATCAGAGAAGTTTTTTAATCTTCAGAACTTACCCAATGGTGTTGGCTCCAATTAGTACATGTTTGTAGTAAAATGCCCATGAGGTATAGTATCTTTCAAGCTCCTGATCAAACTAAACTGCATCCATGAAGCCTTCTTTCATTCCCCCAGCTGGAAATAACTCCTACTTTTTTGAACCTAAGACTTCACTTGTACCACCCATAAGACAATGATTGCCAGCTTGTATTATTTGTTTAGCTATTTGTCGTCAAGACTTATCTCACCTATTAAACCATTAAGTTACATGGTGGCCAACAGCTAGACATTTTCACATTCCCTCAGAGTTCTTAACACAGGCTCTCCAAAAGTAATGAATAAAAACGTGTTCAGTAAATAGTATCAATCTCTTCAATTTCTTCGCTGAAAAAAGAAGGCAGGCACAGTAGTAGGTCAAGCTTTTACAGAGAAATGAAGTCAAAACCAAATCCTTTTTAAATGACTATGCATAATATTAAATATATATTTAACAATTTAGGTAAAGGTTTAGGAATAAGAACGCTGGATCAGGAGGCTCAATCTAGCTTCAACAATGACTTATGGCACTCAAGTTGGAAAGTGAACCTACTCTGCTCAAAAAATGCATTCACAATCCAAAATCAGGCTACTTGTTTTAAAGATTAATCTGCCATAGACAGATAACAATCAGTATAGGATCTGCTGACCAAGTATAGTTATTTCTACAGTGTTTGACATTAAAAATATCTGTTATGGCATGTACTAAACATGCTGCCTCCTGACCTATGTAAAGTGGCTCAGCTTGTATATAGAGTTCCCACCAATTTCCTTGAAAACTAGAGCCACCTTTTTGTGGTATCTCCAACGTTATATAATAGAACACAGCAAAGCATTGAGCAACACTTGTAAAATGTTTGAAATTATCTGAAATTCTGTATCATGAATTCTAGTTCTTCTATGATATTTCTACATAACTCCATTCGTCTGCCTACCTTTAGTAGACTGAGCTCCTTCAAGGAAAAAAAGGGGTATGGGGGAAGAAGTGTTAATTATTCCTCAATACCTAACACTGTGCCTAGAATATGTGCTAGGTGCTCAAGAAATACACCACACGATTGCTGTCTTTCGTGATCTTACATTCTCTTCTTCATACACCTCATGAGACTCTTAGTATCTGTATTTGGCAAGTTAGTAAGAAATGGGATCTACAGCAGCTCTAGGAACTCAACCCCCAAGTACAAGAAAAATAAACCATAGTTGGAGTTCTAGTTACCTATGATGGACTCCAAGGTCAGAAAAGACATTGAAAAGGTTCCTTTCTGACACTCAGGTCAATTTTAAGAGGTTGGGGTTTTTTTGTTGTTTAAACATACACAGGCAGTCCTCATTCTGTATTCAGGTGGGACCACAAACATGTCCATGTGAGATGAAACCAGGCAAAGTGACCTTAATCAGTGGAAACTGTTCCATGGCCTTAAAAATTGTCAAAACATTAAAAACTCAGTCAGTTATAAATGTGTAAGAAAATAAAAACACAGTAAAATGTTCATTTAGTACAATATAATTTGAGAAATGAGAACCACTGACCTAAAGGCCTTTCTTTCTTCAGACTAACTTATCCAACAGTTGAACAGCACTTGTCTCCGATCATGGTAGAACTTATTCATAATGCGCATCTTGGGGAACTGTCAACTTTCTAAGTTGGGACCAGCTTCTCACATTTTATGCCTTGTACTTTCTACTTTCAATGCCATGAAACAACTCTGAGAAAGTTTCATTAGTGAGAAGTGTTTTTTTGCCAGAGTCACTGCCTCTGGGACATCAGCCTTTTTATCACAGCCAAGGTCCTCATCCGTCCATAAGTTGGCCCTCATTAAATCCCTCTGGCTGCCCATCCAGAGTCCCGTGAGCAGTGGAATGGTAACATTCTATTCTTCTGGAACTCCACTTACACTGATGCAAATTTCATTTTCAGCATTATCACTTTTCATTTCTTTACTGCACTGTCATCTTTATTGACATTAAGGTATGGTTATTAAAAGTTATATGATGGTCAAAAGACAGTAGGGCTATTGAGGAAAACAAGTAAATAATATAATGGGGGGAATTTAATGCCCATAAAATTAACTAGATTATATAATTTTTAAAATCTTCATGCAGGAACCACCATAGGCAAAATCGATAAGTATGACCAACTGTAGAAAATAGATACAACTCATATTCCAGATAAAGGATTCACTCTCTTTATATACAAAGAGATCCTTAAGAAAATGATCCTCCTTTCATGGATATAGGAAATAGACACCTGAAAGAAAATAAAATATTTTAAGTCTGAAACACAAAAAGATGCTCATAAAAGTTTAAATTGTGAGCAGTAATTTGCAGTAGTTTCCAGCAGACTCTGCCTGGTCATCCCTTCTATTGCTTTAATAAATCTTCCTTCTATATTTCTAAAAAATAAAAAAAATAAAAAAAAATTCAAATTGTGAAACTTGAAGATTCTCTCAAGTACAAATTACAATTTCACTGAGAAGTTCTGATTCAGCCTGTATGAATCTCAGACATAATACTCGGCAAAAGAATCCATAAATAAGGACACATACTGTATGACTTAAACAAAGTATGAGAATCATGCGTTGATGACAGAAGTCAGGATAGCGGCTTATCCCCCAGGGACCAGGGAATGGAGCCATGACCAGGGTAGTGCGCACACAGATGTGCCTCATTTGTGACAATTCATCAAGCTATAGTTGGTGCTTTTTAATGTTATTGTGCATGATATATAATGAAACACAAATCATTAAAAAAAACACAAGATAGCATTTTCCCCCACCAGTTTGGTGAAGATAAAATGTGCTGTAATGCATGGTGGTGTTATGCTTAAACACTGCTGGTAGGTGTGCCCATTACCACAACCTTCATGAAGACAGTCTGGCAGTGCAACTTGAAAATGCACACATCCTTTGACCTGAAAAATCTCACCGTGGAGAATTTATCCTCCAAAATATGCTTGCATACATGCAAAAGAACTGGTGTACAAAGCTATTATTGAAGCATTAGCAAAAGAAATTAACCTATTGTCCATCAATAAGGGCCTGGTCATGCTGACATATTCTTCAGTAAGGAAAAGAGAATGAAGACGCCCTTCAGGTACTGACAAGAGCGCCAGCAGCAGGATGCATTTTTAGGTTCAAAGGGGGGCGAGGGGGGAAAGAGCAAGACAATGTGTATAAATGTACGCCATTAAAAACAAGCTGAGATTGGGCCTGCCGAGTGGCGCGGTGGTTAAGCGCTGGCTTGGGAAGCCAGCGGCCCCGGTTTGGGTCCCACATATGAGGGCCAGTGACACTGCCCTCAAAAAAAAGCTGAGAGGAAACAGTACATATTTGTTTATATATAATAATACAATCTCTGGAAGGACACCTGAGAAAATGATAATGTGGTTGCTCCAAGGAGGAGAACCAAGTTGCTAGAAGGGCAGAGGTCAGAGGGTTTTTCAATGTATATACTTTTGTACAGTTTAAACTTTGAGCCATGTAATATGTTCAAAACAATGAAGTTAAAAAATAATTACCTGAAAGGAAAGCAAAAATAAAGAGACACCCATAGATTAAAGTAATTGCTAACAGCTCCTCAGAGAAGGACTATCAAGAAATGTTTTAAAAAGAAAAGGTTACAATATTTGGGATTTAGATGTACTGTAAAATCAGTTAAATTACTGGTACTTACTGTGAGGTCAGTGACACGATAGCAATAGGAAACTACATTTCAGAGAATATAACGAGAACTTATTTCGTAAATCAGAGGTATCCATTTCAACATATTTATTTGACTATTTGAAGTTAATCCAAAGAAAAGAGAGGAGAGAGTTATAACTAGTTAAGTACAAAGGGAAACAGAGAGAAAAAGACAAGATAGAACCCCCAGAAATTATGGCTAATGTGAGATCAGTGAGCTGTTAAGAGGCAACATTTTAATGTTTTTCTGATCTATATTTCTACCATATGTTGAAAGGTTAAGTCAGCAAGCACTCACTATACGGTTCTTGCCATCTTCTACTTCCACTACACAGCCCAATGAGAAGTCTGGTTTCAGGGCCCTCATGATGTTGGTCCAAATCTACCACTGCCAAGTAATTACTAAGAACTGCCTTGAGCATCGTACTTAACTTTTGAGCCTCAGATTATATTTCTTTAAAATAAGAATACTACTATCCACCTTGGGTTGTTCTCACAAAAATCAGAGATCGTGTATGTTTAAAAAAAAGAAGAACACAAGATTTGGTGACTAAAAGGTACTCCAAAAAAATGTAGCTATTTATTATTGCCTCATCTACTTGGAAAAATATTAAAATTCTTTTTATAGGAAACAGTTACGAGACAATACAAAAAGGTAAACTGCCTTATTCACCTAGTCATAAACACCCTTTAGGGGGAGGAGTCAAGGAAAGATGAAGGAATACCAAGGGCAGACCCATACTCACTGTCATACCCATTCCTTATCCCTCACTGCCTCCTGACCTCAGTACTACATAAAGTACCTGATCCCTCTCAAGATACTTAGGTCGCAAACCTAAAAGCTGATCCCTGGTCAAAGCACAAAACATACTGACTAGTAATGTTGCTTTGAAGCCATGGGTCCAATGAGTTTTGGGCTGTTTGCACCAGGTTGTCAGCACTGTTTATTGTGAACAGTGAGACAGATGGTTTATACCTGGTTTTGGTGAGACCCCAGAGGTCGCAGCCACTGGGGGCTAGCTACTAGACATACAGTATCACAAATATGTCTCTGTGGTCAGAAGGATATAAGTGCCAGATGAGACTCCACTATGGGTGGGCTCCCTGGATTCCTGTGTTCCATGCACACATCCACAACCCTGATCTGAGAGAGAAAGAATGTCCAGTATGACGCTAGAGAGAGGCGACAACTGGAGTTCACACTCAAGCCTCTTCAGGTCCACTGCTCTAAGGTAACCTTGGGCTGTGATGCATAATCTTATTTCAGTGCAGTTACTATACTGCATCCTTTTCCAGCAATAAACTAAAGACTGATCAGCAATCTCATTTGAGGCCCTGTAAGTTTTCTTTAGCAATCACACCCTCCTAACTGCCACTATTAGTGGAACAGGTTAAGGAGGGGGAGGCAGACTGTCATAACTGTGACAAAGAAAATAAGATAGAATAATGTAATAGTAAAATGCCATAGAGGCAATGGGATTAGAGACGATAGCCAGAAACAGGAGAAGGAACACATGAGCTGAGGTACAAATGAGAAGAATCCAAGCAAGTGACAACCATAGGAAAGGGAATTCCAAGCAAGTGTACAGGTTCAGAGGTGAGAACAAGTTTGACTCACAAAAAGATAAGTGAGGCTAGCAAGTGGTAAGCAAGAGAAAAATGGTAAAAAATTAAAGCAGAGAGGTAGGTGGGGCCAGGTTAGAGGAGGCCTTTAAATTTAAATTTCAATTAACCCAAGAGCTTTCTTATTGGTCTTGGTGTGTCTGTGGCTTACACAGCCCTCATCCTCACTCCAACCTTTATAATGCCTTCAGAGTAAACTTCCTAAAAGGTAAATATAATCATACGAGTATAATTGGACAGCTTAAAATAAATGAATCTGAAGTCCTCACAATGACATTACCTCTGGTTGGTATCTCCTATTATTTCACAGTTTCAGGGCATATGCCCTAAAGACTGCTCACATCCTGCTCCAAAGCTCTGTTCACTTTTTACACCAGATATGTGCCCAGTGAACACACTCTCCACTGGATAACAATTAAGAATCAGACATATCTTCTCTCTGGAGTTTGATAAAAGTATACACACCATCCATAAACATAAACACACACATACACACACACACACACACACACACACACACACACACTGTATTGGACGTCTGCTGTTTGGGGCTGCCAGCAGCCAGTCTCCCCTCTGGAGCAGCACTAGAATTTTGCTTTAGAGGAACTACACAGGTTTTACTGTAGCTTTGGTTGGATTTTCAGTGTCCTCTCCTACCCTGGCCAAAGGATGGAAACATAACTAGAGATGGGCAAATCAAACTCTCTCCTGGGTGTCTGAATGTAAAGAGATAAAAACCTACAAAGGAAAATGCCTGGAACTGAATATTAGCCCACTGATTTCTATGACCTAGATCTCGTTCTTCACTTTTTCTTTCCTTCAGTGAACTTCCACATCTTTCCTCTTATCTGGAATCCATTTCTGTTGCTTACAACCAAAAAAATAGGAGTCAAAAACCCAAGAGGGTGACAGAAGTCAGAAGTCACATTGCAGCAGAAATGGCCAAGCACAGAAGAGTAGAGCCTGACTTAGTGGGAGACAGAGCTGAGTTTCGATGACAGAACACTGACCCTGGAGTCCAGTGTTACTCCTGCTACAGTGAGACGCATAAGAAGCAGTCCCTCAGAGCGGTATATTCTACAGGATGTGCCAATTATCCATGGAAGCCCGAAAACAAAAAACCATCATATGGTCAAAACAGTACTATAATTCTCTGAAATGCCTAGATTTGCAGTTTTAAAATGATTCCTGTTCTTCCGTACGTCCCTTATGTATCCCTGAAGTATAAGCCTATTTAGCTGGAGGTGGTTTGAGAGACCTTCTTCCTTAAAACTTAAGGAAGTTACATCTGTAATTCCCTAACTCTGACTTCCTCCTTTAAGCTACTCTACCTCTCATATACTGTACCTACATCCTTCTCACCCTGAAGGGCAGTTAAGTCTATATGTCTCTATATTGACACAGTGGTGCATACCTCCTTAAAAGCAAGAGTGCTTCAATCTCAGTGCCTACTTAATATATTGACAGGTGGTGGCATACAGTAAAATAACGAAGACAATATAAACCTTCCAATTATTAAATATCTACATCATTCCTAGCATTGCTAGGCACATTACATTTATTTCTAATCCTCACAATCAAGCTATCAAGGTATCATTATTCCCAGTTTACAGTTGCAAAAAGACTGAAAAACGGACATTACTCAAGACTATTAAGCTAGAACCACCTCGCCTACCTGAATTCACATCCCTCCGTCTTCCCACTATTCTAACAGGTCAGTATCTAAGTTGGGCTTTTCAGACTGCAGGTCACAACCAATCATGAAATGAACCCAGTGGGGTACACCCATTTTGTTAACAAAACGGATAATATGAGTGCACCACATGAAGGGCAAATCCTATGTCATGAAATTCTTAAATTTCAGTGTTATACATCCTACAAGGCAGCGATGTAGATCTATGTCTTAATGTAGACCACAGACCAAAAAGGTCTATGGCACGGTGGTTAAGCGCTGGCTTGGGAAGCCAGCTGCCCCAGTTCAGTCCCACATATAAGGGCCAGTGACACTGCCCTCAAAAAAAAAATAAATAAAAGCAATATCAAAAAAAGTCTAAAAGCCACCAACATAAGCACTGTTTTTATTACAGCTATATACATGGACACATCTTGATTTTTCATCACAGTCCTGATGTTTAAAAAATATTTGGGCAGTAAAATCCTTCACCTAATATCCTGAAGACACTACAAAAACAACAAAAACAAAAAAACCCAAGATTTACAAGCTGTTAACTGTAAAGGTGTACAATATTTTGTGTACACAGAAATATAGTATTTTTCCCCTTCCAGCAAAACGCTAAAACTGCTGCATATCCATATAAGATGGCAAAGGACAAAAATGATCTAGTTGTTCTTTCACTGTCTTCCCCCAGGCTGTTTGTTACTAAATCATTTTCAGAAATGATTCCCTGCTTTGCTATGCTTCACTAGTGGTAACAACCCAATTTTACCAGTTTTCTGACCATTTTCATGAGTGACTGAATAAATATTCTCCAGTATATACTGTCTCTTTAAAAAAAAGATGGCTTTCCTCACATGTAAAACCTTATACACTCAGGAGGTGATGGCCAGAAATGTCACTGTCGCTGTGCATGTTTTCTTCTATAGCCATATGCCCAGAGAGGAGCGTTTGAGTATTATGACAGAGACTGAAAATTAAAATGTTCTTTGTTACTGGGGGAAAATAGAAAATTTAGTAATTCTTCTAAGACGCAAAGGAAGTCATACACGTTGAGCGAGAGATGTGGGAACTTATCTACCTTTTAAAATCAGTCACAAATTAGTCAGTTACAGTTCAAGGGCAGGAGAATGAATAAGCGTATTTACCCTTCTTCTTTCCCAAGGTCCCACTAAAATAGCAGGAAAAAGATTACAATGAGACGATAGCACTGCTGCATAACAAGAAAAGATGTTATTGGATGATCATAATTTTAAACAATTCTAGGTAGACAGAAAGTAGAAAAGA
The DNA here is from genome assembly GCA_033961575.1 of Aselliscus stoliczkanus. Lineage (NCBI taxonomy): Eukaryota > Metazoa > Chordata > Mammalia > Chiroptera > Hipposideridae > Aselliscus > Aselliscus stoliczkanus. Next base: position 43,969,624 of record CM066729.1, read on the forward strand.
CTTGATTCATGGAGGGGAAAAAAGAAACCACATGTAAGACACCAAAGGCTTTCCCAGGACACGCTAGAGAAGTTCCAAGTTAGGATCAAACTAGTCATAACTACGAGGAGAAGGAAACCATCAAGGGACTTCATCAGGATGCTCCTCCTCTCGTTCTGTGGACAGAGCCCCTGGTGGGGGCTGCTTCTACCTTTCGGACAAAGCCAGGGAGCTGGCCTCTGCAAAGGAGGCATTTCTGCCTGGGGTAGGCTTCCTGTGAGAGTAGCAAGGCCTGAGAGAAGAGCAGAGCAGAAAGATGGAGAAAACATCACCCCTCTAATGCAAAGAGAAAAATAAAAGGGGGGTGGGGCGGCAGAGGGAACCGGGGGACAGGTAGCAAGCTCTTAATGCCAACCGTGTAAAACAAACCAAAGCACTGCTCCCCAGCTCCCCAGCAGCGCTTAGAGACGCCACCACAGTTGGCCACGTGAGAAAGCTTTGCCATTCCTTACCCACCCTGCCAAGGAAGTCTGATCTGCTGGCATACACCTCCTCCAATTCACAGAACCCGGCACACCAAAACCACCACTCAAGACAGAGGCTTGGTGGAGAAAGAACTACTGCAGCAGACACATTTCAACTGCCAACAGTAAGATCCACCGAACATTTGGGGAAGCCTAACAGCACAAAAGGAGAGTAAGGTGAACAGATAGCACTGTTAACAGAGAAACCAGAAATCGGGGGGAATGGGCATGTCTAGACATCAATTATGTATCTATAATATAATAATAAACTGTGGCAGTTAGGAAGATACAATGGTCATTATTCATGGATTTCATATTTGTGAAATCTGCCCACATGCTAAAATTTATATGTAACCCCAAATTAGTACTTATGCTGCTTTCATGACCTTCAGACGTACAGGGCAGTTTTAAAACAGAGTTGCCTATCATGCACAGAAGGCTGCACTCTACCTTGTTTCAACTCTCATATTGCAAACAAACATCCTTTTTGTAGGCTGCAGTTAGTGCCATATTGGTTTTTTATTTTTGTGCTTTTTGCTGGTGATTCCGCTATTGAAAACAGCCCCAGGTCAAGCGCCAAAAGGCTGTATAGCGAGCGTTCCCCAAGCACAAGAAGGCTGTGATGCGCCCCCTGCCGAAAGTGAGAGGGAGGCGGGCTTCGGCGGGGTAGGCCTAAGTGCAAGGCTAAGGAATCAACCACACATATTAAAGAGCGTGTCTTTAAACGGGAACATACAAAACAAGGTTATTATTGACAAGTTGACAAAAATGTCAATGGAGGCACACAGGAACCCCCACCCCCTGTATTTCCCCTAGGAGCAACAGTTCAAGCGTTGCTAATTCAATGTTTACAGCAACTTGATAAACATAAATACTGTGAATAATGACAACTGATTGTATTTATGTACAAGTTTTAAAAAAGGAGGGATATTATAGGCAAAAAATATTAATTTATGTCAGTCACTCTAACTTAACCTTAATGTGACTTAAAAAATTTTCATAGCTAATAAAGTTTTTTACAGTACATGACGGGGAGAGAGATATTTATTTCTAATTTTATAAATAAATATCAGCTAACTTTAACAAATACTTATGCATCAGGCACTATACTAAGTGCTTCACTTCTTAGCTCAGTGCCTGCACACAGTAAAAACTCAATAAAATACTGGCTAATATTTATATCATTACATTCTTACAGTCTGTGAGACAATTAGCAAAACTTCAAAGTAATGGGAATCTGAAAATGTTATCTAATCTGATTGGATCTGAATGCAGTGAAGACACAATTATATAAGATGGGCCTCTGATAATTTAATTTTGTCATAGCCTGAATGAACTATCAACTGTGGTCATCTGTAATGAAGTGTCTACGGAAAACAAGGCATTGGGACCGAGTAGGAAGAGTGGCAGAAGGCTTTATGAAGGGCCTGAGGACAAGGACGGTGGAGTCTGACCATGGCTTCTAACGGCATTGACGAGTTCGGGGAAAAGGGACATTCACGGTATAAATTCTTGACTCAAGGCACTGACAAAGAACAAGGCAGTTACTAAATATGACAAAAGAATTCTCCAATCTCTAGGGAAGAAATTAGTGAAGTTTTCTATAAAAGGCCAGACAATAAATTTTTTCAAAGGTCCTAAGGTCTCTGTCACAACTACCCAACACTGCTGTTGTGAAGTGAGGGCAGCCACAAACTATGCACAAATAATGGGGCTGTGTTCCAAGAAATCCCTATACGTGAAAACGTGGATTTCATGTAATTTTTACTTGTCATAGAACATTATCATTCTTCTGATTTTCTTTTCAATTACTTAAAAATGTTAAAAGCATGTTTAGCTTATGGATCACAAAAGAACAAGCAGAGGCCATGTTTGGCTGACAAGCTCGAGTTTGCCAATCCCTGCTGCAGTGCTGTCAAGACCAAAATGTATAGTCTGACTGTGCCGACTGCTTAACTGTAACATCAAGTGGGACCAAGCAAGGGTTAGGAAACAGGAACCTAATGGTTATCAAACTGGTCTGTCACAAGAATCTTGGGAAGTCCCGAAAATCGCATTAGAACAATCCACCACAATCCTGTATGATTTGTACCAGAGGTACAGAAACTACAACCTGTAGTCCATATTTGACCCACTGTGTTTTTGTAAGTTTTATGGGAACACAGACATTAATTTATGTATTGTCTATTGCTGCTGTGGTACTGCAATGACTGTGTTGGGTAGTTTTTTCAGCAACTGTATAGTACTTACAGCCTAAATATTAAATATGTGGCGCCCTACAGGAAAAGGTTACTGATCCCTAGTCTATACAAATAAACAACTCTTTGTATAGCATGCACAGGGGACTGACAGAAGGGATATAAGGCACCAAAATTAGAAAATTGCAGCCTCTCAAAGTTCCCAGGGCCAGAGCTTCCAGAATAAAGGTACAGCAAAGTACCCTTCAACAGACTCTACAGTTACATCGTAAGTACTGTGACTTTCCTCTTGTCTTCCCACAAATGACCAACAGCCACTTATCAGGGTAACCATGAACTTGGTTATTTTCCCCCAAGTACTGAATGTACAGCTGAAAAGGGTAGTCTCAGCTGACTGTCAACTGAGAGAATCCCACAATGATGCCATGACAAGGGAAGTAGTAGGGGTAGTATTTTATCAGGAAAGGTTCAGATCCTGGAGCTTTCCCTCCAAAAAACTATTGCATTCCTCAGGGAAGTATCAAAGAACTAAAAGATGCAAGGATTGCAATCCCTAGCAGATACTCATTTAACACAATTATTTGGCTAATGTAGAGCATATGTTCTTAGAGAATGATAGTATTTTAAACTTAATGACTACAAGCACAACTAGTAGAATTTGATCTCCTTAGAACAGTACCTGGCGTGCAGCTACAGTCTGGCAAATGGTTTCTCTATCTCTACAAATAGAACTCAAGAAGTAAGTTGTTTTCTCATTTGGCTTGGAGAGCAGTACGTAGTCACTACCTTGCAGCGGGCTAAGGCAAGTTTCCAGCTTTCATATGGCCTCAGTTATTTCACCACACCACTGGACATCACACTGTACACTGATAAAATCAAGCCAACAGACCTTATGAGGAGAAAACAGCAGTATTCTAGATGACTTCATAAGACACACAGGCCAAAAAGGGCAGACTAAGTCCTAAGAAAATGTAGGTTCCAGCCAGCACTGTTAAATTCTAGGAGTCTGTGGGGTATGGCAAGTCAAGGCACCCCCTTCAAATGAAAAACACAGCACTACACCTTGTACCTCCTACAACAAAGAAAGCAGCAGAGCCTGCTGAGCCTCCTTGGATACTGGAAACAACATATGCCAATTTGGGTGCACTACTCAATTTACTGAGGTGATCTGAAATCCATCAGTTTAAGTGTGGCCCACAGGAAGACAAATTATCTTCCAATCCAGGCTGCAGTACAAGTAGCTCTGCCATTTGACCATAATGACACTCGGATTGCAATGAAGCTCTAAGTGTCAACCAACAGGTCAACACCATAAGAAGCCACTGAAACCTCTCTACAAGAATCAGAGCCCTCTATGAGTTTTTAGGGCAAGTGATACCTTCTTTATCACACCAAGATTCTCTTTTGAAAGTAATTCCAGTACCTTTGGTTTGGCAGAGAACGAGCATCTAGCTACAGGTAGCTATAAAAACTTGAACTGCCCCTTAGGATCTATCATCATCTGACTCACCAAATCAAAGCTGATGTGACAGAAAAGCTACATCATCAAGTGGACTCAGGCTGGTCAGGAAGTGTGAGCAGATGGCTCCCATTCTCGGTGTGCCCGCTCCAAATGCACTGCTATTTCTTCCCCAAACAGGGCCCATCACTCCATAGGGGATTCTCCATGACCAACTGAGCAGGAGAAAATACAAGCCTGAATTATATAGGACTCTGCATTACAAGCTGGTATCACACAGAAATTGATTCTTTCAACCATAGTGCCCCGCCTGGAATAACTCTTAACACATTGAGGATGGGGGATTTGAATATATAGAGGCAAATCTGCATCACCGGTCCATGATTTGTTAAGCTAAAAAGAGAAAACCTCCCACAGGGCAGTACATCCCATGGTCCACATTATCAAAAAAAGGGAACAGTGAGGTTCATACCAATTTTCGAAAGGAGAATAATCATATAGCTAGGTTTCCTCAAAAAAAAACAAAAAAAAAAAAAACAAAGTATGGATAATAATTTAAGGAAGAGATACGTGGATGGACCTCTTAGAACAGACGGGGTATGAAAATATTTCTGTCCCATGCAAAGGCTCACCAAAAGTCCTGGTTGTGGAGGAGACTTTCATAATCATGTGCAGTTATGTGAGACAAGATAATCCATTCCTTGAAAATCAGTCAACATCTTTCCTAGGAACCTCAAGGCTTTAATCAATGGCCTCACACACACACACACACACAAGAAAGCCATAATAACAAAATAGAGGCTCAACAAATTGTACCAACTTGTACTTCTCAAGACATCTGACTTAGCTACACTGTCAACAAGTCATCTTTCTTTAGGTTATGGTATGATAAACAATACTAAAAATCTTAATAGTCTACAACAGCGATCGTCAAAAATTCAGGACTTATCACCCCTTTATTCTCTTCAAAACTGTGGATCTCCAAGAACCTCTGTTTATAGAACTCTACCTATATTTACTATATATATTAGAAATTAAAATAAACTTTAAAATGTTTATTTCATTTAAAAATAGTAAACCAATTGCATGTTAACAAATTATTCTAAAGTAAACTACATTTTCAAAAAAAAAAACAATAAAATTCTAAGAAGAGTGTTTTACATTTTTACAAGTCTCTTTAAGATCTGCTTTAATAGAAGACATTAGATTACCATATCTGTTTCTCCATCCAATCAGCTACAATACATTCTTTTAGTTGAAATATATGAAGGAAGTGCAAACTCAAAGATATGTACAGGCATACCTCAGAGATACTGCGGGTTCGGTTCCAGACCACCGCAGTCAAGTGAGTATCACAATGAAGGGACCTGTAAATTTTTTTGCTGGAGAGTCTTTTGCCTTCATTTTGTAAAAATAACAACATCTGCAGAGTACAGTATAGCAAAGTACAATAAAATGAGGTATGTCTGTAATTGAAACAGGAGGAATATATCATAACTTTTTCAAATAGCTGTGAATATTATTCTGATTCTATATCAAAACTCAACAAGTGATTGTGTCTTAAAGGTTCACTTTAGTGCAGAACCTTAAATCTAATCAATTAACTACATACTCTTACATTAAAATCCATCGGCCTGGCAATATGAATGAATCTTTTACTGATGCGTAATTCTGTAACATCATTCCCCAATAAATCATAAATATTGGTCCGCTGACTTAGGCTGATCTCCTACGTGATAGCATTTCATTTTGTATAGCGTTAATTTTTTTTAAAAAAATTATATTCACTACTATCACTACCAAGCTCAATAACTGGGAAGCTGTGGAGCTCATAGTATCTGATAATTTTCAATAATTCTGATTTTCACTTGAAATCTGAGATTTTATACTGGCAATAAATACTGCCAGTTGTTTTCCTTGAAATAAAGATTCACTTCGTTCATTTGATAAAATGTCTGTCAAATGCTCATATCAGAATAACCCTACTGAATCACTGTTTCCAGTAAAATATTCCGTATAAAGAGGTTAGGTTAGCTCCTAACTCAGCTGCACAAGTGCTTTTTCCCTGCGAAGCCGTCATGCTTCAGCAGGCAGAAGTGCTTCGCAAATGCTTCCCATTCCATTACCAAGGTTTGTAAAACGATGCATACCCAAGGTTTGTAAAACGATGCAGGCCCAGGACAAGATTTTTTAAATTTAATAACTTACTGCTTCATCAAGGACATTCTTAAGTAAAACTTTTTTTGTTTACTGTAAAGATGTGGTGATGAAGAACACAGTTAGAAGTAACTGCACAGATTTTTCCTAAGGCACCATTGCTTTTGAACCATAGTGCGATCTCAACATAGTAAAAAGTGCTCTTAGTATTATTATTAAAATGGCTATAACTCTGGAAGGGTCTTAGGTTCAATAAACAATTCTTTGAGAGCTACTGTTTGACTAGAACAAAAATGTATTTCGCATTTTTTATGTTAGCTTTGGATTGACCACAGATAGTTCCTTCGTTCTATCATCCTGGCAAAAGAAACACTTTCAATGGTGCCTGCTTTTGTGGCAGAGGAAAACAAACAAAAATCGATTCATGCATTGCTCCTAAAGCTTCTGTTTGGACATGATGTATATCACTTCTCGTTTCCCACTGGCCAAAGCAAGTCCCATGGCCAAGCCTGATGTCAATGGGACCCCTTGGAGAAAAGCTAGGTAATGAAGGGAAGCAAATATTTTTGAATAAAACAATCTACCATAAGCAGTAACCCTGGTCCCTCTCACCTCCACACCAAACAGTACTCTATTTCACAGTAAACAAACAGCCACCTGGTAGCAAGCTGATAACATTCAGGATCTTTCCATCAGGAAGGAACTTATCTCCATGAAATAGACACTTGGCTTTTGTAAACAACCTTATTCTGGCTACCTTGGAAACAAGTCTATTATTTATAACATTCTTGTTTTGAAGGGAGAATAACCTTTACATTCTAAAAAAGCAGCTCACATACCAACTTAGAACATAAACCTTTCACAACATTATAATTTTTAAGTACGAGCTTGTCATTGTGGTTTGAAGTTTAAGGACAAAACGAGGTATATATGCTAATGTGAGAAAGTTAAGTGTCTACTGTTCTGAACATCCATCATATTCCTCACATCTTTGAGCAGACTTTAATTTGTGAATATTTTTATTTTATCATCTACCACTTAATGTGTTAATGTAATTTCTAATTCAGAAATTAGAACTTAAAATTCCCAGCATTCTTTACAGCTAGGGACATAGCACATCATTCTGTCTCTAACACATAAACCTCCAAGAGACTGTGATGGGAAGTAAGCAACAAGAAGACCTTCCATTCTGGCTCAAGCCTAAGGCAGCAGGCGCATTTGGCTTTTGATGGTGGCGGCAGCAATGTTCGCCATTTCCCAATCCTTCCAACATAACGTTCCTGTCACTGAAGGATAACCAGAGCCAACAGCAGCAGCATCTACAATCGAGTTGAGAACCTGGCATTTACTGCTCCCAAAAGCTCTGACTCCAGTTTCTGTCTCTAGCCCTCTCCAATGACTGTGATCCACCTAATATTCTTTAATAATTCCCTACTCTGCTTATAATAGCCAGGGTGGGCTGTTACTTATAATAAAAAGCTATAATTTACAATACTTGTATTATTCCCATTCTACATATAAGAAAACTGAGGTTTAAGACGGGTAGGTTATCTGCCGATATCAGGTTTCTTAGATTTGAAAGCTTATACTGTTAATTTTATATTATACTAATTCCACAACTAATTAGTTCAAGACAGCATCAGCATTGTTCTAAAACAGGAGTTGGCAAAGTGTGGCCCATGGGTCAAATCCAACCTACCTTTGTACAATCCACAAGCTAAGATCAGTTTTAACATTTTTACATAGTGGGGGGAGGGATGTAAAAATTATATGAACTTCAAATTTCAATGTCTATCATAAAACTTTACTGGAACGGCCACACCCGTTCATTTACAGACTGTCTATGGCTGTTTTCCCACTACAACAAGCAGACTTGAATAGCTGCCTAAAATATTTACTACCTGACTCTTCACAGAAACAGTATGCCAATCTCTGCTCTAAAATTATTCTAAAATAACTGAGGAAATGCCAATGTAAACAAATCTCACAGCAGTATGTATACATGTATTTCTATCATCCTTGATTATCTACTTTGAGAACGTGAGACATGTAGCTCAGCACAAGTTGCCCCATAACTAAAGTTAAAACCATTTTTTTCTCACTTACCTGTGCTTATGTAGCAAAGGTAAACATACCAAACTAATACTGTCAAAAAGGGTAATTTTCAGGACAATCAGGATGCTGGTAACTAAGAGCCAAATGTACCTGATTATTCATCTCTCTAGAAATTGAAAAAGTCAACAGTAAGAAAGACATTTAAAAAAATAAATGGCACTGAGTTTTGAAGGGGGGTGGTGCATAATTCAAGAATACTGAGGAGGAAGAATAATTGCAGTGTCAAAGGAATTAACATTTTTAGCAGGAGACAGTCCTCAGTTCCTTAAAACTAAGCAAAATGAGCCAAAGGAACTGGAAGCACACAGGTAAAAGGCTGGAAACACACGCAGGTCAATGACGGGCCATGCAGCCTCCAGGAAACGCTCACATGGCAGGGTACCTTCTGTGCACACCAAACCCAGAGCCCAAGTCACCAGGCTGCCGCAAATGAAAATCCACCACCAGTCCCTGTTTCCTTCTTCCTCTTTCAGCAACTAAGACCGAGTCAGCATGGGGGGGAGGGGGATTGTTCCTTTGAAATACTCAGCTTCAAACACTGTTTTTCCATGTCATGCAGCTTAATAATGTTATAGAAAATTGTTTTCCTGTTTGTTGGTAGTATTCTCAGCTCTTGACTATCTCCAAACTACAAAATGACTATTCTGTGTGGAAAACTGTGAGTTACATATATAATCCTTTGTTCAAGTACCATGAAGAAGGCAACTCACAGAAAGGCTTCTGTGACATAATCCCAGTTAAAGCAGGCTGAGAACAGAGCAGAGGGGGGCATTCATAAATAGAGAAATAGTCACAACGTTGTTTTCCTTACCTTCATCTAAAAATGAGGACAAAAACTGGAACCTGTGAGACTACGAGATCTGAGCTCACCACATAATACAAGTCCAACACTGATGAAAGGCTTGGAATATGAGTTGTTGTTATCAACTTAAAACTCATCTTCTTGTGGAAATAGTTACATATAATGTACTTGTTTCTAAGACACCTCAGGAAAGCTAAATAATACTAAACAAAAAACCACAGGATCACAGAATTAGATGATGATGAAAGGTGCTGTCCAACACCCGTATTTTATAGACTAGCGTAGCTCTGGTGAGGAGAACGTGGGGTCACTGGCCCAGCATTACTGTGGTGTGAAATCAAAGCTGGCCAGAGAGGCAGGTTTGTGGCTCTTAAGGCCACATGTTTTCAGATTATACCATCTCTATTTATGAAGTACTTTTAAAGTATATGTGTCCCAATATAGCTTAACTTTATCAATGTGTATCAGAAGCAGCATTTTTAAAAACAGTTTATTAGGTTCTGTTAGTGAGTTTACATAATAAAGTGGTAAATAAGCCAAGTAAATGTGCAACCAGATGTACTCCAGGACACCTGCAGTCTATTTCTGGTAAAATCTCAGGGTAATTTTTCACCACACTGGAGTAAAAGTTTTTCCACTAGATACAGTACAGTACTTTTTTGTTCTAAATACTGCTAAGTACAATTTGTTCCAAGTTGATTCAGACAGACTGATAACAGTGTGAGGGAATTTCAGGACTAAATTAAATATAATTATAACAAATGAAAACTTTCGTTAGATTGTTCAATTGGCCTGGCGGTGTTCAGAAACTTCTTCCAAGATGCTCCGAGCTGTCACTCTTCTTTTTCAGTCCACAAGATGCTACACTCTAAAAGCAAGGGTCACACGCCTTGCTTTTCGCTCCAACCGTCACTCCTCCCTGTGGTTTCTCCAGAGCCAAATGACTAAGTTGAGCCCCCACTCTACTCTAAGCTTTGCAGAAAGCTGCTGAATCCATATTTATTTCCCTCACCTAGACTAGGTTCTATGTGTTTATATATACATACATACACACACACACACACACACACACATTTTTTTTTTTTTTTTGAGGGCAGTGTCACTGGCCCTCATATGTGGGACTGAACTGGGGCCGCTGGCTTCCCAGGCCAGCACTTAACCACCGCTCCACTCGGCCGGCCCTATATACTTTTGTTTTCTATGTACATCTCTCGATCCCTCATTCAGAAAACTTGCTCAGAGTTTGATATCCCAATTACTTTCCTTTTGATTAGCCCTAATTGAACTACTAATGCTTCCATCTCCCTGTTCTTTTTGCATTTTCCACACAGCTTTCAGAAAAGTCTGTTTAGCTCTTGCTTTTTACAACTCCTTCTATTTATCTGATGCTGTGCTGCAGAACCACACTTTTTTGAAGGCTGAAAGACATGATATCATTACCTTTTATGGACCCAGAGAAAACTAAACTGACTTGCCCAGTGCCTCATATTTGAATAATGGTAGGTCAAGATTTAATACAGTAGTCATTCTTCACCAAGAATTCATCTTACTTAGAATTATAAAAAAAAAAAAAGTTTCAAAAATAATTTAGAGAAGCATATGAGAATGAATTGAGCAATACTAAATAAATGAAATTTTAGAACTAATGCATAATACAAATAAGAGCAGAAAAGTACATGAAAGCAGAAATTAAGCTAGTGTACAAAAACAATGCTAAAAATCTTAAGTTTTCCCAAAGAAGATATACAAATGGTCATAAGCACATGAGAAGATGCTCAACATCCTTAGGTATTAGGCAACTGGCAAATAAAACCACAGTGAGATACCACCTCACACCCATTAGAATGGCAATTATCAAATAAATGGAATATAGATCTGTGCATCAAAGTAGTGAAAACTTATCCTAAGGAATGGGATAAAATATGTGCAAATCATTTTTCTGATAAGAGACTAATATCTATAATATATAAAGAACACCTATAACTGAATAACAAAAAAAACCTGATTTTTACAGTGGGCAAAGGACTTGAGCAGACATACCTCCAAATAAGATAAATAAATGACAAACAAGCATATGAAAAGACTTTCAACATCACTAATGATTAGGAAATTACAAATCAAAACAACAATATCACCTCATATCCCTTGTGATGGATATTATCTACCCGCCTCCCCTCCAAAAGAAGTGTTGGCGAAGATGTGAAGAAATTATGTTTGTGCACAGCTGGTGAGTATGTTAAAATGGTGCAGCTTCTATAAAAAATGAAAAATAAAATTACTATGTGATCCAGCAACTCCATTTCTGGGTATATACACAAAAGTACTAAAAGCAGAGTCTTGAGGAGATACTTGTACACCCATGTTCATAGCAGCATTATTCACAATATCCAAAAAATGAAAATAACTAAAGTGTTCATCAGTAAATGAATATATACACAAAATGTGGTATACGTGTATAATGGAATATTATTCAGCCATAAAAAGGAAATTATTTTTCACTGATGGTCAAAGACACAAACTTTCAGTTATAAGATAAATCAGTTCCAGGAATATAATGTACAACATGATGAGCATACTTAACAATACTGTGTTAAATATTTGAAAGCTGCTTAGAGTAACCTTAAAAGTTTTCATCACAAGGAAAAAAAATATGCAACTATGTGAGGTGATGTTAATTAAACTTACTGCAGTAATCATTTCACAATATATATGTAAATCCAACCATTATGTTGCACACCTGAAACTTACATATACAATGTCCTATGTCAATTATATCTCAATAAAACAGGGAGGAATTTTTTTTTAAAGAAATTAAATTCTAATACACTCTACAACATTTCAGATGAACCTTGAGGACATTATACTGAGTGAAACAAACCAAACACAAAAGGACAAGCAAGTCTACGACCCCTGAGGCGCTTATAACAGAAACACAACGTTTACCAAAGGCTGGGGGCAAAAGAGAGGAGCACTTTCTGTTTAATGCTTTTGTTATTGTTAAAACTTTCCGTTGGGATAATAAAGTGCTGAAAATGGATACTGGTCATGGTTCACAACATTGTGAATGTACTTAATGCTACTGAATTGTATGCTTAAAATTGGTTGAAGTTGTAAATTTTAAATTCTATATATTTTACCACACACAAAAAGTCCAGCAAAAAAAAAGGAAAAAAAAACCCCACAACATAAATATGCTAAAAGATTCTTGGTTAAAAAGGTTAAATTTTATATTCCATGTATTTTACCACACAAAAACATCCAGCTTTTTAGCAGCAAATGAAAAATAACCTAAATCTGCTAAAAGATGCAAAGAAAAAAAATGATTGCACATCAATTACTGTTCTTAAAAGTATGAAGATATTTCTATCATAAATCCTCCAAAAAAGACACTGGAATATAATGAGCACCATCTTCCACAAAACGAAATTCTAGTGCAACCAGTCCTTAACATACATTAAGTAGTACATCTCAAGACCTTCATAAAATTTCTGAAAATATCTACATGCCCACATTTCTCAATAGGCCACTGGGAATCCATGGCGTGCAAGAGTGAACTCACAGGGGCAACGCAAAATATTTTAAATTTGATTAGAAAGCAGTGATACCAAGCATCTATCGGAAACTATGACTGTTCTGTGGGCTTTAAATCGACTTTTAAAAGATGTTACGTATTTTTTTAATCAAACAAAAAGGAAAAGCCATAGTGATCTGTATGACAATAACAAGCAAACAGAAGTGTGATTAGAGCTGCAGAGGGTGGGAAAGAAAAATAATGTTAATTAATTTTTTTTGCAATTCTATTAAAGTATAAACACACAAATCTAAGAAGCTCAACAAAATCCTAGCAAAGTAAACTTGAAACTACACAATTATAAACAAAAAACCAAATTGTTGAAAATTAGGGCTAAAGATAAAAATAATAAAAGCCAGAAAAAATAATTAAATATATAGGAACAAAGAACTATACACATCTCATCAAAATACAAGGAAGATGATAATGTATAAAAACTTCTTTAAAAGTGCTCAAGTAAACAGATGACAACACATAATTCTACATCCAGTAAAAATATCCTTGAGAAATATAAAGGTGAAATAAAGACTTCATTAGGCAAACTAAAGTTGATAGAAATTCTCACACCAACAGACTAGTAGAAATGTTGAAAGAAGTTCTTAAAAGAAACCCACTGTAACTATAAAAATATAGACAGATCTAAAGCAAAAGACTAGAAATGTATACCATGCAAAAACTAGGCATAAGGAAACAGTAGTGGTTACATTAATATCAAACATGGTACTTTTGTAACAAGGACTAACAGAAATATTTCATAATGAGAAAGTAGTTAACCCATTAAAAACACATAAATATCTTAAATGTGTGCACCTAACAACACAACCTGGAAATACCATGTTTCCCCCAAAATAAGACCAAGTCTCATATAAGGTTTTTGCTCCAACAATCTACATTTATTCATTTACTCATGTACAAAAATCTACATTTATTCAAACAGTCATGTCAGGTTGACGATCTTAATGGGGGCTTATGTTTCAGGTAGGGCTTATATATTAAGAGCATCCTGAAAAATCATGCTAGGGCTTCTTTTCCAGTTAGGTCTTATTTCCGGGGAAATACAGTATAAGGCATGAGAAAGCTTACAGAACTTAAATGTGAAATAAATATATCACATTTAGAGTTGGAGATTAAGACTCTCTGTAAATGATAAAACTAAACATAAAAATCGTAAGACTATAGAACACTTGACCAACTTGACTCAAATTGGTATTTATAGAAAACACCCAACAAAACAGAATACAGTAAGTGCAAACAGAACATTACCACAATAGTCCACATACAGAGCTATTAAACAGATATAAATCTAAAAGATTTAACACAGATATTTTTCTCTGACCGCAACAGAAAGACATGTACAAAGTTCTCAAATATTTGGAAATCAGACAACACATGCCTAAAATAAGCTAATGGTAGAAGAAGAAATCACAGAGAAAATTGGAAATTATTTTGAATTAAACAAAAATAAAACGAGCTTATCAAAAACTGTGGGATGCAGATAAAACAGCACTTACAAGGAAATTTATATTTCTAATTGGTCTGCATTACAAAAGAACGGGGGGGTCTGATACCACCAATATAAGTTTAAAAGGCTAAAAAAAGAAAAGCAAAATAAATTCAATAAATGGAAGGAAATAAAGTAGAAATCAATGCAATAGAAAATGGACACACAATAGAGGAAAACCAATGAAACAAAGTCTGTGTCTTTGAATATATCAATGAAATTGATACGCTTCTCCCTAAAATGATGAAGAAAACAACATATATTGCTAATAATAAGAAATAAATAAGGCAACATAACCACAGATTCCACATTTATTAAAAGACTAAGGATGTTACCGTATTTTGCCGTGTACAAGTCGGTCACCTAAATTCGCAAACTTGTTGCTAACCTTTTTTTGATATCAGAGAGATTACTCATTATGAATTTGTACCAAGTGGTCAAACAGTTAATCAAACTTATTATTTGGAAGTGCTGAAAGGGCTGCGTGAAAAAGTTGGACTACACAAACTTTTCCCCAACAATTCATTGCTCTTGCATCACCATGAGCCAGCTCAACAGCACTGTCTGTGAGGGAGTTTTTAGCCAGTAAACAAATAACTGTATTGGAACACCCTCCCTACTTACCTGATCTGGCCCCCAATGACTTCTTTATTTACCTGAAGATAAAGAAAATAGTGAAAGGAAGACATTTTGATGACATTCAGGACATCAAGGGTAATATAAGGAGAGCTCTGATGGCCATTCCAGAAAAAGAGTTCCAAAATTGTTTTGGAGGCACTGGTGTCAGTGCATAGCTTCCCAAGGGGAGTACTTCAAAGGTGATCATAATGATATTCAGGGATGAGGTATGTAGCACTTTTTCTAGGGTGAGTTCACAAACTTAATTGTCTGACCTAGTATAATGTGCTCCCATGTATAATGTGTACCCACTTTTCTGGCCCAAACTTTCAGGGAAAAAATCTTTTGTTTTAATTTTTTAATTCAAATTTTTGTTTACATTTAGGTACTTATTTTTTGTATTACAAAGGAATTAGTACTGCCCACGTATAATACGCATCCTTATTTTTCTCCTCACAAATTTGGGCAAAAAGTGCACATTAGACATGGCAAAATACGGTAAGCTAATAAATTCTGCAATTAGAAGAAAATTATTTTAAAACACATGAATTACCAAAATGACTCCAGAACAGATAGAAAATACATACTGACCTATCTCTGTAAAAGAATCTGATGTTATTAAAAACCTTCCCTCAAAGAAAACTCCAGGCCCAGATGACTTTTCTAGTTAATGTTACCAACCATTTGAAGGAAAAAAAAAACAAACCTACATATACTGAAAAAATAGAGGAGACAAGCCTTTCTCAACTCATTTTCTGAAATTAATATTACCTCAATACTAAAACCAGACAAAGACAGTAGCAGAAAACCAAAGACTTTAATGTCCCTCCTGAACACTGGCAGAAAAAATCCTTAATAAAATATTGGGAAATGAAATCAACAATATATAAAAAGGATACTATATCATGACTATGGAAGGCAAGCAAGGGTGATTTAACATTTGAATGTGTTAATAAAAGAAAAAACATATATGACCATCTCAGCAGATGCAGCAAAAACATCTGAGAAAATTTAACACCCATTCATAATAAAAATTCTTGGCAAACTAGTAGGAAAAAACTCCACAATCTGACAAGGATTTATGAAAAACCTGTAGGCAACATCATACCTGACAATGCAAGGCAGAATTAGGCTTTGCCCCTAAAACTGGGAACAAGACAAAAGTGCCCTGCGTTATCAACATCTATAAAACTCTGTACTGGGGCCTGGCCAGTTAAAACAAAAGGCACAGAGGTCAGAAAAAAAGAATAAATTGTCTTTATTCACAGACAATATGATCACATACACAGCAGATCTTAAGAAATCTATCGCCCCACCTCACCAAAAATCCTAATTTTTGACAAAGATGTTACAGTGGTCATTCATGAGATAAGGACAGTCTTTCTCAACAGGTAGTACTGCAACAACAGTATATTCACATGGAGGGGAAAAAAGAGCTTACCTCATACCACAGACAAACATTAAATCAAAATTATTTAATGTTTGATCACAGATCTAAATGTAAACGCTAAAATTCTAAAACGTCTGAAAGACAACATAGAATAAATATTCTTAGGACACAAAATAGCACAAATCATAAAAGAAAAAATTATAATCTAGACTTGATCAAAATTTAAAACTTCTACTCTACAAAAAACAAGCATGAAGGGAATGAAAAAGCAAGCCATACGTTGGAAAAATATTATCTGAAATTCTGTCAAAGGACTTGTATTTAGAATACATAAAGGTACAGCAACTGTAAAATACTTAAACAGCTCACAAAGGACATATGAACGTCATCAGCTAAATGAAAATTAAAACACAAGGAAACACTACTACACATTATGTCCACTGAAAGGCTGTACATAAGTATTCACTCATGGTAGCTTTATTTTTAATAGCTCAAACTGAAAATCATACAAATGCCCATTAATGGATGAATGGATTAAAAAAACTGTGGTATATCCATACAATGGAATGGTATAAAGAAATAAAAAGAAACTGAATTACTACTGATACAGCTGAATAATGAATCTTTTAAAAAGGGGGGAAGGAGCCCAAGATCAAAAGAAAGTAGTACATTCCTTTCTATTGTTGCTGTAACAAATTACCACAGATTTAGTAGCTTAAAACAATATATATTATCTTCAACTTCTGTAAGTTGGAAGTCTAACACAGGTCTCACTGGGCTAAAACCAAGGAGTAGAAGGCACATTCCCCTCTGGAGGCTTCCAGGAGAGATCCATTTCTTTGACCTTTCCAGCTTCTAGAGACAGGCTCAGGGGCCCCCTTCCTCCAGCTTACTTTGCTAAATTATCTCCCTTTGACAATTCTTCAGGAGTCATCTCTCAGACTATAGTTTTTAAGGATTCGAATAATTAAGTATACCCACCTGTATATCCAAACATTTCATGTCCCCATCTGGAGGCCCTTAATCAATCATATCTGCAGAACCTTTTGCTATGTAAAGTAAAATATTCATAGGTTCTGGGGGTTAGAGGATAGTCATCTTTAAGGGACCTTTATTCTTCACAAAACAGAATGAAATTCCACTTACATGGAATTTATTTTTAAAATAAAGCAAAACTAAGCTGTCGTGTTAGAAAGCACGTCACTGGTTGCTTGGATGGTGGTGAGAGGGACTGACTGCAGTTGGGAACAAGGGAACGTTTTCTGTAATGAACACAAATCTTGGCTTGAACTGCGTTATACAGGTATACATATTGGTCAAAATTCAGGGACTATACACTTCAAACGGGTACAATTTATTGTATGTCAAGTGTACCCCAGCAGTTTATTTTAAAAGTCACACGTAACATCTTCAGTAGAAATTTTGTTTTAAATTTCCCCCTAAAAGCTTTAACAAAGTTTACACATAACCTCAATTTTCCAACCTATCTTTCTCATATATCTTAAGTTCCCACCCATGGCAGTTTTCAGGAAACCAATCTATGACTAGGGAAGAAATAATATTTACATTGAAGAACTAACCACTTTTTCAAACATTATGCCTAAAGAAAACCC
This sequence comes from Aselliscus stoliczkanus, assembly GCA_033961575.1. NCBI lineage: Eukaryota > Metazoa > Chordata > Mammalia > Chiroptera > Hipposideridae > Aselliscus > Aselliscus stoliczkanus. Next base: position 43,987,551 of record CM066729.1, read on the forward strand.
TGTTGGAAATTCCAGTGCAAATATGGGAATTTAGAACACAGCCACAACTGTGGCAGTGGTACCTTCCCAAATTCTATGTCCTATACAAAGGACTGAAAATCCTGTGAGCTGCTTCCAGGAGACAGCTCAGAAGCTATACCTAAGAGGAGCTAAGAAGCCAACAGACCTGTGTTGGATGTGATTAGGAAACCATGTGGCACTTTACATACCCTGGTCTAGCAGCACTAGCTTAGTGAAAATTGAACAACCACTAACAAACTTAACATTATATAAACCCAGAAATTTAACCTAACTGCCCTGCAGTAATACTAAATAAATATCAATCTTCTACACACCACTCAAAATAAATCAATAGCAGAAACCTCCATCCTATGAGCCACATTTAAACTACTGGGGCTGCTAAAAAACGCATTTCTCCATATTGAAAACTAAAGCTACAGGAATACAACATGGTCTCTAAAATCATTATCGTTCAAAATGCCTCAATATGGAGATATCCTGTTAAAGAGTTTTAGATCTCCTGTGATAAAATGTAAAAGGAACAGGATGAATTTTTTTTAAATTCCTATAGTGACAAGGATGTTTTTCTGTTTATGTGGCAAAGCTGCATGATTTTCTCAATGGGAAAAAAGGAGGAATGATTCCTGCTGCTGAGGAAAGCAAAGAGCTTACTTCCAAAACTGAATGAACAAGTTTCTCGAAATTATGTCAGTTCTCTAATGTTAAAAAGATTCTCTCAATAATGGTAAGTAAATTACCACTTATGGCACGATTTAGAACATCATTTTATGAAAATAAGAACCTTCTATTTTAAAATAGAGCATGTTCAATGCTGTTATGAGAGCTGTGTGATTAAAAACTATATAAAAGTCAATATATATCATTTACACACATATAAATGACAAGTCTGATCAAAATAACCACTTGAAAACAAAAAGACATAAAATTCTCATCACATTTTTGGCAGCACGAGTTCTTATATCCATTCTCTCTTCTATCATAAAATAAGAATTTATAACACCCCTTCCAAGAACTAAAGGTACGACAGTCCTAACATTCTAGTGGGAAAAGGAGGAAAAAAGTCACCCAAGTAAATGTATAATTATAATCAGTGGTAAATGTTACGAAAAAGTACCAGTTCCTATGGCACCAAGAGCGTCCTTTCTAAGTAAGTAACTTTACTGCAGCCACCTGGTGCACAGGGCTTGGCAAAGACCAATGGTGACCATTCATGTTTTTAAGACAAGCAATGCTGGCCCCAAACTCAGGCTATGCTGCTGAGTTTCAAAGACACTAGTTATACATCTTCATAAGGACTCAACATTTTGTTTCGGTAAAATTTACGTTTATTTGATTTAAATTTTAAAATGTTAATTTATCAATGGATCAAGGTCACTGATCTCACCATTTTGATGTTCAGACCATCAAGGGTAATACGACAACAGCTCTGATAGCCATTCCAGAAAAAAGAGTTCCCAAATTGCTTTGAAGCGTGGACTAGGGAAGTACTTCAAAGGTGACCTTAGTGATATTCAGCAATGAGGTATGTAGCACTTTTTCTAGGATGAGTTTGCTACCTTAATTGTCAGAGCTCGTATATATAGAATTTCTCTAGGATACAGAGGAAACCAGTAACACTGGCTGGCTCCAGGAAAGTAACTGGGTGGCTTGGGGGTGGGGGAACATGAGAAAGAACATACTTGATGTTTAAACAATGGGAATGTATTACCTAGTGAAATCATTTTTGAGGCTGTTATTAGCTTCACTTCCTACACATCATTTGCTATACACTCAAAGGAATATTTGTATAAATGTGTAAAATGTATAATGATCATAGATTCCCTCCAATTAAAGTTGTTTTATTTTTAATCCTTAAAAATATCAATAGTCTGAATTTAAGTTATTAGGATTGAACAGTAAATATTCGACACTATTTTGTCCAAGCCCGAAGAAAGCTATGCCTCTCCTCACCTTAAATATATTTCCAATATACTTCTGAAAAGAATTTTCTTCAGTCAGAGATTAGCAACAAATTGACTATAGAGAAAGGCAAGCGAGTTATATACTCAACTCCAAACAACCTTGTACATGCATATACTCAGCAACGTATCTTCAAATAAAAACTAAAATAAAATTTCCAAAAGTGCTGTCCCAGAGCTGAGTAAACCTCCTTGTGGCTTGGTTAATCATGGCTCTTTGACGTGACACTAAAACTGTATCCATACTTAGAACTATTATGATGTTTGCCATTGGAGTAGTCCTTCCTAAAAGGACTCCCAAGCGGCTCCCAAATTTAAAAACCTGGATGGTTGCTTTGACATATTACTCCCTATTTTCAGGTTATTTTAGTTTTTACCCTCAATTAAGTTCAGTTTAGTTGACATCTTCTGGATTTCGGTTGCATACAAATTATTAGTTACAAGAGCATGGTGTCCTTAAATTTTAAACACAGCATTTTAGAATAAAATACATTTTTACTCTAAAAACATTTTAAACATATTTTAGAGTTTATTGGAGACATTAAAATTTTTTTTACAATGGATAAAAAGTATGACAGTATTATAATTTTACCTACCTTAATGCCTCCCTTCCTCTTCATCTAAAAATTTGCTATAGAACAAATATTCTATTCCAAGTTTTAATAATTACTACTTTGGGCTTTGAAATCATAAAATGGGATATAATCCACAACTTTCAATATCTTTACACTTACGCTAAATTCTAAACATGTGATGACATAAATATATAAACACATCAGACATTAGGCATGTTATATAATAAAAACCAAGCTCTGTCAGAAGTAAATTAAAATAACATAATTATATTTAAAAGTGCTCACATTGCTACACAAAGTTTTAAGATACGTATTACTGAATACTTCTAGTGAAAAAGAATCAGTATGGAAGAAACTACATAATTACAAACCAGTTTCTAAATGCTCCAAATACATGCATTTCAAAATCAGTTTTTACTGCTTCCCTCAGTGTTCATGAAAGAATAAACATGAATATATCGAGGTTTTCTCTTTCTATGAAGTTGTGCACATTTAATACTAAAATGCCAACACATACTTCAAAAAAAAAAAAAACAGTTAAGTACATATAACTTAAAAATGACATTTACCTATTAAACTTAAAAATTCCATTAGTTGATTTACAATTTCAAACTTTACTGAAATCTTTAGCCACTTGTTTTCTCTACTAGAAAAATACAGATGGGCTGGTAGGCGTTAAAATATTAGCCTACTCTCTCCGCCTTTGCCTTACCAATTCAATTATCTCAATAAAGAATCATCTTAAACTAAAGAAGGAGCTCCTCATCATTCTGTCCTCTAACTTTCTACAACTTACTTTCCCTTATTGTTTTAGGGTTCTTGAATCGCTAAAACTTGACAGCATGCTTACATACACACACATTATATGTTTTCTTACAAAATGAAAACTCCATTTCAATTGTTAATGCAGTGATGGTGTTTATCTTTTACTATTTTCTTAGATAATATTGTTCATTAATCAATAGAGAAAAGGTGGAAATTTATCACTTCAATATGCCAAAATGTCAGTAAAGACTGAATCTCATGGATACTAATTTCTTTGGAGACTTTAAATCTATAGTTACACCTTTTGCAATAAATCAGTCTAAATGATAATATTATAACCACCTTGCAGCCACAAAAAAAGAAATAACTCTCCAAATTTATACCTATTCATGCTTTTTAAAAACACAAGCAGAGACTGAAAGTAAAGTGATGTAAAACGATTATTTCACACAAATGGAAACAAAAAAAAAAGCTGGGGTAGTAATACTTATATCAGACGAAATAGACTTTAAACCAAGGCAATAACAAGAGACAAAGAAGGCCATTTCATGATAAAGGGATCAATTAAAAAGGAGGATATAAACTTTGTAAACATTTACGCATCTAATGTAGAAGCACCAACATATATAAAGCAAATACTGACAGACAAAAAGGGAGAGATTGACAGTAATACATAGTGGAGAACTTGAACACGCCACCGACATCAATGGACAGATCGTGCAAACAGGAAAGCAACAAGGAAACAAGGGCCTTAAATGAGACGTTAGACCAGATGGATTTAATTGATATTTTTATAACATTTCACCCAAAGCAACAGAATATACACTCTTTTCAAGCACACATGAAACATTTTCCAGGACAGACCAAATATTAGGCCACAAAACAAGTCTCTAATAATTTAACAAGGCTGAAATCTTATCTAGCATCTTTTCCGATCACAGCGTTTTGAAACTAGACATCCATTACAAGAAGGAAACTGAAAAACACAGCACATGGAGACTAACATGCTACTAAACAATAATGGGTTAACAATGAGTTCAAAGAAAAAAATCAAAAGATACCTTGAGACAAATTACAATAAAAACACAATGACCCAAAAATCTACAGAACAGAGCCAAAGCATTTCTAAGAGGGAAATTCATAGCAATACTGGGCTACCTCAAAACAAAACAAATATCAAATATGCACTCTAACCTTACATCTAAAGGGAACTAGAAAAGGGAAGTCCAAAGTAGAAGGCAGGAAATAATAATGATCCAAGTGTAGGACCAGCCAAATGACTCAGATGGTTAAGAATACGAGCTCTGAGAAACAGGGTAGCCGGTTCAATTCCCACAGGGCCAATGAGCTGCGCCCTCCACAGCTAAGATTAAAGGGCAGCAATTGACTGTTCCCCTTCCCCAATAAAATCTTTAGGAAGAAAAAAATGTGTTTCATGCTATTTCTTTTCATTTTCTTTACAGTGAAATGGGATATAAGAAATGCACCTGAACTCAAACTAATGGATAAAACAGGAGTTTCTTCTTCACATATCTAAAAAATCTTTTCTCTATAAGCTAACCTGTTTACAATTGGGGTGTCAGAGAAATGCAGATGTTTTCTTTAGGAAAAAAACAATTCAGGTAATGATTAACCTGAAGAGATCAGTGTTGTACATTTTCCATTTAATGTGGCTGAACACTGACTTAATTTTTAAATTGTATATGCAATCATAGGCTTAAAGAACATTAAATCCAGAAGAGAGCTCAGTGACCCAGTTCAATGTTTTAAAGACAAAGCAACTAAGGTCCAGAAAGATTACTCTGTTGGGTCACAAAAGCTTTTTCTATGTAACTATTTTCTTATTTTAGTGAGCTGAGAAAATATTGCTTAAAACAATTGCTAAGAATATGTAACTTGTTGGGCCGGCCGGCTGAGGGGCACATTGGTTAAGAGCTGGCTTGGGACGCCAGCGGCCCCAGTTCGGATCCCACATAGGAAGGACAGTGACACTGCCTGCTACAGCTAACAATAGCTCCACCTGGAGCTGGGCTGTGAGCCCCTGCAACAGTATAGGCTGCAGCCCCCGCTGCAGTGGGCTGCCATAGGCTACAGTGAGTGGCCGGCAGCCAACGTGAGCGGCTGGCAGCCGGCGTGAGCTGCCAATAGCCACGATGAGCGACCATCCAGAGGCCGGCTGCCGATCTGTCTCATCCGGGAAGAGCGCAATGATGATACCAACATGGGCCAGTGAAGCAACGTCCTCCACAACTAGACTGAAGAACAAAAGGATAGCAACTTGTCTGTTCCCCATCCCTGATTCCCCAATGCTGTTCCCCTCCCCCAATTCCCCACTTTAAAAAAAAAAAAAGAATATGTAACTTGTTAATTTAACTATCTGCATAGGATGAAGGTTATCTTCCTCAGAGATTAAAATATCCCCTATATATTTAGAATTAACCTGTTAATAATTTTCTAACAGCTGGCCTTAAATATTGGCTTCCATTATCTGTTAAATTAGCAGAAGTAACGTTAAAAACAAAACCAAAATAAATAGCATCTTTTTTACTATGAAACTCATTTTGAGAAGACAAATTCATTTGAATACCCCTATTAGCAACAGACACAGTACATATAACTACAATTTCTATCACACTTTCATTTTAAAAATGGATCTGTACTTGACAAGATTGGGAACCACAGAGCAAATAAGAAAAAAAAAAAGTTCTATAGTTAAAAGAGAATATGAAGTTAATTTTTATCGTGGATTAAAGATACACCCCTTCCTCACTGGAAATGGACACCATTTGGAGATGGGGGCGTAGAGGGTAGACAGCGGCGGTCAGACCAGCAGCTTCCTTGTGTACTCAACTGTCATTCCCACTGCTCTCCCACAACTCCCACCAGATACTGGGGAGGTGCCATAGTTCACTCACATGTGGCCTCTGGCCATGGTGGGCACTGCCCCAAACCAAATTGATCAGTGCTTCAAGAATTTTTCAAACAACAGAGAGAAAGAGGTAGCCCCCATTCTCCAGCCGGGGAAAACAGAGAATAAAAACTCTGGCACTGGCAAGTTATGCTTCCCTCCATATGAAGAAAGCCAATCTCCTATGAGAGAATGAAACTAAACTACCAAAAAAAAAAAAAGCTGTTACGAGATTTCTAGTAGCATTCAAAAGGGTCTAGTTCTAGTTCTCCTAAAGCCTGGCTGACTCAATGTCCTTCCTATAGTTGAGTTATCTAATCCATTTTTGCATTCCATACACCAGTGAATTTGCCTTTTTGGCTTAAGCTAACTTGAATTGAGTTTCTATCACACAACCTAGAAGAGCTCTGACCCATATACCAACTTTGGGAAGTTGACCATTAGTCAAGGCAGTATCATGGATAAAATACAGTAAGTCCCCGACTTATGAATTAGTTCCATTCTGGGAGAACGTTCGTAAATCAGATTTGTACATAAGTCCGACAAAGTGGGTCTTATACACCTTTGACACAATATACAACGTAATCGTAAGTCTGACAAAGTGGGTCTTATATACCTTTGACACAAATATACGCTGTAAAGCCAATGGCTGAACGACTCATGTTATAAGAACGAGCGACGTCTACCATCTTTTTGCCTTGCTCAATCTCAATTATTTTCACTTTTGTTTCCACGGTTCTTGCTTTGTGCTTTCTAGCAGTCCCCTCCACATCACCACTGCTTTTCCTCTTGCTTCTGGACATCCTGGGCTCTGACTGAGCACTGTACTATTGTACACTATCGCACTGTACAGTAAGCACACAGCAGCACAACTGTGACAATGTCCAGCAGACATGTGAGCTACTTTTGCGATTTGTTTGCATCTACGAATGTTCATAATGCAAGGTCCATTCGTATCTGTGAAAGTTCGCAAGTCGAATGTTCGTAAGTCAGGGACTTCTGTAATGGCAATTTACAAATTCTCCAGAATGCGTATAAAACATAAATGGGGATTTCCAGGCCCTCCTATTATTGTGTGAAATATGCATCTTTAACTTAAGAAAAATGTAGTGTTAACCTCTTAAAATTTAGCATTTATGAATAGCACGAGCACATTTTCAAATTTCACCAATCATCCATTTATTATTTTTCAAGGTTCATTCAAATACCAGCTGTAAGTACGTTCTACAAGAAAAGCAGAGTGTGGGCCGGCCAAGTGGCTCAGTTGGTTAAGAGTCTGCTCAGGAGTTCAAGCTTTGAGCAACAGGGTCGCCTGTTCGATTCCCACATGGGCCAGTGAGCTGCGCCGGAGCTGAGTTGCTGCTGCGGAGCTGCCAACAGGTGGCAGGATGGCTCAGCTGGTGAGAGCACGTGCTCCTAAAAACAAGGTTGCCTGTTCCAGATTGTAGGCTACACCCACCCCACAACTAAAGACTGAACTCAGCACCTTGAGCTGAGCTGCCGCCCGGATGGCTCAGTGGATAGAGCATGCGCTCTTAACAACAAGGCTGCTGGTTCACTTCCCACATGGAGTAGTGGCTACACCCATCCACAACTAATTGAACACAGCACCAAGCTGAGCCGCGTGACTGCACTTGGAGCGAGCTTGCTGCTCCCTCTACAACTAAGACTGAAGGACTACTTGGCTGTTCCCCTCCCCCAATTCCCCAATACTGTTCCCCACCTCAATTCCCCAATAAAATCTTTAAAAAAGGAAAAGCAGAGAGTACTCACAATTGTCCCTAGCCCTCCAAAAGTACATACCAATGTAGTAAAGCCTCTTCCAACCCTCCCCGAAATGCTGACCTTTCAATGAATTATTTCCAGCGTTCTACTGTAAGGACGAACCAGTTTAAGGCTATCAGCTGGTCATGAAAACATTCCTGCAAGAACAATTCACTCAAGTATTTACAGAACCTTCCAGGTCTTGTTTTAGGTCCTGGAGTGACATGACAGAGCACATACCTGTTGTCACCGAGTTTAAACTATAGGAGTTAAGAGAGAGAGGGAGAGAGAGAATGAATAGACATATATATTAATGAGCAAGGCTATTTCAGAGAGAGGTAAATGCTATAAGGAAAATAAGGGCGTCTTGTGACTGAAAATGGCTAGAGTGGGCAACTACACCTCAGTGTGGCCTTTCTATGTGACCTCTCGGAGGTGGTGGCATTGGAACTGAAATCAAATGACATAAAAAAAAATTAGGCATATGACAATCTCAGGGCATAGCTTGAGGCACAGAGCAAAGCAATTAAGGCACTGAGATGGGAACAAGCTTGGACTGGTATGGCTGGGCACGATGAACAAGGGAAAGGGTGTGCTGTAAAATACAGTAAGGTTTGTAAGGTGGCCAAGGGCAGGATCACGTGTTGGGGGGACCCTCAAAAGCTAAGGAAAGACATCTGAATTTGTACTGTGAAGGAAAACCCATAGAGGGATGGGAAAGGGAAGAAAACTGGTATTTATTGAGCATCTTACATACTGCCAAACAAAATAGTACGTATAAGGGTTTTTGTTATGCACTCTATAAAACTATATATGCATTCATGTAAATCATACCATGTGCATTTGTCATAGTATTTATCAAAAGATCAGTATGCTGTTATGCACAATCTGGAAAAAAAAAAAAAAGCCACTTTTCCTGTTACTACCAGTTCTCACTTGTAGGAAGTCACTTACATGTTGATTTGTCAGACCAAAGGAACCAAGCAATGTTATCTACTAGCAAAACATACATGAGTCATCTGGAAGAAAATGCAAGAAAGGCAAATGAGACTGAATGAAATAAGACAGCCAGCTATTCACAAGAGTATATGACCCCTAAAAAAGGGAACTAACCAAGGAGAAAAGCAACAAAATAGAAAACATACCCCCATACAAGCAGAAAGCCTAGGAATACAAAAGATTAAGTTATCTACTCAAAAATACTCTCCAGCAGGGGAAAAAAACACAAAAAGCTTCTAAAATAAATTCCCTGCTCAAGCCCCCATTTAATAGTACCTCGCCTGTTTTAACAAAATTCACAGAAAAGTGAAAATGTTAATGTTGTAAATGTACCAGGCTTGATAATTTTTAAAACCTGCTGATGAATTTTAAAATTTTCATTTGTAAGTGTAAATGTTTCTTTAAATATCACTAAAATACTGTGGCAATGATTTTAGTTAAAACTGAAAATCTTCCCTTATAGCAAATTCTGGTTTCCAGAGAGCAGCTCAACTTCTTTTGATCTCCCTTCTGACAACTATCTCCCTCTGACAAAAGGATCATCCTTTACCTCAATAAAGATGGGAGAAAGAAAAAAAAAAGGTCATCTTCCACTTTAGAAGGTTCCAAATGATAAAAGAATCTTACCTACCAAGCCTTCTTATCCCCAACCTCCACTCCAAACACCCAATATGTCAAATTGTCCTGGATGTTTTTTATCAGTAGCCAGAAGTAGCGGATGTTGCCCCAGCTCACCCTGACAGCTTGGTGTTACCATAACCTACTCCTATTTCTTCCATCTCTGGCCCTCCTCTATCTTCCAACTCTGTCTCATCACCACTAATCATCATTAAATGAAAGTCTAATGCCAGTCACTGCCAGACTACAGGAAGCAAGGACAAGATGTTCCCATGCTAGAATGTGGGAGGTAGCAGATCTGGAGAAGAGGTCAGGATTGAGAGCCAATCTGGGCCACAGAATCATTTGTACAGTAATGGCTGGTTCAAAGAGACAAAGGGCCCGGAGTGTGCACATCCTCTGAGCCCTGAGGGCAGGCCACAAAGGAGTGGGCATCAGTAGGTGTACAGAGTGAGGATGCATGCAGAGATCAAGAACCAGGAGTAAAAGTCATACAACAATGGCATTCTCAGTATCAGATAAAGGCGGGGGGGGAGGGGGCAGAAATAAACTGGAAAGAATACAGGGGTATCAGAACATGTGGGATAAGTCCATGCAACAATTCATGTTTAACTGCTAATATCGTGTCAAGGTCTTCATTTATTTTAACCCAGGCTATGAGTATACGCACTGTCGCTGCAGATACCAAAAACCATAGGGCAGGAAGACAGGTTATCAAGCAGACCCTCAGAATTCTTACAGTACGAACACAATGAGTCCAAGAGTTAATAAATTCGTGAAAACGGATGGACCCTTTTCTAATTTTGTATATTTGAGTCATCCTCAAAGCGAGGGTCTACTGTAGTAGCAAACGTCGACGTCAGAGAGCCATTCAAGTTAACATGAAAGTCTACAGTGTGCCACTACGGTACCAGATGATGGATCTGAGGATCAAGTGAGGCACAGCTATCCCAAGGAAGGTCCTACCCAGGGACAAGGAGTCAGCAAACAACTCTCATTCAAGGAGAGATCCGTGCAAGAAACAGATGCCTACACTTTCATAGAAAGAAGCTTAATCTTCAAATAGTGTAACTGCACGCAGCCAACATGTTATGGTATGTTAGTTTTTAAAAATAAAAAACATTCTTACCAAAATTCTTCTCTAATGGGATATAAGAAACCTATTAGTATGATGGTTATTCCTTTTTAAATTACTGCTCTTTCTAAAAGCATTCAGGGTCTTAACCCAGAGCTGTTTGTAAACTATCCCTCCAAAAAAAGTTTTATATTCACATTCATTAACAATCAAAATCCCTTACTCTTTGAATTTTGCTTTTTGTATTTTATTTACCTTGCAAAATTGGAGTGTTAGAATTTCAGAATCCTAATAGGGCCTCAAAATACTACCTAAAAACATTAGCACCAATAAATAGGACTTACCTATGCTCTATCATTCAGAATGACAGTTTGTTTCTGAGTACTGATTCAAAATCTATAAAGGTCAGAGAATTACAATTCTACATTCCTTTGAAACAGTATTTTCTAAATCCAGTAAATGAAATCATTACTTGTAAAACAATAAAATCAGTTTAGAATCTTATAACAGCATTTTTTAAACATAAGAGTACAGAAAATGTGTACCAGAAAACTTAGTTCAGTATTTTTGATATATATATATATATATATATCCTGTTATGTCATATGCATTTCTTAATGTGAGTCCAAGTCAAAGTTTGCATAATGTAACATGTGTATTTAACATGACTGATATGTCCTAGCAGTATCCACTGAGCGCCAGAGCAGTGTTTGATCTCCCAGAGGCTGGAAAAAAAGTCGAGATTCCATTTCAGAAGGCAAAAAGACTTTATTTTTTTTAAGAAAGGTAGTAACCTTTTTTTTTGAAGCATTAAAATGTGACCAAATTCAATAAAAAAATTACTGTAAAACATATGTATCAGAGACATAAAGCTCCACAGCACAGGTTCTCATTTTAAGAGTGAGCAACAAAAGCTCAGTCACCAAATGCAGTGTTAGCCCTCTAAATTGGGAATTCTAACCATCTCGTACTCTGCAGTTGCCACAGGAAGCCATGATAGGTTTACAGGAGGGGTGTCACTTTTCTTTGAGGGGCCTCTCCCTCTACAGCTGTTCCTCCTGAAGCGAACAAAGGCACCACGTAGTAGCTACAGCTAGTGTTTACTGAGTACTTCTATGTGCCAGGCCCTGTAATAATTGCTTTATATGCATTCACAGTCCAATCTTCACAACTGCTCTATGAAAAAAATATTAATTATCTTTTATTCCATTTTTCAGAATGGAAACCAACTGGAATGGTTAATTTCCCAAAGCCATACAACTAATAAGTAGGGGTGACTGGCTTCAAAACAGGTATGCCTGGGTTCGGAGGCTGGGCTCTTCACCACATTAATACCCTACCGTAAGGGTGCCAAAGATCAGACACAGACCCTACTACCTAGCCCTCTTATCAAAAAAAGAGAGGCACTCTTCTCAGAAAAGGCCAGTCAGGTCACAGTACAGCAGAATTAAATGCACAAAAACAGGTGCTACCTTTCTCAGAGGTTGTTCCAGCTCAAGTTGAAACTGATGTCCACAACAAGAAGGCAAAACCCTTCGGTAAACTAAATAGCCAATGAACAATTACAAGTGACAACGACTGCAACCAAAAACGGAATCAGAATATAATGGACCTGTTCCCTTGGAGTCAATAATACACACATCTAAATGCACAGGTCATGCTGGGGTTCATGCAATACCATAACCTATAGTTCCACAGACCAAATCACATCAAACACTATCATAATTATCAAAATCAACTACTAAACCATGAGAATCTCAGTTTTCACCTGATTCCAAACCCTTGGCAAAACATCTCTGAAATCAAACACTACTGCTACACAGCCAAAATCTTTTAATTTCATTATCAAACTTGGATAGGACTTATACTTCCACCAATCAGGAAACAGAACCAACACTTTTTAAAATCATACTCAGTGACTCTAATTCTGCCAACAAACCTGAGAAATAAAAATAAGTGTATGCAAAAGTATACACAGTCCCAACTCTTTAAGAACTGACTGAAGGGCCGGCGGAGTGGCTCAGTTGGTTAAAAGTTCGCTTAGAGCACGAGCTCTGAGCAACAGGGACATCGGTTCAAATCCCACATGGGCCAGTGAACGCTGCGCCCAAGCTGAGCTGTCGCTGAGCTGCCTACAGGTGGCAGGATGGCTCAGCTGGTGTAACAACAAGATTTCCTGTTCGATGGTGGGCTACACCCACCCGCAACTAAGACTGAACTCAGCACCTTGAGCTGAGCAGCCGCCCGCCCAGATGGCTCAGTGGATAGAGCATGCGCTCTTAACAACAAGGCTGCTGGGTTTGACTCCCACATGGGATGGTGGCTATGCCCACCCGCAGAAAAGATTGAACACAGCACCTTGAGCTTAGAGGTCACGCACCAGCTGCCGACAGGAAGCCAGATGGTGACTGGCGCCCTCCACAGCCCTTCACAACGGAAGACTGAAGAACAACAGCTTGGCGGGTCCCCTTCTCCAATTCCCCAACACTGTTCCCCTCCCCCAATTCCCCAATTTAAAAAAAATCTTTAAAAAAGAGGACTGACTGAAAAGCATGGCAGAAATTTACAGTTTCTCTTCTTTTGACTGTCCAAATTGAAAAAAATTGAAAGATTAAGAATTCTTAACTGAATACCTTGATTTTTCACAATCATTTCTTTTTTTAAAAAATGGTAGAACTACATAGTAAAATTCAAATAGTTCATAAAGGTTATGCATGAAAATAAGTTTCTCCCACACCTGCCCACGTGATCTTCCCACCCACAACCCCGTCCCCAAAACCAGTTATTAGTTTTTTGTGTATCTTTCTGTAACTTGAACACATAAAACAAACACATATACTGATACACACTCCATCATGTGTGTCCTCCTTTCTACCTCTCCCCCTTTTTAAACTAAAACGCAGGAGACTACACAAGATCTTCTGCCTCGTTTTTTCATTTAAACGTATCTCTGAGAAGATCCTATAATTACTAACAAGATAATCATAAATATCAAATCTGTAAAAGACCAATCCACACAAAACATCTCTCACCAGGTGTTAAAACTGCTGACCTCTGTTGGCAGGCCATAAGGAAATCCAAGGTCAAAAAATAATTCCCTGTGAGCGCCTGTTAGTTTTTGCACAAGAATAGCAAAATATTTCCCTGATCCAATGACAGACTGTGCTCGTAACCTGTCTGTAATCCCACAAATGTACAACTGCTTACTAAGGAAGACACAGAAAGGTGATTTAAAGAAAAAAAAACATCTCTTTGTAGAGGAAAATTTTTTAAAGTATATAGTACAGTACATTTTTATATAAAAAGGTGCCAAAGAATATTGCCACAGCTACAAACAGCATCTAAAAATTCACACATATGATAAATTATATCCCATAAAAGGATAATTATATAGAAAAAGAAAAGATATTAAGGAAATTCATTCATTATTTCTATTACCTTATTTCAGAAACTTAAAAGTAGATGACCCAATTGCCTTATGCTTTGAGTTAATGACATCTGATGGCCACAAAACAGAAATGGAACAAAAAATTGGTATACACTCTATACTGTTCAAATTAAGGGGAAAGCATAAAACACTCTCCCTAACCCATAAGCTGTGTTCTATTAGCAGTGAAAGTAACCACCAAAATAGGTTGTTACTGTAACTCTTCTGGCAAGATGTTTGCTTATGGTAGGTAACGTCAAGTATTTTCTGACCATTATTGTATATAAGGTGGTAGATTTTTAGTCTTTAAACACCCTAAGTTTTCCATGTAGATCTCCCTCAAAAAATTACATAAAATTAAATGACAGAATCTGTGAATTTTAACACAGGAATTGACTACATAAGTATTTGTTGAATGAATGAGCAAACTTGAGGTAATATTTCATATGATCCTTTTAATATACATTTCTAGAAGCTAAACGACTTACTATGTCAACTGTGGCTTTGCAAAAACTGATTAAAAATCATTTGCTTAATAGTGAACTCGTGTTAAAACGCTACCCACCATTCAAGCAGATATGCTAGTAAGAACAAAAACAGCGTCACTGATTACCTCATTATAATGTCCTATTATTCCATGTGCTGAAAAAGACACAAAGCAAAAAAAAAAAAAAAAAAAAAGTAGTAAAGAAAAGCTCTGATACCACTACCTTTGTTATCAGACAAATAAAGACGATATCAAGAAGTACGCTGAAATCTAGTTCCTAAAAAGTAAAAATTCTTCAGTTTCTGTTTAAAGGTAATTGAAAAATTCAAACATCTCCTTTATTAGGGGGAAGAAAAAAAAAAGTTTGAAGAGTCCAGAGTACAATTTCATAAAAACAAGTATTCTATTAAGACACTGGAACGACCATCTCTGACCTATGCCCCCCACGTTCTCTTCTGTTTCTTTAAATTCTGCCTCCTGAAAGAAACTTGCATAGTTCAAGAGGAAAACAAGTGGCAAACTCCCAAGTTTAAACATTCAATACCTATTCTTCTTCATTCATTCCTCAAACTATTCATTTCACACAAATCTTTTCTTTAACCTAGATACTGGATGTTTACTGAAAGTTAACTGCTGCTCTTTCAGCATGACCCGTATGGTTTGATTGTATTAACTCTGAGTTAAGAATCTAAGCTCTCAGTAAGGAGGGTAACATCCAACTCATTTTGTTTGATTCAAATAAAACCATGCTGAAAAAGTTGTATTTTAAAACTCTATTAAAAATTTCAAAAGTGTAGAATATCAAATTAGTTGCATTTAGAATAAATTACGCAGGTTATTTGGAACTAATATGGCGCAGCCTTACCATAAAAACCTATTGAAGGGAGGTCCCGAAGACATTCTTCTGGTTGATTAAACCCACTTATACTGTACAACAGATACACCCTATACTGAATATTAACACATTCATAGCAAAGGCTCAAATGAGGTCAGAAGGCTGTCACACACATACTGAAAGCTAAAAACATCTTACTTAGGCATATTATCGAGAAAATAATGAGCAAAAAAGCCTAAGAGATCAAAAAAATAAAGTCCTTGGGCCAGCCAAGTGGCTCATTGGCTAAGAGTTGGCTTGGGAGCATGAGCTCTGAGCAGCAGGGCCCAGGTTCAGATCCCACATGGGGGCCAGTGACGCTCTGCCCACTACAGCTAAGATGGTGAACAGCAGGACCGGCTGTTCACCATCAGAGTGGCGCATTGGTTAAGAGCTGGTTTGGGGATGCCAGCGGCCCCGGATCGGATCCCACATGAGGGCCAGTGACACTGCCCTCTACAGCTAACAACAGCTCCACCTGGAGCTGGGCTGTGAGCCTCGGCGATGGTGTAGGCTGCAGCCCCTGCTGCAGTGGGCTGCCATAGGCTACAGTGATTGGCCGGCAGCCAGCGTGAGCGGCTGACCAGCGTGAGCTGCCAATAGCCGCGGTGAGCGACATCCAGAGGCCGTGGACCGATCTAACTCATCTGGGAAGAGCGCAATGACGATACCAACATGGGCCAGTGAAGCAACATCCTCTGCAACTAGACTGAAGAACAAAAGGAGAGCAACTTGTCTGTTCCCCTTCCCCCGTTCCCCAATGCTGTTCCCCTCCCCCAATTCCCCAATAAAATCTTTAAAAATAAATAAATAAATAAAGAGATGGTGAACAGCAGCTTAACCTGGAGCTGGGCTGCCGTGAGTTACCGGCGACAATGTAGGCTGCAGCCCCTGCTGCAGTGGGCTGCCGTAAGCTACCGTGAGTGGCCCGCAGCTATCGTGAGCAGCCGGCGAGAGCTGCTGTGAGCTGCCGTCCAGTGGCCAGTGACCGATCTCCCTCATCCGGGAAGAGCGCAATGACGATACCAACATGGGCCAGTGAAGCAACGTCCTCCACAACTAGACTGAAGAACAAAAGGACAGCAACTTATCTGTTCCCCTTCCCTGAATCCCCAAAGCTGTTCCCTCCCGCAACTCCCCAATAAAATCTTCAAAAAAAAATAAAAAATAAAGTCCAAAATCTTAAGTTTCATTATAACTGGCACAAATAAAACCAGATAAAGCCAATTTAGTGTGATATGATTCCCAACTAGACTAAGTTTTTCACCAATACTGTGGCTGCTATTCCAGGATTAAGAGGACAAAAGTAACCATTTTCAATGCACTCTAAGTTCTGACTAGTTTTTTTTTGTTTTTAATTCAAGTTAAGTTAAATGTGACTATAGTACACCTACATCTTGAAGGCCTAATTCAAAAGGAAGCTTCTGCCACATGGACAAGAGGACTGTCACTGTTATTTTAACATTGGTCCTTGTAGAACAATCCATTTTAACATGAAAATGGTATGAGAGAAAGTCAAGAATTCTGCTAAATACCATAAATGAAAAGGTCCTTTCCTTCAAGAAATGTGACATGTAGTTGGGCAATGTGACACATACTCATAAAACAATGAATAATTACGGAGTTTGTGATGTTCATTAAATGTAATGGAATCTCAGTGAAGAACTACACTGAGTCAGGGTGGCCAGAGAAAGCTTCATGGAAGAAATGGGACTGCAACTAGGCAATAAAAAGGACCAAGGGAAGGAACAGCATGCGCAAAAGTGGAGTAATGAGTATGGAAAACTGCAGTATTTGATAGGCAGGCAAGACTCCCACTTGGGGAAGTGTGGGAAATTAAACTGAATAGGTAGCATGGAGCCTTAAAAGCCAGACTGAAGCACATGAGCTCAATCGAGTTGATAAAGGGAGGTCATTAGGCGTTCCCCAGCAGGGGACCTGACATGATGAAATCAGTATTTTAAATAAATTATATTGTCAGTAGTTACAGAAGATAGGATGGAGACAAAAGTCTGCTCAGGGCAACTTACTAGAAAATTAATGCAATAACCCAGAGTAAAACCATTCATTCATTCATTCATCCACTGAGAAGAAAGTAGACTGCTAGTTAAGAACATTGGCTAGCAGACAGACACACTGGACCTAAGACCCTCTGCACATTCCTTACTACCTGAGCCTTGGTTTCCCCGCTGTTAACACATTCAGGATATCACTGGTCCAGATTGTCATGAGTACCTGACAAAGCGTCTGTGCAGTCCTGACACATAGAACTATATTAGTAGTCAACATTACTGCTGAATTAAGAACGGTCAAGAATGGGAGGTGAAAATAAGGCAAGGCTCACAGATGTTTTAGAGGGACAGCACTTCCAAGTAGAACTGTCTTGACAGCAGCTGAAAATATGGAGCAAGAACAAAGATGAAAGGTTATGGCTGGCAAAAACAATAACCTACTTGAAGTAATCACTCCAATCTACAAAACATATCCTAGGTACTGCCACATCCAGCCTTGAAAAACAAAATTCCCTTTTTATTTAAAAGGAAATAAATATTGGGAAATATTTCAAATGGTACAAGTGGATTTTAAAAGTCCAAGCCCAAGTGACAGAACAGCAAGAAAACACAAAAGACCCAACACTGCACCTACACCAACCCTGTAACCTGATATTATTATTCCCACTTAGTATTAAAGTCCAATCTAATTCTTCAAGGTAAGCCTTAAATCACAACTTCAAAAGTAAATAAATTAAGCCGAATTTATCTCAAATATTTTATCCAGGAACTGAGGAACTAAAGCTGCCAAATGCTTTCTATGACATTATTCCCCCACTTAAAGCAAATAAAATGTAATACAAACAAGCAAACTTCTAATCCAAACCCATCATCATAGTCCTAAACACCTTACATTTCCATGATGCTTGTTGTATGTCAAATGCTATTCTCAGCCCCTTACACATACAATTCTCTCAATCCTCACTCTACAAAGCCAACTGTCCCATGACACAGAGGAAGAAACTGAGAAACAGCAGGGGTTACTCCACTGAGGTCACATGTAATAAGGAATGGAGCCTGAGTTAGAACCCAAGCAATTTGCCTCAAGGACCCCTGATGGAATCACTATGCTACACAACAAGACATTTTCCTTACACAAATTTTCAAGAATATGTACTTTGAGGATAGTTGGACATACTCTTATTTGCTTTTCCTTCTTATTTTCTTATTTCTGTGGGCAGTAGTAGTTGGAGAGGCGACTTCACCTCTGTCAATCTTAAGGTAAAAAATACAGCAGGTGACAAGATTGCATCCTATTAAACACATTTCTAAGAGAGTTAAGCACAATGATGTTTGAATCACATGAATTTCATTTATCCCTGCAGTCATTTGACCGGGTTAGTAGAGACACCCAACTACTGAATTATAAACTTGATTAAAAACACTCATTTTGTAAGGGCATCGACAGACTAGACGGACAAAACAGTTGGAAAAATCTGGTACTGCAGGAGTCATCTACAAACTTGGACTAGGCTCACAGACCTAGGTTTGAATTCTAGTGCATCATTTGGTCATTTGGTGGCCTTCAACAAGTGAATTAACATCTCTGCACCTCTTTGTCATCATCCACAAAAAGAACCCATAGGATTAGTCTGAGGTACAAATGACACCAAAAGTAACTCACACCTTTCCTAGCTCCATAGCCCAAGCAGAGTCCCTTTCCTCTGGTTCCTGGTAACAAGGCAACTCATTGTACTCTTATAGAGTCCAATACCAGAGGTGGTGAACAGCAAACGTCTCCACCATCAGCTCTCTCAGCTTTTGTTTGTTTTAATTCAAGTTTCTGTCCGTGATAGAGCAGAAGATACCACTATGGTGGTCTCCAAACTGGACCATACTCTTACCAATTCTTTACTACACAGCCCTGGGGGCCTAACCCTTCTGTACCATGGGAATGCATAAATGTCTCCATGTTAGCTGCTTTCTCTTTTTGCATTTCAGTGACTTATATTGTAAAAGTTATTTGTGAAATGAGTCAAATTTACCTGAACTAGGAAAATACGAAGTCCCAAACAGTGCTAATATTTCTGTCATCTCTGTCCCTTGACCATCATTCACATTCCTCTCAATTCATTTTACATAAATAACACAGAAACTGAACAACCCAACAAATTATTTCTACTAACTTCATCAAATGTGTCAAGTCAGAATTCTTTGTAGTAATAATACTGCTGTAGGAAATTGTAGGATTCCTTTATCAAGCTACTCACTTGATAAGGCTGTACTTATATTTCATTGCAATATACGAACAGATATATTTATTCAACAGGTTGTCTCCTTCAAAAGGTCCATTAGCCACATCTCTTTTTATCAGTAACCCCTGTGATTATATTAAGCTTCTGTCTTTTCTGGGTGTTAGCTTCAAAAGCTCCCAGTTCACAGGAAGCAATTACTTCTTGTTTTCTTGGTAGGTATGTATCATGGTAATGAGGATAAGCCTTAATTAGATGTTGAGACCACAAATAACAAAAAGATTCCTGGACACATGTGAAAAGTTATTAAAACGTTTAACACTTTTTTTAAGCAACTAATGCAAAAATACAACCTCCACAAGGAGCCACTCCATTTACTGTATGTGTCTCCACCATGTTAACAACCAAAGCTGGTATGTGTTGGAAGAAAAGCATAACTCCATTAACTGATGGTGAGCTTTACAACAATTTTTAAGCCGTTTACAAGTCCCTTACTTAAGTTCCTTACTAGTAGGAAAAACTTTTTCCATGTAAATATTGTTTTCACCCTCCCATAGAGTTTAGTATTCTAACTACTCAAATGGCAAAAAATTGTTATTTATGGATTTAATGGTTGTTACTACATACATAAATAGTGCATGATAAAAAGAACTGGAAAAAGATCACATTCCAAACAAACAGGAAAACCTCAATTTAAGAGCAAAAAGTTAAAACAATGCATCACATGCCTAACCACTCAGGCCTATTTTCTATCTGCCACCTCTCCTTCACAGGTAATTACTAACTAACGATTTCTGGAGTCTCAATGATAATTTCTGAGGCGTGCTTGCCATGAACTCCCATGATACAACCCAACATACACACCGTTTTCATGGAGACAAAGCAGCTCTATTTCCCTAGACTATGAACTTATTAAAACGGTGAGAACATATAGTCCCTGGAAGTCAGGATTACTAAAATACACCACTGTAGCATGGATCTGATTTAACAAAAATGAAAATGAACCACCCTGGGAAGGCCAAAAAAGTCACTCACTGTATCTTCCATGTGTAACCAGGATATTTATTACAACTTGTTTTAGGTAAGTAGATAAAAACACCACCAGCGCCTCATATTTTCCAATCTGATAAAGGAGTCTTTAGGAAAAAAGAGGGAGGAAGATGATTACTTAATCACATGGGGGAGGGGGAACCCTTTAGACTAAAAATAACCCACCAATTCACCCACCCTATTTTATTAACAAGCTTGTTTAGATCAACATAATGTGCTTGTTTGGGAAACAAGAAAGCCAATAGTAAACTTCCCTAAGTCAGCTGTAAATCACATAGGTAGTAAAACTGGTCACCTTGGTGCCTACATAGTCTAAGGTTTTAAGTAAACTCCAGACACTGAGGAAACCTAGTTTTTAACTAGGTTCCCGACCCCTGTCATTTATAATCACCAAATTATTTTTTAGCATGTTATCGAGCCAAACAACAGGAGCATTTTAAAAGAGTTCTTACGACCACATTTTACACAAAATACACCATTTTCACAACCTAAATTTAATCTCAGCTGCCACTGCAAAGTGATGCCTGTTTCAGCAAATTAGGAACTTCCAAAAATACTGAACATGTTAACACACGCATGGCTTCCCTCGAGCTGCCACTGAAGACGAATAGTTCACTTAAATAAAAGTCTGCTTCTGTTCAAAAAAAAAGGACATCGGTTGCAAAGAGGAAGTTAAAGAGAAACCACCCCTCACAACGTGGCCTTTACACTGTCAGAAAATAATGTGACTCTGCCACCCAAAACTTACCAGGAAGCCGGCAATAACTTTGCCCATTCTACACTTCTGAACCCAACTTCAAAGAGACTCTTATCAAATACCTCCTTAGGACGATACAAAGCACTAAGTTACCAATAAACAGGTCCTGAAGTGCGGCCCCGCGCCCCTCCCCCGCCCGGGCCCCGCGGCCCCAGCAGCCACCCGTAGCCCCTGTGGGCTCGCCAGCCAGGGTCCCCGGGCCCGGGACGCGCCCGACGAGGGGAGCCGCTTTGCATTGCTGCCTGAGGTTCAACAAAATAACATGCACGGAAAAGATCCCTCTCCCCTGCTAAAAATAGGCTATAAAGGAGTCGGCCTCATGATGGCTCCTTGATTCAATTTGCTGCACATTCTTTCCTGAAAGCCTTCCCCTCCACATACATACACACACACACACACACACACACACACAGAAAAAGGGGGTGTAAATGCACGAAGGGTGGAAGAGGGGGAGAAGGCCAAGGTGCACATTTTCGGGGACAACCACCTAATAAGGGTAAGGATCCCCCCCGCCCCCAAGACCAGGAAAGGGTCGGGGCTGGGCAGGCACGTGAGCATTTCAAAGAAGCCTGCGAGAGGAAAAAGGGGGATGGGGCACCCTAAATGCCTTCCCTGCCTTCCCCTCCCCCACCCACACCCCAGCTCCCCAAAGGGCCAAGTTGAAAAATGCATGTTCCACTTGCGCCCATCCCCCCCCGCCGCGGCCCCGCGCCCCCCGGGCCGCCTCCGACCGCGCCCCCCGCCCAGGCCCGCGGTCGCCCCCACCCCAGGGTCCGGCCACCGGCGCTTACCTGGGAACGGTGGCCTCCGACGCCGCTCCCCCCTCCCAGGAATGGAGGCACAAGGAAATTCCCCTCCTCGCCGCCGCCGCCGCCGCCGCCGCCGCCGCCTCCAACCACCCCCAAAATAACCCCTCCGGGGGGTGAGAGGCAATTATAACCCCGGCGAGCGGAGGGCGCGGGGGATGGGCGCCGGGCGGGCGGGGGCGGGGAGCGCGCCGCGGGTCCCCAGGTGGCGAGCGGAGGTGCTCCCGCCGAGGGGGGAGGGGCGGGGGCGCACGCGGCCGGCGGCGGGGGGAGGCGGCGCGCGGGGGAAGGGCGCGAGCGGGGAGAGGAATTGAGGCAGAAGGGAAAAGCTGTTACTAAGGGAAAGAGCCAAACGGTTCGGAGCAGCCAACGGCTCAGACACTCCACACTGGGGGAGAGCGGAATGGGGACCAGCCAGGCACAAATGAGCTCGCGAGGCCCGCGGCAGCGGCGGCCGCGCAGCAAAACAAACCCGAGCGGCCTGCGCCGGGCGGGCGCGCGGGGGAGGGGCCCGTGGGGGAGGGGCGGCGCGGACGCGGGGAGGCGGCGGCGCGGGCGGGGGGGGGTGCCTCCGCCGGCTTGCTCCTCTCCTCCCCCTCCCCCCCGCCCGCGCCGCGGCGGGGCTGGGGGCTGGGCGTGTGCGGTGCAGTCTGAACAAGAAAGCAAGACCCCGCGGGCGCTCCGAGGCGCCTCCAGGGCCCTGCCCGCCCAGCCCCCCGCCGCCGCGCGGGGTGTGGGCCGCGCCGCCCCAGGCCCAGTGGGGGCGGGGAGGCTCGCGCCGCAGCCCGTGGGGCCGGTTCCGTTGGCCGGGGAGGCCGGCGGGGCTGCAGCGTGGTTGGAGCACACACACACGCGGCGGGCATGTGCGTGGCGCGCGACGCAGGCATCCTAGGGACGTGTGTTTGTGAAAAAAGACCTGTGCACACACCTGGGTGTGCCTATACTTATGTTTGTCGGAAGCGTACCTGCAAAGGGGCTGTATCTGTAAAGAAGCGATTTTCAAACATGTCACCCAGAGCTTGGGCTCGGTAGAGAAAACACGCACCCAGGAAAAGGGTTTTGATATTAAACACCAAGCTGTAATTGAAGTGTTTATGCTCCAGTGTACTGTGAATCCAACATATGGTGGTATTTATCGTCTGGTGGGTCTGTTGGAAAGGTTTGGTCGATCAGCTCTCACAAAAAATAATGTAACGAAGGGATTACTAAGTATATACCTCTACCCCAGCATCCACAGAAGTTGATCCACTTTGTATACTTTTTGCATGTGTGTAGCATATCCAGGCAGTTTATACAAGGTAACTTAGATGAGGGATGTGACAATATGTGGAAGAGAGTGCAGCTGGTGGTTTTTTGAAAGGGGAGGCACCTCAGTTTTTAAGACAAATGTGTTCATCTTTCTAAGGCCTTCAGAAAGCAGGGGTTGGGGCTCTTTTTAAAAAGACCTTCGTACAAGCCTAAGACATAAAAAGCAGCTACCCTGTTAAGATATGACCTGGAAGAAACCTGTTGTTATTTGCAGTGACTATTATCTTCAAAGTAAAATGACATTTTTTTTTTTTTGCAGCCTTTTTAGGGTGAGGGATTCTGTTTTCATACTTCCATCACAATGTTTGAAAATGGGTTTAGTCATTTTAAAGCAATAGTGTTTTCCTCTCAACATCAGAGACCTAAATTTACACACACACCCAAAAAAAAAGTTCATTGGAAGTAGCATGTATGCTTTTGGATTCTGGTGGCCTAATAAGCTCAGTGATTAGACAGGTGCTTTTTTAGCCAAGGTCAAAGACTCTTTCCCCTGATTAGCCCTTGCTTGGGGAACAGGGGGAGCAGCCAGAAGCTCTCCTGACCAGCTGTGAGGGTAGGGGAAAGCAGTGAGCAGAAAAACCATCAGAGGAAAGGGGGTGGGATTGGAAACTCCATTTCAACCACCATAAAGAGAGTTCAAAGTGTCTCAGTGGATTGTCCTTAGAGCTATTTTTCATATATGAAAGAGGGAATGTTAGATTAAACAATGTCACCCGATGGGAATTTAGATAACTGTAGGTTTCCAAAACACTGTGTTGAGTGTACAGGGAAACAGCACAAGGAAAGCAAGTTTTGCATTTCAGTAAGATTCTAAAGCTCAGGCTTATTTACTCCACAACTAGCAGCTTTGCAAAGACTTCCAGAAGCCATGAGACTATAGTAGGTGCTTTTTTTTCCTATTTTATTTTTTAAAAGAATTGATTAATAACATATGTAGGTTACTAAACATAATCCTCTCTTCAATAAGTAAACTGTCTCGTACAATTAGGGTTCTTTATCTAAGCCACCCAGTGAAACAAATCTATTGGCCTAGATTGTTTTTGAAGTTTCACATTATGCTACCCTGCATCGGTCTTCTCCAGGCAGCAGCTACTATAAAATTAAACCACTCTTCCACTGAAGGTGGACTTCCCAACTACAGGAGTCATAATAGGGTCACCTTCAAACCTGGAGACACCCCCTTTCCTCGCCCCCCCCAACATACACACGCGCACACACACACACACACACACACACACACACACACAGTTCTCCCTGAAAATGACTTCTATCTCTCCCTCTACAAAGATGGGTCCATCCTTCCTCAGGTTCATCGGGTCTGGGGTTTCCAGCCTGAAACTCATACCCTTCACCAAGCTGCCTCCTTTCCTAACAGAAGTTGTTTTATCACAATAAGAATAATAATGTATGTATTTGTTTATATCCTTGTGGTTTACAAGGCATTTCTGTGCATAAATTACTTCAATTTTATATTATGATAAAAATTACCAAAGGTAATTGTCCCATCAACTCCAGTAAATTCCATCAACTCCAATAAAAGGGCACCTCAGCACCATGCTCACTGAAGAGAAACTTTAAGTCCCTTCGACCAAAAAAAAAAAAAGCACTAAATGTGGATAAACCTTGATTCTCCCAGTGGAAGGGTTTTAAATGAGGTCATATTTTGATCACTTTCATTTTTATATTCTAGAAGCTATCTGAAATGACAGTGTGGCTACAACATGAAATCCTCAGATAAATGAGCCACCATCTGAAGGTGGCATGTATTGTTGCCTCACCCTTCAGTCATCCTAATATATCCAGTACACAAGAGAGGCCTCACCAAAATTCAAGCCATAATTAGGCACAAGAGAGAGGTAGGGACAAAGAAGAAACTATTGTTACTAATTTTCAGTGCTTTGTCCTAATCTAAAAGCTGCCCTTCTACTTTGAATATGTTAATATGTTTCTAAAAAGGAGAAATTACTGTTACTAAGAAATTCTCAAGCAAAGAGGCACATTATTAAGAAAGCTCTCTTGAACTGTCTAGCTAATTACTCAACAAAGAAAAACCTCATACCAGTAACTGTTACCAGAAGTTACATATATATTATAAAATGACTAAACAAATCTTGACTTGTTTTACTTCAATAATATTACACCCAGGGGTGTGGTATGGCAAGATAGCCTACACCTTTGCAACTGTCATCGCCCAGGAAATAGAACCTTTTAAAGTTAAGGTGGCTTAATCCTGGGCCCACAGGATGTGATTCCTATATATATTTTTAAAGCCACCATGATATTTTAAATTGTTTGCATTAGCAGATCTATGTTTTTAAGGTGTTCAAAACAAACTTCATAGCATGAAAAGGATTTTCGATAACAAAAATATTATCCTGGCATTATAACCTGTTGTTCTTACCCAGAAACTCAGTGGCCTTTCGTCTGTAGCATTTGCCCCCAAGCATCTTGCTGATACCCTGTGATATGTCTCTGTTTCATTTTGACTCAGCTTGTGCAATTCTTTGTGGTTCTTCCTGCTATCAGCTTTTGCCATCCAGACTGATACACATCTTGGCCACACATCTCAAGATCTCAGCACACAAGCTCCTTTTCTCCATGTGTGCTTAGTATGCGACTTGTGACCTTTCCTCATCAGTGTGAACCTTGTCACAGTTTTCCATGACTCTGTGACCCGATTTCATTACAACCATGAACTTTACTTGGGAGTCTTCATTTAAATTACAAAAGAAACACACAACCATTTTACAAGTATTTATGCCTCTCAGATAATGGAAGTAGCAGGTTGTATCCTGCCTTTGTGATTCAGTCAGGACAGAAAAGCAACCACACACAGAGCATATTGCTGTACTTACTTATACTGACCAGCCATGTGCTTCTTCAGGGCAGCAATCAAGGCCTTGCATTATGCTGATGGTTTTGCCATTCATTCGTTCAACAAACATTTAGCAAATGCTTAGTGTGCCAGGCACTGTTCAAGAAGTATTTACAGTGAACCAAACAGAGCTTCCACTATCATAGAATTTACATTCCAGTCCCATTTCAGGTGGGGGTTGGGAGGGCAGTCAGACTTTCAAAAAAACGTATGTCTGTATTAGACTGTAGTTTCACTTCTATAACAAAGGCAATATGAAAATGGCTTAAACAAGATAAAAACTTACTTCTCCAACGTCACCATTCAAATGTAAGCATTCTAGAGCTGATAGGGTATCAAGAACCCAGATTTCTCTAGTGTCTCAACATCCATCTTCTATCTGGTGGTCTAAGATGGCTTTTCTAGGCTCCTGCCATCACATCCAGATTATCGCCACTAGCCTAGAAAGGAGGAGAAATTAAGGGCTTATACCTTCTCTTTCAGGACTTGTCCTGGCATTTGCACTCATCACTTCCACTCAGACTCTACGGGCCAGAATTTGGGCATCTGACCATACCTAGCTGCTAGCAAGTCAGGTGAACGACATGACATAAAATAAGGTGGGGTAGGGGATTGAAAATGTACGTTATTTTACATAGGGTGTAAAGGTAACATGTGAGCAGAAAACTAAGTGAAGTGAATGGGTGAGTGTGCAGTTATTAGAAGAAGGAGCATTCCAGCACAGGGAATATCGAGCACAAAGGAACAAAGGTAAAAGCAAGTGTGCTGTATTCTAGGAATAAAAATGATGCCACTTGAGTGGCATGAAGTAAACAAAGGCGAGTCAGGAGAGGGAGCCAGGGACCAAATGTGAAGGGCCTCTTTCTTCTTGTGAGATGGAAAGCCATTGGAAGATTTTGAAAGCAGAGAAGTGACTTGTTCTGACTTCTGTTTTAAGAAAGACTACTCTACTGTGCAAAGGACCAAGTGCAGTAGTGCAGCAGTACAAGGAGAAGACTATAAGTACTAGTCAGGGGACACTGCAGAAACCCCACAGAAATGATTGTAGCATGGGTGATTGTGGCAGGAGCTGGCTAGAAGGATTCTACATTTTAAACAATGATTCCAAGATTTTATACCAAACAAGTGGAAGAACGGAGTTGCCATTTGTGGAGATGAGAAATTATTTTTATGGGGGGAAATCTAGAGTTTTGCTTTAGAATTTGATGTGCCCATGAGACATCTCATGAAGATATCGAATGGACAGCTAAATATATAATCTGGTGTTCAGAGGAGGTATTGGAGCTAGAGATAGAATTTAGTGACTCGTCAGAAATGAAATTTGAAATCATAGGCCTAGGTATAATCGACTAGAGGGTATAGGTAAAGAAAAGTTTTCTATTACCTACAGTTATCTCCTGCCTCAAATATTTCCTTTTTTTTTTTTTTTTTTTTTGAGGGCAGTGTCACTGACCCTCATATGTGGGACCTGAACCGGGGCCGCTGGCTTCCCAGGCCAGCGCTTAACCACCGCGCCACTCGGCCGGCCCAATATTTTCTTTTTTTTACCAATGCTCCTCTGCTCTTGAGGTAGTCAGAAGCCAAAAACATACTTTATTGTAGGTGAACATGAGGTGACATACTCTCTATTAAGGACACTGATGGAAACCAAATTAATTGCTACCATTCACTGAACATGTTGCCAAGCACTTTACTGTTTGTTGTCTCTAATTTTTTCAACAACCTGAGGAGGTAAATAATTTTGTTATCTCAGTTTGACACGTGAGAAAACTAATGAGACCAAATAGCTGTCTAAAGTCATGCTGCAAATGGCAAAAAGGTTTGAACTCAGGGCTGTCTGAGTACAGTGTCTGCTTTTCCACTAAGTGAAACCAAACAGGTCAAGGCAAGAAAGTGCAAGTGTTTGCTGCAAAGTCTTTCACTGAATGAAGGAAACAGAGAAATGCAAAGTAGAAAAAAGGAGAAACTGCCTGAGGGGAGGAACCACATCTTAATTGCATTTGTATGACCCACATTTCCTAGATCAGAATCTCAAAAAAAAGATGTTTATTAACTGCAGCCATGGTTATAATCAATCAATTGGATTCACTGTTGTACTCTTTGACACTATTAGTGTTATCTACCGATTAACAAGGAAGACCTTTGTCCCACTCTACCTCTCACCACCACCTCCCCTGCCATCATCACAGGGCAATTTGGGTATGGAGTGTTCTTGAAAACAGGTTTTGTGGGCAAAGAAGACTATATACAGTAGTTCAGTTTCACTTATTACATATTTGAAAACCTAGTTTTAGTTTAAGCTTTGAATTGTAAGTTCTAAATCTAACCCTCCCTTTTAAGGTAATGTTTACAATTTAATTAATTGAATTCCCTTGAATTATTAAACTGCATTTATACATGTAATGCATTCAACCTTTTTAAAAATACTTCAGTTGCTCAATAAAAGAAGAATCACAAGTAGTTAAATAATGTTCATAAATATGATAAACTGTAACATATGATGAATCTTTTCTCTTGAACATTACAAAAGTGTTTATGGATTTGATAAAATTCTCACATCTTCTCAAATGAAATCACAAATCTGAATCAATTAATGGCTCTCATTTAGGTATTTTAAATTGGCACCACAAAGATAACCTGTTAGACATTCTAAAATGTCAAATGGGGTCGGCTGAGTGGCGCATTGGTTAAGAGCTGCCTTGGGATGCCAGCGGCCCCGGTTCAGATCCCACATGAGGGCCAGTGACACTGCCCTCTACAGCTAAGATGGTGAACAACAGCTCCATCTGGAGCTGGGCTGCTGTGATTCCCCGGGATGGCATAGCTGCAGCCCCTGCTGCAGTGGGCTGCCGTAGGCTACAGTGAGTAGCCGGCAGTCAACATGAGCAGCTGACAGCCAGCTTGAGCTGCCAAGATCTGCTGTGAGCGGCCGTCCAGAGGCCGGCGACTGATCTGTCTCACCCAAGAAGAGTGCAATGACAATACCAACATGGGCCAGTGAAGCAACATCCTCCACAGCTAGACTGAAGAACAAAAGGACAACAACTTGTCTGTTCCCCTTCCCCAGTTCCCCAATGCTGTTCCCCACCCCCAATTCCCCAATAAAATCTTTTAAAAAATAAAATAAAATAAAATAAAATAAAAAAATAAAATGGCAACCTATCTAGAGGAAACTAAACTTTACAAATGTTTAAAATACCAAATACAAATATGAACAAATCATTTCTAAAGGTAAAATTAAAATAATAGTATTAGAAATTTATCTCTTAACTTTATGGTTTCTTGAGGCTAAAAGAATGTTATGCTTTAAATAAACAATTCTACTGCTCGAGGTGAGTTGGGATGCCTTTCTAGAGGGTTGAGTGGCTTATTGTCCTGAGAGGCTCTGGCTGGAGATGCAGAGATCAGGGTACTATTTCTCACAGCTGATGAGATGCTGAACCATCTTTAATGCCAGCCAATGGTAACCCCAAGTTCTTGCCTTCAAATGGATAATCTTGCCACAGTTTGTGTCCACAGATTCTTGCTGCACCTGCTTCTTCCAAATGATTTGAACTTGCACCCCTACGCATTATTGTTGACACACATAGCTGGATTTAGCCAATTTATATTCTACTTCATTTTACTATGAATTCTTTTATTTTTTTTCTTCTCTAACAAGGCTATAATTTTTATAGAAGTTAACTGTGCGTGCTTTTGTGTCTGTGGCTGACTCTGCAGTTTGACCACATGTGCACACACAGCTTTATTACAGTCAAACGCCTTTTAACAATGGGATACGTTCTGAGAAATGTGTCCATAATTAGGCAATTTTGTCATTGTCAGATCATAAAAAAGTACACTTACACAAACCTAACTGTATAGCCCACTACACACCTAGGCTGTATGGTACAGCCTATTGCTTCCAAGCTACAAATGTGTACAGCATGTTACTGTACTGAATACTGTAGGCAACTGTAACACAATGGCATTTGTGTTACATATCTAAACATATCTAAACAGAAAAGGTATAGTAAAAATATGATATAAAAGACTTTAAAAATGGTACACTTCTGTAGGACACTTACCATGAATGGAGCTGGACTGTAAGCTACTCTGGGTGAGTCAGTGAGGGAGAGGTGAGTGAATGTGAAGCCGAGGACATCACTCTCCACCACTGTAGGCTTTCTACTCACTGTACATTCAGGCTACACTAAATTTATAAAATACGAGATTAAATGAAGCACAAGAGAAAAATGATGCAACTGAGACACACAGCAAACACGAGATGTATGAGGCTGCTGCCTGTGCAACACGGCATCCAATTCAATGGCAAACTTTTTTTTTTTTAACAACTACAAAGAATACACTCTAAATAATAATGAAGATGATAGTATAGTAAATGCATAAACCAGTAACATAGTCATTTATGATCATTATCAGGTATTATGTACTGTACCTAATTGTATGTGCTATCCTGTTATACTTCTGGCAGTGCAGTAGGTTTGTTTACACCGGCTTCACCACAAACATGTGAGTACTGAGTCGGCTATGACATCACTAGGCAATAGGGATTTTTCAGCTCCAGTACCTTCCTAGGAGACTACCATCTTACATGTGGTCCCTCGTTGATGGGAATGTCATTATGGGGCACATGACTGTATAACCACTAGAAATGGAGTCGACTTCACTTTATGAGAAGAAGGCTCAAATGTCTTTTGGTAGATACAACCTTTTTCTCTTCTTTCCTTCCTTTTTTTTTTTTTTTTTTTATGACTGCTATCATGTCCTTATGTCAAGATTTCTCCAACTGTGCCCTACTTGTTATGGGCACATAGCCTGTGCTTCTGGCATTAAAAGGTTTCAACATTAAAGACTTTGTTTGGGAAATCTCACATAGTAAATCCACTTTCTAGACATTTGCAATGGTTATTAGCATATTAAAGACTCAGAAGCTTTGTAGTATGAAAGTCTTATAAACCCATTGAACCCTTTTTTTAAAGACCTACCTTTCAAAATTTTGTAGGTAGTATTCTGTGGAACACTGTTTGGTGAATTGTGTTTGGTTTTGGTAAAATGTTTTTATTTCTCTGTCTTCTATTTTTTAGAGATCAAAGGTTAGATATATTCCCACTGGGCTTTCTAAAATTTTCCTGCCCCCAAACTTGTCTCACCCAGCCAGTCAGAGCTGAACAGTCACAGCCCTTTTCCACAGGGGAAACTGCTCACCCAGGGTCAAAGGGTGTTTGTGTCCTGAGATAAGTCCCCTCCAGAAAAGGGGGGGAAGTTGCTGAGCATCTCGTGCTCACTCACTTCCTTCCCACAGTCTTGTAAGTCTCTTGTCCTTTGGGGCAAAAGGGGTCCTACTGAGACTGAAAGAAACTCCTCCCAGGGCAGGGAGCTCCCTCTTCTTATGTGCCTTCAAATTCTGTGCTCTCCCTAAGAAAAAGCAAGGAAGGCTGTGCATGTCAGTACGCAGGTTATTTTCAGAATCAAAACCAATTGGATTCCATGCATACTTAGTGATAGGTCTGTTAGCCAGTGTAGAGGCCAGAGGATCTGGGTTCTAGATGCAGCTCTACCTTTGTTGCTGTGTGATCTTAGACAAGGTACCAACCATCTCAGAAACTCAGCTTCCGCACTGATAAAATGTGGATTGCATTAACTGTTTCATTAATTGTTTCAGCGTGGATATGAAAAGTATTTATCAACCAGCTCGGCATGGCCACTGACTGATCAGCCATGCCAGATCAATTCTGCCTACTGGCAGCCTCACAGCTCACTTCCCTCACTCAGTCAACATTTATGGGTGCCTACCATGTGCCAGTTATTTCACAGGGCTGTTGTATGCAGCAAGTTAATGTTTCTGAAAGCAGACTACAACTTGCATACAAAACCAAGTTATTTTTAGTCATTATGATTCTGTATGGTAAAAGGCATAGAGAGTAAAGGAGGTGGGAAGTCTCTTAAACACATTTCACCTGTTTCACAGTCTTGCCTATCCTGTGAGGTGGCCTGTGAGCAGACATCACCTTAAGCAATAGCCTAAGGATGTGGAGACCGGGGCCAAAACCAGCCCATGATATATACAGCTTAGCCTCAGAACATCAAATAGTAGTAAAAGCTGGTACTTTATTGAGTACTAACCATGTGTTAGGCCTTGTTCAAAACTATTTTATGCAGATTAACTCATTTAATCCTTGCCACAGCCGGATGAGGGAGGAACTATTATTATCTTCTGTCCACAGACGAGATAACCGAATCATAGGCTGATTAGGTGACTTTCCTGAGGTTCCCTAGCTTGCAAATGTCAGAACTGGGTTTTCATCTAGGTGAATGAGTTCATGCCCTTAACCACAACTCTATATATATAGCAAACAGATCCAAGCCTGGTGTGTGTGTGTGTGTGTGTGTGTGTGTGTGTGTGTGTGTGTGTGTGTGTGTGTTGGAAAGGGGGTGGAGGGTGGGCTGCTGAAGGGCTGGTCCCCAGAGATTATGAGTCACCAGCTGAGCCCACAGTCTTGGGCAGACACTCTTAGGACCACAGGTGTCATAACCCAGGGAGTCCCAAGGAGCAAAGGAGCATCTTGCAGAGGATACCCAAAGCCCTGGGCATTGAGGACTGGGGTACCCACAGTCTGAGGAGGGGCAGCTCCATTCCGTGGCACACAGTGGAAGCCAGGGGAAAGGGAATGGGTGGAAAAGAGAAGAAGCATCAGCAGCCCTCCCTCCAGCTGGGTAAAGGCTGCCAGTTCAAGGGGTTTACCTTTGGGTGGGAGGATTAGCTCTAATTGTTGAGTAAATAAACCTGAAGCTGAGGGCTGGGTGGGACTTCTTTCTACAAAGGCGTCTAAGAGGAATTTGAGGAGTGAAGTCAGAGAAAGAGAGATAGGAGCGCTCTGAAGCTGGGTAGGCAAACTTTTACTGTAAAGGTTACAGAGTAACTATTTTAGTTATTTAGGTTTTGCAGGCCATAGTTGTCTTCAGTTATTGTTGTTTCCTGTAATCCTTTAAAAATCTGTAAAGAATTTGAAGCCGACCTTCCCTGAGCCTGACCCTGCCCTACTTGCCAGTCATTTGGCTGTTTAACTTGAGTTACACCCACCCCCTCCCAGGAGTTGAAGGGGCCCATGATGAGGAAAAGGGCATCAAGTTCTCACCCTGGTGATGCTTTGTGAATCTGAGGTATGTTCCATGGAGGTGCTTCAGGGCTAATTCTGTTTGGCAACCCGAAGATTTGCTCTGGGGATTTTTATGCCATGCACAGCTGCACACATGAGCAATTCTGCAAGAATTATCTTTCATGCCACATTCCATTTAGGAACTGATGCCCAAGACAATATTGCTGAGCAATGCAACTCAGTATTACTCTATTTCAGGGAAAATGGAGTGGCCGATTTTCCTTCTCAGTACCCCAAAATGGAATGTCTCAATGCCTTTTGGAGGAGCCTAGCCTGGCCGCAGCAGGAAGAAATGGTATGTTAGTAAACTTGACTCTCAGTTATAATGTCTCCTTCAAAGAGGCCAGCTGTGCAATAAGGAAGCCCAGGTGTTAAACAATTTTATATATTTTGTTATTAGAGGGACAGCTAATTGTCCCACCAACTGCCCCAAACTATCTGCCTCATACCTAGACTCAAAACAGTCTTCTCTTCCCATCTTTAACTTGAAACTGTTCATTACAGTAACCACTAAAGCTATTTTTATATAATACAAAGGTATAGTTTTAGGTTGGGGAGTAAAGAGTAAACTTATAAAAGATTTTTTTTTTAACCTAAGAATTGACAGGAAGCCATGGCTTCTAAATAATTAGAACTTTCCATTACATTTAACATGAATTAATGTGTTGGAGAGACTACTTATAATAGTATACAGCAGAAAGTTATTTATTGGTATTGGACTAAGGACAGAAAAGTTTTCAATAGGAACATGAAGTTTGGGAAGAAAAACAGACGGGAGAGGCTGAGACGAATGCCAAGTTGGGAAGCTTCGGCCCACCACGGCTTAGGGGCTGAACGGGACTACTACCTGGGGTGCTTTCACCTACTCCACAAACCCTGCCCAGGTCGTTCTTACTGTCACTCCAGGAAGCACCTACTGCACTCACCCCTTGAATGGCCCATTGAGAGCTCCCTGCTAAGCATTCATGTATTGACCCAAGGCAAACCCAGGAAACTACTTATTAACCAAGAAACAGTAGTAAGAGAATTGCCCCATAGTACATTTTAGGAACATACTCTATGGAGGTATCAAATTATAAACAACCATCTACTTGGAGTAGGTAAATTAATATTTGGAAGCTTGAAATCAATTTTATCTTACAGATCTCTTTAAATCCTATGACTTGATTACATACTATATATACATTTAAAATTAGACCAAGCAGCACTATCTACCTCTTTCTTCCAAAATATTCCCACTAGCAGTTGAAAACTCTCGAATGCCCAAAGTTCTCAGGAGCCTGGCTTGTATGTGCCCCTCTGGCTTTGTGTTGCAGCCACACTGAGCTTTGGCCAGTTCATCACACGTACCATGTTCCTTTCCACCACAAAGTGTTTGCCGCGGAGTAGCCCCTGCATGGTTATCCTCTCTCCCCATGCCAACACCCACACCTTCCCCCGCCCTAGCAAACCCTACACTTTCACTCTTCATCCAGGTCTCAGGTCAATCATCGCTTCTTTGGGAAGACTTTCACCACTCCTGGATGAGATCAAATTTCTCTGTCATTCATTTGGTCTTTTAATAACAGGACTCCGCCCCTTCATAGTGCTTATCATAGAGGCCATTTTGTTAGTTTTTGTCTGATTATTTGACTTACAGTCCATCTCATGCACTAGACCATGAGCTTCTTGATGGCAAAGATTATGTTTGTTATATTTATTAATGTACAAGTCACAGCGTAAGCATTCAAGGTTAGCTGTTATTATTATATACATCTGGAACACACTGACTTTTCATTGGGTGTCTTCTAGAATCCTGTCTACAAGTTTATTACTTATACAACTGACCCCCCAAAAATATAATTAACCAATACATAAGGGTGATGCCAAACTACTCAATCTGATAAATTAATAGAAATATAAGAAACAAGCCTATTAGATAAACATGGTATATTATTCTGAAGGGTCAGTTTATTCATGAAGTAGTGTATGTTGGGGAGAGAGGATAGCACAATAGAGATATTATGGAGTTCTAAGATAAAATAATGTTTAAAGACCTTTTGAGCTGTGGGCAGAGCATTTAAGGCATGCTCCCAGACTCACCTACCCCATCCCTCACCCTAAGCATCCTACAGGGGTACAAGTCCCACTATTAAGTGTCGCGTGGTGGGAATGTCGAGAAGCGCTTATAAGAGATGATTAAAAAACACATCCTAAATATGGAAAAAGGGTTTTCTTTTCCTCTAATCTTTTTAAAATGTGAGATTAGAATATTAATAATAAGTAAGATTCAACCAACCAATTTCTTAAGCCAAAATCATTATCAGAATGCACTTGTTTTCTAAAGTGCATAATCTTAGTTCATATATATATATATATATATATATATATATATATCCCTGATTTATAGAGGAAATATTTGAGCTGGTAGAGTGTTATAGAAATCACGGTGTTGTCATAGACAAATCAGGCTTGCTTTTGGTAAACACCTTAAATGAGCTGCCCCACTTTGATTTAATGTAAAATGAGTATATAATAACATATAAGTAAATGTATACAAAAGGCCCACTATAACCAAAAAGTTTAATAAATGATATTTCATTATTTTTTTATAAATATGTGCTAGAGATATTGGAAAATGCCAAGAAAAGCAGCAATGGTATTTAGAGTTCTGGTCAGCTTTGGATTTGAATTCAAGTTTTTTACCTGAAAGCACTTCAAAACTTGTGCTTTAGAGATAACGCTGATGTCTGGAACAGCCACCCCAATCAACACACACACACACACACACACACACACACACACACACACACACATATACACACACACACACGAGTGAGGGAGGAAGAGAGGAGTTTAGGGAACAGATTAGGGATTCTTATATGTGGAGATTATTTTCTTTAACCATGGTCCTGTGATTCAACATTCATAAAAATAAATCATTTACAATTTGAACGAAATAACATCAGGTTCCTGCAGAGCTATAGAAACTGACTTGTGAGGGCTAATAAGAAATAGAGGATGGAACAAGTGTATGGAGACTTTGTTCTATTCCAAAGGCTTGGCAATTTTTAGAAGGCTTACAAACCACTATTCATGACTCACTCCCTTCCACCCACACTTCCTTTTCAAGCTCTTAATGCCACTAAGGGCTTCTTGTATTATCCTAGGTTTTTAGTTCCACTGCTTCCTACTGTTTTCCAATCAACTGCCTTTTGTTTGTGGAGACCCTGAGAAAGCCTGACTGAGGCGTGGTAGACCAGGGTGTTTTTCACCCAAACTGACTTAGATTCTCCTGAGTGACTAATGTGGTCATTAAGGTACCAATGCTCTATACTTGCCTTGTATGCCCCACCATCATCTGGTCTCAACTCTCTCAGAGCAAGCTTCCAGCGTTGGTGTGGGCCATGTTCTCTCCTCCAAACAATCAGGGAACAACAGAATTTGTGAAACTTGTTTTGGTTGTTCCCTGTCTGAACACTTACTCAGATCTATCTATCAGCACCAACTTCATCCACTTGTATTTCATCCCAAGCTTCCGGTAGGTAGGCCTGCCTTCTGCCTAGGTCCCTTCATCACACACTACTGTTGCCCTTCCACCAGCTTAGGACATGGAAACAGGGTGGATGGAAGCCCTGAACTGTATTCCAGCCATTAGGCTGAAACTTATTTCTCAACTGGATTTTGCCAACCTATTTTTTCTGGAGGCACAGCTCTGTTTCATCCCGTCCAGTGCAGATATCTCAGCAGGCTCGTACTTCCTCACATCAGTCCTTATTCTCCCTCCAACTCTGTCCTCCCACTTCCTCTCCTAGGCTTTCACCAAATTTGCTCTTCCTCTGGGCATCCGCTTTGATTTTCAGCTCTGATTTGTATCCCTTGCTGAGTCTTCTTTGGCCTGAGAGGTTTTTAGGTTCCTACCACGCTTTCCTTTATTCCCCCCGTCACTCTAGTTTTACACCTCCACAAGTCGTTTCGTGAGTGTGTGTGTGTGTGTGTGTGTGTGTGTGTGTGTGTGTGTGTGTACTGCAGAGGAAGGATTCAAATCACTTGTAGTATGAGGGCTACGGTATGCAGATTCCTTTTCTATAAATAGGACCTAACACTGATGTCTGTGGAATAGTAGTGGGAATGGGAATGGCAGTTTTATCCTTGTAGACAGCTATAGGGATGGATGTAAAAAGCTAGGTAGCCAATAGCAGACTTGCCTTCCATCATCATAGGGCTCTCCCCATCTCCACAACTTCCTGACTTCTACCCAACCCAAGTCCCTTTAACACTGGGCAGTTCTACTAACTAGTATGAACAATGCCACTTTCTCTGAGCAGGAAAAAAATCTAGTCTCTGCCCTTTTTCTTTCTTGTATGACTACTTTGCCCACCAGCACCCACCTAGACTCCCCACCCCCCAGAATAGGTCTTAGTCATTCCACTGACTGGCTTCAATCCTTAGGGGGAGTCCAGCATTTGCTATGCAACATTCCTAAATGCCACTTTCCTGGGAAGAATCTTCTAGCAGACTCTATGCCTTTTTAGACACCGAAATGAATTATGGAAGGTTTAGACTCTCACTCCCTGGAGGTCTAAAAGCAGGATGGATTCTCCTGTGTCTGGGATGATTATGTGGGATACTGCTAGTAGGCTAGGGAATAGACCAGCTCATCGTCAACAAATAATATTTATTAAACTCCTGGGCACTTGTGACATTGTGCTGGATTCCATATATATTAAAAGATACTTTAAAGGACATAGCTCGTCTCCTCTTAAAGAAGTTTTTAACTAATAAAATAAAAGGTTGTATGACATACAAATAATATAATGAACATCAACAGTGCTTTAAGGTTCCAAAGATTGTAAGTTTCTCATTTTCTTTCTCTTATACACCTTAGTTTTCGTTTAAGACTAGGCAGAACAAGATGTGCAGTGAGCAAATTATTCTATAATAGCTCATATTTTCCAGGAGCTTGTGAATGATGCAAAATGTGAGCAGATAGCAGAAGAATTAAGAGGGGCAGAAAGCACGAAGTGGCTTCAGTTTTATGCAAAAAGCAAGAGGCTGCTGGGTTTGATCTCAAAGGATCCTTCACTTTCTAACACCCTGGGATTCTAGGTCAAGAAGTAATTAGGGTCAAGGGGGAAAAAACGGACATGAGGAGATAGGAAGAGAGCAAATTATTGAATTTTTTTTTTCCCATCAGAGCCATAAAATAGTATTGGCTAGGGGTCTATTTGAGGCCAAATTTTTGGCAGACAAGTAAGGTTATATATTCCTTGAGAGCCAGCAGGATCATATAAATGCCCTGTGCTGAGAAGTGCACATTTCTGTGCAGGAGTAGTCCATCCCACTCCCTGTAGTGACGTGGCCTTGTACTCTGCAGCTGCACACCGGTACTGTCCAGGGTTCACAGAACCCAGAAGTGCCAAGTCGAAATTGCATTCATATATTCATTCCTATGTCCCCATTAGAACATTTCTGGGCTACCTCTTTGTCCTTCTCATTCATTAAAGCAGGGCCATTGAGAGCCTCAGCCAGCATGCTCAGGTCCTTTGTACCCCTCTAAATGGACCAATTTGAACTAGATGCACCTTCCTCCACTGGGCCTAGGGTTCAGGGCATGGCCAGAAGGAGCAGGTTAGTTGCTAACACCCAGTTGTACCACTCGTGCTGGCCCTGCTAACAACATGGCCTCCATATAGAGAATGAGAGGATTTCGAAATATCCTCTGTAAGCATGTCCCTGTACAAAGCAAATAACTGATTAAATGTGCTTTGTGATTTTCTCTAATTTGTCTGCATAGAGAGAGAGGTGAATGAATCAAATTGCATTATGATTTACTTCTAAATACAATCATTTTTTTGCCCCTAAAAGAAAATCATGGACAAATTTCCCCTCAACTTTCAGGAAAGCTGGGGTTGTGTACGCTGAAAGTTGTAATGTGAACTTCACATTACAGTTCAGTTTATGGGGTATGTTCCTCTTCCAGAAATATATAGGGAATAGGGTGTGGTTAGTTATGTGACTCTTTCAGATCAGGGAGTTGTTTGGCTGAAACTACC
Source organism: Aselliscus stoliczkanus (assembly GCA_033961575.1). NCBI lineage: Eukaryota > Metazoa > Chordata > Mammalia > Chiroptera > Hipposideridae > Aselliscus > Aselliscus stoliczkanus. The sequence continues at coordinate 44,027,256 of CM066729.1, forward strand.
TCTTGTTGCTGGTATCTGAACCAAAGTCAGTGAACCTCTGAACGCATAAGTCCTAAACTACCACATCTAGTGACCTCGGTAGTTTTATTATTTTTAACTAAAACATGTAAGTTGAAGTTACATCAGTAAATACATGTGTAGTGTAAATTTAATTTTCCAATAATGCAGTCAAGAATTAACTAACTGCTACAGAGAAAAAAAGTGTCTACTTTTTTCACTCAAATTGAATGTATGTATGTATATATGTATATATGTATATATATATGAAAATCGATTGGTATGTAATTGGTCAATACTTCAGCTTTATTTAGTCAACCATTTAATCTATTATATAATTCAATACATATTTAAAGTAAAACTCTTATGTTATAATTTTATCTACTTCTGAACATTTTAGGCTTCAAACACATTGTACCACTAAGTTATTTTCAGCATTGAAGAGTTGATCTATTTTTAAAAAATATATAACTTCTCTTAGAATGCTAAGATAAATCTTTTTTATGCATTCTGTCATTAAGCAGTTGTACTTTAAGTGCTGATTTACCAAAGTTCCTGAAAGTTTAGGAGAATGATTTTAAATAGAGAAGAATTGATAGTGGTAAGTCTTTCATTCAAGGAATGAATTCTATCAGAAGTTTAGCAGGTACACTAATATTAAAAATGTGACTAGTTGTATTCCTTTGTAGCCAGGTTGTTAAAAGCTGCTAGTTTTAGGGGCCAAATCCATGCAAATAAATTCTTGGTTTTCTTGAATATCCATGGGAGAAAGCAGGAGAGCAAAGCTTCCTTTTGCCTCACTAGGCCCCTGGGATCAAGCTGATCCAATAAATGCGGGAGGAGTGGGGTTGGAGCTTGTTTCCTTAGGAGCTGTGAGGCTTTAAGCAATTTATTTAACCAGTCTAAACATTTAGTCTCTTTGTTAACTGAGGATAATATCTACCTTGCAGAGCATTTGTAAATATTTTAAATATTGTATGTAAATTATTAATCATATTGTTTTTCATGGTAGATGTTCAACAAATGGCAGTGCGCATTTGAGTGTTTATTTTCCTCCTTGCACAGACTATAAATCTTTGAGGGTAAGAATTATGGCTCCTAGTACAGATTATTCCATGTTGTTGCTGATCAATAAGTATTTGTTGAGTTGAAAATTTCATTTTTGAAAGGCTTTCAAAATAATCTTTCCTTTAGAGCTTTAGGCCTTTGCATCTGACTTACGTTTTCCCTTCAGTTTCCTAAAATCTCATTTCCTGGGGTCCAGAAGCACTTTTTTGACATTTTTAGATATCACACCATCTAATGGGACCTGCACACTTTCTCCTCAGACCCCACATCCATTTCACAGCTAGTTCCCCTCTCTCTTCCCCCACCCCCCAGTTGTTTTCTTTACTCTATGAGACATGAAATTGTCACAAAAACAAGTTACTAATTTATCAGATTCTTTGCTCGGGGCAGCCAACAGATGGCCTGGTAGCTGAAGCCCCTTTATTACTATACCTTGCTTGTGCCAATTTTTCATTTTGTTGAGGGAATAAGAAGTTACAACATATATCCTGTTTGCCTTATCTTCGGCAAATATCCTATTATTAGGACAATACAGGCATAAAGAGCTTTCTTTGTTCTATACCCTTTCTAGATAGCTCCCTCAACTCAGATTCCAGGGCTCAATATCCTTGCTCTCTTGCCCTCATCCATTCCCTGATGAGAAAGTAAGTCTGCTCTTTCATGATGTGTATTTCTAAAGATGAGGGGTCTTCTTGTCTCAGGTCTGGGCTCACACCACTTTTCCCTTGATTCAATTAAGAATGTTTTCAGTTGCAGGTAACAGAAAACCAACTTTTAAAATGACTTCTAAAAATAGACTTCTCCCTGCTTTCCTCCCACCCTCTCCCTTTCCCCTTTCCTTTTTTTCCTTCTCCTTCTGCACCACAAGCAGTCCAGATCCATAGTATTAGGGACATTGTCTCTCTTGACTTGTCCTTTGTGCTAGTTTCATTCAATCTCAAAATGGCTGCTGTGGTTAGAGAGGCATCATAACCTGGATTAATGCCAAGAAGAAAGCATGGGGTGTTACTACTCATGTCTGCCGCTTATAACAAGAAAATAAAAGCATTCCCAGAAGCCCCCAGGATACCTCAACTTATATCTAATTAACCAATATGTGCCACATGGACATGCTTAGAAGCAGGGGTACTTGGGAAAGTGAGTGTTTACCTTTTCCAGACTTTATAGTGAAAATGGTGAAGTAGTTGGAAGCACGCTTGGTCAGCCAACCAACAGCATCTACCACAGCTTTCCAGTATAAACTGGCAAAGATTTGAAATACCAGCTTAGCCAGCTTATCCTAGACCTCGGCCATTGTTATTTTATTTATTTATTTATTTATTTATTTATTTATTTATTTATTTATTAAAATATTTTATTGGGAATTAGGGGAGGGGGACACCACTGGGGAATTGGGGAAGGGGAACAGACACATTGCTGTCCCTTTGTTCTTCAGTCTAGTTGTGGAGGACGTTGCTTCACTGACCCATGTTGGTATTATCACTGTGCTCTTACCTGGTGAGGCAGATCGGTCACCAGCCATTGGATGGCCACTCACGATGGCTGCCAGCCACTCGCGTAGCTTTGCGACAGCCCCACTGCAGCCTACGCTGTCGCTGGTGACTCATGGCAGCCCAGCGCCGGGTGGAGCTGTTGTTCACCACCATAACTGTAGAGGGCGCAGCATCACTGGCCCACATGTGAGATCCGAACCGGGACCCTGCTGCTCAGAGCTGGTGTCCCAAGTCAACTCTTAACCAACGCGTCACTTGGCTGACCCCATTGTTATTTATGGTTCTTCTCAAAGCTGATGACAACCAGAAAGTACTATAAATAGTGAGATCTGATACCCACTTCCATTGGCTTTGCCAAGATGTGTTTTTCAAACTTACCAGATCAAAGAGTTGCTTAGAACACATATTAAGCAGTACGCTTTCTTTTGGTTTTCCCCAAAGAGAGTAACTCAGTTGGCCTAGAGATACAGCCAGAAACTTATAGTTTTAAAACATATACCAGTAGATTGTTCTTATCCAACAAATTTGAGGATGGTTGGTCCAAAGTATATCTCTGACTAGCCTTGCTCTGGTCATAAATATCCAGCTTCTTAGGACATTATCATGAACAAAGATATATTAACACATGTTTCCCTCCTTCAGGTGCTGCTCTCCTTATTCCCTTTCTATGTCCTCTTATTTTTTCTCTTAAGTATTCCTCTCATAATGTTCCTCTCAAACTATTCTACTCCAGATAAATTCCCTCTACCCCCCTTTTTTCTCCTGTCCCCATAGCTTCATTACAAAGTCCCCTTCTTCTCTTGTAAACCTGTCTCAATCCAGCCTTGCCCCCACCCCTCCCATTTATTGCCTAACTAACTCCCGATTTCCAATATAGGTTCATTATGTCTTTTTCTCCCAGGTTTTACTTCATTACTTAAGATACAGCAATTAGACTCATAAAAAAATATGATGTCGCTACAGAAATCATGTGATTTCTATAAAAGAAAAATTCTCAAGCTTATATATATATATATATATATATATATATATATATATATATAACAGCCTCTATTTTATACAGTGCTTTTCAGAAGAGGTGAGTATTGTATGCATGAACAGTACACAAAGACAAGAAACAGACAATAAGAGGCATTAAATAGGCTGTGGGCTGAAGTGGTTAGGCAAGGCACAAAGTAGAAAGAAAATTTGCTCTGAATCTTGAAAAGCAGGCTGGGTTTGGAAAGGCAGCAAAATAAATAAATAAATATATGAATACATGAATAAATAAATAAATAAATAAATAAAGGCAGAGAATTCTAGGAAGGTGGGCATTGTACTATATTTCTTCCCTATATTTACCTCCCAACATACTCTGTATTTTACTTCTTACTTGCCTCTCCCTGCTAGAATGTTTCTCCATGATACAGCAATTTTTGTTATTGTTGTGTTGTTTTAACTTTGAAATCCTCAGCAGGCCCTGGCATGGTGTAGCTACTCAATAAATATTTGTTGACTACAGAGTACGTGAGTGAATGAATGAATGAATGAATGACTGGTAAGATCAGCCTGAGAGAAGCAGTGTTCCCTGGGGGTTGGAATAGAAAATGCAGCTAGTTGTAAGAATGCTGGATTGGAGATGAGAATGTGGGGTTCTTTAGGCAGGGGAAAGAGAAGGAATCTGATGGAATTCCTTGGCTCATCACAAGTTGTATTTCCACACTTAGTGTAAATACTCCAAAGAAATTGGAAAAGGAGATAAAAATGCAGAGGCAAACCTGGATCCTTTCTTAGAGAAGGGTAATCATTGGTGGGCTGGTTGGAGGCCGTGAGGTTGCTATGGAGAGGCAGCCTGCCCCTTCAGGAGACAGGTGGAGACACAGATGCTGCTGCTTGACTCTGAAACATTCTTAGGGACAAGTTTCCCCTTTTGGACCCAGATACCATATCTTTCACCTGTGCCCCTTTTTGTCTCCATTCTCACCATTTTTACACTAATCCACAGCCTCCACAACCTCACTTGTGGATTCCTAAAATTGTCTCTTAAGAGGTTTCCCTACTTCAAGTCTCTACCTTCCTCCTTTCTTTCCACTCCCATACACACAAACACAAAGCCCTTCAGATCACACCAGTGATAGCATTGTCCTAAAGGACTGCTTTCATGATATAATTCTCCTGGTTAAGGACCATAATGGATCTCTAGTAAAAACTCATTAAACCCATTCCATCTTTAGGCCTAGCTTGCTCTGCCTTTCCTTCCCCCTCTCCAGTTCTCTCCAACCAGTAATCAGTCTTCTCTATACATACCCAATACTTCTATTCCAGTCAAACAGGGCTACTCATATTAATACACAAATGGGCCAGATATTGTCTATCTGTACCTAGCCCCTTTTATACACATATCTCCCCTCTTTTGCAGGGGCTGGAAACCTGGGAACAACATTTCTCATATTTCATAGCAGGATTGCAGATACAGTTTGCACTCCACCAATCAGATGTGGAGATTTGGAAGGCTGAAGAGAGAAGGTAGCGATCCTTGGCTTTTTCCTCTGTTGGTAGTGATGGGCAGCCTTTGTTATTTCACCCCCGGGGGTCAAGTCTGTGAAGTCAGCCGGGTTTCCAGCAGCCTCCAGACTCTAGGAGGCAGAAGCTCTTTGAGGCTTGTATAAGGATATGCTAGGCACCATCCTGCTCACCAGAGAAGATACAGAGGGAACAAATAATAAGTTAGAGTAGAAATACGCTCTTATTAACACACTTTTCTTTTTTTTAATTTTTATTGGGGAACAGCTATGGTCACTGGTTACACGTTGCTTTCATGCTAAAATGGCATAGTTGACTCTTTTAGGGAGGGCGCAGCTCATAGTAACCCATGTGGGGATCGAACCGGCAACTTTGGTGTTATCAACACCACCAACTGGGCTAACAAGTCATCCCCACAAATTACATACTTTTATGCCTCAACTTTCCCTTCCTTTTATTTTTTGATTGGAAATAATATAGCATAGGAACTTGGAGGACACCAAGGTGTTTCTAAATAGTAAATAGGTGTTGACTATCAGAGCAGGAGTTCCTGTTTTGTTTTGTTTTTGGCCACCACTTTTAACTATGAATCAAGACAGTTGGCATTTCAGAAGAATAATAATATATTATAATTTGGGCTTAAGAGATAGTTATATTGGATAATTAAATGCTTTTAAAATCATCTTAGGGTGATGTCTCTCATTTGGTATTATATTAATACAATAGTATTGGAATTTCAAGTATGTTACTTAATACACATTGACCTTAATGAGTAAATTAAAGAGGGATACTTTGAATTCTTTTTTTTTTTTTGCGGGGGGGCCTCGATCAGAAGGACTTGGGCCCCCCACGAGCGGCGCCGGGGAGTGGGTCTTCCGTATGCCACATTTCCTGCGCCCCACCACAGGGCGGGAATTCGGCGCTGGGCTTGAATTCTTTATAGAGATATATATACTAGCAAACATTTATAAAATATATTGGATTTCAAGAATGAGTCTACTCTACACATTTAAAGTGGAAAGTCAACATTTTTTTCAAGATAATTAGATTAAAAATGCATTCAGATATATCTAGATATTTAAATAGGTTTGTCCAAAAATTATTTTCACACTTAGTTATCTTTTCTTAAAATATTGAAATTAAAAATTGAAATTTATTGGGCCGGCCGAGTGGCGTGGTGGTTGGGCGCTGCCTTGGGAAGCCAGCGGCCCTGGTTCAGTCCCACATATGAGGGCCGGTGACACTGTCCTCAAAAAACAAACAAACAAAAACAAACAAACAAACAAACAAAAAATGGAAATTTATTGTTAAGTATACAAAGAGCATATGAACGCATTCACATTACAAATTTGAAACAATACAGACCAAGCAAAAGTCCTGCTGGCAGTGTTTCTCCCTTCTCTGAGAGATAAGGATGTTAGCATACTAATCCTTGCCTTCATCTTGCTCCCAGCCTCTTCCACCAACCACATTAGGTCAGTGTTACTTTTATTGTAACATTGTTATAATTAGTAAAATCTTCTTGTTAATAACTCTTTGAATCTTTTATAACCTTAATTAAGTATTTAATGCTTGTAGGTTGATGCTAAAAGATGAATAGTAATAAACAGCCCTTATATTATCATCACTTATGTAAATATTGTTCACTGCAGAGATGTATTTCCTTCTCTATTGTTCCAATGTGACAACACTGGTGATATACTATTACAATGAATTCTGCATATTTCAGTCTGCCAATTGTTCAAAATCATGCCACATTTAAAAATATTAGCATCATACCTTTTCTTATAAAGTTTTGTTTTTATTTTTTCCTGGTGCTTCTGATTACCTTCATCTCACTCTTTTTACTGCTACGTGTAGTAGTCTATGGCATAGATGCATGGCAATTTACTCATGCTCCAATATTATTGAATATTTAAGCTGTTTTCATTTTTTTTCCTACTATGTATAATGCTTTAGCAAACATCTTGCCCATGCATTTTTGTGTATATACAAATTTCTGTCAGATAAAAGGTAGAGATGGAATTGCTGGGTGGAAGGGAATGTACATTTTAATAACTACTGCCAAATAGCCTCCAGAAAGGTATTACCATTTACATTCCCACCAACATCATATGGGTATAATGCTATACAATGCTTCTAATACTCTCATGAATCCTGCTGATTTTTGCCAGTCTGATAAGTTAAAAGTATCTAATTACTGTTGTAATTTGCTTTCTCTTAATTATTACATAGGTAAAGCATGTTATCATAAGCTTATTGATACTCAGTATTTTCTCTTCAATGCTTTGATTTTTTTGTCTTTCCTTTTTTATATTCAGGATTCCTTATATTTTTTTGTTTATTAATTCTTTTTTTTTTCTGTTGGACAGTTTGAAAATATACTCTCCCGGTATATCAATTTTCTTTCAACTTTGCTTGCTGTGTCTTCTGTCCAAAAGGAGCTTTAAATTCCTTGTAGATAAAAACCAGTCTTTTTTCTCTATAGGTTTTATACTGTGTCTTGCTTAAGATGGGCTTCCCTAGCCTAAGGAAATACTCTTACTCTCCTGTATGTTTGCAAATACTTTTATAGATTTTCTTTTTACAGTTAGCTGTTTAACCTGCTGAGATGTTTCGTTTGTTTATGGTGAGGTAATTTTCTTCCTTCTGTATGGGTGTATGGCAAACTGTGTACAAATTCTCCAACTCGGCAGAAAGGAGGCATGGTAATAACCTCTGCCTCCATCTTTTAAATTATGCCTCCCCACTTGTTATTTTTCTCCTATCCCTAAGGCAACATTGGTCAGTGTGACACATTTCAACAGGCTTTTCTAATGTTATGAGCAATTCCAGCACCTACTACATACCCACTCCTTTCTCTCTCTGGACGACATTAGTAGGGCTCGCCTATACCAGTTCTTTCCTGGCTATGATGACTGCACTTATCAGATCCCATGGAGTTAACTGAGGCTGTGTACCACTTCTGGCCAATAACTTCTGAGTGAAAGTGGCATGTCATTTAAATTGTAACTTTGGGCTGAGGTGTAAAGCTCTGCTTGACCTTGCAGCTTCTTTTCTGAGCCCTACATGGGGATGGCGGGGCCACATGAAAGCAGCCTGTATACTGAGATACTGTATTGAGGACAGCTGCCCTGCTGACTTGCTCAACCTACAATGAAAGCAGCCTGTGTACTGATCATGTTGGTCATGTTGTCAATGCAAAATCCTTATGTGTTAAGTCACTGAGATATTTGGGCTTGTTTATTATGACATCAAAAGCCAAATGAGTTAAGAATGACACCATTTCCCAGTCGACCTTGGTTTTGCTCTATTGTGTTTTTTTTTTTTAAGTTGGCAGTTAGAAACTTTGGTACCTTATCATTTGAATCAAATCATTTGCAAAATACCTTGCAACTGATTTGAGAAATACTGATATCATTTATTCATGATTTAGGTATATTTATTTAATACATACCCAGAACCAGGCTCTGAATAGAATGAGCATGCAAGAGACACAGCCTCTGTACTCATGGAGCTTGGCAGTGACCCCATAGAGAAAGCTGTGCAGGGATTCATTAAGGGTGTGGTTCTAGAGTCAGATGCCCTAAATTTGAATCCTGGCTCTGCCTCTCCTTAGCTAAGTAATCTTAGGCAAGTTAATTAACCTTTCAGTTTCTTATTTCCTCATCAATAAAACTAACAATAAATGAGTTAATGCATGTAAAATATTTAGCACAGGGCTTGACAAACATTAAGACTCAATAAATATTAGTTATTATCACTTTTGGGACCATGGCCCTGGAATACACCCAGGTGCTTTAAGGAAGGATAGATAGAATTATACTCAAAACCTGGAAGCCAATATCACTAAATCACACCCCTCGACTAGCATTTTGCCTCGTGTCTCAGCATGGGGCACTCACCATTGGAAAACTAGCATTAAGAAGCAGGGGTTATGAGAAGTACCTTGTGCTGTCATCCCTCTGGGTTTGTTTTTTTTTTTGAGGGCAGTGTCACTGGCTCTCATATGTGGGATCCAAAGCAGGGCCACTGGTGTCCCAAGCCAGCTTTTAACTACCACGCCACTCGGCCGGCCCTCACCCCTCTGTTTTTAATGTTTCATATTTAATATTCCAAACTTAAAAGATAATCTATTTTTAAATGACCTATAAAAGAGTGATAAATCTAGGTTATGAACTCTGAAATTCTTAGTGTAAGAATATAAGAACTCTGTATGGTTAGTTTATGAATACATATTGCATATATAAACACGTGCTTACCATTGTGTAGACACACACACATTTAATTGGGGCACTTTCTGTAGAGGGTGTCATATTGGTTTTGAACCCTGATCTTAACATTTATCTGTTCCTCAAGATCACAGAACAAGTCAGTAGCAGAGACAAGATTAGAATTATGAAATGAGCAAATGTTCTTTCCATTACAACCCTGTCTCATAGAAGAAATAACCACCTTTGACTTACTAGAGCTGCAGTCAACACGGAAGAAAGAGTAATATTTTACACATAGACACATTTTTATTGCCTGATTGTATAACCTTATCTCCAACGGAGGTTTCAATATTTTCTCTGTAAATACACACCACTTCCTTTGTATACCACTGTAGCTAAACTATTAATAAACACAGTAAAAGGCAAGGTCTTTGGTGAAATTGTAGATCTAATATTAAGCCAATTACAAAATCCCAATTATTTCCTCCTATAAAAAAACTGCTATACATGTATATTATTATAGCCCCTTCTAAACTACCAGCCACTTTCCTAAGGGAAACTAACACATATTGTGATGCAAACATTTATCTACTAGGAACTATGGAAGAGTCTCCAGGTAAATACCCACCTTCAACAAATGCACAATTAATTTAAATATGCACATTATACATAACTTTATTTCGGTTTTATAAGACACACACAAAGCCCCCAGTAAAAGGTGTTAAGGAAAAAAACCAACTACTTCTCAGTACCTTTACTCTTGTTTAGGCTCAACTTTGGTTCAACAGAATCACTGAACCAAACATGTGGCCTCCAAAGCCATAACACCTCTGGATTTATATGTGAATGTGTTGTATGTATATGTTGATTATAGTCAATACGTGATTGTTAGCAAAGTACGTGAAAAATGGTTAGCAAACTTTTGAAAAGATTCCTATGATCTCACTGCTACTGAGTGAGAAAAACACTCACTGAGGAAAACCATTTGACAATGTTGGGATGTATATTCTTTAGAATTTTTCCCTTGTGTATGTGTATCCATAGGGGATTTATTTCCATGTCTAAAGTATACATCCACATCATCTTTTTTAAAGGGCACAAATTTTCCCCTTATACTATAACTATGTGCTATAATTTATGTATCAAATATCTTATTGTTGGTCAATTGAGTTGTTTCCAGCTTTCCACTATCATAATTAATGCCAGTGGAATTGCTGACTCAAATTCTTCAGAACAGATACCAGGGCTATCCAAGGTAAAAGCATGGAGCTGGGCCCTCTGGGCTCAGGGTTCTCAGTGTCCTTTTATTCTTCTCTCTCTCAAGCACAGTAACATCGAAGAAACATGGACATGGGGATCCATGGGATATGGATTCCAATCTCAATTCCGGTTACTAATTAGAATAATTACCTGCTATCTATAGCTTATGGATAGTTGAATTTAAACCCAATTCTGATTACTGATTCATTTTGTGAAACCCATTTTCAGACACTCTGTAGAATGGGGGGACTGTACTAAAATGGAAGAGCAACAGATCAGCTGATCATCTGAATTATCTGAGAAATGTAATATATAGACGGTACCAAAAAAATGTATATACATTTTAAGAAAGGAAAAAAATTAAAATTGTAATACTAAATGTATACCGATAACAAAAGATGAATACAAGTCATGTTTGACTTCTGCAGTTACAAGAGGTGCTCAAAGTGGTTACTATCAGCGTCCAGACACTTCTGATTACGACCAACTACTGCTTGAGCAACACTGACCAAAGTGTCCACTTGTATACATTTTTTTTGGCACCCCCGGTATATTCCTGAGTTTTGACTTATATCTATTGAGTCTAGATCTTTAGGGTAAGACTTGGAAATCTGCATTTTCAAAACCTTCCCAAGTATTTCTGTGCATTGCAGCTGGGACCTTAGGCCATGTTATCCTGTGGGAGCTCCTTTATCCTTCCTTTCTGATTACCTGGGGCCCATGCGGCTTCCCTGCAGCCCAGGCAGTCTGTGTGTAAAGCATAGGGAAAACGAAGGGGATTATGTTAAACCACAAAACTCTTAAAAAGCAAATTAAAACCAAGACAAAAAAATAATCTCATTTCTACTTCTTATTAGCTTACCTAATGTTCAATTTGTTAAAATGTTGGCTTTAAAACATTTTACTCTTTTTCCAAACCTGATTAAGATTTTTCTTGTTGTTCAAACAGATGCCATCTGACAAATGGCAAGTGGGCTGTTTAAATTATAACTGAAGAGTCCAGAGTCACTCGCTGTTCTGAAAATCTATGATTTTATTTCAGATAGTCTTATAGATGCTAAAAAGCATACACAGCTTTGGCAGGTTTAACTCTCTATCTCCATGGGGAAGATGCTAACATCAAAGATATATTGAAATGCAGCTGCTTCTGGGAGAGTAAAACATACTGATTCAAAGGTACAGTCAGTCAACCAATTATAACTTAGAACACAGGGTTTATCTAAGATCTGTGTTCAGCTGTTTTTGAATATCAATTCAATGGCGTTAATATAGAAGGCTTAGGAATCATGTAGTATTTTCATTTTTTCATTCTTAAATAAGTTCAGATAGACTATTTCTAAATCACCTCAGTTTCTTATTAATCTTTACATCTTCCACGTAAAAGGAACACAGTGATTCAGAGAGGAAACTTAATATGTTATTTTAATATGTTAAAATATAACATATTTTAGAAGTAACGGAATTTAACTTTTCTTTATGACTGCAGTAAAATGAAGATTATATCTATTGATGTTCAAAGGACAAAAGAGAAAACAAGGATTTTGAAACCTAAAAATGTATCATCTTCAACGAAAAAAAGCTTTATTATTTCAATTTATCAATTAAGATATGTTTAACTATGATATTCTAATAAAAAATATGAGCCTCTTATTCAGAGATCATACTATTATGATAGTATCTGCATCTCCAGTGGATACCTAACAATGAAAATGAATTAACACTTTCTATCAAATATCAGCTCTGTAATGGATGAATATAATTGCTCAATGTTCTTTTCTGCACTATAACTCCAATTTATGTCACTGATGCAATAAACCATTTGGCCTAGAATCAGTAATAGGATGAAATCAAACTATTCTAGACTTTTAAAGTGCTAAGTTGTTTTCTGCATTGTACTTTATTTAAAATCTGGTTGCCCAGACCTGAAGCGCCAAAGTTTACTGAGAGTCATTTATCTATAGCTCCAATAACAAAGCTAGTATTAAATATAAAAACCACTCATAATACTGTTCAGCACAGAACGTATCATTAAAATAACTCCAGGGCTCCAATTTAAGCTCACATAGCAAAAAGAAACCTTGAAGGGAATTGTCTTTATAACCTCAATGTACTATTTGAAGGGTTGGAATGAAGAGTTAGGGTTTAATTCACTCTCCATGGGGAGAGAGAAAACTGTCATGAAGTAAAAAGCTGTGGATCACAGGTCCTTCTCCTTTCGTGAGGGGGAAAAGATTTTTAATTCTTTTGGGGAGGAACCATGTCGGTTTTGCTCCTTTCTCTCAGAATCCTGTGGGATGTGAAAGCAGTAACCTGGTTGTTGAGGTGTAATAATCTATTCTGATTTACAATTGTTTGTGTAGTTGTCTTATCTTTTCCATGGGACTATACACCTCCTGTGGGAGCGCTTGTGTGCTTTTTGTGTCTTTGTGTGGAAATGATCCTTAAACATGAAGAGCTCTCTTGCATGGGAGATGAACTTAATGGGTTTAGTATTGCAAAGATGGGCCTAGAAGTGAATTTGGGTTTAGGACTGAATTTCATTAAATTAAAGCTGCTGACTTTACTTATTACAGGAAGAAAAAGTTGGTGTTCTCAAGTTAGAAGTAATCTAGGGAAGAGGGTTAAGAAGAAAAATGGATTCTAGTGAGGTTGAGGCTTACTCTTGTAGTTTTATTGGATGAAGCAGAGGCGAAGAACTTCTAAGAATAAAATGTCTGCTATTCTGTTTGAAGTTCAAGGATGGTACAAAGTAAATGCCAGCACTATCTCACTGCACTCCCACATTGGGTAGAGTCAACTGAATAACTAAAGCTCTGTGAGAGTGGAATTTGCAAGGGGGCAGGGAGGTGGAAATTGAGTAGAGGTTGCATTTCATGTTTAGTGGATGCAACTGGAAATAGAGAAAGCACTCGAGAAATGGCATGAATATGTTCTTTTAATTCTGCAGAACCAAGAGATCAGTGCCAGAGGTGAGCATAAGAATACAGCTTCAGGTGTTACTGTAATCTGGGGAGAGGATTTGAGACCTGAACAGCATCTCTGGATTACAATGAACATGGAAACCTCAGCTGAAACTGAGTTACATAAATTGCAATTACATAAATTGATCAGAGTGCCATAAGTTGATCAGTCCTTGAGTGTTTGTCATAGTAGGCTAACTGCCATAAAAATGGCCTCCAATAGTCACTGGTTTGACAATTACTTGCTCATATAACAGTCTAAAATCAATCGATAGCTTCAACAGCAAAGCTAATAGTTTTCACTATAAAACCATTCTTCAGGCTTCTTGGTAAGGAAGCCCCGTTGAAATAACTCCTTGGCTCCAACGTAAACTCACATAACAAAGAGAAACTTGGGTTGAACTTAAGGGAAGGAGGTGGAAGCTGTGCTCTGTGCAGCATGTCCTGATCCTCCATCCCGTCCTCAGGTAAGGGGTGAAGCAAAGCGGGGTACCAGCTTGTAACTGCCATGGCTGAAAGTGGCACCCATCCCTCTCTTCACAAGGGGGCTCTTCACATTCCTTCCCTATACGCAAGAGGCCTGGGTCATGGGGGCCAGCTGCCATGTGCCAAGCAGGACGAAAGCACAGGTCATGGGAAAGAGCTAGCCAGTCTCTGCCGTTTGCAGTAAATATTCACTAGATTACATTAACTGGTTCTCTCCAGTCTCTGTTTATTAAAATGAAACATCCCAGGCCTTGAATGTGGAACTTGCTAAGAAGATTGGATGATTCCCTGTTTATAGTTCCTGGAAGACCTCTATAACAAGAAACCCCTAAGTAGCATAATTCTTGCACCCAAAGCAACGTGTTGAGGATGTGAGAAGAGGGCAGACTTGACCTCCATCCTCTGAAAGTTGCGTTTGTATTATAATATATACTTGACTGTTGTGACTAATAACAGGTTTTTACCTGTCTGGGAACAACATCCCCCATGTAACATGTTTTACCTACAAATACTTATATAGCCCTTGTTCTCTGTCAGGCACTCTTCTAAGCACTTTGCTTATACTAACTCATTGAATCCTCATAAGCCAATGAGGCACATAATATTTAGTTCCATTTTACAGTTGAGAAAATTGAGGCACAGAGAGGATAGAAAACTGCCTATGAGTAATAGTCATAAGGGATGGGACAGAGATTCAAAACCAGAGAGTTAGGCTGGAAAGTCTGAGCTCATAGCCAGCACACCCCAGTACACTCCTCCTGTGATTCTCTCTGTCCCTTACCACACTTGAGTATGCACCCTAGAACACTATGTACCTAATTAGGGCTTTGTTTAAAATTTCCACAAGGGGCACTGCTCTTTCGCATTGTTTCTAGTTGGTAGTTACATATGGAAATAGAGCCTCATTAGCATATATTTCAGAATCACTAATCAAATTCCAGAAGCCCTTAATAAATTTCCCAGTCTATGCTTCTTAATTAAATTAAGTGATGGAGAGAATCCCAGGCTCTAATAGCAGGGTAATGGAAAAGGTAGGCAGGGGTGCCTTTTACCCTTACCTTACACATCATATCCCATTCATCAATTTGTTCATTCATTTTCTTTAACCAGCATTTATTAAGTCCCCCCTATAAGCCATGAGATACAGTGGTCGAAATAGATGTGGTCCTTGCTTTTATGAGCCTTGTGGCCAATAAAGCAGATCTATTTGAATCAAATATACTTACAAATACACAGATCACTATAACTGTATAAGTTCTATGAAAAACTATAATAGTATAAATGTATAGAGTGGGAAATGTGAATAAGTTTGAATATTTAGGAAAAGGTCGCTTCCCTAAAAATGTGACATTTCAGTCATAGTTAAATGAGTCGAAGGAGGCGTAAGTGGGGGAAGCACATTTCAAGCAAGAGGAACATTCTGCATGAAGGCTCTTTGGGGAAAGGAAATGGTGCTTTAGAGGGAACTGAAGAACAAGGCAAAAGTGGCTGTCACTCAGGGCGCAAGAGAGGGAGGCAGGAGAAGGCTGGAGAAATAGGCAGAGGCTCTGAAGGGGCTTGCAGGCCACCTTGAAGGTTTTGGTGTTTATCCCAAGAGCAATGAAAAGCCAGTGAGTGCATTTTAGCAGAGGAAATGACATGAGCAGATTTTCATTTTAGGAAGATTGTTTTGGCAGACAAATTCGAGGGGTTGATAGCACAAGATCAATTAGGAGGCCACTGAAATCATCCATAGATACTTACACGTAACTGACTGCCACATCTACATGTGAAATCGTCCTTGCCTATGTCCCCTGAAACTCAAGATATAATAAGACCTTTCCATACTGACTTGAATTTTGCTTGTTTCGGCATGGGTATCCTCTCTTTCCTTGAGGTGAGGACATGTTTAGAGTTCCAAATATAACTTGCAGAAGGTATTTCACAGTTACATCCTCTTTCCTCATTATAATTTAAGATTGATAACGTGGAAGCACTGGGTCTTATAGAGGGCATCTAGATAACTGGATAATAAAAAATTGAAAGGTTGTATAAATAGATCATTGAATGTAATAAATATTTATGGTACCCATGAGTGAAAGGAAAAAACATACAAGAAATCATAAGTGAAACGAGAGGGAATGCTGGAGTTCTTTCTTTCGGGAGAAGGGTAATATTTTTCAGGATGGGGAGGGGATCTAGCAATCTAATCTGGAGTATTTTTTTCTTTATTCATTTATGTAACAGTGCAAGAAAATCATTCCAGTACTGGTATGAGATGGGCCCTGAGAGTCAGCGATACTTGTTTCTGCCTTATCAATCTTCTCTCCTTAAGGTGTTGACCTTAGTAAGGTTTATGATGGCATAGTAGCCAGCAGGAAGGTGAAATGAGGAAGTGAAGATCAAACCTGTTTCCTTTAAGAGCACAGCCCAGAAGTTGCACATGCTGCTTCTGCTCACACCCCATTAGCCAGAACTTAGCCACATAGCCACGGGAGACTGGAAAATCTAGTCTGTTACTAGAGAAGTAGAGAACAAACATTGGAGACAGACAGCATTCTCACCCACAGAGCTGTACGTGAAATGAAACTACATGTAGAGAGCATGCTCTCTGTTAGCAAAAAAGACATTAAATAATTATACAAATATATATTTAGTTATAGCTGTGTAATACAATTACTATGATTATAAGTACGGGCGCTGTTAGGGTCAATTACAAAGGAGTCAAACCTAATTTGATGGAGGGACAAGAGTGGACGGGTGGTCCATGGAGCACTATTCTGAGGACAATATCAGCCAGAAGAAGGGCATTCCCAGCAATCAGGAAGGAACATGGTACATTCTAGAGACTCAGATGACAGCCCAGAGAGAAATGGGAGGGAAGAGAGGGCTCCCAGGAGGCCACAAGTAGCTGGAGGGAAAGGAGAGTAGCTGGACATGAGTGTGGAGAAGACATTCAGGGGTGTTACTGAAAAGTAAATGCTGAGATTTACCTTTGAGAAAGATCATACCAGCTGCAAAGTGAAAAAGGTATGAGGTGGGGCAAGCCCTGAGGCAGAGAGACTAGGCAGCAGGAAACCAAGTAGAAATGGAAATAAATTGGAAAGATTTGAGGTGGTTCAGGAAAAGTCTCAGGATAATGAATTTTCTGAGTTCTCGTATGTCTGAAAATATCTTTATTTTACCCTCATAAGTAAATAAATGCTGGCTTGATTTGGTTCAAAATTTTAGACTGCAAATGACTTTGTTTCTCAGAATAGTAAAGACGCTACTTTATTATCATCTAACAATCAGCATTGCCAATGTAAAATCTGATTCCAATCAATCTTTGTTTCTTTGTAGATTGTTTTGTGTCTAAAAGCTTTATAGAACTGTCTTGTTTTCCTGAGAATTCTGAAATTTCGCCAGTATTTGTGTGGGTATTTAATTTTTTTTTTGTCCTAATTTCTCTACAGTCCGTGGTACTTATTTTTCATTTTTTTTTTTTTTTTGAGGGCAGTGTCACTGGCCCTCATATGTGGGATCCGAACTGGGGCCGTTGAATTCCCAGGCCAGTGCTTAACTACTGCGCCACTCGGCTGGTCCTCCGTGGTACTTATAATGTGAAGCCTCTTGACTTTCTTCAGCTCTGGGAAATTGAATTTTTTCTTCTGGGAAATGCCCCATTCTTCTTCTCCATTTCCTTTAGTTAGAATTCTTGTTGATGGCTCCTGAAATTTTTTTGTTTTTTTTAAGTTTTTTTTTTTTTTTTTTTAAATTGGGTAACATTGTGTTTTTCCAGGACCCATCAGCTCCAAGTCAACTAATCGTTTTCAATCTAGTTGTAGAGCACATCTCAGTGGCCCATGCTGGGATTAAACTGGAAACCTTGGTGTTTTCAGCACTGCGCTCTAACCAACTGATCTAACCAGTTGCCCCAGAAACTTTTCTTTTTTTGAGGGCAGTGTCACTGGCCCTCATATGTGGGACCGAACCGGGGCCTCTGGCTTCCCAAGCCAGCGCTTAACCACCGCGCCACTTGGCCAGCCCCAACCCCTGAAACTTTTTAGTTATCCAAAATATCCAACTATTCAATAATACTTGATATTGCTATGTTCTTTTGGGATAAGAGCCATTACTTTCGATCTTTTAGCTCACTGAATTGATCTTTGAGTCTATTCTATATTTGTTTCTGCTTATTGAACTTTTAATTTCAGAGACACACTTTTTTTCATTTATAAGATAAAGGTTTTATTTTTAAAAATCTACTTCATAGAGGTATAATGTACATACAACAAAACAGTCTTTTTAAGTAATTAGATGAGTTTTGATAAATGTACACACTCATGTATATATAGAAAATATACTACTCCAGTTAAGATATAGGACACCTTCATCACCTCTAAGTTCCATGCAGTCAGTACTCCTCACACTAGGCAACTATTGATCTAAAATTTATCATTATAGTTTTGCATGTTCTAGAGTTTCATATAGATAGACCCATATAATATGTAGTCTTTTATGTCTGGCTTTTTACTAACCATAATATCTTTATGATTCATCCATGTTGTTGCATACAGCAGTGCTTTGTTCCTTTTCATTTCTGAGTACTCTTCCACTGAATGCATGAATATATCACACTTTGTTTATTGTCTTACTGGTTGATGGGTATTTGAGTTGTTTCCTATCTGTGGCTATTAAGAATGAAGCTATTATGAACATCCACTTACAAGTCTTTGTGTGGACATATACTTTTTTATCTCTTATGTAAAAAAACAAGAAGTGGAATTGCTGGGTTGTATGGTAAATATAAGTTTAACTTCCAAGAATCTGCCAAATGGTATTCTAAAATGTAGCCATACTATTTTGCATCCCTACCAGCAAAATATGAGTGTTCCATTTGCCTTACGTCCTCATCATTTGTTATTGCCAGGTTTTTAAATTTTATTCATTCTAATAGGCATAGAGTGGTATTTCATCATGGTTTTCACATGCATGTCTCCAGTGTACGATGATGTCATGCATCCTTCTATGTGCTTTGCAGCCATTCAGGTATTTTCCTTTGGATGCCTATTCAAATCTTTTGCCCATTTTTAAATTGAGTCATTTGTCTTCTTATTGATTTATAAAGATTCTGGTTACAAGTTCTTTTATGTGTTGCAAATAAGTTTTTCCTGACTGTGGCTTGGCTTGACTTTTTATTTTCTTAGTGTTTTTTTTTGAAAAGCAGTGCCTTTTGAACAACAGAAGTTTTTAAGTTTATTGAAATACAATTTACGATTGTTTTCTTCTATGGTTAGTGTTTTTTGTGTATGATTGAAAGAATTATTCAAGTTTCCACCCCTGCCCCCCAGTTATTTGGGAACATAGATATTTGTTTCAGCAACTTTGTTGAAAATACTACCATTTTCCTATTGAATTACTTTGGCACCTTTGTAAAAAATTAGCTGACTGTGTGTGTGTCTATTTATGGACTTTCAATTTTACTTCATTAATCTACATGTCTATCTTTATGCTGGTAGTAAACTTTTATTTTATGGTAAGTCTTAAAATCAGGTAGTGTATGTCCTCCAATTGTGTTAGTTTTCAAAATGATTTTGCACTTTTGGTCTTCGATATTTTTATATGTGTCAATTTGTTAATTTATGGAAAAAAATCTGCCAAGATTTTGAATGAGATTGCATTAAATCCATAAACAACTTTGGGGAGAATTTACATCATAATTTTAGTTTTGCAAGCCATGAACGTGGTATATTTTTCCATTTATTTGGGAATTCTGTAATCTTTTTTAGCAATGTTGTGTTATTTTTAGTATATAGGTGTTCATATATTTTTTTAAGTACTTTATGTGTTTGGATGCTATCTGAAATGGTATTACTTATGTTTTCTTTTCCAATTATTTGTTGCCAGTACATAAAAATTCAAGTGAATTTTGCATACTGACCTTGTACTTTGTGAGTATGCTAAAATAATTTATTGGTTGTACTCAGTCAGATCTAAAGTAGTTAGACCAGATGTAAAGTAGTCTTAACTCTAATCAGGGTTTCTCAATCTCAGGCCTATTGGCATTTGGAACCAGATAATTCTTTTTATTTATTTTTTTTAATTTTTTTATTGGTAGGACTGTCCTATGTGTTGTAGAATTTTTATCAGCACCCCTGGCTCCTATCCATTGGATGCAAATATCAGTCCTCCCCCAACAATTGTGACAATTTAAACTATCTATTACTAAATGTCTCCTGGCAGGCAATATCATCCTTAGTTGAAAACCATTGCACTCAGGCTAATTTAGCCCTACTCATAAGGTATGGCCTTCCTGGGACCTCTACCTAATGCTTTGGGTATTTTACAAAGTTTTTCTTTTGCAACTAACTGATCAAAGATCTTTCTGCTTCGTATTTGCTTTAGATACTACAGGTTCTTGTAGTTTTATTTCTCTTAGAATTTTAGTTTGTCCAATACAGTGGATTCCCATCCTCTGAAGTTAGGATTCAGCCAATGTTTCAAGGGACCCTTATGCATCTTTTTGGGACTCTTTCTCTGCATTTTTTTCCCTGTTTTTTTTTTTTTTTTTGTACTCTGTTCTACAATTTCCAGTTACCTCAGACTTCCCAAAATGCGATCTCTGTCTTCGCAGCTCATCAACATCATTCTGTTCTGTTTGGGTTTTCTCTCCATGAACTGATTTCTGGGAAGTGCCTCCCAGCAGAAAGCCAGGTGATTGTTGAGGTTGCCTCATTTATTTCTTTTTTCTCAGAGATCATAACATTTCATGACTGTTATTCATTGCCTGAAAACAGTTATTTCATACATTTTACCAGTTTTCTAGTTGTTTCCTGCAGGAGGGTTTCACAGGTACTAGTTACTACATCTTGGCCATAAGTAGAAACTATCTATGTGTGGTAGATTCAACATGGTCACAAATTCTTTCCTATTCCGTCCATTAAGAGGTAGAATCCAATTCTCTACTTTCAAATCTGGCTTGGCCTTTGTTTTTCTTGACTGTTAGAATGTGGGCAGAAATGATATTCTTGGGTTTCCAAGACTAGGTCCTAAGACTCTTTGTAGCTTCCACTTGGGTTTCTTGTAGTCTTTACTCTGGGGAAGCCAGCTACCATGTAAGAAGTTTGAGTATCTTGAGACTGCCATACTGAGAGGCAACTTGTAGGCCTCTGCTTGACAGTTCCAACTAAGTCCATTCTTCCAGCCATCCCCACCAAGATACCAGGCCTGTAAATACATCTGTCTTGGAAACTCTAGACCAGTTTATCTGTCAGCTGTGTATAATCAAGTGACCTCAGTCAATGACACAAGGAATAGAAAAATCACCCAACTAAAACCTGCCCAATTCCCTGCCTCACAAAATGGTGAAATATAGTAAAATGGTTGTGTTTAGCCACAAGGGAGGTAGTTTGTTAATGCAGCAATGCATTATAATGCAGATTTCTGGAACATTCCTAGAGAAATATTTTAACATACAAGATTTCTAAGTGATTTAAACAGTAATTTTCCTTAGGTTAATTTTTAGTAATCATTTTCTCAATGCTCTTTGGGGATTGTGTAGGATGTGTGACTAAGTAGGGTCTGTGAATAGCTTGATTTTAGATGTGAGGGCAGGGTTCCCTCTCATTCTTTGGGATCTTAAATTATCTGGCACTCTTTACCACTTTTCTGGTTCCAATTAGCTCAAAAACCCACCTTTGAGAATAATGTCTTTAAATTTTTACCAGAAAGAAGGGGCTGATTTATCTATTCCCTTTTTCTTCTCTCGTTCTCTCCAAATGTGGAGATCTGGAGTTAACTTCATTGCTCCTTTTTTTTCCAGGTCCAAGGCTCACACACTAATACTCCAGGCAGGTTGTTTGCTTTTGGGGAAGGGTGCAAACAGCAGTAACAACCCTTTACTACTTTCAGGGGAAGAGGAAAAGCTGTGACTCATGTAGCTTATCTAAGACCACAATTTAATGAATTACTATGACAATTGTGCCAAAGCTACTCTACTTTTCATTTTTTGTTGATTCTCAGCTTAGAGAATATCTGGGATGACTCTTATTTTTACAGGGGAATAATGTTCATACTTAGTTTTTCATAATTCAATTGCATCATCGGGGAAACATAATGAAAAACAATTTTTAAAATATGGTGGATGATTTTGCCTATCATTCTATTGAATCTGTTTTGTTCCAGAATGAGCAAATCTCAGATAGGTGATGTAAATCTGCTGTTCTTTCCATCATAGTTGGTATCCATGTGCCTCTTGTAGTAAAAGCATTCACCACATCTAGTATGACAATAATGATTAAAGATATAGCTTTATCCCTGATGGCATAGCTTCTAAATGTAAGCCAGACATTTTTGCAGGTGTTTAACCAAAGAAATATTATTCTGTTCCACTGTTAAAGAAAAATCACTTGTGCTGGATGCTGAAAACATATTTTCATTGTCTGCTTTCTCAAGAGCTTTTCAATGATAATTTTTTTCATTTTTATGAAAAAAAAATAGGTAATTGTACAGTTTTTATACAGATAATGGTGTTGACTGGAAGACAACAAAGTTTCAGGTATATAACCCAACTTCCTTAAATGGAAGAAGGATAGGTCTAAGTTGCTACATGCAGACAGCTCTGCAGGGCAAGAGCCACAAGTGCCATCTCCCTGGTGGTGGGAAGGTGACCTGGCTGTCCTTCCCCACAAGGTGTTGGGCCACTGCTAATACCACTTGTTGACAGAGAGAACTCTTAAGGTTTTTAGGAAGTCTTTTTGCCAGTGCTCGGAGGTTTTTACTCCCTCTTGATCACTCTCAACTGTTCTGGAGACTGTAGTTATGTTTCTAGTGGTCACCAGATGCAAACTAACTCGTGACCATTCTGCGCATTCCTGACCGCTTGCTGTAAGAACAGACCAACTGGAGATCAATTGCCCAGGGCTGCTTTTCCAGGTGCTCCAACCTGCTAGCAGACTCTGGCCTCCAGAAACTGTTCCCCACACGATACACACACAAGACACCACATTTACAATTACAAAAGAGTGCTGTGAAAATAAAGTCCCATTTAGTGGTAATTTTGATTAAAAACAAATTTTGCTTATGAAATACAAATCTACTCACGTACTTTTCTCTTGTTTGTGTTTTAGGCTGGGTGGGATTTTTGTTTATCTGTTTTATTGTCTCTTATTTCCCATCTACTTCGTTTCTTCCTCAAATTTCTGATCTGGTGATGGTACTTTTTTTTTTCCCCCCCAGCACAATTATCCTTTATATGTGAAAATTAACAACAACAAAAAAACAATTTTGTAGGCTAAGGTCTTTGGGAGAAAGAGGATGGGTAGATAGATGTATGTGTTCAGTCTGACATCTTTATCTAAAGGCCGTCTTATCTGTGGGGTTCATGATTTGGTTTCTGGACTCCTAATTTTTGGCTTTTCCACAAGAACTTTGGCTTGGGGTTCCCTCCCCGTCTCTCTCTGCATTTTACCATTTCAATGCTAGTGACACTATAATTCCTGTACTAGCTATGCTCTCAGAACTTAATTTCTGTTGAAAGTTGTTGTTGACCTACCCAATTTCCCAGAATGGGGAGAGGACGAGGGCAAGACCTCCTTCCTGTTCGTATCGGCAGGGCCTTGTGGTGTAGGCAGCTGCCTCTGGGGTTGACTGTGTCCCATGCCTCCTGTTCTCCGCTGCAGCCTTACAGGTCTCCTTTCTGTGCTTTGAATTGAAATTCATGCCCAGTTTTGCTTCATGAACTTTTACCTGCTTTTCTCTATGTTTAGAGTAGCGTGGTCTCTCACACTAGCTCCCACACTTACTCCCACATTTTTGTCATTTTTCAGGTATCCATTCAAATACCACTTCCTCAAAAAAGCTCTTTCCTGACTCCCTCATAACCTAGGTCCCAGAGCATCATATAGATTTCCTTCACAGAACTCATTACAGTTTGTACCTGTATATTTTATTTGTATTATAATTTGATTACTGCATTTCTTTTTTGAGACTACTAGACTTATGTCCCTAGGATCATGTCTGTTTTTTCAGCTACTAGCCTAGTGCTGATATGAGTTGCTGAATGAGAAAGGAGAGTGCAGGTAAGTGTTCAGTGATATTGTTTGAATGAGGACACTGGAATGATGAATGAGACTGATATTTCTTTCTTCTTGGATTTCTGACATTAGTAGTATTATACCATAGTACAAATACTTACATCTGAAGCACAGAACAATATGCACATAGCTATACCTATATCTACAGCTTAAAATAGTATAGAAATTAGATGATGATTTTAACATGGATAGTAACAACTATTTGTATGTAAAAGATTTTTATTAAAATATGACTAACATAAAAATTATATTAGTTTCAGGTATACACAATAGTTATTCAATGTTTACGTATCTAAAGAAGTGATCACCATAAGTCTAGCCACCATCTGACACTCTACTATGCTCTCACAATGTTATTGACTGTATTCCCTATGCTGTACATACCCATGACTTGTTTGTATTATACCTAGAAATTTGAACCTCTTATTCACCTTCACCTTTCCTCCCTTTTTTATTTTTTCAAAATAAGTTGACATTCAATATTATTTTATATTAATTTCAGGTGTAAAGCATAGTGGTCAGATATTTATATAAGAAGTGATTCCCCTGACTAGTCTAATACCCATGTGGCACTATATAATAATTAGCAAATTATTGACTGTATCCTCTATGCTTTACTTACATCCCCATGACTATTTTGTAACTACCAATTTGTACTTTATAATGCCTTCAACTTTTTTACCCTGTCCCCCAACTCCCTCCCATCTATCACCCTAATGCATCTATTACCCATCTGACACCATACATATTTATCACAATATTATTGACTATATTCCTTATGCTGTACCCAGTGACTGCTTTGTAATAACCAATTTGTACTTCTTAATCCTTTCTCCCTTTTCACCCATTTCCGAGCCCCCTCCATTCTGGCAACCATCAAAATGTTCTCTGTATCTATGACTTTGTTTCTGTTTTGTTTGTTTGTTAATTTTTTTCTTTAAATTCCACATATAAACAAAATTACATTGCATCTTTCTTTTTCTGTCTGACATACTTCACTCAGCACAATATTCTTTAGGTCTATCTATTCACGCTGCTGCAGATAGCGAGAGCCCATTCCCTTCTATGGCAGAGAAATATTCCATTGTATATAATGGGGATGCCAAAAAATTGTATACAAGTGGACACTTTAGTCAATGTTGCTCAAGCAGTAGTTTGCTGTGATCAGAAGGGTCTGGAAGCTGATGGTAACTACACAGAGCATTTCTTGTAATTGCAGAAGTCAAATGCGACTTGTATTCATCTTTTGTTATCAGTATATATTGGGTATTACAGTTTTAATAGTTTTCCTTTCTTAAAATGTGTATACATTTTGATGGCACCCTCTGTACATACCACCTCCTCTTTATCCATTCTCATGGATAGACACCCAGGCTGCCTCCACATCTTGGCCATTGTAAACAATGTTGCATTGAATATATGGATGCACACGTTTGTCTGCTTAAAGTAGTGTTTTGGGTGTCATTGGAAAAATACCCAGAAATGGGATTACTGGGTAATTATAGGGAATCACCACCAGGGCAGGGCAGAGGAAAGGTGATAGCCAGTTTGATGAAGACTCAGGTGGCGTGTGCCTGCGTCTGTGTGCAGAGAGGGGGAGGGCTTAACGAAGACACAATGGCTTCCACCAGCTCCCCATCTGGAGAAAGCTGCCCTTCCAGCCCTCACCCTGAAGCTAGATAATTCCGTTCTTCCCTGTATGTTCCTGGTGCCTTTTTAGCTGCTGCCCCAGCACTGGAGCTCAGAGCCAGTGAGTCCATCAGTGAGTAATCCTGTGTGTGGGCCATTTATGAGGAGTGCCTGAGACTCCAGCAGCCCTCTGTCCCACTCAGCCACAATCTCTGCTGAGTTTTACAGCCAAAAGTTATGGGGACTTTACTCCCCAGCACTGAAACCCCGGGCTGGGATTCCCTCACTCCTGGGGGGAGGTGAGGGAATGGGGAGCCTCCACAGCTGAGATATCTCTCCCAGTTTTTAATGGTCACACATGGGTGTGGGACCAGCCTGTTCCACGTCTCTGCCCCTCCTACCAGTCTCAAGGTGGCTTCTTCTGTATGCCTGTAGCTGTAGGCCTTCGATTCAGCTAGATTTCAGGTGATTCTCAGTAATGGTTGTTCTGTGGTTCAGTTGTAGTTGATATGGTCCTGAGAGGAGATGAGCACAGTGTTTACCTACTTTGCCATCTTGACCAGAAATTATTAAATATTTCTTAAATGTCTTAGTAACGTTGCATTTAACAACCTCAACTCACCTACATGTCAGTGAATCATTATTTATAAAAACATCATGAGAAGATGTTTTGTTTCCATTCCCTCAGCTTCATTAAGGAAAGATAACATCAGTGTAAGTCATGGTTCTTTAGGCAATAAGCCTATGGCTACATTAAGTCAACTAATATTGATATAATTGATTTTATGAATTTGAATGAATCTGAATTTGCTTTATACATATGTAGAATAGAATATTCTCCCATGTGTATAGGCACAATATAGTACATGGGGTCCACTTCTATTTTTAGCTAATTATATAATCCTAAAAATCCAATTGTATTCTGGCTAAAGTTCTTAGTAAAAAATGAATAAGTCTATTCAGACTCATTTAAGCAGCAAAATATATTAAGTAAATTACAGCATTAGAGTTACTGTGTTCCATCTATTCCTGCCATCAGCTTGGTGGCTATTTCTTGGGGGATATGGTACTGGATATCAGGGCTCCTGTTTGTTCACTGCTACTTTGAAACCGGCATTCAGCTGAAATAGTATTCAGACATCTGGGAAAGAGGAAGTTTAAGTTGTTAAGCCCATGTATAAACTCTGAAACCATGACCAATTTTTTTCATGAGACCATTCATCAATTACTGGCTGACTGTGCAAAGAAGTTAACAAATCTATATGTCAGGTCATCTCCAACCATCTATTGAAAACCTTCCATGTAGTGCATATACAGAAGGGCTATTTTTTCTTTTTTTTTGAATGTTCACATGGGACACAAATATTCTCAAACTCTAGAATAGTCTAATAGTCTAGATTGGTCTTTGCTCTAATCTTCCAATCTATTCCTCCCAAGTCCCTGACTATCCAATAAAATTATTAACTATTGCCCATAAATTAATGTAGACCTATAGATTATCTACCTTTCCAGATAAATAGATCATGAGATGTACTGTTTGAAGTTCTGCCCATTGGGAATATTTATTTTTCTATAGTGACCATCAGGTCACCCCTGCGTGGGATTGTCATGATATAGCAGTCTGCTTTTGTCGGTGGGATGTTTGAACTGCATTAAAAGAAACAAAGAAATACAGTAAAGCCTCGGATTGTGAGTAACTTGGTTTGTGAGTGTTGTGCAAGATGAGCAAGCATTTCTAATACATTTTAATGTGGTAAACGAGTGATGTCTTGCAATACAAGCAGTTTGTTTCTGGAATGAATTATGCTCGCAAACCAAGGCATTACTATACTGCTGTGCAATGTGGGCCATACAGGTACTGCTATAACGGAGAGGTTCCTTTGGGTGCTTTTTAGTATTGTCATGTCCAATGGAGCCGACAATAAGCTGGAATATTTTTGTTATCAGTCACCTGATCATAGGGATTTCTTAATGACGCTAGAGATGTGGTTTGAGAAACAATGGCAGGATGGCAGAAGTAAAGGCACTGAAAATTTAAGTCACCTGCTCTTGCAACTTGTATTTTCAGGATCTACTTGAGCCTGTTAAATATAAACAATTTCCTGGGGGTGATGGCATGCTGCAAGAAATATCTGACTTTATAGCTCAGTAGGTGAGGTAATACATAGTTCATGACGGGCAGCTTAGTTTCCACGGTTACGTGGTGACTTGCTGAAACATGCCATCTCTACCAGGGTCCAGTGGCAAACCAAGGACTCCTCAAAAGGAGAACACGATACTTTGAAATTTGAGGATATGCACTGTGGTCTAGATCTTGTAGAGAGTCTTCTGTGGCTTTGTGCCACACTCATAGCTGGATGACTTTCAGATGACTGTTAATTGTTTGGAGAAGCATAATCAAATGTCATATATATTTTCTACAAAATGCAAAAAGATTGAGATAGCATTGCTCCCCTATCTTAGTGATAGCGAATGCACGGTGCAATACTTTTCTTTCATGTTGGAGAATCCTTTTGAGACACCTGAGACCAGACATTTCACTGAAGTGACAGGTCTCTGTATTTTTCATATCTTTTATCTTTTGATATTTATGTGTTTTATGAACACATCTAGGGTACATACTCTTCCTCGGTACTGGGTTGCATTAGCATAAAGCTGTCAGTTTATGAATTACGATGATGTTCAGTGGACTAAATTATGGCACAATCAGTGAGTTCATATGGCCCTCAGACGGGAAAGCCAGCGAAGGTGTGCATCTGTCCCTGCCAAGTGAAAACAATCTGCACCTAGTGTTCTCTATCTATTGGGACAGAGAAGGAGGCCTTGGCCAAACCAATAGATATATTCCAGCTACAACTCAGGGGCTAGCTTGATTTTCTCTACTAAATAATAGCATCCTTATGATATGACAACCCAATTGAATGTGAAACAATCCTTTGTCATTCTGCAAGACCCATCTCTCTTCTGCAAGGCCATCTAGATAAATTAGATGAAAATATGATAATAGTTTCCAGCGATGCATCTTTTAAGTTTAATGGTGTGCTGGTCTCTATGTTTACCCTAGGCGTGTGGTACTGATTTTTTTTTTCCCCCAAAGATTTTATTGGGGACTTGGGGAAGGGGAACAGTGTTGGGAAATTGGGGAAGGGGAACAGCCAAGTTGTTGTCCTTCAATCTTCTGCTCAGTTCAAGATGCTGTGTTGAATCTTAGTTGTGGGTGGGCATAGCCAACTATCCCATGTGGGAGTCGAACCAGAAACCTTGTTGCTAAGAGCACAAGCTAAGGGCACCCGGTCTAACCATTAAGCCATTCTGCTGCCCTTCAGCAGCTCAGAGCAGCTCAGCTCAGGCAAAGCTCACTGGCCCATGTGGGAGTTGAACCGGTGACCCCGTTGCTCAGAGCTGTGCTCTCAACCAACTGAGCCACTTGGGCGACCCTGTGTGGTACAGCTTTTGGGAGGGCATATAGCTCAAGGACCTACATTTGGCCATTTCTACCATAATTTAAGCTTTTATTCTAGGGGTTAAGGGCGAATATAGGGATTTTTCCAGTTGCTGAGTGTTTCTATTCAAATTTTGTTTGAGAACTGGAAAAGTATCAACGAGATGGTTTTGTGTAAGTGCTGGGTCCACTCTCAAACTGACTATGTCCTCAAAACTCACTTGTCACCTGGCCTCCATTAGCTCCCATTCTGACTAGTGGGCTGTAGTAAAAGACTGGGTCTCCATGGATTTGCTGTAGTTGAGAGCCAATGTTCAGTAATCCCCTAAAGTATTGTCCTTTTACTAGTAGTGCACTGTCATCCTTACAAAATGGCTGCAGATCCCAGAAGAAAGACTAATACATCATTTCCATGTGAACTCACCTTAGGTCTTTTCTCAACGATTTTCTGGGCTCCTTTCTTTCATTGATGGGCTTTCCTTCATTGACTCCAGGTTGGGCATTGTTGTTGGGTTTTAATTTAACTCTATCATGGCAACTCATTGTATGCCTTTGTTCTGTAGAATTAGAGGCTTTTATTGTTGTTTATTTTTGTTTCATTTTTATATAATAACGGATCTTAGTGGGTTGCCCTATATTTTTGTACTAGGGATCCCAGGTTCAGTTAGCACTGGCAAAGATAATTCTGTTATGAATCACATGATAATTGTACTGGTCCGATTATTCATTACCATAACCATGTCCACCTTGTCTTTTGAGGTTAAGAATTGCTACTAGACTTTTGTCAACCTAAGTTCTGCTCATCAGAGAGCTCATTTACATGGCAGTGTCCCGTGCCCACGGACAATAGTACTTTTCAAAGATGTTGGCCTTCGACTTATCAATATATTTTTCAATGGTGTGGTGAAGGGAGTTCCCTTGGGCTCTTTCGAGGGCCACCGTGTGTGTGTGTGTGTGTGTGTGTGTGTGTGTGTGTGTGTGTTGCAAATTATAAATATTCACCATATTTTTCTTATTTATTTAAAATCTTTTAATTTTTCCCTCTTCATAATATCAGAAAACATTTTTTACATCGTCATTTATGGAGGACTACCATGAATGCAGGTTTCAGTGAATGACTGAGGAAAACTTTAAACTCTAACTACTGGACTAACACATTGACTTCAGAATCAGTAATAAGCGCACTCTTCTCAATAACTCAGGCTGATCTAAATTTATGTTCACTGGCCTAAGTACTGTCTTAGTTACTAATCTGCATAACAAGATACCCCAAACTCAATGCCATAAATCTTTTTTTTTTTTTTTAAGCTCATGGATTCTGAGAATTAGGAATTCAGAAGGGGTACAGTGGGGATAGCTTCTCTTTGTTCCATGACATCTGAGGCCTGGCTGGAAAGATTTGAAAGCTGGGGCAGAGTTGTTTGCTGACTGGCTTGCTTACTCACCTGTCTGGCAATTGATGCCAGCTGTTACCTGGGACCTCAGCTGAGTCCATGGGCTAGGAGCCCTGCAAGTGGCCTCTTCATGTCATTGTTTGGACTTGCACAGCATGGTTTCTTCTAAGGGGGGGCATCCCAAAGACAATCAAGTAGAGACAATTGCCTTTTATCACACAGCCTCAAAGTCACATAATTTTACTCCTGCCACTCACAAGCCCATTTGAATTCAAGAGCAAGGAACAAGAGACCTCAGCTCTTGATGGGAGAATTGTCAAAGAAGAGCATGGGGGATGGGAAATATTGTTCCATCATCACTGGAAAATCTGTACCACAAGCACCTTCAAAATCTATCCCCACATATATTCCCCACGATTTTGCTGATATAATTTAGCAAAATCTTGCTTTCTTGTATGTGTGCATGCATTTATACATTCAGATGTATAAGCTGTCTCCTTCTTGGTTTGACTTTGAAATAGGCCTCTGGAAATTTCTAATTATAAGCCTCTAGGCAATGAGGATTCTCAGGGGAAGAGAATGTGAAGTAGGACTCGCTTACAAAGTTATTGCCTCTGTCTAGGCCATTACATGCAATTCTAGAAAGGCAGGAACAGCCTCATCAGGAAGGGCTGCTTCAACTGGCATGGGAAGGCTCAGTGAAATCAGGGATTTCGTAGTAAGGTGAATCATCAGACTCCTCCCAAATGCCCCATTTTGATTAGGAGACGGAGCTGTTGTACAACTATTCCCTAAATAATACATTCATTTCCATGTAAGAGAAGCAATGAGACTGTGAAATCAGCTGATATAATTCAACAATCCATAGGATTGTTGCATGGCCACATAAGACATTTTTTTAGGGCATGTATGACCAAAACTTAGTCCAGGTCATGCATGGTCAAACTTTGAACCTGCCTGTATTAGAGTCCTCCAGAGAAACAGAACCAGTAAGGTATGGGTGTGTGTGTGTGTGTGTGTATTTATACATATATGTATAAATGTGTATACATTGACTAAATATCTGGGTACCATGGTCTAGCCAGGCTGACACATAAAATTAACCACCACACTGTCTTTTTGTTCCTGTAACAATTAGAAGCATCTATCTAGATTGATCTTCAGTCTTTTCTTCCA
Organism: Aselliscus stoliczkanus; assembly: GCA_033961575.1. Lineage (NCBI taxonomy): Eukaryota > Metazoa > Chordata > Mammalia > Chiroptera > Hipposideridae > Aselliscus > Aselliscus stoliczkanus. Next base: position 44,058,932 of record CM066729.1, read on the forward strand.
CATGCATTCCTACTCTTGTACAACTGCAATCACTTGGTTCCAGAAAGGCCCGCCTTGATAGACTCCTCATTCTGTATGACTAGGTGACAATGTAAGTAGATCTCTCCACTGTTGCCATGGTCTGGATTCTCTCTCTCTCTCTCTCTCTCTCTCTCTCTCTATATATATATATATATATATATAGACACACATTATATATATATATATAGATACACACACAATATATATATATACACACATATACATATAAACTATATTTAAATATATTGTGAAATATATAAGTTTCAAGTGTACATTTCTATAATACATCATCTGTAGATTGCATTGTGTGCTCACCACTCATTGTCTAGTTTCCCTCTGTCACCATATATGTGATCCCTTATACCCTCTTCACCCCACTCCCCTGACCTTCTGGTAACCACCTTTATGTGTACGATGAGTTTGTTCATTGTTGCTTTCAGTTTTATATCCCACATATGAGTGAAATCATATGGTTCTTGTCCTTTTCTATCTGACTTATTTTGCTTGGCATGATAATCTCAAGGTCCATCCATGTCACAAATAGCAATATTTCATCTTATGGCTAAGTAATGCTCCATTTTGTGTGTATGTATATATATGTATGTCTGTATATGTATATATGTATGTGTATGTATATTTACACATACATATATATATCATCTTCTATATCCAATCATCCATCAAAGGACACTTAGGTTGTTTCCATGTCTTGGCTACTAATGCTGTAATGAACATAGGGTTGCATATATCTTTGCAAATACATGTTTTCATTTTTGGGGGTAGATACTCAGAAGATTGATTGCAGGGTCATATGGTAGCTCTAGTCTTAATTTTTTGAGGAACCTCCATACTGTTTTCTATAGTTGCTGCATGAGTTTCCATTTCCACCAGCAGTGTATGAGGGTTCCTTTTTCTCCACACCCTCTCCAACAGTTATTATTTTTTATCTTATTGATGATAGCCATTCTAACAGGTGTGAGGTGGTATCTCATTGTGGTTTTGATGTGCATTTCCCTTAGAGCTAGTGAAGTTAGCATCTTTTCAATATATCTTTTGGACACTTGTTTATCTTCTTGGGAAAAGTGTCTACTCCAGTCCTTACCCATTTTTTAAAAGCATTGTTTGTTCTTTTCTTGTTGAGTTGTATGAGGTTCTTATATATTTTGGATAGTAGCCTCTTGTCAGAGATGTTGTTAGCAAATATCTTTTCCCATTTGGTTGGTGGCCTTTTTGTTTTGCTTATGGTTTCTTTGGCTATGCAGAAGCTTTTTAGTTGAAGTAATCTATTTATTTATATTTTTGCTTTTACTTCCTTTGCCTTTGGGGTAAAGTTCATGTAAAGTCTCTCTGGGACCAACGTACTTAAGTTTAGTACCTATATTTTCTTCCATGTGTTTTATTGTTTCAGGTCTTGTATTTAAGTATTTAATCCATTTTGAGTTAAGTTTTGAGCATGATGTCAAATAGAAGTCTAGTTTCATTCTTTTGTCCATGGCATTCCAATTCTCCCAGCACCATTTTTTGAAGAAGTTTTCCTGTCTCCATTGTATGTTTTTGGCTCCTTTATTGAAAATTGTTGCCAGTATACATGTGGCTTTACTTCTGGGCTCTCAATTCTGTTCCATTGGTCTCTGTGCCTGTTTTTCTGCCAATACCATACTGTTTTAATTATTGCAGCTTTGTAGTATAATTTAAATTCAGGAAGTATGATACCTCCGGCTCTGTTTTTTTTCTCTCAGGATTGCTTTGACTATTTGGAGTCTTTTGTGGTTTCATACAAATTTGATGATTTTTTTTTGTTCTATTTCTTTGAAAAATGCTTGGGGCTTAGATGGGGATTGCATTAAATCTGCATATTGCTTTAGGTAATATGGCCATTTTGGTTATGTTGATTCTTCCAATCCACAAACATGTAATATCTTCCCATTTCTTTGTGTATTCTTTAATTTCTTTCAACAATGTCTTGTCATTTTCAATGTATAGAGTCTTCGTTTCCTTTGTTAGGCTTACTAAGTATTTAATTCTTTTTGTTGCAATTGCAAATGGAATTGTTGTCCTCATTTCTTTTAATGGTATTTCATCATTAGTATATAGGAACGTAATGCATTTTTGTATATTGATTTTGTATCTTGCAACTTTACTACATTTGTTTATTGTTTCTAATAGTTTTTTTTTTTGGTAGAGTCTTTAGGGTTTTCTATATATATAGAATCATGTAATCTGCAAAAAGTGACAGTTTTACTCCTTCATTTCCAATTTGGATGCCTTTTATTTCTTTCTGTTGCCTGATTGCTCTGGCTAGGACTTCCAGTACTGTAGAATAACAGTCTCATTGCCTTTTAACCTGACCACATCAGATAAGCAATCTCATTTCCTGAAGACCTGTTGTCCACTAGGGCATCTGCCATTCATCACCATCTTGGTCAGTGTTCTTATTTGCAAATATCAGAAATCACTATGGATAGTTATAGCTTTAGAAATAGATTTAATAAAGAATATTAGGTAGCTCAGGGGATAATTGTGAGGGTGGGAGAAAACTACGTTTCCATCAGTAAAGTCCAGAGCCACACTGAAGAACTAATGAGGGAATAGTCATTAGTTCTGCTGCTTCCAGAACCATGCAGCAGAACTAGCCAGAGGAGAAAACTCCTAGGTGCTAACCCGCTGGGTAGACGTCTGAAAGTATACTGGCACATATACAAAAATTGTGGAATAGGAATATATACTCTCTTTTTATTCCAGTTTGAAGAAATAGTCATCCTAAAGTGTTGAATACCTAATTTAAACACTGGTCATGACAGTGCAGTGCTGACACTATTTCCAGGTAATTAAGTAAAAATATTGCCTCCCTCTTCAGAGCTGTGAATCAAAAGTAACCATTATAACTACTTCAAGCAACAAAATGCTCTGGATTGTTGTGGCCGGAAGGATTCTGAGATGGCTCCAAGATTCTGTCCCCTGGTATACATGCCCCCTAAAATCTCTTCCCCTAGAGTGTGTGAGTGTGTGTGTGTGTGTGTTCTTGTTGTTGTTGTGGTGGTGGTGGGGAATGAATATGATGGGATATCACTCCCATGGTTAGATTACTAATTGACCTTGAATTAATAAAAAGAGAGATTATCCTGGGTGGGCTTGGCTTAATCAGATGAGCTCTTGAAAAGTAGGTCAAGAATCAGTAAAATGTTTTCCAGTTGGCCTGGGATATAAGCCACCTGCCAAATTGTGCCAGAAGGAGGGCACATGGCTAGAACCTGAAGCCCCCCCCACTGACAACCAGTAGAAAATGGGGGCCCCCAGTTCTAATTGCAAAAAAACTGAATTTTACTAGCAATCTGAGTGAGCTTGGCAGAGGTTCCCAAGCTCCAGATGAGATTGTGACTTGACCAACACTTTGATTTTAGCCTTGTGAGACCCTAAGCAGATAACCCAGTATGCCTACTGGATCCCTGACCTCCTGAAAGTGTGAGGTGATGAATAGGTATTAAGTCACTAATGGTGCGATGATTTGTTGTATAGTGGTAGAAAACCAATATGGTTGTGGTTAGGAGCTATTATTGAGAGAGTTTTTAATTACATAAAATTCCTCTCTAAAACTCTTCACATTGTATTTGCATTGGAGATGGGGACTTTCTCAGAGTTATGGGACAAAAGAAGAATAAACTCAGCGATATATGAATGAGTCCTCTTCTTCAAGTATATGATCTACTACAGAACTTTTAAAATGTGCCTATTATTGGCACATTTTAAATAGTAGATATTATCACGCATATATAGAAAGAAACTCATTAATTTTCATGCTTTTAAAAATTCTACAGTTTAGAGGCTCCCACTGCTTCCATTGTGGAACTTAAAAGTTCATTCACTTGTGTGAACAATATATGCATATTCCTGAGTGCAAGAATTCTTCATATTAAAAAAACCGAAACTTTATGTACTTCCTGTCAGTTTCATAATTCAGAAATCATAGTGCATATCTTCTTTTCTATGTTCAAATTTACTTTACTGAAATAAGTAGAGAATGAATGGTAACATTAGTATTTTTTTTTTCCCTTAATAACTGGATCATATTTTCAAATGATTGATTTGATTCACCAACAGATGATTGGATTTCAAATATTGTTTGAAAATACCCAATGGCTGTATAACAGAATGTTTAACCATGCTTTGTAGACCGATCCCAATTTTTAAGCTTCAAGATGTTGAAAACCTTTATATCCTCTGCTACTATTTTTCTGAACACTAAGAAGTCGGAAATTGTACTTGGCTATGAGTAACAAAACTCAGAAGAACAGAAGCTTAAACAAATGAAGGCTTTTATTTTCTTTATATTTTGTGAAGCCTGCAGCTAGACATTACAGGGCTGGCATAATGGCTTCCTGCTCCCAGTAGAATCCAGGCCTCGTTCTGTGCTTCTGTTAGCCATCCTTGGTGGATGCTTGTTGCCTCATGAGCCCAAGCTCACTGCACCACTTCCAGTATCACCTGTACTTTCCAGGAAGAAAGGAAAAATGCAAGGGAAAATATTTGTTACCTGAGTGTATACTGCTTTTTATTTTATTTTATTTTATTTTTTTAAATGGGGAATTAGGGGTGGGGAACAGTGTTGGGGAACCAGGGAAGGGAAACAGACAAGTTGCTGTTCTTTTGTTCTTCAGTCTAGCTGTGGAGGACGTTGCTTCACTGGCCTATGTTGATATTATCATTGTGCTCTTCCCGGGTGAGGCAGATTGGTCGCCGGCCTCTGGACAGCCACTCACAGTGGCTCTTGGCAGCTCATGCTGGCTGCCAGCCACTCACGCTGGCTGCTGGCCACTCACTGTAGCCAATGGCAGCCCACTGCAGCAGGGGCTGCAGTCTACACTGTCGCCGGGACTTGCACAGCCCAGCTCCAGGTGGAGCTGTTGTTAGCTGTGGAAGGCAGTGTCACTGGCCCTCATACGTGGGATCCGAACCAGGGCCGCTGGCATCCCAAAACCAGCTCTTAACCAACGCACCACTCGGCTGGCCTGAGTGTGTATTGCTTTTAAAGAGGTTTCCTAAAATTCTCACCCAGTGACATCCACTTATATCTCATTGGTCATTACACCTGGCATTTCTATCTGCAAGGGGATATTACTAAGAAATTTAGAGTTTTGGGGTCTTTTTTTAGACAATCACTTTGTTGTCCCAAAAGAAAGAAGGCGAGAATGGAGAAAATTATGAACTTTTGCCAATATAGCGTAAACAAAAATTAGTATTATTTAAAGAAGAAAAGAAATTTGTACTGTCCAACTTTGAATTGGCATGCAACAAAACTATTATAATATTTCAATGCAGAATTGGATACTGTAAAGCAATGTGACAATATAACCTAGTAGTGTTGTCTTGACACTAGAAAGTTGTAAAATCTTGGGAGTTATTCAAAGAAAACAGGGAGTTATAAATAAATCCCATGGGAAGAGTTGGCTCATAACTGCAATGGTCAAAAAACAAATATACATTTTGTGGGTTCTTTGTTAACCATTGATTCTCATTAAGTACAGATTTTGAAAGATAAGTATTTACATAATCATTTTTTTCTAAAACAAAGATCAATATTAGTATTCCGGTTTTTATGGACATTTATATAGCAATAAAGCAGATGTTCTAAGGAAAAAAAACTGTAGTGGTAATACATAGATGAACAACATAATGAAAAATTTTAACCCTGAGATGTACTCTATAAACAATGAAGATATCATTGTCTTGTACAGAATAACAGTTGATCTAGCTGAGGATAATCTGATTTTTAGGTCCAAGCTCAGGACAGTTGGATAATTTACTTTTGCCTTCTGAGGAAGCAGATTTGTTTCAATGGAGTTCAATTAGTCTTGGGTGGGAGGGAGACAATGAGTGAAAATGTGAATGCTTCCACTTCATCAACAATTACCCTTCAGCATAGCAGCAACAAAAAATCTCTAGAAGATGGCATTTTTCACACCTACGAAAATATATTTAGTCTACTCTCAAGCATGTAAAGTATATTTGTGCCTTTGGTTTCCTTGTCTGTAAAATGGGAAATACAATTATACTTACTTCACAGAGTTGTAAGAATTAGAAGAGTTAATATGTGAAAATAGTATAGAATGGTACATAGTAAATGCTATGAGTTTGCTATTATTAGTAGTAAAGCAAATCCAAAAATAAGGTTAATAACATCCATTTTTGGGTGGAGTTAGTGGAGGGTTGTCAAATGGAGATTTAGTCTTCCTGGTGAGGATGGGCAAGAGAGGTTAAGATTAAATTTCTTCCTTCCAGTGCTTTTGTTGGCAATGCTAAGGTCATTTCACTCTTATTCATGTGTGGATGTTACTATAGGGCTCTTGGAGAAGGATTGAGTCAGTAGGAATTACCTCTCATCATTTTGGTTCTCCATTTCCTGTCCTTATTTGTAAAGCTTCTTTTACCCCTTGTTGGTTATAACTTTCTGCCTTTAAGTTTCAAGACTCTGCATTCTCTGCTGTCCTTACTAAAGAGAAAGAAATCATTCTGTCCAGAAAGTGTGTTACACTCCTGAGCTCCAGGTGAGGTGTAGGCTGCAGTTGCGGGAGGCGCTGGTGACCATTGGACAGTGTTATCTTAACAGAAGCAAAGTTGGTAACTACTTTAAACAAGGAGACTACAGAAGGCCATGGAATAAAATGTCTCATTTCATAATATGATATCTCCACTCTGTTATACAGTTCTGACAAAGTCATCATTAGAATGATTGAGGATGCTCTATGGGGAAAGCAGTGGGTCCAAGGCCGAGCTCTGCCTCTTACTGGTTCTGGTTCCTTCAAGGAACTTGGTTAGCACTCATGACGGTGGCCACTGTATTTGACAGGTGTCCACCTAAGCTTCTGTAACAAACAGTACGCACATTACATTGGGTTAAACAAAGCAGATGCTTGTTTCTTTCTCTGCAGAAGTCCAGAGCTAGGTAGTCCATCTCTGGGTTTAAGGGTTTTGCTTTTGTTCTAGCCATCCCATAAGCAGCAGAAAGGAAACAAAGATCCAGGAGCTTAGCCCCAACCTTTCTAAGGTCAAAACAGAAAAATGACACATACCACATGCTATTGGCCAGAACCCACAGTCACATGGCTCCCTTTAGCTGTAGGCATGGCTAGATAAGGCAGTGGTCTTTAGCTAAGTAGCCATGAGCCCAACTAAAACTCTGCTATTATGAAAAGGAAGGGTAGATTCTGAAAAACAACTAGCAGTATGTCTTATCTGCTCCCCTCACCTCACAGTATTTGGGAGCAGATAAAATCAGAACCCAATCGAAAAAGCACAGGACTGGTTTTAATCCCATTCATGTGGTACCACCAGTAGGCTACGTAAGCAATCCACTCAGCCAGATTGTTGTGGGTAAGAAGGCAGGGCTGAATTTAGGACTAATGGGATCTATCATTCCTCTGCATATTTGTATAAAAGGATATATTTCTCTTGGGTTGGGAAAATTTTGCAGGTTAGGTTGCTTTAGCAAAGTGAATTTTTGTTTCTCTATGGGGGGGTGTATGTGCATGCGTGTGTTTTTTTAAAGTAACTCAGAGACAAGCAGGAGAAGAGATAGAGAATGAAGAGGTGTAGCTCCACCTTACATTTGCAGTGACCCAGAAGTGGACAGCAAATGGAGCCCTGGAGCCTGCCATAAACTGTCCTCACGTCCCCTGCGCCTCAGTGTGAGCAATATTCTCAGAGTGCTGCTGTGGATTATTATTATTATTATTATTATTATTATTATTATTATTTTTAAAGATTTTATTGGGGAATTGAGGGAGGGGAACAGGGTTGAGGAATTGGGGGAGGGGAACAGACCAGTAGCTGTCTTTTTGTTCTTCAGTCTAGTTGTGGAGGATGTTGCTTCACTGGCCCATGTTTATATTATCATTGTGCTCTTCTTGAGTGAGGCAGATTGGTTGCTGGCCTCTGGATGGTCGCTCACCACAGCTATTGGCAGCTCACGCTGGCTGCCGGCCACTCACTGTAGCCTATGGCAGTTCACTGCAGCAGGGGCTGCAGCCTACACCATCGCCGGGGCTCGCAGCAGCCCAGCTCCAGGTGGAGCTGTTGTTAGCTGTAGAGGGCAGTGTCACTGGCCCTAATATGTGGGATCTGAACCAGGGCTGCTGGCATCCCAAGCCAGCTCTTAACCAATGTGCCACTCAGCCAACCCCTGCTTTGGATTATTTATACTATGGATTGTCCTGATGTGTGTGTGTGTGTGTGAGTGTGTGTGTGTGTGTGTGTGTGTGTGTGTGTGTGTGTGTGTGTATACACTCATGCATATGTGTATTAGAGAGGAGCAATGTGGATGTGGTTGGGACATCTATGGTAAATAATTAATCTGTGGAATAGAATGTACTTATTTGTGCAGCAAAGGATTATGGAGGGGGCTTTGTTTGAAGACCTCAAGACACAGAAGCAAGGCTAGTAGCCAGAGTTTGTCCAGAAGAACCCATATTATGGGTTTAAAATCCCCTTTCCTTGGACTTATTTCCTTGGAAATAATTGTATTCAGCATCCAGTTGTAGATTTATGCCCTCTAATTATCCTCTAATCTTCATTGCAATCTTATAGTAGCCTTGGGGATTAAGGGATGATGTGATGCTGAGATGCCCTGTGTTCTTTGTGACCCCCATCCCTTGAGACCACCATCACCAGTGGTAGCATTGTTCCAAAGGAAAAGAGTGTTTCTCTAGTACTAGGATGAGCAGAAAAGCAATCAGAGAGCAAAGCAGAGGGGCTTGGTGTCAAGTTCAGTGGAGAGGCAGGTTATATAGCCACATGTTTTCTGGAAAGGAAATGAAACGAGAAAGATAAATATTTAAATAGTTATTTTCTTAATACAAAATGGGGAGAAGGGAATCTCATATGTAATTGGGGAAGGTAAATGCAAATGTTAAAAGACTGGTGGCACTAGCGGACTACAGGGCTGGGGTATGTCCGGGGAACAGGCACTTGGGTTCCACAAATAGTTAATGAAAACATGATGGCAAGTCTAGAGTGGCTAGGTGAGTGCACTGTGGACATAGCTGACCCTGGAGTCCAGCCTGCATTGGGAGGAACAGTATGTTAGATGAAGCTCATCCATAATTTGGGAAGGAAACGAGGACCTGGAATAGCCTCTGTGGGCAAAGAGCAGCAGGCCCAAGCAAAAATAGACAGTTAGGAGGCAGTGGTCAGTGAGGGAGCAGCAAACACATCATGAGGTATGCCTTCCTACTGGAGCAAGTTAAATATGATCATACAGAGCAACACACCTTTATAACCTTGGGGTTGCATAAGCGAATGGAAATATATTTTTTGGTTAAAATTGTCCTTTATGTCAGACAACTGACATTCTTTCATTATGGAGAAGAAAGAAACTTTCCTGACAATACTTAGACCTTCTCTGTCTATAGGTAATTAATAGCCCACTTGAGTATATTGTTTACTTAAGAGGACATGCATGGCCCTTTTCATCCAACAAGCATTTCCCAAACTTCACTGATAAAAAGAATACCATGGGTTCCATTCCCAGCCAACTGAAGCAGAACCTGCCAAAGAAGTGGATCTAAGAATCTGCGTCTTTAACAAGGGTCCCTGTTAACTCTTTAATCAGGCACATTGGGAAACATGATGTTCTCTAAGCAGTGGGGGCAACTTTAGAAGCTGGGGTGGCTCTGTAGGCAGTGAACTGGTATAAGTGATGACTTAGGGTGGGCTATGGGAAAAGACTGGAAGCTAGGTCAAGATGGAAGTTAAACTGAGATGAGGAACAGAAAAATGCAGAGTAGCAGAGCCATGTTGATGGACTCCCTAATGCTTTACCTTGGTCATTTTGCCCTCTGGGCCCCCTTTCCTCACTTATAAAACAATGGGTAACCCTACTTTTAGAGCAGAGTTGGAAAGGCTTATGACAATCAGGCCTGTCACAATCTCCTCTTCAACCCATGCAAATCTGCTTAGAATTGCTTTGCTCCTTGGGCTTCTACATTAGATTTCATTTAAATAAAGTGTTTCCTATCAGTTTTTCAAAGTTTGAAAGCTATTGCACTAAATGATTTCCCAGGTCCTTACAGCTCTAGGACATTAAGAGTGCCCGTAGCAGTGATGCCAACAACACAGGTCATTAGCACAGAAAAGAGCGCCAGGGGCCTTAGGAAACAAGCCTTATTTTGAAGCCTAGTTTGTGTTTTGTTGTTGTTGTTTTTTTGTTGTTTTTTTTTTGTATTGACTCCTGCTGTTCAAGTCTGCTGGCTTCCTTGTTATGGGCTGACATTTAACTGGAGAGGAAATTATTGTGGTCTCTCCATGAATATAGCAACTCAAGTCAAAGACAAAAATCTACCCCAAAGGTTTTTTGTCATTGTGTAGACACAATAATAACTGGTTGATTGTCTGAATTTTCCCCTTTTCAGTTGTTAGTTTCTATAGTTACTATCAAGCCGCTATAATCAAATGTAAGTCCTGTTGAGTCACCTGACATAAGACCAGCTGTGCATTCAAAATCATCTGTAGCCAGCAGCAAGCCCAGTGCCCAGTGCTAGAGCTTGTCAGCTCAGAGGTGCTACTCCCCACTCTTTGGACACTGCACATCAGTACATCTTCAGAAATAAGTGTCTGTTTACAAACAAACATAACCTTTGCCATCCTAGTCACCCTTCAACCCAGGGAAAAGACTGCCAAGTGTATGTGGCAAAAGTTGGGTTCAGGTTCAGAGCTGTGCTTATTAGCGTACGTTAGATGAATCACTCATCTCATCTAAAGTGGGAGAAAATAATATCTACTTTGCAGCACTGCTGTGAGGATTAAATAAGAGAATGCATACGAGAGCATTTTATAAATAGCACAGTTTTACAAATACAAAGGTGCATTTATCATAATATGAATAATGGCACCATATTCAAGCAAACATTAGGAAAAAGCACTATCATATTCACAAACTATACAAATGCTTTTATTTCTAATCAGACAATATTCATTTATTAACCATCCATTCAGTCACTCCTTCACTAGTTTCTGCCTGTATAGCACCAGTCCCTGTGGGAGATAACTAAATGAAAGGGGAATGGTTAAATAAAATATACATTTAGGGTTTGATGATCATGCAGTTTAATGTCTATTGAGCCAGCGCTGTGTTTCAAGAGTGAGGCTCCTCCCTGTAGGAACACAGATCTTTGAGACCTTATTTCTCCAGTGGCGGGACTCCTAGTCACAGAAGGGAGATAGCGGCTCAGTCAACCTGATAATCCAGAGGACTTCCAGAGTTGGCCCCCAACTTGGCAAATGAATGCTGACTGAGTGCAAGTTTTAATCTCTTAAGGCCACTTTTCAGAACATTCCTCCCTTAACTATGCTGGTCATATCTTGCTTGGATGCTCAAGAGACTCCCCAAAGTCCTGAATAAATGACACAGGATCACTTCAGCCCTGAGCTCACTTTGGCCTTTCAGAATAAAGTGACTGGACGTGTAGATCACTTGACTTGTGGCCTAATAAAGTGATGATCCTCAAACCTCTAACCTAGTACAGAGGGCAACATGACTTGTAAATAAAAAGTGAAGTAAGGTAAGAATACCTCCACTGAACATGTTCTTTTAAATGGTAGTAGAGAGCACAGTGATTTAGCATGATTATGTTGAGACGATACACAAAACGACGTAGCTTTAAGTAGCAGAAGTAAATGGGTCCAGGCTGCCTGCTGCAGAGGTGCCAGGACCATCCTGCCCTTGGGTTTACTTGTGTTACATTTCAGCACGGCTGCACCAGGCATTAGCCTCCCATGTACTGATCATTGACATCACTGCTTCGACTCACAGAGGGCTAACTCCAAACTTGCTTTTCTTGTTTTTAATAAACATAAACAAAAACAAATGCAATCTTGGCCATATAATCCCCAAAAGGTAGGCTGAGTTGGATGGTAGAATTTTCCAGTCTACAGGAGTCCCTTTCTTCCGATATCCCTCACTTCTCTCTGAAGTGGTAACAATGAAGATTAAAGTATTTTCCCCTATTGAGTGTTTCCTTCCACATCCTCTTTCCCTATTTCTGAAAGGCTCTTAGGTCAGACAAGAGCATTGCATGTATTTTGCAATCCAAAGAGATCAAGCAAGGATAAAGGGCAGGGTTTCCAGCTGGGGAACCCTCTGAGGCCAGCAGCCCTCCCTCTGAGCCTCTGTAGGACACTCCCTGCCCTGTCCTGACACTCTCTGTGCCTTTGACTTTGATTAGGTCCAGACACTCCTGTTTGGGGGAGGCAGATGGCGTGTACCTTTCCTCAGCGTGTTAGAAATCCCATGAAGTGGTTGCCTCCTGCCCTGTTATCAAAGGATTCCTCAGAGAAAGGCCATTTCCTCTTCCACACTTTTGGGAGGTGAAAGTCTGCTATATTTAATAGGTTAGGTAATAGATAAACTTGCAGTTGCATAGAGGTTGTGTGAAAAACTTTTGGAGCTTGTTTATTTCATGCGTTTCTTATGACCAGACACCATCACAAATTAGTGATCTTGTAATAAATCTTGTAATAATTCTAAAACTAAGTTTATGCTGAACAAAGTGTGTTCATCCCTCTATCCTAATCTCACAATAATAATGGCAACTAACATTTGACCAAGGCATAGCAGTTGGGAAAGTACTTGCCTATAAATTACCCATTATGTTCCTCATACCATTATCAATGCCACTTTGCAGATAGAAACCTGAGGCTTAGAGATGACCAGAGATTTGCCCAGGATCACTCAGGATGTACATGAAAAGTCAGGATTTAAGGCCAGGCTTCTGACTGTAGAGCCACAGAGGCTGCCCAACCTATGCAAATTTCCATCATTTCTCCCAGAATCATAGGGGTTAGTGGACATGGTATTGTGATAACTTATAGGAGTAGGCATTGAGGGGCTATGATTTGGTTGTTACTTTGCTGCTGCCTGTAATTGTGTGATCTTGAGTAAATCTCTCATCTAGGCCTCAGGTTCCTCATTTCTAATAGGAAGAGCTTGACCAGACCAGTGTTTGTCAGTGGCCGGAGTGAGGGAAGTGGGTAGGGGGTGGGAGGTGGAGCGAGAGATGGCTGCATGCAGGCCTTTCAAAGGTTCTGCAAATGCCTGGTTGACTTCATGGAAGTGGAGGCTGACCTTTGACCATTCTTAACTCCTGCTTTCAAATTTCTGAGTTCACCTAAATAGTCTCTTAGTTCAAATGTTGTAAATGGCAGGAGAACCACGTCACTGTACAAAACCAAAAAAGAGATGTTGAAAACTAGTTTTGCAACCTTTACCCTTAACCCACTATGGGATACAAAAGGATTAAAGTTGAAGAGGCCAAGAATGGATAGAAACGGGAAGATTTAGAGAGGGTTCTGAGTATGCTGTTAGTGTCCCTTACCCAAGTATAGGGGGCGGGTACTTTCCCCTCACCCCATAATCAGTGAGCAGGGCTTTAGGGATAGGGAGACTATCCCTGGACTACTTGACCTGTGCTCCCAGCAGTCTGAGGAGATTCCATGGATCTGGGTCTGACTCTATCTTGAAGTCTAGAGCAAGTAGCTGGCTGAAGCCGTGCACATGGAGTGGAGGACTGGGGTTTAGGGAGTAACTGCACTCCCTTTGAATGGAAAGCCAGAGGCTCATGCTTCTTGTGGACCAGGTGCAGGCTAAGAAAGAGCTAGCTTGGGGTGGCCTTGCATTCTACCTAAGAGAGCTACCTATGATATACCTCTAGTAGAGAAAGGCTGGGGGTAGGGACTAATGGAAGACTCATTAGAAACCAATCTGAAGACTTCCACTTACGTTTGTCACAGGAATAGCAAATGAAAAGCCTGCAGAAGAGAGTCTTCCAAGAACCTATGACAACACCCTTTGAGAGAAAAGTCGACTTTACCAGCTCCACCCATGACAGCACCTGATGAATAAGATTTCTCTTGCCTCTGCTTTCCCTCTTCCTCCTGACCCTTTAATTCTGAAGATGTCAGAAACTCCATTAATTAGCTGGGACAAAACAGGTAGAAGAAGAAAGTGAGACGCTAAAGATCAGGGAGCCCAAAACTGCCTCCCCACTGCTGGGGCGCAGCCTGCAGCTGTCCCACTGGGGAGGGCCGAAGCATGAACTTTGAAAGGAGCTCAGAGATTTGGTTACAATGGACTCATCAGAGTAATAACTGAATTGTAACTTTTTGGAGGAATGCAGTGAGCAAAGACTTTCTTCCTCTTGGTTAAATCCAAGAAAGACCCGAAAAGGCTGGCACCAAATTACCCCTAAAGGAAAAGGAACACCAGCCCTGAAGGGCCCACAGGGGCTGTGGGGAGAAAGGAATGAAGTTATTTTCTGTTACCTTTCATGGGTCCTGAACAATAAACATCATGGTTACATCTAAAATAATAGTATTTTTCCTTGTTCCTGATAAGTTGATGTGAAAAAGAGTGTCTCATTTTGAAAAGCTTTAAAATCACTAAAACTCAATGTTGTCAAAAGCCGCTTCTGACACTGGCATCGATACCAGTTAGTACAGAGTGGAAAAAAATCGGCAGAACTTGTTTTTACTCTTTCCCCATTGTGTTCACATCCATTTAGATCTTATGGCATGAAAGCTAAGGAACTGAAATCATTTCCTCCTCTATACAGAGATGATACAGCTTTGACCCTGGTCCCCCCACCCCGCCCCCAACACATAGGCAATGATAAACCTTATATCTGGATTATGGGGGAAAGTGGAAGAGGAAATAAGCAAATGAAAATACCAAGATTCACTTTGATGAGGTCCATTTTCTTACAGCATCAATTCTATTTGCTGCCAAGCAATTTGAAGCTGTTTTATATTAAGGCCAGCTTGGGCATATGATGTTGTCAGATGTAAAACTTGTATGATTGTTACATCCAACAAGAGACTTGATATAAATGTTGAGCTTTCAGCTGTTTCAGCCTTAGTTCACTTACATTCTGAGGGTTCTTAGATCACCCTGCTCTGCCAGTAGAGGTGTTTTTCGGGAAGTGCTTGTGGAAATTTGGTCTAATTTGCTTCTCTTCTCAGGCACATCTGCATTGGGAATAGCAAAAAGTTACTCAAGCACCAAAGAAATGGCACTTTCATGATAGAAATGAAGGCAGCTTGATGAGAGGTGGAAAGATCTTTTGGTGGGTGTGTGAAACGACTCTAATTTCATATATTCTGCCAACTGACAAGGCCAACTCTGTTGATAAATCTCTGTATAACCAAGTAAGAAAAAAGTAAGAATGATTTAATGGGAGTTTCTTAAACAAGCTTTTCCCCAAAGTATATTTAATAGAATACTAGTCTCATAAAATGCCTCAAGAAACAGGAGTTCTGTGGTCAGCTAAGTTTGGGAGGCACCTTCTCAGATAGTCACAAAAGTACAAAGATGTTAAAGGCTCTGAGAAATCATGCAGCAAGATACAAAAGTTTATTTGACCCAGTATTGCCCAAATACAGTGGATCATTTAAAAAAGGTAACTCCTCTATTTATAACTGTGTTACATAATACCTTGGAATTAGTATTCTGGGGTACATGCTAGGGAAACATGATATATTACATTATAGATCAAAAGTTACAATCTTGGGTCGGCCGAGTGGTGCGGTGGTTAAGCACTGGTCTTGGGAAGCCAGCAGCCCCGGTTCCGGTCCCACATATGAGGGCCAGTGATACTGCCCTCAAAAAGAAAAAAGAAAAAAAAAGTTACAATCTTATTTTTTTTTTTTTAATACCCCGGTCTCCTCTTTTTTTGTTTTCCCATTTTATCTCACATCTTGGACATGTTTTCTAGCAAATAAAACCAAACTTATCTCACTCCCATTTATGTCAAATGAAGTTATGCAAGCATAGGAATGTATAAGCAGTATTCGCTGCTGCAGATAACTTAATTTTGGCTATCGTCTGTACTTGCCCCTAGGTGCATTCTGCTGTGGATATCCAGTTTGGATATTACAACCGCATAATAGTCTGATTCCCAGTTTCATCAGAGAAATGCCTGTGGCAGCATCAACAGCCAATCAGAACTTCTGAGCAATATGAGCTAGTCAGTTGCCAGACCGAATTGATATAATTCTAGCCCAAAGCAAAGAAATAAAATGTTATAACTAACTTGTGGGAATCAATATATGGGGCATGTACAATTGTCTTTAGAAGTTTGAAAATATTTAAAATCTCCCTAGGATGTCTTGCTAGCTTTATAGATCCTAACCATCCAAGGTGTTACAGATCGAGATGTACAATAGGCCATTTTATAAATGCCATTATTATGCTTATTGGCATACATTGCTTTTGTATTCAAGGTAAAGTTGACTTCCCCTTAGGTAACCCTCAATATCACAAAAATTGATAATATATTACAAAAAGTATGAAAAAGTAAGAAAATTCTGAAGCATGACAAAACTTTTGGTCTTTAAGCAGAACGTTTATTTCCAGTTAATTGAATATAAGGACTTCAGGAGAATCATATTCATGCATCGTGCTTTGCAGATGACAAAGCACTTCTACGTTAATCATCTAATTTAATTATCCCAGCACTCAGCCGATGCTGCTGTCAGTACACAGTGTGGCATTGAAGAGTGACTGTTATAGAATTTTTAGGACCTTTTGGTTGCAAATGTTAGAAATGCAACATAAACTGCCGTATTAAGTAAGGCCATTTCCTGGAAGGATACTGGTGGGTTTTGTTTTTTCATAGACTTGTAGGAAGTTTTGAATAATCAGACCTGGATAGAATGGAGATGCAGGCGGGCCACGCATACTACAGGCCAGGAACGAGAAAGCTGTCAGGATGCATCTCAGCCTCATTCCCCTCTCTGGATGCTGCTGGCTTCGTTCTCTCTCATTTCTGACTGGCTTTCTCCATGTGGGGGAAGACATGCTTGCCAGAGTACCTGAGTTTTACATCTAAGTGTGGAGTCACTGGAGACCGATATACTTCAATTACTACTTCATTCCAAAGCCACAAGCCACAGAGAAGAGTGTGGCTCAACTGAAGTCCCATGATAACCTGTGGATGAATTAACAAGAGCCAGGGACTTGGGCCCTCATGTGTGCTATGGTGGCCCCTGTGGCACACGTGTAGGTGAAATACAGCTGTGAGAATAGGAGTGGGGGAGAAATCAATGCTTAGAAAAGATGTGCTAAGCAGACAATTCAGTAGGTGTGGGCTCCGTTATCATGCACTGGTGGCCTCTCAGAAGAACCCCCAAGCCCACAGTAGCTGAATCTATGCTCAACTACATCAGGAGAATGATTGTATATTAATGGAAACTCCATGGGTCATTACCTTCTAGGAGACCAAATCTTCCCCCTCTCACACCAAAAGAAATATAAGCCATGTTCTCTTCAGGCCTGGGGTAAACACAGCACAGGTTTGTTCTTGAGCTCCTGTTTTAAGGGTAAAACTGGTTAGGAAAGTACTATGAGAACATAATTCATGACCTGGAGGCAGAGAGGGCATCTTTGTGCCTGGGCTATTTCTTTACATGACAGTTGACAGTGAGATAAGGATAAGGGATTTGACTGGACTTTACGCTTCAACTCTCTAACCTTCCCTGGAAGGTCTGTCTGCAAATCTATCAACCCCTCTTCCAGGAGGGAGGAGGAGTGAAAAAAATGTGTGGGAAAGAAAAGAATCAATTCTAAAAATTAAAAAGAGGAATTGTTTGGGTAAGAACTGTTTGGTTTCCAGGCAGGTGTCAGGTGTAGCCAGGCCTACACAACTACAAAGGAATATGCAACTGTAGAACCAGAAATCTGTTAGGAACACAGCAACTTGTGCTGTTTGCATTTTTGGTAATCATTTCCTTTTACTTCTCTTAGTATTATTCTTGAAAGCAAGGGCATATTTTACCTGTGCTAAGGCAAATTTCTACCCCTTACCCGTCCCATCCCCCTAATCCCCTGCCTTTCTGTGCCCGTATTTTATGGAAGGAGCCTAACATCCATGGAGCCAGTTTTGGTGATAGCTCTAGATTAAAAGTGAGGAAATTCCAGAAGCCAAGACATACTCCCCTTTGGTGGTTGGTATGGTGCTAGTGGGAGGCAGTTGTATTGGTTATTTAGAAGCTGTGATGGTTAATTTTATGTGTCAACTTGGTTGGACCACGATACCCAGATGTTGGTAAAACATATTCTAGATGTTTCTGTGAAGGGTTTTTGTTGTTGTTGTTGTTATTGTTTGTTTTGGATAAGAATAACATTTAAAATGATGGACTTTGAGTAAAGCAGATTATCCTTGATAATGTGGGTAGGCCTCGTCCAATCAGTTTGAAGTCTTGGATAGAAAAAAAGACTGAGCTGGAAGAAATTCTATAAGCAGACTGCCCTTGGATTCTTTCCTGGGTGTTCAGCTTGCCCTACAGATTTTGGATTTGCCAAGCCTCCACAATTACATGAGCCAATTCCTTAAAATCAATCTCTCTCTCTCTCTCTCTCTCTCTTCCCCCCTCCCTCTCTCTCTATACACACACACACCTTATTGGTTTTGTTTCTGTGGGGAACCCTGACTAAGACAGAAGCTATTTCTACAATCAAACTTTACACAGAGATTGCCCAGTCAGAGCTCTTCTTAAACCCCTGTACATAGCCCTATACTTGAAGAGTGTAATAAGAGAGAAGAAACTGATTTCCCAAATATCAATAACTATTTTTTATTTACTGAGGGCCTCTTTCTGCTAGGTGTTAATACCCAGCAAGATAGAATTCGGATGTGTACAGATGAGAGTGAAAACGGAACCACTTGCCCTGGGAGCATGTAGTGGTGTGCAGGGATGTGGGCAGAGAGTGGGTGAGTTTGGTAGATGCCCAGGAAATGTGAAGGGAATTTATAAATATTATATTGGAAAAGGTTTGCATGGCCTTGATTGCCAGGCTAATGAGGTATGCCTTTTCTCTATAAGCAAATAGAAGACAATGAAGATTTTTCAATGACGGAGTGAAATATTTGGAGGGAAGGACGCTGGCCATGAAATATTGAATGACTTGGAAAGAAAAGAATGGGAGCAAAGAATCCATTTGGACAGTTGTTGTAATTGCCTCCATATTAATTCCTTTATTCTTTTATTTGTTGGACATTTATTGAGCCTCTGTTATTGCCAGGCATTGCACAGCTTAAAGAGAAATAAAATGGAGA
The DNA here is from genome assembly GCA_033961575.1 of Aselliscus stoliczkanus. Taxonomy (NCBI): domain Eukaryota; kingdom Metazoa; phylum Chordata; class Mammalia; order Chiroptera; family Hipposideridae; genus Aselliscus; species Aselliscus stoliczkanus. The sequence continues at coordinate 44,078,053 of CM066729.1, forward strand.
CTGTGCCTCTGAAGTGTCCACCATTCTGGGAGGAGGTGTGTGTGGAGGGAGAAATGCAAGCAAATGCTGTGGAAGTGTTTCCCAGCCTTTGGTTTTTAGGCCTGAGGCCCTCACAGCAGATTCTGACACTGAACTGAGTTCAAAGTTTTTCAGGGTGCCTCATAAAGTGATACTAAGCGCTTTTGTACCTTGTTAATATATCATCTCATAATACCAGAAGACAAAGATCCAAATGGAAGGGGGAAAAATAATCCCAGTAATTGTGGACCTAATACACACACATATATGTATGTATATAAAACCGAACAGCTCCTTAGGGGTGGTGAGTTTGCTTTCTCGGCTGTCTCAGGGTTAGTCCCTGAGCCTGAGAGAATGCCCTTACACCCAGAAAACTCGGTACTGATGACTCAGAGGCTGGGCTCTGTGAGCATAACAATTGGACTTGGACCTGAACACACTATTTTCTTATCTTTAATCTCCACAAAGTATGTGTTTATTCTCCTCTCACAAAAGCCAAACGTAAGGTGCACTGCCTATTTTATTAAGGCATTACTTCTCTTGGACAGCTGTGTGTCCTCTAAACACCCTCCTGAGGAGAGGAGACATGGCAGCGAGGTGCACACATGGAGAGCTGGCCTGGAGAAAGCATTTCTCCAGCCCAGTGATACAAACAGTTACACCCTGGAGGGCCATGGTTCAGTGAAGGGATAGGAGGGGTTTTCATGTCATTCATTCATTCACCCGGAAAGGCGCAGCCCTATCTCGTGAACCTGGTTTCCGAGAAGTCAGGCAACCTGACTGTGTTTTACAACTTGGTAAATGATATATTCTGAGGGCTCATAAAAATTAATCTAGATACTTGTTGCAAAGCTGATACCACAAAATGAAAGGAGCAGAAGGCTCCTTTCTATGTGAGTCCAGGATGGGGCAAGCTGGTGTGGGTCCACAAATCGTCGAGGAAGAAGGAGACTCCTTCTAGCACTTTTCCTTGTTGGAACCAACCGTGTTCAGGTTGAGAGAGCCCTGATACTCCTGCTATGGACACAAATAACGTAAGAGAGGCCATGGAGGCAGGAAAACCTTCCTTCTGAGAGGTTTCCAGAGTGTTCCTTGAGTTGCCTCTTCCTTCAGTCCCTCCTTTCAATTAAATGAAATCATTAATAATTTTGAAAGTAATAATAGCTATCATTTACTAGGACCTACTGTGTGACCATTTACTTACACGTGTTGTCTGTTTAATTCTTACCATCATGTTTCACATTCACTAGTGATCCCTTGAGAATCAGAAAAAAATAACTTGCCAAGTTCACACAGCTAGAAAATGACGGCGTCTGTATACAAACCTAGGACTACCTACTGCCACTGCCCACACTTGTATGATTTCTACCTTATTTAAGGCAATAGTTGGGTCATTTTTACTTATTTACAGTGGAGGTAAAACACAGGTCATGAATGTTTCAAGTGGGAGGGAGTAAGAGGTCCAATTTTCTTCCTTCTAAAGAGAATCTAAAGATTCTCTAGCCCTCTTAAGCGAGGGCAGGGAAAGGTACATGAAAAAATTTTGAGTCATCCTTTTTAAGCACTGTGTCAAATTTTTAATAGCAAGGCAACTGCTAGGAAGCGACTTGATATATTTAGAAATTGGAAATTTATTTAAAAAACAAGTAAATAATAATTGGGTATATTCCCATTATTGTTAAGATATTTGCCTATTAGCTTCTAGTATTTTTTGAAAAGAAAAATTGCTTTACTATTTTAAAAGTCATTCAAACTATTTAGGACAGTAAAAATGAAAAGTAAGAGTGAATCACCCAGAAACTGCCACAGTTAATGCTGGATGGACATGCGTCTATCTATGCATACACTCAAGTAGATGTACCTGATAAAAATGGCGTCATGCTGAAAGTGCTATTTCTCAATAAATAAACAAACTTTGAATTTAATAGAAGAAAACTCAAATGAAACACAACAGGAAGAATTGTTGAACTTCATGTGCATGTTTCTTCTTCACTAGGGACATTTTCTAAATATTAATATCTCTCTAAGGTTATAAAGAGGCTGTGAAGAATATTTAAAAGTATTTCCCCCCAATTATATGGTATAAAATGGGATCATTAACATTGTCATTCTTCCATCTCCCCTTTGCCCATCTCTCAAATGTTATTAGTTATTACTATTTTCAAATTTCCAGATTATAATGTTTATATTTAATAGTTATAACTTCATTGTAACTTCATTATTTAAATGGAAGTGTTCCCCACCAGTCTTAGTACTATAGCTTCTTTGATCTTGATTTTGATTCATCTCTTATTTATTTGGATTATATTGTCAGGTATTTTTTCAAAAGGGACACATGGGCACCATATTCCCTGGTCCTTTTATGTCTGAAAATACCTGTTCTTGTCTTTATATCATGGCTAAATCAATGCTCCTGAGTCACGATTTTTTTTTTTACTAGAATATTGTGGCTATTTCTCTGCCATTGTGTGTTACTGTGAAGGCATAAGATGAGTCCAGTTTGATTTTCTTCATTTTTGTAGATATATTTGTCAGAGTTCTCCAGAGAAACAGAACCATTTATATATCTATCTATATCTATCTATCTATCTATCTATCTATCTATCTATCTATCTATCTATCTATCTATAAAATAAGGAATTGGCCCACGTGATTGTGGAGTCTGAGAAGTCCTATGATCTGCAGTTGGCCAGCTGGAGACTCAGGAGAGCTGAGGTGCAGCTCCAGCCTGAGCCTGAAGGCCTGAGAAGAAAGAGAGTTGATGGTGTGCAGTCCAGTCAGAAAGCTGCCTGGCTCAAGATTCAAGAAGAGCCAGTATTTCACCCCAGTCCAAATGCTGGAAAGAAAGAACGTTACAGCTCAAGCAGTCAGGCAGGAGTTTCCTCTTACTCAGACTTTTCATTCTGCTCAGTCTTCAATTAATTGAATGGAAGCCATCCACTTTGGAGGAGGCCATCTGCTTTACCCAGTCTACTGATTCAAATGTTTATCTCACCCAGAGACACCCTCACAGATACACCCACAATAATGAGTAGCCACATGTGTGGGCACCTCGCATCCCTGTCAAGCCATCATAATAGCAATATGCTTTCTTGGACGTCTAAAGAATTCTTTCTTTGCCTTGCTCTTCAGTAGCTAAATGGAGGTAGTGACTATATTGAGACTTACGTATCAAATTTTCTTGGAACTGATTTGCATACCCAGTTTTCCCCTTGACTTGGGGTATTTATATGGAGGACTTTTCTTGATATTGTATCTTTCACTACAGCTTCTGCTTTATTTGTATTTTCCCCAGCATGGAGACACCAATAACCATTATTTGGGATTTTAATATTCTATATCTATTAGTGTTATTCTAGTTGAATTTGTATTTTGTCTTTTAAAATTTCATATTTGGTGCTGACTAATCCTTGCCATTCCTAGTTTATCAGTTAGTTCTGTGATATAATTCCACTCAAATCTTCCTTTTTTCTTATTCTGTTGTTTTATCATCTTAACTTTGAGCTCATACTTCATTGAATTCATACTCTCATTAATTTATGCAATGGCATGAAGCAAATGTTAATGATTTCCTTCTGGATTTTGTCTGTCCTTTATTCCCCCCTCCTTCTGTCCATTCCTTCTTCCCCTGTATTATGTTTTCAGTTCTCATTACATTAATTTTCATTCTGTTCTTGCTTGGTCAGTTCTGTCCAGACTTGCCTCTGTTATGGTGTGGAAGACTGCTTGACTCAATTCCCACTGACCCCAGTGTGATTTCCTCTGTGGGCAAGGGTTTGAAGCTGAGTACTTTTTCTTCTATTTGTTTTCTGAAGCTAGTAGGACTTTGGGGGCCTGATTTTAGGGTTAATAGCTGAGTTAGACCAGCTCTTGTTTCTCTGGATTTTTCTCTTTCTTTCTCTAGCCATTAACTTTTGAAATATGGCATCAGGTTATACCACTGTCCATGCTTGGTGCCTTCAGTGAATCTATGCCAAAGAGGTTCCTCTATCTTTATTTTGCTCAAATTTTATGTGTTGGGGCAAATAAATTCTTTCTTTTGTTTCCTTTCATATGCTTTTAGAATTATTAACCCAGAAGTTGAATGATATGAGAGGGGAACTATTAATAAATGAAGAAGTTGACTTGTATTTAAATCAGAGCAACTTTTTTCTTTTTTTTTTTTAAATTTAGGGAGAACCCTCTCATTGTGACACAGGACACTTGTACAGGGGAAAGAGAACTGAACTGAGCATCAGATAACCTTAATGAGTGGCCCCCAGATCTAGCATATAGAGCTGAAACTGGGGAAAGCTCTTCACTTCTTTCGTCCTCATTTTCCTCAGCTGCAAAATAGGATGATAGAATCACGCATGACCACTTTGTAGAGCTGTTGGGGCTCAAATGAGATAATTAAATGAAGGACTTTGTAAATAGCTAAGTGACATTTCATATAAGATGTTGTCATTCTTTTATTACTATTATTGGGTTGTCAGAAAAGTCATGACGTATTTTTTCTATATTTTTCGTTGCAAAAATGCATCATGACTTTTCTGACAACCCATTATTATTATTATTATTATATTTTGAATTTTTATTTGTAAAGCTCATCATAAAGATGGTTAGATGTGTGTACTTAGAAAGGGGATTTACCAGGGTGAAGGGGGCTACCTGGTTAAGCTAGGGAGTTTTTCAAGTATTCATATTTCCCCGTCCCTATTCTCAGAAGGAGAGGGAAGGTGCTGTTTGAAAGATGTTATTAGCTTGTTCTGTTCTCCATCTCTCATCTCCACTGAGAATAATAGGTTTTGACATTCACCCACCTGAAGACAGGTGACTAAGTTTCTCTTACTGCTCTATGTATGTGTAAATATTTATAAGATGTTTGAACAATCCTTGCATAAAAGAGTTAATAGTATTAATCACACTTTAGTATTTTTTTTATGATTCCTTTTGGATTTTCAGAGATTTGCACTGTTATTTTTAAGATTCTTTTCAAAACATAAGCATGAACCATATTCTCTAATGATGTGAAGGAGAAAAGCTGTGAAGGCTTTGACCACAAGTCAAAGACTTAGTAATAAACGTTGTTTATAGTAAAACTAAACCTGAATCATGCAAATCAAATGATTTATCTGCTTATGTGTTTTATTTTGAAACTAAAATTTTATTTATTCAACCTATAGCATTACAGATTAAAAAAGATTTCGTTTCAACCATGCATATTTAAAAAAACAGTAGGTTTCATACCTTCACACATGCTGGCAGGTAAATATGCTCACTGACACTAATGATTTTCCACTTCATTCATACTTGCAAGATAATCTTCGTTTGGCTAGAAACAGTTTTGAATTGAAAAGTTTTAAAATAAATCACCTACATAGTGATTCTGATTTTTTACTTTTAGTGTAAAAGTTGAAAATATTGATTTTGCCTTCATGGAGTGTACTCTAATAAAGAAATAAGTCAGTCGGAGAAGGACAGGTACCATGTGATCTCACTTGTGTGTGGAGTCTGAAGAACTGAGTGAACGATCAAAGTAAACAGACTCATAGATGTAGAGGAAAAACTGAGGGTTGCTAGTTGGGTGGGGGTGGGGATGGGGGAAGGGGAAGGGATTAGACAGCATAAATAGACAAGTACAATATTGCCACAGGGATATGAAACAGAGTTCGGGGAATATAATAATGTTGTAAAAATTTTGTGGCGTGTCAGATAGTCACATGTCTTGTTAGGGAGACCACTTCATGGATGGAGTACAGGCTTGATCACTGCACTGTACAACTGAAGCTGGTGTTGTATAGTATTGTATGCCAACTGCAACTGAATATGTGGGTGGTCACGGGATGTGGAATATACTGTGGAGGGGAGTCAGGGGAGTTGTGATGGATATGTATGATATGGGGGGGAGTGGGGTGGCGAACTGGGGGAGGGGGGTTTTCACTTTGGGGGGGTAAAGAGTATAACTATTGTATTGTGTTGTACACCGAAAACTAATAAAATAAAAAATTAAAAAAAAAAAAAAAAAAAAGAATGTAATAAAATATTCCTTGGTATGTAACTTCAGAACTCAATGGCAGCCACAGAAATGGAGTAGTAAATTACCAAGTAGAATCCGAACATTTTTAAGTGTCAACTTGAGGGGAAACATTGAGGCTGACCAGAACCTGTGACTCTTACTTAGAGAATGGCAGCTTTACTGTACACAGGTTTGGCTCTGCTGCCATCCTGAGCCACGCCTTTGTTAATGAAGTGGTGCTGTCACTTAAATGCTTAAATATTGACCATAGAAACATTATTTCTACTGCTATAGTTCAGGGAACCATCCTCTGAAATTTATAGCCAACTTCTGCAGTATATTTTGCTTGTGTATGGTTTTAAGACTCACGTTATATTGAAATAAATCCATCATATTATTTGGAAGCATGTCTCTTATTGAACTTTCTTCACTACTTATCAGCATAATCATATTAAATTTGAAACAAAGATTGAAAATAGAGCATTTGATTTCAATATACTATAAGGAAGGCCATTATCACAGAATTTATTATACCATCTTTGCAGCATTTGAACAAAAAGAAAAAAGGGATAAAGAAAGCGGCCTCTCCAGAGAAATTAGATATTCCATCAGCCTCTAGCTAATTTGTCAGGACATGTAGGATGTGGTGTGTATATTCACTGAAACTAATAAATCATTTCATTTTAGATTTAGTGTACCTGAAGTTCATACCTTGGTTTGTTTCATGTGTCACAAATCCAAACATGGCCAATATAGATTGTGGAAAATAAATACTAATGAACATTAGTGGAAATGTCAGATCAAATACCCAATATTTGTTTTCATCTTGAGTAAAAATCTGATTGGCAGTTAGGTTTGTCAAGATATACATATTATGCTTTTCTGACTTTCCTCACACGCCTGATGTAACAATTGGTATTTTGCATGTGCTTCCCACATTTTTCTATTCTCAGGGGCATAGTGGAATTCATTGGGAATAAAGATATCAAGTGTTCAGTCACAAGTCAATAACTTGTGTGTGTCAATCTTTTTGTCCTCCGTTCTACATATGTGAAAGGAGAAATTTTAGGGTGGGAGTTTGACATACAAAGTTGCTTGCAGAACCACTTTTGCCTCAGAAACTACTCAGGGCAACTGGGCAGGTAAGAATCTAGGCACCCCCATTCCCATTTTAACCAAAGCAGTATTCAGCTTCACCATAAGTGTCTGTATATAAAAGAGGTTTTGCTGAGAGAAAATAAATCAACAAAACTTGAGACCCACTGTTTTGGTTATCTATTTATTGCAGCGTGACAAATCAGGCACCCAAATTAGTGAATTTAAAAAATATTCGTGGCTCGTAGTTCTGTGGATTGACTGGGCTCTGCTTGTTTTTTTTGCACCTTGGGTCTCACATGCAGTTGCAATCAGATGTGGCTGAGGCTGGAGTCACCTGTAGTCTCGACTGGATTGAGGATCCAAGATGGTTTATTCACCCTCAAGTTTGACACTTTGATGATTCAGGACATTGGACTCAGAGATCAGTTAGAAGCCTTTTTTAAAAACTGCTTTATTGAAGTATAATTGATATATAATCAATAGCATATTTCTCATTTGATTTGCTTTCTGTCACTATAGATTATATTTTCTATAATTTTATATAAATAGAATCATACAGTAAATCTTTTTTGTCTGATTTATTTCACTCAGTGTAATTATTTTAAGATTCACTCATGTTTTTACATATATCAACAGTTCATTTCCTTTTATTGCTGAGTAGCAGTATTATATGAATATACCACAATTTTTCCTTTTACCTATTGGTAGACATTTGGGTTGTTTCTAATTTTTAGGTATTACAAATAAAACTGCTATAATCACCCATAGGCAAAACTTTGTATAAACATATGCTATCATTCATTTTGGATCAAAGAATGATTGCAGGAGTGGAATCACCAGATCAATGGTATATATATGTGAACATTTTATAAAACTGTCAAGCTGTTTTCTAAGGTGAAATTTTACATTCCAGTCGGCAGTGTGTGAGAGGTCCTGTTGTTCCATACCCTTGCTAACAATTAGATTCAAGAGTTTTTTTTTTTTTAATTTTAGCCTTACTGTGGGGTGTGAAATGATATCTTATTGTGGTTTTAATTTGCATTTCCCGAATGAAAATGGTTGTCTTCTTCTTTTTTTTTTTTTAAAGATTTTGGGGAATTGGGAGAGGGGAAGGAACAGCATTGGGGAATTGGGGAAGGGGAGCAGACAAGTTGCCCTCCTTTGTTCTTCAGTCTAGTTGTGGAGAATGACGCTTCACTGGCCCATGTTGGTATTATCATTGCACTCTTCCCGAGTGAGGCAGGTCTGTCACTGCCCCACTGGACGGCTACTCACAGCGGCTCACGAAAGCGCATGTCAGCTGCCGGCCACTCATGCTGGCTGCCGGCACTCACGGCAGCTCATGCCATCTGCTGGCCAGCCCCACTGCAGCCTACGCCATTGCTGGCAACTCATGGCAGCCCAGCCCCAGGTGGAGCTGTTGTTCACCATCTTAGCTGTAGAGGGCAGTGTCACTGGCTCTCACATGTGGGATTGGAACCAGAGCCTTGCTGCTCAGAGCTGGTGTCCCAAGCCAACTCCTAACCAACGTGCCACTCGGGCGGCCCAATGGTTGTCTTCTTTGGTCAAGTGTGTGTGTGTGTCAATCTTTGGAGGAATTTTAAATGGGTTGTTTTCGTATTATTGAGTTTTGTAAGTTCTTTAGATCCAAAAACATGATGTATGTCTTCATTTTTTATAACTTTTTAGCTTTTCTCAGCAATTTTTAAAAATAATTTTCAGTGTATACTTTGTGCATCTTTTGTCAAATTTATCTTTATGACATTATCAATTATATTTTTCTTTTCAAAATTATTTCAGTTCCTGATTATTGCAAGAATATAGAAATACAGGGCCAGCCGAGTGGCACAGTGGTTAAGCGCTGGTTTGGGAAGCCAGCGGCCCCAGTTCGGTCCCACATACGAGGGCCAGTGACCTGCCCTCAAAAAAAAAAAACAAACAAAAAACAAAAACAAAAAGAATATAGAAATACAATTGAATTTTGTATATTGACTTTATATCCTATGGTCTTGATAGACTTACTTCTTAGCTCTAGTAATAGCTTTTGTATAGATTCTATTGTATTTTCTACATAGATGATCTTCGAATAAAGACAATTTTATGTATACTTTTTAATCTGGATGTCTTTTAGTTCTTTTTGTTGTCTTAAATCTCTGGCTAAAATCTCTAGTACAGTGACCAAAAGTAAGAAAGAAAAGACATTTTTTCTATGTTCCTGATTAAGTATGTTATTAGCTGTAAGTTTTTTACAGATGCTCTCATTATGTTGAGAAAGTTCCTTTGTATTCCAATTTAACTAAGAATGTTTTTATCAGTAATGTATATTGGATTATGTCATATGATCTTTCTAAATTTATTGAAATGATATTATGTATTTATATGTTTATGTCTGTTTCTATGCTGAATTACATTGACTGATTTTCAAATGTTGTACCAACCTTGCATTCTTGGGATAAACTCCATTGGGTCATCATATCTTATTCTTCTTGTATATTTTTGGTTTCAATTTGCTAAATTTTGTTTAAAATTTTTGTCCACAAAGATTTTTGTTTGTAATTTTTTTGGTGGGGCAGGGGTAATACCATTTTCTGGTTTTGATACTGTAACAACGTTGGCTTCATGAAAGGAGTGAGAAGCATTTCCTCCACTTTAGTTTTCTGAGAGATTTTGTGTAGAATTGATATTACTTTAAATGTTTGGTAGAATTAGTTATGATACTATCTGGACCTGGAGTTTTCTTCTTGGAAAGGTTGTTAAATATGAATTCAATTTGTTTAATAGGAAAAGGAATAGTTAAGTTATCTATTTCCTGTTGAGCGAGCTTTCATTGTTTGTGTCTTTTAAGGAATTTGTCCAGTTTATTTAAGCTGCCGAATTTATTGGATAAAATTGTTCAAGTATTCCTTTTTTATCATTTAATGTCTATTTTTTTTTTTTTGAGGGCAGTGTCACTGGCCCTCATATGTGGGACCTGAACCAGGGCCGCTGGCTTCCGAAGCCAGCGCTTAACCACCGTGCTACTTGGCCGGCCCTCATTTAATGTTTATTTAGTGGTAGCATCTCTTTCATTCTTGATGTTGGTAATTTGTTTTTATCTATTTCCTGATTAGTATTGCCAGATGTTCATAAGTTTTATTGATTTTATCAAAGATCCAGCTTTAGTTTCATATTTTCTCCCTCTTCATTGCTTTCCATTTTGATTTTTATCATATCATTTCTGTTTACTTTAGGTTTAATTCATTCTTTTTTCTCCCCCCTATTTCTTAGGGGAAAGGTGAGGTCATTGTGAGACCTTTCTTCTTTGCTAATGTACATGTTTAATGCTATAAATTTCCCTCTATATACTGCTTTAGCAGCATCTCATGTATTTTCAGTGATGTATTTTAATTTTCTTATTCAACATAATTTATTTGTTTTTTGATTCCTTCTCTGACCCATCAGATATTTATCAGTGTATTTAGTTTCTAAATACCTGGAGTTTTCCCAATGATTTTCGTTGTTGCTTGTTTCTAATTAAATTCTACTATGGTCAGAGAGCATACTTTATATGATCTGAATTCTTTTAAATTCAGTGAAGCTTGTGTTATGGCTGTGAATGTGGATGATCTTGGTAAAAATCATGTGCACTTATAAAGAATATGTTTGCTTTTGTTTTGGGGTGGAACATTCTGTTAATTATTATTATGTTTTTAATTTTTTTTAAATTTTTTGAGTGCAGTGTCACTGGCCCTCATATGTGGGACCGAACCGGGGCCACTGGCATCCCAAGCCAGTGCTTAACCACCGCGCCACTCGGCCGGCCCCGATTGCTATGTCCTTTTAATTAATTGACTCCTTTAACATTATGAAATAACTTCTTTATCCCTGGAAATATTGGTCCTGAACTCTATTTTGTTTAATATTAATATTATTAATAAAATAAGTTAATATAGTTTTCTTTGTGATTAGTGTCAGCATGGTATATCCTTTTACATATTTACTTTTAGCCTACGTATGTCCTTGTTATTTTTATATTAGTTTCAGGCATATAAAACAATGTAATAGTTAGACATTTACACCCCTCATAAAGTTATAACCTTCCTTCCCAAATCTATTGTACTACCCCTCTGACTTTGTATATAGCTGCTACAATTCCATTGACTCTATTCCTTATGCTGTACTCCACATCCTGTGACTATAATATTAGTAATATAAAGTAATATATATATAAAATCGTCAGGAAAGTCATGATGTATTTTTCTGTTTTTCAATGCAAAAATGCGTCATGACTTTCCCAACGACCCAATGTATATTAAATTATAATTGACATTATTATTCAGCTTCAGCTTCAGGTGTATACTGCAGTGGTCAGGTACCTACACCGTCCATGAAGTGATCTCTCTAAGAAGACAAGTGTCCATCAGATACCCCCAAAATCTTTACAGCATTATTGATTGTAGTCCCCAAACTCTCTTTGGTATCCCTGTGACAATCTTGTGGATACACATTTTTATATAGTGTGGTTTTGTTTGGTATCCAATCTGACAATCTTTTTTTTTTTTTAAATTGGTGTATTCAGGCCATTTATATTTGATATGATTATTAATATGTTGGGTTCAAATCCACTATTGTGCTATTGGTTATCTATGTTTTCAATCTGTTTTTGGTTTCCTTTTTACTGCCTTCTTTGAATTAATTGAACATTTTTATGATTTAATTTTATCTCCTTTATTGGTTTATTAGCTATATCTTTATATTATTTAACTTGTTTCTTTATGGTTTATAGTATACATCTTTAACTTATCACCAACTGCCTTCAAGCGATATTATTCCAATTCACGTATAGTATATGAATCTTACTACTGTATGTTTCCATTTCTCGTCTCCCAGGCTTTGTGCTATTGGTGTCATACATTTAAGATCTCCATATATTATACACCTACAATAAATTGTTATTATTTTTGTTTTCAGCAATCAATATATTTTAAAGGTACTTTAAAAGTATTACAAAAATTCTTCATATTCACTAACGTAATTTCCATTTCTTTTGCTTTTCATTTCTTTGTATAGACGTAGGTTTCCATACAGTACTATTTTCTTTCTCATTAAAGTAAATCTTTTAATATTTATTGTAGTGCATGTCTGCTGATGATAACTTTTTAAAGCTTTTTTGTGTTTGGAAAAGCTTTTATTTTGCCTTAATTTTTTTTTTTTTTTTTTTTTTTTTTTTAGCTGAGCCATCTTGCCACCTGTTGGCAGCTCAGCTCGGGCTGGGCATCGAACTGCTATTGCTCAGAACTTAGCTCACACTCTTGAGCGAGGCCTTCATTTTTGAAAGGTATTTTCACTAGTATTCTAGAGTGACAACTTTTTTCATTCAGTACTTAAAGATTCCTCAGTACCTTCTAGATTGTGTTGTTTGTAATGAGAGATACGCTCTATATATGTATATATATTTGTTCTGCATATAATCTGCCTTTTGTCACTGGCTGTTTTAAGATTTTCTAATTATCACTGTTTTTCATTAACTGATTATGATATGCCTTGGTGTAGTTTTATTCATGTATCTTGTGCTTGAGATTTTTTTATTTTCTGACCTGTGGGTTAATAGCTTTTATCAATTTGGAAAATTTTTAGCCACTATTACTTTAAGTATTTTTTCTTCCCCTCCCTGTTTCCTTTGGGAATTTCAATTACACATATGATAGGCCTCTTGTAGTTGTTCCACAGCTCACCGACGCTCTTTTTTATTTTATTTTTCACACTTTTTATCTTGCTGTGTGTCATTTGGGACAGTTCCTATTGTTATGTGTTCTCTTTTTTTGTACTTTTTATTAGATTTATTCATGGGTTTTTTACATTTTTTTTGAGATTTTAAAAAAAATATAGCTAACATACAATATTATATTAGTTTCAGGTAAACACCATAATTATTTAACATTTATATACCTAAAGAAGTTATCACCATCATAAGTGCAGCAACCATCTGACACCGTACCACACTATCACAATATTATTGACACTATTCCCTATGCAGTATATTATATCCCCAAGACTTATTTGTTTTATAACTGGAAATTTGAACCTCATATGCCCCTTCACCTTCCCCCGCTTTAAAAATTTTCAATTATAGTTGACATTTGATATTATTTTATATTAATTTCAGGTTTACAGCATAGTGGTTAGACATTTATATAATTGAAGAAGTGATCCCCCTGACTAGTCTAGTACCCACTTGGCCTTATAAATAGTTATTACCATATTACTGGCTATATTCCCTATGCTTTATTTTACATTCCCATGACTACTTTGTAACTACCAATTTGTATTTCTTAGTGCCTTCACCTTTTTCATCATGCCCCCAACCCCCCTCCCATCTATCACTCCGATAAATCTAGCACCCATCTAACACCATACACAGTTACTACCATATTATTGACTATATTCACTATGCTTTGCTTTAAATCCCTGTGACTATTTTGTAACTACTAGTTTGCACTTCTTAATCCCTTCCCTTTTTCACCCACTCCTTCAAACCCCCCCCCATCTGGCAACCATCAAAATGTTCTCTGTATCTATGAGTTTATTTCCTTTTTGTTTGTTTGTTTATTTTGTTCTTTAGATTCCACTTATAAGTGAAATCATGCAACATTTGTCTTTCTTTGTGTAACTTACTACACTTAGCACAGTACTCTCTAGGTATATCCATATTATTGCAAGATGGCAAGATTTCATTCTTTTTCTTTATGGCTGAGTAATATTCCATTGTATATAAGCATATGTACCACCTTTCTTTATCCATTCACCCATTCCAGGACACCCAGGCTGCCTCCACATCTTGGCCATTGTAAATAATTCTGCAGTAAAAATATGGATGCATATGTCACCTCAAAGTAGCATTTTGAGTTTCTTCAGATAAATGCCTAGAGTTGGATTATTGGGTTTTTCTTTGTCTCTTGTTACAGACTTTGTTTTAAATTCTATTTAGTCTGTATAAGTATTGCTACTCCAGCTTTTTGTTTTGTTTTGTTTTTGTTTTCATTTGCATGAAATATCTTTTCCATTCCTTTACTTTCAGTCTCTGTGTGTCTTTTGATCTGACGTGAGTCTCTTGAAGGCAGGATATGTATGGGTCTTTTTCTCTTATCCATTCAGTCACCCTGTCTTTTTTTTTTTTAACATTTTTTTGGGGAACTGGGGGAGGGAACAATCGGGGAAGGGGAACAGACAAGGCCCCATCCTTCCATTCCTCAGTCTAGCCATGGAAGACAGTCACCTCACTGGTCCATGTTGGTACTGTGATCACTGCGCTCTTCCCGGCTGAGGCAGATCAGTCACCAGCCATTGGACTGCCACTCACGGTGGCTGCCGGCTACTCACAGTAGCTCACGGCAGTCCACTGCAGCCTACGCCATCACCAGCGACTCATAGTAGCCAGCTCCAGGTCAAGCTGTTGTTCACCATCTTAGCTGTAGAGGGCGCAGCGTCACTGGCCCACTTGGGATCTGAACCCGCAGCCCTGCTCCCAACAGCCTGTGCTCCCAAGCCAATTCTCAACCAACGAGCCACTTGGGTGGCCCTCAGTCACCCTGTCTTTTGTTGGATTATTTAATCTATTTACATTGAAAGTAATTGTTGATAGATATGTAGTTGTTGCCATTTTATCATTCATATTTTTGACTTTATTTTTCATCTTAAAGAAGTCCCTCTAAGATTTCTTGTAATACTGGTTTGGTGGTGAGGAACTCCTTTAGTTTTTCTTGTTTGGGAAGCTTTATAATCTGTCCTTCAATTCTAAATAATAGCTTTGCTGGGTAGAATAATCTTGGTTGTAGGTCCTTGCTTTTCATCACTTTCTGTATTTCATGCCAATCCCTTCTGGCCTGCAAAGCTTCTGTTGAGAAATCAGCTGATAGTCTTATGAAATCTCTCTTTTAGGTAACTAACTGCCTTTTGTTTGTTGCTTTTAAGATTTTTTGTCTTTAACTTTTGACATTTTAATTATGATGTTTCTTGGTATACGCCTTTCTGGGTTCATCTTATTTGGGATTCTCTGGACTTCTGGCCTTGAATAACCATTTCCTTCACCAGATTAGGGAAGTTTTCAGTCATTATTTCTTCAAATTGGTTTTCAAAGCCTAGTTCTCTCTCTCTCTTCTCCTTCTGGTACTCCAATGATGCAAATGTTGGCATGCATGATGTTGTCCCAGAGGTCCCCTAAACTGTCCTAAGTTTTTCTTGGATTCTTTTTTCTTTTTACTGTTTTGATTGGGTGTTTTCTACTACCTTATCTTCTAAATCACTGATTTGATCCTTTGCTTCATCTAATCTACTGTTGATTCCCTCTAATGTATTCTTCAATGTAGTTATTGTATGTTTTATTTCTGACTGGTTCTTTTTAAATGTTTTCTATCTCCATTTTTTTTTAAAGATTTTATTGGTGAATTGGGGGAAGAGAACAGCGTTGGGGAATTGGGGAAGGGGAACGGACAAGTTGCTGTCTTTTTGTTCTTCAGTCTAGTTGCGGAGGATGTTGCTTCACTGGCCCATGTTGGTATCATTATTGTGCTCTTCCCAGATGAGGCAGATAGGTCGCCGGCCTCTGGACGGCCGCTCACCATGGCTATTGGCAGCTCACGCTGGCTGCCAGCCGCTCACTGTAGCCTATGGCAGCCCACTGCAGCAGGGGCTGCAGCCTACACCATCGCCGGGGCTTGCACAGCCCAGCTCCAGGTGGAGCTGTTGTTAGCTGTAGAGGGCAGTGTCACTGGCCCTCATATGTGGGATCCGAACCGGGGCCGCTGGCATCCCAAAACAAGCTCTTAACCAATGCACCACTCGGCCAGCCCTTCTGTCTCCATTTTTATGTTTTCTATCTCTTTGTTGAAATTCTCCCTGAGATCACTGAGCACCCTAATAACCAATGATTTGAACTCTGCAGCTGGTCTCCATTTTGCTTGTCTCCATTTTGTTTAGTTCTTTTTCTGGAGCTTTGTTCTGTTCTTTTATATGGGACATTCATCTCTGTCTCCCCATTTTGGCTACCTCTCTGTGTTTGTTTCTATGTATTAGGTAGAGCTACTATGTATCCCGGTCTTAGTAGAGTGTACTTGTGTAATAGGTGTCTTGTGGAACCCAGTAGCACAGTCTTCCTGGTCATCAGAGCTGACCAGGTTGTGTTCCAGGTTGTCCTTTGTGTGGATTGCGTGTGTCTTCTTGTTGTAGTTGAGCCTTGGTTGCTGTTTGTGTGTCAGTGGGAGGAATTGACCCTTGGGTTCATTGGTTGTGAGGACTGGCTGCAACTATAGTGGTGGACTGTGGTGCAGAGGCTGGCCCTACAGAGAAGAATTTACTTTAGCAGGGCCCTGGTGCCTACCTAGTCTGCCCTGTGGGTGTGTCATCCTTGGAGGTGGCTGGGTGATGCTTTGGCTCTGTTTGAAGGTGGCCCCTTGGTGTACCAGCCCCTGGGCCTCCTGGGAAAGGCCCTGTTGCAGGCCAAGTTTGACCACAGCCTGTGCTCTGCTTAGGGCCACCTGGCATGGGTTACAAAGCTATCTGCAGATGGCCACCGTCTCCTGTGCTTGGAGATGCCTTGAAAGGAGAAGCCATGAATGAAGGCTGACTGTCATCTAGTGTGGGGCTTAGAGCTGCCCAGCCTGAGTTATAGGATATGCTGAAGCAGAATCTGCTTTTTTGGGTTTTGTGAACCTTTGAAAGACTTTAGGAATGTCCACAGCATGAGGCAAGGCAGATTATTTATAAAAGCCCCTGGAAGAGGCTTGGTTATGCCTGAAAGCTGGATTGGGCAGGGTCTCAGAATCACCAGGATGGGGCAAATGAACTATGTTAGCCAGGTTGATGGAGACTTAGGTATGGTGGCTAGCTGCATCTGCTTGCCCATAGAGGGGAGGGCTCAATAAACAATGGCTTCCACCAGGTCCTCTGTCTGAAAGAAAGCTGTCCCTCTAGCCCTTTCCCTGAGGACAGACAATGCAGTTTCTCCCCGTATGTCCCTGGCAACTTTGGAGCTGCTGTCTCAGTGCTGGAGCTCAGAGCAGGTGACTCCGTGAGTGAGTAAGTCTGTGTGTGGGCCCTTTTAGAGGAGCACCTGGGAGTGCAGCCACCCTCTGTCTCACTCAGCCACAATCTCCCCTAGTTTTCACAATCAGAAGTTATGGAGAGTCTCTCTTCAGCACTGGAACCTTGGGCTGGTGAGCCTGGTATGGGGCAGGTATCCCTTGCTCCTCCCAGGAAGTGGGGGACCTCCATAGCTGAGATATCCCTCTCCATCTTTAATGGTCACACATGGGCGGGGACCAGCCCACTCTGCATCTCTGCCCCTCCTACCACTCTCGAAGTGGCTTCTTCTGTGTGTTCTTAGTTTTAGGGCTTCAGTTCAGCTAGACTTTAGGTGATTTTCAATGATGATATTTTTGTAGTTTAGTTGTAATTTTAATGTAGTCATGAAAAGAGGTAAGCACAGCATTTATCTATTCCACCATCTTGCCTGGAAATCTGTTGTTATATATTTTTAACTAATGTTTTTTCTGTAATGTCTAACCTGCTATTAATTCCGTCTAGTATATTTTTCATTTCAGACATTGTAGTTTTCATTTCTACTCATATTCTATATCTCTAGTTAACATAGTTAATCTTTTCCTCTAGCTTCTTGAACACATGGGATACAGTCATAATAACTGTTTTATAATCCTTATTCACTAAATCTATCCTCTGTGTGAATTATGGATCAATTTAAATTAATTGATTTTTCTACTGTCATTTTTTTCCTCCTTTTTTTCTTGCCTTGTAACTTTTGGTTGGATGCCAAACATGTGATTTTTACCTTGTTGGATATTTTTATATTTCTGTAAATATTCATAAGCTTTGTTCTATGTTGTATTTGTTTCCTGGAAACAGTGTCTCCTTTTGTGTCTCACTTTTAAAATGTTGTTGAGTAGGACCAAAGCAATATTTAGTCAGAGACTAGTTTTACCCTATTATTGGGGTAAAACCCTTTTGAATACTCTAATATCCCTATGAATTATGAGATTTTCTGATTTGCCTAATGGAAACAGGCCACTTTTTTTTTTTTTTAGCTCACATGAATTACGGTATTGTTCCCTTTAATATTTTCAGGTTTTTTTTTTTTTTGTCTTTTTTCCTAGCCTCAGGTAATTTCCTCACCTGCATGTGGTGATCAATACTCAGCTGAACATACTGCTTCCCGTCTGCAGTTCTCCACCTCTTTTCTCTCTGGTAGTCTGCCCTGTGAATTCTAGATGCATTGGCTTTCTCACACTCGCAGTTCTGTCTCTTCAACTCAGGAATATGGTTAGGCTCTACTTGGTTTTCCCCTCCCTGTGCCAAGCCTGAAAACTTCACAGGGCTTACCTTATTTTTTTCTTGTCTCTCAGGAATCATTGGCCTTAATGCATAATGACCAAGGTTTTGTGAACCATTGCTTCCTATATTTATTCAGTTGTTTAGTTGTTTCAGGAGGGAGGCTAAATTCAGTTACTGTTATTTCATGTTGGCCAGGAACAGAAGTCAGTTTGGAATCCTTTAAAATATTATTCTTGACAGGAAAGGATGACATGAATAGGACACAGCCATTGGAAATATAATAGAATGTATAAATTTTAGGGATGTTTCTTAGGCTCTCTTGATCTTGGTGCCTTATTAAGCATGGGCAATGAGAAAAATCTTCCAATCCTTATGACCATATGACTATGGATGGCAATACCATTTTCTCAGTTTAGGAGTCCTAGGGAGGAAGACAGTTGGTTGTGGGCTGGGGAAAATGAATTCCAGGTTTGTACATGACATGTGGGTTATGCAGATGGAGATGACCAAGCAATAGGTAGGAATACAGATCTGGAGTTAAGAAAAGAGAGATCATGGCTAGAACTATAGATCTCGGGGCAATCCTCCTAGAAAGGCTAGTTAGTGCCTAATGGAAAAGAACTATTTATATTAAGTTTTGTGAATAGAAATAAAATGTGAGCAACTTTCTAATGGATATAATCATTCCACTCTAAAATAATTTATTGATATTGACACTGTGATGTTGACACTGTTCACCACTGTGTGTGTGTGTGTGTGTGTGTGTGTGTGGGCTTGTGTGTGTTTTGTTTTCCTCTAATGAATTTTAGATTTGCAGGAAACAAAAACTTTAACCCTAAAGAATGTTTTGTAATATCCTATCATAGAGACTGACATCTCCAACTCTACTTTCAAATTTACAATAAAAAAGAGAAGGCTAAATGTTCTGATTTTCTTTTAGTTTCTAAAATTGCATGTTTGTACTGCAGTATAACATATATATCAAAAATTTTATAAGAATACTGAAAAAAATGGCAGTTTGTTAGGTTCTTTGATATATCATAAGCTCTTAAATTCACTAGAATTAAATGAATAAACGATACTGTTATTAATATAAGTCTTATGGTATTAGTCAAAGCTTGGCTCAAGCTGAAACTTTCAGTATTATAAATTTTTACTTTCAGTATTATATATTTCTCTAGTTGATGGTTTGGAACCTGTCACAAGGATGAGAAAACATAGGGTAAAATCTATTCATCTAAAATAGCAGTTCAATAATTTATGCAGAAATTAGATACATTTAACTTCACTTATATGAGAACTTGGACCAGTGTGTTTCTATTATTAGAAGAAAAGTATACAGAACATAGTATACTACAGCTGTCAGGTCACATCGGCCAAGAATCATCTTTTTCATATCAAGTCTACCTACTTGGAAAGTTAGCATTTTAAAGATAGTTTTGTATTTTCAGCCATGCAAAACACTAAATATAGGAGGAAGGTCACTAGTCAATGCTAAATAATACCCCTGCATTTCATTTAGCATTCAGTCCAACTAACCTTTTTTAGGCCATGCTCCCTCTGAAGTCACAATAATTTTGGTGCTAATTATTGAATGAGGACAGTGGCCTGCATATTGTTCTTTCAGTTTAATAGTATCTCTGGAGCTTATTTGAAGTTAATTATAAAATTTTAACTTTTGTCAGGAAACACCTTTTTGTAAACAAGTTTATATCTACCATACGACGTGAATAATTAGACTGAAAATAAACCATGTCAACTCATAGAGAAAAATCTCAATCTGATTTATGAATGGAACTGAAGTGTCAGGCTCAATGACAGAATTTTGGAAAACATGGAATTTAGGAGATGTTTGATTTCCTTTTCATCTACTTTATTTGTTGCCTTTTTAGTACTTTAGAACTATCAATACATGGTACATGCAATACTAAGATTTTCAGCCACACAGTTCACAATAAACCTTAATTCTGTTTCCTAATAATTCATTTATTATTTGGTTAAGAAAATTGTGGGTTTATCTCTCCTTCTTCTGAAGCAAAGTAGCATCTCATGAAATACTACCTTGTTGGGTTTTTTTGTTTGTTTTTTTTTGATTGTGTGTGTGATGTCTCTTAAGATATTCTTTTGGGCAAAATGGAAAAATGTTGGTAAGATGAGAGTTCATTTAGGTGTATTTGTAACTGAAGAAATGACCACAAGAGTGTCAAATAAAAAAATTAAAATAACATTGTCTGCTTTTCCCTTATTAAAAAAGTAATATGGTTTTATCTGTAAACATTTTGGAAAATTTAGCTAAGTATAAGGAAGAAAATGAAAATCATAAAGAAATCCAAACCTAAACCCTCATGCAACCAACCACTCTTCACATTTTGATATATATATATGATAAAATCATACCTTAGTCTTTTGGGAAAAGATTTTTTTTTAACTTGGTATACTATGGACATATTCCCATGTCACTAGTTATCCTCGTACAACATTATTTTTTAACAAATTGATGGTATTTTATCAGTGAAGATGCCATGATACATTGAATAAATCCTCTGTTGTTGTTTCCAATATTTTTGTATTAAAATCAAGACTATGCATTGAATTTTTCAAAGGGCTTTCAGCATCTATTAAGTTGCTTAATGATTTTTCTCCTTTAACTTTGTGTTGTGCTAAAGTATTTTTAATGTCAGATCAGTTTTGCATTTCTGGAAAGCCCCTTATTTAATTATGGTGCTTATTTTTATTTCATTTTAGTTATGGAAATTTTCAAACTCCAAAGTGTAAAGAATAACATTATAAATCCTCATATAACCTACATGCAAATTCCATAATTATCAACATTCTTTTTTTCATCTATTCTCTCTTCCCCTTTTGGGTGGAATGTTTTGAAGCAAATTCTAGGATAGTCTATCATTTTAGCTATAAATACTTTAATATAGCTCTGTAACAGATAAGAACTTTAAAAACACAAACACAATGCCATTATAACATCTAACAAAGGTACCAATTAACATTAATTTCTTAGAGTCATCTAATAACCTATGCAAGTTCAATTTCTTCAGTTGCTTCAAATGTTGGGGGTTTTGATTGTTGGTTTGTTTTAAGGAGTCTCTTAATATACAGCAGCCCTCCCGTGTGTGTGTGTGTGTGTGTGTGTGTGTGTGTGTGTGTGTACGCGCTTTGTTGAATAAATGAGGTTATTTGTTGAATCTCCTGAATTCAAGATTTGATTGATTGCATCCTGTGGTTGTAAACACAGCCATTTTTGCACTGTATTTCCTTTAACTGGTGGTTAGACACACAGGCTTGATTAGACTAAAGTTCAAATTTTAGGCAAGACTATTTCAGAAGTGGTGCTGTATCCTTGACTTTGTACTACATTAGGAGGCACGTAAAATCCGGTTGGCCTACTTTTAGTGATGTCAGGATTGATCAGTGGTTTCATGTGTTGCAGTCTGATCCATCCATTATAAAGTTCCCCATTATTTGTGTATCTTTCCAATCCAGTGCTGGGTTTTATTGGCCACTATTTTATTTAGGCATTTTTTTTTCTTTCTAAATTTATAGTTCATAAGTGAGCTACTTCTCTTGATTTCTTTCTGTGGATTGTCTTTGACAGGTAACAGGTAATAGGATTAAAGAGCAGAGAATCCAAAGAGAATGGTCCTTTGATGTCAGGCAACCTGGTTACCGTCTCACAAAGCTCTAATCACCTGTCGGAGATAGGCACAGAACTCTAATGCCTGAGGGAGAAACTGGCAAGAATATGATCAGAACCAAAGCAGATGCCTGCCCTGAGAAGAGGGAACATAATTTGAAGTGATCTTGAATGGTAGCACCTCAGTCTCCTGCTCGTCACTGGGGTCTTCATTTCCCGATCCAGTTATTATTGAGAGACACTGAGGGAAACAACACAGGACGGCCCCCTCTCGCCTGGCTGTGCTAGCCCTCCTTATACCCAGAATAATAAAACAGCATTTCTTTCTTTCTAGATCATAAACAGTTGATCATTTTGAATGGGTATTGTTTTGGGGACCATTATTTTCTCACTGTTTGCTGCTTGAGGTTTTTTGTTTTGTTTTGCTGGTAGAGACTTTAAAAAATAGCTTTCATTGTCAGAAGATTGACTCCTTGACAGGAAAGACATTACATTTTGCACAAATGTGTGTGTGTGTCTATGTGTGTGTGTGCGCGGGCACATGTGCATCATTGTGCATTTGGAGTTATCTCAGTAGTTGACAACCTAAGGCTCAAAGGGAGGGAGATGGCTTTCAGAGATAAGATTTTAGGGGCTGTGGAACACACAGTTAGCAAAAAGCCCTTCCCACCACCTTACCCTTCCTTCATCATGTTCCTTATCAGTCCTTATCTTATTGCTAAAATACTGAAACTTTGGGTAATGTGCTTTAAGAATGTGCTGAACCAACCTCTGCCAACAGTTTTATTCTGCATATACAGGCAGGTTCATTACTGAAGTTAATTTAAGATCTAGTTTCCAAGCCCGCCTCAGTTTTTCAATCATTACTCACTCAGTAAACATTCATAGGAACCTCTTACGCCAGGCACTGGTTGATGCCGGGCCTCCACCAAGATCAATAGGCACATTTCCTGTCTTCCACAAAGGGACAGATCTAAGCGAATAATCACAACAATTGTGAATGTAGGAGTACAGAGACGGGAAACAAATTCTCCCCAGGGAAAGGGATACTTCTATTGGGTACCAATGATTCTTTTGGTTCTCCCAAATTGGAAATCTTCACACTCAGTTGGGCAATTGATTCTGTGTCTGTGGTTTGGGGCAAGAAGAAGATATAGGCAAAGTACCTCTAGAAAGACTAGCCGCCTATGAAATAATAGAACCCTTTCTCACTATTCCTGTGCCATATATATATATATATATATATATATATATATATATATCTTCTACCTCATCTGTAGGACAATGGCCAAAACTAATGTTCTTAAAATAAGCAGCAGCTCACATTCAAAATGATCCCATTGTCCTCCCTCCCTCCCTTTTTTATTTTTGCATTTCAAAATATTTAAAAACGACTGGATGTTTTCCCCACTTCACTATTTTTCCTATAGCCTGACAATTTCTAAAGCTGGTGTGACTAATACCAGGACTCAAATTAAAGGAGGGTCAGAGTCTCTTTTAAACTAACAACCCATTTGGAAATACACTAAGGGAGGCCCATGGTGGCAGTGTGAAAGATTGCATTGTCTCTTGTTTGCTTGTTGCCCATCTGCAGGAGCAGGAATGAGACATAACCCAAGTTCAGGTCTCCCTCTGCAGTGGAATGTGGCCACCTCCATCTCTGTGGGATGACTGAATAATGATAGGAAAGCATATTTCTAAAAAGTTAGCCATTGCTACGTCTAGCCATAGAAATTCCAATACCTGTGGTAGTGGGAGCCCTCCCTTTATTCTGGTTTATAAAAGAGCCTGCAAATGGAAAACTACTTCATGGCCTATGTACAGATGCTGATTGGAGGTGGGGGCGGGGGGGAGTATCAGAAATAAACTGGAAAGCAAAGGAGGAACATGTTATTGTGCTGCTCACTGTTTCATTTTGAAATTACCTCAGTCGTACAGAACTTTTAGGAAGTCTGTAAATGTTGTTACATTCTCAGGGAAGAGTGTTTTTCTCAGCATCCAGTCCTTTAGAGAATTTCTTTCAAGTGGCATTGGCACATGTGTACGTGTCTCTTAAATCTCCACTCTCATAATGACATTTGATAGAACTAGGAAGTTCATGGGTCAGACTGACCCATATTGACCCCTCCACCAAAAGACAGGAAGTAGGCCACTATGTTTTTATAGCACATAAACTGAGAAGGGGAAAGCATTCTGTGTAATGCGCACATGCTGAGGCTGCAATTTTTGAAAAAAGGTTGTTGTTTTGACTTCCTGACAGTCACAGCAAAAGAGTGCTTTTCGTCTCTGCTCTCAGCACTCTAGGAGGAGCTATATATCCTGTTCCTGTGTTTGGGGGTGGAAGGCTCAAAGCTGGCAAAACGCCACCTGGTAGACTGGTGCATAGCTATGTGACCCCAAGGGAAATTAAGGTTTCACACTATCCAGAGACAAAAAGAGGTTGAATTCTGGAGGAGGTTTAATTCTTTAAAACTCAGAATAATAAAAGATGTTCATAAACATGAAATATTTTCCCTTTGACTCTGTGTTTTAACATTTTTTAAAAATCAACTTTAAAATATATGCCAGTATCTGTCAGGGTTCAGTTAGGAAAACAGAATCTATGCCAGGTATTTTAAATAGAGGAGATTCAGTATAAGGAATTAGTAGCCTGAAAGGGGAAAAAAAAGGTGGTGTGGTAACCCAGAGACTAGTACATTGGAAGTAGCTACCACCTCTAGCTCTGGGAGTACAAATAAAGAAAGAGGCAGCGATACCAGAGCCAGGGAGCAGAGGTGAGGGCTGCCTGGCGCGGGTGGGGCAGAGGCCACTGCTTAGCTGTACTGAGTCGGCTGGGAGGGCAGTGACCATCAAGCTGTGCTGAGACCATTGAGGGCACCGCTCAGTTGGCTCACATCTCTGAGGGGCTCCTCATGGCTTGTGTGGAAGCTTCTGGGACTTCTAAGAGGGCACTGCATGGCTGTCCTGGGTGCCAGACAATGCTAGAGTCTTGGCCATCTATTTATGTTAGAGGCAGTTGCTGGAGGCAGAAAAGCAATCTCTTCCCGTCTTCCAGTCTTCCTTTCTAGTGCCTCTCTCTGATAGAATCTAACTGGAACAAGCTGCCAAAGCGTTTTAGAAATGTGGTCCTCAGGTCCCCAACCCCAGTGTCACAGAGCACAGTGTAGAAGGTGTAAGAGACAATAGGCGAATAAACTATTACAGGTTCCCCCTTTGGTTATCCACATGCTTTCTCTCGCCTACCCATTTTAAAACTTGTATGCTACAATAGTCACAACTACATGCTTCAGTCTAGCAAGTCGTAACTTCACTTTGTGAAAACATGCTTTCACTTTCTCCCCCGAAAATGGAAGACACGAATCTCTAATACGCTTCACGTCCATCTCCAAGTGATAATTTTTTTTCCTTTTTTTGGTTGATTCATTAAAGGCTATATACTGTGAAGTTAACTGTCACTAACACTGTTTATATGAAATAATAAGGAAGTGGGAGAAAGAAAAGGAATGGAAACAAATGAGGAAGAAACTATTCATATCTGCTTCTGTCTTTATTCCTGGAATTGGTCACAAAACCACATCTAATTTATAAATTCCCTTTTCTACCACCCAGTCTGCATTCCCCTTGCTTTCAGCCACCTCATCAATGTTCTTTACTTGATGAGGTGACCCCAAACCTTTATTTTTGAGGGGTATGAATTATTTTTCAGTGCTGTCTTTTTTGGACATAACAAATTACCCTCTCAGTTTAGACCTAGTTTCCCCTGGCAGTGTTGTGTAGTAACTGATACAGGTCAACAGAATCAATCACCCCAACCAAGTACAGTAAACCCTTCCTTTGTCTGTTGGTTCACTGACATGAGGAACCCAGGTTGCCAGATGGCAATCTCAACTTTCAATTCAATAGAACAATGTCATTCTTCCTTTAGGAGCTGAGCTCTTTAACAAGTGCCCATTACACAAAGTTGTGGGAATAGGAAGCGAAAATTCTGTCAATGGATTATTAAGGGTAACCGGGTAACTACTATCATTTTCACCTATTTATTTCCAGATCCATAAATTCTGGCTATGGGAGAAGAAAACACCATATATTGTTCATTGATTTAAAGCATGTACTTCATCCTGTAGGACAGTAATTCCACCTCACAACACATTCTCTCAACTAGGTTCCTAACTAAATCTTTAGGAGGCCATGGCATCTTTTTCTCAGGCTAGCTGCTACTAGGTGTCAGACCAGAGAGTTCCATTGGCATGAGCCCACTGCTATCCCTTATTTTTTATTTATTTATGTTTTCTGTGAAATGAGCCGCTTAGTCTGAAGCAGTTTGTATGAGATACCTTGAAGGTGAGTAAGGCAATGCATAAGGCCATGGATTGTATGTTCACAGGAGTACTGCAAGCACAAAAGACAAATCAACATTCAGAATAAGTACCAATTCCAGTGAAGACAATTGCAGCCCCTGTATTATGGAAGGGGTCCAGTGTAGCTGGTGGCTGGACTGTCACTCTTCGCCGCCAACAGGAACCAGTGTTGGCTTCTGCTGCTGTCAGTTTGAGTGCATAGTAGTGGTGGCAGTCAGATCACAGTTGGTGGGAAGTCCATGTTATTGGGCCCAATACACAGCCTCCCCACTCCTGCTGTCATGTCTTGCGTATACAAATCTATTGAGCAAGTACCTTACCTGAATGTTTGGAGAAAGAAACTGACAGACATCTATTGAATTGGCGTTCTTTTCTAATGGATTATTGAGAGCTTTGTCTGTAGCAAAGCCTTTGTAGGCATTCACATAGCCCATAACATTCACCTAAATATCCTTATGTCCTGTGCTAGTTCAAGAGGTCCATCTACATACTGCTCTGCACACAATCTTTGGATGCTTTCTTTTTAGATCCCTGATGATCCA
Source organism: Aselliscus stoliczkanus (assembly GCA_033961575.1). Classification (NCBI taxonomy): domain Eukaryota; kingdom Metazoa; phylum Chordata; class Mammalia; order Chiroptera; family Hipposideridae; genus Aselliscus; species Aselliscus stoliczkanus. The sequence continues at coordinate 44,105,038 of CM066729.1, forward strand.
GCCAAACCATTAGTGATTACCCATGACACAGTGTAGGTCTGTCCATCTCTTGGTCCAGTCAAAGTGGACAGTGAGATATATTGCTTAAAGCCCTGCTCACAGAAAGGGTTCTCTTCCCTAGCATTTGTTTGTTTGTTTTGTGGTACGCTTCTGATTGTGGCTCTAATGCTCTAGTCCTCTAGTGCTAGTACATTGGAAAAAAAAATCTGTAAACCAGACACTTCCTCAGTCATTTGTTCACAGGGAGGTCTCCGTAAAAACCTAGCACTGAATGAAGGAAAGATGACAACGCAGCAGAAGAATGTGTCACAGGACCCTGAGCCATCAGCACATGTGACTATTGTTCTGTTGGGATCTGCCTGAGCCTGAGTTTGCACATGCCATTTCCACTTGGTGATGAAGTGTTTCTGTGCATGCCTAATTGTGTGGCCTCGTAAATCAGATAACATCCAGTCAACCATGAGTGGTTCAAGTCACAGGGCCAGGGGTTCCTTCACTATAAGGTTCAATAGCAAAGCATGAACAGCTTCTCAAAAGGGAACAGTTACCTGGAAAAGAGGGCACTGATTTCCTTCAAACCCTACGTATGCACCATGGTCATCCTCTCGGGGTTTGTCATGGGATCCGTAGAGCATCCCTATTCACCACAGAAACATCAAGTGCCATAGGATCTGCTGGTTCATAAGGCCCATGCAGTATAGCTTGCACTGGATTAGTCTGTAGTCTACACCCTGGACTAGTTGTAGAGTCGTTTTTACTTGGTCACCACTGAAAACTGGCTGCATTATGGGTTATATACTGAATTGATCAGAGCAGCACACGTAGATGTGCCATTTGTTTCCTCCAAAATACAGAGGCCCACCCAGTGGTGAAAATTGTTCTTGGTTATAGTTGGTGCAAAGTGCAACAACTTGTCTTTCACTCTGGAGGGACTATCTAGAATGAATATCCAGTATGATCCAGAATACTGAACCCGTAAAAACCTCATCTGGGTGGCTGACTCCTGGATTTCATGGTTTGTAAATTTTACCCTCTCATAAGCATGTGCCTTAGGCAGCTAATGTATATACCTACTGTTTATCAGATTCAAACATCATGATGTTCTCTGTGCAGTAGACAAGTTTGACCTCTTCTGGGATCAAGGTCCCTGCAGACTGGATTATGACAAGAGTCTTGACAAATCCCTAAAACAAGATAGTGAGGATATTTTCTGGTAGTCTTTGAAAATTTTAAATTAACGTAGGGAAAAAAAAGCATTAGTCATATTAACAGCTGCTGAAACACAGGGCCATCATATAGAAGGTTGGACTTGGGTCTGGAAGATAATGGGAAAATAATTAGAATAAAGTTTTTTACAATTAATAGAATGTGAGAATATTTGGTATATAATGTGGTGGTTTGGGGCAGGCATGGAAGAAACTTTTGAAAATATATCAAGATGTGATTACTGGGTCTTCCTCTTGGGGCTGGCCGAGTGGCTCAGTTGGTTAAGAAGTTAGCTTAAGAGCATGAGCTCTGAGCAATGGGGCCGCCGGTTCAATTCCCACATAGGCCAGTGACACTGTGCCTGGGCTGAGCTGACAACAGGTGGCAGGATGGCTCAGCTGGTGAGAGCATGTGCTCCTAACAAAACAAACAAACAAACAAAAAAGAGCACAACAGTATATAACTTGCGTGCCATTCTTTGCTGATGATAAAACACTGTCATACCTTTAAAAGATTATATAGAAGATATATGAATTAATAATGGAAAACACATAGACTCTGTAAATGGCATAAGGTCATTGACATTTCCTTTAGTCCTCATAATAGGTTTGTAATATAATTGGGCTAAAGTTTATTCCCATTTTATAGATGAGGAAAGTGAGGCTTTCTGTATTTAGGTAACTTGTCTAAGTTCTCACAGTTGATCAGTAATAGAGTTTCAAATTAAAACCAGCTACATTGATTAATATATTGCTATTGGTGATATTGTTAGGAGATGTGCATATGTTTGCATAGTTGAGATATTAATTTATATATTCTTACTGTATTTTTCTCTCTTCTTTTCCCCCTCCTCAAACCAAAGCCCAAGGAAGATAGAAGCAGAGAAAAGGAGAGACTCTTTAAGACTAAGAAAGAATGGTGGTCTTCATTTTGTTCTTCATATAGCAGAGCCCCATGCCCAGCTCCCTTGAAGCATCCTGGGAAGAACTTGAAGAGGAATAATCATGTGGTGTACCTAGAGAGGCTGGACATTAGGCTCTGGGGCTTTCAGTCCTGGCAAAGACTTCTGTGCCAACCTTGGCAGAAATCAGCAGAGCTGTCTGATCTTAAGGCAGCATGACAGCTTGGACACTGAGTACATGGGTGATGATTGGCATGGATTGATGACAAGAAGGCTTGGTCTAAATGATGTAAATCGATCTAGGTAAGTTCCCAGAGGCTTTTGCACAATATGGGGAGGCCCAGTAAGATGAGGATTTATACTCAAATGTATTTTGATTTTGGAACAAAATGAAGCATTGTGATATTTCTCATTGTGGTGGTAAAGTCATACCTCCTACTTTCATATTTGTTTGGGGAGCACAGCAGGGAAAAGCAGCATAGCAGTGACGATGGGACTGTGATTCTGGTGATCAGAGAGCTTGAGAACCCTCTTCATATTACCAAAGGTGGGAAAGAATGGCCTTACAGGCACCTTAGCGTCACTATCAACCCAACATGTTTTCTGTTTATTATTGGTATGTGCCAATAGCTGAGTCACTTAGCTGTTTGGAAGAGAGTGCTAATGAGGCCAAGGTCAGGGTTCTTGTTTCCATAGAGTCAAATCCACTTAGTGAGGGAGAACTTCAGTTTCAGTCACCACAGGCTGTCAAATCCCTAACCCACACACATTGCCTTTCAAATATGTGTGCTGGGTTATGGAAGCCAGTTGAGAGGGTGTGAATAAGTTAGCCCAAAGCCTCATCACCTCCAAGGACAAAAACTTGAAACATGTCCTGTTGATATCTCTGTAATCTGTGTGAGTGTTTTTGAAGGAGAGAGAACACTGCTGCCATATGAACTAATTTATAAAACAATATATCAAATGAATTTCTGATAATTTTTGAGTAGAGTCTATGACAAAAGGTTCTATCATTAGTTGGTTTACTGCCATATTTTATCAGCACTAAACATTATACACATAATATACACATATCATGGTATAACTTACAAAAGTAATATAGATTTTAAGAAGCATGTTTAAAAATCTACAAAGTGAAGATGAGGATTCCAAGATTATATTTTATTTGGGTTTTTTTGTTTATTTGTTTTTTCGAGGGCAGTGTCACTGGCCCTCATATGTGGGACCAAACCGGGGCCGCTGGCTTCCGAAGCCAGCGCTTAACCACTGCGCCACTCAGCCGGCCCTAGCAAGATTATATTTTAAATGAAAATTCTGAAAAGGAAATGATAATTAGAACATATGTAAAATTCCTACATTTTTTTCATTGTGCTATAATTTATATACAATGCACTGGTCTTAAGGATTCAATCCAATGAATTCTGACAACTGTATGCACCCATGATCACTGCACCAAACAAAATATAGAACATTTCCATCATACCAGAAATTTTTACCTGCTCTTTCCCAGTCAATCTCCTCCTCCACCGTCCCAGTCAACCACTGTTCTGTCACCATAAATTAGTTTTGCCTTTATTGAACTTCATATAGATGTAATCTATCAGTAGGTACTCCTTTGTGTCTGTCATTTTTCACTCAACATGACATTTTTGAGGTTCATGCATGTTGTTACATCATACCAGAAGTTTATTCCTTTTTATTTGGGTATGTGGAGGCTACAATTTGTCCATCATCCTGTTGATGGATATTTTGGGTTGTTTCTTGTTTTTAACGACTATGAGTGAAGCTGTCATAAACATTTTCCTAAACTTACCAAAATTCTTGTTTAAATTCTCATTTTTTCATGCTAATGCTCCAAGAGCAAAAAAAGTTCTTTACAGTAACTCATGCCAACAGTTTCCTAGTTCTTCATTTTGCTTTGATTTTATTTCATTGTAGATTCGGGAGTTGAAAAATGTTGAATTTTCCCCGGTGACTGCTAAGTTATAGATCAGTATTGAAAAGGACAAAACAAAAGAAGCTGGTTGCCCACATGCCGTTATGCATCAATTTCAACTTGAACTTTCTGAGTTGTGCTCAGTTAAAACCAAACGTATGTTTTTGCATTCTACTTTCCAAAGTCCCTCCTATTTGTCAATATGTATTCATTCAGTAGTTCATTATTTGTTTGTTCAACAAAAATTCACCAGATTCCTCTCATATGTTTATTGGGCTTGTGCTGGGCTCCGTGTACATGCTGGCAAGGGTTACTTTTGGATCAGAACCCAGGTGATGCTTGCGGCGCCTAACACGATGCCTAGCACACAGAGGAAACTTCGTGTGTATTTGTGAATGAAGGAAGAAGCTCCCAGTTTGTCTGTAGATCGACCTGAATACAAATAAACTGGTATGGTAGAAGTGTGGAGAGAGTCCTGTGGCAGCATCAGGACTATAAATACATGTTCCTGTTTTTGCCTGGAGCCTACTTGATCATATTGCTGTAATGACACTTTCCCTGTTGCACTCACTGTAATTTGTCTAATTATGGCTTTCCCTCATCTGAGGGGTGGAACCGAAACTGTTTCCTTTTAGTCTTGGTATCTCTAGCACTCAGTGCCAGGCCTGGCACTAAGGACATGACTAAATATTTCTAGGTTTGCCCCTTCCCCCGCCTCAAAAATAATTATGCAGGAAAGGACAGAGATGAGATTTGGAGAGGAGGTTGGAGTGGTGGTAGGTAGTGCCGGGTGGTATTCCAAACCAGAAACAGTTTGATCTGTGGACGTCCTTTGGGTACTAATTGTTTTCTCTCTTGAAAAACGTTCCCATTTAGTATTCCTGAATCACCATCATGATTTTGAATCCCTTTTAGCAATTCAGTTTTTAACTAACTTTTTAAAAGCCCTTACTACATACACATCTATATAGAAAAATGGTCCTGAGCCAAGATATTTTTTTCTTACAAAAGATTATGTTCTTGTCATTTTTAAAAAACAATTATTCTGTTGAATATCCTAAATACAAAAGAAGAATATGATAAAAACAAAATAGTTGGCTACCATTTCAACACAGGCTTTTATCCTGAATACAATGAATAAAGAGAACTGTTATTATTATGATTTTTTTTTAGCCATCCCAGGTAGAAGAATGATCTGTTTTTCAAATAATTTTCAAAATTAAATGGTTTCTCCTTCACAATTGATAATCAAATCTAGTCAATGTAATTTAGTGTTGAAGAATATGCATTCCATTTGTTTGAAGAGAATATTATTAACCAAGAAATTAGAATCCCTTTATTTTACATTTATCATACAAGTGGAAGCTTACATAAGGATTCAGGAAGAATATTATAGCATTATTCTTTTTTTTTTTTTTTCCTTTACACTTAAGGCATATTGAGTAAATTGCATATGAAACTTCTCTGATTGAGTGTTGGAGGTCATCTTTTGGCAAGCATGGCACACAATGAATCTAGGCACTATGAATTTTAAGATGTAAATTACAGGAGCTTTGAAGATAGGGATGATTCTCCCAGGCAATGCATTGCACAAAGGAGCAAAGTGGAAATTTCATCATTTATGTTTCATTTTGGAGACGATCATCTCCTCAATTATTTCCTTCCCTACTTTGCGTTAGCAGATTTCAACATAAAAAAAAAAAATCTCATATTCTTTGTAGGTATAATGTGGAAGTCTAATATATCACAATTCAGAATAAAACTTCTTTCCATGCCTTTAATAAGATCTTAAAGCATTTGCGAGGCATTAATTAAGCTTTACAAAGCAACTCTAAGATGATTTGATCAATTAAAAAACATAATTGTAAAGTCTGTACTCAACTTTCAATTATTGTATGTCCCAGTGGAGAAAAAACATAGATAATACAAACCACAGATAATCCCCAAACCATTTCTACTCAGTGAACAACAGCACAGATACTTTTAAAAATCCAGCTCATCCAAAAATTTATATTTGTCCTTAGAATACATTATATGATTTTGTCTCCCCATGGAGCCATATTAAAATTTACTGTTATAATTAGGATTTACTTAAATGAAAACTATAATGAATTCAATCTTCTTGTATATATGTTGATTACTGAAAAGAAGAAATATCCCTGTATCAAGCTCTGTGTCCGAAGTGGTCCAGTAATATATATTTTTGCCTGTCTACAATCTGCAAAGTGGAATCAGCTACATATGGTTGCATTTCATTGAACTTTAGAGATGAGAAAATTCTTTCTCCTCCCAGATGACCAAATCAGAATCAGCCTAGCTCATTTGGTAGATAACAATGAGACCTACTAGTGTGACAAATGATTTGTTAGGGCTGGTTACAAACATTCTTATTTATAATAAGAGAGACAGAACAAGAGAGCACACTAAATTTCCTACAGTTAAAGTGTGTTTGAGTAAATGATGGCCCATCAACTTTATGTCCTTCAACTATTCAACTACCCTTAAGGTGGCAACAGCCTCAGCTGAGACATCCCTTCTTCTAGGCTACACCCTTCTCTATTTTCCATATCTGGCTTGTATGCCCCTTCTGGATTCTGCCTTTGAGGTTGAATATATCCTATTGTATGTATATGCTGCTCTTTGAAGGCTGGAACATTGCCATCTTGTTTATCATTTGATTTCCAGATCCTAGCCAAATGTCTGGCGCATCATCATTCATTAAATGTTATTTAAACTTGAACAGAATGTTATCACTATGAAAAAGGAAAATCAAGAAAAAAATGTATTCACAACTACAAATGTAGTCTTGGGCTCTCTCCCTTTCTGTACCCAACCTCTTCCATGTTTAGCCCTACCCATCTCCTACCTGGTTTTCCTGCTTGTTATCAAAGAACCAGATGAATGACTTAGAGTAGCAAGATGCTAGGCTGTCACAGATAAGTACAAACTGTACATGGCATTTAGAAATAGTGGTTTTGACAGAGAAGCAACTTTTTGATACAGCCTAAAAAACAAACCCCTACACTTTCAGCTTTTAAAAAAGAATCCATGAATGTGCTCAACAGATGCTCTCACCCCACAGCTGAGCCTCTCCCCAAACCTAAGCAAATCACAGGAGACAAAGTTAGTGGTCACTCTGAGGCTCAGGTTTCCTGACCTGTGGAGCAGTGTCTTCTGAGTGCCCCATTGTCTTAGTCAGCTTGGGCTGCCATGACAAAATACCACAGACTGGTAGACTTAAACAACAGGCATTTATTCTCTGTTTTACACGCTGGGAAGTCCAAGATCAAGGTGCTGACAGATTCATTGTCTGGTGAGAGCCCACTTCCTGGCTTGCTGATGTCCACCTTCTCACTGTGTCCTCATATGATTGGGAGTGGTGGGGGGTGGGAGAGAGAGAAACACGCTCTAGTTTCTTCTTTTAAAGGCCCTAACCCCATCATGGGCACTCCCTGCTCATAGCCTCATCTAACCCTAATTACCTCCTAGGGCCTCATCTCCAAACACCACCACAATGGGAGTTGGGGTTTCCACATGTGGATTTTGGAGGGACACAGACATTCTGCCGTAACACCCAAACATCTTAAAGCAGAACAAGGGTCTGAACATCAGTCCTGTGCTGCTGTGGAACTTTGCTCCTTTCCTTGGACACATCTGTTCCGTTTCCACAAACTTAGGACTAGTTTTGCTTTAAAAACTTATTTTCGGAAAAGAATGAACACTTTTTCTTGTATTAGGGCCAGTGGCTAAAAGCATAAGTCTTAGAATCTCATAATGGAGTTCAGATGAGGTCATAGTGGTCCGATGGAGCTGGATGTAACAATAATGGGGCCCAAATTTGAAGGGAGGTGACTCCCCATGTGTTCCAGGATGAGGTCTAGTTCTAGAGCAAGAATATCGCAGGAGTGTGAGGAACCCAAGAATGGAGACAGAGTGTGGGCAATGTCCACAAGTCCAGGGAGGAAGGCATTTGGCATCTGGAGTATTTATCTTCGGATGCCAGGCCTCTACCACCTGACTGGAGCTTCAGAGCTCTTAGATAATCTTGACTTTTTCTTTCCTAACACTTAGCACAGATTGTAATTATATATCTAGCAGTGGTTTGTTTGTTTGTTTTACTCTATCTCCATTAGCAAACACCATGCATTTTTGTCTTGTTTTGTTGTTGCTACTCTATTCTTGGGCTTAGCACACTGTTTGGCACATAATAAACATTCATATACATTTCTTGACTAGATAAATGATGGAGTAACTGAATTAATTTGATTTCATTACATGCATTTCCAGAGGCACTGAATTAGCAGGTAAAGTAGTCACACAGAGCTTTCTCAATAGAGAAGGCAAAAAACACAATCATCAAATGAAGATGGGTTGAGAACAGAGAAGTAATGCTGAGACTCAGAATCCAGGGTCAAAGTTATTTGCCTCTCCTGCCTAAGGTAATATTGGGTCCTGCAGCTTTGGGTTAGGGTCCCATAGATGCTCTTAGCAATGTGGAGAGGTCTGGAAGGAATGCAGGCAGGGCTGACACAATGAGTTTTGAACATACTTGTTTTAATTCATCCCTTTAGGCTCAGAAGGAAATTACAGATTTCAGAGTTAAGATGTACACAAGGTGCTTTTTTCCTCCCCTTTTCTGCCTAAATTCTTTGGTCCAGCCTGGATCATGATTTCTTCAGTCAAGGAAACACAAACTATCTTCTAAAAACATACCGCCAGCACCCCCATCTCTGCTTCTCCATTCAACTTTAGTTGTCTTCTGGTCTGACACACACACACACACACACACACACGCACACGCACACGCACACACAGTGGGTATGTTTGTGCACAGATCCTGACACACATTGGGAAAGCAATACTCAGGGTCCCTCCCTCTTCCTTGAGCAGGCCTTTGTAAAAGAGTGGCTTCTCTGCTGACTATGGGAAGTTGTGGAGGGAGGCCTAATAGGTTTCTTCTGCAGTTCCCCTCCTACAGGGCTGAATCATTCAGTGACCGAGGGATCTCACCTCGACCTCTGGATCCTTACCCTCACTGACACTCGGCTATGGCACTCACCACCTGTCATTCACAGGAGGGCTGGTGCCATCTTCCAATCAAGTTCTTTCTCCAGTAAACCACACTGCGTAAGTCTCCCCCTTGTGTGATAAAACTGTGCCTGGGCTAATAATAGAAACCACAAATCCTGCCTGCCAATCCTGCATTCTAACCTCTAATCCACTTGTAGCAAGGGCAAATGTTTTCAGGAAAATAAAACGACAGCACAGAACACAGTGACACAACTGCTCCTATTGTCAGATCTTCCATTCAAAAGCCTAGAAATGAGGGGCTGGATGCCACCCTCCAAACCTTAGTCATGTACTCAGTTTCAGCTTCCTCTAATTTCAAATCCATCCTGAGCTACAAAAGCAATTTAAAAAAATGAAAAGAGAACACAGGCGGCAGCGGGAAAGAGACATATATTTCATCACTGTTACAGCTTACGTAATGATGGGAATTTGTCTTTTGTGTTTCAGTACAACGCAGAGACTAACAGAAGCTCAATATTAGATTAATAGGACTCTTAATGTTTGTCAAATGGAAAGTGGGCTAAGTGGGTGAATTCCTTTTAGTGAGAGACTGGATTTGAGGACCCTAGGCAGCCTGCTCAATGGAATGTTCCCTCAGAAAAACCTAAGTGTGAGTGAGCCACTATTCGCCAATCTTAACTAGTTTAAAGGGACAAACTATTAGGTTGTTGGAAAAGTCATGACGTATTTTTTTCTGTTTTTCGTTGCAAAAATGTGTCATGACTTTTCCTACAACCCAATATTTCATCTCCTGAGCCTTGAAGCTCTTATTTCTAAAACAGCATTGAAAGTAGCAACCCTATTTGCTGCACAGAGCTTCTATGAAGCTCAGTGAGAAAGAATGTATAGGAAATGCTGAATAAAATATAAATCTATAACTTTGAGGAATTATTATCACTGGACACAAATCCTTTTATTGTTCCTGATTGGCCATACACATAATTCAAATTCCTCACAAAATAGCCAGCCTTCATTTCCAGCTGTGTGGTATGCAGCTTCTAAACATTTCTACTGAAACCTTGCCTCTTAACCTTTAATCCTGAGGGTCTACAGAACTTGAGCTCCGAAGGGCGGGAATTCATTATTCCATCTGGGTTTTAACCAGCTCAGCTCTTCTGACTCTTGGCCACTAACGTGCTTTTACAAAGATGGAAACCAGAGTGGAATCAAAAAAGGAACTTCGGTGAGAGATGAGTTGAGTTCTGGGAGGAATTTGATTTAAGAAATGAGATATGTAAACAGGACTCAGGAAGCTGTGGCTACATACTTCTCTTATGAGACTTCAACTTTCTCAGTTTTGAAACGCCACGCTTGCTTTGCCGTGTGGTCGCTGTCAGTGAATTGGCATACTTTGAGATTTCTGAGCTGGTAGTGTGATACATTTAAAACAGTGTTCTCCTACAGTGTCATTTTGGAATTTTCATGGCACTAATGAAACTAATGAGAAACAACTGTATGCTGGTGGGGAGGGTGAGTTTCAGCCCGAGTTTTTGGGCATTCAGTCTTTCTAGTTAAATGCCTGACAATAGATTTATTATTGAAGAAATAAAGAAAGAGGGCAGTCAAAATCAGCAATCGATCATTGGCAGACACTCAGTCATCCACTCTTTTTTTTTCCAAAAAGCCAATTTATTAGTTTCTTGTATTTCTTTACAATATTTTATATACATACAAGCAAATATGAATACATATTCATATTTCCCCCTTTACTTCACGAAGATAAGTCATCTACTCTCTTATGTCAGAAATCTTATAGCTGTGTTTAAATAACAATAATCATATACCATAGCTATAAGAAAGTAGATGTTTTAAGCCTAGACTTTGGCTAGTAAGTAATATTTAACTGTGCGGGCCTAGTAGTTACAGATACATGCCTGGCTATAATAGGTATAAGTCAGTTTTTCCTTGGTTCCCATAGGCTACCAAATAATACACATGTGCCTCTACTCTGGTCTGCAATGAAAATAAAATCAGAAAAGAAAGAAGAAGATATGAAGTGGAACATTGTGGTTGGGAAATTCCCATGCCTTTACCCTTAAAAAAAAAAAGAGAGAAAGAAAGAAAAAGAAACTCTCTTGCGAGTAAGGCCAAAGAGAATATTAAATGCACACACTATGAGTCAAAGAAAATAATATTAACGTTTTTTCATCAAACTGGATCGTTGATTTTGGCTACCTATGTGAAACTTAAGGGTGGCAGCCTGTGCTCTCAGCCAGTGCGTTTGTATCAATCCACAAGTGTCTGAGTTCTTATGGCTTAAGTAGTGCTCAGTATCTAAGGTGTTTTGTTTCTGTTTTTGTTTTGTTTTGTTTTTTTAATTTTTTTTTCCTTTTGTTTTGGACCTCAACTGTCCAAAGAATGAATTTGTTAACAAAAAATAAGACTAGCCAATAGATGAAGAAAAGTAAGAAAATTCCTTCTTGATTCAAGACAAGATTGCAATATTTTTTTTAATCTTTTCTTCTTCCAAGCAGATTTCATTTAGTAAGAAGTATGAACCAAGAAAAATTACAACATCATGCTCTGGTCAGCTTGCCACAGATAATGGCTTGTGAGGCCAATGGAAGTCATGGGGGAAGGGAAATTCAGAGAGCAACAAGGAACTTCTCTGTCATCTTGAGGTTTCACAATACTCACAGGAAGCATTTGTAGCTGGCCCTCTGTTAGCCCGAAAGATTAGCTAATCTCTTGTTTCACCATAAAATGAATTTTTAGCACAAGGTCCTGAACTGCAAGAAAAAACTCAGTGGGGCAGACTCAAGCCTTTCTGAACTACAGCTGAAAGATGTTTTTACATTGTTTATGTTGACTTGGGCTATTGGGAAACTGGGATGGTTCCCGGGGATGTGCTGGGTTGTGCATGGGTGGGCTCTCCATTGTCCCCAATGGACAAGCTGACTCTTAGGTCCAGCATGGCCTGTGAATTCTGCAGCAGTGTTCTTAGAACAGTATCAATTCCTGAAGCCAAGAGTTGGACTAACTGCCCAGGTGCCCCTGCCAAATTCCAGCTCAAATTAATACATCCTGTCTATATGAACTTTCACCTCTATATAGCGGAACTGTGACTCCTGTTGTTCACAAAAGAAAGATAAGTAGCTACACTTTGCCATGGAGGTTTCTGAATACATTTACTACTAGTCTGCTTCACCACTGATAGGTTGCCTTCTAGCTGTTTTTCTCTAGGCATAGTCACTTATTTCTAAAATGCTTGGAGGAATTTCTGAAATTATAGTTATTTTAATTTGTATGAAGAATTCATTGCAGATTAATCGTCCTAGAAGAGGCTTTAGAGATTATCCAGTCCAATGGCCTTTTGTTTTACAAAGAAAGATGAGAAGCCCAGAGAGGTTAAGTGTCTTGCTCAAGGTCACTCAGCTAGTTAGTCCCGTTAGATTTGCAATGTGAGCACATGGTTAATTCCTAAACTATTCCCACAGGCCACATGTTTTCACAGCTCCTCATTAAGCAATGGCCCTAAGAGAGCAGTTTTGTTACACATTCTACACCCAGCACTTTTTACCTCTAATACTTTGTGGGGATACCACCAAAAATGCCATTGGCCTGAGATCAGCTTGGAAGGTCAGTTGCTTGCAGGGTTTCCTATGCACTGAGGCAACGTGACAGCTGGGTAGTATCTGTCATGTTTGTCTTTCTCAATAACCCCCATAACTAAGCTGGAATTTAGCATAGATTCCAAATCACAAATATGACCAAATTCATGTGCTTTACCCATCTGGTACCACAAGATTCTCTCTCAATATGAAATACAAAACTATAAACTAAATAATAGGAGCAATTAGGGTAGGGTAAAGGCAAAACTGCTTTGCTTTTGATAGGAAAATAATAAAGATAGGCCCACAGAAATAAATATTATAAAGCCTCTGTTTTGTATTTGGAAAAGGGTGTCTGTCAGCCTTGGCGCTGAGTTTCTTAGTGGCTTCAGCAAGGTGGGATAGATGATCTATTATATGATTCAGAATATCCGGAAGATTAAAAATTCAATTCAAGAGAAGCACAGTGTTTACTCATACTAAGACGAGAGAGAAATTTCTTCCCTTAATAACATCCTTTCAGTAGATACAGCCGTGAATTTCATACAGCTATTTCTCATTATATTCCTCCATGCCAGTCAAAGGCACAAGAACGAATGCAAATCAGGAAAGGTGTTTCCAGGATATTAAGGGCGGGAGCAAAGCAATGGCTCTAAGCACACACCACAATGTTCTGAAATAAGTGGATTATATGTCCTTCAGGAAATCTTCAGTAGAGAAAGAATTCAATAGAGAATTCAGTGAAAATATTGGTTTCTGAGGCAAAGGCTGCTAAATGCTCCTGAATATCCATGTTCTCTGCTTTGTTTTTGGGCAACAGCTAGACTGCCTTTCTCGGTCCCCTTTGCAGTTTGGTGTGACTGAATTTGGGCCAAAGGACTATGAACGGGCCTAGCTCTCCCCTGCAATGTTCTCATTCTTTTCCCATCTGCCCTCTGAACTCCGAGGGAGTTAAGGATCTAGGGGAGGCCCAAGCTATAAAACGCAAGGAGCCTGGGCCCTCAGTGGCTGGGTCTTCTAATGGACTGTGACATGAGCAATAAATACATTTTTATTGTATTTATTGAGGTTCATGGGTTCCTTTGTTTCAGCAGGGAGCGTTATAGTAAATAACATAATCTTAAAATTTTTCAAACTGTAAGTCACATTGATGGGGCAGATGGCCTCAAAGCTACATAAATCCAATCACTCCTCTTTACATTGAAAAAAAAACCAACACCAAAATGACTCGTTTTTCAAGGCCATGTCATTTGACTTCCGTTAGTCTCTAGGAATCAGACTGCCTGGGCTTGAACCTGAACTTTGCCTTCTGTGTGCCCTGGGTAGTTTACCTCACCTCCCTAGGCCTCAGATCTTCCATCTATAAAATGGTGGAAATGATAGAGCTGTTGGAGGGAGAAAGTACTCAGCCTGGGATTTGGAGTGTGGCAAGCACATGGTTAATGTTAGCTGGTAATGTTGCTGTCCTTTAGAAATGTATACTAGTGTGCGTGGCTTCCATGGGGTAGGCTGAAGGCAGGACCCAAGAGCTGAGTCTGTGCTCAGCTGGCTGAGTTTCCAGCAGTAAAGCAGTTCGGAGTAACAGGTCTCTCTTACTTCCCACTCCGCCTTCTCGTCCTTCCCACCCCACCTTCTTCCCCTTCCCCTCCTTTGTCGGTCCAAGTAACTGCCCATTCAGCCTTCAGTCTTTGAACCAGGCCGCTACCACAATGCATCTGAAATTTTTGAATGACTTTCATGTAACAACAACAATAATAACAACAATTCCTGAAAATAAGTACTGACTTTTGAATATAAGAAGTTTTTTTTTGTCCACTCAAAAAAACCTGTGATGACTCCACCAGAGCATTTTTTAATGTTTTTAAAAGTTTTTTTATAAGTCTTACAATATTCTTTGATAACACATGTTTCTGGAAAGATCATTGCACTAAAATAGACATTTTTGTATTGATGCAGGAAATAACTCGATTCCTGAGTGAAAGACTATGTCGTAGATAAACCTTTCTTCATGAATTTAGTCTCTTCTTTCCTTGCCCCTTCCTGGAAATATAAACATAGCTAGCGTCTTGGCTAATAATAACATCACCATGTGTACAGAACTGGCCTTCCTCAACAGCTTGCCAAGTTATTTGTGTCAGAGAGGATTTTATCATAAGCACATTTCTCCTCTTGCTATCACATGATGCACCATTGAATTTCCCATCATACAAACTTTCTAATCTCATTTATAGTCACAGAAGTTGAAAATAGATAATTAATCAGCATGTAAGTACCTTATAACCTGTAAGATCTGGCTAGACTGGAAGCAATGTGAAGCATTGCAGGGGCCCAGGACTTGGGGACCCTGCTTCTAGTCAGCTACCCTGTTTCCCAGAAAATAAGGCCTCGCATGATTTTAGGTGCCAAAATATGGCACCTTGGCATGCTGAATATTTTAAGCTGAAGGAGTTTGTGGAAAAGGCACTCTTCTCCCTGAAACAGGTCATAAAACCCTCCTGTGAGGGGTGCTTGCCCTCTACATGCTAAGGCTTCTTCTCCGGCTAGGTCTTATTTTCTGGGAAACACGGTAGTAATGAGTCCTGTGACTTCCTACAGCACCTTGATTTCTGTGTGACCCAGTTTCCACATGTGCAAATTGAATTTGTTTCTCTCAGTATCTCCCCAATCTCATTTAGTAGAACTAGCATCCCTCATGATGCAAGACAGACCAGGGCCACATGTAAGATTGCTGTGGCTTTTTTTTCTGAACCTAAGAAATATGTACCGGGAGACCTGATAGTTTCCTTCTTCTTAATCTTTTTCAATTCTACCAAATGCTCCCAGGGTGACAAGTTATATGGGAGTTGATCTGGGCTGCTTCCCTCTCATCCCATCCCATCCCCTCCCATCCCATCCCATCTCATCCCATCTCATCCCATCCCATCCCATCCCATCCCCTCCCATCCCATCCCATCCCATCCCATCTATTAATGTATCCATTTATTTTTATATTTAATTCCCACAGAACTAAAGGAAACTTCTCTTCTGAGAATGTCTATCAGGCAAGTAACAACCTGACCAAATGACAAAACATACCTTTAAGGTCTGGCTTTGCTTGATCTCTTCACCAGTTTCTTAAATGCACTTAGAACTTAGCCATTTAGTTCATCTGGCTGGTTGACAATTGACTCATTGATAGTTATTCTTTGTCATAGGATTCCCCTTCATTCATCAAACATCCTATGAGTGTAATTGGAAATAAAGGGGCACTTGAGAATGGATTTAGATCACTGTAGGTACCTTTAAATTTGCAAGATGCTCACAAACAGAGGAATGCAAATTGAAAAAGAATGAGGTGATACAGAGAGTTGAATTTCTTTGACTCGAAGAGGAGACTTTACCAAAGAAAGCAGAAGGGTGGAGTTGTGTTTCCTGTTCGAGAACTGGCTGAGTGGTGTAGCTGACAGGCCTTCTGAAGAATGCTTCATAGGAAGAGGAAGACGCACAGTGTGCAGGAACCAATCTGGCCGTATAGTGCCTGCTACCTCTGGACGCAAACCCAGGTCTCTGTAAACCTCAGCTGTAACTTGGCTCTCAGCCAGACTGATGCCTGTACTATTACTCACTGTGATATACCATTGGCTAATTTTATTATTTTTCGAGAATAGGAAGTGAACTGGTAGCCAATTGCTAAGGAAAGCCACACTGTTCCCATTCAGTTACTCAGTCCAGTGTGTCATGGGAGGTGTGTAGTGCGCTGAGGAAGCAACAAAACAGTAGGGGTTTCATACTCAAATATTCTTGCACTCTAGGTTTTGGTTCTGTTGTTGTTACTGTTGTCCTTATTTCTGTTTTGCCATCAATGGTGGTGGAGGTTATTGGATAGGCCTTGGCCAGCTCTCTAGGGCTGCTGCTTTGCCCAGTGACTGTATCTTTCCTGTCAACATGCTGATCATACTTGGAAATTATGAGTCAGTGAAATGTAGCTGCAAGCAGTGGGGGTGGGTAGATTACGAGGGAAAGTGCAGCCAAGACTTCCTGTATCAACTCAGGGTCATTATCTTCGGGGGAAGATAGGGACTCACTATGGCAAGAGGAACACCCATATTCCCCTGGCATTTTCTGTGGACAAAATGCATTTAGGGAGAGTATGGGGAACAAATTATAAAAGGAAACAGATTTAAACCTTTCTTTGCAGGTGTCAGGGTGGAGCTTTGAGAGCCATGTTATAATACCACTGTTATATTGACAACTTCAACTTGCTACTACTTGGTGAGACTCATTAACTGTTCACATCTGTCTGCCCTCATTCGACTCCTAGTAAGTGCAGCTACCGTCCTATTTAAAATAATAGAGTGAGATTGGTAACATTACTGATTTAACAGGAAATTAGAAGACTTACATCCACAGAGCTTAGGTAATTGACACCAACAGCACTTTTCTTGTAATTTATGTACTATGATTGATTTCATTCTCCATCGAGTCCTAAAATAATCTCTGAAGCATATTTAGCCATCAGATTACTGTGCAAAGGAATTAAATGAGTATTGCCCTGCTTGCTATCTATTCCAGAGCTGGCAAAAAGTTTCTAAGTGGCTTGGAGCTGAGGAGTCAGTTTAAAATTATAATGCTAATATAAGAGTTCAGCCTCAGAGCATATCTTTGTAAGTGACAACTGTGAATATATATGAAAAAATCTTACTGATAACAAGGACACACTTACAAATGGGTCATTTATTTATGCTTTTAAGAGTATTTTTATAAACTATGTATAGATATGTATTACTTAGAATACTTTCTAAAATACATTCACTTACCTGTAATTGTGCTGTTATAAATGGACCCATTTCCAGATGTCCATTCAGTAGGTATTTGCATCATAATATATGACCATGCTTTATGCTCCCCAGCCCCCCTCCCCAATATGATTAACAATGCTGAGTACATGACATTTGATAAATGAAGAAGAAACACTAAATAAATCCTTGTGTTCTACCCTGGAAATCTCATAAAACAATGGCAAAATAGAGGCAGTAAACGTAGAGTGTTCAAATAAATCATGAGTATCATTTTTTGGCGTTTTATTTAGCAGAGTAGGCATGGTATGGGATCTACCTGCCTATTTCTCTAGCTTCTTATACCACCATGTCCCCTCCTATGGCTTTTACTCAATCAAGTGGAACAGTGCAGAGTCCCTCATGCCCACCACCCTTTTTCATGTGCCTGGGCTGCTGCACTGGCACTTTCTTCTCCCTGGCATGTCCTTCTTCACCTAGAAATGATTGTTCATCCTTCAAAATTCAGCTCAAGGGTCACTGCCTCCAAAATCCCTCCATGATTCCACAGTCTCGTTCAAGTCTTCCTCCTCTGTGTTCTCTTAACAGCCTATGACTGAGCCCATCCTAATCTTTGTCACACAGTATTATTCATGTGTTTTGCCCATTTATCATTCCATCAGACTGTAAGTTCCTTGAGGGTAGAGATCATGATTGATTAACTGTGATTTTCAGCATCTACAACACTTGACTCAGAATGGCGGTTGATAAATGTCTCACAAATGATTTGTGAATGTAGAGTGCAAGTCTTTGAAAGGCCACGTTTATGTGACACCACCATTTTCAGATTAAACCTAAAATTCAGGCCTAAACATTTTTGACACACACACACATACACACACACACACACACACACACAAACAAACACATACACAAGAGTATAGATGAGCATGTGGTTTTATCAGTGAACATCTACACTGTCAAACTGGTTAAAATTCTCTGAGACCTTTTACCTCAGTGTGCTCAGGGCATCCCAGGTGAAGTATAGTCAGAGTCAGAGTTCTTAGATTCCCACAAGGGCGAGGGTCCCCAAGATTCCTCACCGTAAAGACCAGGGAACAAGGCGGTCCAGAAGTCTAGAGAGGTCAAAAGCCTGGAATGGGCACTCTCAGCCTCTCAGAAGGATCAGCTTGTGAATACCATTCCTCCATCCTCATTCGAAACTCCTCGCTGCTGGCTGAGGCTAGAAAGCCAACAGCAACATTTCTCAGAGGCCCTTGCAGGTAGGGTTCCAAGAATCAGATAAACCCGAGAGACTTTAGTTTGAAGTGAGATGCAGGGCTGTGGTGGAGGAGGCCTGGTTCTGGAGCCGGCAGCTGAGCTGTGGCTTCCTGACCAGGCAGGAGGCCTGATTCAGGAGCTCCTGCACTAATGGAAATAGGTTTCCCCTGCAGGGCAGACGTGTTGGGTCTAGGGGCTGGGAGTTGTGCCTAGGAGATCACAGCCTCGAGCAATGCTTTTCAAACGATAGGTAATGAAATTTATTTAGTGAATTGGCATGAACATTAAAACCAGAAAGAAGGAAAGGAAGGAAGGAAAATAGGTAGGAAGGAAGGAGGGAAGGGGGAGAGGAGAGGGAGAGGGGAAGGGGGAGGGGGGGAGAGAGAGAGAGAGAGAGAGAGAGAGAGAGAGAGAGAGAGAGAGAACAAGCAGAGAAGAAAGAAAAGAAAGAAAGAAAAAGAAAGGAAGAAAGAAAGAAAGAAAGAAAGAAAGAAAGAAAGAAAGAAAGAAAGAAAGAAAGAAACAAACAAACAAAGAAAGAAAGAAACAAAGAAAGAAAGAAAGGAAAGAAAAGAGAGTAGAGTAAAATGGAATAGAAAAAACATCCGAGTGCATTGTCCCTCATCCAGTTTTGTTTGTTTTATGCAACTAGTATTCAAGTTTTATGTGTGTGTGCATACATTAATGTATGGGTATTCTGAGTCATAAAATATATCTTTAGCTATGAGTTTCATCACAAGTTCAAGAATATCTGGCTTAGAACTTTACCTCCAGCATTTTCAATAATCTTCTTAATCCCTTCCTGTTTAAACTATCCAAAGGGACCTCTCTTAACTGCAGAATAGCTGTTCTGCTGCCTATCAGGCAGCATAAATGTATACATATTCTTTTTTTTTAGATTGTAAGTTGCAGAGAGAGGTACATAGCATTGTACTTCGACCGACAGCTTCCTCCCATGGTTTTCTCAGGTATTACTAAATACCTTCTTTAATAAGGACAAGATAAAAGTGTAAGATGTAAGTGTATGTTTGGGGGTTCCAGACTTCTGTTTCTACAGCATGGCCTGGTAACCACAAGAAGAAATTTGTGCTTGAACCATCCTAACATACTCCTTGAGAACTCCTTTCTCTCCTGGCCCAACTTGGAGAGAGGCTGCTGGGGCTCAGCCTGAGGAGGCCAGCCCACACCCACATGCCTCCAGAACTCTAGGGCTCCCAGTAACATAGCTCAGAGGGGGATATGCCCAGAAAGGGCCAGACTCCAGACATTCTAGGAGGGACTGACCCAGGGTGACCACAAGGTAGTAAAGGTAGGCATTGGGCATAATAGTGCTGCAAAACATTTTTAGTATGATGAAGAGGCAGAATGAAGATACGACAGCAATCTGGAAAAGTAAGCTTTTGTGAAGATCAAGACAGGAACAGATTTAAACACTCTCTAAATTGTTGTTCTTAACAAAACGTCAGGTGACAGTCCAGGATCAAAAAATTAGGTACCCTAACAATTCTCCTCATTCTTTTTTTTTAAGATTTTATTGGGGAATTGGCGGAGGGGAACAGCGCTGGGAAATCGGGGAAGGGGAACAGACAAGTTGCTGTCTTTTTGTTCTTCAGTTTAGTTGCGGAGGATGTTGCTTCACTGTTGGTATCGTCATTGCGCTCTTCCCGGATGAGGCAGATCGGTCGCTGGCCTCTGGATGTCGCTCACCGCGGCTATTGGCAGCTCACTCTTGGCTGCCAGCCACTCATGCTGGCTGCGGGCCACTCACTGTAGCCTATGGCAGCCCACTGCAGCAGGGGCTGCAGCCCACACCATCACCGGGGCTCGCACAGCCCAGCTCCAGGTGGAGCTGTTGTTAGCTGTAGAGGGCAGTGTCACTGGCCCTCATGTGGGATCCGAACCGGGGCCGCTGGCATCCCAAAACCAGCGCTTAACCAATGCGCCACTCGGCCGGCCCCTCTCCTCATTCTTAATTAACTTAATGCTTTCTTTTCTTTCTTTCTTTCTTTCTTTCTTTCTTTCTTTCTTTCTTTCTTTCTTTCTTTCTTTCTTTCTTTCTTTCTTTCTTTTTTTTAAAGGTTTTGTTGGGGAATTGTGGGAGGGAATAGCATTGGGGAATCAGGGATTGGGAACAAACAAGTTGCTGTACTTTTGTTCTTCAGTCTAGTTGCGGAGGACGTCGCTTCACTGGCCCATGTTGGTATCGTCATTGTGCTCTTCCCAGGTGAGGCATTTGTTTGCCAGCCATTGGACGGCTGCTCACAGTGGCTCATGGCAGCTCACACCGGCTGCCGGCTGCTTACGCTGGCTGCCAGGCACTCACAGTAGCTTATGGCAGCCCACTGCAGCAGGGGCTGCATAGCCTACGCCGTCACTGCAACTCCTGGCAGCCCAGCTCCAGGTTGAACTGCTGTTCACCATCTTAGCTGTAGAGGGCACAACATCACTGACTCTCATGTGGGATCTGAACCCAGGCCCTGCTGCTCAGAGCTGGAGTCTCAAGCCAACTCTTAACCAATGCGCCACTCGGCAGGCCCCCTAATGCTTTCTTTATGCCTGCTTTGACCTAGCAATCTTGTTATCTCTCCCATGAAGGGGAACTAGACAGCTGGGGAACAGAGGCAGAAGAGAGATTTTTCTCTCTGTTTTTTCACGCCATTTCTGTTTAGTACTGCACACAAGTATTACCTATTCAAAATCAAATTAAACAGCCCCAGCATTTACTCCCCGATCTATATTCTCAGCTGATGGCTCTGTGTTTTATTTCAGTGAGAAAAGTGAACCATCCAAAGACTTTCCTCAGACTCCCATAGTCAGCCATGCCTAACATGGTTCCTGAAATGTAGTAGTCAACTTCCTAAGTGTGTGCTGAATGACCAACAGGCTTTGTGCAGCCTCCCAGGGTTCCATCCTTAGCCTTTCTTGTAAGACCTCCTGGTTTAGTCTCCACATGCTGTCCTGTTTACACAACGTCCATTTCTAAGGCTGGCCTGAGACATCCTGTCCACACCCCCAACCCTAGCCATCAGCATCCTAACCATTTTTCGGTGTAGTTCCTTTCTCACCTCTCTGTCAAGCCTTTTCCAAGTCCTCAGTCAATTCTTCCTCTTCTAACAGCTAGATATTATTCAGGACTTGGAGTGACCTCAATAAAATGAATGAGAGTTGGAGCTTTCTTTCACACCATTTCGCAGCTCCCTTAACACTTAGACACCGTGCCTACACATAGCTCAATAAATACCTTTTCACTGGCTGAGGACATCTTTATAAATTCATGTAAAATTCAGCGACTGGGAATACTGTGGGAGAAGTGGGGCCTAAGTTCCCTTTCCCCCAGTTATCCTCATGGAAATCTGAATTTCTTAAATGAAATTTAAAAGAGCCTCAGGCTCACTCATCTTATTACCGTCAAGTGTTAATTATGTATGGAATCTAACGGGACTTCCATGTATGGATTACAAGGGATATTATGAGGGGACATTATGAAAGGCAGCTGTACAGCAGGCAGACATTTTTCCTAAACTTTCAAAGGCCTACCATTCTCTAATTTGCTTTTGGGAGTGAGCTCTTTATTCTCATACATTTTATTTGTGCTTATTGTAAAAGAAGAGAATATTTCCGAAAAATCCTGTGTCTGATTAGCTCCTTGCATTATCAGGATTCAAAAAAAAAAAAAAAAAAAAAGGGAAATTCTCAATCATTTTTTCTGAACTACAACTGCTAAGATAAATCTCCTGACATTACTGTCTAGATCTTCATCTAGCCCAAACTAACCAGTGAATGTATAAGTATATCTCATTACTAAATACTTCTAAAATATTGATTGTTTCTAAAACAATCTTAACATGTGAGCAACCATGAAGTAACAGAATAAACTAGACAGATTATTGTCTATCCTGTGTAGTCAGTCACTTGAAAAGGTGCTTTCGCCAACTTCAGCTTTTACTCCAACTTTGCTGTCAGAGCTCAAAATGAGACTGGGTTGCCTTTGAAGGCACTTTCCAACTCTATACAGAAAATAACTCATTCTTTTATAGTCACAACTCATTTTTTGTTTTTGTTTTTTTACTCTTAATCTAAACTGTATGAGTTTGTTCATGTACCTCATTCACCAGATTTGGCACCAGATGATATTGCGCTGTTTCCCAAAAATCATATCAAACAATGCGCATTTGCTAACATTAAAACTACTTTGGAAAAGCAAGGGATACAGGCCCTGAAGTATCTGAAACATTTATTAGAAAGAGGCCCTTTTAAGACTTAAAAGTCCCAAGTTCTAATCCCAGCTAATCAGCTAGGTGACCTTGACCATGTTGTTCAAATTTTCTAGGGACTAGTTTTGAAATTACACTTGTAAAATTACACTTGTAAAATCTACTATGGCAGTTAATTTTATGTGTCAACCTGGTTAGGCCACGGTTCCCACATATTTGGTCAAACATTATTCTAGCTGTTTCTGTGTGGGTGTTTTAGATATGATTAACATTTAAATTGGTGGGCTCTGTCTGGAGTGAAGCAGAATGCTCCCCATAATGTGGGTGGGTTTCATCCTCTCCGTTTGAGCCCTGAATAGTAAAAAACACTGACCTTCCCCAAGTGAGAAGGAATTCTGCTGCCAGATGGCCTCCTTGAACTTGCACAGCATCAGCTATTCCCTGAGTCTGCAGCCTGACAGCCTACTCTATATTTTGGATTTGCCGGTCTCCATAATTGCATGAGCAATTCCTTAAAATATCTATCTATCTATCTATCTATCTATCTATCTATCTATCTATCTATCTATCTATCAACATTCATATTCTATTGGCTCTGTTTCTATAGAGAACTCTGACTAATCCATGCACCCCTAAGAAATAACAGCAATCATGTAGGTAACACTTCCTGCCACAGGCCTGGATCATGGCATCTGCTTAGGAAGTATCTGTTTTCTTTCCTTTTTCCTCCCCTTTGCTCTTTTAGTCTTAGTTTTCTTACATGGAGAATGAAGAGGTTAGACTCATCGGATGATTTCTAAAGCTGCTTCCAGCTTTGAAAGTCATATATATAAAGTCATATATATATAAAGTCATATATATATATATATATATATATATATATATATATATATATATATATATAAAACTAATTACTTGGACCGTAACATTCAAATACAGTCATGGCCAAGTTGGGTATCTGAAAAGGAAGAAAGGCATGGGGTATACCCAGACTATTTATGTAGAAATAAGTCCTTTCAGGGGTATGCAAAGAGTTAGGGGGACTAAAGGGGAACTCCTGGTAGCCCTATATATATTCTTATAAGCCTGAATGCTTTCTTGGTGGTTGGGGGAAGCAAAGTACAATCTCTTACTCTACGCAGAAGTAACTGGGGAAAGTACCTGCTTTACCTGTTAGGGCCTTTATGTGTGTCTCTGTGCATACACTGCAGAGAGGAGAGTCATTTGATGAGTTCTAAAGAACCTATGGAATCAGGTTGAACAACACCACTAACTTTCAACCTTTGAAAATTTAGGGTTCAATATGGTGTTCGCTAGAAGGAGAAAAGAAGTACCCCAAATTGTGTTTTAACTATATTCTTAGCAATTCACCAGAAAAGTTCCCTAGCCTATTTGAGGACAAAAGTGTTGTTACTTTTCTTAACTGGTGAAGTGGCTAGATATAAACATATAGAGTACTTTGGGTCTTTGATTCTTCAGATGAAATAGTTGGAAATATCATCTGTAGGTTCTATGGTGCTATATAAACATAAGTGATTATTATTATTATAATGCACGCTCAAGTGATACCCATGGTTGGAGATTCACTTGAAAGAGTCGGCTAAGGGCCTCCTTCCCAACATTTTGTTCCATATATTCTTTCTGGCACACATCGGGAGCCTTAGCCACGTAGGCCAATGAGCAAAGTTAGCAACTGTTCACACAGCTTGAATTGAGAGGCTCAGACAAGGCCCCCTGCTCACCAGTCCAACTGCCCACAGCCTGCCACCTGGGCTCTGGGCCACTAGGCTCTGCCCTACCCTACTCCATGACACTTCCAATGCCACATTAGGCATAGTTGCTGTCATGAGAGTTCACTGCTTAAAAAGATTCAGTGCTACTTCATGGCCTATAAGGTAAAATCCAAACAATTTCACATAGCATGTAAGGCCTTTGACAAATACTGCTTTTGCCTATTTCTCCAGTTTCATCTCTGCTGTGATTATTGACCACTCTTCTACTGTTCTGTGTTAGGCTCCAGTCTATAGACTTTCATTCTCAAATTTGGTATTTATCCTGCAAATATTTAATGCATGCCTATTCATGATTGTCAAGCACTGTTCTCCATGCTGGGGATATAGCAGGAAATAAACCAGAGCTTACATTGTATGAGGAGACAGAGGATAGACACTATGCAGCATGTTAGCAAGCGATGAGAACTATGGGAAGATCTAGAGCAGCAGGACAGGGAGCCTTAGCTGTGCTGGCAATGAGAATGGGGCATTTTGTATGGGGTAGGGGGTCAGAGTAGGCCTCTCTGAGAAGGTAAGGGAATGTTTCAATTATGCAGCATTGTTGTAACATACTTATATGGAGCAAACCACGCAAACATCTTAGAGAATGGCTTTCCAAGCAGAGGCAATAGCTACCTCAAAGGTCTAGAGACAGAAAGTGGCTATTGGGTTGAGAAACAGAGGAGAGGTTGGTGTGCTGGAATGCAGTGAGAAAGCCAGAGAGTAGAAGGAAGTTAGATGGGCAGTGGGACTATATATGGTAAATCTTGAATGCCACTGGTAAGGGCTTTGGCCTTGACTCTGAAATGGAAATGACTCCCTGCCCAGGGTTCCCAGGCCTTACATAACCTGGTCCCTTTATGAATTCATACCACCTCCCCACACCTCTCGGCAGTCCAGCCACATTAAACCACTTTTTCTTCTTCTACCACTCACCTCTTCCTACCTTGTGACTTTTATTCCACTGGAGGGTTTTATGCAGGGGAGTGGCATGATATGACTTATGCTTTCAAAGGATCCTTCTGGCTGCTGTACTGTGAACATACTGAAGTGTAAAAGTGGGGAGACCAGTTGAGAAGCTGTTGCAATAGTCAGTGGAGAGAGGATTATGCTTTAGACCAGGGTAACAACAGTGGAAGTGGTAAGAGGCAGGCAGGTTCGGCATCTCTTTTAAAAGTAGAGCCTATAGGGTTTGGATGTGGAGTCCTTCAACATTCAGGGGACAGCAGATGGGTAGAGAGGAGGAATCAGCAAGGAGATTGGGATGGTGCAGTCATTAGTTGAGGAGAAAACCAAAAACAAAAACAGTAGAGGGTAGTATCTCAGATGCTCAGTGAAGAAAGTGTTTCCAGAAGGAACCAGTCATCGATTGTATCAGATGCTGCTGATAAATTCACTAAGTTGAGCCTGAAGACCTACAGTTGAATGTACTCATATGGAGCTCATTGGTAACTTTGAGAAGATCAGTCTTGGTGGAGTGGTTTGGAGCAAAGGCCTGGCTGGTGGTTAAGTAGGAGAGAATGGGAGAAGAGGAATTGAAAACAGTGAGTCAAGAAAACCGTCTGAGCAGTGTTTAGCAATGAAGGGAACAGGGTAATAAGGAATTGCTGGAAGGGTGGGTGGGGTCAAGAGAGGATCCCGTGGACACTCTGGGCAGCCTCGTGGCTTGTGCCTTTCTGAGATTCCTTTCTTCTCATGTACCTGGTAAACTTCGACTTTTTCTTGAGGAGCTAATTTAGCTACGTCTGTATGGAGCCTTCTCTACCATCTGCACTCATTCATCAAAAAATACTTATTGTGTGCCTACTATGAAATAGACACTGGTCAATGACTGTATCAAATGTGAACAATGGACACGCCTGATAAGAACTCTGCCTTCCTAGAAGTTATATTCCAATAGGGAGACAGTGAATACAGAAGCATACAAACAAATAAATAAAAAATAAGGTAATTGATCACTACAGAGCATAAGTGTTGTGTAGTCCATAAACTGGGTAACGTGAGAGAAGGTGAGATGTGGTGGTATAGAAGGCTTCCCTAGGGAAGTGACCACTGAACTGAAATATGGACACTGCTATGTACTGAATGTGTCTGTACTCCCAAAATTCTTATGTTGAAGTTCTGGTCCCCAATACCATGGTATTTGGAGGTAGGGCCTTTGGAAGGTGATTAGGTCATGAGTGTGGAGCCCTCATGAATGGAATTAGTGTCTTTATAAGGAAAGACGTGAGAGAAATGATCTCTCTCCAGACCATGTGA
The DNA here is from genome assembly GCA_033961575.1 of Aselliscus stoliczkanus. Taxonomy (NCBI): domain Eukaryota; kingdom Metazoa; phylum Chordata; class Mammalia; order Chiroptera; family Hipposideridae; genus Aselliscus; species Aselliscus stoliczkanus. Next base: position 44,131,982 of record CM066729.1, read on the forward strand.
GGGCACAACAAGAAGGTGTCTGTCTGCAAATGAGGAAGCAGGCTCTCTCACCAGACACTGAATCTGCTGGCACCGTGATCTTGGGCTTTCTAGCCTCCAGAACTGGGAGAAATAAATTTCGGTTGTGTAAGCCATTCAGTCTATGGTGTTTTTGTTAGAGTGGCCAGAATGGACGAAGACACATAAGGAGCCAGTCCTAGAAAGGGCTAGGGAGTCTTCCAGACAGAGTGAATCAACTCCAAGAGCAGAAGCCTCCAGGTGGGAAGAGCTGGGGTAGTAGAAGAAGGAAAAGTACTCCAAGACGGCTGGACTGGTGAGAGGCAGGGCAAAGTGGTAAGAGTGCATAGAGGGACCAGATTACGTAAGGCCTAGGAGGCATGGGCCAGGAATTAAGTGTGGAGAGATGAGGGTGGCAGTGTAGAGGTGAGAAGTTCAGAAGTTCAGAGGCAACTTTTGCAGGTAAACAAGTTGGTGGATTGAATATGAAGAATGAGAGAGAAGAACAAATCAGGATTGCTTCTTTGGCACGAGCAGCCAGGTGGATGTGGTACCCTTATCCAGAAAAGATGTCAAGAAGAGCAGTGGGGTGGGATGGGGAGGACAGACATGGTTGGAAAACAAGAAAGTGGCATCATGGAAGCCTCCAGAGAAAGTATTTCAAAAAGCCGGAAACAGTCAACAGGATAAAGTGTTGATGAGAGACAGAGATTGAGAAGTTATTAGTTTTAGCAACTGACTCCTCCATAGCCCTCCAAGCTTTTCTAACAGTGAGTCTTTTCTGCCTCTCTCCTTCATTATTTGATAAATTGCTAGAGGTTTGGGGCCTCCTTGTATATTCACCTTTGTATCCCTGGACTCCACAGGGTGCTTTAGGAACAGGTTGGACTGCAGAAGAGTTCCAGATTGAAAATAACCCTGGGAAGGAACCACCCCAAGGTGCTATCAGTTGAGAGATCAGCTGCCAGATGCCAGAAGGAGATGGGAGGGCCCAGCATTACTCCCTTAAGAGCCCTACCCAGAAGCGGTGTGTTAACAAGTTCCACTCAGCCTTATAGGATGAAAAGTGTTTTGTCTTCTTGAAGCTAGAAAGGGTGTTCATGATAAGGCAGGGTGGGAATCTGACTCACTGACACACACTTAGCTGGCTTTTGTCTTTGGTTCGGATTGGAAGTGACTCACCGGCTAGGAAAAAACCCTTTGGAAACAAATAAGGGGGGAAGAAAGGAGTCCCTCCCCCCTTTAATTCTCAGATAAAAAGTGGATCTGCTGTCCTATAAATATTGAATACTGTACATTTCCATTTCTTCAGCCTCTCTCCAACAAAAACCCAGGGGGAATTATTAAGCCTGACAATTCACTCATTTTCTTCAAGATTTTTATTAAATGCAATTTAGGAGGATCAAGTTTCTTCCCTTTTCTCTTTCTGTTCACTTGAATAAACCCTAATTACTGCTAGGGCAAGAATAAATGGGCTTTTAGAAGACTGTTCCTAATGTTTCCCCTTTAAATGAACCAGTTGAAGACTCCTGCTCTAACAGCCACCAGGGCACTTCCTGTCCACTGAAACCTTGCTCAGCTCAGTGTGAAAAGCGTTTATGGAGCGCCTGTTATGAGGCACCGATACATGTGTTGTGGGGCGTAAAAGACGGGCTCTGCCCTCTGGGGGCTTATAGTTGGGGTGGGAAGCTAGTCTTGAAATTATAACTAAGATATTGCACAAGTTAGACTAATAAATGCCATCTTGGTGTATTAATTAGGACTTTTTTTGGTTGCAAGAAATAAAAATGCAAACTAAGTTAAACAAGAAGGATAATTTGTTGTAAAAGAAAATCCTGGGTTGTCACAAGGAATCCAGGGCCACCAGAACTGTCCCAGGGACACAGGAACTGACACTGCCAGTATCAGGCCTCTCTTGGCCTCTCAGCTTTGCTCTCCCACTCTGTCTCTGTCTCTGTCTCTCTACCTTGATCTCTGTCCAGATTGGCCTCTCCTCCACAGGATGGGAAACAGTTTCATATAGAAGAGCCCCAACTTTATATCTTGCAGTTTTGGCCTCTGGGAGAAATTGACCTTTTCACTCCCAGTTTCAGAATTCCCCAAGAAGGCTTCTGATTGGACCAAAATGTGTCAGCTCTTCACTACAGCACCAATCCCACATGGCAAGGCTGGGGAGATGAGCATTTGGGAAGCTGCTGTAAATGGCCAACTTTAGGTCAGAGGCACATTCCCCACCCCCACTCCCACCCTGGCAAAGAACTGGCTCTTCTCAGTAACCCCATGGGAGTGGGTCCAGCGAGGTAGCAGCCTCCACAAAGTCAGGAATGGGGAAGAGATGAGTTTAGGAAACAGTGGGTCCAGTTCTTCCAGAGGCCATGTTTTCAGGAACAACCACAGTGGGTCCCACCTGACAAGTGTAACTCCCAATGAAGGCAAAACACTGGACTATGTTTAAAGAGGAGTACCTTCTGAAATATGGCTTTCATTTAATCCTCACAACCATTAAGAGGGGATTACTGCCACCCCTATTTTGCACATGAGGGATCCAGAGAGGTTAAGCCCTCTACCCACACAGCTAAAGCAGCAGAGCAGGATTTAGAAGCAGGCAGATCCCGGGCCACAAAGCGCTTCCACAAACCCAACTCTGCAAGGACAGACCGGCAGGACCCTCGACTCTCACAGTGGGGGTGGGGCAGCCGCTCTGAGTGGGGCCAGGACTCACTGGGGGGCCGGGGGGGGGTTCTACAGGTCTAGCAGAGGGAGGAAGAGGGCTCCGCTGGCAGACAGGCCTCTGGGCACCGAGTCCCAAAGGTGTGACCCGCAAAGCCAGGTGGGCGGAAGGGAGGAGGTGGGGCTAGGGTTCCGGGGCCAAAAGAAAGGTCCAGGCCCAGTGGGGAAGGACAGGCCCCAGTTTGGAGTGCTTCCCTCCACATCCCGGCCTCTCAATGCAATTCCATTTCAGGGCAACCCAGCCTGATTCACACCTAGCCTGGAAGATGACAGCTTGCCCTGTGGTCGATTTGCAGGGTGAGAATGGAGCCTACAACTCTACACCTGCACTGCCAGCGCCATAAACGAAGCCAGGCACGTCCCATAAAATGTCACCACTGCTGAGGTGCAAGTTCCAAGGGGGTCTTCTGCAGAGGAAACACGCCACGGAAAGCGACCCCAGGATCTGCACATTGCAGCCAGGGAAGAAAGCTCCGGTGTAGGGAGGGGGAAGGGAGCAGCGACCCTCCCTCCCCCTTCCCCCCGGCCCTTCTCGTTCTCCACTCCAGGCTTTGGGACCGGGCTCTGCCACGTGGTAACAGCTTTTCAGGGGCGGGGGGCGGCCTCAGTTATTTCTGTCTGAGGAGTGTAGGACCAAACATAAACAGCGGAGGAGTGGGAGCCAGGAGCCGCGCCTGGGCTCGGCGGCAGGACCCCGCCGCCGCCGCCGCCGCCGCCGCCGCGGCGGAGCCGGAGCCGCCCCTCCCCCGCCGGGCCTGCGAACCCATTTTCGCTTGGCCGGTCCCCGCGCTGCCGGATGGATGGCGCCCCACCCCCGCTCCTCTGCTCAGTCATTCAGACTTGGAAAGTCAATAACACGCTGACATCATCAGGGGTTTGTGTATTATTACACGGCTACTTTCCAGAGTACCTGGCATTCTCTAAGAGAGGCGCACTCCAGCTGCCCAAGCAAGGGCCTGGACGCGGGGCCTGTGGGGGCGGCCCCCCCCAGAGCCAGGCCTTTTCCTCGTTGGGGAGCATCGTCAGGGCACCAATTAAAAACAGATCACGAGCTTTTACTGCACTACATGCACATGCACTTGAGACATCGATACGTGCTTCAGTTTGGCATGGGGAGCACTTATAAATCATTCTTAAGTGACCTCTATTTCTACCGAAGAGATCCATTTGGTCTTCAAGAAGCATTTTTAGTGATCCTCACAAAAGGGGAAAAAAAGGGCATCTTGAATGACTGGAAGCCAAAGGCTGATTCTGTGGAGGCGCATGGGGTTGGTGTGTGCGATTCTCGATTATGTAATCGCCCTCACGGGTGATTAGGTCTTCTCTTTCCTTCCAGGGCTGCACTGGGTGGTTTGGTGATGTGTTTTTCTTAAGCCTCACGCAGAGCAAACACACACATTAAAAAACATGTTCCAGATTTATGATGTCTCATTTTGAAGAAGGGAAATACATGAATTGGTTGTTAATTAAGTCTCCTTATCTTTCTACTCTGGCATTTCCTTTTCCTAGAATGAGTTTTTAAAAATAATTTTATGTCTTTTAGATGTTCTCCCCCCCCTTACTGTAATGGTACTTATAATAGCTTAAATAACAAATTGTATAGATCACTGTACTTGTGCTCTGTACACACATACACACAAACACACACACACACTGTACACACACACACACACACACACCAGTTAAAAAATTGAAACTGGAATGCATACAACATGGTGCCTTTTCTGTTTGGACAAACAGGCCCTTTTCTTTACACACACAGGCTGATCTCAATTAAATTCTCTTAGTATCTTCAGTTGTAGAAAATGGCAGTCAGTCCCAAATTGGCTACCCAGAGAATTACAAGGGAAAGCAGTTCTTCACTGGCCTGATCTCATACCTCCGTACCTCACTCAGGCAGGAGAGCTCACTGATGGATGTGAAAGTCTTTAGAGCTCCTCAGGAGGAAGCAAAGCAGCCATGTTTCTCAACGATGTAACAATATCCCTATGTATACTTGATCATTTCAGGAGAATTTGTAGTAGATTATAACCACTTCCCTCTGGATGGCCTGAAGAAAACATCCCCCATCAAGTTTGCACTTTTAAAATCACCTCCCCAGGCTTGCCTTAAACCACTCCCCCACCCCCAATTGCATCCCGGAAATTCCACCTTTCTGAAATATAGACCACTGGCAAGGCCCAGTGCACCAGCTTAGGCGTGCCATCTGTGGAGTTTGAAGCTGCTGAAGCAGGGAGAGGGGGAAGGATGGGTCTCACCACCAATCCACACATTTTGTTTGCTTAGGGGCTTTCCCTTAGTTCATCAGAGTGGAGTGTGCAAACCTGAGAGTTTGTCCCTTTGTTAAAATGAAGAGGTTCTTAAACCTCTAAGCACTTCTGTTTCTTGCCTCCTGGCCCTCTGGCCTTTGCCAAAGCCTCTCCTTGACAGGACTGACCCGTATATAGGGGCCCGTGTTAGGCAAGGAGGTCAGCCACCTCATTCTGGATGTTGAATGTTGATAGCTAGTAACCAACTTCCTATCCTGGAGCTTCATCTTAAGCAGGGAGGACAAAGGTCACAGGGTTGCTTGGGCAGAAGCTACAGGTAGGAAATTGGTTGCCAGCTCTCAAGACCCTGGAACTAGGTGACTGACACCTTTGCTTAGCAAGGAACCCTATACGGGCCAGAAAGAGGAAAGCGTTCAGTGGAAAATAAACATATTGAGGAGATGGAGAAGCCAGAGTCATGGCCCTGGAAAACATCGGTCTGTTCAAAGAGGCAGACATACAAACAACAGCAGGAGAGCAAGTCCTCTGCCCCATAGTGAGGGCTCTGTGTGTGTGAGGTGGTCCTTGTGTATAGGTAGAGAGAGGATGAACTCCACATGACACATGGCATCAGGCCACTCTTCCCACAGCCAGCCAGCCCTACAGGAAACTTGGTGGCCTGATGGGCCTAGGAGCAGGCCTGTTGGAGTGACATGAAATTTCCCCTATTTCTCTGGGGAAAAGCAATAGTCACCTTTCGGGCCTTTACTGCCAAATAATTGTCATCTGGTTAGAGCTGGGTGCATTTTAATTCATAGGCTTGTGTCTTTTCAGGTAGTCAATGTAAAGATTCCAGAGACTGACATTGAGTTATCAAGCCCTAAGTTTGGTTTAGAAAAGACATCTTCAAGCAGACCCTTTACTTTGATGAAGACTATGGCAGTGCTTACGCTGTCTATGGGCAAGATTTCCAATCCATCACCCACTGAGATCTGAGTTTAAGAAAATTAGAGAAACAAATTTAAAAAAATATATAAAAATACGAAGCCCCAGTTTTTTATTATTAGATTCAGAAAATTATATTCACAAAATTACTCTGTCAAACTACTAGGGATGCTTCTAAATGTTGTTCTCAGTTACTACGTGGATCAGTCTCATTGTAGAATGTAACGAACAGCTCTCGGGCCTGGGCCCTACTCTGAGCAGCACCAGCGCAGAGGTTGCACACTGGCAGTCCCAGGCCTGAATTCAGTTCACGTTTGTGTTTAGGTTGACCCCAACAGATTTTTTTTTTTTCCAATTGGATTGAAAATCAAAGATTTCACATAAAAATCCAGCTTTTCCTGAAACATAAAAAGCTTCCACAACACAAGCTCATCAACAATTGGTTGGAACTGAGTAACAATGGCTTCTTTTAAGCTCAGCACACCCACAGGCAGGGACACTCATTTAAGCTACCTGCTTGGCTGCAAAAGGTGTTTAAATCTCTGTTGTCTACTTGAGGGAGGCTTCATGGCTATTTTCCTAGTCTTCACAGGAAAAGACCACACTGCAAAGGTCAAAGGACCTCAGCCAGTACAGTGTGGCTCTGACATTGTGGTGTCACTATAGTGTTTCTGTGAATCTTTGGGTGCCCCAAACGTTCTCTCTAGATTATAATGGATAATGCATTTCAAATCTGTATAGGTTAAAGTCTTTAGATGCATACAAATGATGTTTTGATGAATATGAAAATTCATTTAATAATTTATAAGTATTACTGATAAGTGTTGCTACTAGTTTTTTGTTACTTAATTTTTATTGGTCCATAGATATAGAAAGTAAAACTACTGCCTTCTTTTTATGGTCAAGAGGGGATGCCCCTCATGCAAAGGTTAGAGGACTGCTGTTCTATAATTGTCCTCATCTTCAGACAATTGTTCATGTACCTCTAAAAGAATGTTGAGATGTGATGTACCCTCAACTCTCTTTACAAATGACAGCTACAGTTTTGCACGATAAGTTGAAGTTGTTGCAAAGAGATAATATCCAGTGTGCTTCAAAAATTGACATTGTAGAATAAAGCAGATACATTGCTTTTTTTTTTTTTTTTAAGGGCAGTGTCACTGGCCCTCATATGTGGGACTGAACCGGGGCCGCTGGCTTCCCAGGCCAGCGCTTGACCACCGCGCCACTCGGCCGGCCCCATTGCTTTTATTTTATTTTATTTATTTATTTATTTATTTTTTTGAGGGCAATGTCATTGGCCCTCATATGTGGGACCGAACCGGGGCCGCTGGCTTCCCAGGCCAGTGCTTAACCACCGCGCCACTCGGCCGGCCCCCCCCACCTTGCTTTTTAAAATGTCTCCAGTGGGATCCAAGTACCAGGGTAATCAGATACATGCATCCTCATTCACTTAAAAAATACATAAATGAGTTCCTCTTTAACACAGGCTGTTTCACATGTGTTTTTTCTCCTTGAATTTATACAGCCATACTTATCGGGCCAACAAAGCAAATACAAATTCTAATTTTAGAAAATTCTGTATAATTGTATGACTTTAAGTGTTAATTTTTATTGATGCTTGTTGTGGTGAAGATAGCTTTTCTTCTAATTACCTTATGTATCCATGAGTGAGCATTAATTCTATTTCTAATTTTTTATTCACACACTGTGTGCACACAAGAAATGTTATCACATAATTGGGTAGATGGAAACGGAAGTCATTTTTGAATAGCAATAGCATCTCCAAATTCTTCATTTGCCATTCTTTCATTCTTCATCTTCTGAATCATTTGTCCTAGATTTCAAGGCTTGTCAAAAATCACTTGTGATTAGATCCGACTTCAGTCTTGTAGGGAGCAAAGAGTGAGAAGCCACTTGTTGTCACTGGTTTGTGTTTCATCCCCCCACCAAATTCACCTGTTGAAACCTAATCCCCAGTGTGATGGTATTTACAGGTGGAGCCTTTGGAAGTTGATTAGATCAGGAGGGTGGAGCTCTCTTGAATGGGATTAGTATCCTTATAAAAGACACCCCCACAGAGCTCTTTCCCTTTATGCCAGGTGAGGACACAGTGAAGAGACAGTCTTCTGTGAACCAAAGCAATCACCCAGTCTGCCTGTGCTGCCTTCTTAGACTTCCAGCCTCCAGACTGTGAGAAAAAAGAAAAAAAAAAATTGTTGTTTATTAGCCACCTGGTGTATGGTATTTGTTATGGCAGCCCAAACTGATTAAAACACCATCTGACTAGCAAAGGTATTTATTTCCAGTGATAACGATTATTTCCTTCCTCTACACCTTTGCTCTGCAGATGTTCATGCCTGAAGGCAGTGGACCACAGTAAGATTGGCAATGGGGATAAGGTACGTGTTTCTTTAGTAAAGTACGAGATAGGAGATAGAGATCACCTTGACATCAAGCTTTTTATTAGATAAATAGTACTCACAGAAATTGGTTCCCTTAAAAACACAATTTTCTGTGGGCCCCTTGGAAAGTCATGTACCCACAGAGGCATGTACGTACGCCGGGTTGAAGATGGCTGCCCTGGGAAAATGTCAGGCTTGGTGCTTGCTGTAAAGGGGAAACACCAGGAGGTCAATGCTGCTAGCGATTATACTAATAACATATTCATCATCATTGAATTGTAGGCCCAGTTATACCTTGTGGCCCATTCTCTTGGAGCTCCCTGTCAGGACTCCACTAAAGAAATTGTGAAGGAGATTTTGGCTCCTTGTGAAGGCTGATGGTGTTTGTAGACTAGCACTAGCAACATTAAGCTTTTCAGTTATACTCAGGATGCCATTAGCTTGGTTTTGCCATTTTCACTGGGATTCTAGTGAGAATGTGCTTCCCTCCACCTGACTCTTACTCCCCAACTCCCTGGATGGATTTAAAGAATATTTCTATTCCTCAGTTGACACTCCCTCCTCCCCCTCGCCCACTTCCTTCCCCATCCCCCATTGTACAAACCATCTCCCCAGTTTGGTGATGTTTTGAAAAAGGTGGCTAAAAGTAAGCCAATAAGTTTTAGAGGACACAGCTGATAATATTCAGAACCCTCCTTTATTCTCCACTTCCTTTTCCTTCTTTTAGTTCTGGAGCTTTGAGAGAATTTCATATGTGAGCTAAAGTTGTCTCTGGAGGGTAAGCGAGTCTTTGCTGCTTCAGGCCATTTAATCTAATCTCACCAATGAGAATTTTGAGGGCCTCAAGACAGCAGGGCTATTCTTGCGGGCCCTAGGGGTTTGGATCCAGTATAGAGCACACCTAAGAAATTTAGTCCAGGACACTCAAAACACTTGAAAAATTTTAAACCAATTTAATCTCCTGGAACAGTTCTGATCTGGAATCATACTGGATTTTTCTAGGTATATTTCATTCTGCACCAGAAAGCTTAAATTGACTCCAAATTGAGGGGAAACAAAAGAGGATGGTGGGAAGTTTTTTAATATACAATTTTTGTTGAAATTTTTGAGCACCCAGCATATGTCAGGCATTTTGCACACCTGTTCTCATTAAATCCTTATCCATGTGAAGTAGGTGTCATTAACCCTTTGTGCAGGTGAGAAAGTCTCAGACAGCATGGAAGCTGGGCACATGTGCTATTCTTTGCTCTGTGTTTGCTTGACTGACCGTTGCAATACTTATTACTTAATTCCAGTTTCCCATTCCATAAGAAAGAGCAGAAGTTGGGCGTAGATCTACTTTATAAAATAGTATATATGTAATTACACATGAATACATTTTCTAAGGTAATGTCACAAAGTATACCAAATAGGGGTCCATCTAATCCTTCTGGTCCCTAAAAGACATTGATTTGGATTTCTGGTGGCACTTCATTCAGCAAGAGATTGAAGACTACAAAATATCTTTTAAACTATTTCTTTAAACTATTTAGGCTTGTTCTGTATCTTCCCAATGAGACATTTTGTTTTTATAACTCGATTGACATTTAAAATTGCATGAACCAAAAAATAAATAGAAGGAATCTGGACTAATTGGATCAGAGCAGTGATAAATTGTAAGCGTACAACTCCTAAGATGTCCAACACTTTGCCTACATTGTCCATTAGAGAAGCAAAGCTAGGTAGGTTGTGACATTACCCAGGGAAATGGTAAACCCAGCAGGGAGAACAAATTTGAGCAGAAAGATGAGTCTGGTTTTGGACACGTTGAACTTGAGTTGCTTCTGGAACAGCCTAACGATGATGGCCTTTGGATCAATGGGTCTTGAAACTTAGGAGAGCTAGACAGTGACAGTCATTCACACATAGATGGTGACTGAATCTACAGGAGGGAGGAGATTGCTGGGAGAGTTTGGGCAAGGAGAAGAGAAGAGAGCGAACAAACCAACCCAGGGCTCTTGTTAAACTAATACTTAAAAATATAAGCCAGAAAAGAAATTGAGAGGTAGCCAGAGATGAGTGAGTACTAGAAAATTTGTTGTTACTGCTGTTTTTGCAAGGAACTTAAGGATGGGAGAGTTCACCAGAATTAAATGCACCTAAGAGATCATGGAAAAGATTGTTGGATTTGGCCTACGGAAATCACTAGCCATTCTGGGAAGAGCAGTTCCTAGGGAGAAGCAGGGTCAGGTGTGAAACTAATGGATCAGAAGGGAATGAATGGAGAGGCCATCCAGCAGTGACTGGACCCCACTTTTTAATGGTGTTTGAGCTGTGAAGGGCTGTGAAGGGCAGTGCTTGTAGGAAGAATTTATTTATTTATTTATTTATTTATTTATTTATTTATTTATTTACTTTTAGAGGGCAGTGTCACTGGCCCTCATATGTGGGATCTGAACCTGGACCTCTGGCGTCCCAAGCCAGCTCTTAACCACTACGCCACTTGGCTGGCCCTATTTTGTTTTTTAAAAGGGGACTGCATTGGCATGTTTACAAAGCTGATGGTGGCAAGGAGACAGTAGAGAGCACGAGGTGGAAGATGTGAAGAGCGGGGACACATAATAGATTGAGGTGGGAGAAAATGTCAGAAAGGATGAGATCAAGAGGCAGTAAAATTTATGATGCATCGAAAGTCTCTCCTCTTCCTTTTACATACTGGGGAAATGACTGAACGTGGAAACTAATCCATCACTATCATTTGCCCTCACAGGTTGGTTGTCTGTCTAATTTACTCACTACTTTTGGAGCTGTTGCAGGAAGGCACTACATGTATTTAACTCTGTTTTTCCACGTAACTCACTTTCTCTACTTAGTGGGTGTTCTAGCTAGTAAGTGATTATTTATGCCATATATATACACATATATATATATATGTATATATATGTGTATATATATACATATATATATATGTTTGTGTGTATGTATATATATTAGACAAAAGGGTAGAGCATTAGATTCCATTTGTGAGAGAAAAAAACTCTCAGCCAGAGGATGGAGGAGAGCAGTTTCCTACCGAGTTTCAGGTCTGGCTGGTAATCTCTCCAGATACTTCACAGTCAAGTTAATTGATCAGGAAAAACCCATGTATATCATTAATGGCTTCACTTTCCAGGTCACCTGTGCTGGTTTGGCTGCATACGAACATTATTTTAAAATACACTATTGAGATATTAAAAATAATACAGGCTAACAAGAGCAATAAGAACTATTTAGATGTTCTTCACAAAATTCTCCAGCTTGTTGTTTGCCAATTGGGTCATAGAACAATTTTATGAGTCTCCTCCCAGAGAACGTGGACTAGTTATGATTCTGCCGCAGCAGGAAGATGGGAGGCGATGTAGTGAGAACTCCCCTATCCAAAGGACCGTCTGGGCTTTAACTGAGTCTCTCTTGTCAGCACAGTCTTGAGGACTGTGTATGAGAATATGAATATATATGCAGGGCTAGAAAGTTCATGATTGTGTTTATTAAAAGAAAGTTCACTGTTTGAAATCTTACTGATAGAATTCCACCCAAAATATTTGGCTAGAGTTACAAGATGACTGGCAAGTTGCTTTTATTCAAATTGACTTACTGGTCCAATTTTCATTGGGAAGCCAATGAGAAATTTAACAATGAAGAGTAGAGAGTCAGGCTCCATCCCAACATGTAATTTGGAAGTACCTTGGCGATTACCATTTGTGAGGACGCTCTTCAGCTGGTAACCAGGCCTGGTCAATTGTAGTTTGCAATGCCTCTTGCACTATCTCATTTCCAACTTCTGTTGCCACCTGGTTCAAGTCTTCATCTCTCACCTGCCAATTCCTCCTGCAGCGCACAACTGGTCCCTCCCAACTTCAACCTAAATATGTCAAGGGGACGTTTTGTACATCACTACGCCCTTTGGTCATTTCCTTGTTAAAAAACCTAAGTGCCTAGACAGTACTTCCTGAATTAAGTAAACATTTTTATTTTGAGTAAAAATTATTTATTAGCATAACTAAGATTGTGTGCTTTGATGAAAAGTGAAATTTAAAAGTAGTGAGACTGTGTTCCTTCTAGGAAATGTAATGTAAAAAAAGGTATTAAGGGACTGTAAGAGATGCAAAAGATCTTAGTTCAAACCAGGGTCATTCAGGGTCTGAAGCTTAATATGCCTTGGTAGACTATCCTTTGGAAAACAGAATAGAAAATAAATAATTACAAAATTAGATACAGTATAAACCTTGGGAGGGGTCAGTGCACTTGAGGGGTCTGGAAGCTGAAGCTTAATCGGCTTCATTGAAAATGTGCTTCTGGGTCAAAGAAATATGGCCTAATAGCTGCTTTTACTTATTTTCACTTTTTGTATTTGGCTCAAAGTGATGACGTTCATGTGGTATCAACTCAAATAGTGCAGAAGAGTTTAGGATGAAAAGCCACATTCTTGGATTCCCAACTTGCCTTATCCTTAGTTCCATTTCCAGAGTGCAAGCTTTTGTAACTTTACCTTTCCTCTGATATTTTCAATAATATGTGTTTGCTTATACTTCTTTTCTTAATTAATCAAATTTAAGTAGTATCTAATGGCTCCTTGCTATGACAGATGAAGATCTATTTTATGCCACCTTCTCTCAGTGCTTGGTAGTAATTGTTATTGTTTTTAGTTCTAGTCTTTAGTAACTTAGACTAGTGCTTAACCTTTGCTTTAGTCTCATGTAATTTAGACATGGCTCCATAATCTCATTCCACTACCAATACTGTGAAACATCTCTTCTGTGCTGGCTTTGTTGTTTCCTTTACACAGTAGGGTCATAATAACTCTTCCTTCCAGCCCTGCCTCCCTGTGTATATTTCAGTCCTTTCTATCCTTCAAAGCCCAGATCAATGCTTACCTCATCCATGCATCTCAGCTGTTCCTATATACTTTGGTGTCTCTGAATGCTTCTCATTTGACTTCTGCAACACGCAATTTAGCACTTAATTATAAAGCTCATTGTTTGTTTTTAAGCCCAGATCCCTCCCACTCTTTAGAGCCAATCACTGTATCTCTTCCAAGGTTGGCTCTTAATAACTGTTTATTGAACTGAAGCAGTCTGTTCTTTAATTTTTTTCAGGTTTGTGCATCTTACCTTCCTCACTAGATTAAAAACTTCATATGCTTTTGTATTTTCCCACAGTGATAAACAGAGTAGGCATTCAAAAATAAATAGCTGAATAATTCTGATCTTTTACTTCACCCGATTATTCTGCAGCATCTCTCCTGCATTTACTGGGAGATGGCAGAGAGTAGGAGAAAAGCCCCATTTAGTGTTAACTCTCAGCCATAGAAAGTATATATTTTTTTCCGTCTTTGGGAGCATAATTCTATCTTCCCATTCATTCCCTAAGCTCCCAACGATGTTGTTAAAGTCTAGCTTTAAAAAATATCCTTTAAGGTCCGGCCGAGTGGCGCGGTGGTTAAGCGCTGGCTTGGGAAGCCAGTGGCCCCGTTTCAGTCCCACATATGTGGGCCAGTGACACTGCCCTCAAAAAAAAAATAAATAAATAAAAAATAAAAAATATCCTTTAAGGCAGTTTTGTGTGCTAAAAGATTACTCATGGATTTTAAAAAATTGATAATCAATTAATTGCTACAACTCCACAAATGTAGCTCTTTTTTAAGCTTTTAAGTTCAGTTTAAAAATCTTATTTTTCTATTTATAAATCTAGCAAATTTTAATCACTTTTAGGGGACTTTGACTAATGCTTGGTCCCATTTACAAACTTAACTAAACCCTGGAACATTTAAAATTTCATTTATAATTTAAATATGCTTGATTTTCTTTTTATAGACTATGATTGTTTTAACTGACAAAACCCTTCCTAAGTACTTAAAAAGCTATTATAAATCTAACAAATCAAACTCACAGATATAGGAACGCTAAAATCTCTTAAATCTTCCAACATTGTAGTATTTTATGATTATAACTCTAAATCAATAACTTAATTATATATTTTAAATTGAAATTACAAGACTGAACTGTTACTCAAGGAAGCCAAATTCTTATATAAATATTTAAAATCCAGAATATGTATATATCCCTAAACACAAAATTATAAATATTACAGGTTTGGTTTTATTACATATTTATTTACTTAAGTTTTAAATTTTCCAGGGACTAAAAAATGCTTAGAAATTATGAGAAAAAAATATATTACCCTGATGAATTTTGGGGCTTATCTTCCCACTTCATTTTAGAACTTGCCTTCTTAGCCTGTTGAAGGTGCTTAATGCCTGGACATGCAGGCTTGGACAAAGGAAATCTTCATCTGGGACTGAAATAGTCTCGTGGTACCTTTTCAGAGTTGCTGGATAAATGGCCTCTATTTGGAATGACCTTGTAGCTGATATCCACCGGATTCAATTAAAAGTCCATTAAAAGTTTTTGTAGCGTTGTCTATATGGGAAGTCTGCTATTTAACTGAATTTTATAAATGTAATCTGCAATATCTAGTTGTACCAAGCTAAGACAAGGGCTCAGGTACCACCTTGCTTGGAGTTTTAATTTCTTTGGCTCTTAAGATATGTAAATGTATTTGCATCTAACTCTGAAGAACTTGGAGCTGGAGAGAATCATGCATTCTTATAATATATTTCTTATCCAGAAAATCCACAATCTTTACACATATTTAAATGCTATCCAGTTGAATCAGGGACCTGTCTCAGCTTTGACAGGCTTTGCGGTCACAATGCCTGAGAACTTTCTATTACCCGAGTGAGCTGTTCATAGATTTCTAAAATAAAGTCTAGAAGTGGGCACTTTGTACAAACCAGTGATTTTACCCTGCCTGATTGTTCCATGCTGCAGGGGGGGAACAGAGGGCTAACAATGGAGAATGAAGCCCCAACGAAGCCATTAACAGCTATAAAAAAGTCTATGAAAGGACACAGCTGTGCTGCTTCTGAAACTTGGTGTTGAGGTCAGGAGAGGGTCTAATGTCCTACCGGGTAATTTTTATAAAATGGAGTGTGTGTCTGCCTCGCTTAGGAAGGTATTCCCAGTACCCAGGATAGCACACCGAAGGATATCAATAAACATACTTTGGATGGATGGGTGGATGGATGCCAGGCAGGGTGCAGGCAGGTCCTCTCCTGTGCATGTAAAGGACATATGTAGGAGACTGTTCACGTGGCTGCCATTTGTCCTGGAGCTAGATCCTGATAAACTGCAATATTTATGAGTAGAACAGAAGAAGCCAACACAGTTAGGAAAGCATTGATCATTGAGATGATTTTATAAAAGCTCAAGGTAATGCAACAGAACAACAACAATGACAATAAAGTAAAAGCCCTAGCACCTGGCTGTCACGCTCGAGGAGGACTGTCATGGTGCTCTTGATATAATGAATATGATCCATGAATTATATTTTAAAAACCTGGTTTTCTTCAGTCATTCCCTGATATTTTCTACATGTAACCTGTGCCTCCCAGGCAGGCAAGACTGGACACCTCTTCTTTCTTGTGATCCCTTATATATCAAGTTTTCAGTCTGTTTTTTTTTTTTTTCTCCCTAGACTCTCTTCAGCACCATAGCAGGTAACACTAGACAGGCTGTGGAGATCCCAACCCAGCAAATGGGTTCCTGATCTCTTACTACTTTAGTTGCTGTATAGTTATGGGGAAAAACAACTGAACAACAAAGAACAAACATATCAAATGAAATCTTTGTTATCCATAGATAAAGAAGTCCATCAATTTTGTGGGGTGTTACTAGAAGAGGAATCAGGAATGACATGATAGGGTATGTGAGTAGAAGAGTCAGGTTAAAGGCACTTCTTAGGAGGACACAGGATTTCAGGAGCTGCTAAACGGCATATGAGATCTTAATCAGAAAACTATAGGGTTGGGCCTGAGGAGATTGTGGAAGGATTGAAGGAATGGGAGCGTGGAAGGCAGTGAGAGGACTGCTGGGGAACTAGAGAAGTTATCTTTGTTAAGAAGTGTTAGTCTTTAATATTGAGGGGATTGGGAAAGACTTGAATTTTAAATCACATTAAATATCAAATCAATGTTTTCTGAGCACCAGTTGTATGCAAGGCATTGGACCATTCTGTGTTTTGCCCTTGTGTTCACGACTTCTTCTCCTGAAATGAGCATGGATGAGAAAAGAAGAGTTACACTATGTCTGTGTATCCCTAACCATTTTTGTCAAGGGAGCACAGACAGCCAAAGACTGAGCCAGCCTTGAAAAAACAATGCAATGCATGTGTGGACTCTTCATTACTATTTTGATTCTTATAAACCAAAACGTAACTACTATGACACAGTACCTATAACACTCCCCATGGCTCTTCACAATATGGCAATTGCTGAAATGGCTTCTTTCCCATGATGCAGCCCAAAAGCAGTGACATCATGAGGTAGGTAGCAAGAGAAAACAATATTTAATTTGTTCTATAAGGGTGCCGTGGGAATAAAGATATTCTCGTTTTCCCCTGAGGTTTAAGTACATGGACACAACCAAAAAATGCAGTAGTGATGCTGCACACCAAACAAGCCCACACTTCACTGCCTAATTAAATCATTTTAATCTAATGAATATAAGCAACAAAATAAATTGGCATAGCAGTGAGTCAGGGAGTGATTCCAACTGAAGCAACTGCAGAGCTGGCGCTGCCTTGCCCGGACATGCAGAGCCTTTCCGCTTACTTCTAAACGACGCCCTATCTGCATGTTGGCCCCACTGGGGAGGCCTGAGAAGGCGGCTTTCTCTGGCAGTTTCCCAAAGGGGACTGGACCTCCTACACACCTTCACCTTTTGCCTGGTGAGTCCTGAGCTGTGTCAACCAGAGAATGCTGAGGCACCTAGCCCAGCTTAAATGTATTCCCCAGGGCTGTGGGTGTAGGGGTTTCCCCAGCTGGCCTGAAGTTTGTTGCTAACAGACTATTTACAAAGTCAAGTGCCAGGTTCCTTGATCTTGGTAGTGGTAGATGGAAAATGTTCACGGTGTTATTCTGTCTTGTTTTGACATGAGATCAAAGATGAGCTGCATTCTGTCTTAAGACAGTGAGGGCGATTTTGGAAATATTTCAAGAACAATTTTTTCAGCCTTTGCCATTTCATTTGAGTTTTCCCTTTTTTTTTTTTTTTTTTTTGAGGGCAGTGTCACTGGCCTTCATATGTGGGATCCGAACCTGGGCCGCTGGCATCCCAAGCCACTGCGCCACTCGGCCAGCCCTTGAGTTTTCCCTTTAAAACTACCTTCTTTGCCTCTTGGTCCTGCTATAGGAATTATATATATAAATTATGTACATACATATATGTGTTTGGAGAGAGAGAGAGAGAGACTAAGTTAACAAGAATAGGCTAGTGCATTTTAACATGGAAAGAACAGTTATTTTGAAATTATTCTACCATATGTGGGCTGACAATTGGGTTCTACCACCCAGTGGCTTGGTGGCCAAGGGCAAAGTCAGTTTTCTCATCTGTACAATAGGAATAATAATGCAGGTTCAATGAGCTAGCTTATGAAAAGTGCAGATCAAGCTGGTCTTCAGGGAAGATCAGCTTCCTTGGCTGAGAGGTGCATACTCCATTTACGATGGACATCCCTTAGTTTCTAGATGTTTCTGTGGCAGGGGATTCCCATCTTGTCACTTAGGCAGGAAAGTCCCTTCTTATTATGTGGGTTGCAGGGGTGTGGGAAGATTTTTCTGCTTGCTGCTATGACAGTGATGGTTAGGGGAGTCCCTTTTCACCCCTTTAATACTGATGGAAAAGGGGTGAAAAAATGTGCAGAAAGTCACTTCTGGACAATGTGGTTCAGAGTTTGATGGGAGTGGAGGCAGACTGTTCTTGCCATCAGTTTTGTGCTTCTGGAGGTGGGAGTGCTTGTCTATTTCCATTGCATTTTTCACTATGGGCTGGCCCCCATCTCTCTTTACTTTCCTTTCAGAAATTTTATTATTATTATTATTTTTAGATGGCAGTGTCACTGGCCCTCATATGAGGGATCCGAACCGGGGCCGCTGGCTTCCCAAGCCAGCTCTTAACCACCACGCCACTTGGCCGGCCCTCAGAAATCTTTTAAAATCAGTAATATCAACAGTATGCTGGGTTCTTAGTCCTGTACCTCTCCTCATTAGCCATGACTCTTAATTTCTACTTGCAGGATATGCCAATAATGCGGAAACAATCCTATTCTTAGCTAAGGGAAATTTGAGAAACTGCTTCAATTCTCACATACGGCATATAAGATTGTAGCAACTCATCGTCATGAAGCTTGCTGCTTAATGGGAAGAATCGAGTATGTGGACACAACTGTGATGGAGGAAAAGCTCCGGACCTTTGGGCAGCCTTGGTGCTTCCAAGAAGAGATGCAGAGTTGACTGTTGGATTTAAAGTGTTCATTTTTAAAAGTTAACTATAGGCAAGATATATAGATTTTGAGGCCATTGACATGTGTTTAGCAATTAAATCCAGGGTCGATCATGACATCACCTAGGGAGAAAGTAGAGAGCTGTGGTTCTCAATCTTGGCTGCATTTAGGAACGCTTTGGGGACCCTACCTCCATAGATTCTGATTTAAATTAGGTATAGGATGCAGTTGGGGCATCTAGAGTTTTAAAGTCTCCTTAAGTGATTTTAATGTGCAGCCAGGTTGAGAATCACCACTATATTCCCTCCCTTCCTTGTCTCTCCTCTCCTCATCTTACCTCATGTGCTTCTCAACTTGAGCTGTGCATTGGAGTCTCCTGGGGAGATTTTGAAAATCTAGATGTCCGTGCTATACCCCAGATTAATCACATAGGATTTTCTAGGTGTAGAACTCAGGCATCAGTCAATTTAAGGACTATCCATCATGCAGCTCACACTGAGAAGAAGGTTAAGGGGAAGGAGTGCTTGTGGGTATCAGGTAGAGACTGAGTTAGCAAAGCCAACTGAGATGTAGGCTTTGCATAGAAAACAGGCAGACTGGCTTAATTAGGCATTTCATATCAGTGGAGCCTTCGATACAAGGGGAACAGGAAGTAAGAGCAGTGCCTCATTCCTTATTTTAAAGAGGATGCCTCCAACATTTCCTGATTAAGATACTATGCTTCAAATCTGTCCTCCTTTTAGTATCAGATCATATTATGTTGAATTTTACAGATGCTTTTGTTGCGTCTATTAAAATAGTCATATGGTTTTCTTTTTAAAATCTGTTCATGTGCTGAATTACGTTAGTTTTCAAATATTGAACTATCCCTGCATTCCTGGGTTAAAAGCAACTTGATAGTGGTATATTGTCTTTTGTCTACACTGTTCCATTTGATTTTGCCAGTATTTTGTTTAAGGTTTTTTTCACCTTTATTTATGAGTTGGAAACTTGAAAGAGACCCTTCTAATGTCTGAGTGATTTTGATATCAGGATGATTCTGCTTGTGTAAAATGACATGGGAGCATATTTTCTCTTTATCTATTTCCTGGAAGATATTGTATAAGACAGATGATTTTTTTTTCCTTTGAAATTCGGGGAGAATTTTTGTGTAAAGCCATCTGAGCCTAGTTTGTTCATTGTGGGAACATTTAAAAATATTGCTTCCATTTCTTTAAGAGTTATAATGCTATTCAGGCTTTGCATTTTTGTTTAAAACAATCTCAGAGGGCCGGCTGAGTGGCGCGGTGGTTAAGCGCTGGCTTGGGAAGCCAGCGGCCCTGGTTCGGGTCCCACATATGAGGGCCAGTGACATTGCTCTCAAAAAAAACACACAAAAACAAACAAACAAACAAACAAAAAACAATCTCAGAAAGGTGTATTTTTCTAAACTCCCTTATTCCTGCATCTATTTCAAAGGCCCTTTTAGCAAAATTTCCTGCTACCTCCATTTTTTTCAATTAACACTGACCCTCAACACACTGAAAGGCAGCTTCTGCTTCCTCTGAGGATGCTTTGACAAGTGTGCAAACGGATCTCCATGATATCAATTCAGAAGAATTCTTAGTTTGTTTTTTTTTTCTTGTGACCTTTATGCTGAGATGGTTGTTTTACCAGTCACTTCTTCTGAAACTTTCTTCTCTTTGTCTTTTGTGACAAAATTCTTTTCTGCTCTCTTCCCATCTCTCTGACTATATTCTAAAAATCACATTCACAAGCTCCTTCCTCTTTCTCTCCCTGAGCTATACAATCTCTTTAGATAGTCTTATCTACTCTTATATTTCAAACATCACCCAGAGGTAGATCCAGGTTTTCTGGGGTGTGAAACTTATACATTTTTGGGGTCTCTGTTTAAGAAAAAGAATACAAAGTTAGGTATACGGCCTCACCTTGTAAGTAAGGGGCATGAAACTTAAGCTTCGTTAAAATTACAGTAAATGTGTCTCTGTCTACATTTATAGACAGATGACTCCCAAGTTGGTATGCCTTCTTTGATCTCTTTCTTAAACTTAAGATTTGTAAGTTCAATTACTGATTGGATCTATCCGTCCCAGAGTGGAACTTAAAATATCCTACAGTGTGGAGGTTTTAAAACATGGCCCCAAATTATTTGACACACCTTCCATGGAGAAGTGGGGTTTATATCCCTTTCTTTGAGCCTGAGCTTTGTGATTGCTAGGATATAGTGGAAGCAGCATGGTGCCAAGTTCTGGGTCCAGGCCTTAAGAAGCTGACAGCTTACACTTGTCATGTTATAGAATGTTTGCTTTTGGAACTCAGACACCCTGTAGTGAAAAAGTCAAGCAACCACATGCAAGCCCACAGAGGTCCCAGCACCACCTTGCCGGCCATGTGAGTGCGCCATCTTGGAAGCGGATCCTCCTGCTGCCAGTCAAGCTGACCTAGTGGATGCCATGTGGAGCACAGATGAGATTTCTCCACTGAGCTCTTCCCAAATTGTAGATTGGTGAGGTTAAAAAAAAAAAAAAAGATTGTGATTTTAAAACCTCAAGTTCTGGTGGTTTGTTACACAGCAATAGATAGCTAGAACACACAAACACCTCAACTTAGTCTTTCCCCTGTATGCTTAATCATTCTGAATGATGGGATTAGTGGCACTGTTAGCCATACATGATATGAACATGCACTCTTCCCTGATATCCAATTATTTACTAAGTTATTTGTTTCAAACTTCACCTCTTAGATATTTCTTTCACCTACTTCCTTTACTCCATCCCCTTGTTTGTAATGCCTCTTATCCCTTGATGTTTTGCAGGAGACTCCTAATATGTTTTCCAGCACCCATCTTTGTCCTACTCAAAATCCATTTCCTGCACTGCCACAAAATTGCTTACAAATAAAGTCTAACCATGCTACTTCTCTGCTTAAATCCTTTGATGAAATAAACAGGAAATAATAAAAGATATGGTGTAATTACCACATTTCTCAACTGAGGAAAGACTTGAATTTGCAGATTTCAAAACCACAACACTAACACATAATGTATTCTAAAATTTCCTACAGGCATCCTAACCTGCAAACTGCCCTCACCTCTGCCTCTATCAAACAACATTAACAATAACAACATTTTACCTACAGTGAATTTAAAAGCAAGCTGCTTTGGATTTTCAACTTGCCGGTGGTAAAAAAAAAAAAAAAAAAAGACAAAAAACAAAGTCTGTGGGATTTGAGGGGGTACAATTGTTAATCAAAAATTTAATGCTCAGCCAAATCATCATTTGTGAGAGAAATAGAAATGCAAGAGCCTAAAGAAACCAATATCACCCACATACACTTTCTAGAAATAAAAATGATTCTCAATGTTATTTGTGGTCTATCGTGTACTATTCACAATGAAACTTTCCATGCCTAGTTATGTCATGAGACTGGATAATATTGCAGTAGCTACTATACTATTTAATGATAAATATAGTAGCATTAGCTAATACCTTTCAAATATCAACAGTTCATCAATATTATAAAATAAATTGACTTCTGAAGACTAGCCTGGGGGGACTAACTGCTATTATAAAATCTTGTTTCAATGAGAAAATTTATCTCCAGCTTCTATACATGTAACTTAAATAATTTTTGGAGCATAATGTGGAAATGTCTGAAATAATTGTCTTCCACAAATGATAGCTTGACTTTGAACGTCTTGTACTCAAAATTAATACTCTTAATTTTTAAAAGATACATATATTTATGAGAATGCTGAACAATGTTTTCCTGAAAAACATTCCTTTGATTCCTTGCTATTTCTCAAATCAGTAAAATGTTTGGAGATCAGAGTCTGTTTCAAAGTGTGACACCCAAGAATTGGCTTTAGTTTGACATAAATTGGCATTTCTTTTTGTTTTCAGGTTACCTTTGATCTGAATTATTATAGCCAATGACGTGCCTAAATCAGCAGGGAGTAGGTATGCGGATTGAGAAACTGATAATATTAATATTCTAACATTTGATGAGGAATGTAATACTTGGAGTACAGAATAACAGGTGTGTACGGCACCAGTGACTTTTCTGGAATCACATTTTAATATTTGGGTATTACACTTTCAGAATAGCTTGCAAGTAATTGCAATGCTTAAACAATTTTACTTTAGGATATTTTAGCGATTTTGCTTCTTTCACAGGTTGTTACCACAGAGTTGGTGATGTTGGAGTGTGTGTTTATGTTCGCAGGTAAAGTAATTCTAATCCAAATTCCACATCCAAAATGGTTATTTTGATCCAGAAATAATTTTGTCAGGTAATCTGGTAACAAGTTTAACAGACAGGAGCAAAGAAGGTAGGAAGAGAGGAAAGTACCATCCCCTCTATAGTAAGGAGTGTTATATATAAATGAGTCATAGATTGGACTTTGATTTTTATCATCATTTTCTGTTTTAGAATTCTTCCTTTTCATAAGTCTAGAAGACAGAGAAAGGAGAACAAGTTGTTTCTTGCTGTACATCCTTTAAAAAAATATGGGAGGTTGTGAAAGCTATTGTATGTTTTTCTAGGGACTCAAGTTACTAGAAAACCTGAGAAAGTTTGGTTTTTGGAGCACTTGGTGTTTGTTCTCCATTGAACAGATGAGAAGGAGAGAAGGGTTCAAAGAACTGTGTCAAATGTCAAATGCTCCTACTGTTAGGGTGTTGGGTTGAAATGGCTGGAGTGACTAGGTATTCAGCAACACGGCTCTTGTGTTAGGCACTGGTCCCATTTTTTTTTTTTTCCCTTTTTGTTTCCAAGTCTTAGAAAACAATAATCGGGGCAAGAAAGAGGCATGTAAGATGGATCTTGCAAATAAAGGCAAGTCTCATCCTACAATTTAATTTGGTTTCAATATAATCCCAATGAAACCACAAAAGATTTAGGCAACATGAGATTTCTCATCAGGTCTGGGACCTGTGGTCACTAGGTCTATGGAACCTAGGAACAATCATAAAGTTCCAACATTATTTTGGACAAATTTGGACAAAAAGTCCCCATGGTCATCTCTTTACCATGGTGTGACTGAATAAAAATGAATGTTGGAGTTGTGGGTTGGTCAGCTATGGTTCATTTTTTGTTTCCAGTTATTACCTAATTGACTCTTTTTAGGTCTTCCACCACCTAGTCACATACAAAGTACCTTATAGTTGGGTTACTTGAAGACTATGAAGCTTGCAAAACATATGAATCTTACTCCCTTTAACCTCAGCCTATTATGTAAGTTAATATTTTGCTTAGCTGTTTGTTCATACAGTCTAGGGTTATCTACCACTGGTACTGTTCTGCCAAATTGTAAGGTGAATCTAATATCATTATGGAGCTTTGGCCAAATCCTAGCCAATGATCTTGTGCTGATTTATTTCTGCTAACAATGGATTTTCTGGGTCCAGAAGGTTTAAATAATTTATTAGGGAATCTCAAAAACCTTCTCGACCATGAGTATTCCTTAAAACTATTAAATGGATGTGATAAAATAGATAAGATAAAATTCCTGTGGTTGAAATTTTATTGATACACAGTTCATAATTATCCAGAAAAGTGTTAAGCAAATTTGTGTTTCACAAATTTGTCCTGTACTTTGAAAAAAGAGACTTACCAAGTCAGCTGTGGCTTGAGCTCTCTTCCAAGCAGCATAGTAAATGGGGATCCGCTTGACTGAGGAAATGTAGTGTAACTGTAGATAGGGAATAGTAGGGTTTGGGGTGAGAGGAAACCTGTACTATCTCTATGCCATTCTATAACCCATTACAACTTATTTTCCTTTTATAAAAAAGTAACATTCTTTTTACTTGGGCAAGAGGGTGCTAAGAGAGTCCTTGATCTAGATCAGTATGAGGGAGGTTAACAGCTGCTGTTCTCACATATGGGGCACATACCTCTCTGCCTTGGCATTATGAGATTTACAAATATTACCTCAAAAACTTATACCAGAGTAGATATAATTAGCCCCATGTTACAAATCAAAAAGATGATCCCAGGAAAAGGGCAGAATCCTGAATGTACAAAATCATTTCCTAAAATGCGTGTGAAAAAATTACTGAATTAACTGGAAGCCATGAGCTAGCAGTGAGTAGATCCCATTTCCTGCATCCAAAAGTATGGAGCTTGATAAAGAAGGGAAAAAAATAGTTTTATTTTTTGCATACCAGTCATTGTGATTTGTGAAGTTAGTACTCACTACGTATGCACCATTATGTATTGTTACCTCCTCTAGATAAGCTCAGTAAATACTCATTGAGTATCTACCTCATGCATGGCATCTTGCTAATGGAGGGGCTTGCATTAGTTGTTCATCATCAAATAACTTTGAGGGTCTCTCTGTTTCCACCTCTGGGAACTCCTATTTATGCTTTAAGATGCAGTTCATACTTCATTTCCTCTTTGAAACCCTCCCTGAATGCAACAATCAGACATTAATCAAACAACCCTGCTGTAAATTTCTGTCTGTAGTACATCTATCATAAAACTTATCCTACTGACCGCTTATTTGTTGATATGCCTACCCCTTCCTGTTGGACTGTGAGACTGTGAATTCAATGCCACAAGGACTGGTTCCTCTTTCCTCTTCCCTGCCCCCCACTGCCACCACCATCCTACACACTCATTCCCTGGTGGTAATTACATCAGTTGGCTCTTAGTAGCAGTTCGTTAAGCTTGCTCAGTACATGTATTACTGTATACCAGTGAGGCAGAAAGTTATTCTTCAAAGTCACTCACAATTATAAGGGGTGTGACGAATGGAGCACTTGCTACTCCACACTTTTTCCCCCTAATTTAATCTTACCGCAACTCTGTTAGTTGGTATTATTTTATCGGCACCTCCATTTATAAAACTGTGTTCAGAGATATTAAGTAGCAAGCCCAGTATCACTGAGTTAGTGAGTAACAGAACAGGAAATGAAACCTCTTCTGCCTGACCATGAAGCCATGCTTATCCCGCTAAGTTGCACGTTGTCTCATAAAAAAGAAAAAATAAACTACATCTTACAATGGCATTATCTATTTGTTTCTTTACATTTCTTTCAACAACATATAATAGACTATTGTAGAAACACTGACTTTCCCAGATCTGGGTACATGCCACCCATTAGTATTTATTTGGAGAGAAATTTTCTCAATATCCTTCCAGTGTACTATTCAATACACTCAGCATCCGCCAAGCTTTTAGCATGCTATGGAAGACAGCATACAGTGAAGTACATCAGACAGGAAAAGACAAATACCATATGCTTTCACATATATGTGAAAACTAAAAAACAAAATAAATGAACAAACAAAACAGAAACAAACTCATTTATACAGAGAACAAATTGATGGTTGCGGATCGGAGGGGTGTTGGGGAGCTGGGCAAAAAAGGTAAAGGGATTAAGAAGTACAAATTGGTAGTTACAAAACCATCATGGGGATGTAAAGTACAGCATAGGGAATATAGTCAATAATATGGTAATAACTCAGTATGGTGTCAGGTGGGTACTAGACTTATTGGGGTAAATATTTTGTAAGTTATATAAATGCCTAATCACTATGCTGTATACCTGAAACTAATATAATATTTAACATTGTATGTCAACTGTAATTGAAAAAACAAAAAAAACAAAACAAAACAAGACAGGAGAACACACCCAGGGTCTGAAATGTCCTTAGAGTTTGAGACTTTAGGCTCAAGACAGTCCTGGGAAATGCCCAAGTGCCTGGTGGACATGACAGTCAGGTTGACCTGGGTATGTTTATTTTGATAAATCTTATCCCTGAAAATCCAAGGTAAGTTCTCAGTTTCTCAATAGAAAGAGATACACAACCTGGATGATAAACACAGAAGACAGAGTGTCTGTGTGGGAGAATTCCTCTGGATGGAGGATATTAACTCAGGCAGATGGTGAGCTCCCCTTAGGATAAAAAAATTCCTCCAGGGCAGGGATGACAGGTCTCCCCCCCATAATTCCTGGCTCAGAGAATATAGCACTCACCAGACCTGCTCAGTAAGTTTTTGTTGATGAAACACTGTACATTGTCATACAGATCAGCGGGAGCCACATCCACAAAGGAAATATTGTCATAAAAGAAATAGACTACTCCACATTTGAAAATAAGGTATAGATTATGCTCAGCAAGGTGGAGGGAAAGGAGAAACTGTGGGAATCAGAGTATCTGCATGAAAATCTAGACGCTGTCTTTTACAGCGGCTGACAGCATGGAGGAGAAAGCAGCATGGCTCTATTAATAGTTAGTGGAATGGCAGGGCATACACTCTGTGGAATTGCTCCATATGGTGAGAGGGGAAGATGAGATCTTTTATTACCACACCTTCCCCAACAGCTAAACTGATAGCCTTGTCGTAAAGAGCTGCCAACAGCACACTGCAGAATGACAAAAGCCCCACCGCACGCTGAACTGCTATGTATTCATGCTCAGCACAGAGCAGGAAAATCCCACTCACCATGCCATCACACCCACGTGTTGTCCCGTGTGTGTGTGTGTGTGTGTGTGTGTGTGTGTGTGTGTGTGTGTGTGAAGTGCAGCCGACCACCTGGGAATCTACAGCTGAAATCAAAGGGAACCTGGTATGTGTCTGAAGGCAGGAGAGGAAACTTGCAGAGGGAACTACAATTTCGCTTCAGCCAGCCATGAACGGTCACTTATCAAACCCACAAATTGTTTTTAGCTTAACAGATTCTTTGAAACAATAAAAATCTTAAGTATCTTGGAAGCACTGAGGAAAGAATCAGCTTTTCTTTTTAAATCAAGAATGCTAAGATCATTGCTCACATATGACATTAATGTTAAATATTTTTGGTTCAAAAGCTATCCATCATAATCACAGAAATCATTTGAAAAGAAAGACAAGAAGTATAAAGAGATACTGATATTCCCAGCCCTGATACATAGCTATTTATCATAATTTAGTGAATATATTTGTGGACCCATGAAAATGGGCCTATATTGTGAATAGTGTTTTATAGCATTTTTTTCACTTATAAATATATTGAGAACAATTCTCCATGACAATATATTTTGTAATTAATTAAAATAAGAAAATACATATACATATTGTATTACATCAAGGCATACATTGTAACATCATTTTTCATGTCTGTATAGTATTCCATTCTATGGGGATTATATATGTATATACATATATACATATATATATATAATAATTCATTTAACTAGTATTTTGTTTTTAGAAATACAAGATTTCCTTCCACTATTATATACTGTACAAAAGAATATCAATTGGAATGTATCTTACACTAATCTATTTTTTTTATATCTAATTTATTTCCTTAGGATTACTTACTAAAATTGAAATTATTAGGTTAAAAGAGATGAGCTTTGTAAAGCCTTGTCTCATTGTTTCCAGAATGGTATGCCCAGCTCTACTCCTACTCACATGTATAAAGCATGTATAAAGGAGGGGTTGGCATTTCATTTCAAAGTTGCAAAGAGTTTTTCTTTGTGTACGTGTATTTCTTCACACATGAATTGCCTGAATAAGTCCTTTGATTTTGTTTTTTCTATTGGGATATTTGACTTTTCTTTCTTTCTTTCTTTCTTTCTTTCTTTCTTTCTTTCTTTCTTTCTTTCTTTCTTTCTTTCAAAGATTTTATTGGGGAATTGGGGGAGAAGAACAGTGTTGGGGAATCAGGGAAGGGGAACAGATAAGTTGCTGTCTTTTTGTTCTTCACTCTAGTTGTGGAGGACATTGCTTCACTGGCCCATGTTGGTATTGTGATCATTACGCTCTTCCTGGGTGAGGCATGCGCTCACCAGCCATTGGACGGCCGCTCACGCTGGCTGCCAGCCACTCCTGGTAGTTCATGGCAACCCACTGCAGCAATGGCTGCAGCCTACACCGTCGCAGGTGACTCGCAGGAGCCCAGCTCCAAGTTGAGCTGTTGTTCACCATCTTAGCTATAGAGGGCGCAGTGTCACTGGCCCTCATATGGGATCCGAACCAGGGCCCTGCTGCTCAGAGCTGGCTTCCCAAGCTAACTCTTAACCAACATACCACTTCGCTGGCCCTGCCTTTTCTTTTTACGTTACAAAATCTCTTTATGTAGTAATTAATACATCTTTTATCTGACAGATGGGAAGGAATTCTCGTTTTGTCACTTGCCTTTGAAATGTGTGTTTGTGTGCAGTTGATTCTCGTCATTTGTAGATTCTGCACATTGCAAATTTGCTACTCATTAAAACTTACCTGTAAATCAATATTTGTGGTGTTTTGTGGTCAGTTGTGGACATGCACAAAGCTGTGAAAAATTTGAATTGCATGACATGATTGTTCCCAGTTGAGGTTCAGCAGGCAACCCTCTGCCTCCTGTAAAGAAGTGTCCTCAGAGTCTATTAAGCGCCACGGTTTTTACATTTTTGTGTTTTTGTTGGTGATTTCACTGTTTAAAATGGCCCCCAAGGGTGGTGCTGAGTGCTGTCTACTGTTCCTAAGCACAGGAAGGCTGTGATACAAATAAGTATCAAATCAGCTTCGTTCAGGCATAAGTTATAGTGGCTATTGGCTGCAAGTTCAAGTTAATGAATCAGCAATGTATAATAAATGTCTTTAAACAGACACACACATAAAACAAAGTTATGTATTGATTGGTTGACAAAAATGTTGGGGGCAGAGACTCACAAGACCCAAGGGTTATGTTTCTCCCAGGAACAATGCTTCAGTATTTTCCAATTTGGTGTTCATGGTGACATTATAGAACAGAACTACAGCAAATAATAAGAATTGAGTGTATACACACACACACACACACATATGTATGCATGTAAAGAAGAAATATATATATATATATCTTTTATCTAGTCAAACATTTCAATCTGTTCTTTATGGATTGTGCCTTGGTGTTGTGCCTACTATTGAGGGAACATTTATTTTCTACTCTTCATATTTTCCATTAGGAGTAACACACCTGGATTCTCTTTGGACTGATACTTACCTGAGGTAAGTTTGGGAGATGAGACAGCCCCTTTTACCCTTCTCTTTGAACCTGTCCCCTTTCTGCAAACAGCTCACATCCTCTGATCCTTGTTATATAGGGTGGACCCCAAGGTGAAGGCCTGTAGGTGGTTGTTCCTGCCTGTAACTGAGAGAGCCAATTTCCGGGATATAGTATTAGCAGGTCCATGGTCACTGCTCACTTTAGCTGTGTTCTCTGATATCTGCTGTTTCATTGAAAAATGTTCATTCTCTCTGACTCCTGGTCTATCTCTCAGTACGTTAAAAACTAAGGCAGCAAAAGAAGGGTTAGTTTTATTTTATTTATTTATTTATTTTGTTTGTTTGTTGGTTTTTTTGAGGGCAGTGTCACTGGCCCTCATATGTGGGACCGAACTGGGGCCGCTGGCTTCCCAAGCCAGCTCTTAGCCACGGTGCCACTTGGCCGGCCCAAGAAGGGTTATTTTTATAGCAGTCCCCTTCACTTAAAAAGTCCTTTTCCACTTTAAAAATGTATAAATATTTACATATGATTTTTTTCTAGTTCTTCTTTGCCTTATATTTTTACTCTTAACTTTTTTGTTTCAGAGTAGCTGATGTTGCTGTTGGATTTCTCTGTTTCTAAGTAAGGCATGTCACCCAGAGAAAAGGAAGCAGGCCCAGTTACCCCTCATGTATCTGGGGACAGAGGACAGTTCTCTTTCTCCTACCAGCCTTGTTTTCTGGGCTCTGAGCTCAGCACTTATTTACCTTAGCTTGTTATCAGACAGAATTTCTAATCTTTATTCTTGACGTGTTTGACATTCATATTGCTAAGGCACGGCCACTGTCTCTTATTCCCATTGACTATTCTTTGAAAGCTATGTTCTTGTCTCTGCTTCCCCGCATCAATACCCCTTAGATCTTAGGTGTTTGGCTCAGATGTGAGCCAAGGTGTACAGACTGTTTAAACTTAGTCTCAGAGTTCTAGACTTTCATTTCTTAAGATCCTGTTAAGCTCATGTTTATTTTTTTTCCACCTAAATGCCATCACCCATTATTGTCTGTGTGCCAGTGGCCAATCTAAAACAAACCTTCTATGTAAGTTCCTTTGCTTATTAAATCTGTCATCTACCCCTCTGCCTGACCCCCACCCCCCCAAAAAAAAAATCAGAGAGGTAAATCGAACAGTCAGAATCAGAACTGGATTCAAATCCTATTTTTCCTCCCTCACCAGCTGTGTAACCTGCCATGTTAATCTTTAAGACTGAATTTCCTTATCTATAAAATGATGCTAATAATAAACATTCTCTGAATGAAAGAAAGAAAGAAAGAAAGAAAGAAAGAAAGAAAGAAAGAAAGAAAGAAAAAGAAAGAAAAATTACAGAGCATCTACAGTGCTTGGAGATGACAGGAGTTTGATAAATGTTGATTAAATGTGTGTTTTATTCTGTTTCCTTCTACATTGGGTGAGGTATATAATCTTTTGGTATGTTCATAGAATAAACGACTTCAAAATACTTTCCATGCATTACTTGGCAAATTATCCTGTTCTATAAACCACTAAATGGAGGAAGCAGATCATGACTCTTCCAAGGATCCTGTTAGAAACAGTTGAACCTGCTCATCTGGCCTTGGAAGGGTGTGATCGCATGTCATCAGCTCGCCCGGAGCCTTTGCCCAGGGCTCTCCTTTGGCCTAGCTCATTCTTTGCTGACATTCCCCACCCTGCTCTACCCCAGCATTGTATCTAAGACCTAATTTCAGCAGCATTTTTATACAGCCATCCATTCTTTCCTCCCTCAGGTAGATAGATGGGCTGCTTCTTCCTCTGTGCCCCCTTGGACCCATCAGTGTGTCTCACTTAGAGCCTGCGATGGCCCAAGCTCCTTATTTGTTACTGTAATCTGTCTTTCCCTTTGGTGCCCCAGGACCCAGCACAGCATTTGGCATATAGTAAGTTTTAAACAAATGTCTGTTGAAGGCATGAGTAATGAACGGTGAAAGAGAGTTATGATAGATGTCATGGCCACAGAAAATGTCCCATATGCTGTCATGGTGTGCTATAGGATGCCAAATGGGGCCTTCACACAAGGGTTTGAACACCTTCTCCCTCGTTTTCTGCACAGATAAACATGTGGCTGAGGAAGGTTGAGAGGTGATTGATATATTTGCTGAACTAAAATGCTTCAGCTAAAGTTTCAAATGGCTGGTTGTCTTCATAAACTGCTCGGGATAAATAAACGTTATTTGTATAAGATACACTGAACTCTGGTGGTGGTCCAAGAGTAGGTGTATAACCTTATGTGTATATTTTTCCTTGGGCATAATAAGTGAATATTAAATTTGGTTTATTGAAAAGGCCTCAGAAACAACAACATTTCTTTGAAAATTGAAACCCCTAATGTGTTTTCTTAGTGTCTTGTACAGTGAAGATGTTTATCATTTCAATGATCTGTCTCATTTTAAAATTAAGGGAAGCAACTGATTGAATAAATAAATTGGAAAGACAAGACAAATCTTTCTTACAGTCTAATTCCTGGATACTACCCTCCTCTAAATAATATACACAGACACTACCCTCTCCCGGGGCTTCTCACCACCCACCCCTCTTGAGTGTAGGTTGGACTTCATGACTCTCTTCCAAAGGATAAATAAAGGGGAAAATAGTAAACCCAGAGAGGAGAAACTTGGCAAATGCTACCTCAACTAGGGATGAAGGCTAATGTCACCATTGACATCATGTGCGTATCAGGTAACCCTGTGACAAGAAGAGAACTTCACCTCTGTGTTATTTTATCTAAAAAAACCCATAACCTTAGTTTAATCTGGAGAAAAAAAGAAGAGAGAAACTCCCATTGGAGGACAAGCTACAGGGTCTGTGATTAGTATACAAGGCAGTCAAGGCCATGAAAAACAAGGAAAGGCTGAGCAACCTGTCAGTGGTCAGGGGGGATTTGGAAACATACTATGCAGTGTGGCACCACAGGTTGGATCCTGGAACAGAGAGAGGACAGTGATGCAAAAAACCGGTGGAATCAAAATAAAATTTAGAGATTAGTTAATAGCAATTTGTCAATGTCAGTTTCTTAGTTTTGACAAATGTACCATAGTAATATGAGATGTAAAAAAAACAAGGAAATGCAGTAAAGAGTAGATAGATGGGTACTCTCTGAATTACCTCTGCAACTTTTCTGTCAATCTAAAACCATTCCAAAATAGTTTATTTAAAAAAAAAATAGGGGAAGCAGATCTCTTAATTACATTATTTCTTTTTTAAACCCATAGTCAAATGACAGAAATACCTTTAGGGGTAGACGGGGAAAAATGAGTTGCTGAGAATTGTTTCTCATTGGGAAATTAATTCCTACTGCACCAAAAACCTTCCAAGGGAAAGCACTCAATTAGGGAAAAAAATGGAAAGAAAATATGCATATTTTGAAGGTTATGTAATCTATAATGGCATTTTTACAAGATAAAGGTAAATTTCTTTTGCGTGGCAAGGCTCAACGAGACAAGGATTGGTAGATCTTTCCTGCCTTTACAAGCACTGTTGCTTTGCTTTTGGGAAAGCTTTAGTTATTACTTTCCTGGATCTGACAATGAAGGCATTGGTAACCTGTAAGGACAATGGGTTAAATAACCCCTTTATTTGTCAACAAGTGCAATATATTTTTCATCAAACATTAACTTTTTAAAATATTCAGTGTGGATAA
Organism: Aselliscus stoliczkanus; assembly: GCA_033961575.1. Classification (NCBI taxonomy): domain Eukaryota; kingdom Metazoa; phylum Chordata; class Mammalia; order Chiroptera; family Hipposideridae; genus Aselliscus; species Aselliscus stoliczkanus. The sequence continues at coordinate 44,165,325 of CM066729.1, forward strand.
AAAAAAAGACTGGCAGACAAATTTCTGGCAATCTACCAAGGCTTGAGGAGAGAAAAGGTGAATTATCTTGTGTTCAGGCTAAAAATACTCTTAGCCCAAATCACCATTTTCGAGCTGTGATTAGGCAGAGAATGAAATTTTACGATGTTTAGCTCTTTGATTTTTTCATTTTCAGTCCAGCATCCGCTCAGTGTACATATCAGTTTTCATCCTTAAAGGCGCGTGAAGCCAAACTGGTTTTTTTGCAAAGCTCTAATTGCTGTATGATTTGATGTTACTGTGCAGTGAAGCTGTGCTAGTTAATTGTTTTCCTGACTGAATTTCCATCTCTTTTTCCCTCCTGTTCCCATTCTGCCCGAAGGAGCCTATAAAGCAAAAAACAAACAAACAAAAATTTCTCAGAAGAGCGTCTTTCATTTTCAGAGGGATCGTTTGCAATGGATAGCAGCCTCATCATAATATGGGCGATAATGATGACGGATAATTGTAATCCTTAAGTGGTTTCAGCTTATGGTTATTAGAGAAGGAAGCAAAGTGAGGATGGGTGTGTGGGGAAAAAAAAAAAAGGTTTATTCTGCTTTAATTGCCTTTCCCAGCATTTCAAACAATAGAATGAGGAAGTCATCCCTAGTGTTGGTGTAGGGCTATGGATTACCATCCCTTGGTACATTGTGTGAGATGCAGCATTAGTACTGGAGGAAAATTCATGGGAACAAATGAGAGATTTGATTAACCGCTTTAAATAATGATCGATTTATATGGCTTCCTGTACACTGGCTTTTTCATACTCATCAATAGCTCAGGCGATACATAAACAACGTCTTTCTATAATAAATAATTGCATTATATAATGCTAGTTAAACTTAGAAATTGCTGTTTTATTGCATTTCTCACTCATAAAATGTAGTGCCAAATAGTAATTGAGATTGAGTTAGAGTCTCATAATGCCTTGCTTCACAAGCCAATCCAGGAATTGTTTCTCTCCAAAGTCCTATAGAAAGAGATCCCCTGGGTCATAATAGATGGCTGAGGAAGACCAGGATGGGGAGTTGGGGAAAGGGGAGAAAAGAAAAAAGGTCTAAATCAGGTTGGAGTGAGGGAGGGGAGAGTAAAGAAAATAAAAGGCTTAATGTGGCAGGATTCCAGTAAACCATTTTAATAGAAATGGGTGGGAGGCAAGGAAGAGCCAATAGGAAAGGCTGAAAAGCAGGCCCTGTGTCCCCAGGAGACCAAAATGTCTTAGACAATAAGATGGGAGATTTATTATGAAGAAACAAAATGTGCTGTTTTCCTCTCCCTGGTGTTTTGAAAGCCCTCAGCTTGACAGGGGAATGTAGGCTCCAGTTAGCTCCAGTCTCTTTAGGAACATCACGGGCTGCTTTGAGACTAAATGTCTACTGGCTATGAATCAATTATCTCCTTGCCCCCATCCCCAAGAATAAGTGAATTCTCCATTCCTTAGATAATTCCATCATCATCTGCAAGAAAAACGAAGATCTCCCAGGTGGCTAGAAGCAGATGGGGGAAATGGAGCTGTATTCCATTAGTTTTATAATTGGAAGGTGTCTCCTCACCCCAATGCAGAGAGTGTCAACGCAGCACAGCTCTCTGGAAGGGCAATACTTTCTGTTGAAAAATATGTAGTAAATATATTTTGAACATTCTTTACAAACCCCAATAAATGTCCCTTCAAAATTGAAGCTCAAAGTATATTGGGAAAGTAAGACTCACGTAGCAGGGGAAAGAATCAAATGAAGTCGTTGGTAGACAAGGACGGTAAAAGCTGGAGCTGCCTCTGCAAAGCTATTTAAGTCGTGTGGCCTTGGAAGAATCGCTCTTCCTTTCCTGGAATATCTGAAAGTGTCTTCAGCCAACCGGAGTGATGGGAGAAGTCCAATATCAGCTCAGAACTACTGTGGCTAGTTGTGTCTGCAATTTCCCTTTTTCTTCTCCACCAAGTGGAATGAGTGCTCTCAGTTTTGGCTCTTAATAAAATTGCAATTCCAAGTGCATCTCAAATTCCACCTCTGCTTTAACAAACCCCACTCTCAATGCTCTCTTTCTATTATCGCCAAATGCTTTATTCTAAGGATTCTTTGTTTTTTTTTCATAAATGGCTTGTCTTTCCAAATAAAGAATAAGTTCTTTGAGGGCAGCAATCAGGTCTTGGTTTCTTTTGTGGTTTCAACATGTATCTTGTTACTGTGATGAACTCATGAGTGATGATTCATAAATCCTTGTGAATAGGTTGATTGATTCAGAAACATGAAGGTCTTCTCCAGATACAGTAATACCTTGGTTTGCGAGCATAATTCATTCTGGAAAGAAACTACTCATAAGACATCACTCGTTTACCATGTTAAAATGTATTAGAAATGTTTGCTCACCTTGCGGAATACTCGCAAACCACATTACTTGCAATCCAAGGTTTTACTGTATTTTCAATATAGCATAGGACATTTTCATTGTTTTTTAATTTGGAGATCTAATTGTCTTCATTAAGAGATTCATAAATTGGGCAGCATCCCATCTAGGAAATAGAAAGGTGCTTTCAGTATAGGACAATTTGTTATGGCAGGTACAGTCATTTAGGGCAAGAGTTCGAATGATCATGCACCGTTAAGCTCCAGGTCACATCACACCTCAGGCTTGGGGGATCAGTCTGTCAGTTCCCCCAACAGGGGGAACCTTGAACATAGAATTCAGAGTATGTTTGCTTCCACAGTCTGAGTAAGGCACTAACCACTCCTGAAATATGATTCCTCGACAGCCAAACTTACCTTCTTCTTGGATGTCCTTCTCCTCCGCTGACCATTTGGAACAGACTAATCAACTTAGCTTTTCTAGGCCTGTCTTATTGGATCAACAACTAAAAATTTGGATGATTTGAATAGGGATAGCTTTGGGAGCATTTAAGAGGTCCTAAAAAGTGAAATCACTTAATGATTTGTAAACCTGGGATAAACTTGGTACCTAAAGGCACAATTACAATTTGGCGCTGCAAGTTGCAAACCAGCAAGGCAAAAAAACACGGCTCAGTCTTGCAATGTATATAGTCATGTCTTACAGGATATTGCAGCAGGAATGATGGACTCAAGAGTGTGCGGATGATGCCCATAGAAGTCTCAGGGTTAAGCCTTTACCAGCCCTCTGAAGTTCTCCAACTCTCATTGGCAGGGTTCCCAGGGTGGTTCAGATGCATTTTGAGGGAGCATTAATGTTCCCCTCTTTGCGGACATAAGGTCGTTATTCACCCTTTCTGTTCATACCATGGCTTTGCTAGTTGCTGTATTGCTACTGCCTTTATTGATCAAGTTCCCACAGGCGCTGCCTTGGAGATCAAGTTGGGGCTTTCTTCAGATTTGGAATTTGGAGACTTGATTCAGGTGTCATGTGCTGCTTCCATTTCATAAAAAAAAGACAACTGATTGTTTGACTATTACTTATTCATTCGGCACCTCATTCCATAAGAGATTAGAGACAGTGTAAAAAATGAAGGCAAGGATAAAATAAATAGCTGTGGAAATCGGGACCAAAGGAGAATATAGGTAAGCAATTAATAAAACAGGGAGTGAGCATAGTATACCAAAAGGCATGTTATAAATATATGGTCCTGCAGAGTTTCTAGAAGCGGGATATAAATTTGGCCTAATGATTCCTAGCAGCCACAACAAAGATGGAAACCAAATAGGATCAGAATTTACCCTGTTTACATTAGCAAACAAAGTGACTATTTAGGAGAACGCGGCTTTTCCTGGTAGTGAGAGTAACAGGAAATGTTTCCCCTGGGTCTTTGCAGTGGATCTGTGTCATGGGAGTGGATGATGCCTCCAACAGCATTTTTGTGTTAGGTTTGTTTTATCCTTCAGGGTTAGATTATAATGTTCTTCAATGTCAAGCTGATGACCGTACAGGTCACTAGTGTTCTTGCTTGATCCGAGGATGAAATTTGAAATGTCTTGGGGAATTGACAGACTGCATATTCTCCAGACACCCTTCCATCAGTATTATTTTGAGCAAGTGCTTCCTACCTGTCTTAGCTCCTAAGAGGCAGTCTAGTGAGTGATTCAGCATGCAGGCCCTGGGTTCAAGTCCCAGCTCTACTACTGTAACTCTCAGTTTCTTTATCATGAGAAAGGGACAATACATTCCTCGTAAAAAACGTTATCGGTATGTAATGAGATAGATGTAAAGTGCTGAGCATTGGGAGTGCTCAGTAAATGTATGCCATTATGATTAGACCACAAAGAGGATGGCGTTATGGTGTCAGTGCTTTTCAGGGAAACATATTTCGGCCTTTCTATTTGTGTCTCCTTTTTTCTTCTCAGGTGTAGAAAGAGAACCAGAATGCCACCAAAGGCATTGATTCCTCTTGCTGACTTCCAAAGAGGGTCCCTAGATAGAGCTTATAGGCCTGGACCCTGAATCCCCTCAGAATGGACACCTCCATTTGGCACCCACAACAGGTGTTTAAGGGAGTCCTATTACCCTCCTTGTTTAGAGAATTTTCACCCCTGAGTTTTTCCAGTTCCAGCATGACTCATCATCCTATACATGGGCTCAGAGAATCCTGCTAGAGGTCTGGTTATTTTCCAACTGACTTTTATTCCTGCTCTCTCTTGACAGTGCTTTCAAAGCACCAAGTTGCAATCTCAAAGAGACTTTCTTAGGAGAAGGAAGATATTTTCTAGTTTGTCTAATGAATTTCTAAAACCAAGAATGGTAAGGATACACTGCATATGGGACTATTCCTGGAAAGCTAGAGCTACAATCTCCCATTATAGTCATTTAAAAAAAGCCTAACTTTCCATAGCAGGTAGCAGACAAGTGGTACTGACCATGCAGAGTAATAGCCCGGGAATACAGTGCAAGAAAAATAAATCCAAGTCTGGTATTTCCATGACATTGCAGATGTTTGTAAGAATCCTTGCTAGCTTTGAAAAAGTAGAGAGATGGTTTTTCTTATTGTTGTTCATTATCTTCTTTTTATTTTTTTTTTAGTTGAAGATACATTTGAAGTTGGAATCAGAGGACTTGAGTGTAAGTTTGGCATTTTCATATACTTTGATAGTTGCATTCCTTCAAGAAGGCCACTATATTGCCTGAGGCCTTGTCTTCCTCATTTGTAAAAAGGAGGAGTTGACCTTCATTAGATTTTTTTGAATTCCAAAATGTTATGATTTGTTATGATTTTGATGATGACCTGGAGCAAACATATCCATGCTCCTATACAACATTCCTTGTTGCCCCCTTTCAAGTTCAGAAAAATGCCCTGGCTCAGAATTGCCTATAGAGGGAAATTTCTACCTTCAGGCTGGAAATATTTGCTATGCAATTTCTTATGGTATTAATGTTTCAGGTCTATAAGAAGGCTATTGAACTTGTTTGGGCCTTAATCTGCAGCATCTATAAGACACTGTGTTTTTATTCCTGTATCACAATCTTAATGTTTTCTGGATGAAAAAGTTAACAATTTGTTTTATTTGTTAACATAGCGTTAACAAATAAATAAAGCTAAGGACTCTGTAAAGAGGCTTCACTTAGGCTATACAAAACAGTACGCCCCCCCAGCCCCACCCACCATGGCAAATCTCTTCCACTCTATGGATTGAGGCACCCCAAAATGCACTAGTTATTGTTTGGTTTAGGATTTTCTCTATCTCTTTGGGCTGCCCTTTAATCAGTTACACCTTGATGTTTTTGTTCATCTCCCTTTACCTGTCAAGTATGGATGGGTCCACTCACATGTGCCTGGCACTCTTCCAAAGCCATGCTGTGCTCTGGCTTGTCCAGCCAACCCTGCATTGTACAGAGGGGCAGCATCCAGCTGACCCAGAAAGCCAGCTCCCAGGCTATGGAAATTTTATATTGGATACTCTCAAAAGTTCCAAGGGCCATAAAAGGTTCAAATAAAATCACTCTCAAGACGGGCAATTCAGGTAGCAGATAATCCTTTAATTGGTTTGAGAAGTGATCATTAATATGTGACTAGGTCGGCTCCTGTTGCTTCATGCAATGCAATAAACTACCAAATCATGACTGTACTGTCTTTGCCTACCTTGAGCTGACACCTTCGAAAACAGAATTCTCAGCACTAACTTTTTTCTCATATTGCTGGGTTTATTTTTTTTTTTAAAGAAGCGATCTATTTTAAGAATATATTTTCTCTACTCAGTCTTTTTCTCAGTGATAAGATGGGGGTGGAAAAAATAGTTACACTTGAACATAATATCTTATTTCCTAGAGGCAGCTGGTTGCCAATTAAGCAAGAATACTGTAAAATAGCAGGTGGATATTTACCCACAAACAATAAGGAACTGAGGAGCAGAGAAGGGCCCCAGGAAAGAAGTTGTTATTGTCAATGAAACAATGATTAGCAACTCCGATTGTCTTCGTGCAATGGTTTTAGCCCCATATTTAGCTGCAAAGTCCTGATCCATCCGGTTTCCAACTCTTCCTATATTTAAAGTAAAAATACTAACATCTTTGCTCATACTTGCATTCATTAATATTTTGGGTTCTCTGGAATAGCTTGTGGGTTGGAACATCTCTGATGTTTACATCCTTCATTGATCCCATTACCTCCTCTCTGATCCTTCTCTGCCTCTCCACAAAGTTTGTCATTTCCTCTCTGTGCTTCCTCACCCTGCTTATTTCTATCATGGCACTGATCTTAGCATGTGCTAATTATTTGTTTACATGTCTGTCTCCCTAACTTTTACGTCTTCAGGGGTAGAGAACCTGGCAAATGGAAGATTCTTACTAAATGTTTGTTCGATGAATGAAACAATATATGAATAAATGAAAGAATGATGAAAGAACGAGCTATCTCTTCATCCGCCATGGAGACCCCCAAAATCTGGTGCTGGGGTAATCACCGTGGCCCAGCATCGTCAAAGGATCACTCTGTCCCACGTTCTACAGTGAGGCTTTAGTTGCAAGTTATAAGTGATACGTTCTTACAGACTTTTTCAAAGAGATGAGAGGGTGAATTCCTTCCCACCCTGCCTCATTTAGGAATCCATGGGGCATGGCCAGCTGGCTTGTCACAGCTGCAGCTTTCAACAAGGCTGGGCCACATCTGCACTGTGACTTGGGGCAGAACATTCATGGAAGCCACTCATGTTGAGCTCCACATCTTAAGGAGACCTTGAGCGCTTGGACCATGGATAAGGGAGGTGGCTCTGGGAGGAGAGAGTTGGCTTTTCCAGCTGGCCCCAAAGAAGCTGGAAGCCCATAATTAACATAGAACAGGCACTTATTAAATATTTTAGGACTGAATCAATCCCAATGCCTGTCATTTGTCAGCCTCCACCAAGTCAAACTTGCCATTCTCTCCCACATAGCATCATGTTGCCCTCTGCTGACTTCTTTGCAGCTGTTATTATCTAAATCAAAACAAAAACAAAACAAAAGCAAAAATACTAGCAGTGTCCAATTTGCTCAGAGATAATACAGATTCCAATGGTTAATGAATAATATTGGGTAATGAGGTGTTCAGGGGATGCCAGTCTTTACCATGTGACTTCTGCTGGGTCATGCTTCCTTGGTAGTTTCTTTTAGATTTTACTTCTGGGTAGGTGAATCTTAGAGCGGGTTAACTTTAGGCCTCTGTATGAGTTTAGAGAGTGAAGAATGCTGGGAGATGGCTGGTTTTGTGTGGTGTCTCAGTAGATAAGGATAATGTGCAGGTGAGTAGAAAACTCAGAGGAAGGCTTGCCAGCACAGGGCAGGCTTAGCCTGGGTCCTAGGATACCTTCAGGCTTTGGAACGGCTCTTCTGCTCAGAGTTCTATTTTGTGACAAAACGCCCCCTCCAAATCTGAGTGTCCTCTGGTTGTTTTCAACCCAAGATTTAGGAGTTTCCTTGAATTTGATTTATTTTTTAGAAAAAGGAAGTCTTTATTGCTTGATGAGAATGGCATACTTAACTAAAAAACAAAAAAAAAACCTTGTCTTATCTGTGTTAGACCCTGAACACCACCAAACGAGAGGGAGAAAATGGTGCCTTAGAGTAAATAACTGCACAGATTTTCCCATAAGGTTGATTTATTTGTTAACTGATTGGCTCATTTATTGAGAGTCTATGTACAAACACTAATCAGGAAATGGGGATACAGAGAGGGGCTGAACTTGGCTTCAGCCCTCAAGGAGCCTATTGTTTAGTGTAGCCGGCAGGTTATTTCAGCAAGGGCCAAAATCACAGGTACAAGTACCATCGGGTGACCAGAGAGAGAGGGCGAGGCACCCTGTTGGGTAAAACCGGGATGGGTCACCGAAGATGTGGGCCTTGAAGGATGGGTAGGAATGGTGGGGCAGTGGGAAAGCAAGGATTTGTGTTTTCATTTCTCTTGAATACAGAAAGGCTGAAAGAGAGAATCCTAGGAACATGGAACCAGAACCACTAGATTAAGTCACCTCAAAGCCCATCTTATTTCTGTCCTCTCAGTTATATGAGAATGTAAGTTTCCTTCTGTAAAGGCCAGTTTGAGTTGGGATTTCTGTTAGTTGTTATAGAAATTACCCTGACTGATGATAAAATTTTATTGGAAAGAGGGGTTGGAACCAGACTGAGGAGTTTGGACAATATTTCAAAGGTGACAGGGAGCCATTGAAAGTTTTTCGGCTGAAGAATGAAGTGATTAAAATTATAAGAAGGTTAATCTGGCAGATGTATATAGGAATGGCTGAGTAGATGGCAGAGAGTACGACAAGGAGTACGATAAGGGTGCGTTCCTTACAGTAAAAGTCTCCACTTGTGGAATTATAGTGAGTAGAGAATCTAGTGTTCATCTTCAGTCAACTGAAATGTTTCATATTAAAATGTAAAATGAGGGTCAGCCGAGTGGCATGGTGGTTAAGCGCTGGCTTGGGAAGCCAGCGGCCCCGGTTTGAGTCCCACATATGAGGGCCAATGACACTGCCCTCAAAAAAAAAAAAAAGTGTAAACTGAATTTCTGTATAGCTAAGGAGAAATCCTAGATCCAAAAGCTCTCATTTGGACCTTCAACTGATTTGCGTGGTTCAGTTTTTGTTTGCCCTGTTCTTACTCTATGTAAGGTAGAAAGGACGATCTATGCCAGCAGGTTTCTATATGTACTAGGCACACCCTTTCCTCAGTCAGCAGTTTGAGATTTATAGAAGTTTCTAGGTAGACCTCTAATATAATGCATCAATAAATGTTTATGAAAGCTTTAAAAACAAACAAACAATAAATCACAGAATATCTGGCTACTGGGACCTGATTTTGCCATTTACTCTGTGACCTTGGAAAAATTAATTCATTTCCTTAAGCCTCAGTTTTGTCAACTATAAAATGAAGATGATATAATATCCACAAAGAGGGTTGTTGTGAGGATTAATGAGATAATATAAGTAAACAGATAGTAAAACGCAATAAATTTATTTGTGTTTATAGTTGCTACTTGTTTTAATTACCAGGAGACTTGAAATAAGAGATTAAAAATCTGTTCCCTCGGGAGGCATGAGACCTACTACCCTGTTCAGATTGGTGATTTTCTTTCTGTATCGGACAACAGTTTAGTAGGCAACAAACTAAACATTTCATATCTAATTCTGAAAGGTCAAATAAAAGAACTAGGCAGTCATAAAGATACTTTTTGGTATACTTAATACTCAAAGAACTTCGATCTTTAATTTTTGTTATGATATGAAAAAAGTTTCTTGAGATTTAAAACATTGTATCAATGAACTGGAATAGGGAAATTATGGCTTTTGAAGAGTAACAATTCAAAAAAGAAATGTTGAAATTTGATAATATCTGTGAATGTTCTCTGTGGTTCATGCTGGAAATCAATATGCTGCACTCCCCTATCTTTATTTTAACCTAACAAGTTATAAAAGTAATATTTCCCATTCAAATAGGAGATGGATATATAGGACTGGGACCTTTCTTGTCTACGCCCTCTTGAGGGTTTCCCAAATAATACCTATCCCCAAGAACCTTGGCTTGTCCAGTCTTGCTTTATACTTAATTTTTTTATTTTGATATAATTTTATACATAGAAAAATTGCCACAAAAAAAAAAACCAGTACAGAGAATTCCCATATACCTTTTACTCAGCTTTCTCTAATGTTAATATCTTACATAACCATTTAACAATAATCAAAACTAAGAAATTAATATGAGGGCAATTCTAGTAGCTAAACTACTGACTTTCCTTGGCTTCCCCCTAGTTCCTCCACTAGTGTTCTTTAGTTGTTCTAGGACCAATCCAAGATCTCACATTACACTTGGTGTCATGTCTCCTTTGTCTTTTTTAATCTGTGACAGTTCCTTGGTCTTTCTTTGTCTTTCATGATCTTGCCACTCTTGAGGATAACTGGTCAAGTATTTTGTATACTGTCCTTTAACTTGAGTTTGTCTGATGTGTTCTCATGGTGAGATGAAAGTTCTGCTTTCTTTGGGCAAAAGTACCACAAAAGTGACATGGTGCTTCTCACACAGAATCTTGTATCAGGGGGTCCAAAATGTTGATGTGTCTCATCGTCTATCCAGGCTTCTCCACTGTAAAGCTATTTTCCCCTTGGTAACTCATAACTCCCTTGAGGGAGACACATTGAGACCATACAAACATTTTCCTCAAACTTTCACCCATGAATTTTAGCATCCTTTGGTGGGTCTTGCCTGCAGCAATGATTTCTGTAGTGTTCTGACAGTGATAGTCTATTCCCTTCACCCCTTACATACTATTAATTGGAATTCTTTTGGGAGGGACGATCTTGATTTTTGATAATTATCTGGTAAAATTTACCTATGACTTCCCAAGGAGCCTTTGCACTTAAAAATGGACATGACCATAAATTTTTTATTTTTTTTTGCTTAATGCAAACACCATGCAGATTCAATATAAAAAGCCAAAGATAATACAGGTCAAAAAAATCCATCATCTCACTTAGAGACAACCATCTTAGTATCCTAGAGTCTACCTTTCCATAGATGGTATCACATTGGTTTGCGAGCATAATTCGTTTCAGAAACAAACTACTCGTATTGCAAGACATTGCTCGTTTACCAAGTTAAAACGGATTAGAAATGTTTGCTCATCTTCTGGAACACTAACAAACCAAGTTACTCGCAATCCAAAGTTTTACTGTATTTTTCTATGCTGTATATGCATGTATGAACAAAAAACAGACCATGCTGTACATGCTAGTTTGTAAACCTGCTTCTTTGGCTTGAAGACATATTGTGAACATCATTCTATAACAATAGGTTCATTTCCATAACATTTTAAAAGTTCAGCCTAATAGTCATTCCATGGATGTGTCATAATTTAATGAATCACTTATTATTAGATATTTTCACTGCATTTTAGCGTTTGCCCTTTACAATGGTGTGATGACCACCCTTGTACCATTATCTTTATGTATCAAAAACAGTATGGGTTGAGGAAAACAGCAACATTGATTGAACTTACACACCTTGTTGGGTGTGCTGGTGCTGAGCACTTACATACGTGAGCTCATTTTGTCCTCATGACAGCCTCGTGTGACGGCTCTTACTTTTACCCACCATTTCGCATCCCGGAAAGCTGAAGTTCACTTTCAGTAATTTGTCTCAAGTTTCATTCAGCTAATATGTGGAATCAGGGCCTGGATGCAGATTCTTGACATCAAGCACTAGTTCTTAATCACTACCCTTTTTTGATGTTTAAAATTACTGCCTTAAGTAAATTCCTAGAGCTGGAATCCCTGATTAAGAAGGTGTGAACATTTTAAAGGCTTTTGATATGTAGTATCTAATTACCTTCTAGAAAAGCAGCTAAAGTTTACATTCCACTCCCAGTGCAGGGGTGTGTGTGTGCTCATTCCTCTGATATCATGGCCACACAGAGGCTCTTCGACTCACAATGGCGTTACTTCCCGGTAAACCCATTGTAGGTTGAAAATGCGCTTAAGACGCCTAACCTCATAGTTTAGTCTAGCCTACCTTAAATGTGCTCAGAACACTTTCATTACCCTACAGTCAGGCAAAATCATCTCGCTGCTGCACAGCATCCTGAGAAAGTATCGTATTATCGCATATGCACTGGAAAAGATCAAATTTCAAAATTTGAAGTATGATTTCTACTGAATGCGTTATCACTTTGGCACCATTGTAAAGCTGAACTATCATACGTTAAGGGCCATCTGTACTGGGTTTTGTAATTAAAGAAAAACAAACAACCTCTTTGTTTAGAAAGTTATTGGGGGTGGGGAGACTGTTTCCCTAGAGAAAACTCTTGTGTAGTTTTTCTTGGCTTCTTACACTTCCTCTTGACTCCCTTTTCCTGAATTCCAAGGTTGTAGGGTGTGGAGCACAAAGAAAATAGTTGTTGAATAAGTGAGTGAACATATGAATAGATACACCTGCTTCTGCTGGTGGCCTTGGCTGGGCCATACCCCACTGCAGTGGCTTTGGGAGGAGACCTCAGGGAGTGGCCACCACTCTTGCCCAGGTCTCAGTGAAAGGAGGGACCTGGCCCAGGTGAGGAGGAGAGAATAAACAAAGCCTGAGGGCCAGCTTTACCTTTCCCAACCACAGATTCTGAGGTGTAAAACCATCTTTTGATCTTCTTATAATAAATGTAATTTTTTTGACTCAGCAGAAAGTTTTGAATTTAGTCATTACCAAGTAAACACAATCCAATTCAGAATTTTCTCAGCAAGTTCAGGTTTATAATTCAGTCACTTTCAAGTTCAAATTTCCCCTCAGATCTTTTTCTTCTCCCCGCCTCCTCCTCTCTGGGGTGGGTTCCAATCTCTTAGAAATTTATGTAACTGGCTTGATGTCCTCTGTCTGCCTGTTCATTTTGACTCGTCGTGGACTTTTGCTGCCCTTCCTCTCCAGGTGCACCGTTCATGGCCCCTGTGCAGTCTGTAGTGCAGCCATGTGCTTCTCAGGGCTCTCTGTTCAGATGTACCCTCACATGAGACTAAGTACTGTGTGAACTGGACCCTGTGCCTTCTTCAGATGTACGTCCCTCATTCCAGCCTTAGCACTTTCTGTCAGTATCATGGTTTTTTTTTCGTTTGTTTGTTTTTGGTTGCTGTTTTGGTCTTCTTTGGAACACTTCTTTATAAATACATTTAAACTCAAGAAAAAAAATTTTTTTTCTCAAATTACATGCTCTGCTTTCAATTCAGAAAAATCTGTTTATTATACCTATGTCTGACTTTGAAAAATGGGGGGCTGTTGAGATATTGTTTCATAGATTCAATAGATAGATTTTTATCTATCCTGTTTACACATAAATGCAACTGCACATTTCTCTCACTGGGGCTCGTGTTGTCTGCACAAATGTTCATTTTGATATATGAATGCACCCTTGGCATTTACGGATTTAACATTCCTGGTTTCAACTATGTGCAGATGACCCAGGAGATTTATGAAGTGTAGCAATTTGTTCTTCTGCTCCAGCACAGATTGGAATCACATGTTGTCTGGCTGTGGTGGCACAGGAGAGTCACTCAGTTGGTGTGTCACCTTAGCTGATTGTCCAGCAGCCTTCTCTTGTTGGTTCACTATTACAGTCCTCTTTATATACTCCAATATTTTCGTGAAGCATCTGATTGTAATGTTTTAGTTCATTTCACTGAGTTTAATGGGAGAAATTTTGTTATGTCCTATGGCAGAATTTATGAATCTAGGCTTTTGACAAGTACATGTGTTTCTTGGGGATACATCTAGGGTCTACTGTAATACAGGGCTTCCCCTCCCTACCAACACAGACCCCCCTCCTGCCAGAAATGAGGGTGTGCTTGTAGAAATGCTCCCAGGAATGCAGGAATGTAGGAATGCGGGAGTGGCAACTTAAGCATCTGGGAGAGGCCAGAGATCACTCAACCCCATTTGTGCAAGGTGAGTGGTCGCCTGGAACTCTGCAGCCTGGCTTCTCCCCTCTAAAGGCAATAAAGTGACCATAGCCTGGGCAGAAAGGTGGGGAGGGCTGGGCTGGCAGCCCACAGACCCCGGCCCCAGCTTACTGCCCCCACCAGGAGATTCTTTGTAGCCGGTGGTCAGGGCTGGCTTCTGTTTCACTAAGCTGCCACCTGTGACTCAGCCTCCTAGAGTCACACAAGAAGCTAGTTTAAAAATAGAGGTGCCTGAGTCTCATTAATAAGGATGTCTGGGGATGAGGCCTGGACTTGGTTATTTAAAATATTCCAAGTGATTCTAATATGCAGTTGGATTGAAAATCTCTAGGCCAGAATAATGGTTATTTTTGGCCCTGCAGGGGCTGGTAGCATGGCCCAGTGACCTTTCAGGCCAGGGCCACTTCACAGCCAAATCTTCCTCTAGATATTCCAAACAACTCAGATATGACTATGCCTTTGCGTTTGGAGTCTGCTCAGCTGGCCGTCACTTCCTTCTCTACGAGGCTCACTTGCCTTCACCCTGCTCTCAGCACAAAGGGCTCCTTCTCTGCCAGCCTTGTATTGGCACCCCTGATCCTGGGTGGTCAGCCCTCTGTGTCCCCAAAGCTCCTTGGACACCCTGAATGTTGGGATTTTTCCTATTGTTCCTCGCCTATCACCTTTGTTGGACTGTGGTTTTCAGCTTCTGTCCTCCGGTTGCTCCCATGATGCTGGCACATGCGTGCTGTGCACAGACGTACTTGCAGTGTCTGTTCCATTAATGGGTCAAGTTTGGAGTATAAAGTCCAAGACCTTGGAAGATGTATTAGACAAAATGAAAGAGTGGGCTACCTAGTAATTAAATGAAGGTGTCTACTTAGATTGATGAAAAGGAAAAGTCTATTTGTCCTTTTCTTCTTTGTGGAGCTTATTCTTTTTTGTGTGACACTATGGGCTCAGTGGCACTAGAACACTAGTTCTCAAACTTGGTGGCCACTGGGACCACCCGGTGAGTGTTACAAACTGCTGGTGCCTGAGCCCAGTCTCCAGATATTCTGATTTCATTGCTTTGGGGTCCAGATGATTCCATGAACAGCAACATTTCAGAACCACTCACCCAGCCTGTGTCTCCAGAGCGGTCTTGGGAACCATGGGACGAATGCTGGGTCCTGCCTGGCGATTCAGATCCAGCAGGACAGAGAGGCTGCTGGGCTTTCCAGCAAACACTCAGGGGATTCTGGCCGAGCAGATGCTCTTCCAACCAGACTTTGAAAACCCCTGACTTAGGCAATTGCCTTGGAAACCACCTTCCATCAGAGCCTTCTGACAGCCGAGGGGAAGGTTCATGTTGTGGAATTCTCCAGGCTTAGCTTTTCACTCTGCACAACCCAAACATCACAGCAGATGTACACCGGAGATGCACAAATACCCGTGCGGTTTCTCCCCGGCGTTAAATAGTTGTTATTTTAAATCATATTTTCTATCTCTCCTGCTGAATTGCCAACCTCTCTGGGGCTGAGACTTTATTTTATTCATTTTGTTTCCTCCCGCTTATACTTGGCACAGTGCCTTGCAACTAATAAGTGCTTAATAAATGTTTGTAGAATGAAGGATTACGAAAACAATTAGGTGTTGTTCTGAATTAGCAGCTTGCCTAACTCAATTTAAAACAAAAGACAGTGCAGAGAGGAATATGGGAAAATGACATTAGTGAGAATGTATATCAGTTTCTAATATTTTTTTTTTCAGTTAAAAGGAGACACTTAAAATGGTTTGAAACAGTTCCTCGAGGCATAGATGTTAATTGCCAAATCACTTTTATTCTCCCTACCCACCCCCCCATATTTGAAACAGCTGCTCTCTCAATAGAACGTAGTCACTGAGGAATATCAGCACACTGAGGACCCAGAGTCCACTCCACTCAGGGGGCCTGCGTGATCAGAATGCTGCTCGGGGCTCTTAGCTCGATCTGGGAAGTGCTCTGTGGACTCCTGGCAGGAGGTGCTCTCCTGGTCGTCACCCTCCCTATTTTTTTCAGCCATGATGCCATTCTGCCTTCTAAAATGGTTCCACTTCTCCCCCTCCACAACTCTGTGGTGAGGAGGGAGGTGGGCCTTCAGGGGCTGGCAGCTGGGGAACTCCTCTCCCAGTTCAGACTGGCTGCCCTCCTCCCCTCCAATGCTTACCTTCTTTATTTTTATATGTGGTTACAGAGAAACAGGCAGAGGCTGCAGGCTTGGGAATTGTCTAGTCCCTCTCTGCTTTCTTGCACCCCCTTTCCCTTTTTGTGCCATTGTTCCAAGTCCTTCCATGGGATAGAAACCCTCTAGCCAGGATGATTTGGGGACCTGCTGTACTCTCCCCACTTAGGACAGGACGGAGGAGAAGGCTTGAGGCTAGGGCTAGAATCTGTTTCCTGCCCCTCAACTGGACGCTCGGTTCACTAACGAGAATGTCATACTCCCTACTAAATAGTGTTAATCACCTCTTTCTCTACAGGTACAAAGCAGGGCTCAGCAAACTTTTTCTGTAAAGTGCTAGATAATAAATGCTTCAGATGTTGTGGACCTTAGTATCTCTGTCACAACAGCTCAACTCTGCCCTTGTAGTGAAAGCAACCATGGGTAATACAGGTAAACAGTGATCATGGGTGTTCCAATAAGACTTTATTTATGGGCACTGGATTTTTGAGTTTCATGTAATTTTCATGTGTTACACAATACTATTCTGGCTCTGATTTTTTTCAACCGTTTAAAAAATATGGAAACCATTCTTAGCTCCAGGGCCATACAGAAGTTGGTAGTGGGCTGGGTTTAGCCTGTGGCCTGTAGAAATGAAGAAGAAGGAATGGGGAAATGGGTTTTTCCATAAAGTGTAATGTTTTCTCGGTAGACCCATGCCTCTGGGGTTTGGTGTGCAAAAGACCTCCAGGAATCTGTTAACACAGTGGTTTGAGCATTCTTATCTGGAAACAACCCCTGAACTATGTCTAGTGATATAAAGATGTTAGAACACGATGTATGGTGCATTCCTTAAACCTCTAAATCAAGTATGAATTGCTCTGAGCTCCCCTTCATTTGACTGGTGGAAGACTCCGTCTTTGGTTGCGCTTTCTTTGGGGTTATACAAGAAATTGGGTTTCGTTGGTGTTCATGGGCACAATGGCGAGGATCCCAGCACTTGTCCATGGTGCTGCCTTCTTAACTATTGTTCTTTCTACTTGATCCTGGCATTAGGCTAATCCCCTGGCTATACTGGGAATTCAGGCAGCCGTTTTGCTCCCCAATGACTGCCCAGGGCCCACCACCTACTGTGCTCTCAAAGTATCCCTCTTCTGAAGGCCTACTGTGGTATTTGGAGAGATGCTTGTCAGAAGGGCCTATCTCTATATCATGACTGAACTCCCCACCCACTAAAATACTGAAATCCAAAGAAAAAAGCCTTCCCATTTTAAGGCTCCTCAACTCTTGTTTCCCCAACACATCAGCCTAATGAATTTCAAGCAATGTTCTCTATCTCCAAGTCACACCACCTCCTGTATGTTCGTGGGTGATCCTAGGGCAATTTCTCTTTCTGGGTGAAGTGCACAGGCCTGAGACATTGAGAAGTGCAATGTTCTCCTCTTCGGGGGACTGGGGCTGGGTTTGGAAAAGGAGATGCTAATATCAGTTAATTTCTTTCATAATAACCTATCCTTTTGTTTCCTTCTGTACCAGTCACTGCAGGGAAATAGCCCAGCTGCTCCCTGGTTGCATGACTCTATCCTTGGAAGTCAATTCTTGTTGGAGGCAAAAATTAGGAAGGGATGAGTGCTGCAGAAACATGGAATTCCACACACTATTTGAAGAACTATACAATCCTTAGTCTTTTCAAGTGGAATCAATTTTTTTTTTCTTACTCAGTGTTCTCTGTAGAGTATCATTTGAATATGAAAAGATAGTTTTAGACCAAATGTTGAAGGGCTTTGTACTAAGGAGCCTGGACTGTATTTCCTAAGCAATGGAGAGATTTATGCAGGAAAGCCAAAAGAGTGGCTTTCTATTTTGGGTAACTACTTCAGGCAGCAATGTGGAGGATGGGTGAGAACCTGAGTCTGGAGGTGGGAACCTGTTACTTGGCTACTGCAGCCATTTACACAATGCTGGTTCAGTCTTTGTGCACATACCTGCCTCTCTCTCTCTAGATTGTGATCTCCTCATGGGTAAGGATTGTCAGGTTCGAGTTTTATTCCCTCGTCCCCACCCCCAGAGTCTCAAATATATTAGTTTTCACTTTTTTGACACTTAATAAATATTGATTGAATTATATTGGCCCCAAATGAGCTCTTAGAGTAAAAACACTGAAAAAACAGAGAATTTCCATTTTCATAAGGTATCACCATGGTTTACTATTGGGATAGAAGCAGGAATCTTTATTTTGGCACTTAAACTAATGACAGCTTTAGGTAAACCCTTCTTCCCCTCCCTCTCCTAATAACGTCAGAAACTAATTCTATAGTCTGTTTTATAAGATATATTCATGACAATAGACTATTATAAACACATTCTTAAGTCGTAAATATTATACACCACATTTTTTATGTGATATTGCATAGCCACTGTCTTTTGCAACAATTTGACATGGAATTACAAATAGTGTGCATTAAATTTCATATGCTCCTTAATTTTTTTTTGTCTCTCCATTTGTATGCATATATTTTATAATCATTCATTCTGGTAATAAACCTCACAGGATTTTAAATTGAACTGAAGTTCCAGATGCTTTGAAAGAATTTATGTTGCATAATTGTACTGGTTTGCCTGAAAACAAATGATAATGTATGACTTAAATATTCTGCCCCAGGAGAAGAGTCAACCTCTTCCTTAACATTTTCTGGCTTCTATTGACTTGTTTTGAGAGAAAGATTTCAAAAACTAAACCAAGTATAAAAATGACAGAGCCAAAGAAAGAGAGCCAGTAGTGGCTTTCCGAAGATTTCAGTGTCTAGAACCACATGCGTATTTCAAGTGAAAATACTTGTGAATTAGCTATCGAGCTTATTCCCCAGTCAGAGAGGGGGAGTTAGTATATGGACACACATGACTTGTTTATGGGATACAAAGGAGAAAAACTGTTTTTCTCTCAGTAGGAACACTGAGTGGGCCAAGGTAAGAGAAATGTTAGTGCTTGGAGCAGTCTTAGGGCTTCAATTGTTTTATCTACTGCTGCATAACAAGTTATACCCAAATGTAGCAGCTGAAAACAACATTTTTTTTTGCCCCCGCTGTGGTTCAGGAATCTGGCAACAGTTTAGCTGGGTGGTCCTGGTCCAACGTCTCTCATGATGAGATCACACACTAGCTGCTTGCCAGGGTTGCAGTCTCATCTGAACACTCACCTGGGGAATGATTCTTTTCTAAGCTCACTCATGTGCTTATTAACAGCCTTTATTTTCTTGCTGGATGTTGGCTGGAGACTAGTTCCTCACCACATGAGGCTCTCTGTAGGCTACCCAAGTATCCTCATGGCATGGCAGCTGGCTTCCCCCAGAATGGGCAAGCCAAGACGGAGGGTGGGGTGGGGGGAGGGGGGAGCACTAAAGCCAGAAGTTGCATTCTTTTAATAAGCTATTCTCAGAAGTGATGTAACATCACTTCTGTCATATGCTGTTGGTTATCGAGACCAACCCAGGTACACTGAGGAAAAGTACAACACAACAGTGTGAATATTAGCAGACACCTTACTGGCTGTCTACCTCAGTGCTGGACTTGGCAGTGGTCGTGAGTCTGACCACAATGTGAAAATGAAAGGTGGGATATGGCTGGTGAAATACAAATGCTCTCAGCTGCCCTTCGGTCTTATTATCTACCCACTGTCACATCTATACCTTTTTCTCTAAGCTGTTCCTGGATAACTGTAGTATAATTAGTGGAGAGAACTTATTAAGGAGTCAAGTATCATTTGGGTTAAGTATGGTCTGACTACTAAACATTTGGAGGTATAAGGATGTATTATTGAATGATTATAGACTTTGGAGTTTAATAAGTTTTGCTCAAAGCCAAGCCTCAGCTCTTACTAGTTATGTGATCTTTGGTAAACCATAGGCAAGCTTTGGGAGGCTCAGTTTCCCTTGATAGATAATTGGTATAATATTTTATTTTTTAGGGTAGCTGAAAGGATTAAATAAATTGTTATTCTCCTTCTTTCCTGTGTGACTGTAAATTGTCATTTCACCTCTCTGGATTGTGTCTCATTTTTCTCATGAAGAAATGGCAATGAAGGGGAATTTTACTCAGTGGACTCACTGATGTGCTCTCTGTGGGACCCAGGCACTGTGGTTCTAATCTCTGCCTTACCTGGTTATGCAGTCTTGGCAGGGGACAAGGCTGGGCTGGGCACATGATCAAACCTAGATTATGGTGACGATGGGGTTGGAGAGATGCAGGGGTGAGGAGCAGGGCTGAGAGCTGGGCTTTTCCTGATGCATGGAAAATATTTTTGCATAGTTCTTAAAGAAAACATAAGAAAGAAGTATGATTGATGGTTTGTATATTGTTGGGGTTGCAGGAGTATGGAAGAGAATATATCTAGCAAAAAAACAAAACAAAACTTGGGTGAAAAAGAATGGTAAACCATTCTTTTGAGGATGCATGCATTTTAGTTCATGTTTTCAATCCTAGACAATGTTCTTTCAGACAAGAAACAAATACCCACTAGCTCAAGTTCAAAAAATAAAGATGGTGGAAGAAGGCATTAAATAACACACTCATACAATACAATTGGAGTTGGGAATCGGAAATAAAAAACAAAGCTACTTTCAGGGTATCTGTCGAATTTGTTTCCCTCTTGAAGTCCTTGATAATGTTTTTCTTGACCAACTTTCCCTGCTCACTCATTTTTCATGTGCCTCAACATGACTTCATTAGCCTCAGCTTTGCATCATGGCCTCACTGGCTCACTCCCCACCATGACTGTCTTTATGCCCTGGTAGCTCAGATTTAGAGAGAGAGGATCTTATTGGTAATTAGTTAGAAAATGAATTGGCTGGCATTGGGTTAGATAGCCATCCTAGAACTGGTTCCATGACAGTTTTCTAGAAGGCACTATGAGAGAGGCAATCAATTGTGTCTAGGGCCTCATTTTTCCCTATAAAAGGTAGTGAGTGTGCAGAAAGTATTTAACTGGTTAACTCTGTGCATGCAGGAGATTGATGATGGGGTATAGAAGAGTTTGAAAAGTTTGCTGTAGAGAAGAAGCTAATATGCTCTCTGTTCTCCCAGGAGCTGCAAATTTGGGCATGAGAAAAGAGAAAGCTCCTTTGTTCTTGTACCTGAAGTAATGTAAATTTTGTAAGTCAGTAGTTTCCAGACTTTGAGAGTTTACAGAGTAATGAAATTAGAAAAAATGGGGACTGACATAAAGTTGTGGACTTTATATTTTGCCAGGTAAAGACACTAAACATCTGTAACAAGTACTATCTTAAAAAGAAAAAAATCATTTTATAAAAGATAGGTCTGCCCCAAAGAAATACAAAAGACATACTGTAACTACAGGAACCTCCTTTAAATGTAATACATTCTGAGAAACCAACTACATTGTCCTTACTTGTTTTCTCTCACTGCATGCAAGCTCTTGAAAATTCCATCTCAAGCTGACACTAATTGGTGGGTTGGTGTTCATCGGCTGACTTGTGTTTGAGAATGGTTGCTATAGTTTAATAGGAACACATAGGTCGTAAAATGTTAGAGCAAGTGATCTAGTGACAGGAAGAGAAAAAAAGAGCATTATTTGATTATTTGTTCATTCATTCATTCATGGAACAAATATTTGGTGAGTGCCACCAATATGTGGTTCACGGATGTTAAGCAACTCATTCAAGATTAATAATTAATTTTATTTAGTTAATTGCTGAATTGGGTAAAAAAATCATTAATCTCTCTATTTATATATACTCTTTGCCTTTCAAATCAGACAGATTGTGGGAGATTAAACCCAATTATTGAACATATAGAAGCAAGACTTTAAATCGTATTTTTCAAAGAAGGGTTCATGACCAAATTAAACCTTCAGGGAAAAAAAAAGGTTGAACTAGCAATTGCTATTCAAATTTTAGGAAATTGCACTTGCCAGTGTCCAAATATGTAAAAACCTGAATCATTTTGATTAAATTAGATCTTTAATTTAAAATTTCTTTTATTTTTTTTTTCTGCTTGGTAGACATTACTTTCATAAATGCATATATGTGGAAAACATTTTCATTTCAAGGAAGACTGCTTAGATAGCTATGTTTTTGTTTAGAATAATTTCCTTCTGAATTCTTCAAGGCATTGTATCATTTACGTGAGAGTCTGGAAATTTTCTAATTCTTAAGATTTCTGATCATGACCAAATTTCATTCAGGTGCTGCTCCTCTTTAAATAAAAAAGCTCGAATAAAACCTTTATCTTGGTTTGACAGAGAGAAAAAGTAAAGGGAGAGATGTCCCAATTGTCTCAGTTTCCATTAACTTTAAGCAGAAGCTTTGCCTGTGGAAAAGAAGAGATTTTGATGGTGAAGAGTCTGAGGAGATTAAGTGGCTTTCACACCATCATGTAGGATGTCATTCACTGAAGATCTAGATAACCTGTTTTCCAGTTCCACACTAAGCTGTATGCCCCATCCTGTGCAGCCAGTAACAGCATGGATTTACGCTCTCCTCCACATTACAGTTAACTTACAGGGGAAGTGATTGGCACTTTAATGTGGTCACAGAGTCTGTCGGCTTCATTCCTATGTATTCCCTTTCCATTGCCTCTAGCTTATATTTAATGTCCAACCATGTAGATGTCGTTAATATGTTTCTGGGTCATTGCCCTCCTCTTAAATTCATTTATAGGACTGAAGAATTTATGTGACATTATGTTTGGCTTTAAAGTATAAAAATTTTAGTAAACACAGAAAAGAATATAAATACAAATAAGAATAACCAGTAATTCCATTTCCCCGAGAAAACCACTGTCAGCATTTGGCGTATGGTCTTCTCTCCACCCCTCTGCAAAGCAGAAAGAAAATACATGCTATTTAGAAAACCAGTGATGACAGAGCACCTGCATGTTAGGGGAGTGTCATAATTCAGCTCAGGTGAGGATTGTTTGCTTTTGCTTTTTTATGTAAGCCAGTGATAGTTCAGGAATAATTCTGAATCCGGACAACAGAATCCAAGTAAGCCTCATATTTGTAAAACTAAATTAAGACTTGATACAGAGGGCAAAAAGTAGCCAAATTAAATTAAGACTTGATACAGAGGGCAAAAAGTAGGTATTAGTCCACAAGGAAATTACAAAAAAAAAAAATTAGCACTCTATACTAGGGACAAAAAAGGAGAAGCAGTAATTCATTCAAATTGCAGTACTGTTTCTATTTGGATACAATATTTTACAACAGCTACCTCTGTTATTGTTGTGCCCATTCAGGCTATAACAATGTTATTGCTTTTGGGCTTTGCATATTGGTATACAGTGTTTTTCATTGTGATCAAGAACCAGGGTGGGGGGTGGGGAGGAGAGAGATTTAGTGAGCTATGACACAATTAAGATTTTACATTGTAATGTCTCTTTGGTTTGTTGTGGTTTGTCAAAGATGTGTCTGGTATCTATTGTTTTTATTATTTCCAGCTGTCCTAATTATTTCTCTCATTTGTTTTTAATTCAGCTTTCAAAGAGGAGCATGCTTGCCAGGTGGTTATTATTTTTTCTAAACTCTTTTAGCTCTAATTAAAAAAGATGTCCAAAGAAAGTCATTATTTCAGCATTTACTTGTAACATGTTTACAACCCGATTGAAGGGGGAAATCACGTGTTCCTTGTGCTGGTTTCTATTGTTGGCACAGCCACCCATGTCTAAAGAGTAAGGCATAATATTTCAGAAAGCATGTGTATTTCTTCTTAAAAGAAACAAAAATACTGTGTTCTTAACTGGAAATAAAATGTTGAAGTACTACAAATGTTGCATATGAATACACTTAAAAAACAGTAATCCTAACATTCATTGATTGCTAATACTTTTGGTTTTCATGAGCTAGATTTTCTTTGGGTTACATTTTCATAACAAATGTATTAGTGAAAAAAGGAATAAAAGGCTGGATCTAGAGGTAAAGGGAATATGAGGCCAAGTTCAGCTCCATGGGATTTGATAGGTCAGTTATTTATTTATCTTAGGAAGTAAAACAAATAAATGGCTATTCTTTATTATTAAGTCACATGATAATCAAAATCTGCTCTGTAGGTTTTCTTTCAAAAACTTGGCTCCATCAACCTTTTCCCAAACTTGCCTCTTTGGCAGAAGGGACCTGGGTGACCTCAGTCCCACTTGGAGCCATCTTCCTCATTCTGTGCCCTGTGCCTTCGATACCCCTTCACCCAATGCTCTCACCAACTTCCTCTGGCCACCCTGTCTCAATCCAGGTCACTTCCACCTTTCACTCCTCCTTCAAGAGATTTCCAAAGCTGGTTGCCCAATAGTGGATGACACAAGTCATCCACTAGGGAGACACAAGTGTTACTCCCTGAAAGTCAGACTATGTCCTCTTTTCGTGTGCTCAAATATTTCACAATATAGTCAACAGTCTATGCCACCCCCAGAGAGAGCAGAGTCTCCAGGTCTGCCCGCACCACTTCTGTTAACCTTATTTGGCATGTCTAAAATCTATGCTGAACCCATGACAGAGCAGATGACATTTCCTAATGCTCCCTGCCTACCTGTCTTAATGCACACATTTTAAAATGACTTAGCACGAAGGAATCACGTGACAGTGAAGACCTGTGAATCTTGGTGTCCTTCTCTGTAAATGGGGGCTCTGCTCCGTGGGATGAATGTGAAGGTTTAGCAGTTTATGTGAAAGTGACAGTTACAAAGCAGGTGTCAATAAATATGTGTTCTCTTTCTTTTCTCCTCCAAGTATGTATTCCAACCCCAAATGATTTTCTAGGCTAGGCCAGTGGAAAGTATGTGTAGATTCCTTATGTATGGCAGTGTTGTTATATAGCACCCTGCTAAGCTTGTCATTGGAAATGGAAGTCATGATTGAAAAATAACTTGCAGAAAGAATAGTTTTGTAGGAATGCTTAGGCTAAGATGGCCATTTTATTCTTAAACAAAACAAAACCCTAGGGCTAGAATTATGGACCTGACCTTTCCCTTCTATTTGAAGAATAGGAGGACAGCTTCTGGACTCATCATTATAAAATATGTTTCAGAACTGGTCTGGTCTATATGCACCAACACAAACAGAGAGCCACTTTTCTTCACACATAAGCCACCCAGATGCACCAGTTTCAGGCTCAGCTCAGCCACATGCATCCCTGCTTCCTGCCAATCGTAGCCCGTGGTAGGCTGCTTCCCAGGGGCAGTGGCCAAAGCCGACCACCTCACCTTCTCCCTTTGCTCCATCATGACCAAGAATGGCTCCATCTGATTCGTGGAACCTCTCCTTAACCCCAGGACTGACAATCCTGCCTGGCCTCCTTGGTGATTAGTGGGAGGTTCAGAGGTGGGTGGTTTCCCGGGATTCGCCATTTATGAGAACTTGTCTGTACCGAACAACCCTGTCTCCCTGGCTTTATTACCAGAATCTCAGGGGGCCGGCCAAGTGGCTCAGTTGGTTAAGAGCTCGCTCAAGAGTGCGAGCTGAGCTCTGAGCAACAGCAGTTCAATGCCCAGGCTGAGCTGAGCTGCCGCTGTGCTGCCAACAGGTGGCAGGATGGCTCAGCTAAAAAAAAAAAAAAAAAAAAAAAGACCAGAATTTCAGGCATCCTGGCACTGCCACCCAGGAATGGTTTTCAGAGAACATTTCAGTAGCACAACAAGATAGAAATGGCTGTGTAATTCTGAATGTGTGTAAAAATATAATTCTGTACTCTCTTGGGATTGCTAAAATAATTTTTTAAATGTGTATTTAAAGTTACTGTAATGGTATAATGGCCTTGTGAATAAAGGCAGGGTGTAATTATTTGATAACCTGGAGCAGCTTTCCCACCTATGTGCCTGCTTAGCTTCTGCTCATCTTCAGGTCTCAGCTATCATGTCCCTTCCTCGGGGAGGCCTTTCCTGACCACTGGAACAGCTTACTTCCCTTTGCAGCACTTACCTTAATTATTATTAGTGACTTCTTTCTGTCAAAGAAGCAGCAAAGAGGCTCCAGAGTCTTATGGCTCACATTTGAATCTTGGCTCTGTGTCTTACTTGCTTTGTGACATTGAGCAATTTGTTTAATTTTTCTGTGTCTCTCTCTCTCTCAATCCATTCAGGCTGGGTAGCTTAAACAACAAACATTTATTTCTCACAGTTCTGGAGGCTGAAAAGTCCAAGATCAGGATGTCAGTGTGGTGGGGTCCTGGTGACGGCCCTCTTTAGGGGTGCCGATTGCCCACTTCTTTCTGTGCCTTCCATGGCGGAAGCAAGAGAGCTCTCTGGGTTCTTTCACAAGGGCATTAATCCCATTCACGAGAGGGCCCACCTTCATGACCTAATCACCTCCCAAAGGCCCCACTTGCTAATACCATCACACTGGTGGGTAGCATTTCAACAAATGAATTGGGGGGAGGGGGTCACAAATATTCAGTCTATAGCAAAAGGCAAGGCTTTGTCTTGTCACTTCACTCTGTACTCATAATTGTGATTCCTAACACATGTCGTATAAGACCAAGATCCCCGGCATGGCTAAAATCACAGACAAATAAATAAAGGATGATATGAGTTTACGTTTTAAAAAATGTATGTTTACCAGTAGGTACAGAGTTCCTTTTTAAAGAATTTGGCAGTATAAATCTATGATGGCCTAGATTTTCACTGGACATTCTCTTTCTTTTTTTGTTCCTCATGCCAATGAATCAACATTTTAATTCTTGCTGTGTGCTCTTTGCCTCATGTGGCTTGTTTTGTTTGCCAGTTTTACTTCCCACATCTTTGGAAATAGACTTTGCTATTAGTCATTATCTTCTTTTACTTTTACAGGTCTTCTCAAAATTTTTATTGTTTTACGTAGAACGGTGTCTGTTTTTCTTTTTCTACTCCTTGACACCCATTAGTCTTCCTAGTCAGAGCTCTTGAGCCCAATACACCATCTGCCTCCTCCTCCTATTTTAACCATCTCAAATCTTTTATAGACTCACAGCCTCAACACGTTAGAGTTGAATGGGACCTTAGGGAGCCAAAGCCAACTCCATCATTTTATAGATGAGAAAATTGAGTATCAGGAAGGGAAATACTCTGCCCAACATGGCAGAGTCAGTCAGTGGAGGGACTGGGACCACACCTCTGAACTCTTAACCCATAGGCCTCACCCCCAGCACCTGGCATTGACATCACTCAATTTCTAAATTTTCTTTAACACGATATAAACCCTTTTCTTTGAGAACACTAACATTTCCTGTAAGGAATCTAAGACTAGTCAGCATTTCCTGCTTTCTTTGTCTTATTTTCCCTTACTTACAGAATGTATTGATGTTGCTCTTTCAATCTGAATTGGGTCTGTAGACCTGAATTGTAAGGGGAAGTCAGGCTAATATTCAGCTAGAAAATAACCAAAGCAAATTGTGCTCGGATAGTTAGCAATGATGCCCCAAATTTCCAGACTAGATAGCAATTCTGAGAGCCTACATTTGGTCTTTCTGAGGTGATAATTTTAGATAATCTTCCCGTGAGCCATTCCCTTTAGGATTGCTTTGAGGTATATATATATATATATATATATATATATATATATATATATATATATATAAAAGCTATGATGTTACTGATTTTAAATAGAAGATGGATTAAAAATCTAAAGTGCCATCAAATCCTGTAGTGGCCCAGTTCACAAATGCAGTAAGTCTGCAAATAGAACTGATGGAAATGGGTGAGAAACACTGATGACTTTGTCAGAGCGTGTTGTGGTATAGGAGGTTGCCTGCTAGAGATGTCATTTATTTCAGCCTTGAGCGGGGTCACCCATCCTCCCTGAGGTCACACACAGTGGCTGAGTCAGAAGGGACAGGTCATCTTCAGCTCACTCACAACGTGCCAAAAAGACATCACATTTATTAGTCAACCAAAAATAATGCTAATAACCTGTCATTCAAATTAAACCAGTGAAACACCAAGGATGTGAAGAAAAAGAGAACTTTATGTTCAAAGCATAAGACACCATACAAGTCATATGTTGCTAAATTGGAGGAGTAGCTTTTTAAAAGATCATCAAAACGTCACAGCAGGAACACTGTGTCACTGCAGAAACTAACCTTTCCCCATGCAGAAAGTGACATCATCTCTAAAGGTCCCTGCTCTGTGAGGCTCTTGCCAATATTGTGGGAGTGTTCTTAAAAGCTAATTAAAAACTTTTGGCCCTTAGATTACAAAACTACAGTTTTGCTACAGCAGAATGGGATGAGGAAACTTAAGTCTGAAGTACCATGCCAGATGTCAAGGGGCAAAATTCCAAGCTGTCTCATAATGCAGTTGAAAACTACAATATCTATTACAGAGCAGTGGGAGTTTGCTATTTCATCAATAGGCTGAAAGATTGGACGATTTTCCTTTTCAGTTGAACTGGTTTACAATAATAGATTTCTGTGTCACTTGTAGAGCAACCCAGAGGACCCTTCTCTTTTTATACTTCCAGTTATTTTCGTAAACAAGGTGCCAGAATGATGTGATGAAGAGGATGGAAAGGGCATCCTCTTTTAATGACTTCCAATAGTGGTTTAGCGCGTTTATTAAGCAAACATCAAAAAAGTCTACCTTTGTCAGATTTCTGATGCTTACATGGCTAGAATTTATAGCTATGGGAAAGAAAATTAAAACAGCCGAAAGGGCTGGCTCTGAAAGGGGGTGGCTTTCTTCAGAGTAATTTAAACATTTTCTCCATATTACCTAAATAATTTGGGTGTAACAAGCTGCAAACATTCCCTTCCGTAAGTATAACTGAAGTGATGTGTTTAAATTCAATGCTTTGATACCTTCAGGAACTCCCAGTAAGCAGGGTGATGTTCAAAATACCTGACAACTGGTAGGAGGGCACAGATTCTGTCCAGTTGGATGGGACCCTGGATGCTGCACCTGTAGGCAGAACGGAAGCTCTGGTGGAAGTGACTTCTGTTGGGACATTGTAGGATCTGTTGCTTGTGGGGTGGGGGGCACTATCCATGATGAATGGCCTGGAGGCCTCATCTCTGGGTCCACATACTTTGTGAAGCTGCTCCGATGATTCAGAATCTGGGGACGGCTCCAGAGTTGCATATTCATTCCTGGATAGTTTTGTATTATGGGTTAAAAAAAAGCCGGTTCAACATGGCATGTTGGCAAGAGCTCTCGAGCAAATGACCAAAAAGACCCTGTATTCATGTCTCAGCTCTGCTACTTAACAACTGCATGACCATGGATAATACCCACGATCTTCCACTAACTATGGAATGAAGGTACTGGACCAAAGGTCCTTTCTGTTCTAGGGTTCATTTAGACTTGATACTCCTGCCTGCTTCTAGATCTTTAATAAAACCTTCCAGCTTTCTGAATGGCGAAAGTGCATTGTTTCCTGACAATGGAGATTTGCAACTGATATGCAGTGTTATCCCAGAGATGTGACTTCCTCCCATCTTCATGAGACCATACTTTTGGGGGTTGAGAATTATTAAGTAAAACATTTTGTCAGGTCAGGTATTGAGTGTTCTCTTCTATCTTACAGCCTTCAATGTCATGTCACATGAGACTGGCACAGTTTCTTAAATGGAAAACATCGCATGTCTGGGCTTCAGACTGTATCTCTAGAGGAGAAATGCCACATGGGCAGGGAGTTTGGAAGCCAGCAGGCTGGAGTCATTTATCCCTTTTATGTGCTGCCAGCCTTATTCAGAAGACTGTGAAAGAGGAATAAGTAGACTAAATTTGTCACTTTTCATGTGTCTCTTAAAAATATTTAGCACAACAAAGTTGGTCTGAATTTATCCATTACTATAAGAAGCGTAAGCAAAGCCTTCTATTAAAGTCTCTGGCCCAGGTGCCGTGCTGGCCACCAGCAGCCACCAGACCTGCCCCTTCTTGCCACTGCATTTTTTTTGTTTTGTTTTGTTTTTGTTTTTTTGTTTTGTTTTTTGAGGGCAGTGCCACTGGCCCTCACATGTGGGACCAAACCAGGACCGCTGGCTTCCCAAGCCAGCGCTTAACCACCGCGCCACTTGGCCGGCCCTCGCCACTGCATTTTACTGGAAGTTAATAAGTGCCCATTTCCTAAAAAATGTGGCAAGGAAGAAGCATCATCCCTGCCTTCCTCACATGTGGGTAGGTAACAGGGCTTGCTTGCCAAGTCCAAATCTTTGTGTGGGGTAAATTACTCCTTACACTGATCATAAAATAAGCATCTGACAGTTCCTGCAAATGCTCTGTTTCTTCATACACAATTAACCTGCCAGAAACATTGTGTTTACCATCTAAACATTTGGATCAAAAGTCGAAAGTGTAGGGGAGTCTCCCTTCCTCTCTATTTTGCTCAGGGATGTTTCTAATAAATGTTAATTATGATAATGATAAATAGTCAAAGAAAGAACATGTTGAGGGGGAACCTGTGAGGAGTCAGGAATGGTTATGAGAATATTTATAGAAAAGAAATGAAAAGATGCCTCCAGACTGCCCATCCCACTGTAGAAATTTTCCTAGTTTTGGGGCCCAGAAGACACACTTCATTCTGAGACAGATGTGAATGTTGTAAAGGCTGACTCAAGGGCTCAGGCTGGAATGGCAGTTAGGACGTGGTCTAATGGGCATTGCATTGGGTCCAGAGGCAGATTCAGACCCCAGAGCATTGTCTCTGGACTCAGGAAGACTCGGGTTCAGATCCATGTTCTATCAGCTCTAAGTGACCTCTCCAAGCCCATTTCCTCATCTACAAAACAAGGTGAATAAGGGTTTTTATGAGTGCTGAAGGAGATCACTTGGCTTGCTCCCTAAATATAGGAAATACGCAAAAAGTGTAACTATGATGGTGCTGAGCCCCTGACTCTCCCTCCTTTAATTGACAGCTGCACCAGGCCCGCCCTGATACTCAGGACACAGTGCCCCAGGCATGTGTCTGTCACACCTTCACTCCCTTGGAGGGATGCCAGGACCACATTTCTGTTTTCCTGAGATAGCCTCAGTTTCCAATAGACTGACCCACTGTCTCTACAAATCAATAAAATAACTGAGAAATCCAAGTATTTGGTAAATAATAAGTGAATGAATAAAATAAAAACACGAGTCACAAAAATTGAGTCATAGGCTAAAGGAATTCAGGGATTAATGAGCACACATGTGTGCATGCCAGCCCGTATGCAGTTATGGGTAGGTATGTGCTGTTGTGTTAGTTGTAACATCAGAGAATATTATGCTTACAAAACCCTGCCAAACAGAGGGCAATGCAAAGGTGATATACTGAAATGGGTAGTTGGAGATAGTGAATCTTCTCAAGTGCTATTGAATGGAGTTAGGTAATTTCAAATGAGTTTCAGATTGTTACTTGTATTCTATTTTAATATCAAAATAATTTTGAAGGGATGGCTAAAATTTGATCAGATAAAAACATCATAAAATCAGACCCAATTTAATATCTGAAACTGTGTTTAGAGTTTTGATTTGAAAACTATGGTTAACATATTGATAATCAAAATTCCCGAAGCAGAGGACTTTGCCAATACTGAAGACATACACAGGAAGGTGCAATGTATTTATTTCTGAAATGATGGCCACTGAGCATACGTGACTCATGTTCAATAGAATGACAATGGCATTGTATTTATTCTTAAGCCCATGACTAATTGCAACCAGCCTTAGAAATCTACTCAAAAAACTATGCACTTTTTTAGTGTTTATTTCTCTGATTTAAATTTTTTTTTCCATTTGCAAAACTCTCCCAGGGCTCATGTTCAAATTATTAATACGTTATATACAGAGAAAATAACCTAGAATAGCAATTAAAGAATACTAAAAGTAAATGGTTACCTTAGTCCAAACCCACCACACAAGAACAACTAGAATAAAAGAAGATGCTGAATTTGAGAGTCTCTTTCTTGGCTTTGTGTTCACACATGGTGATAAAAGTAAGGAAGGTATCCTCGGAACTTTGTATTCTGATACCCCTCTAGGCGTTGAGATAGAAAGTACACTCACGATTGAGACTAACCATTTTCAGTAGTAATGGAAAGGGTTGGCTGGTCTATATGTATGTGGTCATGATTTGGAAACCTGTGAGGACAGAAAAAGTGGTGTGGGTGTGGTCTCAGTGCAGGACAATGGAATTTGGTGGCTAACATCAAGCTGACCACATTTCATCATCTGAAGGACTCATGTGTTAATAGGAATGTGGTGAGCTGAGGAGTCAAGGAGAGGGAGGAGGCCTGGGCTGCAACTTGATCATGCAAGGCTGTTTGGCCCCATTAGACTGAGACTGTTTGGAGAACCAGTAGGTAATATCCTCTCACT
This sequence comes from Aselliscus stoliczkanus, assembly GCA_033961575.1. Classification (NCBI taxonomy): domain Eukaryota; kingdom Metazoa; phylum Chordata; class Mammalia; order Chiroptera; family Hipposideridae; genus Aselliscus; species Aselliscus stoliczkanus. Next base: position 44,197,630 of record CM066729.1, read on the forward strand.
AATTCCCCTTGCTCTGATTTTCATGTTTGCCAAGCACTTTCTGATTACAAGAAAAGCTCCTATTTAAGTTTTTAAACATGAAGAATCTGTGCAGACCAACATTTGGAGTGTCTGATCATCTTGGCAGTTATAGTTCTCAATGTAAATTAATTAACTGCCTAGGTGAAAGGGAGAATGAAGTGATTTGTTCTATGTCAAGGAGAAACCAGATTTCACAAAGCTCTGGAATCCCAGGCCTGCTCTGTTACTGACCCACAACATACTTCCAGTGGCCTATAAAATCTTGACAGATGCAACTTACATCTTATGGCTTCTTGGTGTGCACTTACGTGAGTGTGTGAGCTCATGCATGTGTGTGCTGGGAGGAAATCGTTACCCTCTCCTACCCAGCAGTTTTTCCCTCCTCTTCAGGTCTTCACAAGCAGGCACAGTTCCCTTGGATGGAATATCATGTACAAAAGTGCGCTACTCAGCTCAGGAGACGCTTCCTAGAGTCCAAAGCATGCTTCAAGCACTAATCATTGTGTTCACTTCACACAGTAAAGTAATCCCCAGAATTCTCATCTTCTTGGGGGATTAATTGTAGTCTCTACTTCTATTCTTTTGACACATTTATCTACTGATGGGGAGACTATTTCTTTTCTTTTTCTTTTTTTTTTTTTTTCGAGGGCAGTATCACTGGCCCTCATATGTGGGATCCAAACCGGGGCCCCTGGCATCCCAAGCCAGCGCTTAACCACCATGCCACTCGGCCGGCCCACTATTTATTTTCATATTGGAAAAAATATAGAGACCAACCCACTAAAACCAAAGCCTTCATAACCACTGATATTTTGGATCTCAGTTTTACAGATTTTGGAGTTATCGAACTATAAGCTTTCTAGTTAAATGGGACCTTAAAGATCTTGTATTCCAAATGAAAACAAAAAGAAATATACTTAATATTGCAACCCAGTTTATACACAGGTACACACAGACATCAACAGACACACACTCATATACAGAACTGAAATAAAAGATTAACAAAATAATACTTTGCTTACTGCATGGAGTATGTACTGATATTTTCTATTCTATTTCATGAAAAATATGACTCGCCACTAAATTGATGTTACAATCAATAATGGAGTGTGTGTGTGTGTGTGTGTGTGTGTGTGTGTGTGACTTGCCAAGTTCAACCTTTATCCTCTGCTTAAGTCTCATCTCCTAATTCCCCTCTTCTCCCAGTTGTGGGATCAGTGACCTGATGGGAATTATCCAACTTATCTGTCACTGAACTGGGATGTTATGATGACTCATGTAGGAGGGACACAAAGTAAGCTAGAAAGATTGGCATGGGAACAGAGAAATGGAGCAAGTGCCGGAGGGCAGAAGCAAGCCTGATAGGCAGCTTCAGACAGCGCCAGGAAGAATGTTTTAAGCTTCCTTAGAGGTCTTCAAAGCTGTCAGCTTTCTGCATGTCTTTGAGCTCGAATTCCCTCACCCTGGGCACAGCAGGACGCTCTGAGCGAAACTAATGCTGCTGCTTGAATGTCATGGCTGAAACCATGGTGTGCACTCAGCCCCAGGGTCACATTCTTTCTGATGTCATAATAATAATAGAAACAGAAATAGCCATGATAATAAAAATAATAACAACTGCCACAATGTATTGGGGGGTTATTGTGTACCAGCATGTTGTATACATTATCTTATTTAATTTTGGCACAAATCCTATGAAGTAGACAGTGTTTCTCCATTTTACTCCATTATTTCTCCAAATAAAGAAATGAAAATTTACAAAGATTAATTAACTGTCCGAGGTCTTACCACTAGTGAGTGGCAGAGCTAGAATTTGAGCTTCAATCTACATGATCCGAAGTGTCTGCTCGAACACAGTACATTTATGTCTCCTGGATTGGCCAATTAACCTTTAGATCTGAGGGAGTGCTCCCCTAGGAAGTTGTGTTTCCCCCTAATTTCTCAGTTTCCTGTGTTTTCTGGAGAACTGCTTCTGAAACCAAATTGTATATCCTGTTATTCCAGGGATGTACAGAGAAACCAGGCTAAATATAGTAACCTTTCTTTTAAATAATAGGTTTTGAAGATAATAGGGGAAGTATAAAATTTGCTAAATTGAAAATACCAATACTTCTATTTGCATGGCACCAGCAAGGACAGGGTATAAGCTCATGTTTACAGAGGGCAAAAATCCATGCATTATGCGTATGTTTGTGCTTCTATTTTCAGATGATATTATTTAAGAAAAATCTTTAGTAAGTCAAACCGTAAACAAAACCTAGCTTTTATATTGGGAAGTGCAAAAGGGGAAAGAAAAACATAATTGCAAAAGGCAGATATAATTTTATTTACTTAGTACCATATTATCATAACTGTGCTTTAAGCCAAGAGCTTTACTTAAATAGGAAAAAAACCTCAGGAATATAAGTGTAAGTCCAACTCTTTAATTTGCTAATTATGCTTCCTGGTGATAGAATGAGGCTTATCATCTGTGTGGGTGGTGTTTTATTATGTGATTTTATTAATAGGAGAAGAAAAGGCTATAAAAATGGTATAATATTTCTACTTCATAGACGGATATTTTCAGTCTGAAGTTAGTAATTATGAATAAAATTAAAATCCATTGCATATTAGTTATAGAAAATAATAAACAAGCTTAATTACATGTATTTCCTAGATGGCATTTGTAAATTCTATTCCACAGTATTCATCATTAGAGAAATGAAATACTTGACCAAGCAGTAAATTTGATAGAGTAGTAGAATATGGACCTTTAGAGGTGGGATGGAGTATCGTAAAGGTAACACAGTTGTTGTTGTTTTATGAATAGGGACTCTGAGGTTCAGAGAACTCCAGTCATTTATGCAGCTCACATGGTGAGTGAGGCAGTGGAAAGCCCTGGCTTGGAAAGTCAGCTTCTCTTTATGTCCAGGGTGGTGAGCTTCTTAGGGAGTTGTTATTCCACCAAACAATTAGCTTGGGCAGACTCTGGACCGTAAAAGCAAAAAGGCACTTCCTTAATAGCAATTAAGAGACCAAAAAGCAAACTCACAATTCCTTCCTGGTAGAATCACAAAAAAATATTTTCTTCAGTGTTTTAGCTTACATGTCCTGTGGCACTACATACATTTGATGTGTTTCGGGAACCAAGAGTAGTTTCCCATGTAACATACCACAGTAATGCCTGTTAGTCTTGTGAATTAATGATAAAAGGATGCTGACCTCAGGACAGCGTGGCAAGAAGGACCCAAACCCTTTGTAGTTATGCACACCAGCCTGGAGTAAAAAAAAGAAAGGTTCTCTCCCTGTCGATGACCTTTCCATGAATAAACAGAATCTCTAACAGTGAGCCTCAGAACAAAATTTTCAAGACACGTGAGCCACTTGTTTTTGAAATAGACTGACATGCTGAAAGCCTCAGGGAAAAATAGCGCTTAAAACATGAAAACACAATTCCTATTGAGCAATCTACCCCTATTCTTGTACCAGAGCTGGAACCATATGTGTTAATGGCCTACAGTGTGTGCATGGGGTCATGATGGATGAAAACTGAATACAAGTGACTCTGAAAGAAATTAAAGAAGGAAATATCAAAATAATCTTTGTCCTCTTAAGAAACCCAAATCTTAATCCCCCAGTGACTTCTTTTTCTTTTCCATAAACAGCTCCGGATAATAGTTACCCTTAATTTAGCAGACTTCACTGTGTACCAGGCATAGTGCCAAGGGCAGCACCTTAAGTGATTTTTGCAAGGACCCAGTGAAAAAATCCTTATTATCCCCATTTTACAGATAAGGCTTGGAGAGCTTCAATGATTTCTACAATGTTCTAGAGCTGACATATATACACAGCTGACATATATACACGTATAAAAACAAAATCATCCTCTTAACTCTCAGACAAATGGAAAGTAGCATGATTGCTACTGTTATTACCCTTTAGAACTAATCAGTTTTAAAATCCAGTTAGCAAGTGTTTTCATTGACATTAGATGACCAGCCAGTAGCAAAGAAGCCAGTGGGCCCTGGATATTAACTCCACACCTCTTTCTGAGTTGAAAAACATTGAGAATCAGGCAGCAACCTTTATTTAGCCCATTAGGTTGAATGCACTGTTATTTTATAATAAAATTTTTATGTGCCTTTTTATATCAGAAATGTGCTTAATTATTTGGTGGTTTTCTGACTTTTGGATGACATAGTGGCTCTTTAGTTGGTTGAGGCTGATTATCTCCTGTTTATAACACTAGAGCTTAATTAATTTGCACATTCCATATGGAATTTGGAGAAGAAAATTCTTAAAAGTTAATGGGCTAGTTTTATATTTAGTCAATATATCTTTAGTACTACTGTGGTAACAACATTTCATGTTATATAACTTAGTGCCATAATAATGGTAAAAGAGAGGCTGTTGATGGCTATAACCAAGGTTTACATTTTGGCTCAAAGCTGTTTTTTTTTTTTTTTCTGTTTCTTTACGATGAGACTATTCTTTCTGGATGAAAGGAACTGTGGGGCATGGACCAAGGCGGAAGTGGGAGGTAAAGATACAAGCAAAATCAGTGATTAGAATCTGATTGTGAAGTTTGGCATTTGGTGTTAGTCCTGAGTACAAATTCCTGTGTTGCCGCTTTTAAAAATGATTTAAACTTGAACAATTTGAACTGTTTGTGCCACAGTTTCTACACCTGTAAAATGCGGACCCCAACACTTACTTGAACAGGGTTGTTGCAAAATATGAAGGTGCTCAGCCTGGCTCAAAGCCAGAGCTCAGTAAATGGCACCTACTCTATGGGAGGTGCTTATGTAAAAGATCTGGAAACAGGCTTCTCCAAGTGAGGGCATGCCCTAGACTGCTCCAGCTCTTTGAAAGGCTGAGGAGACTGGCAGAGAGCCGACAATTGTCCTGAGGCTGTTCTCCTGCCCGACTCTTCACGGAGCTCATTGCTTGGGCTGTACTCACTTACCTGAGTCACAAGGAAATATGATACAGATTGTAAATCCCATGATTCAGGCACAGGTCTTTTCACTTTTCACAGCAACCTGTGTTATATGGGGCACACAGCGGCTCTCTGGTAAATGTGTATTGATTTTATTCAACTACTATATGCGTGGCAGAGTTTCTCTTCCCTGGCGATGAGTTGGGGATGGCAATAAAGAGGCGAGCCTGCATGGCAGGGAATACGGGGCATGTGGAAGGAGCAAAAGGAGCAAGTCTGCCCGAGAGCAAGCATGAGAAATCACACTTTCCTATAAACCGAATGCTGTTCTAAAAAGAAGAAAAGTAAGCCCAGTAAACATCTTATTAATTCAACTCAAACTGATTTGAAATTTGTGGAGTCAGTGTGAACGGGGTTATATTGTACTTTGATAGCATTTAGCTTCTTCAAGAGAACCAAACATTTAAGCCACTTTCAAAGCAATTATTTTCATATCATAGCTGGGTTAATTGCTCACTATTTTTACCCATTTTTCTCTACTTGGGAACACTCAACTAAACTAATTTGAGGTAGTGCATGCAGGGTGTTGGAAACTTCCAAAGCTACATTTCTTTAAAATCCTAAAAAAAAAAACAAATTATGTTCACATAGCCTGAGGTTTTTCCGTCAAAAAGGACAGAACCTAATACATATATATACCAGGGGTGCCAAAAATATGTATACACTTGACCTGTATTCATCTTTTGTTATTGGTATATATTGAGTATTACAATTTTAATACAGGTTTTTTCTTTGTTAAAATATGTATACTTTTTTTTTGAGATATATATATATATATATATATATATATATATATATACTCCTCCCACCCGTTTTTTTTTTTAATACACTGATGGTAAAAACAAAGCTACAGGCATCTATATGGTAAAGGTAACTGATTGGATGGAAGCCAATAGATTTTTCAAGTTTTTGTAAAGGTTACTTCAGGTGACAAATTTTATCTGAAATGTATTTTTTTTTCTGATTAACAGTAGTGATGGGTTTGTTGATAAACCATAATTCAGATGCTTATTCATACTTTAATAAAACCTCTGGGTATGTTATGATTGTATTCTCGAGAATAGATTTGCTTACTATGAAATAGTGAGCATTTCCTGTTTTAGGTCTAATGATTGCTAACATGAAATATCTATTAGAAAATTTTGTTTTTTTCTAGTGGCAGAGAAAAGAAATGAATAATTGAATATACATGCAGATATAGAAAGGAACCGGGGGGAAAAGGAAAAGAGAGTAAATAAAGAAGAACCCTGTGGTCCCGCGGGGGACACACACAAAAATAACTTTCCTCCCTCCTTCTAAGTTGTTCTAGCTGGGCTAATAATCAAATATGACAGAGACAGATTAACAGGAGAAAGTGTCCAAAGTTCATGTTATGGATGTACTTTTGAGAATGAGACCCAAGGACTGATTAGGCAGGGAAGGCTTATATGCCATTTTGGAGCTAAGGAAAAGGAGATATTATGGTTTGGGACTTTATTGGGCAAGAAGGCAATTTACATGGAGATGGAAAAGTAGGTGTTTGGTAAATAAATGTTTGTTGGGCCATCTTTAACAATGGGACTCAAAGAGGACTTCTTTTTTTTTTTTTAAGATTTTATTGGGGAATTGGGGGAGGGAACAGACAAGTTGCTGTCCTTTTGTTCTTCAGTCTAGCTGTGGAGGACATCGCTTCACTGGCCTATGTTGGTATTATCATTGCGCTCTTCCCTGGGTGAGGCATTCTCTCACCAGCCATTGGACCGCCTCTCACGGCTGCTCATGGCAGTTCACAGCGGCTCATAGCAGCAGGGGCTGCAGCCAACACCATCTCCGGTGACTCCCGGCAGCCTAGCTCCAGGTTGAGCTGTTGTTCAGCATCTTAGCTGTAGAGGGCGCAGCATCACTGGCCCACGTGGGATTGGAACTGGGGCCCTGCTGCTCAGAGCTGGTGTTGCAAGCCAACTCCTAACCAATGTGCCACTCAGGTGGCCCTCAAGGAGGACTTTGAACAATTGGGCTTTGCTAGGTTCCTCTTTAGCACATACTAGTTTATATTAAACTGTAGTTATTTGTGATGATATCTCCCTGAATGGGTCCTTTATTGAAATTCCTTTTAGGCAGTTAGGGAGAAGGTCCAAAGGTTTTTCTGAGTCTTGTTTTTTAAAAATAAGTAGCTTAGGGCCAGCTGAGTGCCGCATTGGTTAAGAGCTTTGCTTGGGATGCCAGCAGCCCCGGTTTGGATCCCACATATGAGGGCCACTGACACTGCCCTCCACAGCTAAGATGATGAACAACAGCTCCACGTGGAGTTGGGCTGCGGTGAGTCCCCGGAACAGCATAGCTGCAGCCCCTGCTGCAGTGGGTTGCCATAGGCTACAGTGAGTGGCCAGCAGCCAGTTTGAGCGGCTGGCAACCAGTGCGAGCTGCCAAGAGCCTCTGTGAGTGGCCATCCAGAGGCGGGCGACCCATCTGCCTCACCCAGGAAGAGTGCAATGATGATACCAACATGGGCCAGTGAAACTATGTCCTCTACAACTAGACTGAAGAACAAAAAAGGACAGCAACTTGTCTGTTCCCCTTCCCCGGTTCCCCCAATGCAGTTCCCTTCCCCCAATTCCCCAATAAAATCTTAAAAAAATAATAAAATAAAATAAGTAGCTTAAAATCATTATCCCAAAAGGTATATTTTGAGGTGGCAAATTCTACTTGCCCTCAGTTCCCTGTTATATTTTTGAAGTCTAAGAAAATGACATTCTAGATTTGAATGTGGTTTTGACTGAACTCAATCAAAGATTTCACTTATTTTGCTTAACATGTAATCATTAGTTTTGTTTCTGCTGATTTCATTTCCTCATTGGAGGCTGAGGGATTTTGGAAAAAAAGCAGAGGTATTTCTAGGAAAAGCAACCTCACCACAGAAACAAGGAGTCTGAGAAAGACTTCAAGGCTGGTAAGTTAAATTCTTGGCATAATTCCTGCAGATATCCTCAATATTTTGTAAACAGGCCAGACATGGACCGAAAAGGAAGCAATGAACAAAGGTAAAATGTGTTGGGAGGCTTTGTTTGAGTCCTGTTCACTGCACCCTTGGACAAATCACTTCACTTCTCAAGGCCTCGATTTCCTTTTGACACAATGTGGCAGCTGAACTTAACTGATGCCTGAGTTTTCCCTCTTAAGGCTGGGTGATTAAGCTATTAGTGACCCTTCTCTATTATGGAGTATCAAAGCTCTGGGCCCTGCACTGTGGACTGTTGGTGCAAGCCCCTTGGCTCTTTACCCTGTGTTTCAGAAGAGAGGAGATAGGTGGGGAAGTTGCATAACAATGGGCAAAATTGCACATTGGATCTTACCCTCATCAGTGCATTGAGGGAATTTTATTTTTTTACATACTTGTATCAGCTGAAAAACAAATTTTTTATTAATAATAAAAACAGCCAACATCTATTAAGTGGCTTCTATGAGCCAGGTCAGGTGTTATGGATTTTACATGCTCTGTCTCACTTAGTTCTTTCAATAACCCTTTAAAGGAGATGCAAGCATTGTTCCCACTTTTATATACAGACAGACAAAAATTGGAGGCCTACAGTCAGGGAGTAATCAACCTAAGGTCCCTGGATCAGCAATGGCAGAACTCAAGTTCAAACTCAGTTTATTTGCAGAGCCTGGGCCTAATAGCCACTCCTTTACACTGTCTTTTGAAGTCTCATGGTCCAACAGGATGTAAGTTAAACAAATATAGGTACATTCGCCTGATGTAATTTCATCCCTGGGCAAATAGGGAGATTGTGTGCAACAAAGAAAAATCCCTTTGTTAAGTGAAAAAAAAAAAGAAAACAATGGAAAATTATATCTCTGCCCCAATAGGTCTGTTAGAAAAATGATGCATATGCACAGCAAATGGAAATATTTTAGTTCATGGGATGGCAGGATTATGGGTGATAACTTTTTTATCTCTTCTGTTTGGTATCATTTATATTGTCTGTGTGATAAGACACAAAATAAACAATAATTTTTGAAAACCCAAGGAAATGGATTTCTTGATCCACGGATTTCTTGTACGAACTTGGTTTCTGGCAGGCCATGTTAAAGGTAACTGAGGAGAGAATGCTGTCATGGTGCTTTACGTCAGACGTCAGCTAGCGCGTGTTTCCCAACAACCCCGCGTGCCAGGTTTCATGTGTATAAGAAAAGAGAGTGCAGTATTTGGATTACTCTGCCTCAGCTACTCCTTAGTATGGATATTCTGACTGCCCTTTTGATTCCAGTTGAAGCTGCTTGCCACGGGCATCTTTTCGTAGATTGCTTTGTGATTTATGCAGGTCTAAAGGACACTAAGGATCATTTATCTTCAAACCAGGAAAGAGATGAAAGGAGCTCGGTAGTAAAATTTCCTGTGGAGTTAGATGAGAGCATCAAAGGGGAAAAATGTCATTGTTTCATGAAAAACTAGGAAACGTGAGTCAGTTTCTAATGTCACAGATATTTTCTGTGTGAAGAGTTCACATTTTTGAAAAAATCTCCACTAAAGGATAAAAACAACTGAAGCAGTGAATTAGTGTGATTCAAAAGCTACTACCATGAAACACGGACTTTTCCAGGTTAAAATGAAAATAAAGGGCAAAGTGGTGAAAATATTAAGCTGACTTAAGCCATTTGTAATTATTTTTCCCATGATCAAACCTAATTTTCTGCCCTTGCTTAAATATTTGAGTATTATTTTACTTTCAGAGGGGAATAAAAATATTCCTTAAAATGAATGCCTTGTAGTTTAGATATCCTTTGTTCTTTGATGTTCCTCATACTCCATGGCTTTGTCTCCATTGACAGCCTCTGTAGAAATAATGCTCTTCCGACTGTTTCATGCTCTCTGATAATTGGTACTGTGATTTCTGTGTCTGGTTGTTGTAAGAGTCCTATTCCTTTTTCAATGCATTGCACAGATTCAGAGATACTTAAAACACTATGATGCTTGGATAAAAAAAATTGTGATCAGGCCATTTGTCACTGTGCATAGGAAGATAAGATTCCCACCAGACAGAAAAGATATTATGGGTTTTTCTCTGGCTACTGTACATGCCATAAGTAAAACAATGATGCATGAAGTTGGACTGACTGCCAAAAATAGATCAGGAAGAAAAATTTCTCCCATGACAATTGGCTGGGATCCTAAGGGACTTTCCCTTTTACTCTGAAACCTTGAATAGGAATATTTTTTTTCTCTCTCCCCTCTCTCCTCCCTCCCTCTCTCCTTCCCTCCCTCCCTCTCTCCCTTCCTCTCTTCCTTCCTTCTTTCCTCTCTCCCTCCCCCTCCCTTCTCCTCCCCTCTTCTCTCTCTCTCTCTCTCTCTTTCTTTCCCTTCCTTCTTTCATCCCTCCCTTCCTCCCTTTTCCTTTCTTCCTTCCTTCCTCCCTCCCTCCCTCCCTCCCGTCCTCCCTTCTTCCCTTAAATGCTATGATTTTGCCTTGAAATCCTCAGCAAACTATATAGCAAAACTGAAATATGGATCTAATCAAGTTAGTCTGAATTAATAGCTACTGCATTGGCTTTCCAGTGAGAACATATTCTCCTCACTCCTAGTTCTCAGACCTTCATTTCTGACTCAGAAGAGCCTGGCAGCATTGGGGTGACATCATTTCATTATTCGAGAAATATTAAATTATGAAGAGAAAGGATTGCCTTCAAATGAATACACTAACCAGAAGTATGATTACTACACAACCAGAGGTTCACAAATAATCTCAGGACATCATGAACACCAAGAAAAGACCACCACTACCACCACTGCCACAATCCAAAACTCAAAATCCAAAATTCTAAAGCTCCTTAGGGCATCAATAGTGGCATCTAAACTGCGCACTCTCCCCAACTGTTATTCACAAGTATATGCAGGGTCGAGACCTTGACACCATTTGGAATTGTCTACACTATGGTAGAAATGTAGGAGTTTGGAGATAGTGTGGTACATGGGCTCTGGCAACCACCAGAACTGGGCTAGAATCTTTTTTTTTTTTTTTTTTGAGGGCAGTGTCACTGGCCCCCAGATGTGGGACCCGAACTCGGGCCTCTGGTGTCCCAAGCCAGCTCTTAACCACCGAGCCACTGCCACTCGGCAGGCCCTAGGCTAGAATCTTAATGTTGACACTCTGTGCATGTTAACTTCGGGCAAGTTTACTCAGCTTTGCTTAAAGGCTCAAGTCCCTCCCTCATCTGTGAAATCCCTCCTCCCTGCTCTGAAGCCCCAGAGGGGTTGGCATTTGCCCTCTCTCGTTGGCTCTCTTTTCCTGCTGGCCACCTTTCTTTGCATTTACACCTTGTCTTCCCACGAAGAGCACGGGAGCCTGTGTCTGTGTGTGTCTCAAAATGCCTACCATGACACTTTTTATTTAGATCACAGAACGAAAGCAGTAGGTGAGATCTGGGAGATAATGAGTTTCAGTTGTTTTAAATTGCATTCAAAACTTGTCAAACTGATGAAAAGATGGGATAAAATGTAAGAGGCTGTATTTATGCTATCCACCCACTATAACAACCTCAGGTGTGCCTGGAGAAAAAGTTAAGGAATTAGAATTTTTGGTTAAAATGTGAGTTTAAAAGGTAAAGATAAAAAGAAGGAAGTCAGGGAATTAGGAAAGGAATGAGGGAAGTTTTTCTTCACTGCATAGGCCCCACATGCAGAATATATATATTCCCCCTGGATTCTGGCTTTTTAGAAAGTAGATTGCATCACAAACATGATGGTCTTCTAGATACATGTTTGAAAGATGATTTGCAACAACTAGTTGGTATGTGGAAGTTCTTTGTCATTAATTAAATGAATCTTCAAGTCCTCAGCTCATACCAAGGAACTGATCACAGATTTGAATGCTGGTTTAGTGGAAATGTGGGACTGTTCAGAGGAACGGAGGCCGGAAGGCAGCAGGGCTAGTCTAACGGGGCACACAGGGCATTCTGTAAAGCTGTGTGCTCTTCTGTCAGCTGGCAGTGGCCGTTGAGGGTTTCTGAGTCATGGCAAAACATGATCAGAACTATACTCTAGGAATTATATTAATCAGTCAGCAAGGTATATAAAATTAATTAGAGTGGAGAAAGATTAAAAGCCAAGAGTTCAGTTAGAGGCTGTGGGAAGAGTGCAAATGAACTACAATAAGCACTTAACTAGGACAGTGGTAGAAATGGTGGAAAGGAAGGAACAGACACCAGTGAGGTGGCAGAGAAAACGTTGATAGGTTTGAGTTCAGGGCTTGAAGGAAGAAAGAGGGAAAGGTGTCTGCTAACATTGGGCCAGACGGGGAAGAAGGTGGTGTCTTGAACGGAAACACAGAAGACACAGGAGGACACACAGGTTTTGGATTTGTACTTCTCAGCTTGGGGTGTCAGGGGCGTGCCTGGGTGTTGCCGGTTGGCAGACAGCTAAGAATGCCGATCATGAACTGGGCAAGAGAGAGATCAAGATTAGAGAGAGAGAGGCAGGAATCACACATATTATGTGAGTGTTGAAGCTGTGGAATTGGATGAGATCATCAGGGAGACAGTAGTGAGAGAGAAGGGGTCAGAGAAAAGAACTCGGAATCAAGCTTTAATTTGGCAGGCAAGAAAAACAGCCAGCATAAGAGGCGGGTAGGGTTTTTTTGTTTGTTTGTATAACACACAGGAGAGATTTTTCTCTGTCTCTGGAAGGAAACTTAAATCCTTGAAGAAATGATTTCTTTAAATGGCTGTGTACCTCACTTATATGCATGTATGGATACCTTTGTCAAAAAGAGGGTTATTTTGCAGTGTGCAAATGCCCAAAGTAGAAAGAATGTGAGGGGCCTTGTAGTTAACTTACAGAAACAATAATAGCACTGAATGATTTCATAAACGCAAGAAGCAACCAAGGGTAAAGAAGAACCACTATGATGGCAAGGGAGACTCCCACAAGATGCACACATGTGGCTGGCAGGCAGGTGAGCCATGGAACATCATCAGGTCCTTAAATCCAGTTGGAAGATACACATTTTTGTTTATCATTTCAGAACTCCTACCACCCCCATTCCACTGGCACCTTATTATTTTATCAACTTTAGAGTCCTTTCCATTGTTCAAATGTAAGATGGCATTCATTAAATCGTGTTTAAATTTCACATTCTTTGTATGAGGGAGGTGTTATCACTTTTTATTTATTTTTTATTTTTTTGTGCAGGTAAAGAAACTGAGGTCTAGACTTTTCCCCAAAGTCACATAAACCTCTAAGGTGATTGGACTGGGCTTGTGACACATGTCTCCTGATAAGAAATCTCAGGTCCTAATCACAGCAACACAAAGTGTTTCATTAGCTGTGACCCATGGACTTGGTGATCAATTTAGGTTTCAGGTCCAGTGAGATCCAGATTTGAATCCCAACTCTATCACTTATTGTCTGTATCCATTACTTGACCTCTCCAGGTTTCATTTTTTTCACAGTGTAAGATAGGGACCATGATATCTATTTTGTAAGGCCATTCTGAGAATTAGAGATATACATATGTAAAATGCTAACAAAATAGGTATCTATTTTAATAAAAGAAAGAGCCAATAGGAAGGCTCGGTGGTGGTTTTCCATGCAGGGAGCACTCTTCCATTGTTTTCCTTTCCCTGTACTATCTCCCCACTTTCCCTTGTACCAATGTCAGCAAATTCTGAGTGCATAGTAGGTGCTTTGTAAATACTTTAATTAAACGCCATTAAGCTTTAATTAGATGCTGTGGACTCAGGCAGGATCTGCTGACTATAGCCCTGGAGTGTGGAAATTTCAGTGTGGGGGGAAGGGGAAACAAAAAGGAGCTGGTTTTGTTTACGTTTGCAGCAGAGGCTACTGTGAAGAGGGAAGCACTTTTATTTCCCTTGTGGAGATGCTGTTCATTTTGCTGTAGCAACTGCTAATGGAAAATAATAAAACCCATTTTCGTCAGGCAGTATCTGGGATACTTACAGGTCAATTCAATGATCAAAACAGATTGTTACAGAGCTCATTAGTTCGTCATCAACGTCCACTTTGGTCAGAGGATTTTTACTATTGGAAATTGAATTTATAGGTCATGGTCTGTTATGATTCCTGAAAATCACTGACTCTTTGTAACTTGGTGGAAGCATAGAGCCAATTATTACAAATGAACACACATAATATTTCCATTTGTTAAAATCACAAAGGTGGCAGATTAAAATGTGGACGAATTGAGAGCCAGAGCAGCTGCAAAAATATGACTCCACTAATATTAAACCTATGTTTTGTCTATAAAATTGAAGAATTTGGTCTGAGTTTCATAATAAATTACCTCCTGGCATTTTATTCTAGGATAAGATGTCAGCACTTTTTTTTTAAGGCTTGGAAACCAGTGCATGAGATGAAATTCCAAGTGCATTTCTGTTTGCTACTGCTGCCCTATATGAGTATACTTGTGTTATGATGGGTGTTTTCAAATGCAGAGTGAAGTCAGCTGGAATTTTCAAATGCAATACCATCAGGTCTGGTGGAAAGACTCTGCCCTGGGTGCAGGGTGCAAATGTTGCCACTTCTTAAATGTAGGATCCTGAGCAAGCTGCTTAACTTCTTTGGACCTCATGTTCCTGCTCTGTAACATGGGGGTTTTGGATTAGATGTTCTCTAAGAACATTTTCCTGTATTTAAAAAATCGTTCTTCCTGTCTTCTTTTAATCACGCAAACATAATATATACTCATTGGTGGAGAACTCCCAAAATAAAAATAAGCAAAAAAGAGAAAGTAAAGCTTATATATAATGCTATAATTCAGAGAGACACGGGCTTAACATTTTCATGTATATTCTTCCAGCCTTTATGATCACATACATATAAACCTATGTATATGTAAATATACACACAAAACATGGGATCATTCTATGTACACCCCATTTTGCTACCTACTGTCCCCCCCACTTAACAATAGTGTAACATCTTTGTCATATGTGTTTTATAAAATGGAGTCCCATTGTATGAATAGGTCATTGATTTATTTAACCAATTTCTGAGGCATAATTTGGTATTTTCTAGTCTCTTGAATTTTTTTCACAATGTTGTAATGAAAATACTTGCTTTGTAAATGTTTGCAAATTTTTGTGTTAGGGTAAATTGACTGAAGCAGAATTGCTGGGGCATAAGGTACCTGCGTTTCTTAGGTGTTTAATATCTGTTGCTGAATTCACATAAAGTTTAAATTAATGCTTTGGTGTTGCTGGAGACAATGAGTTACAGTTGGACAGAAGAATCCTGAGCATGAATACTCCCTTATAATAAGGATGTCTGGGTGCATTTATATACATACACAGGTGTACATGGGCAGTTTTGATATTATGTCATTCTGTGACTATTCAGGAAGAATTACAGTGTACATTTAATGCCCATCTTCCTACTTCCTCCCAAGGAAGACTACTATAGGAAAAAAAAAATCTCATTATACATTTCTGAGTTTCCAGAGAATTTCCAACTGATTCTCTGAGACCCAGTCTAGCTCTAGTAGTTTATGAGTATTTAACTTATCTCAGCACATTTATTGAGCACCTGCTACATGCTTAGTGATGGGGCCTTTGGCATTAAGAAGCACAGTGACATGACAATGGTAGATGCTTTGTCAGAGGCCTGTTGTGTAGCATAGGCAAAAGTGTTGTAGGTACCAAGAGAGAAGTCAGGACGGCCCTAGAGAGGGAGAAAGGGGACTGAGTGAGGTCTTGTAAGACATGGTATCAGCCAAAACTCTGATTAGCACCCGAAAGAAAACCACCTCAAATTAGCTTAACTAATAGGGTCACATTTATGGACCCCTCTAATCAGCCCCCAGGAAGGCCAGGGATTCTCTTTCTCTTCTGTTTTTATCACTCTGTGAGTTGGCTTCAATCTCTCAAAATTCTCTAGTTGGTGGCTGGAATTAGGGCTGCTGGCTGCCTGTGCTTATGTCTTTAAAGCCTTAAATTCAGAAGGATAAAAAGCCACTCCCAGCTCCAGTTTGGAAACTCCTAAGAAGCTGATTGGCCTGGCTGGAGTGATGGGCCTGCCCAAGGAGCGCACTGGGCCAAGGAGAGAAATCATGATTGGCTTGTGTCAAATGCCCACTCCTATGGCCAGGGGGTTGGCATTATTACCATAAGAGGGAAAAGAGTCACTTACATGTGGCATCTAAGAAAGGTGAACTCATAGAAAGGAGTAGGAGGGTGGTTATTAGGGACTAGCGGGCAGGGCAAATGGGGAGATACTGGTCAAAAGATATAAACTTCCAGTTATAAGATGAGTAAGTTCTAGGGGTCTAGTGGACAGCACGGTGACTATGGTTTACAATTCTACATTGTATACTTGAGAGTAGATTTTAAATGTTCTCACCATAACAACAATGAAAAAATGGTAATCATGCTAACTTAATTGCGATAAACATTTTGCAGTATATATGTGTATCAGGTCAACATACTGCACACCTTAAATTTAGACAATATTATGTCATTTTTTTCTAAATAAAGCTGGGAAAAAAGAAGAGGGAAACAGTATTGGGCAACCTAAAACATGCTGAGCACCTAAGACGGGCAGCATTTATATAGACAAAAAAAGTTTGACAGGGTATGCCAGTAGCAGGACATCAAAATAATGAATTGAACAAATAAACAATTGAAGGAAAGGGCATGAATAGTAGACATAGAAAAGAAAGTATCCTTTTTGATTACCAGCATTTGGCATTAATCATTTCATTTTCATCAAATCTCTCAGATATACACATATATGTTTGTAGTTTGCAGATAAGAAAACTGAAGAGATTAATTTAAAGCCCTTCTTTAATAGCTAGTATGATTCTAACATAGCTAATGTGATTCGTATAAAGCCATAACCCATGATTCCTTGTCTCAGGCAACATTTTGGTTAAAAAAATCAAAATAGAATGAAATAAACAACACAGGAATGTATAACCAAAAAACAGTTTCAGAATAATTGAATTTCTTTTCTGGGGTTTCCAGAATGCCATGAAGATAAATCCCTGTCCCTTTTGGTGATCTTATCCTGCATGGGCCTGAGCCTTGCTCATCTCTGAGCTCCTGAACTAGGTTTGTCAGGGCCTCTAGTCTTTCTTTCTCCTTCCCCCATGCTGACTGCTTTCCCAAGTCCCAAATAACTGGTCTTGAAGAGTAAGAATTTCCTTGGACTTATGGGGAAAGAAGGCAAGTTAGCATCTGTTTTAATGGGTGGGTTGGGGAAAGGCGGTGAACATTTCTGCATTTTTACTTTGGCTACGACACACTTTTTAGTGGAGCTGTGATTCTGACTCAGATTTCTCTGAGATCTGTGTTTTGATTTTTTCCCCCCTCTCTCTCCTATTTGAGCTGGTGAGAGTTGTGGAATAAGATGAACAAAGATTGACTCTCCCAGCTTCTGCCTTCTTGATCTCTACTATCCTAAAACCTATATCATCTCTAGTACACAAGGAAATACCAAGCAATGTAAGTAACAGTCTGTTTTTCTCATAGTTTCCTGTGTTTTACTTACGACAACACAGCACACGCTGTTCACTCATCCTCCGGTACTTTTTCTCTGCATGTCCCTCCACTTGTCCTCTGGTAAATGCCTACTCATTCCTAAAAGCCCAGCTGATGTGTTTACTTCCCTGCATGCCTTATCTTAGGCTTTGCAGAATTCTGGGCATACATCATTAGTGTTGACTTATCACAATGATTGTAATTATTGTTTTCCCATTTATCAACTCCAGGAAACTGTGTGCTTCTCTAGGATGGGGACCACGTCTGAGTCATCTGTGCATCCCCTCCAGTGTCTAACATGGCTCCTGCCACTTAGTAGGTGCTCAGTAGAAGTTTATAAAAATGAATAGCTCAGGTAGCCCTGTATGTAGCAGAGGGCTGTGCAGCAAACGGGACATTTGCTAGCTGATTGATATGAGAGCAGGAGGGAGGTGCTGTAAGGCCTTGAGCAAAGGATGACATGATAAAACTAATGTTTCAAGAGAATGGATGTGGCAGCAAGCTCTGTTGCTTGAGACTTTCAGGCCTTGGAATGTTGCTGGTGTTTTGACATTCTTCTGTAGCTTTGGGGAAACAAATGGAACCAATGGGAAAGAAACTCTTCTGGGGTGTTCTCAGAAGGAACTGGTACTGATTCAGCAAAGCAAGGCTTCGGGAAAGACCCTACATGTCACCTAGCTTGCAAGTCTCCAAGAGTGTGAGCAAAGAACTCTTTGTACGTCAGGTTAAGAGCCAGGAATTCTGAATAGACAGATCCCCTCCTTTTGATTTCCTTGTGCTCTGTTTCCCTTCTGCTTCATGTTTCCTATGTCTCACTCGACAACTCGGCTTACAATAGAGTCTGATCTTTCTTGTATTTACAACTCTACTCATTTTCTTAATAGTAAATTGGTTCTTTTATAGTTGTCTCACGTTTGATACAATATTTTCAACCATCCCATAAGGACTTCATGTGTTATTCAAAACTGAAATATTCTCTGGTCCACATGGATTGCATTTGAAATCTCCAAAGCTGGGATGCTATTGGCTCGATCATCCCAGCCTAAGTCCAGCCAGTCTCTGTCTTGGCATGCTCTGAAGTTCTGTGCCTTCGCATATGAAAACCATGAGGGCAGTTTATAGATGGTCAAACTGTTTATAGATGGAGAAAACTGAGGGTCAGTGATGTTAAATGATTGCTTAAGGTCATACAGCTCTAGAAGAAGCCCCAGATCTTAAAAACACATTTCAGGAGAAAGTGGAAAAAGGGAGACCAGTTAGGAAACAGTGAGGTTAAAAATTGTTTAGGGTCATTTAAGGAAAAAGTTTGCATGTCTCCTACTCAGTATGTGCAGAGTGACCCCAACCACTGAAATCACTTGAGAACTTCCTAGAACTTGTTTTTGTTTGACATACAGAAAGACAACAGAACCAACTTTCTTTGGGGCAGGAATCTGAATTGGTTCAAAATTAATGGCCTTAATTTACATAACCTGGGGTTGGTCCCTTCTGGGATTTTGTAGCTGGGTATTGTTATCTGCAAATGTGTAGAAGATAGATGAAAACATTAACTTGAATCATAATCTTGTAATTTTAAATTTCGTTATTTACAAAGATGAAAACATTTCACTTGGTTAATCCAGCTTTTACTGGGTGTCCTAATGTGTTAGATACATGCTAGGGGATCAACATACCATGGAGACCTGGACCCTGCCCTCTAGGAGCTCGAAACTTCAGTGGTCATGGCCATGAAAGGAGTATGCACAGGGAACTAAGAAACGTAGGAGAGGTGGAAGTAGTCCGACTTGGAATCTGGGAGTTGATCATTTAGTTATGCCTTGAAGCATGTGTAAGTTGGTTGAGTAAAGGAAGGTGAAAAGGATAATGCACAGACAAGAACAGTGAGTCTGTAAGCAGATGTTATTGTCAAGTGAGTCATCCACCAAATGAACATCAGCAGAGAGATTTTATCTGTCTAGAAATTTTCATGCATTTCTAATTCTATATCTTATATGTTCACGAAGAGCAGTCTTTCCCATCTCTTATGTCTTCTGGCTGCCTTTCCTGTTGCCCTTTTCTTCATGTCTTTTCTGCCATTCATATTTAGATGTGCATAATCAATTTTCATCAATAGGGAGGCTAAGATTACCACCAGGGGGAAAAAAGGACAACATTGATTAAAATTTCATGCTGAAAAAGATTTTTAAGTAGGCAGCTTGGGTCATGAATTCATGCAAATCTAATGCATGGAAATGATGTACAGCAATCGCCAATGCAAAAAGTCAACTGGAAAATGATTAGGTTTAGGTTTTGCCTCCAGCATTTAGTTATTTGTATTTTGTGGCTTGCCCACTTTCTAAAAGCTCACAATAAGTAAACCATGGCTATCTTAATATCAGCAGCTATAGCTTCAGGGAGACTCATGGATTTTGGATTCAGACGGATGTGAGTTTTAATCAGTTTTAGCTCCCCGTGGTTTCAACTTTGAACTTCTGTGAGCCTTAGTGTCTATATTCAGAGAGTGGGAGAGAAATGCCTACGTGCTATTTTGGTATTAGATAAAATCACATTTAGTAATACTAAGTAGAGTACCTATTAGCATAATAGGCACTAAATAAGTAATCACTTTTATTATTATTTTGCTTCCCTTATTGCCTGAACTATATCATATTGCTTAGGGATCAAATATGTGACCCCCAAAATGTCCAGTTTCATAGTTTGAGGAACAAATTAGAGACCAGAGTGAAAAAGTTCTAACTCTCTACTTGTCAGTAAGAGCAGAAAGGCTAGAGGTTGAATCTGTCCTCTCCAATGATTCAACTTCTTCCTTGTTACAGTGTATATCCAGATATTCTCTGTATTTGTCAGTTTCTCAGGTCCAGCTTTGCCCTGTTACGATGTACGTAACATGGTGGTTGTGGATGTTGATTGAAGCTGGCATGAGTAAGTTGAATTTGAGGTGCAGATAGTGATTTAGGTTCCTGGCTCATTGGGTGGTGTTGTCCCTGCAACAGCTACAGTACTTCTGTCGGGGGAGGGACAGCTACCAATGCCTCAGCGTTCCTGGCACTTCTCTCATTAAAGAAGAGAGAGGAATAACCAACCAACCAAATTTCCCTCCTCACTAAAGACACAACAAATTGTTACAATATTTTGTTGGGCAAACGAGGGTAAGTGGCCACGCAGAACATTGCCAAGTCCTGTGGCAGGTGTTTGGTTCCCTCCTCCCCCGCACTGCCCATGGCATTCTGGGCAGCCTGCTGTGATCTAGCAGAGCTGGGACTAGCTCTCTGGGTGGGGAGCCAGATTTTGGGACAGTGGGCCTTTTCAGCTACATAGTTAGGAAGCACCAGCCCCATCCCCTGGCATGACGTAGGGTGGGGATTTGATGCAGAATAACATGGCAGGACCTAGACTCCATCCGTATCCTGTCAGCCCAGTGGTTATGACTGGGGAAACATTATCCACTTCCTTGGCAGGATTACGGGGTTGGGGTCCAAGCCTCCAAGTTGCATTTGCTACGATATGTTGAGCTTACAACATGACTCACCACAGTGTTCATGGTTGGGGAAGATTTTGCCCCTCCCCTGGTGCAACTGGTGAGGCTGGGGTCCAACCAAGCCTTGCAGTAGACTGAAACTGATTGCCTTAAGTACTTGGCAATATATGGGGGGCCGGCCTATAGAGAGTGACCACAGACAAGGTAACCTACCACTCACATGATATATGAAGTATTGACAGATTACTGGTATTACTTTTATATTAAAATTGAAATTGCTTGGTTCTACTTTACTAGTCCTTAAGTATAAAATTTATTTTTCCCCCTTTAAGCAAGAATGTAAATGGTGGCTGTAGTTTACTTGGCATTCTGACCTTGTCCCCTGAGCTTGTAGTGCTTGGTAGCTGTAATGGTAATTGGTCGAACACTAATTCATAACACTCTTGATAAAGATATGGAGGTGAGTCCCTATGGACTTCAAGGTAGTCATTCACTCTTTCATTCATTCATAAAACCTAAATTTACTCAAGATCTGGTTACTTAAAACAGATTTATGGACAAACATTACTTGAGAAATTAATAGTGTGCTCAGAGAAAGGAAGTTGAGCCCAAACCTGTAACCAATGTAATAAATGCTGCAACAGAAACAATTGCAAAGTTCTCTTGGAACATAGATGCAGGAGCAATTAATTTGGTCCTGAATAATTGGGGAAGATTTCAAGGTGGATATGCTACTCAAGTTAGGTCTTGAAATGTGTGTAAGAGTTTCCCTGGTGGAGAAGAGTTAGTTGGAAGACTTTCCAGGCAGAGGGCATAATTTGTGCAAGGGCCTGCAGGTGTAAGAAGCATGGCTTCCTCAGGGTGTGGCAAAGGCCAGCGGGGCTGGCGTCTAGGTTTGAAGCTCAGGAGGTGTCAGAAGATAGGTAGGGTAAGTACCAGTCTGGGACCAGGAGTGTGGGACAATATGTAGGGTGAAGAGACAGTTTAGCAATGGGGAGAGGGTGTAGAACTACGGGAGTCAGAAGTCTGTTTTTCTAGGACAGAATTTCCCATGAAGCACTAGCCCTTGAGATATTCATGGACTAAGAGAGGTTTGCAGACAAACAAGTAGGGGAAACTCTACAAAACACTACAGAGTGTGTGTGTGTGTGTGTGTGTGTGTGTGTGTGTGTGTAGTCACTGTATTATAGAAGCTCTGACAAGTCATATATGAAAGAAACCTGTTTAATTATGTTTA
Source organism: Aselliscus stoliczkanus (assembly GCA_033961575.1). Taxonomy (NCBI): domain Eukaryota; kingdom Metazoa; phylum Chordata; class Mammalia; order Chiroptera; family Hipposideridae; genus Aselliscus; species Aselliscus stoliczkanus. The sequence goes on from CM066729.1 coordinate 44,219,812, forward strand.
TTTAATGTTTTTCTGACTTATTTGACATAATATAATATTGCTTTCAGTTCCTTATTAATGTCTCGAGGGATTAGCATTCCATATTACACAGCTGGGAAATGCTACTCTAGGGTTATATAAACTCCAAGTAGGTCTGGGAGGGAGAGAAGGCAGGTCAGATCCATGTGTGTTAGCCAAAGTCCCCAAAGGCCACTGTCTATGAACATAGCTCTGGGCTGGTGATCAGCGAGGGTACCCAAGGCAGTCACTCAGGGGAAGTAAGAGACAGGTCTTTGGCACACAGGAGTAATGAAGACCCAGCCTCTGGGTGGGTGGCTTTTAAGGGAATGCACCTGGCTACCGGGGCACATGAAAGCAACATCAGAGATTGATATGTCAAGGTAAGAGTGGACTGACTCTGACTAGAAGCCTAGCCTGGGGACACTTTACACGAGACTTCTTGTGTTCACCCAAATGAGGCCAAGATTCTGAATCACATCTGAACCTGTAGGGTAGGGTGGGCGAGTTGATAATCAAGGGATTTGATGTCCAGGAGCTCAGAGGACAGGGGACCCTGAAGCACCATCCAGTTTCACCCCATCTCTTTGACAGGCTCCACGTCCGTTGCCCTCAGGATGGATTTTGGTCCTTGACATGATCTACAAGGCCTCTCCTGTTCTATTTCCTGCTTTCTCCTCTCGTGTCTTGCTCCAAATTCTCACACACCCTGTTTTTCAGAATTCCTTGCCACCCACTAGCGTGTCACACATTTTTCTTTAGTACTGTTAACAGCAACCACTTATTGAATGCTTACAATGTATTATGAGGTCTCTTTGCTAAACGTGTGACATAAATGATTTATGTATATTGTTTGCAGTAATCCTATAAGGTAGAGGTGTCACTTAAGACTATGTTTTGGTGTAAATAATAGAATACCCCACTAACAGTGGCTTAAACAAATACAGGTAATTTCTTCCATACAAAAAGTCCAGAGGGAGGCAGTTGTTGAATTGGGTCTCAGACTGTTTCTAGCTTTCCATTCCATCTTCCTTAGCCTTTGGCAATTACCTTTATGTTTTGGCCTCATGGCTCCATTTGTTGAATTGGGTCTCAGTGATGGCACTAGAGATACTAGACTCTTTCTAGCTTTCTACTCCATCTTCCTTCACCTTTAGCAATTATCTTCATGTTTTGACCTCAGTCTGCACCTATAGACATCATGTTGACATCTCACTTTTTCTAGGATGTGTGAGCCTATTTATCTAGAAAGCAAAGCTGTCCTAGAACCTTCTCAGCTGTTTGTTTTTGTCTCATTGGAAAGAACTGAAGCCCATGGTCTTTCCAGCTGCAAGGAAACTGGAAAATTAAGGATTTAGCTTTCTAGTCTTTATTGTTGAGAAGGCAAGAGTGAGGTGGGATCAAAATGGGCATTGGGTTAGCCAACCTAGAGGACCTGCCTTGGTAGACATTGTTATTCCCATATTAGATGATAAAGCGGCTCAGGAGGCTCGGTTAACTTGCTTGCACTCACATAGCTGGCATCAGGTGGATTCCAAGCTGACTCAATCCGACCCAAAAGCCTATGTAGATTCCACTGTCCAAATTGTCTCTTTAGAATGTCAAAGTTCAGTTCAATTCAACCTGCTTCCTAAGCATCTACAGTAGTCCTCCTTTTAGTCACAGTTTTACTTTCTGTGGTTTCAGTCACTCACGGCCCACTGTGTTCCAAAAAATGTTAAGTGGAAAATTCCAGAAATAAACAATTCATAAATTTTAAATTGCACACCATTCTGAGTAGCGTGATGAAATCTCGCTCCATCCCACTTGGGACATGAATCATCCTTTTGTCCAGCATATCCACACTGTATGCACTACCCACCCGTTAGTCACTTAGTAGCCATCTGGGTTATCAGATCTAGTGTCTCGGTATCACAATGCTTGTGTTCAAGTCATCCTTATTTACTTCATAATCACCCCCAAATGCAGAAATAGTGATCCTGGCAATTCAGGTATGCTAAAGAGAAGCCATAAAGTGCTCCTTTTAAGTGAAAAGGTAAACGTTCTTTCTTAAAAAAGAAACACAATTGTATGCTGAGATTGCTAAGAGCTATGGTAAGAATGAATCCTGTACCTATGAAGTTGTGAAGGAAACATAAATTGGTGCTAGTTTTGCTGTCGCACCTCAAACTGTAAAAGTTATGGCCACAGTGTGTGACAAGTGCTTAGTTAAGACGGAAAAGGCATTGGATTTGTGGGTAGAGGACATGAACAGAAAACGTGTTCTGCTTGACGGCATGTTGCACCAGAAAGCACTGAGTCTATCTGAAGACTTTAGCAAGGGATCTCCTGATATGAATGACACCAAGACATTTCCTGCCAGTAAGGCATGGTTACACATATTTAAAAATAGATTTGGCATTTTTCTTCATCTCATATCATCACAAGAAGAAGAAAGGTGAATCCTGTACAATAAGATACTTTGAGAGAGAGGCCACATTCACACAACTTTTATTACAGTATAATGTAGTAATTGATCTATTTTGTTAATTATTGTTAACCTCCTATTATACCTAATTTATAAATTAAACTTTATCATAAGTATGTATGTATAGGAAAAAACATAGTACAGTAAAACCTTGGATTGTGAGTGACTTGGTTTGCAGTGTTCCACAAAACAAGCAAACATTTCCAATATATTTTAATGAGATAAATGAGCAATGTCTTGCAATACGAGTAGTTTGTTTCCAGAATGAATTATGCTCTCAATCCAAGAGTTTGGTGTTATCTGATTTCAGGCATCCGCTGGGTATCCTGGAATATATCCCCTGTAGCTAAGGAAGACTTCTGTATACCCAAAGGCACTGTACTGGGTCACAAATGAATACATAGATTAAGAAAACGTTGTTCCTGCCCTCCAAAAATTGTCACCTTGATGGAGAGAGGGATGTGTACACACGTATCACCAGTTCCTGGTAGATCTTAATGGCTAACTTTTTGGGGCACAAACTGCATGTTGTGGGTATACTGGGGTGATGGAGTGGGGAGAAAATTTTTTCTTGAGAAGCTCTGAGACGGCTTCCTGGAGAAGGCAAGATTTGATCTGGGAAACTGGTCTGTAGATGTTTCTTTTATGAACACTGTGGTTTTTGTTTTTCTTAATCCTCAGTTAAATTAACATATTATGCTATAGGTCATCTCAGGCATAGTTTCTATCTGAAATGATTGTAGAGCTATAGCCTTCAAAAGTAAATCCACTGACCACATTTTTCTTTTTAATATCTCCCAAAACTCCATAATCTTGTACTTTAAACCAAAACTATACGTAGTCTATGAAATTAAAATTCATGAAGTAAAACATTCCAAAACAGTAACAAGCACAAGGCAATTTAAAATAAACATGCCACATATATTTCCTACACAGGTTAAAGAGTCAGGGTGCATTCCATAATGAAAAGTTTTTCTATTCCAATTACACAGGAATTAAAATGACAGATGAACCATTTTCACCTCAACACAAAAGGTAATGAACTGTTCTTTCAGTAGGAGAAAAATTAGTTATAAAGAACTTGAGTGGAAGTGAAATGAGAATATGTTAATTATAGATCTTAGCAAAATCAAAAGATAAAAGGGCAAAGGACAGATCAGAATGTTCACAAAAGAGGTAAAGCAAGTGACTAAAGGCGTGTCAAAAATTGAGAGCAATAGAGAAATGCAGAGGCAAACAAGGTTTTTTTCTTTTGCTTTTGCTTAAATTAGCAAAGAATTTAAAATAATAAATACACTGGTAAGAATTTGGTGACATGGCAGTGTCACATACATGTGGTAGGACTACAAAATGGTGTCATCCCTCTAGGAAACAATCTAACAGTGTATATCAAGAACCTCAAAACATTTACACAATTTAAACCAGTCATTCCACATCTCAAAATAGAAACTGTCCTCAGGAAATAATTTGAAATGTTGACAAAGATGCATGTCTATAGACATTTATTTAATACAGAATTACTTATAATAAAAAATGAAAATGTAAATACCCAATAATAGGGGATAGGTTAAGTGCATTATAGTACATTTATATCATGCTATATCATATATTTCTAGCTATCATGAAAAACATTTAAAAAACTTGATATGGGGAAATTCAGATATAATAAGTATATAAACAGCAGAATTACAACTAAAACAATTTTCATAGAAAAGTCTGGTAGGATGCATCAAAGTGTTAATAGTTCTTGTTGAGTTGTGGCATTTGGGAAATATTGTTTATTGTATCTTCTGTATATTCTACATTGAGTACCTGTGATGTTTACTATAAGAAGAGTGATAATAAGCATGGGCCCTGAGATTGCCAGGTGAGACGAGGTGCTGTCTTCATTTCATCTTTCAGCCATCAGCCTTGCTGTGGAAACTCATAGACAGGTGACAACCCTGGGCTTGATAAGTGCCTGTTCAGAACTTTCTCTTGGGGAGGCAATGGCTGCTTCAATTTATCTTAACTGTCTGCCAGGATAGAATTCCTGAAGAAGTCTTCCCAGGACTGCAGTAGTTGAAAGGCAAGGCAAGACAACCCATGGCAGCCATCATTGAGACATCTCGTGTTTCTCGTTGTGGTCAGGAAGCAGGCTGTCCCTTTTCTGGCTTTGCGATGGAGCAGAGTTGTCAGCTGAGTGCTCAGAATACAAATGTGTTGTTAGGCATCCGTGCTGCTGAAGAAGACAACTTTGCGGAGATCTGCACCTACACCTGGTGCGCCTGTGTGACAGTTATGCCCTGGAAGAGCTCTGCTTCCCACCGGTGATGAGCTCTAGGCTAGCTGTGAGCAGGCTGTCCCTCCCAGGGAGGTCACGACACTCCTGGAGCTGTGACAAGATATCAGGCTTACTAGAGGTAGCATGGACCTTCCTATTCTAGAGTCTAATTGTGATGCTTCTCTAAGTGGCACTAGCGAAGTTGGCTTTGATAGGGCGGCTTTTATTCAATCTATTGAATCTGTCCCGGCAGTTATAATAACGATAGTCACTCAGCAGACATGCTGGGCTCCTCACCCACAGTATTTCATTTAATTGAATCTTTGCTCCTATCCTTTGAGGTTGGTATTATTACCATCATCTCAGAGATGAGGAAACTGACCTAAGTCTCGCCCAATTACAAGGGAGCAGATCCAGGATTCAAACTCAAGTCCCATCATGCTTGTAACCAGTATGCTGATGTTTCCCAAACTTGAGTCATTTTAGTATCAACTTCACTGTTTTTACCAAAGCCACACACCATCCATACTCCATCTATTCAGTGCTTTTCTTTAAGTCAACTTATTTTTTTCCAATTAAGTAAATTTAGCCTCATCCTAAGGAACAATGGGTGCAGAATCACGGGTTTGATGTGCTGTTTGTATCTTTTTGAATACATTTTTAAAAACCCCATATAATTTAGGGAAAGTTTTGGTGCCTGTACCTTTTAAAACACTTGCAATACCAGAGGACATGTACTGCATTTTGGGAAACTACAGTATGCTGCTTCTTCAGGCCAGACCCAAAGTGCTAATAGGCCACTAACCCCTTGCCTGCTATTCACTAGTGGTCTCATCTTCCCGCCTTTGGCAGAATCTGGTGCTAATTGCTTCTTTTGGACTTGTCTATCCCAAGCCACCCCTTCCTCTGGTCTTCCGTTCAGAGCCAGGATTCCACCACTCACTGCATCCGGGCACCTGTGCTGCATGGGTTTCCCAGCCTCTGGATCAAGCACATCAGGTTTTCAGAGACAATAACAGTGGGTTTGGCTCTCTCATGAGTGGCTCACAAAATTCTTTGTAATAGGATCTGAAGTGTCAGTGTTGGGGAGGAGACTGGGAACCTCCTAGGACCACTTTATTTTGCTTTACAGTGTGGGATCACGCTAGGCTGCTGAACGCTGTCAGTCATGCACTTGGCCATAAAACATTTATCTGGTGGAAAGTCTCTCAGGGAAAAATTAATATCATTTCACCTCTGTGCTATAAATGGATGACACATCCACTATGGTGGTGCTATATCTAGTCAGTCTGGAAAAAACCTGGAAAGCAGCAAACTTGCCTCCTATATAGAGCACTGAACCAGGAATCAGAAAGCCTGGGTTCTCATTCCAGCTCTGCTAGCTGTGTGACTACAGGAAAATTCCATTTTTTTCTGGGACTCTGTTTATGCATCTATAACCATTCTACCCTCATAGAGCTACTCAGATGCACCCTAGGTGGGTGAAAGCACACGGTCAATTAGACTCTTTCTGTTGATGTAGTTACTACAATACATGTATGTATAAAATAAAAGGGTCAGAGCAATGAACTTTGTACTTTTCCCAGCTCTAGGATCCTCTGATTCTAGTGGACAGAGGGTTCAGAGCATGCCCCATGGGCTTGTTTGGTTAGATGAGTAAATAAGATCGATGGCAGCATCCTTTGTTTCTATTAACCTTCAGAAACTTGTTTGTAAGACATGGATTTAGTAGCTGCATTGAGGCAGAAATAGAAGAGACAGGAATGAAAGAACCTCAAGAATAGGCCAGTCCTCTTCACCCTGAAGAAAACTGAAGGACACCACGTGGCCAGGAAGGTAATATCAGTAGGGATAACCACCCAATATCTTGGGCATTGGTCCAAAAAAACCCGAAATGTGCTGAAGAATGGGGTGGTTAGATCCAGTTATTGCCAGTCTCAGTATTCTGATGAGAGAGCAATAAGGAGGAATCATTTGACCTTTATACATGGTCATCCTGTCCAAGAGAGATTGACCTCTGGTACCATGTTAACCCTGAACAGACCACAAGTTAGGCGATGATGATATATTAGTAATCGTTACTATGATTTTTCTAGTAATAGCTCTGTGCAAAGCATTTTAATAGATAAATTATTTATCTCAAACCCTCATTACAATGCTGTGGGATAGACAGCATCACTTCCATTTTACTGATGAGAAAACAAGGGCAGGAAGGTGCAGCTATGCCCCTGAGGCTGGCTGCTTAGTAAATGGCAGAGAAAGGGATTCAGATTTCGCTCTGTTTGACTCCAAAACCCAAGCTCATTGTTGTGTGCCACTTTTCTCTTCACTCAGTGATTCTCCTTAAGGTGTTCAGGTTTAAAAACCTGTCTTATTGACTTGAATGCCAAGCCTGAGAGACTATCAAGATAAGAAAAAAAATATGTCACTGAATAACAAGTTTGAAGTTTATTACATTAGTTATCATCCAAATAGGTTTTGGAAATCACTTACCTAATTAGCCATTATGAATATTAGTCGGTTGTTTCTATGGAAACAACTCTATCTTATTACTCAACGCAGACACTCATTTATGTGCTTATTTCTGCACAGCCTGGGTGTCAGCCTATGACAGTGCTGACAACAGGGGAAGGAATTCCTGTTCTCATGGTAGGACTCAGTGTAACCAATAGACATCGCACCTTGTAAATACTCATCATGGACCTTCTCACCTCAGCACCCATCCATGTCAGAGCTGTAGAGCAGTGGTTCTCGAACTGGGCTAGAATCACAGTGGAATCACATGGAAGCAATTGTCTACTCACAGAACATCAGAATCCCCGGGGGTGAGACCCAGGTTTTAGCATTCCTAAAATTCCCCAGGTGTCTCCAAAGGACATGTAAGTTTGAGTGCCACTTGCTCTTAGTGTAAACAGTGATAAATATTTCCAGGCATGCCAGAACATGAAACCGTGATCTCAAACAGGGTTGTACATTAGAATCACCTGGTCGGGAGGGGCTTAAAAAAGACTGATCCTAGTGTTTTATTAAATGGTCCTGGGAAGACTCTGCTCTAACATCAGGATTTTTTTAAAAGCCCTCCAGGTCACTCTAATATGCAACTCAGTTTCAAACCACTGATTCACACCTACTAATCTTGGGAGGAGGCCTAAGGCCTCAGTTTATTATGTTTATGCAATATTAATTTCCAGTAAAGCCTGATACTTTTCACCAAACATCTTCCTGATTCTGACATTAAGAATTGAATTGTGAAAAATTCGATTTTCCAGTGGCATAAGTTTGAGCGTCTTGCCAGCCTAGGTTATTGAATACCAATGCTAGCAATTATTGAAGAAGCAGCAGATGGGGTGTTTGTGAAGGGTGGGGAGGTCTAGTTTAGTTGATCTATTTGGCCTGTTTCTCACAATTTGAAGCCTATTTCCCTCATAGTAATGAAGAATTTAAAACAACAACAAATCAATGACCGTATCACATTATATTGGAGCACTGAAAATACTCAAGCTGCTTAATAATAGAAAACAACCATGCCTGTATTAACTATTCAATAGGACGTAGCTATTTCTAATATGAATTTCTTCCCATTATTTTGGCCCGACGATAATACTTTCTACTTTTATCGGTAGAGCTTGCCTGTTTATATTCCCTCTTCCTCTTCAGACTGTAATGGTGTTGAATCCATGGTGGCCCCTTCATCATGATGAGAAAGAACTTTTCTAATGACTCAGATTTCTAAATTAAACCTAAAATGTTTGCTGCAAAGATGCCAGGCACACATTATGCATCACCGTTGCTGTACAATAATATAATTCAGATAGAAATTATCTCTGAAAACGGCAATCAATTTTTGCTACTACTTTCTGCTTTCCTGACAATCTGATCAGTGGGCTGTGGAAAAGTGCTTTTACTTGATTACTTACACTGTTGATAATCATTGTGGTTTTTGGCAGAGCTAAGGCATTATTTCACAGACCTGCATTGCAATGGGGAATGGGTGTAACTTTAAAATCCAGCTCAAGTTCCTGTGGTTTAGCTGACACTAAGGAATGTACAAAGTCAAGCACAATTCTTATGAGACTTCATTCTTTTACAGTGGTTTGCCATGGGCCAGTCCACAGATGGGGACAGCATAAACAAATGTGGGTCCATGGAGGACCCAAGTTCCCCTGCAGCTCAAGGAACCTTCTGGAACAATACAGGTGTCCCACATAATGCCAGGACACACATCCTTCCACTTATAACTTTGGGTTTGAAAGGAAGTAAACATTAAAAATATAGACATGTTTCACTGTGCTATCTTCCAAGGACAGAGATTCACTACTACAAGCTGAATGTTTGATTTGGATCCAAATATTGATAAAGACATAAAAGGAACAGAGAACTGTAATATGGCCGATAACTTCTTGGAAATGACAGTGAAAGAATAAAGGATGGATGGAAACAGAAAAAGTTATATTAAATGATTGCATTTCACTTTTTTTGCCAACTCCTACCCTTGATTTTTTTAAAAAAAATTCTTAAAACATTTAATATAAGACAGTTATGCTATGGTTGAATGTTCTTGGGGGGTGGAAATGACTGATTAATCCAAAACCACCTCAGCAGGGAACTCAAGGACTAGAACTGGTTTCATTTCTTTAAAAAAAAAAAAAAAATCTCTATCAGCAAGGGTGTCAGTTATAGAAAGGAATACTTGTCTTGCTGGAACCTAAACTAAGACTTCTAATTCCTTTCACATAAGTCATTGAACAGCTGTCAGATTTGTGAACAAGTTTCAAGCACTTGAGAACTGTGACTTTGAACCAGTGACCTGGAGTTCTCCTGTCCCCATTATCATTCCCCTGAGCCACCTGCTATGGCAGACAACACAGTCATCATAGAAAACAGTATAATCCTGTTTTGTTTGAGATTCCACCAGCATGTGTTCAGAATATTATCACTATTTTCCCAATTCGAGCACCATTTACTTTTGATTGCTTTTGGCCTTGATGCCCCCACCCATGTAGTGACACCACCATCCACCAAGTCACTAAAATCAGAAACCGTCATTATTTTTTAATTGGTAAACCTGGCTAGTCTACCTCTGATATGCCTTATGAATCCTTCGTCCTGTCCAGTGTCATCACTTGACCTCAGGCTTCCATCATTACATCATCACCCTCCTTGAATAGCGAAGAAATCTTTTAGCTTATCCCACACACATCCATTCTTCACTTTGCTGCCAAGGTTTCATTGGAAGCCAGAAATCAAGTAATCTCATCATGATGTCTGAAGTTCTTCCTTGGCTCCTCAATTATGTAAAATTCCTTACGTTATTCCTTGCCTCGATCATCTGCCAACACTGCTCCAGCTGGCTCTGCCTCCTGGACTTATGCATGAGGCCTCTCAGCTGTCGCTCTGCTCGCTGCTCTTCCTTCGAATAACACAGGCAAGATCCTTGCATGTTTACAGGCAGTTGGCCCCGCTGTTTCTTCTGCCTGTAATTCCCTTCCTCTTTTTCTTCAGCTATCGTGTTCACTTCTCTTGCAAGGCCCATATAAAATATCCCTGTTCAGAAATCTTTTCTGCCTCAATAGAGATGGAATACTCCTTCCTTTGTCCCTTTAATACTTAGTGTGTTTATTGTCACACTTCTCCCCAGGCCCATTTATTTCACCAACAGTTGTGCACTTACATGGTTTTAGCATGAGTTCCCTGGGGATCAGACATCTTATTCACCCTTATCTTCCTAATATTTACCACTGTATCTGCCCATAGTAAGTACTGAATCAACGTTATATCGATTAGGCCTATGGAGCACACAGCCTTTCTGCATGGTAGTTCATGGAAAGTACTGTAGATTGGGGAACGTAGATTTCAGCCCAACTCCCTATCAGGTTTGCCATTTTGCATTGCATAGGTTGATCTGCATGCCCCTTGCATCCTTCGTGAGCTTAAAAATGAGGGGGGTGGGGATAAGCCTAAGGGTGGACAACTCATTCTCTCCTGTACTATCTGCTCAGTGTGGTCTTTTCATTGACTCCCAGACCTTCTGATCTCTTCCTCCTGCTGTCCTCACCTTCTTTCCTGTATCTGTGCCCTCACAGCCACTCCACAGGCCTTCTCTCATCGCACCTTCCATTACACACCTTTCTTTCATCTTCCAGTCTGGATTTTCTTTGTTGCTGAACCTCTCTAGGACTTTAGTCTCTTTTTCAGTATTCAGCATTTTATTACACACAGTTTTATGCTGTTTGATAATTATTTGACTGGGTAGATGTTTTTCTGCTCAATTCAACTGAGAACTCCTTTAGTGTAGCTTAATGTTTCCAACAGAGGTGTTCCAACATCTCTCTCCTGGAGGCCCTGGCTCTGCCACACAAGATATGTTAAGTTTTAAAAACAGCCGAAACCTCAAATATAAAGTGGGGAAAATAATAGTGCCTATCTTATGGAATATGGAAGAGAAAATATATTAGAAGCTCTTTGTGCCTGACAAATGTTAAGTCTTGCTATGTGATAGTTATTAAGAATAGTGTTAATCAGAGCCTGTTGAAATGGATTTATCTCATACACAAAGCCTACTACATAGGTTATGACTGACACTTTGAGGTCTTTATCAAATTGCTGGATAATTGTGATGATTAGTTTGGCAAAAAGTAATGCCGTGCATGGTTCTTGGAACCATTCTTCCACCTATGAGTGGAGCAGCCAACGTCAGCACTGAAGTCGTGGTTTGTTAGGTGATATCTTGTGGCCCAAATGAACCACAAGAGCTTGTGAATTATCCTGAAGCATACAAAATGTGATTCATTAGATATTAACTAATAAACTTAGTGTGTTTTTGGTGCCATCATGCTCAGACTATAAGGTCATTGAAATAAATCTGAGGCATTTCTCCTGAAAGATGTCTACTCATTTCTCTGCCAAAAGAAACACACATACAAAAAAAACAAAAAACAAACAAAACACCCCAACCCTATCTCTCAGCTCAATAACGTAGAAATATTTGTTTGAAAACCATTCCATTTTGCTTTCTTAATTTCTCATATCTCATCCAGAAACTTTGAATTAACATGGCAAAAGTCCACAATTTGAGTTTAGGGAAAACAGGATAATTCTTCTGTATTTTTCATAGACTTTGCTCACTGGGCTAAAAGCCCGAGGTATTTGGACACAGCTGTACTCTGAACTTACATCACTAGGTAACATATCTACTTGTAGGCATTCATTTGGTTTGTTTGTTCCAGAAAGTTTTCTGCTCCCTGATTAAATGTTTGGCTGTACTGTACCCACAGATTCATAACCTAGTTCAGTGGCTGGTTTTTCAAGACTGATTTAAAGAGCCAGTGACCTATTGAAAAAGCTTTGTCTTTTCACCATTGGATTTGAGGTCTGCCCTATACACAATTTCAGCGTAGGTTAGGTTTTTGTCTTTGATGCTAAATTTCGCCTATGGGTCTCTTTCCACTTCCAGGGAACTAAATCTGCAGTTTCCCTGATGTCTTATTCTTAATCTGGGTAGCTGAACCCTAATTTTTATTAAGGCATTAACACGTCATTATGGGTTGGCTATTCACAGCTGAAGCTTGTGTGACTGAAATTTAGAAATATTTTAAAACCCTGAAGGATAAAATTATAATTTCAGGATGACCCCAGTGAATCAGGTTTGATGATGGCAACAATTTTATCAGAGTTATAATATTTGGGGCAAAAGGCCTTGATCCTTATTTCCCAAATTGAATTGGTCTTGTTGGGGTCTATACTTACCATAGGCTTTTGTTGGTATGTTTCCTGTGAAGAATGACCAAAAGTCAAGTAGTTGTTCATTGATACGGAGTTTATTGATTAAAATAAAGGTAGTATAGAAGAAATAAGTCTGCCCATGAGAAAACAGTTAAATGCTGGCATCACTTAATACGGGGTGATGTGGAGAACTGGGAGCCAAGACAGCACAGGTGCACAACCTTGGTGACTATTGTTGCATTGGTGAGATAGCTGGAGTGACACCTTTGTGTGACATGCATTTTATCTCTATTTCACAGCTACGGAAGCTGGTGGTCTTGCTCTGGTGACCTTGTATTTCTCACTTCTTTCTGTGCCTCAACTTATCCATAATATTGAAAGTATAGGCCAGATGATTTCCATGTTTCCCTCAGTACTCTGATCCTTACTGAATATTGGGACAATTTTTGTTCAGTTCACCAGAGATGCTTCAGGGCTGGGAAGAAGCTTGCTGCTGATGGACAACCAGGACGGGGCAGTGAGAGTGGCTGGAGGACTCCCTGAGCTGCATGCCCAGTAGCTCTGCTGACATCTAGCTGAGGCCAACAAACCTGCCAAGGCCAGGGCCCTGAATTAGAAAGGGTGGGTCTTGAGAGCTCATTGCTCTGACGCATAGGTATTCAGATCTCTGGTTCCTTCAGTCATGTCGCCACTTGCTCCTCTATCTTCTAGCCTCCTATTCTCAGGCACGCCCAATCAATGAGGGGGTTAACAGCTGAGCTCTGTGGACCTGGCGGAGCTTTCTCAGGGATTTAAGGGCAGCCACTCTGTGGCAGCTGTGGTGACTGGTGGGTTCTCTAGGATGGCCATGCACAGAACGCACACTCTACAATAGAGACTGTCTAGTATTTTATGTTAACTGTGGTGTTCAGTCCCTATGGAATACTGGTAAGATGAAAACGGAAGGCATGACATTTTAATACACGTCATGGCATCTTTAAGGGATGACAAAAACCTACAATCAGCTACGCCTATTTGGAATGATTCCAGAAGTTATGTGGAATCATTTCTTACCTCTCGTAAGACAGTTGTTAGAGAGCTTGGCCAGAATTATACTGCTGTATTTTTAGAGTCCCTGTAAAGTAGAATCTTTTCTAAATCAGAATTATGAGCCACTTTGTGAGGCAGTCGGTTGTTTCTTTTCAGGAGTTTCAAAGTTCAGTAGAACTTTGTGTGATAATGGAAATGTGTAAATTAGCCACTAGCCTCATGTGGATATTGAGTGCCTTGAAATGTGGCTAGTGTGACTGGGAACTGGATTTTTAGTTTACTTAATTTTAATTAATCTAGATAGCCATGAGTGGCTCCTGGCTGCCATATTGGACAGCACAGGTCTGGAATAATACTGTGTGGCTTATTACATCCAACACACTTAATCACTGCATGTTGAGTTGATTGGACATTAACATTCTTCACAGCACTTACCAAAATGTACATTTCCCATGTGATTTTTCAATTGTCTAACATAATTTATTCTCCATAATTCTAGATTTCCTATTCATATGACAGTTCAACTAAAAACTTATTCTACATCTGGACCTACACAATCATTGTTAGAGCAGTGTTTCAGGGACTCCAGGATTTAGGGGGAAAAAATCCCCACAGTGATCTCCAAAAAATCCCCACATAATAGTCCTGCTGTTTCCATAAACATGCCTTAAAGATCCTCTCTGCCTGCGACAGTGCTTCCTAGATCATTTCCCAGCAAAAGTAGGAAACTGGATATTTCATGAATATTTTCACTTTTTCTCTACTGAGGAAGGAAAGTAGCTCTTGCCATTGAGAGATGTCTGGGTTTGAATTCCAGTTCTGTGACTTTGGGAAAATCATTTAACTCTTTATGATTTCAACTTTTTTCATTTATCAAATGAGAATGAAAAGAATTCTTTCAACGTTACATGGCTTTCAGAATTGAGGTGTTAGAATGTTTGACTCAAAGTGTGTGCAAGTCTCCCTGAGCTGTAAAACCCTGGGCAAACCCTGAGGGCTATGCCTATTGTGTTTACCTTCACTGAGACTGGAGCATTTACATTGTCCTTCGTGGTATATTTTTCGATGCTTGAGACTAATTACTCAGCCACTGCCTATCGTAGATGGAGACTTATCACTGAAAATACTATTCAGGATATTCACATAATATTGTAGGCCTTGTAAGCATGAAGTAACATTCGTTACATGCCAGTTTGCATGGTTTGGAGCAGATCTTTGTGTAGTAGATTGGCTAAACAAAGCCAACTTTCCTGTGACAGGAGAAAATTTGGAGAATTTTCACTCTCTTATTCTATATCGGCTTGATAATATACTTCCTACCCGAGATAGGGTGAGATCTTTGTTCCAGTCCTACCTACAGAACAGATTCACTGTGTGGCTTGAGAAATTCATTTAATCTATATGTAGATTCTCTAGAAGGGAGATTAAGCTTGTGATCCCATTTTTTTTTTTTTTTGAGGGCAGTGTCACTGGCCCTCACATGTGGGACCGAACCGGGGCCGCTGGCTTCCAAAGCCAGCGCTTAACCACAGCGCCACTCAGCCGGCCATTGATACCATTTTTTGATCTCTGTCAGGTGATTATGTCTGGCTTTCTTGATATGCTTTTAAACTCTTTGAAGCTAAGGGTCATACCTACTTCTTTACTCTTTCTGGAAGCTATTTCCTTAAACCAATTGTTTAGAAGTACAGCACACTTATAATGGGGTCACTAATTTAACTCAATGCAAGCAGATGCATACAAAAATGCAATTTTTAAAATTTTTCTATATCTGATTGAATCTTTCTCTTGAACTTTTAATCTGTTGGGTAATGAATGAATTAGTTATCAAATGCTGCATAAAATATTACACAATTTAAAACAACAAACATTTATCTCACTATTATTTTCTAAGTCAGGAATGTGGGTGTAGCTTTGCTTGGTCCTCTGGCTTAGAGTATCTCAGAGGTGCTGTCTTGGGCTAGATCTAGGGTGACAAAATGCCTGGGATTGCTCAAGACTGAGTGGTCTCCTGGAAGGTAGGGCTTTCAATCCTATCACTGGAAGGTCTTGGGAAAACTGGAAAAACTAGTGGGAAGTCTAGACTAAAAGACACTTTTCTAAATTCATTCATATCATGTGGCAGGATTGAGTTCTCATGAACTATTAGACTGAGGATCTCAGTTCGTCCCTGTTGGTCTGAAGTATCCCTTAGATCCTTGCCACACGGACCTCTCCATTGGGCAGCTTACAACATGGTAGCTTGTTTCATCAGGGCAAGGAAGGAGAGAGGAAGAGAGGTGAGCAAATAAAAAACCAGAGTCCCCTTCAAACCTAATCTTCAAAATCACATACCAACACTTTTGCTATAATCTGCTGGTGAGAAGCAAGTCACTAAGTCTAAACCATTTTCAAGGAGAGTGGATTATACAAGAGCATGAACAGTAGAAAGTGGGGATCATTGGAAACCATCTTAGGAGCTGCCTACCACAGGGAGGAAAAAGCCCAAATTTAGGCCAATGGCAAATGTGGGTAACTGTACCTTTTGGATAATCATTCAGAATTTCAGGCTTCCTTCTTGCCCTTGTCTGAGATGTTTTTCTCAGTATATGGCAAGAAGTAGGTCTACAGCTCTTGTGGCACTTCAGACCCACATCTGTACTGCCCTGGCTCCTCTGTCCTCTGCAGTGATGGCCCTTTTATGCCTGAGGACTACTTGCCCTGCTGCTCGACAGCTGGAGTGGGCAGCTGGTGACCATGTGCTTTATAATCTATTGGTTATGCCTGACTGTCCTATGCTGATTTGATATCATTTCGTTCTTTTAGGCAGGCCATTCCTCCCACCTGACCCTCTAGCCTAGCAGGCTCCCCTGTGGTACCTTATACTAACCCTCTGGTAAGGTCTTCATCCAGTACCATCAGATATAATCCATTTCCTTTCTCAGGGCATGTGAGCATTTCTAGATACTTTCAATACCACATGAGGGCTAAGGGAGCCTCTGGGAGGCAAACATTGAGCATTACCCCCCACCCACTGCCCTGCTTCCTGCACAGTCACATTGTCCGACCCGTGTTCCTCTGAGGCAGCTATTCTGTGGCAGCTTGCTCTAAGTTCCAAATAGAAAATGAAGCAAAAACATCGCTCCATTTGGCTTTCCTTTCCTCACAACCTGTGTAAACCACATGCTAGGATTACACCCCAGTTTTGGGGGGAGGGAAGGGCATGGGAAGGGGGGGTGTCATGGTTCTCAATTGCATTTGTGGCCTCCTTCTATGTTCTGTCCTGAGCTCCCTACCTGAAGCAGGAGGTAAGACTCCCCTGGTTGGCTGGACCTGGCTCTTACTATATTAAATGAGGCCAGGGTCACAAGCCATGTCCTTTTCTCTCTGCCCAAAGCTTGGCTTTTATGACTATTGTCTTGATGTGGATTTGTAAAAGTCATATTTATGACTCAGAGATGGTCAATGGCCTCTTATTCCTTGCAGCAAGAAGCATTTTGGCTAAGCTGGGATTCCAAAGCTGTGAAGGAGCATAATTTAAGGGGCAAAGGAAAGTACATCTTTTCAAGATGCCAAAAATACCATTCACATTACATGCATTTGTTTGTACAGCTGCAGGTGACTTCTTTGGCGACCCACAGCCCTGACTTGAGTATTCAAGGGCCTACTCATTCTAATGGGACTAAGATGGCTAGAAATGGAGAGGAATTAGTATTTTTAAATACATTTGTAGTGGTACTGCTACGAATCCAGTATTTTCCTATCAAAAGGATAGGGTTTTCTGGGGTTAAGTGAATAACCCCACATACTGAGAGAGCTGAAAGGAATGTGTGTATATGGAAGTGGAGCCATGGAGGGAGGGACTTAGAAAGGAAAGAAGGACACAGGGTGAAATGCAGTGTGCATTCGACAGAGAGAGTATGTATAAAATGTACACACTGGGAAGAAAATAGTTAAATAGCTCTCCTCTCCCCAACCCTCCGAAGCAGCTGCACCCAGGAGGGAAGTTTGCCATGGAAACACAGGAAGTATCAGAGAGCTGGGCAACAAGGGAAGCTTTTCTTGTAGTATTCAAAGTGGAAGTAGTTCTCTTCCCACCAAAACGCTAGGGGCTATACAACATTTCTGTTTGCAGTGGCACAGGATATGGAGACTGAGGTGCTATTTATGGCAGCAAGCAGCCTGAGATGGCAGTTTGCAGAGCTGTGTTTGGAGAAAGCAACCTCTCTGACAAATGGAGCTGATGGAGAATTTGAATTAAAAGTGAGCTTTGAGTAATTACACATAGAGAAATGGCATTTAATAATTGGCATCAAATGTCTTGACCCAGGAGAATGGTCACTTCAACCCAGACAGTGTGACACAGACAGTAAGGGACTTGGCATCGGGCAGTGAAAGAGCTGGATCTGAAAGTTAGAGGAAGGACAGGCATGTAAATAGGAGTAGGGCAGTGTGCTCCCCTCAGCCACTGCTGGCCAAGGGTTTTTAAGAATTTCTTAGTGATGAGGGATTGTGTTATCATCAGCCCTGCATTGAATCAACATAAAATAAACTGCAAATAACATCCAGCTTTAAGTTAGTGGCATGTAAATTATATATAGTTATTTTTCTACAGCGAGGTTAGAGTCATTCTCAGTGCATTAAAAAAAAGGAAATTAACGAAGCCTATAGTTAAAGACCGCTGCTGATAATGTCATATACGTTGGCTTCACTGGGAGGATCTAAATAAAACCTGGGTACTCAGGGTGAGCAAACCAGGCCAGTGGCTCCCCTTACAGAAAGCAACTAAGTGATGCTGATCCCCACCTGGATGCACCGTGATTTAGAAAAGCAAAGGACAAAGGGAAAGGAGAGAGATGAGAGGGCTGACTGGGATACAACATCAGAGAGAATGGAGAAAGTGCCAAAGAGAGTGGGCAGGTAAAGGGCAGTGTGACCGACAGCAGGTCAGGAGGGTCTGTAGAACTGTAGACAGAACTGAGAAGGGACTTGTATAAGTTGGTGTGTATTGTTAGCTTTTGGCTAAAGAAACAGGAAGGAAAGTTTGTGTGAGGAGGAGAGATGGTAATGGTAGAGGGCAGAAGGGTGTGCGTTCTATGGCTCCGAAGACCAACACGCAAACCCTCTGGAGGGAGAAATTGCTAGCAGAAACAGCAGAAACTATTTTTTGATGTGATTCAAGCAGGATGGTAGAGGGGGCACACCCACCAGTGATAAACTGAACATTGTACCTCTTAGGCATCCTGAGGGATTGCTGCAGTAGCCTCATTAGGAGGCAGCCTTTTCCTGGGGGAATAATTTAAGTAGTGATGAGGCACTGTGCTCAGGTGAGTTCCTGAGGCCATCCACCAGGGAGGGGTCTAGGTTAGAAGAGGAAGCCTAAGGTGGGCATCACATGAGGATTCATTTGTAAGCACTCATGACACATTACCTGAGAATTTCTAGTTACAGTGAGATGCAGGTTCCTAGGGGACTGGATAAGAATGTGGGGATGGGTACAACTGATATTTTGCTTATTTTTATTAATATGCCCTTCTGAACCAGGTTCTAGAAGCATATTGTCCCCATTTCAGTAGTGAAGCAATTGAGGCTTAGTAAACTTAAGTAACGTGTTTTCTGCATCAAAACAAGAAGTGTTAGAACTAGAATTGAAGCCGTGTTTAGCTGCCTCCAAAGCTCATTCATGTTGTCACTGCTGTATGAGTTCCTCTATGCTCCTACTGCCAATACAATCCCAGAAGCAGTTGAAATAAGAGGAAACTTATAAAGAGCAGGTCTTTAAGTCATGGGCCAGGTGTTAGACGTTGATACTCCAGATATGGTGGCCAGATCAGCTAGACAGGACAACAGACTCCTGAAAACAGTAGCTCCAGGCAGGGACTGAAATCATCTCTGGTTATTGGAGGTGGGACTCTTTCTCTAAATAAAACCCACATATTAGTAAGTTTACTAATGGTCATTCTTACAATCAAGGGTTGGGGCACTATGTTTGTTAAGGGTGGGCCTTGCTCACCTATGATTGTGTTATCTGGACTAAGTTGCTTAACTTGACTGAATTCCATTTTCTGTCTATAAGATAAAGAATGTGACAGCATCTGTTTTGTAGGATTATTGGGATAATTCACCACAAATACATACTATTGTATTTCAAAAGATGGCCACACCAATACACATATCCCAATCCTACATGCATTTCTTAAATTGTGACTGACATTCTCCCACTGAAAGCTGAGGTCTGTATTTTCTTTGTTTGAATCTGGGCAGACTTGACTTCTCTGATCAATAGATGTGGCAGAAGCGATGCTATGTGACTTCCAAGGCTAAGTTGTAAAAAGGATATAGCTTCCATTTGTCCCCTCTCACAGGACACTTGCCCTTAGAACTCAGCTATCATGCTGTGAGGAAGCACAAACCAACTCACATGGAGAGGTCAATGTGGGGAGCAACCAAGACCTCCAGCTGCCAGTCACCACCAAACACCAGACATGAGTGAAGAAGCTTTCAGATAATGTCATCTCCCAGCCTTTGAGTCTTCCATCTGAGACGCCAGACATCATAGAGCAGCGGCCAGCTGTCCTCACGGTGCCCCATTCAAATTCCTGACCCACAGTATCAATGAGCATGAGTCATTGCTGAATTTGGGGGTAATTTGTTATGCATCCATAGTAACGGGGACAGATTTTGAAACCACATAAATAATACAAAAGGAAAATAAGGTAGCTAGGGAATTTATGTAACTCATTTCCTGTTCATTAGTTTAATATGCATTGCTAGACCAAGTAGACTCAAACAAGAGTCAGTTCTGGAATCTAACAACTTAGTGACCAGATTTTCAGTAAAAATACAACCAATACTTAGAGGCACAATGATTCTTTATAATGACTGATTAAACATGGTCCCCAGTCACTTTCAGTCGTTGGCAGAGAAAACACACTTTTGTTAACTGGCCTCTAACAAATATTTTAACTGAGTGCTCACTGATTTACTTTTAACTAAAGTTTTCCTGTTCAGGAATGAGGAACTTCTAACAGGTAGGACAGGGGTGGCCAATCTTAGCTCTTGTATTATAGGAACATATAATAATGCAACTCTCATCAGTCAGCATTCTCAGCTGCAAACAACAGAACCATTCTGACTAGTAAAACAGAAAAAGAATTTATTAAACACTATTAAGTAACTTTGAGTCTCTGGGAAGGCAGAAAAAATATTAAGTTCTTTCCCTACCCTACAAAACTTTACAGATAGTCTTACATGCGCTTTTCACATTCTTTACTTCGGGGTGGGGGTGGAGGGTTGTTAATGCATTTGTATAGGCTTAATATAGAGGCATGTAGGGCTATAGAGTAGAATGGCCCGATGTGTGTTTACCTCTGCTTGCAGCTGTTGAGACATGACAAAGTATATACATACCAAAGAAATATATGTAACTATGGGGATGAAACAAAGAAACTAGTGACCACTTTTGGCATCCGTGGTAAGGGTATTAAGAAACACAGTTCTGGGATAGAACCTTGAGAGGATCTGGTGAATTGGCACATGTCCAGATGGTATGCAAATGCATGGCAACCATCCCACCCTTGGAGGAGAAAGAAATACTATAGAAGTGTTGGGCAGGCAGAGAAAGGCATTATGTGACTGCCAAGAACTTTGAATGTCTAAGATTCTGCCTGCCTTGCAAGCTGGCAGGTTAGGCTGCCACAGTTTCAAGGACGTTGGTAGGAGAGTTGAGACTCCTGAGTCAGAGGCGCAGGACAGTGTATTACTCACATCAATAGCAGTAGCCAGGGAATCAGCATTTTTTTGCACCAGTCCCCAAGCCCCAATTCCCACAAAATATCTTGAAGAGGGCAGATGATACTTATAAATGCTGTGTGTTTGTTACAGGAGAAGAGCCCTGAACATAGGGAACCTGAATTTTGTATAAAGTAGTCAGTATTCTTGACCTTTGCTTGAGAGAGAGAGAGAGAGATTTTCGTTATTATAATGCACACTAAGCATGTCTGCCCTTTGTTTCAATGGGGAAACATGACCTCTATTTCCCATGATTGTAAGCAAATCTGCTCTTTGCCCTGGAGGGAGACATAATACCTATATTTCCAGGCTGTTTGCTATTACAGATATCCTTAAAAAGAGAGTTCAGAACAAAAGACAATACTCTGTTTATAAGATGTGCAAGAATATAGAGTGACCCATGGAAAAGTGTCTCCTAATAATAATCCTCAATCTTTAGAGGATACAAGGAAATTACAAAGCAACAATTATGGTTTGGCCAGTGGTTGAAGGTGAATGACATCTATACATATCAGGGAAAGTAGAGATAAATGTGCAGCACCACTTGGATTTGCACATGTTTTTTTTTGTTTTCCCTTTAGACTATACCTTAGGGTGATCTCCATCACTGGGATGGCAAAGACGACTTTAAAAAAATGTTCATTTCCCCTTATTTCAAATCCATCTGTCTGTCTTTCCATATTGGGTTGGGAAGCTGGTAACCTCCAAGCAGTTTAATTTACAATGATGCTGTGAAATAAACAATTCATATTTATTTTTTCCGATTGATGGAAGAGGGAATTTACCCTGTGGCTGGTACGAGGGAAAAGAACCCCAGGTGACAGGTTGATAGTTAGCAAATGAATAAAGATAGTAAGAAAAGCTGAGTTCCCCAGACCTGCTTAAAAGAATAAAGGGAACTCATTGGGCCTCAGCTGCTTTGGATTAGAAAAGAGGTTGATCATTCACTGTTTGTTTTCAAATCCATTCTCTTCCCTTTCACTGTTCATTTAATGGGCTGCACCCCTTGTGAAAAAGAAGCTGTGGACAAACTGCTTATTGGCTCAGGGAGATGGCAAGAAAGATTGTTTCTTCCCCCTCCCCCCAGCTCTTCCTGGAAAAACTACAAAAACAAAAAAACCTCTTT
Source organism: Aselliscus stoliczkanus (assembly GCA_033961575.1). Classification (NCBI taxonomy): domain Eukaryota; kingdom Metazoa; phylum Chordata; class Mammalia; order Chiroptera; family Hipposideridae; genus Aselliscus; species Aselliscus stoliczkanus. Next base: position 44,242,186 of record CM066729.1, read on the forward strand.
GACAAATTCACATCCATCTATATACCCATTTAAGTCCAAATTATACCATCTGTGTGGTCTAGAAATCATGACACTGAGAAATTTCATATAAATTGATCTCTGGCTAGTGAATTACCAGGTACCTTTGGAGAAGCAAATACAAAGCCCCTCTAAAAAGCCGCTTTCACAGCCCAGGTTACAGGAGATTCCAAAAGATTTTGACTAACGATGAGCTCCTAATACAAAAATTATAAAACAGTCAAGAATTCATCATAAGCAATAACTTGAGATCATAGAATGTTGCGATAGAGACAATGAAATAATTTTGCTTCAAATAATTAGTGAGATGAAAAGAATAAATAGAACATATAGGAAAAAATAAGACAAAATGAAAAATGTATAGGAAGATTAAAATTAAAAAAAAAAAACACAACCAAATAGTTGAATTCTGCTGCTGGCCAACATGGAGTAGCCTCTCTCTCTTAGTGATTTCAACTAACATGTAAAAATATAAAAAGCCAGTACCTGAAAACCCTGAAATTTTAGGAAAAATAGGCATATTGAGAAGGGAGTCAAAATTTGAAGAAATGACCCATACAGAAGTGAATATCCTTTTTCCCCCCTTTTCCGATGTATTTTTCCAGGACCCATCAGCTTCAAGTCAAGTAGTTGTTTTAATCTGGTTGTGGAGGGCGTGGGGATTGAATCAGCATCCTTGGTGTTATGAGAACTGTGCTCTAACCAACTGAACTAAGTGGGCGCCATTTTCCCCTTTTTAAATTCTCCATCTTGCCTTGACATTGGGTCTCAGTTGCAGATATGTAGCTGCAGCCTAAACTCTAAGATCAGCCACATCTTTCTGGCTAGCAGTTAAGAAGCAGAGGCACGAAAAAGTATGTGGAAACTGTCAGAGAGCTGAAGAAAGGGACTCCTAATTATTTGTTTGAACCAGAACAAGTTCCAGTCTCACGCTGAACCTGTGCAACTATGGGACAGCTAAAGCAGGATAGCAAAGGGTTTGAAAACTGAACCGATAATGGAGCCATTGCCTAGGGGAGGTGAGACAGAACTTGCATTCTAGACCTAACTGGGTTGATTACCTGCTAAAACAAACAAACAATTATCCAGAAGACTTTAGTAGGACCCAAAATCTTATAACATAATACTCAAAATGTCCAAGATACAGTTTAAAATAACACAATATACTACAAACAGACCAAAAAAAGCCAAAAAAATGTGACTAATTCTCAAGGAAAAAAAGACAATAGACACATAATCCCAAGATGACCCAAAGTTTAGAGATCACACTCTAAATTGGCTATTATTGTGTTCTATATCAAGATTAAAAACACTTTAAATTAATGGGAAGATGGTTCTATACCCAGAAGTTAGGGGGGAAAAAAAGTAGAAATTTTGGAACTGAAAAATATAACATTAATAATAAAATTCTTGGATAGGCTGAGTAGCAGAATGTAGATTATCAAAGAAAGAGTGAATTGGAAAATAGATGAATAATTATCGAACCTGAGCAATTCAGAAAAAAATTTAAAAAGAGTGGAGTAGAGCTTTGGAGGCATTGGAGACAATTGCAACATGTCTAACATTTTTGTCATTTGAGTTCCCGAAGGAAAGAGAAAAGAAACTGGTGCAGAAAAATATTTAAAGAAATAATGACTGAAACCTTCCAAAATTTGGTGATAGACACAAGTTTACAGATTTAAGAAGCTCAGTAAATTCCAAACAGGACAAACTCCAGGAAAACTGAGCTCAGACACTTATAGTCAAATTGCTGAAAACCAAAAATAGAAAAATAATCTTGAAATAACACATTGTATATAAGAGAACAACAATTTGAATTACTGAAGATTTCTCCTCTGAGATCATGGAGGTCAGAAGAGAGTGGAACTGCGTGTTTAAAGTCCTGAAAACAAATACTGTCAAGAATTTTGTATTCTATAAAAAATATCATATCAGGAAGGAAGGCAAAATGAACAGAATTTCTTACCAGCAGATCTGTTCAAAAGGAAATACTAAAAGTAAGTTTTAGACTGAAGGGAAATGCTACTAAGGGGAAACTTGAAACTTTAGGAATGAAAGAACAGTAAACATCGTCAATATCAAGTACTACATTTTTCCTTTTAAATTCTTTCAATTATGACAGTTTAAAGCAAAAATTATAATGTCAATGGGATGTTCAATGTATACAGATATAAAGCATATAACATAAAAGGGAGAAGGCAATGGAACCTATACAGTTGTAAGGTTTCTGTATTTTACTTGTAGTAACAATATATTAAATCAAAATAGACTATAAAAATGAGATATGCATTTTTGTTATCCCTAATACAACAATGAAAAAAATTATACAAAGGGATACAGTCAAAACACCAACACACAAATTTAAATGCAATACTAAAAAAGAAAAAAAAGAAAGAAAACACCAAATAAATTTTCTAAAATTGTAAAATAGAGTCACTGAAATTGAAACCCAGTGCATCGTTTAATCAGCTGATTAAAAATAAAGAAAAAATTATAAATTGAAAGCTAGGTAGATATAAGAAAATGGCCCAAAATGCAGCACATAGATATAAAATACTCAGATGTATTGATAAGGAGAGGGAAATTTTTTTAAGTTTTAAATTATATCTAAAGTTAAATAATTAATGAATCATGTAACCATTCATCAGTTCTATTCAGTTTCATGTATATCAATTCGCTGTTCTCTTTTTTTTTTTTTTTTTGAGGGCAGTGTCACTGGCCCTCATATGTGGGACCAAACCAGGGCCGCTGGCTTCCCAAGTCAGCGCTTAACCACCGCGCCACTCGGCCGGCCCTTGTTGTTCACATCTTAAAAGACGAAATATTTGTTGATGCCTGTGAATCGGCATCCTCTACTTGGGATAGGGTTTTTCTTTTTTGTGCAGTTTTGCCTTCACATACACTAGAAGGTGGTAAAATGACATCGGTGTTTTGGGGCCTGCTCTGAACTTTGAAGGAAATTTCGCTGTGGTGCTTTCCAAGGTGCCCTCGTTCTTGTGGGCACAACTATCCATTGTCACTAATTTGAGAAAAGTAATTCTGTAATTTCTGCATCTACCTGCTGTGAATTACAAAATTCCTTGGCAACACTTTAAATTCATTCAGCAACTCAGAGGACATGAGTCACTGGGCTGAATGTGGAGTCAGGCCAAATCTTGGTGGGATCATGGAAACCTGCTCACCCCTTGCTTTCTTGAGGCAGCTGCCTGCTGGGAAGCAGCGGAGACGCCCTGGGTCAGGACAGTTTTCTGTGGATCTGAGTGTATGTGGGGGGTGGGGGGTGGCTATGCTTAAATGCCACTGGAAACAGAATCTGGCTGCAGTGGAGACTTGGTGACTTTAGAAAATCCAAAGGTTGCCCAATGTTAGCAGGTTACATGGTAGGTAGTCAAACAAGAATAGACCTTGTGATAAGAAATCAAACAACTGTACTACTTATCCCACAAAATACTGTCCTACTCTTTAATCCTCTCAACAACCCCAAATGGCAGGCAATATCATCCACATTTTACTGATGAGGAAACTGGGGTTCAAGGTAAGATGAAGTTAAAATTCTATGACAAATCTGTGTGGCTCCAAGGCCTTTCTATTATCACTGTACTGTCTCCTGTGTAGTTCTCAGCATTACTGATGCTGATGGACATCTGGATAAGTTATTCAAGTGTTTGTAATACACACATGTTTGCATACCTACAGGTACCTTTAAATTATATCCATAATGAAGAACAGCCTTGTTTGAGTGAGACAACCAACATGGAGTCCCACCACAACATATGTCATATAGGTCCACTGGGATGGCACATCTTACTTACGTCCCTAGTGCCGAGTGAAGGGAATCTAGCCAGCTTTAGGGAACAGGGTTAGGTTATATCCATGACCCTTTCAGGGGGTTATAGACTTGTTAATTGAGCTTTGAATGTAGGTTTATTCTTGGCTTATCCATCAAAGTTTATTTTGCACACACACACACACACACACACACACACACACACACACACACACCACTATCTCAGAGCCCTATAAGACTATGCCAGTAGATTATCATAAACCTACCATCCTCCAGAGAAAACTGAGTTCCCCTGGAGCTTAGCAGTTAGTGGATCAGATCCTGGGAGGGCTTTATGCACAAACATAAAACAGGGAGATCCTGAAAGGTCATCTCTGCAGTATGACACATTCCGTCAGACAAATATTTACCTACCAAGCCCTATGTGTCAGGTAATGCATCAGGCTCTGTGTGCACAGAGCTGCAGAAGTCAAAGTCCATGACTTCTCAGCTCTCCCAGCCAGCCAGAAAGAAGGACTGGAACTAAATAGCAGAGCTGTAACAATCAGGGTTGTAAGTCAAGTTCCCTCAGGACCCAGATAAGCACATAATGAATGCTCTGGGATGGGAAAGTGGGAGGAGAAGGCTGTAAGAAAACAGTAGAGGTGGGTTTAATGCTTGAATTGGAATTCACCAGGGTTATGAAAGCACAGGGCACTGCAGCCAGAGGGAAGTGTGGGCAGAGCTGTATGAGTGAATTCTACTCCCGGGCTAGTGAGAAGCCACGTGTGTCTGTAGTTCCGGAGGATCTGGAGAGGTGTTGCAGGGTAGCAGTGTGCAAGAGGAGGCTGGAAAGGTGCAGAGCACCCCATTACAAGGAATGAGGCTTTATCCTGCAGGCTACAGTTTGGGTGACCATCAAATTTACTGTCCAAATTGGGCCAATTCTGAGAGCACAAGAAGGTTCTAAAAGTCTTTGGAATTTAACTTTTTTGAATATTTATTGACCATCAAATTGATTCTGTTAAATTTTTTGAGAGATAATCCTAAAAACATTAAAACATGTATCTTGTATGTTAAAGCAATAATAAAAACTGAAAAATAAAAATAACATGAGTAAAATTATACCCTTAATATATAGTCCTATGTCTTAATTTATTTACATCTATCGCTAATATTTTTTCCAGAGAATATGTATTTTTCCATATGATCTTATTTTTAATGTTTTAATAAAACAGATACATTTAAAGTTCTATTTTCTGGTAATTAGATTGGAGTATTTGGTAACTCCAATGAACTCCTGTCTCTTCTTAATTGAGGAAATACTCTCCCTGCAGTCAGTGAGGAATGTAGCAAAACAAATTATGCTAAGTAGAAAATATCCTCAATCCAATTTTTTTCATGCTGAAATGTGTAAACATCTCAGTCTGTTTTCCTACTCTATTCAGTGTACCTTTCTTCAACAAATGTTTTTATAAGACAAAACTCATCAAATAAATTGTCTCTGTTTATGATGTTTTTTATTTTTTGCCAAATATGAATGTTGCAAGATTATAGGCTTTCTCAATTTCATTTCACTCCAAAATAGAATACTATAAATTTATACAATAAAACATGGTAGTGCTATTAAATGATTCTCCCTACAAATAATATATTCTAAAGAACAATTGTAGAATTTCAGAACTGAAACTTGTGTGCTCTTTAGACCCTTAACATTTAATCTGTTCAGTTCCCCGTTTGCTTTTGGAGGGATAAGTTTCAGTTACTTCCTTGTTCTAAGCTTTGTTTTTAATAATCAAAATTCACTAAACCTTCAAAAACTGGAGGTTTTTCTATACTTTATTATCCATTGAGTGCTTTGATGAAATCTTCCCAAATAATTTAGAACAAAATGCAAACAAAGTTTAGAGAATTTGTTTATAAAAAAAAATTTAATTCCATTGTAAAACACTTAGGTTGATATAAAAATTCTTCAAAGGCTTAAACATTTCAATATCTAATTGATTGTATTATAGGCAGTAAATGAGAAAGTTTATATTGCCATGATGAATAATTATTTTTGTCTTTCATATCAATATCATTACAAATTTTATGGTTAAACCATTCTAACTGTGTGAATAAGTATACATATATATGCAAAATTTGAGAACTACAGCTCTTAAATACTATTTTACTACTTTGAATAGTAGAATATCACAGCTTGTTTTGACAAACTTATGAATTACATGTGTACCACAACGAATTCCAAGTAGAATTTTGCGTAGTTTCTGTTTTGAAAATATATTTCTTCAGATCTTTGTTTTTACTATGATAATGGGCTTCACTAAAAATTTTTAGTTGTTTTGCCACAGGAAAAACAAATAATTATTTTCAATATTTAAAATTTTAACTGAATTTACAATAGAATTCACAAAAATCTCCAATGTTGCAACTATGCCAGAATGGATTGTTTTTTTATTTGATAGGTCAATGAAAACAATTCAACCATTTTTAAATTAACTGATGTTCTGTTTAAAGCTAAAGACTCTAATGTTAAAATTGTAGCATTTAACTGTTTAAGCTTTTTCTCTTGCTAATGTACATAGCACGTAGTCAACTTTCACTTTATTTTCATAATGCAAGAAAACTTGGATTAAAAAAATGATCAGTATAATTCAGAAGAACCATTTGATCTAAATGAAAAGTTTTTGCTTTCCAGTGTGATATAGAAACTCACTTACGGATGCATGTATTAACTTATTGTGTCTGGGGAAAATCTTTTATTAACTTTTGGAGGAGTTGCTATTGTTTTATCAGAAGTTTTGTGTCTTCTGGGTTTTATGTGGCCAGTTTTATCAGTAGCTCACACAGTGGATGATAATTCTCAACAAAAATTTTATGAGTTACTTTTTAATCATCAATTTTCTTGAGAAATGGAAATTCAGTCTTAATTTATCATGAAGCTTGAATTTTATTTAGCTCATGGCTGCTGAATGAGCTAACTGGTGTATTGCAAAATAAAAATGCATTAACAGACAATAAAATATATAGTAATAGATCTACACTGTATAATAACTGATAAACTTATAGTAAGAATATTCAGACTATTCTCTATACACCCTTGAGCAGAATTACTCAGTCTCTATTTTCTGGACATATTTTTACTATATTTGATTTATAATTTTTATGTTTCCACCTGACTCATTAACTGTCATCCTGGTGACTTCCTGTACTTTGAAGGCAGTGTTGTTGGATTAGGAGTTAGCTAACTCTACCCACATATATCATAGAACAGTGCAATTATGAATGAATGGTGCATGAATAACCCTGTGTGCTGTTCTTGCATAGGATATGGCACTTAAATTGGATCTTGAAGGGATTGGGAAGAAAGAGTTGGATTATCATTGGTTATTTTTCAGATTTAATCAAACATCAGAGAAATCTATTCACTGCAAATGCTTCTCACACAATACCAGAAGAGTCTATGGCACAAGCTGGAAGTATAAAGTGGAGGTCCATTAAACACATCATGGCTTATTTTAATCCAAATATTAATACTATCACTTTGGTAAGAAACAGTAAAAGTTCAGACAAGTGCTGGGACAAGAGGAAATGGGAACATATAGTTTCCTTAGCCATAGGATATTACTGCAGGCTTTAAGCAAGGAAATTATGTAATTAAATTTGTGCTTTATAGGGATAAAATTTGAGACTCTGAAAGCCATGAGCAGTACTGATATGGTGTGAAGAATTTGTAGAGACACCATTTCAGAGATTTTGGCAATAATAAACCATTTACTTTTAAATACCTTAATACAGTCCATTTATTGTGTAGTCAGTGTTGTCTAAAAATTAAAGAACAGAGTTCAACAGAAACGTGACCCAGGGAGAAAAGTTTTAACAGGGGTTCAAAGTGAGGTAGCCACTAGAGTTCTGACTCTTTACAGAAGTCAGAAAAATTTGTCTGCCAGAGATTGCTAATTGATAGCCAATAACCACCATCTCTTTCTTTCTTTGTGATAGAACTCGTGGTATTGAGCCAGACACGTTTTCTCAACCTGCCTTGTAGCTGGGTAGAGCCATCTAGCTAAGCTCTGGCCAGTGCATGTTATCTGGAGTGTCATGTGCAGTTGTGGAAGTATCCTTATAGGAAGGGCACATGCCCCCTCCATTGTTCTTTCTTGCAGTCTGGAATGTAGACATGATGGCAGAGCTCAGGTGCTAAAATCAGATCATCCAGAGAGAAAAGAGCATCAAAAGAGAGTATGGGTCTCTGATTCTGTAACTATTATACTGACCCTGAAAAGCTTGCCTTAAAAAATGAAGTTCTCGGGGCTGGCTGAGTGGGTCAGTTGGTTAAGAGTTGGCTTAGAGTGCATGCCCTGAGCAACAGGGCTGCCAGTTTGATTCCCACATAGGCCAGTGAACGCTGCTCCCTAGCTGTCATTGAGCTGCCAACAGGTGGCAGGATGGTTCAGCTGGTGTAACAACAAGATTGCCTGTTCAATGGTGGGCTCTGCCCACCGGCAACTAAAAGATTGAATGTGGCACCTTGAGCTGAGCTGCCATCTGAATGGCTCAGAGGATAGAGCGTGCACTCTTAACAACAAGGCTGCTGGTTCGACTCCCACATGGGATGGTGGCTATGTCCACCTGCAAGTAAGATTGAACACAGCACCTTGAGCTTAGAGGCCACGAGCGGCCAATGGGAAGCCAGATGGCGACTGGCGCCCTCCACAACAAAGACTGAAGAACAACAATTTGGCTGGTCCCCTCCCCTAATTCCCCAACACTGTTCCCCTCCCCCAATTCCCCAATAAAATCTTTAAAAAAAAGAGAAAAAAAAAATGAAGTTCTGACTTGTCTATAGATAGTGTTTAGGCCACTATCATTCCGGGTTGTCCATCACATCAGCTGAACTTAATTCTAAATGAGAAACTTAGTATAATGATCACTTATAAAAAAAAAGAAAAATCACACAAAACTTTTCTTTGATCTTTACAAAGCTCTTTTAGGCAAACAGAGCAGGTAAAAACATCTTTACCAAGAAGAAACTGAGGTTCATAGATGGTAAATAATTTGCTTAGGGTCACATAGGTAGGGAGAAGTCCAATATGTAATTTGAGGCTGCCTCATCCCAAATTCAGTTGCCTTGTTAAATGTGGAGTTGGCACAGCACCAATAAGTAAGAGAGGGTTTGTTAGGGGAAGAGGGAGGCCATAAAAGATTAATTTTACCCAGGACTAGAATAAAAGAGGGGCAAAATATCATATATATCGAAGTAAAAGGGTATCCTCAAAGTGGTAGTTTAATGTCTTGTCTGCTAAGCATATGGCTGAATAAAAAGGTCTTTGTTGGTGATTTGCATGACTTATTTTTTCACTATTCTGAGATTCTAAAGCAGAGTGTCATGTCAGTATAGGCAAATGGGTATCTTATAATTTAAAATACTTGAAGGTGATAAACTTTCTGTATCATGGAGAGTTTTATTTATTTTGAAGTGATCTTTTATTAATATGCGCTCATTAGAGTAAGGCTGGAAAAGGGAATATGAGTCACTTGCTATTTATACCAATATCACCCCCCTCCAACTATGTTAATGTATGTTAATCTGGTAATGGGCTGCTGGATCTAAAAACCTAACACATTATTGTTCCGTGGAAATTTCAGCTGCCTCTTTTATAAACTACAGCAACCTGAAAATATATGTTTGTTAATATTTGTGTATCTCTGTTTTTTTAAATGTCAATTTGATTAAACTATGGAGCCAATTCTCTATAATATGGGGGCAATTATTTTCATTACCAGTAAAACTTATTTTGAAGAATTTGTAAGTTCAAACTGAAGGGTTTGTTTGGAGGCAAAGTTCTCATGAACTTTAAGATACGTGTTTCTAACATCCTGGAAGCCAAAGAGTGGAAAGGAACAAAAAAGAGATCCAATGTTAAAGTCTTCTCAGTATTTTGTGGAAGGTTACAGAGTTTTGTCTAGGTCCTCTCAACTGCAGTTTCAAAATGTGATAACTGTGTAAATTCAGCGATCAGTGGCATAGAAAATACTCATTTGACACAACTAATGAATCCATTGACTTAGGATGGCAGTTGATGAATTAGACTTTTAGGATTCTGTCAGTGCTTGGCCATGCCAACAGATCATGCAAACCCATTGATAATTAAAGGAGAGAGAGAAAAAAATAAAAATAAATGAGAATTTTCCAATCTTGCAAAACATGTTAATAGGTAGACATTGTAACAAAATTTTTGACGTATTGGAAAGAATAGTTAAGGGGACTCCACCACTATTTCCGTTTTGAAATATGTCATGCTAAATACGTCACATTTGCTTAATAAAAACCACCGTGTTCATTCTGTAAGGTGGTTTTGAAAGAGTTAAAAGTTCCTGCAGAGGCTATAGTTAATTATCGGCAAGCTCTCTTTTTATTAGATGGCTTTTTTCAGATTAAGCAAAATCACTCCCCGTATTTCCCTGTGATCAAAAGGCATAAAGATCTGATGACTCCAAATGCTGATGGTGGCCTGTGGGGAAATATGCTGTTAGGACTTCCAATTTTATCATGTGTTTTTTATGTGTACTCAAAGGGTACATTGTGAGTGTTAATGTCTGTTAGTATTTGCAACACAGGGGACTGCTAAATCACCAGCACTACCTAGCTCTAAGTTTTTCTTCTGTTATAAACAACTCTGAGAACATAATGTTTCCCTGCTATTAGGAGCTGAGGAAGTTATTCCTAGCCCTTTGACATTTTCCAATGATGGCAATGAATGGCAATAATTGGAAATAGGTTATTTTTAAATTTTAGAGCAAAAAGTATCAATGATCCTGAGAGACTAGAATTTGCACATAAAATGGTTTGAGGAAGCTGATTCCCAGAGGAGGAAAATCCTTGAATTTATAACAAATATGAAATTGGTCGCTTTCTCGTTCAGCCAATTGGACAGAGTCAGTAGCTTTGCTGGAAATGTCACAGACATTCGCGGCTTGTTTCTAGGCTGTGGTCATCTTCAAGTTCTTGAGCATCTGCTGAGCGTGTGCTTCTCTTAGACCAGAGGGTGTGCAGCCATGGGACGGTGGTGATGTTCTAGTCACGGTATGCTCAAGTGAGGGCTTTCTGGGCTTTGGTCTGGCTACTTGGCCATGCCACAGCTGTGGTGATGTGCCTTGACCCTCAGACCCGGTGAAGCCATGGGGGCTGTAGTGGTCAGGGATAGTGTCAGCGCCCATTCCAAGACCACATGGTGGCATCTGGAACCATCTGAGGGGAGGGTGATGCTTTGAAGGAGTGCTGGTGTAGGACGAAAGGAAGGCCCAACCTGAGTGTTTCTGTGAAGTTGATGGGGGGAGCTTTTTCAGTTCTCTGCCTTTTTTTCTCATGTGACCTGATGTATAGGTGTTTATTCAAATAGTTGCAAAATGAGAAAGGATTTTTTTTTTTGGCCTGTCTCTCTGAATGCCTCCCTAATCCCCACCCAAAGTAAAGAACACAAAATAAAGAATTCCAGGTGATTACATTAGTGGCTGTGGTCCTAATGAATCAGCCATGAGAAGGACAGGGAATTGGTGGTGATGTGTGAACTGCCTGGAGGTCTTCTCTGAATAGCCCTGAAGAGGTGGAGTCAGCTGGGAGGCTGATCATCTCCATTCAGCTTGATGAATTGGAGGTGGGGGTCTCTCTGTAGTTTTCAGCCACTCAAGGGGCAGAGGGTTGTAATCTATGAGTGTGATTCCAGGAAAACCTCCCCTAGTCATCACAAAACCAGTATTTTTCTCCTTTATCTTCATAAAGTTATCTTCAACGTGCTGATAGAAATATTTCAAAAAGTCCTGAAGTCAGAGGGGCGTGCTTTGCCTGTGTGCTATTGTCTGGGGTGATGCTGAGGCGACCGCTCACTGGGCCCATTTCGGTTCAGCTTTTCCTAATATCCACCTTGTCCTTCTGTTAGTTATGCCTCCCTTTGTGCTCCTGAAATGCTCACCGCATTGAACAGAAACTCCGTTTCTTACTTGTCTCTCTCCTAGGCTGTAAACTGGTTGAGATTGGAGACTTTCGTTCTATGTATCTTTGTATAAATTATAAATATATGGGAGTGCCTAGCAATGCTTAACACCTAGTGGGTTTCAATAAGTGAATCGATTACAGCTTTCATGATATTGTTGCAAAGTAACCCATTGATATACTTTACAATTTTACTTATAAAGCCATAGGCTTACCATAGAAATTTTGGAAAATATAAATGAAAAGAAGAAAATAAAATCACTTGTTATCCTACTACCCAGGGTGACCCTGACAAACATTTTGATATATATCCTGCCAAGTTGTATTTCAGGTTTGTGACTAGATTTTAAAAAAATAAAAAATAAAAAAATAAAAATAAAAATGATATTATATAAAATGTACACACTCTTATAAGCTGCTTGAAAAAATGCCATTCTACTATGAATATTTTTCCATATCACATATTCTTATACTACAGTGCTTTTAATGATTCTAGAGTTTCTTTGTATGAATGTACCATAGTTTTTGTGACACTTCTTCTACTTTGGGATATTAATATGGTTTCTAATACTCTCCATTGACAGAATCTGCCACAGTCAGCACCCTTATGTGCTTCCCTTATGACCTCTTTAGGATTAACTCTGGGTAGTGAATTGCAGGTAAAAAAGATACAGGCATTTTTAAGATGTTTAGGGTATATTACAAAGTTGTACTAACATTCTTACCAGCAACATATGACAATGTCCATTTTCTGGATACTAGCTATCAATAGGTACTGTTATGGACATATAAAAATATTGTCAGTTTAAAAGTCTAAAAAGGCCATAAAAACCAAGGTGATAAATGCTGTGTCACTGAAATCACCCATAAAGGCCTGGCATTGCTGGAACCTGGGGCCAAAGGGGTCAGCTTACAATCTGCTTATGGTGTAGCTACTGGCAACAAGAAAAAAGGATTTCCCAGCCAAGGAGTGATGTGGTGGTGGGGAGTTTGGGAGGATGGGGAGAAAGGGCAGGTTGGTGGGGGAGGTTTAGTGGGAGAAGGAGAGGACAGAAGATGCCTCTGGGATGCCCAAAGCCTGAATGGGCCATGCAGTGACGATGGCGATGGCCAAATTCAGAGTCCAAGGAAGAGATGCTGAGTTAATCTGGAGAACCATTTGGGTCAGTATTAAGGACCCAAAGAAAAGTCATGTCATGCCAAATACTGAGAAGTTAGGAGCTGGACCAGGAATATATGAAAGGGAATGTAAGTCCTGGAGGGAAGGTTCTAGATACCCATATTTGAGCTGAAAGTAGAAGGTAGGTAAAGGTGCATGAGCAGATGGAATATTGATGTTGTTCTGGAGACCAAGAAAGGAGAGATGACCTTTTCAGCAAATCAGTCAGGGCCCTTTTAGAGTTTTGGCTTTGTCACCCACTGTGTCTTCTTGAGCATGGATTTAGCCATTTGATTAAAATAATCTCTAACATTCCTTTCAGCCTAGGCATCCTCTGCTTCTATCTCAGATAGAGGTGGAAAGAGGAAAAAAAAAAACATTGTGCAACCATGGATTTCACTTATATTTAGATTAATGTTTCTCAGTTATTATTTCTGACAACAAATCATCACCCAGAAGTCCACTAATATGTTGAAATAACTATTCTGTGTTTTGAAATTCTAAACGGTGAAGCCGCTTCAGTTTACTTGAATGAACAGTTGGTGATATAATCAGCTGCAAATATTTCTTTTCTACCCAAGACATCTGTCATGTTTGACTCCTAACAGCAGTCCATAAACGTGAAAGGCTGCGCAGTAAAGCATTTTCATTTCTCTGTAGTCCTTGTCACTAATGAGAACTTTGGTTGAGTTGAAATGAACTAGAAATCGGAGGAGAGTAGGGGACAAAAACCCCAACACATGTAAAGCAATAACTGCTTCATTTGAAGTGACACTTTTCTATGTTGGGCTTTTCCAGCACTGAAAGTTGGGGTGTTTGCCACTGGAAAGTCAAAATGCCTACAAAAACAAATGCCTAGTTTTCAAATATCTGGTCTGTATCATTTATTTTTAATACTAACTGTGACATAGTGTAATGTTCTATCGATTAAATTAAACTGCACAGGGGAGGGAGATAGAATTTCAATCGAATGCTTAGCTGAAAAATGAGCTGCTTGTCATAGTTTTCCTGGCAGTCGTCTAACATACTGATAGATATTGGCTGGGTGCACTTAAACAGCTGGAACCTTGCAGCCATTAAACCGTGTCTATACAAGGGGTGCCCACCACTCCGTAGAAAAAAGCCTCAGGCCTTTAAAGAAGAGGGAAAGGGTTTCTTGGCTCGTGGAGAGCTTTAATGATTTTTTTTTTTTTTTTTTTTTTTTTTGCCCCTATGTGACTGACATCTTCTTGGAGATTTTGCATGCTTTTTTGGTGAAGTCATTATGATATGCTGGACAGCTGCAGTGTATGTTAGGCAAGACACTCTGCCTTCAATTCTTCCATCACTCTTCCCAACTGCCTATGAAACAAGAGAGCCTATTCATCTAGCTATCTGCTGTTTAAATAATATTAGTGTATGTGGGGCTAGTGGAATCCAAGCATGGTGCTGCTGTAGAAAGGTGTTAACAAAACTTAAGGAGATCCTGAGGAGACTTTTCTGGTGGATAGCAGCAGTTCAAAGATGAGCTGTGCTTTCTGCATTAGCATAATTAATTTTGTTCCTTGCCCCTGTGATGTGGGACAAGAGAATAATGTTTTTATGACAGATCTATATTTCTGCACAAGAAAGGGTGGGGGTAGGATGAGAATCTCGTTTAATGACTCTTAGCTCAGAAATTCTTCATTCTTGGAACCTTAGAACAAAAATGAAGAAATGTTTGCTGGAACATGATGACACCTGGGGGGTGGAGACTGTGAGAGAAATATGATAGGGTGAGGCCATTGTGAGCCCAGCAGAGTGGCCAATTGAATTAGAATGTTGTGACCAGCGAGCTCGCTGGCCTTGTAGCTATGCAGTCAGGGTACAGTTTCCTCGAGAATGCCCAAGGCCTGAGATCCACCCTTCAGGGCGAGACGGACAAAAACGAAAAGCACCTGGGGAATCCAAACCAAGAGTGCCATGGGAAGGGAGTATGGTCAGCACAGCTCCGTAGGCAGTGCACACCTCTGGAAACAGAGCCCGCCACAGGGGGATGCAGAGCATGATGTGCAAGAGACAGTCAGGGGAGGCAAGTGTTTTGCTGGGAGGACAGCAAGGAGGACCCGTTCAGCTGTGTGAAGCAATGCATGAAGTGCAAAGGCAGGGACACAGACAGGCTGAATATACCAAAGTACAACCAGTAAAGAGCGCCTGTGGCAGCAACAAACGGAGCAGTCAGCTCCGTGCATTGGAAACTGATCTTAAATAAATCCAGAAGGAGTAAACTGTGATAAACTTGGCCTCCAAACAAAAGATGATGCAAAGAAAGAAGCACAAAATAGATTATGGCAAAGCTGTATAAAGAGTACTATGCTGCCATTTAAAAGAAAATATAGACATATTTGTTAAATGTGAACGTCAGGTATTTTAAGTGAAGACATTATATTGCAGACAGTATACTATTGTGAACAAAAGATATATGTATGTAAGTATGTGTATGCGTGTGTGTATGAATATGTGTGTGATTGTATGCATTTATATGTGGAATTTTTTTTCCTATGAATATATACTTGTAAGTGATATAACATAATTAGAAATTTCTACAAACATACTAATAGTGATTTCTTTCAGAGAGCAGGCCAGAGCAGGCCAAGCTGGGGCTAGAGAAAGGATGGGAAAGAATAAGAACATGCAACTTTTAACTTTATTTCCTTATATAATATTATTTGCATTTTTTAAACCAACAGTATGTATTACT
Source organism: Aselliscus stoliczkanus (assembly GCA_033961575.1). Classification (NCBI taxonomy): domain Eukaryota; kingdom Metazoa; phylum Chordata; class Mammalia; order Chiroptera; family Hipposideridae; genus Aselliscus; species Aselliscus stoliczkanus. The sequence continues at coordinate 44,257,841 of CM066729.1, forward strand.
TCAGAAATGATAAGAATGATGACGATGATGGCAAAAATAAATTACAAAGAAAAAGAACTAGCACCTCAGTTGAAACTTTGTTTCTAGTCTAGTCAAAGGAAGCTAGAAGAATTTAACAATTGCTCAGTGAGAAGTAATTCACCCTGCTGGGTGCTACTCATTGAAAGGTGCTAGAGAGAGGACTAAATTAAGTTTTGAGGATACTTGTGTATGATACTCCATGTTTTCATCTCTCAGTAAATCCTTTTATTTTCAAAGCCCTGATTAGACCCCCTCAGATAGCACAACTAGAAGTACTTGGTCAAGTTGGCCCCAGAGGTGTCCAGGTAGGGAGGGCCCTGGTGACTCTGGTCATATAGATTCCAGCCACACAGCGGGTGCCTAAAGAGGGTCTGGCTCTCTAGTCGTCAGCCTTATCCTGGGATGGGATGGGGGTGGAGGTCGCTGGCTGCTTAGCAGATCCCCGAAATGGGATGTGAGCACAACGTGACACTTTGGCTGGTCTCTTATCCTGCCGATATACGAACATCTCATTCAGTACCTCAGTGGACATGTGTCTCCCCTTCAAGTGTGGGAGAACGTGAAATACCTACATGTCTTCTTAGGCAGGAAGGAGGGAGGCTCTTCTTAAGAGCTATTCCTGAATGTCTTCCTCTTGTGATTAGAAAGAAGGAGGCTGGCTGGGGATGGGGGCGGATTACATTCTTCAGCTTCTGGCTAGGCAGCCAGCCCAAAACACTTTTTTTTCCCCCCTCTGCACCATATGGATACAGGAAAAATATAAAGGATGTGCTCGCTACCCTTGAGAAATTTATAATCTGGTTGGGGGGCAGCCAGACTGCTGCCGGGGGTCTTGGACCTGTGGCAACGCGAGCTGGTGCAATCCTGCTTGTCCCAGCCGGCCCCAGCTCTTCCTTCCTGTGGGGCTCCAGGCCTGAGCTCGGCCTCGGGCCACAGGTCAGTGGGCGGCAGGCGGAGGCACTCTCTCATTTCTTTTGTTTTATAGCATTGGTTTTGGCCACAGTTAAGGAATTTCTCAAACTAAAAGCTTTTGGTGAATAGTCTCTGGTTCAAGTTAGCAAACCACATCATTAATAAATGGTTGTAGAGCTCCCTTTTTCTGGCCAGGGAAAATACAGAGAGTTGTAAACATACAAACAAATGTTCATACACACGCACATGTGCATACACACATGCACACACCAGCAACTATAAAATGGATCCCTTTGTTGGTCAGAGAATTTTCAGAACTGAATAAGACTTTAGAAATCACCAGGTGAAGAAGCCCTGTCATTTTAACTTCGGAATAGAGAAGCGAAGGCATGTGTTCCATTGATGGCAGGCATTTATTAAATAGGTCATGTTTTCTGACTCCTAAAACAGTGTTCTTTCCCATGGTAGAATTTGTGGATGCCTGTTCGTGTGGACTGAGTTTGTGTTTGTTCAGTGTATTTCCAATGAGAAGAGATGACTTTCTAAGTGATTCTTCATTATTACTTTATTATGTGACTACCTAATGTCAACACGACCAGTTGGAAAATGAAAAATTAATTCACTCTGTGTTTTTGTCTTTGTCAGGTCTGGGAACAGAGGTATGATGGGCTAAACCAGGGGATGGGGAAGACAGGCCTGAATCTGGAGATTAGATCACCCGTCAGGGCAAGTTAGGGTGGGAGGCGCTTGTCAGCAGGAGAGAGGCAGGTGACACATAAGTGCAGGTAGGAGATGCTGGTGTCTGAGAGGTCTGGCAGTGGGAGCCGGGCATAAGGACCTGTCATGAAGAGAGCTAATGAGGCTCAGGTCCAAAGAGAACTATGCCCTAGGCAGAGACTCAGCTGTGGGGTAATGGAGCAAGTCCCCAGATACTGAAATGGGCTGTTGACATTATGAGAAGTAAGGGACACAGAGTCCTATCAGGATCAGCAGCAAGGCTGACTTGATGTTGAATCCAGAATCAGTCAGCCTGATTCTTAAATTTCCTCCTGACTATTAACAGTTGCTGAAGTAAGGCTTAAGGCAGCAGGAAGGTGTGGGGACAGGGAGGGTGTCCAGGGAACCAGGCAGGTCATCATAAGCTAGTCATGCAGGGAGAGTTGCCCCAAATTTGGAAATGGGTCAACTAAACAACCTGACAATTCAATACAGGAAGGGCTGGAGGTATGCAACGAAATGTCCAAGGACTGCGAGATGTGACATGCAATCTGGTTCTCTACATTCACATTTCTAAAGACAAGTTGTTAATTCGAATGGTTGTTGGTCAATGTATAGAAAATAGAAAAGCAGTCTAGAGGCAAATGATGGCAGTGCCTGTCCAAGTACTATTTCAGGTCAAGCGGGGGAGCGTTATCCAATAGACTTGGCATATTTGAGTCTTATGCTGGGCTGGGACTTTGGACTTGGAGGCAGGCTTAATGAGAAGCTATGAAATATTTGAATTGTACAACTTCCTCCCTTTGCCTCCATCAGATTTCATGTTCTTTAGGCAACCTGAGTGAGATTTGGCTTCTCCTGTAGGCAGGATACACCAATAGATATACTCTAGTGCCAAACACAGTTATATTTTTATTGTACATTAGTAAATTGACTATCAGATGAATACATTGGTCTCTATGACCTTTATTAACGTGAGATTGTCATTAAAAGATAAGTGTATTCTTGAGGTGTTCTCAAAATCTGCTTTCTGATTTTGTAAGGCTGAGGGCCAGACTGTGCTCTATACAAAACTCCCTATGGTAAATGCTACCTTTGTGGGTAGATGATGACAACACATTGCCGTAAGTGCTATAGCCAAGGCGGGCCAGAGTGCTTATGTTAGCGAGGAGATTGACACAGTCATCTCAAAAAAGCACAACTTCTATAAAGGGACCCAAAAGACTTGTTGGAAGTTGGAAAATGTGTCGTCAGGAGAGGGGGAGAAATGAAAATACAAGAATTTCAATAGGATGGTTAAGTGAAAGATATAAAGGTGAAAACAGAAGTATTAAAAAGTTCTATCAAGGGAGTTTGTCTTATTAGAGAGACCACTTCATGGACAGTGTAGATGCCTGACCATGCACTGTACCCCTGAAGCTAAAGCTGAGCAATATTGAATGTCCACTATAATTTAATATATGTATAGCCATGGGATATGGAGTACAGCATAGGGAATAGAGTCAATGGAATTGTAATAGCTATATACAATGTCAGAGGAGTAGTAGATTGGGGGAGGGGATTATCACTTTGTGAGGGGTGAAATGTCTATTGCATTGTTTTGTACACCTGAAACTAATTAAAAAAAAAAAGTTCTATCAGAAACTTGGCTCTGAAGGGAATAAAAGTGAGATAGGTGGTTGGTTAGAGGACAAAATTTGCCCCTGAGGTTTCAGACATAATGGACAGTTGGCATCACTCCAGCAAACTTATGTCTCCTGCTGGGTTTGTAACCTTCCTTGGGGAGTGCCAGTTGGTGGGATACCCAGTGATGGTGGAAAGTGCTATGTTTCACAGGCTATTTTCAAATCTTTGAAAGTCCAGAGATTCAGCTCCTGCTCTTTCTTTCTAACACGTTTCTTCATCACTTAAGAATACATCAGCACTTACTAGATCTGATAGATGACATCTGGTTGCTAAGTATGTAGAAAATAACGTTGCTTTTTTTCCTTCTTGAAGCAGAAAAAAATTCTGATTGACATAAAGGGCCTGGGAGAGGCTTAGAAAAGGGGATTTCATTTTCCATGACTCTGGGGTTCATGACCTCTGTGGGAGTGGTTTGTTGTTCTTGCATGTTCTTTGTAAAAGCAGTTAAGTCAGGGGAGGATGTGTGAAGGAGCCTCCACAGCTCTTCCTGGGAGGGTCCTGAAATGCCAGATCTGGACATGTAAATGTTTTCTTTGGTTCAGTATACGTTCAATTAGTATTCCTATACAGATTGTGTTGACTGATACGGTTGGGTGATGGTGAGAGGCCAATTGGCCATGGAAAATCACCTGAAGAAGAGTTTTTTTTGTTTTTTGTTTTTTTTTTCAGAAACACATTGAAAAATGTCCTCTCAGGGAAATTACCATTTTCATTTCTAAGGACTTACCTGATGGGAACTGTGAGTTCACAGAGCAATGTGTGGGCTCATCCACATGGTCTGCCCACCAAAAATTATAAAGAATACCCCTTTGGAAACATCACTTGCCCTACATTCATCTGGGACCCTGGCAGCCATGATTGCTAAGTACATTAACACCAGCGCGCGGTGGAGAGCAGGGGCGAAGGGGTCAGGGAGAGGAAAGGAGTGGGGAGGCATTTCATCACTCAACATATTTTGCCCAAAGATCACAGAATAACTGAAGGCAGAACATTTCCCATCACAGAGGCAGTTATTGGACACCTTACATTAAGTAAAAATAGGAAAAAAAATAAGATTTTGAACCCATTTGCACAAGGATAAATATGGAAACAGTGGATTACTTATTCACATCCACCTATCGGCCTTTTTTCACAAAGAGCATTTTATAATCCATTAGAAATGTTTTTCTCTGCATCATAAGCAATACACTAGGTAAAGACAGTACATTTGGGCCAACTTATATCATTAACTAGGAATGGAAATAATGTGTTTATACAGGGCATTTAGTTTATGAAAATATAAATCTTTTGCTTTACAGCTCTTATTAACTTTTATTGTCCAACAAAATAAGCCCGTCAATTGGCTTTAGCTGTAGGTGGCTTGTTTATCAACTGCCTGTCTTTTCTTCTGATTTGAGAGACAGATGTAATTTAAAATGAGGATTAGAAATAACGGCCCTGAAATCCATGTAATTCTGGTTTTGCTTCTTAGTAAAGGTTATTGTATAATTAGCTGATTCATAACACACTGTAAGTATCATATCAGAAAATAGAACCCTTTAGAAACAAATGACAGATGATGTACAAATAGATAGCCTTGCAATGTAAACACCAGTAGGGGGAATTCATTAAGTGCCTGCTAAAAGCATTTGATTTAATTTTGCCTATCTTTTATCAGATTGTTTTCATGTATAAACCCAAATGACAAATGATAATTATCTTGAAGGCATGTGGCATGATAAATCTGAAAATACATGATATGTTATTTTTGTTTTGTTTTTTGTTTTTTACATGTTTTACAGAACTTCAGATTTTTTTTCTCCCAGCTGGTTTGTTATAATAGTATAAAAATCTCATGATTTTTCACCCATAGTTCATCTACTGGGAAGTACCATAATTAAGGTCCCAAGAATTAAATAGACTGGTACCATCATCAAATGACAATGAGCCATCCATGGTGATGGGACATCAATCTATTAACAGAAAAAATTACTGGCTTTGAAAATCATCCTCTGTTTCTATGTAACTGCCATTTGCATTTGTATAAAACTATGGTTAATTTAGGATGGGTTTATTTCTAGCCAATCCCTCTAATGTTCTAGGATTTTTCGTATTCGGTGTCATTTGATATGTATTGTCATAAAGCTTTTGTATTTTCAAACATTTCAGCAGTTTTATGCATTGAGTTTGTTATTAAATGTCATTGTGTCACTTTACAGGATCCTATTTAAAGAAAGTTAGTAGCTAGGGACAGAGATGAGGAATATTTATAATTTGATCCCAAATAAACTCAAGGACAATATGGGACTTAGTAAAAGAATTTATAAAATTTGCAGATCTCTTCATAAAAATGAAGCCAAAACAAAATAATATAATACTAAATACCCAAGATGAAAACAAACTAACCAAAATTTTATTTGTAATCTCTCAGTATCCAGGTATTGGGTTTATGATTATGAAATTCTATACAAGGTGTCATGTTCTAGAACAACCCTTCCTATATTTCACAATCACTTAAAGTCTAACTCAAAGATCCCTTTCTCCACCTCTCAGGCAGAATTAGGGACTTCCACGCCCATAATACCACAGCATTTTGCTCATACACGTTTTTTGTTTTTTTCTCGTCTTGTCATTCGGCTAGATTTTTGTGTGGTTGACAGCCACTCAGACTGGAATTCATACAGAACAAGGACTGCTTTACCCACCTTTGTTTTCCAGTGTCTAAGGCCTGACACATAGAAGGAGCTCAGTCATCATTTTTGAAATAACAAGGAGTTTTTTGTGATTTTAGGTTTTATAAGAATTATGTCATCATTGCATAAGAAGGGAAAGGTCTGATTGGATCACTCCCTCTTAACAACTGCCTAAACGTTTTGGTGGCAGGACGGCTGGGTGTACATAGCAAAAATAGATCAGAGGTGCTGTGTTCAATCTTAGTTGCGGGTGGGCGTAGCCACCATCCCATGTGGAAGTCGAACCTGGCAGCCTTGTTGTTAAGAGCACATGTTCTGTCCTCTGAGCCATCCAGGCGGCAGCTCAGTTCAAGGTGTTGAGTTCAGTCTTAGTTGCGGGTGGGTATAGCTCACCATTGAACAGGCAATCTTGTTGTTACACCAGCTGAGCCATCCTGCCACCTGTTGGCAGCTCAGTGACAGCTCAGCTTGGGCACAGTGTCACTGGCCCATGTGGGAATCGAACCGTCAGCCCAGTTGCTCAGAGCTCATGCTCTTAAGCCAACTCTTCACCAACTGAGCCACTCAGCCTGCCCAGTTACCCTTTTTTGAAGCAGTTGTAGCTGTTGTCTTCCCTAAAAAGAGGCAAGTTGAATCATGTTTCAAATTGGGCCTTAGGAAAAGCTGTGTGGGCAGTTACTATTGCGGTATAGTGGTATAACTTGAGGAATAGCAAAATACTCTTGCCCCACAATATTTTCTTGACACTCATCCCTTTGTGATAACATGCGACTCTTTGAAGATAGAAATGGAAAGGTTTTGGATGTTTTACTGGTCTTTGGAGTTGGTTCCCCCAGCACCTGCTAGGCTCTGGTTTCTAGGTGTGATCCCTTCAAGCAGTCAATTGAATCTCTGTTCTGAAAGCACCCAACTAACCTTGGAGCCTCCCTGTTATCCTGATTGTAACTTTATTTATTTATTTATTTATTTATTTATTTATTTATTTATTTATATTTTTTGAGGGCAGTGTCACTGGACCTCATATATGGGACCCGAACTGGGGCCGCTGGCTTTCCAAGCCAGCGCTTAACCACCGCGCCACTCCGCCGGCCCCCTGATTGTAACTTTAAACGTCTAAGAAAGATGACAAAAACCTTGCAGCTGTGGAAAAATCAGACTTGACAACACTGACCCCTTATTCACTCTTGGCCCCAATCTCCTGTGGCCTCTCCGTGGGCGTGCACACTCCCGTGCCCCCTAGTCTCACCTCTCCCTATTATTTCACTCTCGGTCTGCCTCCGTGTTTAAGCTACCTGCTGGGCTCCTACAGGCTTTGGATTAGAACTCTGTGTGTTGTATCTGTCACTTATAAATCTGTTCTTCAGGATAGTCATGCTTTCCATATGATGGCGGCTGCCATTCATAAACTCATATTTAGACTCCAACTGGTCATACTGAATGTGAGATAAGTTAACTGTTGAGCTCATAGTCTAGCTTAACGGGAATAATACATTCTTTTATTGTTTGCCTTTTGTTTAAGGAGTAGTTAAGATAAAGATGAAGCTATCGTTGACAACTGTACCTGAAGATTGTGCAATTTCCGCCCTCTGTTGGGTGAAGCCCAAACCATGCAGAGAAATAAGAACTGGCAGGTTGTAAGAAGATAAAACGTCACACAGTGTTTGGGGAGGACGCTTGGGGAAATCGTGTCAGTGGCTCCCTGTACCTTTTTTAGGTAGCTTTAATTCTTCCAGCTCTGTTCCTGTGACAGGGGGTATCTTGAATCGATGCCTAGTAGACCCTCTTCCAACCTCCTCCCCAACAAAAAATGAAGATAAAGAGAAGGATTAGTGGTGGTACATATGCTGGTTTCCTTTTTATTTTTAAAGTCCCATCTCAAGCCTAAAAGGTATGCTTTCTCCCTGTATGACAAACATATCACTCTGATCTTTTTTAGAATTGGCCTATGATGAGAAAAAAAATTATAGGTCAATATTCTACTTTTTATTGAGATCATAATAATCACGCCTGGTATTTAAAGAGAATAGTTTTAAAAAAAAGTTTTAAATGGGCATGTAGGTTAAAGAGATGCTTTCTTAGTGGAAAATGGACAAAAATGATTTAAAATTTTGAAAAATCACATTCTGACCACATTCTAACACATGCCATCAGTAAATTAAATTCGAGATGCATTCCAGTTGTGACTGATTTGCTTACAAAGGACACTGGAGCTTGAAAGAGACTCACAGTATTTGGGTTTATTTATTAACCAGAGGGATGAGCACGGGGAGGAGAAAGACAGTTCTGGTATAATTATGTCATGCCTTTTACAGTGCCTCATTTTTATCTGTGGCATTTATAAGTTATACGAGGAAGGTAACATTTAGGCTGATCGTTGGAATACAGATCAGCATGCTGTTAGGAAAGTTTACTTTTGAAGAACTTTGTAATGTGGCCAAAGAAAAGGTTACTAGATTTCAGGCATCTCTGCGATGAGGAAGTGGCCTCTGTGGTCACCAGCTTAGGCACAATTTTGGTGGGTTAGCATGGTGTATGTTGTTTCATTTCCAGAAAGTCTGGACAGAAGAGGATAGATAAATGGGAGAAAAGAGGATAAAGACAGTCTGTTTTTCTGATCCTATCTGCTAAGGGAACGTGGGTGTCTGTTGGGGAGCCCACAGGTCATATTTGTGGGCAATGATGGTGGTAGGGAAGAATGGGTAGCATCCAGAGCGGGAAGCCTTGGGCTGGGGAAGTGCTTCCGACAGCCTCAGCTGCATCTCAGCGTTGCCTTTTGGTAAACCGTGGCATAACTATAGCTGTTGTGCCATAAAAGCTTGAGGACACTCAGTTGGATTAATATATTTTTCATAGTTACTTTTATAATTTTTAAAATTAAAAAAATGTTTCCTTGTTGTGAAAGCAATTTTAATTTTTTTGAATTATTAATGTGACGGTACAGGTAAAGAAAATGATAACTACAAACACTTGTAATCCCACTTACAAGAGTTAAGCACTGCTAACACTTTGGGGTGGATATATACTTCCCCTTCCCAATATTGCTTTGAAACATTCTTCATTTAATAATACATTGTGGAAATAATTTCTATCAACCAATGCTTCTCTAAGTTAGATCTGAATGCATTTCTACTGAGAGAGCACTTTCACTCCCCAGGGGGGAGTTTGGGTGTGTTATCTCCCCTATCAACCAATAAGCTATTTGAGAACAAAAAATACCTCCTACTTCCCTTTCTTTTTTTCTCTCCTAGATAGCAAAGCACAATAGGTTAAGAGTTTGGGGTTAATTGTTTAATAATTGATGATTATTCATATGTAGGGATGCTATTGAATTTTATATTTTGATCTTTGTATCTAATTTTTGTAAAGAGAAAAAAAAAGAATCTGGGCTATTTGGTCACATAAATCTGGATGTAAATCTTGGCTCTATCACCTTATCAGCTGCATGAGGCCCTAGGCAAGTTATTCAGCCTCCTCAGTTTGCTCATCTGTAAAATGGGAATCATAGTTGCTCAAAGATTTGCTTGTGATAAGTAAGATAATCTATGTATAGTGACTAACATTGTTCCTGGCACAAAAGTTTGTGCTTAGTGAACTTTGCACTATTAGCTCTCAGTATGTATTTCCTAAATAACTGAATTAGTAATTGGTCTCCTAGGTATCTCAGCCATCATCACTACCTGTTGTGTGCCCAAATGAGTCTTTTTGCATTTATCTCTGCTTACAAAGTATTGTTTGAAAAGTTGAATTATCTGAAAATCATCTTGGTTTTTTTTTTTTTTTTTCATTTTTACCTACTTTAAATAGACTGTCCAAATATATCCTTTTTCACATGTTCGTCTTGTGTTTGGATATTAATAGCAAACCAATGCTAAGTAGTGACTATGAAATGAATGTGAGCAGCCAACATCTTGACAAAGTTGAAAAGCGATCATCCATCCGGTAGCAGTGTGTTTGCCTGCTTTTCCCCTGGGAAGAGAATTCAGCCTCAGGAAGGACAAGGCTGTTCTGAGGCCCCAGAGAAATAGCGGCTCAGGCAGGAATAGACACAGGGTTGCCGACACAACCTACTTCTGTAATAAAGCTGAGCAAGAACTCCTTCCAATTGGCTCTCTTTTGAAAAACAAAAAAGACTTTGTTAAAAATATGAAACAATTCTTACAATGGAGACGCGGGTGGGGGTGTGGGGGGTGTGGGGTGTGGGGGGTGTGGGGTGTGGGGGTGTGTGGGGGTGTGGGGGTGTGTGGGGGTGTGTGGGGGTGGGGGGGCATGTGGGAGGGGGAGCTGGTTCTGGTTCTGTGTCCTATGAACACAGAAGAAGCCGTGGTGTTGAAAACGATGACTGCAGTGAGAATTTTTGTCGTTAATACACATGGGACCAAAACCTGAATGAGGGACTCGTTGTCATAATGGGTACAGGTTGAGAGAAGATGGAATTTGATTCCTCAGTTGAAAATGAGGAGTGGTTCAGGGACGAACGTCCTACACTTCCAGCAAAACGCAGATCAGAGGGGGTGGTCGATGGTACATGGTTGGAAGCTAGGTTGCCAGAGCCGAGCCCTGCCACCTCTCAGCTGTGGGCACTGGGCAGCGACTTACCCTCTACATGGGCCTTGGTTTCCGTACATATACAAAGAGCGTAATAGTACTTCACAAGGGTAGAATGAGGATGAAATCACCTAATGTGTGTAAAACATTTAGAATTTAGGCCACCCCCTGGGGATTGCAGTAAATATTAGCTGCTGTTAGTGGTAGAAGAGGGAAAGAGGCTGACATTACCCTCTCCAAAGGGAGGGGAGAGGTTCTTGGTGCGTGGAGAATTGCTATTTGGATATTGCATGGAGGCAAAAGGACAAGGTAGAGTGGGGGGTGGTAGAGAGGTGTGAACATGGGGTACATTTTTTTTTTTTTTTTTTAGATTTTATTGGCGAATTGGGGGAGGGGAACAGACATGATTTGGGGAAGGGGAACAGGCAAGTTCCTGTCTTTTTGTTCTTCAGTGTAGTTGTGAAGGACGTCGCTTCACTGGCCCTTGTTGGTATTATCATTGTGCTCTTCCCAGGTGAGTCAGTCGATCGCCGCCCATTGGACGGTGGCTCAGGGCAACTCACGAAAGTGCACCGCAGCTGCCTGCCAGCCCCACTGCAGCCTACGCTGTTGTCAGTGACTTACGGCAGCCCATCTCCAGGTTGAGCTGTTGTTCACCATCTTAGTTGTGAGGATGCAGCATCACTGGCCCATGTGGGATCCGAACTGAGGCCCTGATGCTCAGAGCTGGCATCCCAAGCCAACTCTTAACCAACACACCACTTGGCCAGCCCCACTTGGGGTACTTTGAAGCCTGGGGGAGACACCTATCCAAGCCTTTCTGGTGTCATAGTCTCTGAAATCCCACCTCTGAACAATCTATTCTTTGGGCCGTCATGGTCCTTTCTCTGAAGCTGTCATTTAAAATGAAGGCATTTGGTGATGGGGGTAAGCATTACCTCAAACTATTAAGATATTAGCACAAAGCCTGAGTTAGTTTATTTAATGCTTTCAAAGGGGGAGACCTCTGAGAGGGGCATTAGAAGCTAAAATAATACAAAAAAGGGCCGTGCCAAAGTCAATCTTTACCTCCATCCCATTTTTGTTTTCCTGAATTAGCAGACCTGAAAAGGGTGCGGGTAGGGCATGACAGTCTCCTGGGCTCTGGATTAGCCTTTCTTAATGCTGACAGAGACCACTTGGGGGTTGCTCCCATGCCTTGAGCCTTGCCCATGACCTGCAGCTGAGAACACCATGGGAACTGACCCCAAGAGCTCCAGTGATTCTCAGAGGTAGCAGAAACCTCCTCATGGTTTGGGTGGGGCGGGGGGCGGGGATGCATAGTTCTACTTTTTTTTACAGCTTACATGCTAACAGCATGTTATCTGTGAGTAAATTCATACAGCTGCTTTATGGTGCACAAAATAGTATTTTAGCCACCACAAAAGGATTAGAATCTAAGAATCTTCTTCTTTATTTATTTATATGATATATTTTTAAATTACTAAGTCAATGCATATTCTCAAGTAAGACTAGAAAGAAGAGACTCTGTGGGTGAAATTCTGTGTATCAGGCTTGATCAAAAATTGGAATGGTATGGAGAGATTTAGAAACATCTGGTAATGTATCATTAATAAGCAAGCAGAAATGAATCAACAATTATAACTGAGCAATATTAATTTGCATAAAGTACTTAATAAGAAAGAATGCATAATATACATTTTTCATCATATATAGTAATCGTGCAATCCAAACATTTTAAAACATACCAACCAGCCAGGAAATTTATACATTGTTGAAAACTAGATTAAATTTATAAATGAAGAGAAAAATCTTGTGCTTTTAACATTGTGTTTATTATATCTTGCAAACAAATTACAATATGGACTGTGGTTACACACAGAAACAGAAAATAGAAATAAATTAGTTCTCAGTCCTTCTGAAGTAAAACAATTGTTCCTTTGGACTAATAAAAAGAAAATGGATGCCTAGTTAATAATGTAGTTCAGACGTCTACTCAAACTTGTACATTGAAACACAATCAAAATCTGAATTCTCAATTTTAAAATTAGATGCTTTATAAGGAGTATGCATATAATTTATTTTGCATTCTAAAGTAGTGTTGAGCTGCAGGAATAGAAAGACATGGATGTGCTTTGAAGCAGTCATCTGAGTGACCCTGGAGTGGATGGCTGACTCCACAGCATTCTGGTTATATCCAGAGGCCTGTGGGGCAGCTCGTGTGAACCAACTTTTCCCAATTGCATTCAGTGATGCCACAGTGATTGCTTGTCATTGACCATGGTGGAAGAATTTACACCATGGAGAATGGCACATGCTACAAATTAAAGCTTTTCTTTCTTTCTTTTGTTTTTCTAGAGTACTGGTTGTGACCATGAACGAGTTGCTAAGCCTTCTTGTTCCTTAGTTTCCTCGCCTCTAGAATGGAGGAAAATAATGTTTCAACACCCTATAATTTTGATGTGCTTTAAATGAGATAGTTTATGTCATTTCTTAAACAATATCTAGCACATGGTTCTCAATAAATAAATGTTAGTGTTATATTTGGGGCCACCAACATTTAATGTCTTCTAGTGGGGAAATCAACCTGGTAAGTCTTTTTTGGTAAATGAGGATTAATCAAAATAGTTAAATATTTATTGAATATTTTCTATGTGCCAGGCACAATTCTAAGCACAATATCTATATGATAATTAAATCCCCACACCAAGCTAATGAGACAGGTACTCATTTTATCCTCATTTTACCAATGATGAAACTGAGGGTTAGCAAGGAACTTATCCAAAGACATAAACAGCAAGTGGTAAATCTAGGATAATTTGCCAGGTAATTTTCCTCTGGGTTCCATGCTCTTAGGCCTGCACTCTTGTGTTTCCAGTAAAGTTTCACAGGACATTAGAAAAGGACAGGACTTTAGAGCAACCCAGTCTAGTGCTTGCTTTTACAGATGGAAATGAGACCTCGAGAGAGAATGACTCATCCAAGGTCACATACAAGGCTTTGTATTTTCTGATTCAAATTCAGCCCTCTTTTTGTTTAACAAGGACACAGAGAGATAGTGCTTACACTCAAAGATAAGTGGGAAAACCATGCACACTGGTGGGAAATTTGAAAAACAAGGGAGGCATGTGTGAAACAGAAAGTATCTGGTGTTTTGACGTCTGTCTCTTATGAGGGTTGATTTTCCTTCTCTCAGGGCTAGACAATGAGTATTTTAATAGCAACAGGATGAAGTTTTCATTACAGTGAAAGACAGAAGTTAGTCAACGGGCTTCATACAAACATTTAATCCCATTCAGTGCAATACTCAGATCTTAGATAGAATATGCATTGCTTTTCAGCCCTTCTGCTCAAAGATGAAAAACTTCCAAGTGTCCAAGCCACCCCACCCTGCCAGCCCTGGTGCCTCCCCGAGTTACTTGTTCATATTGGGCCACAGGGTGTATATACATGTGTGTGTGTCTGCATGTTCATGTGCTTGCATATAGGTATCCACGTGCACTTACAGTTAAACTCTGAAAGGACTGTCCAGTCTCCATGTTCCCATCATTGGCGGGATGGCCTGGTCGCAGGGCCAAGAAAGCAGAGGTTGTGACCTGACAAAATTTTGCTCACAATCGAACCTGGAGATGAGTGTTATTAATCTTCCCTAGGCAATTGTCCCAGCCTGGGTCATCTTTTTAGATATGAAACCAGGGGCAGGCCTGCTTATCAATGCCCTAAGGGAACAGAGTGATGCAGGAGGCTCCCTAAACCGAGACATAATTCATTTTTCCTAGTGCACAGTCTGTGGCTACATTGGCAGAACTAAATCTAGTGAGTTTTGGGTATAACTTGCTCCGAAAAATAAGTTATGAAGATTTTCCATTTCTACAGGTAGGAAAAACATTATATGGTGATAGAAAATACCATCTGACACCTTGTAGAGAAGCCTGGAGAGGGCCGGGCTGAGGAGTTTCTAGGCAGAAGGCAAGTGGTGAAGGATCTCATGTGAATTGAGAATTGTATTTGAGGAAGGATATCTTAGAAGCAGAGAGTGGGACCAGATGAATGGAAAGAGTCCTGGGTCTGGGAGAGCAGCTAAGATCCTTGTCAGTTTCTGGAAGCAGAGCCTGGGACAGGGATTCCAAAGGTTCAGTTTTTCCTCAGGGCTGTGATGGTGACCTCAGGGTGGTGATGGCGATGGGGCTGTGAGGAGAGAATGGAAGTGAGAGGGAAAAAAGATGGAATTCCACCTGTGGACTCAACAGCTTAATTGTTGTCCTAAACAGGGGCCCAACTTCCTATCCTGTCTGAATTCAAGTGCTGGCCACTTAGTAATGGCATGGCCTGGGCAAGCTGCTTAAGCTCTCTGGGCCCCTCTTTCTGGGCCCAGAATAAAATGAGGTTGATAATACTTGACTTGTGGTTATTGTGAGGACTCTATAAGGTAATATATTTAAAGTTCATTGCATGTAGTCATAAATTGTGTTATTATTATAAGGGTTATTATTATATGTTAATGGCTTTGTTACTAGTGAAAAATTAAATCTCTCCTTCCCTCCCTCCTCCCTCCCTCCTTCCCTCCCTCTTTCTCCTTATCCCCTTCCTATAAATCATATAGTTTGAATGTGTTCAGACTGTAGTTTCATATCTAAACATAAGAGAAATTTAAAAAATGAAAATTTGGATTGTCACAAAAGAACAAATCTTGAATATATGCTTTTCTGCATATGTTGTTAGGATTCAGTGTGGTGGTTTCTTTTATTCTGCCCACTTACATTTGTGAAACCAATTTGGAGATAGTTATACCCCAGGAGATGAAATGGAGTGGAAGTGAAAGCTCCTTAGTTACCATGTAAGGGGCTGGCAAAATTTGACTTTGAATTAGCCAGGTTAAAATGATCTTGTATTTTAATGAAATAACAATAAGACAGTCTAGGCAGTGGAGGAGTGGGAATTGTTTTGAATTACATATTATTTGGAGAAAAAAGAGCTGTGATCAGAATAACAAGGTTGTACTGTACATCACATATTGTGTGAATTCTGCTGTCTCTTAGAAATACTCTTTGTGTCTTGATTCTCTGATGATTGTCGTGCCATTCTGGGAGCCACTCAGCCTTTTGTGTTATTCTATTGTCAGCCATAATGAAATAATAGGGATGACAATTATTTGCTTGTTTGGTTTCAAAAGTTTTCTGTGTTCCATTCCATCTATTGTCTGCCTCATGGTACCATGGTGTGATATATCATGCCTGCCGATTCCAAGAACAAAAAATCATGCTTTTTTTTTTTTTCTAGAAGTACCTACTTAAACAGAGTTTAATGGAGACATATTAAAAGTACTATAGTGAGCATTAAAAATAATTGCAACCATCCATAACTCAAATAATTTAAATATACCAAGATGGTAGATAGGGTCACAGCTGCCCATGGCGTTGAGCAGTCTAATATTATAAATCCCCCAATGAAAATAGATAGACTGACAATGAGAGATAGCATTCGAGATGAAACTTGTTAGAGAATTTAGGAAATATGGCAGCTTGAAACACAACAGTACAGGTTGTGCCTAGCCCACCTGTGAAAACGGGAACTTTGGCGCTCTCTCCTTCCCTTATCCTGCCCAAAGATGTTAGGGAATTAAGGAAGTTTCCAGTAGTGAAGGTTTAGGTCAGCACAGAGATGGTTGTCACTGTCAATCTAGCTTATAATCTTGCCTGGAGGGGCCTTAACCAGGACTACCCTTGTGGCCTGGGATAACATGCTTTGAACATGCTCCATTGCCACTTCGAGAAGGGTGGCCAGGTGTGACGCAGGCAGAGAGTGTAGCTGCATTATTACAAGGTCGGTTTTGAAGTCAGACTTATCATCCAATACAAACACTACTTACTACTTACTTAACTTTTCTGAGTGCCCTTATTTGTGCAAAAGTGGGGGCAGAGAATTATAGCTCTTGCATCACAGAGTTATTGTGAGAATCAAATGAGATAATGCAGGGAAAGATATTAAGCCTGGTGCATAATACGGCTCCTTAAATAGTAACGTTACATTGTTTGGTGATTCTTCCAGCCCCTGCTGCATCCCCTTACACATGCCTCAGATACCAGCATTTGTGCCCATGAGAGTGTGCACAGGGTCAGAACTCATGGCTCTGGACTGTAGGGAATGAGAGTGCCACCCCCTTCCTCTGCTTGGCCCCAGCTGACCTCTCAGCCTTGCTCCCTGAGGGTTGCAGGGGTACAAATGGAAAAGAACCATTGATTGTGAGAAATGTCCTGCAGGAGGTGAGGGGACAGTCTGACCCTACATTTTGTATTTGAAACAATTGCTTTAATCTGTCACTTTAGAAACACATGTGTGTCTGTCAGCACATGCATATACTGTGCACATCCACGTGTAAAGCTCAGATATTGTCTACAGGAGAACAAAATATCTTGATGAAAATGAATAATTCAGCTAATCGCCCAGATGTTTTAGCTATATGGTGTCACACAGCTGGGTGAGCTGAAGCAGCTAGCTGTTTGGTGACTTGCAAATAAAGTATGTAGATAATAGAATCTCCTTTCTTTCCCCCCTCCAGATTTTTGGCATAACTTAGACATAATCTAAATGCTATAGCAACATATGGTAAAAATCTCTCACATTCAAAAGCATGCAAGCAACTAGGTGACACTTTCAACCTCAAAAATTTGGTATTTCGATGAATCTAAAATTCTCACAAAGCACATCATTTGAAAGAAATATGACAGCAAAACCAACTGCTGCATTCAAAGCAGCAGTATTGAAAAGTGTCAGGCAAACATTGTTAACCTCAAGTTTGTGTGCAGTCTGGTCAAAAGAGAATGTTTCCTTTATGAAAGTAGTTTAAAAGGGGGCTAAAAGACAAAGATTAGCAGAAAATCCTTCAGATTTGTGTAAGCTTCCAGAATTCCATCTTTGGCTTCCAGCTATTATTCTCATTATATAAGCATTTTTGGTTTCTGATGTGTTTCGTTTGAAGGAGCCAGTTTAACGTTATGCTTTGAAATTAATTACTGTGGAAAGTCTATGTAAATGTGACTGTAAAACAGAAATCAAGTTAGACAGGAAACACAAGTGGATGAGCAGGAAGCTAAAATAAACACCACCGCCTCGTGGGAGAGGTGGGAGGGTTAGGAGTTTTTAGATCATCAGTGTGTTAGTTTCAATTTTCGATCCACATCTTTAAATGCTTTTCTCCAACAAATGGGAAAAATGCTTTTACTCCAACTGTAGAGTAAGAAGAGAGGGTTTTTTTGTGCTGGAGTTTCCATTGTAGGTATAGAGTTTTAAAGAATTATGGAGCCCGAGAATTAAATGGGATGATAGAGAACAGGGTCGCAAATATAAGTGCTGCAGAGCTCAGGAGGGTACTTCACGTGAGTAGGGGCATGCCACACATTTAGAGGTTCCAGGCACCACTGGGTGAGGGGAGAGTATCTTGGCAGATAATCAGCCCCAGCCATTGCTTCCAGGAAGGAAGTGGACCCAAAGTTAGGCACCACTCCAAATTTTCAGGAAAATCCAGCCGCCTAGATTTTTATATAACATTTCCAACATGTTAAAGTTTTTGGCTTATTCAGTGATCAGCCTACTGATCTCCAGTTTGCTACTTAAGATGTTGTCGAACCACACATATGAAAACCAGGCCCAAAGAAGGAGTGCCTCGTCCATAGTCCTGCGGCTAAGTGGTAGCACTGGGATTTGAACCCAGATCACCGCCTTGTGTCCTGAACTACTCTTCCGGGGGAGCATAGGGTTCCACCCTACAACAGATTTCCACAAGGGCTTGCTAGATGAATTCTATGCACTCTTAAAGGTTTTACTAATTTAAACTCGAGTACAACACTGACAGTTTCCTGAAGATAATTATTTACTCAACAAATGTTTGTCATTTGTTTTTTTAAATGTTGTCTAAATTTTTCTTTGTTTTACTTCATTCAGTTCAAGTTATTTTCTTGCACCTGTATTTCATATTTTCTCTTTTCTTCCTTGAGCAGTGCTTCCAGACTCTTTTTACTTCACATGTATCATCTAAGTCTCTCTGCTGTTGCCTTTGGTATCTGTGGGGGATTGGTTTCAGTACACCCTCGGATACCACAATTCACAGATGCTCACTTCCTTAGTGGGCCTTTCTTATCTGTTTAGGTGGAAACCACAGATATGGAGGGCCAACTGTATTTTACTCCTTACAACTCAGTCTCTCAAGGTCTGAAAGTATCTCTAATGGATTACATTGCTATTATATATTGCTATGCATTTATCGGAGGGAATAAAATATAAATTTGTAAATCTGAATGTTATTCTCACTGGGTCAATTAAAAGAATCCGTTTTCCACGAAGGATACCACTCCTTAACCCCCACGGACCATCAGGAGAATGTCCACCTATTTCTCAGCCTTCAGATATTGAACTGAGTGCCTGTAAGAGAAGACACACTTATCTAAAGAAACAAGTGTGCATAGCCTGGCTGGGACTTCTTCCTGTTACTTCAGATAAGTTTTGGAAACCTTGATTTCCAAAGGCTCAGGAGCAGAGAAAGAAAAACTACTCTTGAGAGGGCGCAGGGGTGAAATACAGTAAGGGGTCTATTTCCCTCCAACTCTTAGCCGCACCCACACCACAGTCTCAGCCTAGGGACTGGATTGCTCACACCTTTATTTAGGCTTGATGGGAAACGATGCTGTGATTCTGTTACTGATCATCTATATTTGGAGGGCACTGCAGCTCCGCAAATTACTTTTCCCATTTTATAATGAAGAAACTGAGGCTCAGAGAGAGGGTAATTGACCTGCTCAGAGCCTCACAGCCTGATGGAGGAAGAGCTAGATTAGAACTTGATCAACTCTAGTGCTCTTTCCACTGCGGACTAGCTTAGTTAGCTTTAGGTGCTCTAACTAGCCCCCTTGTGTCACAATGATGCTCCCTCTTAGATGACCTGCTGGAATAATTTTGTACATTTTCCTACTCTAGGTGGTTGCTGCTGTGAAGACAATGGCTATACATGGAAGCAATTAAAAATATTAACCGAAGTTCTCTAACTCTCAGCCACTCTATTATTTGTGCATGAGGGCTGTTATGGTAGAAAGGGAAGAAACATTTTCCTGGCTGCGATTTTAGATTTTCGTACTAGCAAATTGGCTCTTCTGACTTACATTCACATTGTTACTAACTGATGTTAGAATCCGTGTTCTGGGCTGTGCATATTCTAAGTAGCGATTTCCCCTACTTGTTTGATTATGGAAAATAGTGCACACATTTTACCTTATGAAAAGAGGAAACAGCTTGTGCTGCCTCAGGAAGAAATATCTAATAATTACGCTTTGAGGCATTGGCATTGCTAAATGCTGACCCATGGGCAGGTCATGGAAAGAACCATGAAAAAAGCAGCTTTGTTCAGGGCTTTTTCCTCAACTGGATTTAAAAAACAAATATCTTTAGAGCAAAGCATTGAAGGGTGAGAGGCAGCAAACGGGCAGATTATTAAAGCATTCGTCATGAAGTTGCCGGCAGGCCCAGGAAGGGTGCCAGTCCTGCTGGCAGCGCTGCTTTGCTGAAATTCTCTTGTAAATTATCAAGAGTTTCCAAAAGGAATCTTTAGGCATGAAAAGTGAAAAGGCAGAGCTACTCCCTTACAGGTCTCGCTCAATGGTTTCTGAACTGTAACTTCAGAAACCTGTCAAGGAAAGGGTCCATTACATAGGGAAGGCTGCATTTTTCGAATTGGAAAATTGGACATTTAGGATTACTGCAGTGATGGTCCCTGGGGCATGTGTATTTACATATTTGTTTATATGAATGAGAACTACACATTTTTAATGCCAGTACTTTTTCTCATCTAACGAAATGATAGGGTATATATGTCTTGTACTTATAGGTTCACTTTTTATTTCCAATCTGATTAATTTATACCATGATTTAATTCAGCTTATGTCAATACAGTTCATGTAGGAATGTCCTGAATTTTTGCTTCAACGTTAGTACAGTATTTGGCTAAATTGTCTGTTTGGCTTTAGCTTTGACGTTGACCATAGCCTTTATGGCTGAGTAACCAAATGACCTACTTCCATGTTATTGATGGCATCTCTGAACTTGGGATGATCAATGATTGAGTGATTGTATAGTAATCATTATGTATAATCAGCATAACGAAATCAATAGGAAGAAAGCATGTCCGCCTGAAGAATCACATTAAAATACAGATAAACATTCCACATGTAATGTGATTTACGTATGATATCTCTGTCCATTTAAAATACAAATGTATAGTTTTACTGCAAGAGTAAAATGTTCAATTATTAATGATTATGAGTTAATAATTTTATGAACAAAAGAATTAAGAACCTCAAATAAATAAGGTTATAGACTGACAGTTACTATTAATAGATAGTAGATTAGCTGCATAGCTTTAAGGATGATTATATCCTTTTTGAACCAGCAAATTGTTATAGACAAAAAGCACACACAAAAAATAACAATAAAGATCGCATTATATCTTTGTAGAACTGTTTGTTTGCATTGGAAAAATTCAACAAAATAAAACTTCAAGAGCTGGGCTTGTTGAGTGGCATGTTGGTTAAGAGTTGGCTTGGGAGCCGGCCTAGTGGCGTGGTGATTAAGAGCTGGCTTGGGACACTAGCGGCCCCGGTTCAGGTCCCACATATGAGGGCCAGTGACACTGTCCTCTAAAAAAAAAAAAAAAAAAAAAAAAAAAAAATTGGCTTGGGATGCCAGCTCTGAGCAGCAGGGCCCCAGTTTGGATCCCATAACAGGGCCAGTGACACTGCGCCCTCTACAGCTAAGATGGTGAACAACAGCTCCACCTGGAGCTGGGCTGCCATGAGTCGCCAGAGATGGCATAGGCTGCAATGAAGCTGCAGTGTGCTACCTGTAAGGTATGTGAGTGGCTGGCAGCCAGTGTGAGCTGCCAATAGCTGCCGTGAGTGGCCATCCAGTGGCCAGTGACCGATCAGCCTCACCCAGGAAAAGCGCAATGATAATACCAACACAGGCCAGTGAAGTGACGTCCTCCACAACTAGACTGAAGAACAGAAGGACAGCAACTTCTCTGTTCCCCTTCCCTGATTCCCCAACGCTGTTCCCCTCCCCCAATTACCCAATAAAATCTTTTTAAAAAAAAATACCTTCAAGAGCTGTATTTGATTTTTAGTGATTTAATTCTATTTAAATGTGCATTTAAAAATACAATCCTATTTATGGAATTCTTCATAGAGATATCATTATTCCTGCCAAGCTTTAAAAATGTGGCAAGTAGCATATTTTAAATGAGGCCTATTAGGTATGATTTATATACAGTGAAAGCCACCCTTTGAGGGCATACAATTCTGTGAGTTTTGGCAAATGTAAAGAATCATGTAATCACCATTACAATAAAAGTATAGAATATATCTGTATCAGCTTTCTAGGGCTGACATTATAAAATACCACAGAGTAGGAGACTTAAACAAGATATTTTTTTCAGTTTTGGAGGCTGGAAGTCCAAGATCAAGGTGTTGGTAGATTTGGTTTCTTTGAGGCCCCTCTTCCTAGCTTGCAGATGGTTACCTTCTTGCTGAGTCCTCACATGATCTTTCCTCTGTGTGGACATATCCCTGATGTTTTTAGTGTCCAAATTCCCTCTTATAGAGACTTCAGTCAGATTGGATTAGGGCCTTTTCTCATGGCCTTGTTTTAACTTAATCACCTCTTTATAAGGCCCTATTTCCAAATATAGTAGCACTCGAAGGCACTAGGGGTTAGGGCTTCAACGTATTTATGGGAGGACATCTCAGCCCATAGCAATTTCCATCACTCCAAAAAGTTCCTTGGGGCCCCTTTTCAGTCAATTCCCTTCCTGACCCCAATCCCTGGCAACACTCATATTTCCTATCCCTATAGTTTTGCCTTTCCTGAATGCCATGTAAATGAGATGAACAGCTGTCCTGAGAGATGCCTGCTTGCCACATAGAAGCGGTCAGATCATCCTGGTACGGCGACCTTCCTAGTGCAGGACTGCTCACAGGGAAGTTGTGGGTCCAGACCCCAGAAAAGTCAGTGCTCTAGGAGTTGGCTGGATTGCTGAGCTGGACACATGCACACATGCTTTCACTAGGAGAAACTGCATCAAGCGTGGGCCCACCCTCTGTGTTATCCAACACAGATCACCTGTCTGTTCTGAGGCATCTAGAAGGGAGAAGGGGGTGATGACAATCAGGTTGCTGGGCGAGGTCAATTAGTTGATTCTGATCCAGGCAAGAAAAACCTAATGGCCAGCCCTTCTCGTAAGGGTGCCCATTTGCAGTACCCAGAGGGCTGGATAATCCTCCTTGGCTGACCTTTTCTTCCAGGCCAGGGACAGCACTCCTTTTATACAAGGTCTTTCTTTAGGTAGTTTACAAGGCAATTGAGGAAGTTACAACTTTAATGATATTAACGGTGACTGCCATTTGCAGACCACGCCTACTGTGACAGGTGTCAGGTTAAATGTAAGTCACAGCAAATCCCCATGGTAGTGTAGCTAATTATCTTCCTCATTCAACTGGGCCTCATTAAAGGGGAGATGTATGTGTTTCTCCAATTTTGGAAATACACAAATGGAAGTTTAAAGTACTTTAGGTATTTGCCGAGATCCTACATCCTTTCTACATTGAAACTTATTTCCTGATACCAGTGACCTAATGTGGTGATTGGACTTCCCAGTGTTTGCACTGTTAGTTTAACAGGCCACCAGAAAAATCATCTTCATGAGTTCTTCCCATCCTCGCCTCCAAAAGAGGTCAAAGTGCCCTGGGCCTACAAGGAGGAAGATAAAGTATGAGATGAAAATGCTGATGATAAACAAAATAATTTTTCTTCTTTTTTTCTAAAACGTATTACAACAAATAAACTATTTAAAACCTTGTGGTCTCGTTTGATCTCAGCACAGCTATTTTTGATCTTTCATTCCTAAAGAAAGCCCTCTAATATGGATTTATAGAACCACAGTCCTGTAGAACTGGAAGATACCAGAGCAATTCTTTTTTATAACATTTCAGAGAGAAACATCTTAGCCTAATGGTCATGGATTAATGACATTCCCCCTTAAAAGTATTTTTGTTTTTTGTTTTTTTCCACAAATGAAGAAGCTGAAGCCAGGAGAATATCAATAACTTGCCCAGCATCACAGAAAAGGATTCCTGACTGCCTGATTCTCAATTTACTGTTTGCTCTATGTTTGTACACCACTTCATAGAAGTATCAGGTGAAATTCCCACTGTCAAAGTTATATATATATATATATATATATATATATATTTTTTTTTTTCCCCCCCTCTGGCCTAAGGCAGAATTGACATATGGGATTCATTTTATGTTCTAACTCTAATATATTTGAAGTGGTTACCCAAAGCACTGTGTTGAGCAGGGTTTTGAATGCACATGTGGGCTTCAAGGGAAGAGTGTCATAATTGATTACTGATGTCTGCCACGGGTACAGACTGGGGTTGGTAGCAGCGCCCGTGCCTGCCAACCCTGGGTAAGGCATTGCCACTGCAGGAATCTTATTTTATGTTTTTAAAGAAATGTCTTTTGGATACATTATCATTAACAACCTGTGTTAAATAAATCTTATTAACAACTAATAACTAGAGATAGGTAAGATTTGAAGAAAAAAGGAAAATGCATGAGTCTGGCACTTGTGAAATTGTTCATGGAGGGCATACTTAGGTGGGGAGCTGAAATGGTGGGCAGGAGTCTGGGCCAAAACGATCAGTGGCAGAATGATGGATGTCTATAGCAGAGCTATGGCCAACACCAACAGGCAGGAAGGATTCAGACATCAGAGATAGGAAGGCAGTGGCATGACCAACTGTCCCAGTTTGCCTGGGATTCAGGGCTTGCACTTTTGAACCAGAGACAACCCTGGGCAACCTAGGAGGATTGGTCACCCTAGAACACACTGACAACAATTTTGTAAACTTCATTGGTTATGCTGAGTCATACCATTGGTCAGTGTATTAATATGCTGTTGCTGCAGTAATGCTACAAAACAAACAGCCCCCAAGTCTTAGTGGCTTACAACCACAAACATTTCTCTTTTTTGGCTCTGTAGGTCTGCTATTGCCTGACTGATTAAGGCTGGGCTCAAGTGACCCTAGTTTGAGAACTGAATACAAGTCTCCTCCATAAGCTTTGTCATTCTCCTTGAACCGATCGTTTTTAGAGAAATTCCTTCTTATAGAAATGGTGAACCCAAGAGGCCAAGGCAAATTGTGCCAATATCCTTAAAGCCATAGCTCATGTCAAATGCACTAACCTTCCACTGTTTAAGCAAGTCATGCGACCAAACCCAACATCAATGAGATTGAGAAATATACTCCCCTTTCTCTGATGTCATAGTCTTGCTAGGTCATCTGGCAAAGGGTGTAGATCGATGTTCCTTCCATAGCGAGGGCGTGAGGAATAGAAATAATGATCCACTATAAAGTCAGTAAGTAACTTGAGTGTCTAGACCCAACCAAATGTATCTGTGTGTCACCCGTGCTGGCATAGTAGGTGTCCCTCCCATAACTGTTTGATAAATGAACAAATGCCTCTAAAATAGGATTTTCTGTAATAAAGTGGTATACATTCCCATTTATTAAAAAAGGCATTTGGTCCCTTTGTCTTTAGATGTTAGGAGCTTCCTGAAGGCTGCTGAAGATCAGATGTCCTAAATGGCTGTTAGGCAATCTTTCCTTCCTCTGACCTACTGTTACCTGCTTGTTGTCTATGAGGATTTTTTTTTCTTTCTACTTCTGTGTTCCTCATCCTGCAGCTAGACAGCAGGATCCTGAAAGCCCGGAGAAACAGGAGAGGTGACCTTGGCCCTTCCCATGCCAGGAGGACAAGGCACCTTTCATATTCTGGGGACAGGTGTTAATTGCCTTTGATCTCTCTTGTTTCCTCTCTCTTCCTCAGCACCTCGCCCAGGGGTTGGCACTTGGCTGACTGGTGTTCCAAAAATATTTCTTGATTTGAAAACGAGGCATGTGATTTGAAAACTCTGTTTTATGTTTCAGAATTAAACGCAGACATGACCATGACCCTCCCTTCCCCCATCCCTCCTTTCCCTTGGTCAGTGTCGCGCGCGTGTGTGTGTGTGTGTGTGTGTGTGTGTGTGTGTGTGTGTGTGTAGAAGTAGTAGATTTGCTCAAATCATGCGAAATGGTTTCTAGGATCCTAGCATTCCATTTCTGATTTTGGATACTTTTGAGATTTTTTACTGAGCAATGAAAAGGACAGCTAGATGCGGGGTGGGGTGGGGTGGGGGGTCGAAAAAGTTAGCCTAATATTAGATGAGCCTGCAAGGAAGCTGAGCCCTCTGGCACACAAAGGAATACAGAAGCCTCTCTTGCCCTTAGCGAGAAAAAACTCAGGTCTTCTTCTTTTTATTTTCTTTTTTTTAAATTTAAAAACTTTTTCTTTTATACTTAGGGTCCAAAGTATGCAGGAAAAGAGTCAAGGCTCAGACACTGCAGGCCAAACCTGGCTTTCAGCTCTGAAGATTCCAAAACAGAAAGTCAGAGCTTGTTACAGAGCAGAGCCCACAGTTTCCTTTCAAGCTAGAAAATGTATTCAGAGGCTCCAAGTAAAGCTACTGGACCAACCATCGTGCTCTCTGTATAGGCACAAAACTTGAAGGAACACAACAGAACACAGAAGTCTCTCCCTATATAAAATAGACATGTTCCTGAAGAGTTGTCTGCATAACAGATTTCATCATGTAGAATTGTACTCTCTCACTGACTTCAACAAAACAATGGAAAATACTTTCAAATAATAAAAAAAATGTGACCTCTAAATGCTGTAATGCCGCATGACAGAATACGAGACTGAGAGGAAATAGGCTGTTAATATCACTGCATAGGATTACGAAGTATGAATGCTCTAACTGGTGCTCATCCATATAATCATTGTGGGACATGTTTATAACAGGTGAATGGCAAGGTAGTAAAACCCTGAGGATGAAATTGGCATGGAATCTGTTCAGGGATTTGCTTTTCTTGTTTTGAGGTATTTTCGAGTTGTAATTTCTCCCTTCCTATGCCTTCTTCCTCTCTCCATTTTTTAGCCACATAAATTGAAAAATATAAGAGATCTTTTTAGCACTGTTGACCTTTTTTCTGTTTTCAAACCCTGAGGAACAGAACACATGCATGTCATTATCAATCGCTCATAATAACTGATTTTTCTGTGGGATGACTGTAGACAGCAGGTTCATATATACTTAGAAGAGAGTAACCCTCCTTTCCCCAGGCCCCTTGATTGCTGTTTGTGGCACCCATAAATTATTTCCTATTTGTTTCTACTGCCTGTGCTCTCTGATTAACTTGGTCACGTTTATACCTTAGTTTCCTTCATTGTAAAATGGATATCATGGTACTTGCTCTAATAAAAAGTCTGAAGTAGGGCAGTTCTGTCTCCCATGCAGCAATTGGAAGTGTGTGGTGTGTGATATGGGTTGTTACACTGACCAGGTGGTGCTATTGGTATTAGTGGGAGATGGCCAGAGATGCTAAATGTCCTGCTATGCACGGGGCAGCCCCACACGAGGAATTTCCCCACCCCAAACTGAGAAACATTGCAATCAGGTTATGAACATTCTGTGAAAAAGACTAAAATGGCAAATGAATGCAAAGCAGTCTGTAGCTGATGTCAGGGTTCCATTATTCCTGAGAGCACTGTGCTGGTTCTCAGAGGAGCTGCTGCCTTGTGATGAGACTGGCTTTAGCTATGCTCTTGGCCACTTGCAAGAGGGGAACTCTTACTTGCTACTTGTGAGGCTGATGGATACATCTTTTATCCCTCTAAGTTCATTTAAGAAAATAACACTAGTCATCACCATGACAAAAAAAAATAACTACTCTTAAATGAGCACTTACTATTCTCTAGGGACAGAACCGTGTGTTTTTCATGCTTTATCCCATTTATTCTGCACAACAAACCTTGGAGCAGCTTGTAGGATGATCCAACACAGAGATAAGGAAATTTTGATTACGAAACATTGCCAACTTCATTTTGAATTAAGAACCAGAGTTTGAAAGAGGTGCTGAGGATGGCTTATTCCTTGATTAACAAAGTGTGCTTCCTCTCCTCTTTGCTCCCCTTCATCTTTCTTCTGCTCAAACAACATTAAACAAATAAGAAAAGCAACGTGTGGACCCTTTAATAAAGGCATTCAGGGCCACCAGTTTAGTTCGCAAACATGGTACACTTCCAGTATCCAGAAATCCCCACACACGAGGCCTGCATAGGACTGGCACTCGTGGAGCAGCGCAGCGTGCAGTCCCAGGAACCTTCCTGTGTATCACATGTCTGAAATGTACAGGGTCTCCAACCCCCTAAGCCCTATGCTGCTATGAGACACTCCCAGCCCTACTGTGGAGATTGCTTTTAGCTTGACCCTGGTCTGGCAGATGGGGTCAAGATGGCACCTAGAAACTTCACATATTGTGGATCTGTATGCTTTCTTCTTTTGAATGTTTTTGCAGTACAAATTTGTGAACAGGCTGATGTCTATAAGATGAGAGTGGTTTAATCATGATAAAGGTTTCTCTTGCTAAAAAGAGGAACCACTTTATATAAAGATCAACTTTAATTATAAGACTATATGATGTCATTATGGTATGGGTTTTGTTGAAAGCCTAATAATTGGATTATCACTGCCTGCTGTCATTAAGTAGAACATGACTCTAGATTACAGGAGTGGCTTGAGTCACATAGCGTTTTCTGGGTTTGTTTTCCCCCAGAGAGTCAGGCCACCCTCTTGTCTGAAGTAGTCTTTTTGTAGTCTTTTTATTGCCCCCGACGGCATTTCATTCAAGAATGTGTCGTGTATGCATTTGCCATTTTTATTTCAGTAAATAAGAAAGGCTGCTTTTTAATCTGTTTAATTCATTTTCACAGATCAGTGCATTTAGAAAACTGGAGAGCAGAGACATGAGGTGAAATGGGAGTCCTGACAAAAGCAATTGGCAAAGGCACAGTTTACAATAAATGAGAATCTTGGAATTCTGTTGCCAAATTATGCAAACCTTTGCAGAAAGAGCAAGTCATAGCAGATCAGATAAGGAGCTCACAATTAACACTGCCAAAGGGCAGCATCGCTCCTGTGCTGCCCCGACGCTTTGTGTCCCCTTGTGGGTGTCCACGGTGGGAGAAGCCTCTGGAACTTGGTGAGGGGATTAGTGCCACGGGAAAGGGGCTGGATGTGGAAGGAGGAGGGCCTGCGTGATTCAGCCCCCTTTGAGGACTTTATTCCTGTTGTTTGGCTGCCTAGTTCTGCTGGATGTGTCAAAGCCAGGAAGTGGGCCCAAAATACCTTAGTTGGACCCAAGTGAATTCACATGGTTAGTTCAGTCCCTATGAGGACTTCTGACCACAAAAGAGGGGCTCAAGGTCTGGCCCACACAAACAAAGAGTACTCTGTGGTAAAAGGAAGAAAAGCCCAGCAGCAAA
Organism: Aselliscus stoliczkanus; assembly: GCA_033961575.1. Taxonomy (NCBI): domain Eukaryota; kingdom Metazoa; phylum Chordata; class Mammalia; order Chiroptera; family Hipposideridae; genus Aselliscus; species Aselliscus stoliczkanus. The sequence goes on from CM066729.1 coordinate 44,286,868, forward strand.
CTCGTAATCTCTATCATTTTGCACCAGAGAGGTCAAACAATGATAATATAGTTGAGTTCTGAATAACTCAAAGATGTTCACATAACCACACAAATACGTATTCTGGGGGACGGGGACTAACCGTGATATGAGATTGTGGCCAGTGCAATGTTCCAAGCTGGCCTGGATCTCTGCCTCTGTGTCCTGTTGGGCTCCCGCCTGGCTCCATCCTGCCTCCTTTCATTTCTGGCACCGCCTTTTTGTTTTCTAATCCAGAACCTGAAGTGGTCCTTGCAAATCAGAGCCCCAGATGGATAGGCACAAAAATAGTGCTGGGAAAGAGGTAACGTTGAGCCATCTCATTTGTCCTCACAGCATCCGTTTTCGGTATGGAAAGACAGGAATTAAAAATGACATTATAGAGAGACACAGTGAAACACTGAGATATCAAGTAGCTAGCTCAGGAGATGGTGGTGACTGGGGACAAAAATCCAAGGCTTCTAACAGCCAGGTTTAGACTCTGGTACTAGGTGAAGCTGCTAACATACAGCAGGGAATCAGAAAAGCTATGTTAATAGTTTTTTGTTTATTTGTTTGTTTGGTTTTTTCATAATCAGTAGACCACATCCCAGCTAAAATTAACAGACAAATAGAACCTATTTTTCTTTCTTTGTTGCACTTGTCAAACCAGATTTTTAAATTATTATTATTTTTTATTTTTTTAATGTACCCTGCCTGGTCCAAAGCATCTGAAAAAGAGTCCAAGCCAGTTCCTACCGTTTCCCTTTGGCTCTGACAAAACAGAATTGCAAACTGAGATTGTGCATGCCACCTCCTGAGATCACAACAGCTCTGATTCCCAGAGCTGCCTTACAGCACTGTTAGCCCTGTCAGCTCTAGATCTTTGCTCACCTGGGTCCCACCAGGCGCTGCCAGGGAAGGGTCTCAACACAGGTCAGGCAACTTGACCAACAACCCAGGCTCCATCTCCAAGTGCTCAGCCAACAGGTTCTATAAAGACTCCTAGGGAGGAGCACTTTCTTGCAGAAATATTTCTGGCACCAAAGAGTCAGTGCCAAGATTTTAGGATCTTTATATAGCTCATGGCTGTTACATTGCTCTTGGATCTCTTCCTTCTGATTGTTATTCATTGTCTCTCCTTAGAAGTCCTGTTTACATGGAACATTCTGATGGCAGAAAAATTTTAACAGAAAGACTCAATCTATGGGCTGGGGGTTCTGTGACCTGGGTTCTTTTTGATGGATCTAATATGTTCTTTCATTTTTAGGCCATTTGTCCGGCAGTATAAGAAATGTCTCCTGATTTTGTTTTGGGAGATTTCATTCTTTATTTAAAACATGGGCCCTAGCCTCAAGGAACTTCCAACCTAAGGAAAAAAGACATGCATTATGGTTCTTTAGACATTTAAGAAATTAATATTGCAAAATGACTCTTAGGAGGTCAGTGGAAGAACTCCTTTTGCCTGCTAAATTGATCCAATTTCAGTGACTTTTCTTTTAAACCCCTTTGAATCACCTTGTTTTTTCTTTGTGGCACAACCAATGGCTAATTGTAGGTTTTTAGAGCTAAAGGGATTTGAGTTCAGTTCTCTTTTTGTAGATAAGGACATTCATATCCAGACACATCACTACGTTTGCAGGTGTATAAGTCACATCCTTCCCCAACCTATCAAAACCTTGCTTGCATCTGAGTCATGGTTACTGACTGAAGGAAGATGTAAATATTGAATTTAGCATTATAGAAGTATCATCAAAAGAGAAAACATAATTTTTTCATATAAATATAGTGTAATGCATGTCCAGTAGAAAATTAGAAGTTGTGGATATATTGTTATAATCTGAAAAAGGTAAATTTTGAAGAGATACCACTGTTATGTTAATGCATGCAATATAACTTATCACTTTCATTACATATGAAAGGACATACTATGTCTCCTCCTGAAATTCTGCAGTGAAATTACTTGTCTCTTATACATGCATCATGCACATCAGCAAATATGTTTAATAACCTCTGATAATCTCACATAACCTATCTGTCTTTTGCAAACACTCTGGGCCCCTTCAGGGGAAAAAAAAAAAATCACTTGTAAACAATTTTCAGAACTGCTAAAGGGATTTCAGAGTTTTTTTCTCTGTTACCAAAGAAAGCCATCAGAGAGGAGGAGATGGATGCTGGTGGGGGTGGGAAACATCAGAGATAAGAGCTGCTGCTGCCAGAATCCCACGCCCAGTGGCTGGTTAGTGACTCAGTGTGGAGGGCAATTGAGAGACAGGCTCAGCTGGTGCTTAAAAAAAAAAAAAAAAAAAAAAAAATATGGAGGAGTGTAAATCTGCTCTTAGCAAATAACAACCTTCATTTTAACCTGGGCTAAGTGGGTGGAACTGCCCCTCCTCCCTAGCCCCCACTGCCCTCTGGCTGCCCTTGACTTTCACTTCATTCTGATTTTACCAGCAGGAAACAAAGATGGAAGCCTGCAGATACAGTGGGAACTGCCCCAGGCTGCACTCTAAGCCTGGATTGAATGGGAAGTGTGCTATTAGTCCCTAAAAGTGCTCTCTGGGTTTTTCTTGGCATGTAAAGTTCTTTTTGTACTTATATACTTTTTTATTTTTAAATAATTTCGTTTTGAATTGGCCAGCAGACCTATCTGTTTGCTCAGCTTGATCTAAATTGACTTTTGGTTCAAACTTCAGGTGGTTTTTCCATTGGACTCTGCTCCTCGCTCTCCAGGAAGACAAGTTAGCTCCTATTTAGTATTTTCGCTGACAGAGAACCAGCAGCCTTGCTGTTTGCATCTACATCTGAATGCACTATTTGTCTAAAAAATAAAATAAAATAAAAACCATTCCCTTTTAGATTCCTTGAATTTGGTTGCTTTATTTTGGGCCCCCAAATACTGCTCTGTCATATTGTTTTACATTTTCTCTGGAATTCACTTTTCTGTGGTGCTTTCAGCAAATCCTCCTTTGCATTGTCAGCTTGGCTTTTATGAACAAATGAGAGACAGTGTAAGCTCTCAACGGAGTGTTCATCCATCACAACACAGTGACAGGAGAACCTATAGCACACACAGATACTACCTCAGTGGAAGATGGCACTTTGAAACAAATTCATCCCTTACCCTTCTAAATCAATTAACCCTCCATGCTTAGTAGTAGGTGTGCCAATGATGGTCATATGTATACTCCTAATAAAGTACTAATCATTAGTGTGCAGGTGAAATATTATAGATTACAGTTCAGAATTATCCATAGAATAGTAAGAATAAACACTGGTGGTTTACCTCCCCATAAATCAATTTCAAGCAACATTTTCTTTAAACTTAATTTTGGTATTCTGTATTTGATTTAATGTTGATAAACACATTTGGGAGAACAGAGAGGTTCATCAAAATTGTCCTTTACAGAACTGCCGGGATAATTGTAGTTATATATCAATCTAGCTTAGAAGTTATGAGTGAAACCAGGCAGAATGAGTGGATGGACAAAGAAAGAGACAGTATAAAGTATTACTCCGATTAAAGAAAAACCAGAGCTTCACAGAAAAACGGTCAAACATTTTTTATTCAGGAACTATTTCAATAGGACAAAAGACATCTCAGTAGAGAACTGGGCTTTGTTCCAAATGCAGCATGGAGAAGAGGGGATTCAGAGCTAAGGGCAGGGTGGGGTCAGTGGATGGAAAATGACTAAGAGAAAGCACGGGGTGGAGGAAGGATATTGGTTCAACAGACCTAACAGGATTCTTGTTGAAGACAGGCCAGGGTGAACAGACATCACCTGGGGGATGATAAGGGATGAGGAATTTGATCAGATATGGAGGGTGATCAGATATTGAGGATGAGAGAGTTTCTCTAAACTGACTGAGCAGGATTCTTGCTAAAACTGGGTGACACAGGCCCAACAACCGATCGATGGATGCCAAGGTTGAGGCCCAGAAGGCTGAGAGGAGCCTAATGAAAGTTTGGTCAAGGATAGAGTCCTTGCCACTGCAAAGATATATGATGATTGCTTCAATTGGGCTCGGTATATTGTGGTAAAAAAAAAAAAAAAATTCTTGCTGACTTTTTTTATGTGAGCAGAAGAGGAGAAAGTTTGTTTTACATAATCACTCACAGATCTTGGCTAATATAAGTGTCACATCAACATCTTATAACTGTACTTCCTGGAACAATCTGCCCCCTTTGGTTACCAGGGCAGGGAAAGAGACGAGAACTGTACACAAGATTTTCATGACCTCAGACCAGAAGAGACACCTGCCACTTCCTCTCACAGTCCATTGGCCGGAACCCGTTATATGGTCCCACTGAATTGTAGATGTGGGGGCTGGGAAGAGTGTGTGTATAGGAGGATACTTAGTGAGAACTGCTGTGTGTTCCACATTTACACTTATGTATAGAGGGTGCCAAAAAAATGTATACACATTTTAAGAAAGGAAAAAACTGTATTAAAATTGTAATACTCAGTATATACCGATAAAAGGTGCATACAAGTCAAGTGTGTACAGTTTTTTGGCACCCCTGGTGTGTGTGTGTGTGCAATGCTTGTCTTTTTCTTTTACAAACAAGGGCAAGAAAAATGTTGCAAATAGGGAGTACAAATACAGGAAAATTCTTAAACTGCCTGGGATATTTCTTGTTGTAGTTTCAAGTCAGCACAGTTAATAAAACATATTTAAAGCATCCAGTGAAACAGTTACATGGAATTTTCTTACCCTGGGCGTACACATTCTCAAATAATAGATAGGGAGATTTTCTACTTCCAAGAGTTAAGTGTCTTTTGGATTTTAGTTCAGAAAACGTTTGAAAGGTTGTGACAACCTGTGAACATTTTTTTTGCATCTCCCCTTTTTTGGGGAAGTACTATAGGAAGAGATTGGGAACTTTACCTGTGGGCTACGTCAGCCCAGCAGTTGTGGTTATTCTGGCCAGATCTCTCTCTCTCTCAATCTCTCTCTCTCTCTCTCAGGCGCACGTGCGTGCGCGCACATGCGCGCGCGCACACACACACACAAAATGTGGGTAGGTGGTTGTCTCCCTGCAGTATGGCACAGGCCCCATGACTCTTGTTGATTCCAGTTCATTTCCTATGTCCCTTACGTGACCCCTGGATCGGTAACCCCTGTGGAAACTGGGTGAAGAAAGCCCCTACGTGGGGCTCTTTCTTTAGCACTCATTGGTTGTTGTAAAAGAAACTGGTCGCCTGTAGTTTCTTAGCAAACAATAGGGAGATTTAGTAGTTATGTCAGAGAAATTATGAATAAAGTGGACGTGCAGTGAAAGCACAGCTAACTCTGGCAACGTTGGACATTCAAAAGGTCAAAAAAAGCCTCTATTATGGCAAAAGGAAAATTGCAATTATGTAAATAGGGGGTTTCATGATATTACTTGTGTTAATCTCTTCTCCCCAAAGGAGTAAATGGTTTTAGTGTATGGTGTACAATACAGAGCCATTAAGTCCATAAAAGCAGTATTTGGTAAGAGAAACAGAATCATCTAATTTAATTTTAAACTGATGTGTCACGGGGCTTTTCAATATCGGTGCTCCAGAGCCATGGACTTGGAGCAGATAAGGTTCCCCCAGTGAGGCAATGAGGCAGACTCAGATGGTGAGCCCTGAAAACCTACAGCACTGGGGTCTGTATTATTAACGTGGGTTTGAAGCCCTACTGCTTTCTCTGTGACCAAGACACACAATTGGGAGCAGAAATTTTTGATAGCCACATGTCAAGTCAGTTAGAATTAACCAGTTTGCTGAAGGGCTGAACCAAATTTTACAAACTTGAGCTGGTTTGGGGTCCTAGATTCCTTCTCGGCAGGCTGATTTTCAAGCTGGTGCCCGTTATGCTGCTCATATTAAAATGCTATGAAAGCAAAGCATTTTGTGGTGAGTGGTTGAGCAAACTCTATTATACAGTAATTATACTATCAGTATAGAATCTAATTTTACATGAAGGAGGGAGTTTTAACCAAATGAAAGAGGAAAACTCACGATTGGTATTTTTTCATTATCACTATGGGATGGTTAAAATTGCAGAGCTATGCTAACTTGGGAGGCTAGTTTTAAATCTATTTCTACTAAATAAAATTAACTCCAATTTTGCTGGATTTTAACAAAACTTCACCACTATAACAACAATGTGGATTCCAAGGGGTCGCCTCCATTTGCTGTTTAGTGAGCACACAAAAAAGTCTGTGTCAGTGACCAATCATAGGCACACTTGCTCCATTGTCCATGTTATTTTAAGCATCATTGAGACACCAGGCCTCAGGGTTACAAATGAGTAGGACCATCTTAGATATAATTCTTGCTGACAATGGGATGTTGGAAAATGAGGAAGGGAGAGAGGAAGACCTAGTTAGCTGTAGTATCAACTGAGACACTGAACTTACTTATGAAATCATAAGATGGGTTATACCATTTATGGAATTTAATTAAGTACTTATTATTAAATGCCTACTATGTCTAGAGCATACTGTTAGTGACTGTGGATAAATAAGAGTAGGGTCTGCGCTCAGGGAACATAGGATCTATTGTATATCAGTTGCATTTGTTTATTGATTGCTATATAAATATTGGGAATTAAATTAATTACAAAGGGATTATCCAGTGTTTGGGTTTATCCAGGCTCTTTATTCCTTCGTTTTCTCTGACAACTTTACAGCTCACTGCTACCTCCTCAGGGAGAAGGATGAAAAAATAAATGGAGACAAAAACACAAAAGCTAATTTGCTGCTTGTTAGCCAATCTGGGAAACTGGATAGTTTGGAGCGGGGAAATGTGCGAGTTAGGAATTATAGACTAAATGATTTCTGTTTGTTGTCTGATGCTTATTGACAGATAAATAATATATGTGTTCATTTGCTATCCACACAATGTATGTGCAGACATTCACATCTATAAATATATGAGTGCTATGAATATTTATACAGTACATATCCTGCACACACGCAGGGGAGTGTGTGCCTGCATAATGTCTGTGTTCTTTTACAGTTAACGCAGGAGGAAAAGCAAATGCAGTAATCATGCTTCAGTCCGCGTTTCTGCTGGGAAGGGTTATTATTTGTTTGAGGCTGTGCACTTGCATGCGAGGTCAGCATCATGAGCGGAATGTGTGGCTTGCAAACTAAAACAGACTTGTGAAAAGCAGATTTTCACTTATTAAGTAGGTTTTAGTGCATTAAGATACATAGACAATGTTAACAGAAAGAAACCTTCATAATAAAATAACATCGATACTGGGTGATCTCAAGTGCTACATCGTCCTTCTCTGATACATATCGGTGGTGAAGCATCATCTTACAAGAAATCTGCCGTTTTTACTGGTGTCCTTTACTCTGGGTTCTACTTTCGTTTTTCAAACTTTATGAGGGAAACTCTATTGCCAGCAGGAGTTCTGGCTTCCCATTTGGCCAGAATCCCAGGGGAGAACGTGTCTTTCTTACCTCTCGAGCCTTGTCTCTCACTACTTTCCCCCCACAACCTTTGCCCCACCCACTCCAGAATCCTCACGTACTTGGGGCTCCAGGCTCTCTCCCTTTTGGACCCATCACACCACTCGTGTACTTCCCGCTCTGTGGAAACCTCCCCTCCGCTCTAGTTCCTCTTCTTCCATGGTGTGTGTATTTCTAGCTAAAGTTCAGGTTGCTGACATACCCCCCTCCCCATTTAGAGGCAGCTGCCACAGATCCTACATGTTCTCCTCCATATCACCCTAAGTGTCATTGCTCTTTTAAATTCTATTTCCTGTTGACAAGACACTAAGCTTCATGAAGACATCTGTCATGTCTTCTCATATACTGTCATGCTGCCAGGGGTTAGAACAGTGCCTGGTACACAAGGGACACCTAATATGTATTTATTTAAATAGTAAATATGTTAATATTTACTACAGAAGGCAGCATGGCCTGATTGAAAGAGAGGTTTTTTTTTCTGGGAGTCAGGAGGTGTGACTTTTTCCACATTTTCTCACTTGCTGTATGACTTTTATATAAGACAATAAATACATTCCTGTTCCACCTAGATCAGGGGTCACATGTTCTGGGAGAGAATCGGGTCCTTAGTCGGGGCTCCTGGCTGAGAGCGGGGCTTCTGGAGGTAGCGTTCAGCAGCTTTTTTTGATTAACTCTCTCATTTTCTACCCAAGACTCTAACTACTAAAGAAAAATGTGAATGCCACGTAGGCACCTTAGAATATGAAAAAATGCATTTGAAGGCCCCTGAGTGAGATGACTGATTAGGCTAACTCTGAATTTCCAGTCCACTTGAATTGAAATAACAGTCCCGGTGGTAAAATTATACAACAGGAACAATGTTGCAAGCTGATAACGCCAACTTTCTGACCTAAGGATGGTCTCTTTTCCTTCTGAAAACCATATTTCTACCAATAACATTCAGAAAGCTGCTTATCTGGGCTGGAGTTCATGTGATGTGGTTGGACACCGGGAGCACAGGCGGTGGCTATTTGTACTGATTTCCTCCTCTTAAAAATGCATTGAGAAACCCATTCAGTTCCTGTAAAGCAAAATGTACATTTTACTTTATGTTTTTACAGTACATTTTTTAAAAATGGCAAATCATAAACTACTGACCTTAAGAGAAATTCAATAAATCATTAAAATGCTACTGCTTGCAAGCCCAGTTCTAATTCCTCACATTTGGCATTATCAGATGCATTAAGACTTCTGTCCCTTACCAACCACCTCAGTATTGCACACTGGTAGCCTTCTGCTCACTGTAAACCTCTGAGTCAGGGCGATAGGATTTTCTTTTGACACCACATGTATTATTTATGTGTTTATTTTTGGGGGTGGAAATCACTGGTTTCTCTGCAACCCCTGTGTCGAAATGTGCCTGTTTGCAGAGAGGCACTCCACAGAGAAAAAGTGAGGGTGTTTCCCTCAACTTCATTCTTCTGAGAAAAATGATAGAAGGATTGACAGAGCCAAAACTGTCCCTCTCAGATGCGTATCATTGTGGAGTGGGTGTGAAGATAAATACGCTAAAAAAATAGTGTATTTTACTTGAGTTGGCGGTGATTTTTAAATTTCAGTCATTGGATTAGAAACTAATCACCTCTTGTTTTAACAATTCAAATGATGCAGATATATCTAAGATAACAAAATCTTCTCGAGTTGCCTATACTTTCCTAATTTAATTTTTTTATGATTATATAACATAACATATATGTTACGTGCGTATAACATATATGCACTAGCATAGGAGCTTTGTTATCTTTCTACTTAAAATTGATTTGTATAAGAGGCTCACATGAAAATACTGTACCATAATTTGCTTTTTTTTAAAAAATCAATAGTCATAGATTTCTCCAGTCGTCTTGTCTTCTAACCTCAATTATAGGGCTTCAGCTCTGTGCCATGAATCTGGCACCTGTGGACCCTGGAGTGTTCCTATGTTGGCTACTCCTGTTTCATCTAGTCCTGTTTTTCTCTCTGACTAGATTTAAAGACAAAGATGGTATCACCTTCTCTCTCTCAATGTGCCGCACTCAGTAACTGATCGTCTGAAGCTGAATTTCAGTTTAAGTAGACTCCTTTTTGTAGGTGCATGCTTTGGAGCCATGCATTTTGTATTCTCTGGCCACCAACCAATTACCACACCTATGTGCAGAGCTAAATATCTGTGCAACCAGAGTGAAGTGGACAATTAAGCAATTACTCAGATAATTTGGGGAAAGAAGGGAGTTCTACCTGAATGACTCAGGTGAGCCTGCTGCAGGAGGAGGGAACAGTTGTACAGGAGGGAACAATTCTTCCTTTTGTTAAAATGTGTCAGAGCCATGTGAATGAACCCTCTCAGGGTGGGGTGGACATTGTGGGTGGTCAAGAATACTTTGTAAAGGCTCTTAGGTAATTGTGAAAGCCACCTTCCCTCTTTAAAGGTTCATGTTACAGAAAGTGATTATATAACCAGGCACTGTGCTGGAAGTTAGGAAGGCACTGATACACTGATGAGTAAAAATACCTAAGGTCCCTGCCCTCATGGGGCTTAAAGTCTGTATTAGTTTCCCAGGGTTGTTGTAACAAAGCACTACAAATTGGGTGGCATATAACAACAGAAACCTATTCTCTCACATTTATGGAGGCCAGAAGTCCAAAATCAAGGTGTTTTTAGGGCAATGCTTTTTCCAAAGCCTGTAGAGAAGGCCCTTCCCTTGCTTCTTTCAGCACCTGGCAGCCCCAGATGTCCTGGGCTTGTGGCAGCATCACTCTAATCTCTGTCTCTGTCTTTACGTGGCTGCTCTCCCTCTGTGTCTCTGTCCTCACAGATGCTTTCCCTGTGTGTTGGTGTCTGTGCGCAAATTGGATTAAGGATGACTTTTAATGACCACATCTTAACTTAAATCTGCAAAGACCCCAGTCTCAAATAAGGTCATCTTCACAGCTACTGGGGGGTAGGACTTCAACTTATCTTTTTTGTGGGGACACAGTGCAACCCATACCAGAGTCTAAGGTTTCACTCCAGTGGGCAGCAGATATTTGGTTAAATAATTAAAGGAAATCACCAAAAGAAGGGCTACTGTGGAGAATGACAGGGTGCTTCAACACCCGATATAATGGAGGTCAGTCCTAGTCAGGGCTCTGGGGGAAGTAGGCGTGGGCTGCCTGAGTGTTAACTTGGTGCAGAAGGGAGGGCAGGGCAGGGCAGGTGGAACAATCAGCATATGCAAATGCCCTAGAGAAGGAAGTGTGCTGTGCTAGTGGGCTGAAGTGGAGAGAGCAAGGGGGTGTGGTGAGGGTGACTGATGCTGGAGAGGTTAGCCATTGGCAGAATAGGCAGGGTGCCCGGGATCAACATTGGGCATTTGTCTCCCTATCCTAAGAGAACCAGGAAGCCTTCAAAGAGGTTAAACAGAGGGTGATCTTGTCTGGTTTGCATGTCACAATCATCACTCCAGCTAGAGTGTGGTGCACAGATCGGGGCGCTGCACGCTGGAGGTGCCTCTGGTCACATAGGATGCTCTGGCAGGTGAGAGATGACACAGCTTACCCTGAGGTGGTAGAACTAGAGGTCCATAGAAGAAGGCAGACTCCAACAAATATTTGGAGGATAAAACACAATAGAAATGTGGAGTTGGTTAGCCATGGATGATGTGGAGCTTTCTAGCCTGGGAAGGCTGATGATGACTCTACTGAGAGAGGACACCGTGGGTGGAGGGTAGGGGTGTGACCCAGTTTGGGGAGGGAAGAGTGTTAGAGCAGTTTGCTTTGAAGTGATATCCAACATCTTCAAGAGGAGATGTTGAGCAGCTGGTTGGATACACAGGGTCCTGTTCAGGGCAGCTAACACTTTGTTTAGTAACTGAAATCTCATGCAGCCCTGAACAAAGTCATTGGATGGGGGTCTGGTCTGGTCTCCTTCTTCTCATGCTGAGGGGGGGATTCTGGGGTCTTAGGGCTTCCAAAACAGGTTCTAAAACACAGGCGGACCATTTCCATCTAGCCATATTAACCGTAACCTTGGTAGCTATCATTGGGCAACGACTGGGGAGCCTGCTTAATTGCTAAAAACACCGTGAGTGGAGTCTTCTAGACAAGGTTTAGTGAGGGGACAGAAATAGCACACGATTCAGCAAATTTCAATTTTTCCATAAAATATATCACGAAAATAACAGGGTGAATAATTAGTGGTCTCTAGTGTTTATTTTTGTCATTGTTTCATCAGAGAGCAAGATTAAAATAAAAATAAAAAAGATTTAAAAACTTTTTAAAGAGAGTGAAGTACCATTTCCTTGAGCCTTACAAACATCCTATCAACTTAATATAACTGTACTTCCCTTTCTGTCCTCTTGAAAACATCACTTTCTCTCACCTATAAAATGTTTCAGCATTTCCCCTCAGCTTTCCTGGGAGGCACTTGTAATTTGAGTATTAAAAATGTTTCTGGCCCTTTTTTTGCTGCTCGAATTCATCCAGGCTCATGGGCCAATGGCTTCCTTCCTCAGCTGTCATGCTTGAATCTCACTAATTAGCCAGCTCTCTCCTGGAAGGGAATGCCTGGCTTTTTCTTGGGACTGATGTCACTCTGCTCTGGGAAGCTCTGCCCTGCCTCTCACTCCAAGAGCCTCTTTCTTGCATCCCACCTTGCTTTGATTATTTAGACTTTTTCAAAGATAGTATATCTCTTTCTCTAAAGGCTGCCACTAATCCTGAGACAATTTCTTTTCAACTGGGAGAAAAATTACCTTGGCAACTAAGCACCTAATTAACTCAATTAACTTTCCCCCTCCTCCTTTATCAATATTCAATTAATGTTAAGTTGCTTCTTGGCTAGGCTCTGTAGTTTTATATCCTTTTGAGCAAATAGCTGAAGTGGACCAAGGCTTGCCAAGGAGTGAGGTGAGGAATGTCTCAGAGAGCCAAAATTCACAGATGAAGATGCATAGCCTGAAGACACCTTTACCTCCCCATCTTTTAAGACCCCTGGATACAATTTAGATGTAACTTGAAAATGGAGGAGACAGGGACAAAACTCTGAAATGAACAAAACGAAACTTCTAGCATTCAGCAGAATGGGTCTCGGGAACATAAATAGGTAGATGTAAAGAAACATAAAGTTCGATGTTTTGCATTTTGAGTTTATGGACAGAAATTCATATTACAATTGTTAAAAGTAATGGAGGACAATGAAGCAGCAACTACCAAATTCATAAACTGGTTTTACTATGAAGGTCAAGTAGTGAAAAGGGGTCTTTCCCCCAAAAGAATCGAAGGAGAAATGAGCTGGATACTAACTTTTCTCCCATTTATTCCTTTAAGCTTGTTTGGAAATTCAGACTTTTTTTTTTTTTTTTTGGTGATAGAAACAAGTTGCTCCATGGGAAATTCTTGATGCTGTGGCCATGACTATATTTGCTTCCTTAGATTCATTATCACCTGCCCTTGACAATTTCTCCATCCTGAACATGGCATGTATTTAATGTATTTGTCTAAATCATCCTTTCGGGGAATCAATAGGGGTAAGGATACATTCATTTATTGTACTCTGTCAAATTAATCATTTAGACAAAAAGAGTGAGTTAATACATAAAAACATAAAGTCACCTCAAGCACTTGTCCAGTGCTTCCTACCTGTTGCACCCTGCGTACGTCTATGATCTCATTAGGAATGCCCTATGGAGTAGATGCTATTGTCCCAATTTTACAAATGAGGGAATTGAGTCTTGCCAAATGTGTATATCATGGTTAAGGCCACACACTGAGTCACCAAGATCTGGGATTTGGATTAAGTTCAATTTAATGATAAAAACATTTACTCAGTTGCTAACTTTGCTGTTCACAAGAGCAGGGGAGAGAAATGATTGAGCACATACCTTCAAATGCCAAGTCCAGGGATGCTCTGACCTTGACAAGTTATCAAATAAAGCTGATACTTCCAGAGGTGGAAGTCCAGTGTGTACACAAGGAACTGATCTCACAAAAAATTCCAAATAGTGGGATTAATCGTTCTGTGTCCATTGTATAAGACAACTGTGTACACCCTGTGAGGGTTTATGAGCAGCCAACCATGGGACTCAGGACTTCCAGATTTAGCAAATAAAGTAACAAGGTGCCCAATTAAATTTAAATTTTAGATAACCAATGAAAAATGTTTTGTATAAGTATGCTCTATGCAATATATGGGATGCTTATAGAGAAAAAATTCCTTGTTTATTTGAACAAATTTTACTGGGTGTCCTGCATTTTATCTGCAACCGTACAGGGATTGGGTTCTGTTGTTTGCAAAGCATGTGCTTATGTTCTTCACTGTCCTGCCTAACTCTGAGCCCTCCTACCCTGGCTAAGACCAGCAAAACTGCATCGACTCAAACACACTGTTACCAATTCACGCATCATGATCCAGAGCAGCACCCAGGAGTCCGTCATGTGGGATGGGGGTTTGCCTGGATCTGGTCTTTCCCAGCATCTCCTCTCTCCCAGTCAGAGCTCCCTGGCTGAGAAGCAGCCCATAGCCAGCCATGCTTGATTCTTGCTTGATTCTCCTTCATCTCATAGATATTTCCCTCACTGATCTAAAACACAGCAGTCACCGCCTTCACAATCAGTACCTGGGCACACATGATTCTGGAGTCAGAATTTTACTGCTGGAAAGACTCATGGAAATTATTTCACAAGTGAGGAAACCGAGGACCTCATAGACAAAAGAAATCACTTGTTCAAAGTCACATAGTTAAACAGGTGGAACTGGTACTGACAATCAGCCAGGATTTTTTCTGCTCTGGGGTGGCTCTGCCTTACCTCGCTGATCAAGTTTCTACCTCCATGCTTATTCTACAATGTGGGCGCTTCTCCCCTTCTCTGATAGTGATGGTAATAATGATCCTGACAAGAGTTGATTTCTTCAGTTCTCAGCATGGTATACATAGTATTTCATTTGATCATTACAGTGACCAATAGGGTAGCTATTATTTATTGCTAAGATTGATCCACCAGGTTTTCATGCCTGTGACTCTAATTTTTTACTCTCTCCAAGAATACCCCAACAATAACAGGACCCATTTTAAAATAAGTTATGGTCATTTGCAGAGAGTTTGGGAAGTACATATTTGTGCTTGTTAAATCTGACAACTCCATTCTCTTTGTGTCTCTTTTCCAAGGAGTGGGTTGATACTGCAACTGGGGAGGCAACCTATCAAACTACATAACTCTCAAAGCCTTCCTGGATATCCTTCTTTCCTTTTCTGTCAATCCCAGCATGCTTTGTAACATGTGTTTATTTTATTGCTTTGAGGAGCTAGAGATATTTGTGTGCGTGTTTCCTGTAAGGACATTTAAAGCAAGAATATAATGCAAACACTCAGAGGAATTTCCTTTATTCTAAACATTTGGAAATGATTGTATTTGATATGATTAATTTGGAAAAAGTTTGTAATTCATTGGAACACATAGGAGTACAATAATTACTACCACTATGTGCACTAACCTTGGGCTATATACCCTGTGTAAAGTGTGTTACCTACTGTATGTCTAGTCCTCCCTACAACCTCAGAGATAAACATTATTATGTCAGTATTACAAAAGAGGAAAGATGAATCTCTGAGAGGTTAAGGAATTTCCCTAGGTTCACAAAGGAAGTGGAAAAGTGGAGTATGGAACTCAGGACAGTCCAACTTGAAAGTCACTGTGCTTTCTAAATATTATTATTGGGTGTGTTTTTTTTAAAGTCATATAGTTGTATGTTTGGGAATTTTTTTACATTATTTGCCCTTCTTGGAGTTTCACAGCATCTCCCAGCATATTAAAGACTGAGAACTCCTGTAACAAAGAAGTCTATTTGACTTTTTTTTTAGCTCAGAGTTTGCGTATAGAACTTATTTGACCATGGAGCTCCCCTCCCCTCCCCCAGGATACAACAATTAACACTTTAAGGAATCAGTGTTTGAAATTACTTCACCCATGGCATAGCACAGGCTATGGAGGATATACCTAGGATTACAAAGGACTTAACACAGTGCCATTTTCAATTCAGTTTAATGACCTTAAAAGGAACTGTTACAATGAAGAAGAGAAAACAAAGGGGCAGGAAAATGTGATAATATTTTGAAATATCTGAAAAGCTCTCACGTGAAAGAGAGATTAAATTGTCTCAAGGATCCATAAAAGGAAGAACTCGAACCAATGCATGAAAAACCCAGGAAGCCAAGTTTTGGTTCTACTTAGGGAAACTTCCTAACAGAACTGCCCAAAACAGACCATGCCATGCCACTCAATGGAAGCGATTGATCCTGGGCTCCAGTGCACTCTAACATCAGCGGAGTGCTTGAATTAGATAATCTTTATGGGTTTGCCAATTAAGATTCTGTTTTTTATTTAAACTGGTGTATCCCATCCAAAATACATCAATTTAATGATGAGCAGTTGGCCCACCAGTTTATATTTGTATTGAAAATAGTCAATGGTATAGCAAACACAATTTTTTTGAGCTCTCTAATGTTTTTGGCAGTGCATACCACAGGATATTGATGTGAAGGTCCACATTGTCATCCAGATACAGGCGTTCTTTCTGTTTTGTTTTTTTTGAGGGCAGTGTCACTGGCCCTCATATGTGGGACCCGAACCTGGGCCGCTGGCTTCCCAAGCCAGCGCTTAACCACCACGCCACTCAGCCGGCCCGATATGGGCGTTCTTTCTTTGTGTGCGTTTCACTTTCTGGGGTGTTGGTCACTGACTTAGGCTTGGCACTGGTTTCAGGAGCAGTACTGATGGAGTAGAACAGAGTGATTTTGGTGGTGTTGGTGTGTAAAGATTGGTGCTTTGCTTCTGTGCAGGTAATGATATACTATTTCTGAGAGTATAGGTCTAGGTTAGCAGGTGAAAATTTAAACCTCTTAGTTCCATTACTTAAGCAACCCTACATTAAATATATTTACAGTGTTTATAATTACATATGCTGCCCAAACTCTCAGAGAAGAAATTGTGAAAACGTTAAAACTCTCTAGTCCCCAGGAATGTAAATATCCCTAGGACCTAAAATGCTACAATGCCTCCAGGGTGCAGAGTATTTGGGAGTTTTGATGCTATGTATGGAATACAGTGATATGGTGATGTGCTTGATTCCATTAGACAAACTACAGGTAATTTAAAAGTCAGGAAGTATTAAGATTTTATATACATGCATTATAAAACTATGACCACAAATATAAAAGTAACCCGAACTACAAAACTAAGTGTATTTTTTTTTCTAGTAATGTGTGTTTGCAGTAGTGGGCACTAAAGCTTGCTTAAATATATATAGAAGAAGACTATGGAATCCCAGTGCCAGATTTTCCAATTTGAGTCCCCTTCTGCAGGAAATTCAAATCCCTATTGAATGTCTGAGGGTTCCTAGAGAGCGCTTTAGTGTCCTAATCACTTGTCACTGTCTCTCTAACACTTCTCCTTCTGCCCCCTGCTCCCCATACCTCTGAGCTACTGCTCCTGCCTCAGTTCTATAGAGTCTTGTTACTCCAGGTGTGTCCCACCCACACTAGTGGGGGGCCATTTCCTAACTCTACCCCACCCTTCTGAATCACAGTCTGCATTCAGCTGGCTCCCCAAGGTTTTGCACCCACATTAAAGTGTGAGAAGCTCTGTTCTAAGTCACTCCTTGGCATCTCATAAAGATGTTCTTTCCTTGTCCTTTGTTCCAAGCATGGGCCAAAGCTCCTTGCTTCTGCTGAGTGTAACACACTGAGCTAAAAGCTTCAAGGGACCAAGAAAGATACACAGCACAGAGAAATCAGAGTAGACCTAGGACATCTCTGCTCCCCAAGCTTGTTATGGTATTTTATAGGACCCTGAAGTAGACATCTCCTCCATTATCCTGCAGGCTGATACTATGCTGGTAGGGCCTACTTACAGCTCAGTTTAAAGTTAACTTTCTCACGTATTTTCCCCATAAAACTTCAGGGCTCCAGTTTTCCTGCCTCTGGTACCCTCAGAGTAGAACCCAAATTAACATCATAACCATCTTTGTCCCCAGTGCATTCTACCGGGAAATTTAGCTTTCCTGGTTCAGCTTTTCCCTCTAGGCCTCTGTGGCCTTTTCATAAGCATAGCTAAAAGTTTCATTAAAGCATTTTCCCCTGCAAAATAGCAGACTTCTCCAAGGATAAATCACATACCACCACTGGGAGATAAAAACAGCTGCGGAAAGATCTAAAATGAATATATGTTTTTTTGTTTGTTTGTTTGTTTGTTTTGTGTGTGTGTGTGTGTGTGTGTGTGTGTGTGTATCTTGCTATACTTTAAACAGAAAAAGAAATATTTAATGTGAACCAATGTAATTAGTTTTAATCTAAACTAATTTAGGTTTTTTTTTTTTTTTTTTACGAATTCAGAAGTATACCAGTATTTAGATACCAAGTTCTATGGGAGGTATTATTTCAAAACAGTCATCTTCTTATTTCTATTATGTTGTCTTGTTTAGTTAAGTTTAGGCGTCCCAATTAATATTTCAGGTGGTGACACTAAATTATATCAGAGTTTCTTGGGTCATAGACATCATTTTGTTATAAAAGAGATTTGAAGGCAAAAGACAGCCTTCATCTCTATTGTTTTTGCATCTTTTTAAAGGTTCTTTTACTTTATTCAGTTTCTTTTTAGCTAGAGTATGATATATTTGAGTGTGGGAACTAGGTTCATTCATTGAGTACTTTTTGTATGTGTCTCAGTTTACGTTTAATCATTATAACATGTCTGATGTTCAGATTATTTTTATTTTAAAGTCAATCAGTCAACAGATATTGACTAAACACCTGTTATACAGCAGAGAGTGAATAAGCCAGAGTTCTGCCCTGAAGATGCTTACATTTAATACATGTCCAGTCCATCTGCTTCATTTTATAGATGAAGACATTGAGATTCCAAGAGTTTGGGTCTTGTCTGCGGCCACTAGCTATTAATAGTAAAGTCAGAGCCAGAGCTGACCCTGGTGTGACTCCAAGGGCCACGCCCGCCTTGTGCTGCAGAATTGAGTTGTACAGTCTATAGCTTCTGAGTAGATGTTTGTGTAATGCGTGGTAAAGAATTTGTTTGGAAAAAAATTGTTTATAAGCTGCTTGGTGTGGAAATGGAGACCTCTGAGGCATATTCAAACAATAAAGATTCTATTAGATTAGGAAAGCCTTTTTTCCCCTGTCCTGGAAAAAAAAAAAAAGTAAACAATGAGAAAGAAGGCATGAAAGGGAAATAGTGAAGGAGTGAAGAAGGGGAGCCTACAAGGGGGGACTGGGGGCAGTCTGCAGGTCAGCTCAGTGGTTTCCAACTCCTGAAGCTAGCAGTAATATAGGTTAAAATATCCAGTGGTGCTTGATGTGTGTGGAGCCAGGCTCTTAGAGGCATGAAGCTTATACAACTTGGGAGACCTGCTTTCTGAAAAACAGCATCAAGTTGCAAATGAATCAAATAGGAACAGATACTTGGAAGGGGCCTACCTGAGTGAGAGGCTCTGAAGTTTAAGCATCATCAGCTCATCAGCTTTAAGGTAAATCCACCTCTGAGATGATCTGGTGTATTTAAGAGTGTGTCTGAAATGGTGAAGGGACTAAGCACATATCTAGGTTGAGGTGGGGCAAAGCAGAGACAAGATACCAATATAGAAACCAGGAGATGGGAGAAGGGTTGGCGTAACACAAGCTCTTTTGCATTAGCCAGAATTTGAAAAGAGCTTGGACCTCTTTACATAGTTGAATGGTGTGTGTGTGTGTGTGTGTGTGTGTGTGTGTGTGTGTGTGTGTGTGTTGGGGGTGGGGTGGGGTTGAGTCAATCTTATCTACAGCTCTAAAGAGACCCCTTGCTATCATCAGAATTTCTTTTTTAAATAAATTAACAAATGAAATACTATTTATTTTCATGCCTTCTATGCTCCAGTTAAATTGAAATGTTCATTGTTTTAATAATGTGCACTACTATAATTATACACCTGAACAATTCAGATCTGATAACAAGGTACATTATAGAAAGATCCCAGTGGAGGTGGAAAAATTATTAGGGAATTTGAACTAATGGAAATGTGACTGATTCTCAAAGTGAAGACTGGCATATCTTTGATAGGTAGGAATTTAATGGACCAATCAGTGTTAGTTGCAAAATTAATTTACACAGAAAATCCTTTTGAGTACTTAGCTATGTTCTGGATACTAGTAACAAAAAGAATATTAATTAAGACAAAACTTCTTCCCTGAAAGAGAACACAGGTCAGTTAGTGGCTATCTCAATATTCTGGGGCCATGCAGCAGGATAGGATGAAAAAAAAATCACTGCAGTGAGGAGATTTGCATTCTTTTAGAAATCCTGCCATTAACCAAAGATTTGAGCTTCATAGAGTCACTTTTACAGTGGTTTCTTAAATAGAGTGACAAGGAATGAAAAAGGAAGAGGGTGGGGCCTCCAAGATTGGATGTGTCATGATGACTACTGCAAGAATGTGAAATCTTAGATTGGGGAGCCGGGAGCACAGAGGAAGATGAAAGAATAACAGGCTGTAATTATCACAGGAACTATGGAAATTCATCATCTGGCATAGTATGCATGGTACCCACGGGTTGAATAATATTCTGGCAAAGGATATGTATGCTTTAGATAATTAGGGCATGGCTACTTCAATTCATCGGACATTGTTATGATGATTACCTAGCTGTCACCCAAGTCCATTTCCTCTTCCTCTTGGACACGCTGCAAAAGTAGGTTTCCCAGTCTCTCTTGCAGTTAGACGTGCTGATGTGAATAAGTTCTGAATAATGAAAGGTGGTTAGAAGGAATAAATACCCACCCAAAAGGACTTGCTCACAAGAACCTCCCACATGCAATCCTTCATGTTCTTTGGGCCATGGCAATCTTGGAAACTTGGTGAGGAAATGAAGGAGTTATGAGATAGAAGGCCTGTGTCCTGAACTATGATTTGGAGAATAAGACTAGATGCCTACTAATCAGGAATACCTATTTTGGACATGTGTGAAAAATAAATGTTGCATTACTATACTAAAATTTTGGGTTTGTTTTTACAAAGTCTACATTATTTAATTCAAAGGTCAACAAACTATGGCCTACAGGTCAACCCGAGCTCATGGCTAATTTTTGTACAGCTATTGAGAAAGGTTTTAAATTTGTTTTACACTTTTAAAGGGTTGTTAAAAAAAAAAAAAAAAGAACATGCAAAAGAGACCATATGTGGCCCGCAAAGTCTAAAATATTTACTGTCCGGCTCTTTACAGAAAAAGTTTGTCAATTCTTGTTTTAACCAATACAGACATTTCATATGACAGGTACCTTGGATATCAGGCAGATATAAATTCTTCTAATTATATTACAAATAACTTTTCATATGTAAATATATATACATATATTGAAAAGGAAACTATAGGCTTCTACTTCCAGAAAAAAAAATGGAATAATAAACAGGGACTCTTTTTATCTTCCAAACTGAAACAATTAAAAAACACTCCAAATATATAAATGATTTTCAAGATATTGACTTTCAGGCAACAAATAACAGTGATCCCTGAGAGACGGGAAACAACTGAGGTCAGCTCTTTGATGTCCCCAGCTTCTTGCTTGGAGAAAATTTCCAGGCCTTGTTAGAGGGGGTGGAGTGAACCTAGGAGTGCCTGGAAGCTTCTCTTAGTTGAGGAGACAGAGCTGGGCATTGGAGGAAGCCAAGGTGGCTAGCCTTCACTGGAGAGTACCACACTAGATAGTATTTTGGAGTGGGACAGAGTCCCCCTCAAGTATGTCTTTGAGTACTGATTCACACATGCACGTGAGAAATTTAAGTGAGTCTGAGGAAAACCCATTCAAAAGAACTAGAGGAAACAATCTCTGGAATTAATGCAGACAGGACTGGGGTTTATTTTTATTTCCACCAAACAGAGTAGAAAACCTCATAATACATGGGACTCGAGTAGAAGGGCCTTGCCTTACTCGTAGAGCAAAATAGCCCAAGACTAAAGGCTGCTCTCGTCTTACCTCAAGGAGTTGAAAGCAAGATCCAAAAGGATTAAACTTTTTCCATGTGATTTAGCTGCATCCCAGAACAAAGCTTAAAAATATTTGTAGGAATACAGAAATAATCAGTTCTTAAAACGTAAAATTTACAATGTTGGACATCCAATAAAAAATTACTATGTCAATAAAAAAATGAGAACTTTAAGACACTTCATCACAGAAACTGAGATGGTAAGTAAACATGTGAAAGGTGTTCCAATTCATTAGTCATTAGGGAAATGCAAATTAAAACCACAACAATGTGCTACTGTATACCTATTAGGATGTCTACATTTAAACCAATTGTCTTTACTAAGTTTTGGCAAGGATATGGAGCAACTGGAACTCTCATATACAACCATGTGTAAAATAGTACAATCACTTTTGAAAATTGTTGGGTGACTTATCATAACACTTACCCTATCATAGAGGCCTAAATACTAGGTATTTACCCAAGAGAAATGATAGCATGTATCTACACAAAGATTTTCTCATGAATTTTCATGGTAACTTTATTTGTAATAACCCCAAATTAGAAACAAACCAAATGCCCATCAACAGGGTAACAAACAAATTATGGTAAATCTATATGTGTTAGTTTGCTAGGGCTGCTATAACTAAATACCACAGAAATTTAGAACAGAAATTTACTTTCTCCCAGTTCTGGAGACTAGAAGTCCAAGATCAAGGTGTTGACAGGTTTGGTTTTTCTCCTTGGCTGGCAGGTTGTCACCTTCTCGCCTTGTCCCTGGTGTCCTCTGCTGTCCTGATCTCCTCGTCTTCTAAAGACACCAATCATATCAGATTAGGAACCAACCTCATGACCCCATTTTAACTTAATTACCTCTTTAAAGACCCTGTCTCCAAATACAGTTACATTCTGAGGTACTGGAGATTAGGGCTTCCACACATGAATTTGGAGGCAGGGGACACAATTCAGTCCATAGCACTATACAGTGAAATACTACTCAGCCATGAAAAAGCTGAATCACAGATAACGCAATCCAACGGGGTTAATCAAAATAACTATGCTGAGTGAAATCAGTCAGAAAAGAAAGTGTGACTCCATCCACACAGAACTCTAGAAATGGCAAACTAGAGTGACAGAGGATCATTGGTTGCATTAAAATGTGAGGGAAATTTGGAGGTAGGTAAGAAGGAGGGACTAGAAAGGAGCAGGAGGAACTGAGATGATGGATGGGTTCATTTTCTTGGTATGGTGATGGTTTCATGGTTGCATACATATGTCAAAAATGTTGCACATTGTATATTTTAAATATGTGTAGTTGATTGCAATTATACCTTAATAACTTTTTTTAAAGAGCTATAAACATGTCATAGTTTCATTTATAACCTGTGACAGGCTTAAATTCACATTGCCATTTTATTATAATAATAAATATACCTACTAACAAAAAAGACCTGTTTGCATGAATCATCACAGTTTTTATCTGCCGTGAGCAGCTGCTGCTTTGTGCTGCACCTCCCTCCTCTTTCCTCCTGGAGGAGGCAGCCTCCATTTGTTGGTTATGGTTCCTTTCCTCACTCTAATCATGGTGATACAGGAGGAATACCTACTCTGCTAGACACGGTTGACTGGTGCACAGGTGTGCACTTAAATCTAGCTGGGGCAATCAGATCATTCCTTGGGGCTTTTCTTACTAAATATAGGATGAGTTAACCCTTTCTTTCTGGAGCTATAAGCTGTAGGATGAAAAGTTTTTGACAAGTGCTATCCCTGTTCCGTTCCCCATGGAGGGAGTCTGTGCAGTGAGAGAGAATGAAGTCAGCACAGAGAGGGGCTGAGATGAGACCTGGAGAGAGGGAGTCCGCATCATCTGAGGGTCTGATTCCAGTTCCAGTTGTTCCCAAGAACCAGGGATATCCCAGACCTTTTCACAGTTTTTTTTTCTTTCTACTTTTTCTTATATTTTGCTAATCATTTTCCCATTTATCAAGTTATTTTAAATTAGACTCCTGTCTTATTAAATACTGTCAACAGTTTACATGTATTTAAGATAAGTATTTCTAATTTCTCCTTCCTTCAATGCCTGAGATCTCGGCATAGCCCTGAGTAAATAATTGGCATAGAAGTTCTGACCAAATCAACAATTTCGTTTAATTTAACCCTTATATCAAGTATCTACTGAGCCCAAGACATTGTATTACAGACTGAAACACATTCTTATCAAGAGTGCATCTAAACAGCCACTCAAGTTTTGAACAGCTAAGTAATTTTGAGCCTCCCCACTGTAAATAATTTTGTGCCCAAACTCCCAGGTGTACATTGCTGAAAAAAATAGATGGAGCCCCAAACTGAACTCATTAGACATACGTGGCCACAGGGAAATGAAAAGCATTCAATGATAGCTTTTACTTCCTTAGAATCCTCTGGATTCTAAATCAGCTATGGACTAAAAACTCTTCATCAGGCTTTATTTTTTAGGGTGACGCACATCATAATCCACAGAATGCTTTTTTGGTTCCAAGGAATTTTAATTTAATAAAATACTCTGAATTCAGTTATCCATTTCTTTCTTTTGGTGCAAACCAGTAGGAAGTAAAGAAGCTGAGCAAATGTTAACTCTTCATTACAGTGTTTATTTGTTTATTGTTTTTAATTTGCCCTTTGTGTTACACATTGCAGCTGATGGATTATTTTTCTCAATAGTTTAAGGAGTAAAAATAGGTCTTCCCTGTCATTGGAGGGCTCTTTTTCTAGACTGTGGTGGTGCTTCTTAAGATAAGAGTTGAGTGCCAAGTACCACTCATATAGGTGAAACAGTCCTGAGGAAAATGTCTTAGGAGTGATTAGATCAGGGCATAGTAAAATGCCAAGCAAATCATAGGTATTCAATAAATATCTATGAATGGATTACATAGTGAGATGTATTCAGCAAATCCATAATATTCACATATGAAGCCACTTCTATCTCTAAGCTTATTAAGAGATTTTTTTTTAAATTTTATTTTATTAGTTTCAGGTGTACAACACAATGCAGTAGTCACACTCTTTACCCCCCAAAGTGAAAACCCCCCTCCCCCAGTTCGCCACCCCACTCCCCCCCATATCATACACATCCATCACAACTCCCCTGACTCCCCTCCACAGTATACTCCACATCCCGTGACCATCCACATATTCAGTTGCAGTTGGCATATAATACTATACAACACCAGCTTCAGGTGTACAGTACAGTGATCAAGCCTCTACTCCATCCATGAAGTGGTCTCCCTAACAAGACATGTGACTATCTGACACGCCACAAAATTTTTACAACATTATTATATTCCCCGAATTGTGTTTCATATCCCTGTGGCAATATTGTAGTTGTCTATTTATGCTGTCTAATCCCTTCCCCTTCCCCCATCCCCACCCCCCTCCCAACTAGCAACCCTCAGTTTTTCCTCTACATCTACAAGTCTGTTTACTTTGATCGTTCACTCAGCTCTTCAGACTCCACACACAAGTGAGATCACATGGTACCTGTCCTTCTCCGACTGACTTATTTCTCGCAACATAATAGTCTCTTCACAACATTATCAATTACATTCCCAGAACTGCCCCCATATCCCTGCGGCAACATTGTAGTCCCACCTACACTGTCCAAAACCTTCCCCCTCTCCCTCTTCCCCACTCCCTCCCAGCCAGCAACCATCAGTCTCTCCTTTATATCTGCTTGATATGACTTCAACCTTCTTAAATTGTCTCTCTGGGTTGGCTTGTTTACCCCTTTCTTTTGTTTAAAAAAGCCCTTTTAACATTTCTTGCAATGCTGGCTTGGTGGTAATGAATTCCTTAAGCTTATTCTTTTCTGAGAAGCTCTTTATTTCTCCTTCAATTTTAAGTGATAGCCATGCTGGGTAGAGCAATCTTGGTTGTAGGCCATTATTTTGTGTCACTTTGAGTATCTCCTGCCACTCCCTTCTGGCCTGCAGAGTTTCTGTAGACAAGTCAGCTGTTAGTCTAACAGGAGTTCCTTTGTATATAACCTGCTGTCTTTCTCTTGCTGCCTCTAGGATTCTGTCTCTGTCTTGAACCTTTGCCATTTTAACTATGATGTGTCTTGGTGTGGACCTGTTTGGGTTCAGCTTGTTTGGAATACTCTGCACTTCCTGGGCACGTATGTTGATTTCCTTCACCAGGGTAGTGAAGTTTTCAGTCATTATTTGTTCAAATACATTTTCAACCCCTTGCTTCTTCTCTTCTCCTTCTGGTATCCCTATGATTCGAAGGTGGTTGCGTCTCACCTTGTCCCATAGGGCTCTTAAACTATTTTCATTGTTTTTTATTCTTTGGTCTTTTTGCTGTGCCAACTGGGTGAGTTCTGCTATTTTATCTTCCAAATCGCTGATCCGCTCCTCTGCTTCATCTACTCTACTGGTGATACCTTCAAGTGTGTTCTTCATTTCAGTTATTGTATTCTTTAGTTCTAACAGGTTGTTTTTTATGGTTTCCCTATCCTTCTTTATGTCCTCACTAAGTTCCTTAAACATTCTTATCATCAGTGTTCTAAACTCTGTCTCTGAAAGGTTGGATCCCTCTGTTTCATTTGGTTCCATTTCTGGAGGTTTCTTCTGATCTTTTACTTGTGATATGTTTCTTTGTTTCCCCATTCTGGCTGTCGCTCTGGGATTGCTTTGATGTATTAGATAGATCACCAGGAGAGCCCTGGCTGGATCACGCAGGCACACAGCTCACGGCCCAGCACTCCCAGGAAAACTCCCAGTCTCAGCCTGTCCCAATCAGCCGCTTGCAGATCAGGCCGAGCAGCCCGACAACCAATCACCAGCCTGGCAATTCTGCAAGCGGAGTGCGGAGAGCAGAGACCCGAGGCGGCTTGCGCTCTCCCGCGTCTCAGTGAGCAGCCTCTTGGAGATGGATCACTCCCACTAGGCGTTTCCCTGGCAACGCAGCACAAGCCTATCGGAGGGTGGGGATCCGAGGCGGCTCACGCACTCCCGGGTCTCAGTGAGCAGCCATTGGAGCCGGAGGGCACCCGCCCTGCATTTCCCTGGCAACGCAGTATAAGCAGGGCAGAGGGTGGGGATCCAAGGCCGCAGGCGCACGTGCATGCACACACGCACTTCTGCACCAATTCCACCAGACCAATTAGGTCTCGGACCTGATCCTTCGTGGGAGGGCCCAAGCCCGACAAAATGGCGTCCTCCCTACACCACTCACATGCAAGCTCCGCACCACGGGAACAATAGTCCAAAAACCTCCAGCCTTTGCACCAAAGGTGCTCAGCTCAGTCCGTCCCCGCAGGCTTCCGGCTCACACAGCCACTCCCTCCACCAGGAACCAGGTAAGTGCTCACCGGCGAGCAAGCCCGGGCGCCGGCCCCACTGATTCTCCAGCCGCTCTTAGCCTCTCCGAGCTGAGCAAAGAGAGTCCTTACTAATTTACTGCCGGCTATATTAGAATTTCTCTTCCCGGCAAAGGAACTCTAGGCTGGTGAGCTTGGGGTGCGGCCGGAGGGTCTCTCCCCCAACCGGAGAAGCCTCTCCACAGCTGGGGCTTCCCTCACGGGGCTCACCCTCTCTCGTCTCCGCCCGTCCTACCAGACCCAATGAGGCTTCCTCTTTAAGTTCTTCGTTTAGTGGTTCTGTTCCTCCAGTGTTCCGGGGACCTCCGGGGTTGAATGCTGTATAATTTGCTTGTAATTTTGGTGTGATCCTGGGAGGCAGTTAGCACAGCGTCTGTCTGTTGCGCCATTTTACCGGAAGTCCACAAGATATTCTTTAAAAATTAATAACATAATAAAGTACATGCTTTTGGAAAAGTTCCAAGGTTGTTTTGTGTTTTCCTTTTTTGACGTAAACACAAATTTATTTCTCTGCCTTTGCCTGGGTGATTGTACCTAACTGGATCTCTCCCTACCTCATCACTGCAGGGAAGAGCCCAGTATTTTTCATACCAAAGTACAATCTTTGTAACATTTCTCATATTATCAAATTGTGACCCTCAGGCCCCTAAGACTCTCTGGTGTCATTAAAATACCTTCTCCATCCATTTCTGTCTTCAATGAGAGACTAATACCTTTGTTTTTCTTAACTCACCTTTTTTATATTATTATGCAACTAATGCATTTGTCTGTATAAATGTGAGGAAATGAAAATAAGAAAAAAGAAATAAAAATCTCTTCTCATTTTCCTGCCCATAGATATCTGTTAAGCTTTTGGTAGGTTAACAGCATCATCTTTCCTTTTCTTCACCAACTCCTGTTCCTTTCACTTCTCTTTACTGCTCCCTATCACACATAAACACACCCTACATATAATGTGTACCTCCCTGTTTTAAACTGCTGTGCAATTGTACTTTTCATCCTGTATCATGACAATTTCAATGTAAATGAAAACTCACATAACATTATTCTTTCTAACGACACTCCAACATTTCATTGTGCAGTTAAGCTTCATTGTAACTTCAGAAACCCTTAAAAACTTACTGAGCTGAGGTATGGTTTTCAGAACGCCAGCCAGTGTTCCTTACTTAGACTTGACTATATCTGATAGTCTCACTGTCTCCATTTCCGCCCATAAAGAAAGACACTCTAAATATACTCATATATTGCACAACCGTGGTATAGAAAATAACTTAGGAAGTGAAAGTTGAAGGATTGGCCTGAGACAAAAGTGTGAAATGGGAGAGACTGGCTTTGTGACTCGCTTACTCATCTGTAATATGGGGTTAATATCGATTTCATAGGATTGCAATGAGGATAAAAATTAGATAATGAATGAACAAACATCAACCATTGAGACCGTTATGTAAAAACAAGTCAGTGAATATTAGTGTCCTTCCTGGGAGTCCACCTTCCTGTTCTGTGTCTTTTTTGTCTCTGCCCCTTGCTTTAGTGGGTTCTTTCTCTTTTCCCAACTCTAGTCCCAAGAAACTTCGTGTTCTCTAGCCTTCCTGTCAAAAGTCCAGCTTTCAGATCTTCCCTTCAATAGTAAGAGCATATGACAGGTCAGACAGTTAAGTTTGCGAACTCATCATAGAAGAAGTGCTACAGACCACATTGCTGAATATCATCATTGGGAAGCTATGCACCAATGCCAGTGCCTAGTCCATCCTTCAAGCAATTTTGGAACTCTTTTCCTGGAATGGCCATCACCCTTAATATCCTGAATATCATCAAAATGTCTGCCATTCAATATTTCCTTTTTTTTTTTGGGTAAAGAAAGAAGTCATTGGGGGCCAGATCAGGTGAGTAGGGCGTGTGTTCCAATACAGTTATTTGTGTACAGGCTAAAAACTCCCTCATAGACAGTGCCGTGTGAGCTGGTGCATTGTCGTGATGCAAAAGCCATGAATTATTGGCGAAAAATTCAGGTCTTCTAACTTTTTCACGCAGCCTTTTCAACACTTCCAAATAGTAAACTTGGTTCACTGTTTGTCCAATTGATACAAATTTATCATGAATAATCCCTCTGACATCAAAAAAGGTTAGCAACATCGTTACAACAAGTTCATGAACTTAATTGTAGGAACTCATGTGTCAATAATTATTAGGTGCTTAAACAACACTGTAGCTGGTAGAGAGTAATATTCTAACTGGAATTTCAGATGTTTGCCACTGGTGGGGTGAGGTAAAACCCAGTGGATGGGTATGCATTAACCTTGCTTACCATGCATAAACTTACCATGGTGGCCAGTAATAACAGGGTTGATATTCAAAATACTTAACAACTGGTCCTTCCTCATCAGAATGGATGCCGACAGACAACAACTGGCTTGGCCAGGCAGTTTGTACTGGATGTATGTTGACTTCAGTGAATCATTTTACAGACTCTTGAACTCCTTGCTCTGTTACCTAGGCTTTTGTGGTAGCCACTTAGGGGTGGTGGAAAGAATCTGGGGTTTGAACGTATAAGACTTTCATTCAAATCCTGGCTCTGTCATTTCCTAGCTGTGTAATTTCGACCTCAGTTTTCTCATTTCTAAAGGAGAATTATAATATCTACTTCTCAGGGTTTCTTTTTTTTTTTTTTTGTGAGATTCAACAGAGATTTTCATATGGAAATGTCTTATAAGGAGAAAAATAAGTTGTGATTCAGGAGTTTCAGTTTTTCTAGAACAATGTTGTTTTGTTCAACTTCATTTCATTATAACGTTGATGAGATGCCATCAGGACTTAACTCTTGCTCTTATCAATGGCCTGTGGTAAAATTGCTTTTGTTATACATAGTTTTGCTTAAAGTCAAAGAACCTGTCGACAGGGTTCAGTGAGGGCTACCTATATGTGACAAAGATAGCACCAACAATGCACCAAAATGATAGGAAAGATTCCAAATTTAGTATAAAATGATATTTCACATTTCAAGACTTAGTGATGTGTATATTTCTGGGTGTTCAAGGTTCTTTCTCATCTATGAAGTAAGGGTTTGTCCTAAATCATAGCTAATGTCTCTTCTAACTCTTCAACTCGATGCTTTTAGGGGCCAAGGCTTTTTATTAGGCAATTTCTTTGGAGGTTTGAATCTTCTTGCCAGTCTGCCAGACTCATTTTAACTCAGTTCAGCTGCTTCAAGGCCAGACTCAAAACAATTCTGGTCTGAATTCATGAGTGGCCCAAAGAATGAGGGGTACAGACAAAAGGTTTCAGGTTTCTCAGTCAAAGTTTCCTGTGGCCTTA
The DNA here is from genome assembly GCA_033961575.1 of Aselliscus stoliczkanus. Classification (NCBI taxonomy): domain Eukaryota; kingdom Metazoa; phylum Chordata; class Mammalia; order Chiroptera; family Hipposideridae; genus Aselliscus; species Aselliscus stoliczkanus. The sequence continues at coordinate 44,316,991 of CM066729.1, forward strand.
CCAGCTAATTGTGTGCTTCTTTTCTTAGCTGACTCAACTTGACCTATCATGCTATGCTTGATACTTATATTTCTGGACATGGTTAGCTACATTGCGAGGCAATGAGGTTGTAGATCCCAAGTCTCACTTGTAATACATGTCGGATGTCCTGGGAGTGGGTGGGAAGGCAGAGAGGCTACGATTAAAGTTGCTTTAGGACAGTTCAGGAGCTCATGTCTGGCTGGCTGCAATTTTCCATGGAAGTTATTTGTACTTTGGGGAAGAACCTACTGAGCTCTTAGTTCAAGTTTTCTTGTCTATTATTTAAACTGACACTGTCCTTGAAGTTTTTCAGTTGTAATAAGTATTTTACATTTAATGGAATTTGACTTTGATGGAAGGAGAACTGAGTCTGGGTGGTAAACATACAATGTGATCTATAGATGATATATTACAGAATTGTACACTTGAAACCTATATAACTTTACTAACCATTGTCACCCCAATAAACTTTAATTAAAAAAAAAAGAATGTTAATATGGGGAGAGAATGAAGAGGTTACATCATCCAACACACTCTTTAGAGATGAGGGAATAGATATGGAGAAAAGTGTCTTGACTTGTTCAAAACTACAGAGCTGATAAGAGTCAGGTCTAAAGGGCCGGGTTTCCTGATTTCAAGTCAAATGCTTATTTGAAAATCACTTCTCCATGCTACTTCCGTAGTTTGTCCTTAAATACCTCTCATGTTCTCAATTGGCTTTATCCGTCTCTTTGTTCCAAATATGCACTACTGTTCCCAGCATACACATCCTGGGACAGTAACCACATATGGGCATCTGAAAGTGCTTAGGATGTGACAAAAATGAATGAATGAATGAATGAATGAATGAATAAATAAATAACCCCACCCCCACATACAAAAATCAAAGCCTGGGAAGGAGAGGAAGGACAGAGGAATAGAGGGGACAAGCAGGTAGGTTACTGGAGGTGACAGAATTCACAGTGACACAGGTACAGATTCAGTGGCTAAGTGAGACAGTGGTGTATTTTAATATTTTATGTCTCCACTGGGATGCCGGGATGGTGGGTGGCTGCCTCCTGTCCTTTGTGACTCCTATACTGGCACCTTAAGTGGGATGGTTGTCAATTGTAAGTCCCAACCAACACCTCCCCTTTGGCCTTTCAGATTCTGGCTGGGTATGACTTGTAATTGCTGGAGCTGGCTGGTCAGCTGTATGTTCCTGATATCTGGTAATGGGGAAGCCCAAAGGGTAGGAGGCTAACTAGGGAACAGATAAGCCCTCTGGATGAAATGTGATGTGAGGCCAGAGAGGTAGCTCCTGCAGGGAGACGCAGAGACACCTGCTCAGAGTGTGCATGCTTAGACACATGAGATGCATGCTGCACTCTCATGGTCCTTTCACTGGTACTCTCACCCACACAGTAAGAGGTGATAAGAGCCCCCCAAACCTGTGCTACTCCCAAACCGGCATCACCTCCCCTGGCTTCTCCACAAAGTTGACTAAACTGTGCCAGGCACTCCACCGCCATGGAAGTCCACCACTCTGTTGTGGGAGAGCTCAGAGTCTACAGGAGGGAGCACTGTGTGGCCAGGCAGGGGTTCCCAAGTCTTTTAACATGGGAATCACCCAGGCCTCTGGTTCAGCTAGCAGTTTCTGCAATTTCCCAGGTCCCAGGAGAGCCTGATGGGGCTTGGGTATTTCTTGAGCAAGCTATTCTTAGGAGGAAGGATGTTTGGGAAAACACTGATGGGGAGGGAGGAAGGAGCCTGGGATTTGGAATCATGAACCTTGATTTTGAACCCAGCTCTCTCCGGTGTTAGCTTTGCAATCCTGAGCAAGTGTTTTCTGAACTGTAAATTGACAGGCTGTAGTGAAGGGGTGAAAGATGTAGCCTCTGGAGCTAGAATACCTGGGTTTGCTTATTGATCCTGGGACATTAGGCAAGCTGCTTAGCTTGCTTTCACCTCAATTTCCAACCTTTGAAATGGGGATGATAATTATAGTACTTTTCTCATTTTTTATGAAGACTGAGTTATTACGTTAATTTACTTGGAAAAGTACCTGGTTCGTTGTAAAGACTATGTAGGTACTTGCTGTTAAATAGTAGATAATGATATTATTTTTCCATTTGTGTTAAGATTTATATAAGGTGATATTATATATAAACATAGCTAACTTACCTGTTACAAAGTTGATGGTCAATAAACAGTATCCTTTTTATCTTTATTAAGAGCAGGCTACATAAGGATGTTTGCAAATATTGTCTGCCAGAGAGCATGTTATCATCTTGTAAACTGAGTACATAAGTACTCAAGAGACCCCAGGGAAAGAGATGTTAAGATCACAGTGTCTCCTTTAAGCCCAATTTATCAGTCAGTGCCCCAGCTGCGAGCATCAGGCATGATAGCTCCTCTAAGTGGAGATGAGTGCATCCATTGTCTGAATGATAGTGCATATGAGCAATACTGAGGGCAATTTCAGAGTCCTGGACAATTGTTATTAGTTCACATCAACTCAGATCCTAGTGAAAAATCATATGGATTTTTAAAACCTAGCTCGTTGGAAAACTGCTCGAATGCATGAGAACAGCTCCGGAAGTCCCATCTGTTTTATATTTACAGAACTCCTTGTTCCTTCGGTCTGGGCACAGCTGACTCTATTTTCATTGTGTTCCTATGGCAGAGTGTCTTGTCATTTCCAAAGAAACCAGACAGCAGGTTTTGTGTGTGTGTGAGAAATGTTCGTTTCCACCCTTGGTAATTGGTAAGACTGTCTAAGGATATGATTACTTGTCATTCACATGTAAAAGAAATTATATAATTTAACAAATTGTTTATTTCTTTAATATAAAGCAAAGCTATGTGGACCGTGAACAGCTCCCCTCTCCCCCTTTCTTTAGCTCACATACATGTTGTGGGGCTACAGTAGAGCAAAGATTCTAAGTGTGGGTGAGCACTCTTTAGTCAGACTCCTGGCTCTATCCTGCTTCCACCACCTAGTAGACACGTGACCTTGGCCAAGTGAATTAATTCCCCTGTGCCCCAGTTTTTTCATCTATGAAAAGGTTGAGTAAGAGTTCCTATCAGTATTGTTGAGGGTAATTAACACTACCTGTTGTAACAGCCTCCGGAATGTTAGAACAGTAAATGTTTATTTCTTGCACACATCATGTTCAGAAGGACATCATGAGGTGCTGGGTGGCTCCCTCCCAAGCAGTGATTGGATCTAGACCACTTCCATTATGGTACTTCATCATCCTCTAGTGTTGTGCCATCCAGTATGGTAGCCCACTGGGGATATTCAGCTATTGAAGTTAATTAAAATAAATTATTAAAATAAAACTCAGTTATACTAGCCACAACTCTAGCATTTGAGGGCCAAAAGTGTCTAGTGATTACCATATTGGACAGCACAAATATAAAATATGTGCATTATTACAAAAAGTTCTGTTAGACAGGGCTGCCTTAGGGCTTCTTTGGAGTTTACCACTGTATCTCTTCCCTTTAGCCAGCGAGTGTGAAGAGAGCCCTTCTAGAATCTTGCAGGACAGGAGGAAAAACTTTCAGTATTTTTCCTTCACTATTTCATGCTACACTCAGGGCCTAGTTATCAGTAGATCAAAGAATTCTATTTTCTGAATGTAGAAAATCCTATATGATCTGTGTTCTTTAGGCTTGCTTTTTGATATTCTACAAAATTATAGAATATGCTCTTTCTTTTCTTTTTTTGACATATCCTGCTCTCAAGCCATTACCTTGATGAAAAATCCTATTTTGAATATCAGAAGCTGAATATTATATTGTTTATTCTCTTTACTTTACTTTTGTAATGATCTCCCTGCCACTGCTGTGGAAAGCAGTGTCACTCAGCTTGGGGAGAGGGTCATTTACAGGAAATGGAAAAGGGAAAAGCACGTTAATGTTTTTCATGCTATTGCTCTGTTAACACATCTTGACTCTTTTGACTGATTCCTGCTTCTTTGACAGGAGTCATCTATCCCTAGCTATTCTCTTCTTAAGGATTTATGGGAATAGGATTTAAATACCTGACTAACTGTGAAACAATGTGGCTAAGTCTGTCACCATATAACACAAATAAAATTGTCTTATTTGATAAATGACGGAATCAATTACATTCGTTTTGTTTGTTTGTTTGTTTGTTTGTTTGTTTGTTTTTGGCACTATGTATTCAGTTATATGACTATTATTTCATTTGGATTATCTCATTTTTCAGGAAGTTGCATCCTGACCTCAGGGAGATAATCTTTGTCTTTTTAACATAATTTTCTGCCTTTTCAAAATCATGACTAGATATTATATTAGGTATTTTCCATTTAAATCATAGTTTTGCCTCAATAATAATATAATAATGTTTATTCATTTTTTTATGCATCATGGACTCTTCCACCCTCATTATTTTGTTCTAGTTTGATTGCATGTTTGGCTCGGACTGATGGGAAACACAGTGTGGAGACATGCAATCTCTATTTTGAGCATACCAGCTAGCTAAAGTCAATTTATATTTGATGGATCCCAACTGCAGAAGGGTTGGTGAACCTGTCATTGGATCTTTTATTCTGAAGTATTGTGTAGTTTTGTGTTACCACATGTTTAATGAAACTTAACTGAGCACTTGTTATGTGCAGAGTGTCGCACAGTGGAGAGATTTAAAAAAGCAAAAAATGTCCTGTCACATTATTGGTTGTTTCATTCACAGGACTTATTGCATTACTAAATATCTCATTTATTTACTTGTTTTCTTACGTATTGCCCATTTTGCCCATTGGAAATGTAGGGACTCTGTTTTTTCATTGCCACAAATCCAGGGCCTACACATTGCCTGGGACATAGAATGTTCAAAATACAGTTTGTTATATGACTGAAAAAAAAAAAGGTGCCTATATTTTCTGATAAGAAAATAATCAGTTTCCCCCACTTCTCCACCTTTAAACCTCCTTTGTGCCATTAAACTTTCTTCCCCACCCATCCCGGCCTGAAGCAAGTCTCCTCTCCTCTGTTGATCCTAGTCATTCAGTATATTATTATATAGCAATCTGTGACCTCTCTTTTATTTTCACTTAATTTATGCTCTTCTTATTTATCTCCTTATTGATAATATGCACCAGCAGGTTGTAAAATGCAAACACCTCTACAAGTATTGTTATTTATTACGATGAATGTTGTAAGTTCCTTGGGGTCAGTGGAATGTAGGTGTAGCTTCTCCTATAAAACTTTAGAGATGGACGCCTGTATTGTGTCAAGGAATAGTTGGATGAACAGTGACTTTCTCTATATCTCTAAAGATGAAGAACAATACAGACCCCAGCCCCTGTTTAGGGTTTTTCTTCAGCTGCACATGTGTCTTTATGTAAACCCCCTCTGTACACATCATTCTGGGGTCTTCTTCTCTCTTGGTTTTCAAAGTGACATTTATGTCCACTGGGTGTAGGGCAGACCTGATGTCCAGGGTTGACAATATATTTGAGATGGAAGTGGGAGCAATTCTCTTGCTAAGGGAGATGGCAGTAAAGCCCTCCTGACACTCTAGGGGCCTGGTCACTTATACAGACCACAGGCTCCAACTCAGGCTTGGCCCCATCAGGGTGGATTTGTCCATTGTGTGAACTGCTGGGGGCTTTCCAGGGAGAGAACATTCTCCTTGTCTCAAAACCATGATGCGATCATCCCAACATATTCCTGACTGCCCAAGCCTTGTTCACTGGGAAAGTCAGATGGAAGATGAGTGCACACTCATTAGCATAGATGCATGGGTATACACATGTGGCACTAGGCAGGTGTCCTGCCCAGAAGAGGTACTGGCCCCAGGGTCATGGAATTGCACTGGGTTTCCACAGCAAGGCATTGTGGGAAGACCCTTTTGCAAGGCACTGGGCCTCTCCAGGGTTTCCCTGCAGAGCCATAGGCGTGTTCTGACTGAGCATTTGGCACTGGAATTTTGTACCAACTTGGGAAGCACGGTGCCAATTTCTGTTGCCTGGGAGCACAGAAAGGTTTGCTCAGATGCTGGCAGAAGCAACCAAAGGCATGTTTTCTGTTGTTTATTCTTTTTTTTTTTTTTTCTGTAAATGAAAACCAGAGGTATGTATGTTCTATACCAAAGGAGCAAGATCGTATCAAAGACACACCTCTTCCTGCCCACATACACAGCTCCTCCTGCACATCCACTAGTTGTTTTGTTTTGTTTTTTGGTTTCAGGTGTGCAAAGCAATGTAATAGTTAGACATTTCCACCCCTCACAAAGTGATAACCCCCCTCCCCCAATCTACTACCCCTCTGACATTGTATATAGCTGCTACAATTCCATTGACTCTATTCCCTAGGCTGTACTCCACATCCTGTGACTATATATATATATATATATATATATATATATATACACACATATATATATATATATATATATATATATATATATATATATTAAATTATAGTTCACATTCATTATTATTCAGCTTCAGCTTCAGGTGTACACTGCAGTGGTCGGGAATCTACACTGTCCACAAAGCGGTACCCCCAATGAGACTTAATCACGTGGGCTTTCTGTGCTGCGAAGTATGTACATCTGCTCTGTGTGTCTCTATAACTTCAGAGCTCCTTTCAGATTAGAACTGGATGGACTCACCTGGGTCAGGGATTCAGACGTTTGTGGCTTGCAATGTTCCTGTGTGCTTCCAGCTATCCCTAGCTACTGGTTTCTTCCCAGGAAGTGGGAGAAGACTTAATCCATTTGTGTTCTGACAAGAGACATTAGGGCCATAATTTGAGCAGTTTTCCCAAAGTTTGGCAGGAGAGGGTTGCAATCTAACAGGACTCAGCATTGCCTACGCAAATTTGAATGTGTTTAAACTCAGCAGCCTGTGGAGAATGAACTCTTGTGAAAATCTATGCATACATGCTGGCAGTGGCTTCACCTTTCATGTAGATGGCTTCTGCCCCAAACATTGTTGAATGTTCCAGGTAGAAACTCACCACTCTGAGAGAGGTGAATCCAGACACAGCTTTTTGACTCACTACATTGATTTCTGTTCAGAAGCTGCAAGGCTGGACCAATGACCCCAGAATGTGGTTTTGTTTTCCCCTAATTCTCTGTCCAGCTTCACAGGAAACGGATGTTTGGTTGCTGAAGACGAAACCGCTGCTCTCAGCCTCATGCCTCTCTGCTGGAGCCCTGCCATTTTAGGCCTTTGCAGAGTCCATTAGAAACACTCAGGCAGGGGTGGGATAGGATCTGTGTGTCTGCAGGTCTCTCAGACAGGCAGCTCAGTGTGCATCTTTGGTGTATGGGGCTGGCTTTGTGGGGTAGGGGCCTTCTCTGAGGCGACTCTCAGATCAAATATTGACAAGAAACCCTGGACCCCCTCTTGCATTCAGTGAGAGATTCTCTTAGAGAGATCTGGCCTCCTTTACATTCAGGGCACTTTTAATGCTCAGAAGACCTTAAAAAAAAACCACAATTCATTTCCTGTTGACTTCTATCTTCCTCACCCTCCTCAAAAGTTTTCCCTTCAGTGGCCACCCCTCATTAACATGATGCTCTCGGGAGATTTTCCAGCACGCAACGTTTTGATCCCCCTGGGCTTTCAAATGTTCTTTTTCTTTTCCTGAGATTTTTTTTCCCCTTAGTTTTCCTGTCTTCTCTTACCCAGTGTGTAACACCATAGAGAGGGAGCTACACGCTGCCTCTGCCCTTTCAGAATGTTTCTCATGCTTAGTGCTCTATTTTCCCAGTGACTTAGAAAAATTGTGTAGGAACCTTTGCTCTGGCACATTCCAATAGCATTTTGGCTGGAAATGTTTTACACATTAAAATTATGAAGGATGACTTTATTTGCCAGAGCAGGCAAAAGATCTCTAAAACGGAAAAAAGAAAAAAAAAAGAAAAAGGTCTTTATGAAGCTACTGTATGAAAGAGACTCTTGAGTAGGTCAAAGCTTTTCAAACACAGCCAGGTGGAGCCGCGCTGGCTTACCTGAGCCTCACAGAAGCCTTGTTGCTGGCCACCCTGTCCCCACGCTTAAAAGGCGTTAATTTCCTCGCCAGGACCTTTCTCAATCCTGAGCACTTCTGTGTAGTCTTTTCCTCTATCGTAAGAGGTAGGGGACATCTAAAATGCTCTCTGTTGAAAATTGAGATCATGGAATAACTAACCTTACACATACTTCTAAGTAGGCTTCTAGTTGCTAAAATACCGCTCAGAGGCACAGCCTTCTTCTGCCCTGGGGCAGGTGTAGGAGGGCTGAGGATGAAGCTGGGTTTCTTTAGTCATGTGTAAGCTCTGGCTCCTCCAATACTATCCTGGGGCATAAGTTGGGAAGTCTTTCATTTTATGCTTTGCTTCACTTTGGAGTCTATTTAGATTTGTGGTGACTTGCCACGGCTTTGAGATTTTTAAGAGCAGTTCTCTCCAGGAAGCCTGTCCTCAAAGATAGAGTGGCTTCTTTCCCCCCTGGCTAGGACTGGTTGCCAGATCTCAGCAGGTTTCACACCCAGTGGTGGGGAGTGCCAGCTCGGTCAGCTTTGCATGGGCAACCCCATTCCTCACTGCTCCCTCTCATCAGTGCAGTAGTTTGGTCATGCTGTGCACATGGGCACCCACCACACAGGGTTTTCTGAACATGCTAGTTTATTAAGGATCCTGATTTTAACCCTCTTTCGGCGCAATGCAAAAGTTACGAGTTCGGGCCCAATGCATCTTCTAGATGTGTGTATGACATTTATTTATTTAAATTGAAAATGAATGAAAATAACATGTAAGCATGCTTATTATTTATTCACAATGAAATTTTAATTTGCCACAAAGTAAAAGTAATATATATTTATTACATAAATTCAGTATAAAAATCAACAGAAAGTCAAAATAATCTGTGAGATCAGTTATGCCTGACGGAGGGTTAATGATGCTACAGCCTTATGAAACCTGGAGGTGTCATTGAACTTCTATTTCAATTCAGTGTCATTTCAATTTAAATGTCATGGTCACCTTGCAGCTGCCAGATTCCAGGATGGTGTTAGGCACCGGCAATGGGGATTAAAGAGCATGGAGCGTAAAGCCTAACTTAACTTTGTCCTTTAGAAACATAACCCCGACGAAGCAACAGGCCATCATATAGTACTAAAAACAATGTTTCCTTCCATCAAGAACGGTTCAGTTATATCACACGAGTGTTTGAAAACAGATTCAAGCCTATCTGTTCCACAATCAGAAATGTAAAATCATTCATATTACAGAAAATGGGATTCAGTTGGTGAATACTAGCTGCTCATCAAATGTGAGAAACTCTTCTCCAAGTGTTGGAAGCAAAGATGAGGGAAGAAATGAGGTAAGGGCTGAACGTAGAAGTAAAAAGTATATTGAAAAACCCACTTGAACTAGTCATTCCAAGGTTGGAAACAAAACAAAAAGCTCCATTCTTTTTGGTCTCAGAAACCAGTGTTGGCAAAGGGCTGCTAAGTAAGCAGCCAACTTCTTTCCTCTGGTCTGTCTTCCAGAATGCAGTTATGTTGGAAACTATTCTGCTGATTAAGATTTTTTAAAAAATCACTGCCTCTTCTGAGGGAAGAGACATATTTTATGCCCACAAGTCAGCTCTTGTTCACTTTATGTTTTAGCGCTGTAGGTTCTTACAGGTCATTAAAATGACACAATAAATCCTCATTTAGGATCCCAGACAAGGGAGACTGATTAGAAGTAAAGGGCAAAAGAGAAAAGGGTGGTGGGAAAGAAGGGGGCACGGAGAAGGGAGGGTTGGAGATGATGCGGGGAATGCTATGTGTGTGGGTCTGCCCTGAGAGGTGGACATTAGGACGGCTTCCGAAACATTACACAACATTTGGGTAAAGCCCGTGATAATAACTGTTTACTTTCTGCACAAGCACACCATGCCTCCCTGTGCCTGCTCTGCTTTTTTTTTTTTTTTTTTTTTTTTTAAGATTTTATTGGGGAATTGGGGAAGGGGAACAGCCAAGTTGTTGTCCTTCAATCTTAGCTGTAGAGGGCGCAGCAAGCTCAGCTCCAAGTCCAGTCACCATCTGGCCATCTGTCGGCAGCTCGTGACTGCTCAGCTCAAGATGCAGAGTTCAATCTTAGTTGCGGATGGGTATAGCCTACCATCCCATTTGGGAGTCGAACTGGTAACCTTGTTGTTAGGAGCACGTGTTCTCATCAGCTAAGCCATCGTGCCACCTTTTGGCAGCTCAGCAGCAGCTCAGCTCGGTAGCAGCTCACTGGCCCATGAGGGAAACGAACCGGTGACCCTGTTTCTCTGAGCTCATGCTCATAACAAACTGAGCCACTCAGCTAGCCCCTTGCTCTAACTTTAAGAAGATTTCCCTATCTCCTGACACATGATGGACTTGTAATAAACTCTGACAGTAAGAAGAACTGCTTATATTTTTTTATTGAAATATTTCCAAAATACTGAGTTTAAATAAATAACACAACAAAAAAGATTTTTTAAAACCTATTGAAGTTTAACTATAGTTTGCATTGGGGTGGGGAAGCTAGTAAATATATGCTGTTATTCTCTCAGAATCCTCTAAAACAGTTTTCTGTCAGAATGACCTGGAGGGTGAGAGTCCCTAAAAATTTGTGAAAGACGTGGGAGGAGAGCTGTCTCACATTGTTTTTTTTTTTTTCTTTAATTACTAATTTATGTGATAGCTTCTTGATCTTACTGGTAATCTTATATTTCACTCATCATCTAACACGGTATCATTCATATAACATATAAAAAAATATAATTTTCTTCCTAATGATAGAAGTAATGTTTCTTTGTTGTTGGTCATGAGAAAAACTCAGAAAAGCCTAACTAAGGAGTAAAACACCCATAATCCCACTTCTAGAGATACCCATTATTAGAATTTGATGTTTATCCTGCCAGCCTGTTGTTATATTATCCTCACCCAATTAATTTTAATGATACTTTTATCCATTGGCTAGTATGACAAGAGTTTAGTTCAACCAATGAGCTCAAAATGACTAAAAATGTTTATGAATTACTTGTTCAGGAGACTTTTTAGTGGAATTAGCCAATCCTTTCAGGATACTAAGCAACCTGCACTTTAGAAACATACACTCATTGCTATTTGAGGAAATCAGTTAGCTTATTATTTTTTCCCCCATTTTTATTGACAAATAGTTGCCAAATAATATTGCATATGTTTAAGGTGTTCAATGTGATGTTTTGATAAAAGTATATATTGTGAAATCCTTACCACAATAATTGCCATTTAGTTGCCTGTTGTTATGGTGAGAACAATTAAAATCTACTCTTGGAGCAGCTTTCAAGTAAACAATACAGTATTGTTAATGAAAGTCACCATACTGTAAATGATATTTCCAGAACATATTCCTTTTATAACTGTAAGTTTGTATCCTTTGACCAACATCTCCTCATTACCCCCCACCCCCAGTCCCTGGCAACTACCTTTCTATTCTTTGCTTCTGTGAGTTTGACTTTTTTAGATTCCACATATAAGTGAGATTGTATAGTATTTGTCTTTTCCTGTCTGATTTAATGCACTTAGCATAATGCCCTCAAGGTTCATGCATGTTGTCACAAATGACAGGATTTTCTTCTCTCTCTCTCTCTCTCTCTCTCTCTCTCTCTCTCTCTCTCCCTCCCTCCCTCCCTCCCTCCCTCCCTCCCTCCCTCCCTCCCTCCCTCTCTCTCATAATATTCCATTATATATGTACACCACATTTGCTTTATCCATTCATCTGTCAATGAACACTTAGGTTGTTGCCTGTCTTGGTGATTGTGAATGATGCTGCAATGAACATGGGGGTATAGATATCTCTTTGAGGTAGTGATATCATTTCAGTTGGATATATGTCCAGAAGTGGGATTACTGGACATATGATAGTAATATTTTTAATTTTTTAAGGACCCTCCATACTGTTTTCCATAGTGGCTATACCAATTGCATTCCTATCAACAGTACACAGATGTTCCCTCCTCACCAGCATTTGTCATATCTTGTCTTTTTAATATAGCCATTCTAACAGGTGTGAGGTGATATCTCATGGTCTTGATATGCATTTACCTCATGATTTATGATGTTGAGTGCCTTTCTATGCATCTGTTGGCCATCTGTATGTCCTCTTTGAAAACGTCCTTTGCCCTTTTTTTTTTCTTTTTTTAAGGTTTTTTTTTGGGGAGTTGGGGGAGGGGAACAGCATTGGGGAATAGGGAAAGGAGAACAGACAAGTTACTATCCTTTTATTCTTCAGTCTAGTTGTGGAGGACGTCGCTTCACTGGCCCATGTTGGTATTATCATTGCGCTCTTCCTGGGTGAGGCAGTCTCTCCCTGGGCATTGGACGGCTACTCACGGTGGCTCATGCAGCTCACACCGGCTGCCAGCCACTCACGCTGACTTCCAGCCACTCACGGTAGCTCATGGCAGCCCAGTGCAGTAGGAGCTGCAGCCTATGCTGTAGCCAGTGACTCATGGAGGCCCAGGCCCCAGTTAAGCTGTTGTTCACCATCTTAGCTGTAGAGGGCACAGCATCACTGGCCCTCATGTAGGATCCGACCTAGGACCCTACTGCCCAGAGCTAGGCCAACTTTTAACCAATGATCCATTCAGCCGGCCCTTTGCCCATTTTTTAAAATTAAATTCTGTGTTTTTGTTTTGTGGGCTTTTTTTTTTACTCCCCCTCCCGCCTCCCCGCCTCCCCGCTATTGATTTGAGTTCCTTATATATTTTGGATATTAACCCTTTATTGTATATAGGATCTGCAAATATTTTTTCCCATTCTATAGATTGCCTTTTCATTTTGTTGATGACATTGTTTGCTATGCAGAAGCTTTTCAGCTTGATATAGTCCCTCTTATTGATTTTTCCCTTGTATTGCTTGTGTTTCTGGTGTTATATTTAAAAAAAAAAATATTGCCAAGACCCATGTCAAAGAGCTTTTTCCTTATGTTTTCTTCTAAGAGTTTTGGAGTTTCAGGTCTTATGTTTAAGTCTTTAATCTTTTAAGTTAATTTTTGTGAGTGGTATTAAGATAGGGGTTTGATTTCATTCTTTTGCATATAGCTATCCAATATTTCCAATGCTTAATTGAAGAAAATATCTTTTATCCATTGAGTATTCTTGGCTCCCTTGTCAAATATTAGTTGGCTATATATATATGTGTGGGTTTATATCTGGGCTCCTTTTTCTGTTTTTTTGGTCTGAATGTCTGTTTTTATGCCAGTACCATACTGTTTTGATTGCTATAGTGTTGTAATATAGTTTTAAATCAGGAAGTATGGTATCCCCAGCTTTGTTCTTTCTCAAGACGGTTTTAGATATGTGGGGGTCTTTTGTGGTTCTATACAAATTTAGGGTTCTTTTTCATATTTCTGTGAAAAATGCCTTTGTAATTTTGATAGGGATTGTATTGAATCTATAGATGGTTTTGGGTAGTATGTATATTGTAACAATATTAGTTCTTCATTAGTATGAAGATATCTTTTCATCTATTTGTGTCTTCTTCAATTTCTTTCATCAATATCTTATGGTTTGGGGTTTATAGATCTTTTACTTTTTTGGTTAAATTTATTCTCAAGTATTTTATTCATTTTGATGTGACTAGAAATGGGATGGTTTTATTTATTTCTTTTCAGATGGGTCATTGTTAGTGTATAGAGATGCAACTAATTTTTGTACATTGATTTTGTATCCTGAAAGTATTGAATTTCTGTATCCTAATAGTTTAGGGGTAGAGTCTTTAAGATTTTCTATATACAGGATCAAGCCTCAGCAGTGACAGTTTTTCTTCTTCTTTTCTGATTTGAATGTCTTTTATTCCTTTTTTTTTTTTTAGCTTAATTGCTCTGGCTAGGACTTCCAGTACTATATTGAATAGAAGTAGTGATAGTGAGTACCTTTGTCTTCATATTTTAGAAGGAAAGCTTTCAATATTTTATTGTTGACTATAGTGTTAGCTGTGAGCTTGTCATTTATGGCCTTTATTATTTTGAATTGTGTTCCTTCTCTACCCAGTTGGTTGAGTTTCTTTCTTTCTTTCTTTTTTTTTTTTTATTAATCATGAAAGGTGCTGAATTTTGTCAAATGCTTTTTCTGCATCTATTGAGATGATCATATGATTTTTATTTCACTCTGTTAATGTGGTGTATCACACTGATTGATTTGCATATATTGAAGCATCATTACATCCCAGGGATAAATCCCACCTGACCATGGTGTATGATCCTTTAAATGTGCTGTTGAAATAAGTTTGCTAGTATTAATATTTAGTTGAAGATTTTTGCATCTATATTTATCAGGGATATTGGCCTGTAGTTTTCTTTTCTTGTAGTATTTTTACCTGGCTTTGTATCAGAGTAATGCTGGACTCATGAAATGAGTTGGGGAGTATTCCCTCTTTTTCAATATTTGTAAGCATTTAAAAAGGATTAGCATTAATTCTTCTTTAAATGTTTGGTTCTGGGCTTTTCTTTGTTGGGAGGTTTTTGATTATTGATTCAACCTCCTTACTTGTTATTGGTCTATTTAGATTTTCTATTTCTTCATGATTCAGTCATGGTAATTAAGTTGTACATTTCTATGAATTTATCTAGTTCTTTTAGGTTGTCTAGTTTGTTGGGCTATAATTGTTCATGCTATAGTTGGCCTTTGAATAATTCAGGGTTCAGGGGGGCCAATCTCCCTTGCAATTTAAAACCTGTGTATAACTACAGTTGGCCTTTCACATATGTGAATTTCCAACCTTGGAGTGTACCTTTTAACAATGTGGGTTTGAACTATGTGGGTCAATTGAAAAAAATTTGCCTATAAGTGGACCGGCACAGTTCAAACCTGTGTTGTTTAAGGGTCAACTGTGGTCTCCGATGACCCTTGTATTCCTATGGTATCAACTGTAATGGCTACTATTTCATTTATAATTTTATTCATTTAAATCTCTTTTTTTCTTGGTTAGTCTATCTAAAGTTTTGTCTATTTTGTTTATATTTTTAAAAATAGCTTAGTTTTTTAAAATTGTTTCTACTGTTTTACTATTCTCTATTTCATTTATTTCTATTCTGATCTTTCTTAACTTCTTGCTTCTGCTCACTTTGGGCTTAGTTTATTCTTCTTTTTCTAGTTTCTTGAGGTGTAAAGTTTGTCCTTTTTTAAAATTATGTATGTTTTGTTTGTTTGTTTGTTTGTTTGTTTGTTTTTTGCTATAAACCTTCCACTTAGAATTCCTTTTGCTGCATCTCATAAGTTTTGGTATGTTGTGTTTCCATTTTAACTTGTTTCAAGATATTTTTTTATCTTCTCTTCGACCCATTGATTTTTTGGGAGTATGTTGTTTAATTTCCACATATGTTTGAATTTTCCAGTTTTTCTCCTGTTATTGATTTCTAGTTTCATACCAGTCAGAAAAGATACTTAGTGTGATTTCATTCTTTTTTCCGTTTACTAAAACTTGTGACCCATCATATGATCTATCCTGTAGAATGTTCTGTGTGTGCTTGAGAAAATGTGTATTCTGCTGCTGTCTGAAAGGAATGATCTGTATGTGATTGTTAAGGCTATTTGGTCTAAGGTCTAGTTCATGTCCAATGTTTTCTTATTGATTTTCTGTCTGGATGATCTATTCATTGATGAAAATGGGGTATTGGAGTCCCTTACTATTATTGCATTGTTTCTAGTTCTTCTTTCAGATTCATTAGTGTTTGCTTAATGTATTTAGGGACTCTTCTGTTGGGTATATATGTATTTGTAATTGTTATATCCTCTTGAAGAATTGACCCTTTTACCACTATATAATGACTTTTCTTGTCACTCATTACAGTTTTTGACATAAAGTCTATTTTGTCTGATATAAATATAGCTACCCTTCCTTGCTTTTCCTTCGCATTTGCATGGAATATCTTTTTTTTCCCCATTCTTTCACTTTGACCCTATATGTGTTTATAAACTTGAAATGAATATCTGGTAGGCAGCATACAGTTGGGTCTATTTTTTTATTTTTTTAAATTTGCTCTATACTTTTTTTTTTTTTTTTTTTTGAGGGCAGTGTCACTGGCCCTCATGTGGGACCGAACCGGGGCCGCTGGCTTCCCAAGCCAGCGCTTAACCACCGTGCCACTCAGCCGGCCCATGCTCTATACTTTTTGATTGGAGAATTTTATTATCTTCCTTGCTGTCTCATCGTGTGACTAATAATGGTAGCCCCTGTTCTTCCTTGTTCCAAGTGCTCCCTATATATCTCACCTTTGCCAGTCTTGGTGTATGGTGAAACTAAAGTGGGTTCCTCACGCAGTGCCTTGAAAGGCTGAGGAAGGTGGTCACTCACCCCGCTCATCCTTTCCTTGTGAGCAGAGCTCTTTCTAGCCAAGGAGTTTCCTCCTGACACTGAGCAATGCCAACCTGGGGGATTGGATGAGGCAGGCAAAATGAAGCTGCCCTTCCTTCCCTTTTTGTGCAGTTATTCTCAGTTTCATTCTCCTCTCACCCCCACTATTTTGCTGAAGTTTCTTAAGTGGATGCCTGAGCTCTCCCAGAGCTATTTTTGTTCAGGGACAGCTGTCTAATTGTGGATCTTTGTGGGGATATGGAAATTGGAGTCTCCTGCTCCACCATTTTGGTGTTTTCCCAGTCAGCTTTATCTTAATATCACAGATCAGGGATTCTAGCAAACACCAGACATCCATTGTTTTGCTTTTAATTGTTTTCTTAACTCTCATATTTGTTTTCTGAGTTGACACATTTTATCTTTTGAGGCAGTAGTAAGATAAGTAACAGTGAACTTAGAGTCAGAAAATCCAAGATTAAGTCCTGGTTAGGTTTACTAAGCGCTGCATGATATAGATAGAGTCAAATGAACAAATGTAAATGGGCTGCGGATTTCTCATGTATAAACTGGGGATAATCATGCTAACCGCACAGGGATGCTGGGGTGAGAAGGGTGACAGAGGGAGAGGAAGTGAGAGGATATAAGTGGGTCATATGCAACTGAAAAGTTCTGTACCAACGAAAAGTATTCTTCTTGTTATATCCACCTATGAAAATGTGGACACATTTGTCTTTGGAAATGTTTTAGATGAATTGCTGAAAATCATTTTATCAGTTTTTGTGTGATGATTCCTCATGTTGCAACTCTCTCTAGGAAATAGTAGCCAGTTTGTTCCAGGAGAATTTCTCATACTTTTTTGTAGCAATTAGAGTGACTCCCTGAGGTCTGACAGGCCAAACTGGCTCAAGGGTCTAAAGGCATTGCCAAGGCAAGTAGTCAGGCAAGTTTGCGGTAACAAGGGACTTGTGATTTCTTGTTACTGGGCCTTCTTCTTAATTAACAATCATTATTCCTCTATCACAGTCAGTACATAGCCTTGCCAGTGAGTTGCTTTTCAGAATGAACCCGCTGTGATGATAGTAATGTAAAAGGAAACACTTCCAAACAGCACCAAAACCTAACTACTCCCAGGTAATGGGGAACTATGTCATGGCCTCTGAGAATGAATTCTGTCAGTTATAATCCCCTGATGACGTCCCTTTGTGAGTATTTCTTTGATGTCTGTGAGTCAAAGAAGCTAAGACTCCTCCATGTCCCCACATCCTCCTCCTCACCCTCCACAGTCACTGGATCCTTCCAGATATTATTTTTTGACAATATCAACCATAGCAAAAAGAACCTGAAGCATTAGATTAACCTGAAACATAAGACTTCCCTGGGTAATCTTAAATTAGATACTTAGACTTACAAGGACCATGGTTTAGATTTATTAAATATAGTTTTATAGACATTGAAACCAAGATACAAGAGATAAAGTGACATGCCACAGAATGTACCAGCCCATAGCTGACTTAAAATGAAGAATTCCTGATACCCTCTCCTTTGTTGGGTCCCTTGTCTACTATCTAGAAATCATGAAAGTGCATCTCAACTTCCAATCCTTTTAAGATGCTATGGTTCTCTTCCTTGTTATGTCAACCTTATTTTCTCTTGTTTTTTTAATATCTGGCCTTCTATATTCACATCTCTCTTCTACTTTGGCTTCCTTCATTGTTAAATTGTCTTCTTTTTCATTTATGTTCATTTCCTTCTCCTTACTTGCCTTGTGAAATTTAACAGCATTTCACTTTCATTGGGTTAAGCATTTCAGGACAAGCCTTAATCCCTGGTACTGATGTTACTTGCGCGACTACTGCAGTGAGACGAAGAGTGAGTTTACTCTGTGTGTGTGTGTGTATGTGTGTGTTGGGATAAGTAACAGTATGACATACTTTTGCATTTACTTGCCAATGTGTACTTAGTAGAATACAGGAAAGAAAAATAGAGCAGCGAACATTGGAAGAGCAAAGACATAATTGTTCGCTAATAAAAGGTTGAGTCATAGGCAAAAGGGAAGAGATCGCTCTAGAGAATCAGTGAAATAATTAGGTCCAGGGAGGCAGAAAGTCTGATCCAGATGGTGAAAGCTCCAGGGAAGGATAAATCATGCATTAAGGAGAGATAAGAGAGGGAGGATGGAGAATATGAAGTAGGCTGGCATCCAACAATTGTATGTTGGGATAGTAGGAATGTAAGAGGAAATACTTCTACAAAGCTCCAAACCTAACTGCCCCCAGGTAAGTGGGGGGAAATTCTTAATAAAATAGATAGGTATTGGAGAGTTCGGATAACTGGTTCTATTTAGAGAATTTTCTGAGCTCCATATCTAGGTTTCTCTATCTTTGCATGTGCCTTGGTCGTGTTCCAGCAAACTATTTTGTAAGCTCTTTGGGGTCAGGGATCATGTTTTATTTTCTTCCAAAGCCCCTAGCACAGTACTGAGATCATGGTAGGAGTTCATTAAGTCCTTGCTAACAGATTTAGAAATGAATACTTATTAATGGATAAGGGGAAAAGTAAAATTTTCCCTTTGAAATGAGTACAAGTTATTGTTTAGAGATTCCTGAAAGCCTCTTTGCCACTGGATACAAGAAACTCAGAAAATTAAGTCCACAGGCTTCTTGCTACCTCAAGAGAACCCGTATCCTACATGGAGAGCAATTTAGCCCCTGCACATGCATGAGAACACACACAAAGTGAGATAGAAAGATGGCCCTGATAATTGGGCAGAACTGAATTTGCCTGCTATGTAGAAAGAACTCCATCTTTACATATTCCAGTCCAAATGTCAGTTAACAGAACATTCCCCAATGACTGTTACTTGATTTGTTGGTTGTTAGGGAATCATTTTTGCATGTAAGGACTTTTAAGGAACCTCAAAATGGCCAACTGAAATATGACGTTCAGTGGTTTCCTGTTTCTCTTCCCCTTCCCCCCCTTTATAAATGTTGAGCCATATGTTTCAGAACATACAACTGTCCTTGTTCAGAATAGCCCAAAATAGCTAGATCCCCGTTGTGCCTCTCTGGATGCTAAATGTATTTACATTTTAAAATGTTTGCGAGAAGTGCCTGATTTTACAGAGTTTTTTCCTGACCATCAGCAGCTTTTCTATAACTTTTAACTTAATCCCACCAACTAACCAAAACTTTGTTTGGTTCCATTCATCACTACTATATTTCAGGTGCTCAGTCTTCCTGTCATTATCTTATTTCCAATATTAAAAATAATTTTCCACAAAGAATATGATAAACTCTCCTCAAAGTCATGCATAGAGCTGGGTAGGTTGTTTCAGTATGCAGGAGAGTTCTAAACAACGTTTGAAAATGAACAGTGAACAAAGAGACAATAATAACACTCCCATGCCAGGGACCCTCTTCAAGTATGACTTGCCTAAAACAAACATTGTAAAGCATCAGCAAGAATGAAGGCTCCCATCTTTTCTGATACTTGATTGGCTCAATGAACCAAGCAAGATATTTTGAATGAATACTTCTCCTTTTTCCAAACAGTTTCTTAGAGAAGTGCAGGCTCCAAGAACTAAATTGATTAAGTGGAAAATAAATGATTGTCTAAGGCTCATAGAAAAAAAAAAGGAGTACTGCAAAGTCTCAACTCTGGAAGATTATCTGAGATAATGTCATGCCATGGAAATTCTAAGGGAATGCTCCAGATATTAGAGATTTTTGTTTGTTTGTTTTATTTGATGTCTTATGAAAAGGATAGGTCACATGACTAAAGATTTTTTGTTTGTTTGTTTAAGAATAATTGACCTGAAATGGTCACATAGTGATCAGTGTAGCTTTGAATGGTTGCTGATGGGCACGTAATTAAAGTGAAAAATATATAAATAAAGTGATCTGTTGATGGAGGCCGAAGAAATATCTGCAAGCATCTAATCTTGTCTGTTTATTGGCTCCTAGGTCGTTTTCTGCCTCCACCCCTCTGGACACACTAAATGCCTCCTCTCAGCAATGGTGTCTTCTCTCTTTCCGCTAGTCCACAAGCTACCTATCTTTAACGCCAGCTCACATGTCTCCTTCTCTAAAACCTTCTATATTGTCCCCAGATGTGATTGTCTTCTTCTTCTCAATGCCAATAGCCCTGTCTGTTATACTTAGTATTCGCCGGACATGTAGTTTTTATGACACCATATTGTTTGACTGATTACCTGTGTATATAGTAATGTGCATAACTCCTAAGTGTAGGTGATCATTACTGGGATGAAGACATGGCACATTCCATTTCCATCCCCTGTAAAAGTATCAGCTCTAGTTTCATGTTATTTGTTCTTCAATATGAATTGTAAAAGCTCTAGGAGCAGAGATCACATGCCATTTGGGTTCATGGCAGAAGACAGGTGGCATACTCAAAGAGGTTTGATTAAAATAGTTTAATGAAAGGCCTATCACAGAAATTTGGGAATCAAGAAGGGATCACGAGCCAGACATGATCGACTCTCCGCCTCACCCCCTTCCCCCCCACAAGAGACTAGCAATAGTTAGACATGATTACCAGCCCTGGGTCTGAAGGAGAAGGGGCTTGTACTTGTGAAGTCCTGGAAAGAGCTTGAGCCTCACAAAGAGAAATGGAACCTGGGCAGCAACTGTAGCCTAAAGGATCACAACTACTGCCTAGACCCCAGGCCAGGCAGGGAGCACGCACGCAGGTAAATGCCCTGACTTCTGCTCAGACAGCCCTTTGACCTCTTGCTGGTGCCTTCCAGTGGCTAATCCCAACCATAAACCATAGGGTAAGCGGTCCCAGGGATGAAGTCTATAGAGGTCAACCTCCCCAGGAACAAGGCATGGCAGAAAAAGGTGGAGGATGGATTTGGGGTTAGGAGGGACAAATAGACAATAACCAGCAAAAACCACCTTATGCTTCTGTGTCCACTACTGCACTTGGTATTATTTTGCTCAATAAGAATGATTGATTTATTGCTTGTTTCTTGAACTATTTATCAATTTATAGACAGGTAATTGCTTTTATTGAAAACTGTGGGTCAACAATAGCAACTGCCCAATTCCTTAAAAGAAATGGAAGCTGCCAGCTATGAATTCAAAGTTCTATTTGTAATCATCAGATACACAAAAGGAAAAAAATGAGAGTCTTCTCCAAAAGTCTTCTCCAAAACTGTGCTACTGGTTCAGGATTTCAGAGATGCCCAACAACTTATAGTTTCAATGTAGCTATATTAAACATCTGCCAAGTTAAGGTGAAGCTTCCGTGAATCTGAGCTCTCTTACAGCTCATTTCTTATTCACTTATTCCAAGGAAACCTAAGTCTTTGGGAGGCTGGAAGATAATGACTCCTCTTGGGAGTGTCTTGTTGTATTAGTTTTCCTTTAATGCAGTGAAATGAAAAACTGAAAACAATTTTGATATAATATTTGGTGGGGAAATTTCATGACTTAGATCTTTTAATGTTGGTTAACTATTGTAGTACAGCCCCATGGTTGTAATAGTAGGAAGCATGGCCCCTGAATTACTGTGGGATTTTGATGGGGAAATATTTAACTTTTCTGGCTGTCCACAAAATAAGGACTATAGCATCATTTAGAGGAAACTCTTTCTTGTAGAATGTGTGTTCATCCTCAGAAGATGTTTTTCACTGGTATTATATAAATGCAAATTTTCTACTGAGCACATACTTAATTGGCATGTACTAAAGAACATTAAGTGATGCCATTTTGTCCAAAATTTAAATTAAATTCTTGGCAAGCTTCAATATATTTTGGAAGCAGAGAGAAGGGTCTGTTGGAGGCTTCCATTTAATTTCAAAGGAATGCAGAACGAATCAGAATCCTGGAAGATTAACCCACTCAGGAGTCCTGCCAAGTCAAGGTGAAGCTTTTGCAAATCTGGGCTCTCTTACATCTTATTTCCTATTCACTTGTTCCAAGGGGATCTAACTTGTCAGGAGGCTGGAAGATAATGACTATTCCTGGGAGTATCTTGTGTTGATTTTCATGATGTCTCAAGTGAAGTGACTGGTTGAAAAAGGAGCCAAAGCCAGCCAGCATCTTTCCATTCTATCCTGTGGAGGGACAGCTACTGCTGGTTCCTGGGTCTCATGGGGATGCTTGCTCGATCTATCACTGTCCTTATGCAGTTTTCATGCAATGCATCCTATTTGTTGTTGTGAACCACAGTTTAACTTTGTTCACATCATCTTAGCCCTGTCAAAAAGATGACCTCCTCAGCTGGGCAAGTTGTCTCCCTGCCTTCCAAAATCATCATATCACCTCTGCCTGCCCTGACGTTAGCCCATGCTCCAGCTTTTGCTCACCCCTTTGGCTTTGTGATCTGACAGCCTACTCGGTGTCTATTTCTCTGGGTCAGCTTCTGCCTTTGCCTCAGAAACAGTCCCCATGGGGGCCATTCTGTGCTACAGTTAGAAAAGTTTCCATATTACTCCACCTGGTCCCTCACTAAGAAAAGAACATAAGACAAGCCTTTTTTTTTTTTTTTTAAATTACTGTGCAAACTGTTTCATTGGCTTAATTTAGGAGAAAATTTTGAGTTTTGCCAACAGAGATTGAGACTTCTGTTGTGGTAGCTGATGTGCTGAAGAACAATTTATAGATTCTTAGCTTTACATGAAAATTACTGAGAGAGGGAGAGAAGGAAGAAGGGAGGAGGGATGGGAAGTAGGAGAGAGAAAGGGAAGGATATTACTTGCTGGTGAAGCACCAAGTAGATTATTATACTCCTTTTAGCTCAGTGTATTTCTGGGATCTATTGTCTGGCTCAGTGAATGCAAACACAATAAAATGATAATCAAGGACAAACCCAAGGAGGCAAACATCTTTGGAAAATATCATGCATGCATTCAAACAACTGCTTTAGATGATCTCTGCCATGGTTGATCTGCATTGCTGCAAATAATTGACTCTATACTTTGATGTATGGTACCTGATAATTCTTCCTCCTACCCTGCTACTCCTGCCCCCTCCCCTGCCCCATGATATACTCACAGAAATTGGAGACAAAGTCAGGTTCAATTGTCTCTTTGACATGTAAAAGAAACATTCAACATATATTACAGCCACCTGCAAAAAAAAATGGTTTATGTAATCATTACTAATAAAATAAAAGATTCTTAAATCTTCAGAAGGTACACAGATCCTAACAAGAATACATTCTAAAAAAAGAAATGATTGAAATGTAACTGAGACCTGTAACACCCTCAGTTCTTATAAACAATATTTAGCTTGTTTGGCATCTGTTTGGGTTATGACTCTTATTAGTTTTGGAGCCCTCTACATGCTGTATATTGGACTTGAATGAATAACCACTAGGGGAGAGGGGACTCCAAGGGTGGTGGGCAGTCACAAATATCCCTAGAATGGAGAAGAGAAATTGATGAGACTGCCATGGCATCATCACATCCACTACCTCCTTTGTTTTATTGCTAAAATCACCAGGAAGTCTTCTGATCTATAATTTGATTTCCTGTGTAGCTCTATTTATCAGAAGGGAATGTGCAGACAGTGGGCCTACCTCCTGGCCCAAGCCATGCCCCAGATCTAAATTAATAAATTGGCACTCTGGTTTAGTAAGTCAGACTCTGGTTTGCTTTGCATGAATCTGACACCAGAGACACATCATCTCTGGGCAAGGTTAAAAATTGGGCAATGGGATCAAGGAAAGGATTTCTTTTTAGGGGGGACACAGATATATATATATATATATATATATATATATATATATATATATATATCATGGAATTTTTTTTTTTAATTCTCAATCAAAAGGGACATGACACTGAAAATTGAATATCTGCTGACATTATATTGAAACTGATATCACACGCTGGCCTGGAGTGACCCTTTCCAGACCCTGACAGAGAGCCTCTGCTTAAAGCCATCAGTGACTCTATCACCACACAGTTTAGCTAACATTGTACTGTTTTGGGAGTTCAAAGGGCTTGACTCAGTCTTTTAAAGGAGGTAAATCATTCCTTTGCCTGGAACAAAATTTTACAGGGCTGTGCCTCCCTGTCCCCCAACCTCCCATGGCAAATGCAGTGATTTCCACTAGTGTGTTATGAGCCTATGTTAAATGCAAACTGTTTAGTAAACAAAACAAAACAGAAAAACAAAAACAAAAAAGAAACTCCAGAACTTGAGAGACAATACAGAACGAGAAAGTGGCTGTAGAGAATAGGAAAAGAAAAACCATCCGATCTGGGCAGGAAAAGGTATTCCATTTTATTTCACATCTACTCTGTGACATTATTTTGCTCTATACTTTAAAAAAACTAACAATGACATAGGCATTTTAATTTATGATTTTATTTTCTTAACATCATAAGACAAGCCAGTCTTCTCTCCATTTTAGAAAGATCATCATTCTATACCAAATATATATAGATATTGCCCCATTATTATAGCACAATGGGGAAATCCTCAAATAATAAGTTCTCAGTGCTAATAACAGCAAAAGAACAATAAGATTCAAAAGAGAAGGAAAAAAGAAACTTCATATTCTTGTTCTATACTTGTGAAAAGCTGTGTTATTACTCTTTTTTTTTTTGAGGGCTGTGTCACTGGCCCTCATATGTGGGACCCGAACCGGGGCCGCTGGCTTCCCAAGCCAGCGCTCAACCACCGCATCACTCGGCCGGCAAAAGCTGTGTTATTAAAAGGTAGTTAAGAATCATATTAAATGCTTCATAAATTCTGGGCCCACAAGGACAAACAGTAATCATAATTTAAAAAAAAACAAAAACTAGAGACTGACAAAGAGAAATTATAAAATATGTTGGTTAAGAAACACTAGTAATTATTAGGTTGTCAGAAAAATCATGACACATTTTTGCAACGAAAAACAGAAAATATACGTCATGACTTTTGCGACCACCCAATCGTTCACTCAATTCTAGTGTGCTGGGCACATCTTAGCTAAGAAGAGGTGAGGGAGCAGGGAGGCAGCAACTGTTCTTGAATGACGTAAGAGGGAAAGCGAGCTACATTGAGGCTTTAAGGCCCAGTGTGGCCACATTTGTGCATGTGCACACTGATTTGTTTTTCATACACAGACCCAACAGCTTTCCAGGCTAAAAGACCATAACATTTTACTGGAAAAATATAATAAAAATGACCAGGCTCACAATAAGATCTCAGCCAGCAATCCAGAAAAGTCATCCTTCTTTGAAACCCATTTGAATTCTGAGCCGTTATATAGATTTCTGAATGAAGACATTCAGAAGATAAATGAGTGAATAAAATATCCACCTAAATGAAGTTAATCTGAAATTTTGTGATTTTTATAATTGAATCATCATCTTTTACTGTGGAAGTTTATGATGTTAATGTCCACAGACTTTTAACCCTGTAGCCTAATTCAAGTTTTTCTGGAACAGTTAGAAAGTACTACAGGGAATGACAAAGGCTGTGAAATTATGGTCATTAGGATTTTTATTTATTTAAAAAATTTTCCCTGAGGTGCCAGGGGTCATTTCCTCCATATTGTTTCTTCAGGTTTAGGTTGCTGCTTCCCCTCAGAGGCAGCCTGAAAAAAATGAACCACAGAATAATGTCTTTTCAAGTCAAATGCAAACAATTCCACCTTAAAATAGCAGAACTCACCTTAAAGTGGCTTTTGGCAGCCTGCCAGAGAAAGGCAGGAAAGCTGCACTTTAATCCAAAGGATATGTATTCTCTATGTAGACTGCAGCAAGAACAGCTGGGAAGAGGCTGTTTATTGATCCTTCTGACTTCCCTCTCCTTTCCACTCCTCCTCCACCCTTTCTAACAAACATTGAAAATTCGCTGGCAGACAGTTTTTTTGTTTTTTTTTTTTTTTGTTTTGTTTTTTCCTTTTCTGAACCCTGTTGGAATAAAAACTTTTCCCTTTCCAAGGGCCCCATGATTGGAAGCACCCAATGAGGCTACCAGCTGCACCCTGATATTGCTTTTACCGTGGTAGAAATCAGACCCAGGCAAACTTGGCTGAGCAACTATCCCCACCGAGAAGAGAGAATAGTTGACATACTCTGAGCAGAATGAGGTGCTGTTTTACTGGGGGGGGGGGCAGGGAAGGAATGGAGACAGTTTCAGTCCAGGGATTACAAGTGCTTTGGTTTTAAGAGATAAAGACACTGAAAATCACACACAGCCCCTAACCCTTAGCAATGGCCATCCTGAGAGGAACTATAAGGGTGGCTGTAATTGCACATAATTTTTACGGCTGAACCAAATGAGGAAGAATTTGCAGGAAGCATCAGATTTGGGTATATAAGCAGACAAGGGCAGTCATCAGTAATACCAGCAATCAGCTTTGCAGGCAGAGCACCACAGGGCAATATAGACATCACGTTATGAGTACAAAAACATTGTCTTCATAAGCTTTGAGGACTGAAAGGAACATCAGGAGCAGTTCATCACTTTAAAGATCTGTAACAAATCTCTTTTTGTACATGAAAGTGGAGGTGTGCATTGGAGTCCTGGGCAAATCCAACTTCAGACCTGTTTTGTTTGGCCTTATTAGTATCTTTACACAAGTTTTTCAGTTAGTGCTAACATTTGACATTTAATATAAAAAGAGGTTTGTTATGAATCCAGCATTTCAGCTTCTCTTGAAAGTTGGAATATCTGGCATATGGGATGTGTATTTCCAAATGAAAATGGGTAGCTGGGTCTGGATAGTAGGTACCCCACAAGATGAGGCAACTGCTAGCTAGGTCAACAAGCCTGGTCTCCCTTGCTCATGGGCACTTGAGTTTGCAGGCACTGGAACAAATCCACAGGAGTTCAATTAGCAGGAAGCTACTGAGTGTCCTCTACCCACATGCAGATTATAGTGTGACGCTTTCCAGTCCAAAACTTTGCTTAGCACTCTTGCCAACACGATAAAAGCTCTTTAGCATGGAATGAAATCTCCCAACCTTTTGTTATCATTCACTAATTCTAGGTTCCCTTCCCACACTCTGCCCACAGACAGGATAAGGCCCTATCTTCTCACCTCACTGCATTGTCATTCCTCACTCTTCCCTGCACCCTGTCCTCTGAGATGATGCTGCTGATCATCCTTGCCCCCCCCACCCCCCCGCCCCTTCTTCCACGCAGGTGGCTGTGGAAGTCCTCCTGGTCTGCAAGGCCCAGGGCCCTGCTTCATCTAAGACAGTGCTTCTCAAATGCTCTGTGAGGAAAGGCCAGTTTCCTTTTCTCTCTCTTGCTTCCTTCTTTCCTTTCCTTTTTAACATTTCCAATCTGTTGATAGACATACAAAACATAAGCCATATATATATATATATATATATATATATATATATATAATTTTTTTTTATTAGACTCAGCAGAAGTTACAGAACAGAAAGAGTATGTCCATCCAGGGCTAGTAGAGCCAAACACCAAACATCAAGAATTGCAGTGGTGAAAGATTGCTTAGCTTATTATGAATGGCGCCACCCAGGAGAACCGGAAGTGAACACTCAAAAGCCCAAACTCCCCGATCCAGGGTTAGGGGTGGCTTTAAGGGGTTAGGGGAAACCTGTATGTGGAAGCGTGGGTGGGGCAAGTTTTAATTAGAGGACCTAGAAGCTTGGCACTCTACGGTAGAGAGCATTGACACAAGATCTTCCTGGACGTTGGACCCCTGCTTCTGAAAGGGTTCCAGGGCTTAAGTTGTGGTTATGTTCTGGTCCTTTGGTTCTGCTAGTTGGGGCAAGACTTTGGCTCTGGGTGCAGCTGGAGGTCAAAATTCTTTCTTCTGCACGTGCTTTGGCTTTATCTCTTGTGGTTTTGGTCTGTTGTCTCTGAAAAGCAACTCAGTACTCGTTAAATACAATAGGACCATTTTGAACTGGTTTTGAGGTTACATAGACATAAATTTTACTTTGTCTATTGCTATAAAGGTTTCTGAACGCTTACTCTCCATTTTTGAATGTATTTCATATGTAACCAACCTTGGTCCTTGGACTAACATTTTCTTAGATGCTTTGAGGTAAACTAAGCTCATTTCCTGCCTTCATGAAGAACTGTATTTGACTTTCACTGCAGCAGACAGTATTAGAACTGTTGGGGCTCTCTCTGCCTCTTCCATGTTAAACTTCAGGAGGTCAAGAGCTCTGTTGAACCTGTCCCATTTATTTTGGCTCCTCTGGGCCTATTTGCAAATGGAAGGAGCTCACTTAATGTTGAATTTTCAGAGCTTTTGTCAGGAGGTGTTGGAGGTGGGGTGGGAAGATTCAGATGGTTTAGCTTTCAAGGTGCTTATGATAGTATGAAGAGAGGACTAGCCTGCAGGAAGCCACAGTTAATGCTATGCAATAAATAAGGGCTGCTGTTTGTGATACGTCTCATGAAAATGGTATAAATAGGTAAATAGAAAATAGGTTGCTCAATAAAAGTTAGACCAGTCTTAAAATATTTCAAGCTAGAACTTGAAAGAGACCTTTCCATTGAAGATGGCAGCCCTAAGTGGCAGTTTATCTGGGCAAGGTGTTCTGTACTTTCATTGCTCCTCTTTAAAGCAAAGGCTTGGATTAGAAGATTGCCCTGATCTCTGTACTGTATGATTGATTCTAAAACAGAAGTGCCAACACTGTGTATCTACTATGTATATGGTTGGTAGAAAATATAATGAACATATCCATTAATTTTTTTCTCCCAATCAGCTATTAGGTGAAAATCCAACTTTTTGGTCCATTTTCTTTTAATAACAAAATCTTGAAATAACACCAATGACAATCCAGACCCTAATTTATCACCAATTGATGTTAATTAATGTTCACTCTAATCAACTACATTGAAATGTTACATTGAAATGTTAAAGAAATTAAATTCCTGCAAGTTTGTGATAATGGAATTTGATTGGTCCTATCTTTGGTCATTCCTATATTTTTCTTTTGGTTTATGCCTAAGAGAGAGGGTTTTTTTTTTTTTTTTTTTTTTTTGTAGTAAAGACCTGAGGGCCTCTTGCAGGATCTGTATAGAACCAATCAACCTAGACAGGTTTTTTTTTGTCCCTCATTTGACCTCCCTCCAGGTACAATGAGTCCAGTTCCTTGAAATGGCTGAGCAGGGAGAGGTACCTGCAGCTGTGTTTGGATACCTCATTTTCGCCCTTGGCTGTAGCCCAGGAAAATGGATCCACTTTTTTTGCAGTCCCACCAACCACTTCATTATCATATTTTTGAGGATGTTGGCCAGGGAAATGAGCAGGCCCGTCAGTAGTAAGTAGGCTGGAAAGTTAGAAATGTGTGTATTTCTTTCCATGAGGTATTGGAACTGGTATAGAAAAGAATGGTAAGACACAGCTGCCCTTTTGGGAGACTGAAAGCCTGGGAGAGATGAAGTTCAAGTAAAGAAATGTTTGCATAAGCATTTAATAATCATAATAAAAAGACCATTAGAAGTTCATTGACTAAAAAATCCATTGTATATTTCAATTACAACTTAGATAGTTGGATATTTTTGAAGGAGGAGTCAAAAATGGGCAAATACATTAAATGCATGCTGTTTATAATTGGCAGTGGGACTGAATTATATAGTGTGAAAGGAAATCAAATTAATTCCTCCACTATAAATGTGCATTGTAAATAAGTTGTTTGCATTGTTTCAATATATAAAGATGTATCTTAGACTCAACAAATGTTTATTTTTAACTTATGAAGTGGGATTGTAAATCATTTTGTGAAAGAGGCTAAAATACCCTGGGAAGTATAAATTCTCATATATCTATTAAACAAGGTATATGTTTTATTAAGTGGTCCTAAACTGCTGACCTACTATATGACAATTACTTGCACCAATAATGATAATGTAATCGATCTGTGAAAACTGAGTAGGTGTTGTCCAGACAAAGGAGGTAGGCAAGTACATTGAAATGATGTCATTGTCGCTAAAAACATTTCTGGACACCTTTCCAATATATATATATATATATATATATATATATATATATATATATATATATATATTTAAACTGCCTTCAAAGTATGTGGTGTATTTTTTAATATTCACAATTGTGACAAATCTTTGAAATTGAAGGTATATCTGAACATTGGAAACCATTGAAAATCTTGCATATTTAAGTTTGATAAATGGAGCTATTCATTTTGTCAATGTTGGCACATGACTCAAACAATACTAACCTTTTGTGTGTGATTTATATGTAAATAGGCTCCAAGGCAAATTCCAAAAAAGTTTAAGGAACATTTTGAGCCAGCTTTATAATTAGAAACCTAAATAATAGGAATATAAATCTACATATGCAAATGGAAAACCAGCTTCATTTCTCAAACAGAATGTATCAGACATAGTCGTCCTCTGTGCTTCTGAGAATCTGGTGTACACAGATTGTATCATTTTACTCCGCATTAGAGGTGCTGTGTATTCCCCACTAGCCTGTAAAATCCCTGTAGGTAGTCATTCTGAATCCTCAGGAACTGGCTCCGTGCCTTTGGAGAAGTAATTTCTCAGTAAATGCTTATTTAAATGAATTGAATTAAATAAGTGGATTTTGATCTTGATACAATGAGATTGATGCAATTGCTGCAAAGAGATGATTCCTCTTTACAAACACCCTTCACAGGCGAAGTGGGAATGTGTTTATGAGGCTAAATAATTCAGACTCTTGTCCCCACATTGGTTTTGATTAGTGGATGGCTCCCCTAAACCACGAGATTTCATAGGTTTAACTTGTTCCTGGCAAAGTTAATTTAAAGGGAAGTTGCCTTGAGACAATTCTGATGGAAGAAGTTCATTACAACATGTAAAGTGAACTGTGACTATACAGAATTGTGAGATTGTATTCAACTTGATTTTAACATGTGGGAAAGAAATCCGTGTTCTTACATAATCAGTTTTGGTTTAAGGGTTCAGGTGGACATGAATATGACCCAGGATGGAAATGTGCAGATAGAGCATTTTATTTGCATTTATTTATTTATTTATTTATTTATTTATTTATTTATTTATTTATTTATTTTTGAGGGCAGTGTCACTGGCCCTCATATGTGGGACCTGAACCGGGGCCGCTGGCTTCCCAAGCCAGTGCTGAACTATCGGCTGGCCCTCAGATAGAGCATTTTAGACAATAGATGTGATACCATGATACCCAATGACCTTCTCCACTTTTCCCAATCCCACATACCCTTCCAGAGGCAGCTGTCATTCTGCCTTCTTCCTGAAATCTATTCTGACCTTTTGACTGTAATCAATATTTCTCGTCTCTGAGTGCCCAGAACTCCTTATTTTACCTTTCTTACACTTTCCATCTTATTAACATTTGTTTGTTATGTCTCCTGTCCCTGCCTGCCACCATATATTATGACCCATGAGAGCAGAGTCTATGTATCTTTATCTTTTTTCTTCACAAGTTGTCTGGCACAGAGATTTCTTCATAGTGCATTTTCAATACATAATTACTGAAACACAAATGAATGATATAGCCATGACGAAGCACGAGGGTAATAACTCCTTTCTAAAAAATGAGAGATAGGCAGGTTTTTGCTTCATGAACACACAGCCATACATGTCTAGAGCCAGACATGAAATAGAGGTTTAGTTTTGTTGTGCTTATTTTTATTTAGTCAAGGCATCTAATCCACCACACTGATTTCTTATGCACAGATGGAACCTTATCATGCATATGCGTCTCTGGAGGAAATAATTTTTGTTTAAACTTTGCCTTAGGAACTTCAAGGGAATTCAGCACAGTATTTCTTTAATGATCTGGCCATATTATATTACCCATTGCCAAGCCGAAAAATGTTTGGCAGAACGTTTGGCTTGTGAGGTTTGGGATACCTTCCAGGTAATCTGCCTCAGAATTTTGAAATACAAATAAATGAGTTCCAGTTCAAACTGTTTTTGAATCTGAGCTGCCAGACCTTTATTTCCCTTCCATCTGAACGTTTTGGTACAGAAATACCAACTAAGCAGAAAGAAGGTAATCAGTCGACATTTTCAAGGGGTTATTAATGGCCTTGGTTTAGGAGAACAACATGGAAATGAATAGTTTAAAACTTGATGTTTCTTAATAGTAACTGACTTTTGGCTTTTGGCATTCGTTTCCCAGGATGTTTTCCCCAATTTTTATTTGGGAGAGAAGGACAAAGGTGTTCTTTACCGCTTTGATTCTGCCAGAAGGAAGATTCTGAATGCTCCTTTGTTGAATGTTACACACTTAGCTTTGTTTTACTTTTCTTGTTGAGGAGCCAAGTGTTTTTCAACTCTCTCAACAATCTACTGAGGCATGCTAGTCACTGAATGTGATTATAAAGCAAAGTTTAACATTCGTTAGAAAGATATGATTGGGAGTTTTGGGTTCCATGAGTACCACACCTAATGAAGATGCTGGTTAATTTGGATGAGTGATATAATGTCAGTCATCTCTATAAATCTCAGTGTCAGTTCCTGGTGAGTTCTGAGGGAAACAAATTTTTAGTGAAGATAAAGAAAGCATTCACTCTCATCCACTTCCTGTCTCTCTCTCCTCCCCCTCTCCCTCTCCGTCTTATCCCTATCCCTTTCCCTCCCCCCATTCTCTCTCTCTCTCCCTCCCTCTCTCTTTCTCTCTCTATCTCCCCCCCGCTCCAATACACTCTCCACATGCATGCACATGCTTGGTAATGAACATGATTTCTGTATGATTCCTTAGTTACAACACCGTATTCCTGTGTGGGGAGGCCTAGTGACCTAGCAAGTATCTGAAGAGTAATAGAAGCCAGGTGGGAGGCACAACAGCTCTTAATTTTAAGATATCCCTCTTCCCAGTCCTTTTATTAACTTTTTTTCTTTGATGGTTACTATGCATTTACAATAGAACATAGCGCCAGAATAAAACGTACATTGTAGCGTTGGAGGCAATAATATAAACTTCAAATTTTTCCTCAAAATTTAAGATTAGTAATCTTTACCCCTGCCCTTAATTTTGGTTTGGGGAAAGACTAGGACTTCTCAGAGTATAATTTAAAGAAACTAGATTGAAATAATCTTTCTTACTTTAATACAATTTCAAATTATATTTTTTTTACTTAAAAACACTTGTAAGTGCATGTGGGAGGTTTTGATAGGAAAATGCATATTTTTAGTGTTTCATATAGTCTTTGTCCTTTTAAGGTGACTTTGAGTGTCTCCTCACCTGTAAGCTCTCTTTGCAGGCTCCTGTGAACCCAACATCATCATCTATCAGCCACCCAACGTGGGCATAAGCTGATGGGACAGGTGGGCAAGCAGCCTGATGCCCACAAATAGCCCTGACCTCTCCCCATTCCAACAGGTTCTGAGACACCACTCAGCTCTGGTTTCACCAGCACTCTTTTTGACATTTCAGGATACAATAGGCCCTGGGAAAACTGAAATGAAGCAAAAACAAATATTATTTTTCAGGGGCGTGTCATCCTTCCTTCTGCCTTTTTCTCCCACAAAGCCCACCCAAATGCACAGTGCTACTATTCTGGTAGGGAGTCTTCTCTCCAGGACATTCATGATACTTGCTCTTCCCTTTACCACCCTATCCCCAGACCCAGTCCATTCCTTAGTGCAGGCTTAGTATTAGATGGTGAGGTTATTGGTATGAAAATAGGGAGAGCTACATGTATCACATTCTTTCTGTGTCACACCTTCTACTAAGCCCGGTAGCTGATTTGTCTCATTTAATTACTACCTTATAAACTACATACAGTTTTTTATTCCAATTTTATTCCTGAAGAGATGGAAGCTCAGAGAGGCAAGAGCCACTCAATGACTAGATGTGACACCTGGATTTGAACTGAGGCCCTAATACAGATGTGGTAATGTTATAGCTGATAGTATATAGTGGCCAAATTTGAGAGAATTTGAGTATAACAAGTGACTATGAATGTATAAAATTCCACAAGTCCCTAATTATACTCATAAAAGAGAAAATCTCCATAAACAAATCTTGTTTTCCACCATTGGAGGTAATTATTTCATCAATTCCTTACTGATAATTGGTCACTAAAAATAATGAAATATTTCATGGGTCTTACCAGAAGAAACTGTATTTCAGCCTAACCAAACAGTCCCGATTGAAGAAGGAAAACTTTTCCTTATAGAAGAATGTCAGCTCTGAATATAGATAGAATAAGATGGTTGGAAACTGACCATTTTGCAGGCCTTGGTGGTATGCTAATGTAAAACCAGAATTTTCAATGGATGCTGACACCACTGAATAAAGTTTTGATGGGGACCATCACGACACAATTCCCCAGATTTGCTTACTGATTGAAGTCGGAGGTCTCTGGTTGACATTGCTTTGACTCCATGGGTGCACCTGACCTCACTGTTGATGGAATGGCTGGATATTTTGAAGATCCAGATGTGGTACAAAATGAAATAGCAATATCGTCTATGAAGTATTCTTGGCAACCATGAATATATTCAAGCTTTAGATATAACCTCTACTTCTCAGGGAACCCAACAACTAGAAGAACAACTTAATGGGCACCGCAAGGAAATAACTAAACAAGTCTAGAAGGCAGCTCATTCCATAGACAGCTCATCTGGACTTTTTAACAATTAATGCCACGGTACAAAAAGAGAGTGGGAGGAGGCGTTTTAGAGTTACAAAGGCCATCCGTGATCCTTCGAAGGATACTCGTTTGAACAAAACAGCTGTGAGTAAGATAGTTTTGGGACAACTGGGGAATTTTGATTACAGAATTAGGGAGTTACTAATAAGTTTTGTCAGGTGTGATAATGTTAGTGTGATTATATAAGAAAATATCCTTATTCAGAGATATTATTCATGCTGAAATATGGAGTGAGATAGTATGAGGGCTGCAACTTAGTTTAAAATACTTCAACAAAAAAATTTCAAGCAAATATGGCAAAACACTACTAATTGTTAAATCTATGGATGTACGTTTTCTTTCTGCTTTTAGTATTTTTGAATCTTTTCATGATTAAAAAAGTATAAAAAATTTAGAAAAGAGTGGATCAGTCTTGAGTCAGAAGCACCCTGGGTTCCTGTCCCAATTCTCCCATTTACTTTTTCTAGGGTTGGGACAAGTCTCCCTCTGTGCTCCAGAGTCTGTTGGCACAAGGGCAATGATCACAGCATCAGCTTCCTGGGATTGTTATGGGGATAAAATGAGTTAACACAGGTGACGTGCTTAGGACAATGACTGGCACGTAGTAAGCTCTCAACAAATGTTAGCTGTAATTGCTTCATGTAGGAGGAGTCAGACTGAATTAGGTTTGAATCCTGGCTCTGTCTTTTATTAGCTGTGCTGCCCTGGGCTGTTTGTTTAACTCACTAAAACTCAGTTTTCATTTTTAAAATGGTGGTAATCATACTGCTAGGGTTGTGGTAGGATTAGTCACATAATATACATAAAGTGAGTAGCACAGAGTGACCACTTGATAGTAGTTTTAACGTTTAGTGCTGGCGGAGAGTAGCTGTGTTTTTTTCAGGCCTCCAGGGCCTTACCCCAATGCGTGGCTAACACTGGAATGTTCTGCCACTGCATCTGTACAGGTGGGAAGTTGACAGTTGAGTAAGGGGAGTGTGGGGAAGCCCTTTGGTCTCCACTCCCCTTGAGGGATGTGTCGTGGGTGTGCCCACTGTGGGCACATGGTAGATGCCTGCATCATGTAAGCATCTCTGCTTGGACAGGGCGGGATGGAGCACGTAGGGCTGGTGCAGTAGAAGGTCGGGGCTTTTTCTGGACCCAGAATGTAGGTAAGATCCAGGAGAAAGAAAAGAAAGTGGTAAACTGGGGATTCTGGCTCATGTTTGCTTCTACCTCAACCTCACTTAGAAGCTTGAAATGGTCTGTGAAGGTGAAAGCACTTTTCCATACAGCCGTCATTGGCTATGGGCATTTGTAGCCTACAGACAGAGGGGTTTCCTTAGATGGTGTCTGGGCTCTCTGGTCAGCACTACTGTTTCTCAGTGTGGGACTTAAACATTTGAGGGGATTTAGGAATGACCAGGCCTTATAAGGTAATGTAGCCATTTGGGTTGCTGGAAAAGCCATGACATATTTTGTCTATGTTTTTCAAAGGTCATTTATTTATATAAAGAACAAAGATCAATCAATGATATATTGCCCGTTTTGTTCGATAACCTTTTGCCATCTTTCAGTGAGCTTCATAATTCCTTGTTCATAGAAGGACCTGTCTTTATTTGTGAAAAACTGAACAAGGTGCTGATTTACAGCCTCATCTGAATTGAACATTATACCATGCAAGGAGTTTTGAAAAAAGCAAAACAAGTGGAAGTCTGACAGTGCAAGGCCAGGTGAGTATGGTGGGTGTGGCAACATATCCCATCCAAGCTCCAGTAATTTTTGACGGGCGATCAAACTTGTATGTGGTCTCGTGTTATCACGATGGAATACAACTCCTTTACAATTAACAAGCTCTGGACGTTTCTGGATGATGGATTTGTTCAAACTGTCCAATTGTCCACAGTACACATTCAGATTGATTGTTTGGTTCCTTGGTAGGAGCTCAAAAAACATGCACTTTAAAATCCCACCACACTGAGAGCATAACCTTCCTCTGATGAATGTCTGCTTTTGATGTCGTTTGAGGTGAATCATCACATAGGGACCAAGACCGTTTGTGCACCACATTGTTGCAAACAATCCACTTCTCATCACCAGTTATCAGTCGCTTCAAAAAGGATCGTTTTCCTCACGTTTAATGAGCATATTGCAGATGTTTATACGCGTTTATCAAATGAACTCTTTGAGTTCATGTGAAACTCAAATATCGAGCTTGCTTATGTATCCTAGCTTTTTCTGGTGGTTGTGAATGCTTGAATAATGGATGTTCAATGTTTCTGCAATCTCTCATCATGTAACGTGGGTTTGACTTGATCAATGCCTTTATTTTGTTGTCATCAACCTTGGTGGGTCTCCCTGACCAAGGAGCATCGTTGAGATAAAAATCACCAGCATGGAATTCCGTGAACCATCGTTGGCACTGACGTTCTTGTAGAGCATGGTCACCGTAAACTTTATGCAAGTTTTCACAAGCTTGACATGCATTCTTCCCTTTATGGAGGTAAAACAGTAAAATATGGCAAAAATGCACAGTTCGGTCTTCCATCTTCAACTTGTTGTAAAATCTCCAAAACTCAACCAAATTGCTCAATTTTTTTTAGAACAAAGCTAGAACTGTCAGCTGTCAAATGACATAGCAATAACATAGATGCAAATGACTCTAGTACTTCCAAAAATGAACTAGTGCCATCTGTTGCAAACATGTGTCATGACTTTTCTGACAACCCAATATTAATCATACTTGATTCTTATGGTTGTATAGACTTTTGATGATCTAATTAGGGTAATAAGAAATTTATAATTTTCTTTATCACTCTGAGCCTCCCTATCTTCTCCTCTTTCCTCTAAGCAGCTACCTCCCTACTTTACATACCAAGAGACTTATAGTCTGCCTTCTTTCCATTATGAAATTCTGCTCAAAGGAAAATATGTATACCTGGGAATTTATGTAAGATGCAAAGGCCTGAAAACAGATTGAAGTATATGCATAAGCAACGGGAAGTAAACAGTTAAAGGCAAACAAACTTGAAAACAGAAATGCATCTAGTAGGTTTTTATGGCTCGCGAGAGAGACATATGTGCCCAAGTTCATCGACATCTTTGTTTTCATCTCCCTCGGCCCACAGTAGCACTACATTTTCTAGGTAAGGCTCTGCAATGGTGTTTTGGGCAATTGAATGGGAACTGAAGTGATACATGCCACTTCTAGGAATGGCCCATAAAAGCTGCCATGTGTGTTCATCACTCTTTTTTCTCTCTGCCTTTCTTTTTCATCAGCTGGCTTGAGAGAAAGAACTTTAAGGGCCAATATGAGGGTAAAACCACAAGATGGAACATGGCTGGGGCTGTGATTGACCCTGGAGAATGGAGCCCCCAATTATCCCACATTTGGCTAAGATATGAGCAAGCAATAAACATTTTCTTGTATTAAGTGGCTGTAATTTGAAGGTTGTTTGTTATAGATGTTAGGCTACCTTGAATAATATAATTGTTTTGACTTTTTTTCAGCTGTTAAGCATGGCAGACATTATTTACTTCCTAAATTACACATCTGTAGATATTTTTTATTATCAAGGAATTTTTAAGTGAGAAAAGAAGCAAGATGAAGATCCAAATTTTCTTTGCCATCGATCCCTCCCTATAAAAACAGTGTGGCCAGGGTATCCATTTCCTCATTTAACCTGCACATTTACTCTGCACAGGCTCTGGGGACAATAATCATGAGTCCAAATCACAAGATTGGGTTCCTAGGATCCTAGGTCCGCAGTTAGTCCAGAAGTTTTCAGTGTTCTTATAATAAGCTATTTAGGTTTCATTTAAATTGTTTAATTAAAAAAAATTATTCTTTGTCCAGGATGTCTCAGGTTATTATAGTCAATTTTCTTTTTATTTTGAGTTCTGGATATAAGCCCTAAAGTGGTGCATATTAATCAGGGTTTTGCAGAGAAAGAGAACCAATAGAAGGTTATCTATCTATGGCTATCTATCATATATCTATATCTATATCAATATCATCTATATCTATATCTATCCATCTATTTATCTATCATGTATCATTATCATCTACCTATCTATCTAGAGAAATATTTATTTTAAGGAACCAGTTCATGTAATTATGGGGCTGGCAAGGCTAAATTCTGCAGGGCAGTTGGCAGGCTGGAGGCTCAGAAAAGAGGTGATGTTATAGCTTGAGTCTGAAGCTCGTCTGAAGGCAGAATACCCTATTTCTTGAGGGACCTCAGTCTTTATCTCTTAAGACTTTCAACTAATTGGATGAGGCCTACCCATATTATCAACAAAAAAACAAACAAAAAACAAAGCAAAAACAATAACAAAAACCTTCCCTGTAACATCTAGACTGATGTTTGACCAAATATCTTAGGTACCATGGTCTAGCCAAAGTGACACTTAAAATGAACCATTACCAGGTGTTAATTACAAACAATTGTCTGAAACTAGCTAGACCCTGATGAACACCTTGTGGTTAGTGGAGTGGCAGTGCTCTTCCTGAATGGGACGGCCTCACTCCTATCTCTCTGGGTGAAAGGAAAAGAATGGCTCCATCACTGAAACCCACAAATATGTGCTTACACAAGCAGTGAAGCAGAACCCCAAATGTTAAATCAAAAGAGATTTCCAGCCTCATCCAGCAAGTGTGCAACAAACACCTTGAGCTGCAGAGCGTTGCCTGTTTCACCTGCACTGAATATTGCTCCTCACCAGTAGCTGCTCTGCCTCCCTCCTTGTCCAGGAAAACTTCTCAATATCAGTGAACTCAAAGCTGCTCCCAACTTGTTTAATGCTTAATTTTTCTCCATGGGTTTTGGCTTCTCATTTTCTTGTAGCTCAGTTGGAATGTATTTTTCTCCTTTCTAATAATCCAAATGTCTCCCATCGTGTCATGTTCCATTCCAGTATCCTTTCATCTATGAGTCTTTTTCTGCCATGTTTCACTCTAGTGATATTAGTGATCATATCACTGGGGCACTTCTGCCCATATAACCAACAGATAATTGCTTTCGTGGAAAATTGTTAGGTGGTCCAGTTTTCCTTTTGCACTACTCCTGGGAATAATAAATATACCATAAGTTAGCAAACTTATGATAAAAATTTAATTAACAGAAAACACAATACTATAACACATAAATCCATCATGAACTGGCTGCATTGCACATTGATAACTGCCTGAAAACAACAAAAACCAAAAACAGCCTGCTCTCATATGAACTTGAGGCTATGTCATTTTGTGGTCCAAGAGTCACCGTTCCATAGCTGTCACAATTTCACAGTTGTCACAGGACTGGCCTGAATGTGCTGACCCGAGATGTCTTTGGCACCTCTGCATCAGCATGTCTGCTCCACTCCTTCCTCCCATCATCATATGCATCAAATAGAGGGCACACAGTAGGTCCTCTCTGAGGACCTCTGTTTTTCTTAGGTA
Organism: Aselliscus stoliczkanus; assembly: GCA_033961575.1. Taxonomy (NCBI): domain Eukaryota; kingdom Metazoa; phylum Chordata; class Mammalia; order Chiroptera; family Hipposideridae; genus Aselliscus; species Aselliscus stoliczkanus. The sequence continues at coordinate 44,357,283 of CM066729.1, forward strand.
TCTCCAGCCAGCTACTTGAAGTTTGTGTTAAGATGTTCTATAATTGTCATCTGCTCGTAATCTTTTCAGTATAATATCATTGGTGGATGCTTATCTGGATTTTTCCATATGCAAGGCAGTACATCTCTGCCAATTCTAGAAGACAGGGAAGGAATGAATTAATTTTTCTGGTGGTCAAACCATCCTTTTTTTCTTCAGTGTTTTATTCTCTGGATAGTGAATTATTTCCCATTTCCATCTAAAATGATGATCTTGTAGTCCGTTTTCACCCTAAAATTCAGTGACTATTACTCCACAAGTGAATTGTAAAGTTTTTGAAATCAGAAACTATATTTCAGACTTTTTGAGTATCTTCACATAGCAGCATTAGGTACTGTATACATATTTGTGAGTGTTAGAGGCTCAATCCCTGTTTGCCCTGAATGACTTTCTGTCAAATTAATAATTGGGTAGCAACTATGTAAAGTATGTCTTAAAAAGTCTTCTTTCAGAATGTTAAAGATACTCAAATTTAATTGAGGGACAGAATTTATGTAAAGGAGAAATATCCTTGAGAAAAGAATATTTCTAATCTTTTTTTTTTTTTTTTTGAAATTGGAGAATACTTTAGAGTCATTCAAAGAAAGTGAATTCCATTACTGTTAGATATCAGTGACTCACCGGGTGTTGGCTTCACTGAGTACTTTTAGGAACCCAAGCTCAGTTCAAAAAACAGGGTGGGAAGGAGTCCTTTCTGATTATAACTGTGACTATCTCAAGAGATGAGCTTCAAACAGGAAATACCATTATCCCTATTTTTCAGAGGAAGCCGCCAATACCTCAGAACTTTTAAATGCTAGTCCATCATTTCATGACAGGTGAGAACTGAAGCTAGCTCTAGCTCTTATTTTTCCCAGGGCAGTGTTTGTTCTCTTATCCTGGGCTAAGTGGAGAGTGACTCCACTGCTTCAATTCTCATAAGCATGTTACATGTGGACCTGTGTTTATCGGGGTTATCAGCAATAATCCAGGTGTCTCCGCAGAGGGCCTGGGGTAGCTGGAGCAATGAAAATCACCCCAGAAAAGGAAAAGGAAAGCAAATGGAAGAGCAGCAGGAACAAAGAGGGAGAAATAAAAAGATACACAGATGAAATGATGATTTATTTAGAATGTTTGGAAATGTTTATTTTGGTTAACAGAAAATTACTCTTCATCTCATTCATGGTCAAAAAATGTTTAAAAGTATCACATAACATTAAAATTAAACTGAGCATAATTTAATTTATTTTATATGATGGTTAAAGTCTTATGATTTTAAATTCTAATTATTATTGTGAATCTTTGAAAAACCTAGTGCTGTTGAGTCTGGGTAGATGGATTTAACTATAGCCGTAGTGTACCAAGGACAATTATTTCAGGTGACAATTGTTGTCATCAATTGCCATGCCCTACCCTGTACCACTGATACTAATTTATTACTACAACGAAAAACAGAAAACATTTCAGTGAAAGAGAAAGCAGGAAATTCCAATGAATCAGCAACAATTGGAGTGCTAACCTGTCATTTGGATGGAAAAATGCTGTTGTTGACACATCTTCTTGTTCTTGATACAAATTAGGCAACTCCCTGACTTACTGTCTCCTGATAAAATTTGGTGGGGGTTGTGATAAATGTCTATGCAGTATATGAAGACAGTCATAACAAAGAGTTATGAAAAATGTCCTTTTCTCACAATAGAAAGAATAACTTATGTTCTACATAATCTGCACCTATATACTTTACTGTCAATTCTGGTTTGCTCAATAAAGTAAAATTCATTTCTTCACCATGAATCTTGAGCCCAACACTCTGATAAATCAAAAGTACAAATAGGAGTAAAGCTCCTATGCTTTTCATCTGGTTGTGAGACTGGCCCACCTCAGTGGGTCTGTATTAAAGCCACCACTGAAATGAAAGAAATTATTTCTTCCTCTCAAAACTAATTTTGGAATTCTGATATTTAGGAGTGTATGACTCAGAGGGACTTTTTATTCCTGGGTTTCCTGAATGAAATCAGTCTAGATACATGGATAGTAACCTTATTATTTATTTTTTTATTTTTATTTTTTTTAATTCTTTTATTGTGAAATAAAAATTTTTTTTAAAAAAAATTAGTTTTAGGTGTACAACACAGTGCAATAGTTAGTTATACTTTTTACCCCTCAAAGTGACAACCCCCTCCTCCAATTTGCCACCCCACTCCCCCACATATCATATATATCTATTACAATTCCCTTGACTCCCTTCCACAGTATACTCTACATTCTGTGACTCTCTATATATTCAATTACAGTTGGCATACAATATTACAATATTATACAACACCAGCTTCAGGTGTACAGTGCAGTGATCAAACCTCTATTCCATCCATGAAGTGGTCTCCCTAACAAGACATGTGACCATCTGACACCCCACAAAATATTAACAACATTATTATATTCCCCGAACTGTCTATCATATCCCTGGCAAAATTGTAGTTACCTGTTTATGCTGTCTAATCCCTTCCTTTTCTCCCTCATCCCCACCCCCTCCCAACTAGAAACCATCAGTTTTTCCTCTATATCTATGAGTCTGTTTCTGTTTACTTTGTTCATTCATTCAGTTTTTCAGATTCCACATATAAGTGAGATAATATGGTATTTGTCTTTCTCCAACTGACTTATTTCACTTAACATATTGTTCTCTAGGTCCATTCATATCGTTGCAAATGGTACGATTTCTTTCTTCTTTATAGCTGCGTAATACTCCATTGTATAAATGTACCACAGTTTCTTAATCCAGTCGTCTACCGATGAGCATTTTGGTTCTTTCCAAGTCTTAGCTATTGCAATAAATATAGGGATGCATATATATTTTTTTAATATTAGTGTCTTGGATTCTTCTGGGTAGATACCCAAGAGTGGAATTGCTGGATCATATGGTAGTTCCATTTCCAGTTTTTTGAGATACCTCCATACTGATTTCCATAATGGCTGCACCAATTTGCAGTCCCACCAACAGTGCACCAGGGTTCCGTTTTCTCCACACCCTCGCCAGCACTTGTTGTTTGTTGATTTATTGATGATAGCCATTCTGACCAGAGTGAGGTGGTATCTCATTGTGGTTTTTTATTTGCATTTCTCTGATGATTAGTGAGGTTGAACATTTTTTTATATGCCTGTTGGCCATCTGTATGTCCTCTTTAGAGAAATGCCTCTTCATATCCTCTGCCTATTTTTTAATTAGGATGTTTGTTTTTTTTTGGTGTTGAGTTTCATGAGTGTTTTATAAATTTTGGATATTAACCCCTTATCAGATATATCATTGGCAAATATCTTCTCCTATTCAGTAGGCTGCCTTTTCGTTTTATTGATGATTTCCTTTGCTGTGGAAAAAACTTTAAAATTTGATGTAATCCCATATGTTCATTTTTTCTTTTATTTCCCTAGCCTGAGGGGATATATCAGTAAAAATATTATTCAGGGTAATGTCTGCAAATTTACTCCCTACGTTTTCTTCTAGGAGTTTTATGGTTTCAGGTCTTACATTTAAGTCTTTAATCTATTTTCAGTTTGTTCTCATATATGGTGTAAGTAGGTGGCCTATTTTCATTTTTTTGCTTGTATCAGTCCAATTTTCCCAGAACCATTTATTATATAGACTACCTTTACTTCAATGTAAATTCTTGCTTCAATTGTCATAGATTAAATGACCATATATGAATGGGCTTATTCCTGGGCTCTCTATTCTGTTCCATTGGTCTGTGTGTCTGTTTTTATGCCAGTACCATACTGTTTTGATTACTGTAGCCTTGTAGTATGTTTTGATGTCAGATAGTGTGATGCCTTCCACTTTGTTCTTATTTCTCAAGATTGCCATGGCTATTTGGGGTCTTTTGCCTTTCCATATAAATTTTAGGATTATATGTTTTATTTTGTAACCTTATTTTTAATCGTTTACAAATATTCAATAGTCCTTCAAAACATGTATTTCTGGTTTGATAATTGTATCATGGAGATATAAGATGTTAACAGTAGGGGAGCTTGGTGAAGTGAATGAAAAAATTAAAAAGAAACAATTTATTGAACTCCTACGATGTATCAGGAATAGTGTGAGTCACTTGGTATATATAAGCTGCAATTGAAGCCTATGTATCTCACTCTTGTCTAGAAAACCTTAATTTTACTACTCACTGAGTACTTACACAGAGTTAAATACTTATTCCTAGGTGTTTTCCATATTTCATTGCTTTGTTCTTACAGTACACCTACAGAGTGTTATTACCCACAATTTGCAGGTGAGGAAACTGGCTTGAAAATAAGTTAAATGAGTTGCCCCATATTACAGAGTGGCTGAATGTGAACTTCTACTTGGGTTTAAATCCATAGGGTGTTCTCATCCCACCTCACAGATCTGCACTGATAAGAAGCCCCTCCATGCCATGCTTCATCCTTGCAGACTTAAATTTCCTTTCAGGGTTAGGTCTGCCAGATCCCTTTCCTCATAGCCCAGTTCTTGTTACATTCCCGCAAGCTGCTCTCCTACCACTTACCATGGTTTACTTACCAGAACCGCAGACTGGACATAAGTTTCTTAATCATGGTTTGGCTAATGTAGAAGAGGTTATGAAAACGGATACAGATCCAACATTCAGGATTAGACAATGCCATCGCCTTTTGATGGAAATCACTGGTAGATAACAAAGGCTATTTGTGCCCATGAAATATCCCTACTTTTTTGAAACTTCCACTACCCCTTTATCACTCCTTCTCTAGCCAGGCTTATGTTTCCAGTTACCATTTAAAGTCAGAAAATAAACAAATCCCTGAATAATATTCCTCGTCAGTTATAAATTAAACTTCTTAACTTTAATATGCAATAGTCTGAACTGGGGCTTCCTGGGTTGCCTGGGCTAGAAAATACATTGGTTCTTTTTGTCTCAGTGAAATGGAAATTTGGGGATACCAAAGGGACAGAGAGAAAACAAGGGACTTTATTTCCCAAGGAACACAGAGTTCTGACGTTCCTCATGCTCTCCCAGCCTCTGCATGCTCAAGGTTCTTGGGCCCCGGAGCACTTGCTACTCTTTTAGGTACTGGGGCAGATAGTGCCAGAAGTGGTGACTACAGTGGTTCAGTCCAGTCTCTGTTCCTACTGGGAGTGTGGGCAAATTTCTTTCTGGACTCGGTATCTTACAAGGCTGTGGTTCTTCTAGTAAGCAGAGCTTCTCTCAGAGACACTGAATATTTTCTCCTTTTGCTTGGCTTCTAAGAAGCTTTGCTCCAAGTTTAAGCATCTACTGTGTTGTCCTCAACTTAGCCAGGCTTCATTTTACACCCCCATCCTTATTTCTCATTAACCATGATTTCTTTATTTTCAAAAATGCTTTTATACTTCACACATCTCTGAAAACAACCTCAAATCCTTTTGAGAATGGGACTGAATGTAAATAATCAGTGCTACTAAATAAATAATATTTGAACAGCTTTGTCCTTGTCTAGTGAATGAAGCAATCTGTTGTCTCTAGTTCCCTCCAAATAATTATTCTGTAATAATTGAATGAAAGATTTTGTTGACTGGGAAAAATCAAGGCCAATGATGGTAAAAATCTGACCTCAGATGATTTCTATAAAAGCTTTGCAGGTTAAGTTTACATTTAAGAAACAGGACTTATAGCTATAGTGGATATTTTTATGATTCCTGATATCCAGTGTCTCTTTCTGAAGAACTTAATTAATTATAACTGCCACCAACAATGAATGAGATGGCCAGAATTATATCATCTTTTCCAGAACTGGGTTTTTAACTTTCCTTTTATTGTACATTAAGAACACATGTCAGTTATTTCTCAGATCGGTTTCTCAAATTAAGGGCCATCAGTTTCTGGGTGGCTCCGTAGATCCTGAGAAAGTTCTTGGCTTCCAAAAATTGTTTGCCTGGGAAAGGGGAATCAGGTCACTATTCTGGTATCAGTCTTTAGCTATACAATTTAAGTGTGGAGACTCTGGTTAAGAAAGAATAACAGCATTTAAAGAGATGCAACTGGATGCTGAGAAGAAAGGCTAATCCTTTCTAGGTAGGAAACAAGAAGGCTTAGGTGTAATATGATAAAGCTTTGCGTTAGGCAACTGATATCAGTTTATTGGATGAATTTATAAATTTAATAATCAACTAATTTATGTTTATTAAAGACTGAATGTAAAAAATATTTTAGATAAAAATAGTAAGACCAAGTAAATCTTGTTTTCTATAGAATGCGCTATCATCTTCTGTCTGACCACTTTGTTTTAAAAGGGAAAGTCATAGTACAATAGTATAGGACCATAATATTTCAAATCCTTATACATTAATTCATATTTTAAAAAATTATTTTCACTTAATTCATTGCAATGCTGCACAGTAAAGATTATTTGATGTCTAAAGAAGCATCTGGATTTCTTTTAAAAAAAAAAACCACAATCATTTCTGTCAGTTTTGGTTAAGAGGAAGATGAATTAGTGAACCAGAAGGTTTTACAAAGTAGAGCCAACCTTTTTGTGCAGGCTCTACATTTGGTGTAGTAAACATTTTTACCAAGACACATTTCTGAAAATGGAAATAAAAATAGAAACAGAGGATATTTAAAACATGGGCAGCACAAAGTTAGCGAGTCGGTTTTGAAGCCAGTATTTTCATCATGTCATCACTCAGTAATAAAAACAACACATCTCATTCTTTCTTCTCTACTTTCACATTGAAAGATTCTATTTGTTAAAAGATTGATTCAGCTCAGTTAAATATGAGCAGGGATGTGCCTCCTGCCTGTGCCTGGTAGGGAAGACAAACAAGAGTCAATACATGATAAGTAAGTACAGCATAAGCTTAAGTGTTGTATTAGAGCTTCAAAGTGCTATGGGCTATAGACAGGGTAAAGGTTAATTGGACAGAAAACAGATTGGGGAAAGTTTGAAGGAAGAGGTGAAGGCAATAAAATCTTATCAAGTATCACACCCTAGCTGAAGTATCTAAATACATGGCTTTACTGTTTGTTAGGTGAACCAGGAGCATGGACTAATACAGACTAAGTTTGGGCTTCTGCCTGGAACAGGCTATGGGAGGGGATAAGAGGGGTTAGGCACAAGCCAAGTGGGGACGAATTGGAGTTAAGAGAATGGTCAAGGCAAGTGTCTTTTACTTTGTGATTTTACTTTTTAATAAAGAAGAATATCTCTGTGCTTTTGTTCCAGTCCTTCTGCCACCAATAATGATTTGCTCCTCAACCCACCCGGAATCCTTTGCAACCCATTCCTTCAAGGATAAGTTCAAAAGTTCCCTATCCTAAGAAGGCTTCTCTTACCCTCTAGGCAGACTTTTCTACTCTGTCCTTGGTGGTTTTAATAGCACTGTGGATTTTAAAGACAGAAGATCAAAAGCATCTGAATCTTAGTATTATTATAAAAGGATTCAAAAAATTAACGATACTTTTTTCCCCCAATATGGCATTATAATAACTGATGACGCATTATGTTAGAATTACCAGCATACAATGGTGGTGATCGTGTAGGCTGCCATAACTAGTTGGTGATGGGAGTCCTAACCCAGGAGTACAGAGAAGGTGGGAGTCCTGAGCAAGGCCTTGGCAGTTTTCCTGGCAATGCATAAATTAGCAAGGTTCTTGGTCATTTTCAATCACAGTATCTCTTTGGAATTAAGATATCTAAACTCATTAATCCAGAGCAGGTTAACTCCTGCATATACCGTAAAACTATCTTCTACAATATTTTGGTTCAACTTCTATTTTGTCATATCACTCAATACATTGTTTAAAGTAAGGTCCAGAATAGTCACCCCTAATATCCATTTAACTCATGCAATTTGACCTATCAACCAAGGACAATGTGGGTAGAGGCTGAGACGAAGGAAAGGAGAGACAGCAAATCAAAAGACAAAGAAAGGAAAAGCAAGAAAAAGGGAGATAACACTGTTGAAAAAGCATACTCTATTGAAAAAGGAGTGGCATTAAGTTGGGAGACATCAGTCTCATGGTATGTTAGCCGATCTCAGCTTCTCAGGCTTTCATTGTCAGGCTTCTCTCCATGATGAAGAAGAATCCAGTGTTTAAATATTTTACTTTTTCACATGATATGAACTAAATACAAGATAACTACTTCAGCAGGGACCCAATCAAAGACTAATCACTTCTAACAATGAAGAAAAACCCAGCCTTTTCTTAAAGGCTTTTCAAATGAAATTTTGCATAGCATTTCTTTCAATTTTATCATAAGAACTGACTTTGGAATACAACCCCCAGTTAAATGCAGTTCTGCTCCATTGACACATCTATTAGATGATGAGTGCTTCAAAGACAGGGACTAGGCCTTGTTATTGCTCATTTTTTTGTTCTGTGCTCCTAGTACATAAAAGCACTTAATAAACCATCCTTTCTACAGCTTCAGAATAGCCTTTCCCCTGCCCACCCTCCTCTTAGGCCTGTGATAGATACTAACTCAAATTACCTCCTATTTGTGCATTGCAAACTGTGCCCCTAGGTGGGCAATTCTTTCCTCATAGACTCGCCCACGGGAAATGGATAACCCCTTTCAACCAGTGTCTTCAATATGTGTAGCTGCATATGCTGCTTGCTTTGACCACACCCATTCCTCTCCTATTTGCTTTGATAAGAATGACATACTGCTTTCCAAAGATGTAGGGTCCATGGCCTTTCCTTCTGAATGGGCTGAGAGGGCAGGTGAGTAACAAGGCAGGTGGGGGCATCTGGAAGAACTGTGGAAGCTCTCCCCCTTTGAGCTCCTCCTAGACCTACGCCGACATAAAGCTGTTGTATGGGGCATGGAAAGGTTAACTGGCTTTCTCCTTATCCTCCCTCCCCGCCTCGCTGGGAGGTGATGTAGCTGTGGGTGCAGGCTTAGCCTGGTAGGGCTTCTGTGCCCCTGCTTAATTGTCTGGAAGCTAAAAACAGACCTGGAGCAGTGAGAAGCAAATTGTTTCCTGGGTGGATGTTCAGCGGAGCACCACTTAAATCACTCCAAGCCTTCGCCCAGTCATTTTTTGAAGCGAGGTGGGGCTGAAGTAATTAAGTAAATAAATGAAACCACAGATAATCCAGAGGAGAGAAAACTGCTTCTGCTGGCAATTCAAATTCTTTTCAGACAGCTTATTTACTAAATGCCAGGCAGCCATTGCTTTCAGCCTCTTTTCTGTTACCAGGTCAGTCCCTGGGCTAGGAGGTGTGGGGCCCGTAGTCCCAGGCTCCCCACAGGGTTGATTCTGGCTGGGTAGTTTGCAGACTCCAACCCCCTACCTGGCCTTCTATCCCCCTGCCCACTGCCGCCAAGGGCCCGGATGAACCTGGAAACCCAAACGTGGGTGTTGTTACAGGGACTCAGACAATTGGTGGAACAAACATCCACCCTGGGTTTGTCTACAGCTACAATTGTAGGAGGTTCTTTGGCCTAACAGCATCTGTCAGGGGTATTTTCAGAAACCAACGTAATACAAAAGGCTCTCACTACAATATTACTTGTGGTCTCTGTACATCTCCTGTTTGAGAACCGTACTTTGTGCTCATGTACCTTGGTGGCAGGGGCCTAAGTTGTCAGATCTCATAAAAGCCAAAAAAAGAACAGCATAAAACTTACTGGCTGAATGATTTTGAAACAGGAAATGCTCCCGGCATAAAAAGAGATGATATTTGTGCTAACAGTCAAAATCATTGCAAACCTAGGTTATTAAAACCAAAATGCATTTTTAAAAAGCCACACAAACCCAGATAACAGATTTTTAAGAAGACCAAGTGATTCTCAATGACATTCAACAAACAGAGCAATTTCATTGTGAATTAGCATGGTGGTAATGAACTAAGGTTGCTCATTATCTCTCTGTACTTTTTTATTATGGTGGTTAGGGAATAATTTTTTTTTTTTTTATATAGGGGAAATATAGCAGGCTCACAGTGTGTGGAAAATTCAGGCGATGGCCATGAATATATATACCACTATTTATTTTCATTGGAAAGTGTAATAAATCTCCACAGGAAACAAAGCCAAAGCTTTGGGATTTTTGAAGTATTAGATTTTGAGAAAATCTTCTGTAATTCATTCTTTTATTTTTCTTATTGGTTTTCATGTATCTGTCAGAAACCACCACCAAACGATCAGTCTTATACCAGTACCATGCACCTGCTTTCATGCACATTGATGGCACCGTGTGAGAAACCCATCAGTGTAAGAACTCTGAGTTAAGAACTCTGAAGTAAGGGGGATTTTGATTTGGTTTTAAACATGTATTTCATTTGTTAAAGGAATTCCTTCAAGAGTTCCCTCACAACTTGAAAGATATTTCTATGAAATATATACATTGCCTCGGGAGAATTTTCAGCAGTAATAATGGAGAGAGGTGGCCAAAAGGAAACAATATATATCTACTTTCCTTCTGCTCCAGGAATAAATATTCTCTTCAAATATGTTGTCATTTTCTTAGATTCCAGAAGTAAGGTTGTACAAGTCTGTCCATTGTGGCTCTATTTGTTATTTCCATCATAAGATGAGGAAAAGTGAGGAAACATACTCTGAAAAAAAACAAAAAAACAAAACCCCACTCCCCAGCCCAACAATCAGACCTTAAAATCCATTGTCAACACAGGATACAGTGAATAATTACACTAAATTATTTAGTGCTAGGAATGTCAAAGCATAATTTACCAAAAGGTAAAATATGACTTTCATACAAATATAGAATAAAACATGCTAAAGGTTTTATAAAATGTATTAATTAATGAGGAAAGCAGTAAAATCATAAAGCTGGTTCAAAGAGCATTTGAAGAGCTGGGTATTTATGGCAATGCAATAAAGCACTGTAATAAATTGCTACATTAGAAACAAACTGTTTAATCTCTAACAGTACAATAAACCCTGACAATCAGGGTTATTTCTTCTCTTGGACAGAAAATACAGCTTGCTTCTGTATCAGTCACAGGTCTGTAAGATAACATGTAACTTCACGGAACCTGAGCCTTTAATTTAGATTCTAAATAGCAAAGTCAAGCAATGGTAGATCATTTTAGAAAATTAAGTAATACTTGAAGGAGTCTGTTAAACACTGTTCCAGTGTGACATTGAAACAATGTACACTCATCCTCTTATCCTTGTTTACAAGTCACCAATAACTTTTCTTAACAAGTGACATAAAGAATCCTGAATTAACCACCTAATCATCTATTACATTTTTAATGTTTTTTTTGACAACATGGTGCTTGGTAAAAATGAAATTTTAATCATGCCTCTGTCAACCCCTTGTCACTTCCTCGATTCTTTCAATAGCGATAGTTGGCGCTTGTGTACTTTGTAGCTTATGAATTAGGCCCAATGATTGTTTCAGTTCCTAGTAGCCTGGCTTGCTGAGCAGGAAGAATGTCAGTGACAGTGACAACCTAAATCTCCCTTCAAGGGTACAAGGATATAGTGATGTTAGACACACTAACTCTCTCTCTCTCCTTTTCCCTCTCCCTCTCCCTCTTTCCCTCTCTCTCTCCCTACACACACACACACACACACACACACACACACACACACACACCATGGGAATGGTGAGCGCAGACAATTTTATGTGGAAAGGGAAAGCACCAATCTTCCCAGGAGGTACTTTCCATTGGGTTTCTTGATTAGCTAGCTAATAGACTCTGCATCGGAGGTCTGCTATTCCTGCTTCTCTGTTATAGCTGGGGTCCCCAGGACAGCCTTGCCTGTGATCTTTGTAAAATTCAAATTCAATAATGTCATTCTCCCATTAAAATCGTCACAGGCTCCCCATTGTCCTCAGCGTGAAGTCCAAATTCTCTAACACGACTTACAAGTTCTAGCCCCTCTTACTCTCTCCAGCCTCAAGTCTCTTCACTCTTCTCCCCTTCCATTTTTTTCCTTTCTAGCATATGGATTTGTTTTAGTTTTTCAAATGTGTCCTGTCCTCATTAAGCTTTGTGCATAGACTGTGCCTTCTCTCCCAGTAGTTCATAGTCCTCAGGTCTGGTCTCAAGAAGATCCCGGGAATGCCACCTAAAGGTTCTGGTTACCTCTTAGCATAGCATTCAATGCCGTTTATCTTCAGGCTGGAGCTATATCTGGAACAGCCAAAGGGGGCAGGTAGATCAGGAGATCGTGGGAATGACGGAAGTGTAGCACACTGAGATTTGGGGCAGCAACTGACAAAATCACTTGCAGTGTCTCTGAGCAATGTGGAAGGATATTGGCTGGATCACAGTGCTGAATGAAACGAACTGGCTGAACACAAACCTCAAGGGCATTTTCATAAAGGAAGTAGACGTCAATGGTAGGCTATAAAATTTTCAAATGGAGTCAACTTGGAAGGAGTTAATGTTTTAGATTAAGATTCATTGATAAAATATTCCTGACATATGGACAAGAATAGATTGTATCAAACCAGACAAATTTTAAGTGGATAACATTAATGAAACAGCTCAATGATGGGAGAGGGTGGGAACAGGGAAGGGGACTTGGAACAAATATTTGGTGAGTCTAGTTTACCCTGACTTGCTCAATTCAGTGATGAGAATCTGTGTTTAGATTCAGGGATTATATTTCAGGATGCTGGCAAACTGGAGTGTGTCTAGAGGAACACACCCAGGATGGGGAGGTGACTGAAAGCTTTGTGATGGCAGGCTTGGGGGAAGACCTCTGCATTATTTAGCTTGGAAACAAGAATGGGAATATAATAACGCTTTTCAAATATTTGGAGGATTAATACATGGATAAAGGATTTATTTTATTTGGTGTGGCTTCACAAACAGAACTAGGGCCAAGGAGGCAAAGCGGTAGTTAGGAAAAGTGGCTTCATATACATCTCCCTTCAGATGGAAAGAGTGTCACAACAGCAAACTGCTTCAGGAAGCTGTGAGTCCCTTGTCCCTGAAAATATCCAGAAGGCAGACAATCAAAGGCTTGTTGGAAATGTAGACAGCTTCTAGTATTAGAGAGGGGGTGATGGACTATCACCCTTGAATATTCTTTCAACTTGTACATAATTACGTCTCTTTATGAAGACCTCCATTTAACACAGCACATAGACTTAAATAAATATGTATAAGGAGCAGTTTTCTCAACAGCTCTTTATATAACTGGTGTGGTGTAATAGGAAAAGCCCAAGTTCTGAGAACAAATTGCATGACACTGTCTGGCTGTGTGATCTTGGGCAAATCCTGTAATTTCTTTGAATCCCTATTATGTAAACTGAAAAAAAAAATTAGGGCTCATATTCACTTCTAGTTGAGATAACACAACAGAAGAACATAAACATAGATTAAAAATATTCTATTCTGGAATAGGCTAAGCCAAAATGAATGATCAGATAACGAGGGTCCTGGAAATTCAGATGGAGCCTGGATCCCTGTAAGCACCGTAAGAAGAGCAGTGAACAATTCACAGTGTTTGCTATATGCCCAGTTCTGTTCGAAGCGCTTCTACATTTATTAGCTCATTTTATCCTTGCCAGAACCCTATGAGGAAGCCTAGCCATAGACGCGGTAAGTGACTTCCAAGATCCCATGGCTGCAGCCAAGCCAGGAAATGAACCCAGGTGGTCTGGCTCCAGTGTCTGCACACTTATTTTCTTTACTGCCTATGAAGAAGACATCACAGATGAGCAGTGTTTGGCTGACAGTGTGGTTGTAGTGGAGGCCAAAACCAGTCCTACAGGGAGTTCTAGAGCAGGGTTGTCCCAAATTTTGACAAGGGGGCTGGGCATTTGTATCGTCACATCAACCCAAGATTATACCTAGGGACCACCAAGAGCCAATGACCGGCTGAGAGGCCTGCCCTGGAGGGCAATTCCTAGTGAAGAAAGCAGCCGGAGGGTACAACTGCCAGTGTTCCCAGCCACTGGTGGATGGGTGCATGGGTGAAGAGCGGGTCTGGGCAGAGCACCCCAGAATCCACTACACCTGGTACAGAACAGGCATGACGATGGTGATAATGGTGATGGTAAGGCACACTCTAAGTGCCTTATTCACACTAACTCATTTAACTTGACTAATAGTCTTATGCAGAAGGTGCTTTAATTTGTCTCAGAGGGAAAGAAACTAAAGCATAGGAAGATTTAGTAGCCATGGCAAATTCATTTAGCCATGAAGTATCAAAATAGGGATTTCTGAGAAGCACATTTTTAAATTTATGACCAGTAAAATTCTCTCTGCGTCTCTCTTTTTTGTTCTTTTGGTGTACATTTCTATGAGTTTTAACAAATGACAAGCAACACATAGATACAGAAAAGTGCCACCAACTGCCCCCAGCAAATTCCTCAGGCCCCTTTGTAATCTTAACCCCTACTTCTGCCCCCAGATTCAGTGGCCACAGGTCTGTTTTTGCTGATAATTTTGCCTTTTCCAGAATGTCATGTAAGTGGAATCACACAGTATGTAGTCTTTAGAGTCCCAACTTCTTTCACGTATCCTAATTACTGTATCTGAGACTCACACGTGACGTGCATATCAATGCAGAACTGGATAGGAGCCCAGGCTCCCAGATTCCAGCTATGTTCCAACCAGAGTGCTCTCCAAACTCCCTGTGGCAAGTCCAGTGAGTAGGCTTCCAGATTGCTTCTTGTCATGTGGACATAACTGTTATTTAGTTTCTAATGCTTCTGTTACTAATCCTATAGATATTTCTGTGGATCATTCATTTGGAACAAAAAGTTGCAATGAGAAAAACCCTACAGTAGGCTTTGCCCAAAATAATTAATCACTGAGCCTTCTTATTATCAACGGCTTGAGTTGGTTGCCATTGCTCTCTTTGTATATAAGTTTCCCATGGTTTTTCCAAAGAAGTGTCATAAAAGAAGATGATTTGGATTTATGGTGTACCTCTTAGAACGTAGCCTGATCTTGTCATATGCTGTCAGTAAATATGTAGGGGAATATCTGTTCTTTGGTGCCAGTTAAAAAGAAAAAGTATGAGTTTTATCAGTAACGAAAGTCCACCAGCTTGGATGTGCGAAGCTGAAACTTTTCTTTATTTCGGAACTTAACCCCATTTCTGCTTTTAATGGAAAGCTTTATGTCACATTCTGTTGTCGTTTAAATCTTAGTTTCTTTTGGTCTAAATGTTCATCCACTCAGAATTTCCTTCTGCTTTCCCCGGTTCCAGGTTCCAGATTAGCATGTCATAGGGGAAGGGCATTGGATTTCCCTGCCCTCCGCTGGTCTCTCTGGTTTCCACTGTGGGGTCTTCTTCCATTTGTCCTTTGGTCTCCCCAAGAATTACACTCTACAAACACCATACGGCAATTGCCGTGAGTAGACAGTGATATTATTTCCTCTTCTGGTGGACACAAGTATTGGTTTCTAATATGGCTGTTAGTCATTCTATTAGAAATTGCTGCAGATTACTCATTTGTAACAAATGAAGAAGGGTTTATGCCATCTGTATCCCCTGTATCAGAAACATGAGTGATCACCGCCTCCTCAGCCACTTCTGTGACTCTTTTGTGGGGGCAGGGTCTGTTTTCTGGTACCTCGCTGTGGAAGCCTTGACTTAAAGGACGGCCCTGGGGCTCTGCTGCTTGTACTCTTCCTTCAGTCCTTGGAATCTGCAGCTTGGCATCATGTACATCCCAGCACTTTTCTGTCAGCCGTGAAGTGTCTAAAGCAAACTGTGGGGAGGCAGGAAGTCTCAGAGCTTCTTCTGCCCCCAGTGCCTTCACCAACCCCACTCTCACCTGTGACGTCTGGTGTGGGCACAGCAGTGGTCCTCCTATTTCCACCAGAGAAAGGGCAGGATGTGCACTCACCTTCAGTCCTCATAACACACGAACGCTTCAGATTTCTCTCTTATCCAAGTGATGTTCTTTGGACATCCAGTCCCTCTTATAGGTTTCCCACTTTCTTAGCGCATTGTTCTGAGTCCAACAGGATTTAGCTTTTGATATTCAGAGTCAAATCTTCAGAATTGCCAATGGGGCTTTTTGCCCCTTAGGTACCTGCCTGTACTGATGTTGTGAATCAATTTTGGAAATGCAAAACAAAAAAGGCACTCTGTTTTCCTGACCCTAACACCACTACACCACTTACCCCCTTTGATTGTGGGAGGAGCAGGGGGTGGGGGGAAGGATTGCTGAGAAAGAATATACAAATATAGCTGTTACCTTTCGATGGGAGAGGACCTAGTAAGGTTAGCATTGGAATTGGGATAGAGGTGGGAGGGGTGGGGATTATTGTACATATTATACACAGAGACTTGCCTCTCTTTGAGGATCTCACTTTCTATTGGTTCTTACCAATGTCTTTTATGGTGCCATTCCTGATCCATTCTTTTTTTTTTTTCTTTTAAATTTTACTGAGGGAGGGGAACAGATAAGTTGCTGTCCTTTTGTTCTTCAGTTTAGTTGTGGAGGACGTCGTTTCACTGGCTCATGTTGGTATTGTGATCATTGCGCTCTTCCCAGGTGAGGCAGTTGCTCACCGGCCATTGAACAGCCTCTTACAGCAGCTCATGGCAACTCACAAAAGCTCAAGCCAGCTGCTGGCCAGCCCTACTGCAGCCTACCCAGTCGCTGGTGACTCACAGCAGCCCAGCTCCAGGTGGAGCTGTTGTTCACCATCTTAGCTGTAGAGGGTGCAGCATCACTTGCCCTCATGTGGGATCCGAGCCAGGGCCCTGCTGCTCAGAGCTGGTGTCCTAAGCCGACTCCTAACCAACACGTCACATGGCTGGCGCTGGTGTGATCCATTCTTAAATGTGCCATCTTGTATCAAGAAGCTAATCAAGGGTTAGTTCTCCCTGCACTTCAGGTCACTAATTTTTTCCCTCTATCTTTAATGAACATACAGAACCTATCTGTCTCGCTCAGCATTTTGTCTTCCCAACCTAGCACAGTGAGTCACATGGTAGGTGTTCTGGAAATACTTGTTATATGAATGATTTTGGATGGTGAGAGTGACAGCTAAGATTGGTTTTGGCTTTGCCCCCCCCCCAAAAAAAAAAAATCCAAGACAATTGAGGAAGTGATGCCATTATATTGTAATTTGCAAGGAGGAGTAATTCTGGTTAGGAAAAGGGAAGGAACTGGAAAGGAGGAAATAGTTTCTACTTAGAGAGGCCCATATTTTGAAACCCAGGATGGTCCAGTGCATATTAAATTACATTTCCCTGGGGTTGGGCAGTTTCTAGTGTATGATGCCTAGAACGTTGCTGCTGCCTTCCCCTCTCAGCCCTTCTGCAATGAGAAACCAAGTCCTGGTGGATCTCTGGGTCATTGAGCAGAAGCTTTCTGAGTTAGCTTAGCATCAGCAGTGTCCATTCACCATCAAATTGGAGGCTGCACAGAGGTCTGTACAACAGCCTTTCTCAAGCCATGAGTCCGCATCCTCAAGT
The DNA here is from genome assembly GCA_033961575.1 of Aselliscus stoliczkanus. Classification (NCBI taxonomy): domain Eukaryota; kingdom Metazoa; phylum Chordata; class Mammalia; order Chiroptera; family Hipposideridae; genus Aselliscus; species Aselliscus stoliczkanus. The sequence goes on from CM066729.1 coordinate 44,374,659, forward strand.
GAGTCTCCTTCAGAGATGTCCTGAATGTCACCCACACACCTCAGGCAGTGGTGTCACCTATGGTCACTCCATGAAGAGAAGCACAGAAGGAGGAAGCAATTGCAAATAAGGAGTTCATCTCTCTCATTGATTTTCCCATTATTTTCTAGTCGTTTTAAAACAGTAGTAACTATGGAGCTGAAATGTCTCTGCCTGGCCAATTTCAAATCAGTGACATGACCTTGTGGGCCACTTTCTACATTAGAGGAAGAAGGTAAAATTCAGAGCAAACTAGTTTAAATTGTGTAGTACTCTGTCTTACAGTGTCCCCATAGTTCTTGGTTTTTGAAAGCAGTGTGATGGTGACTGATCGGCAGCCATAGTATCTTAACAATCCTGTGTCAGATTTTCTAGTTTCCTTACAAAAAGACATCTCATGTAATAAATTTTTCAGCCAGGAGAGAATAGGCCATAAACAAGTGGTCAGTGTCAAACTGGGCAAAAATGGAAATTAAACCTAGTTTTTAAACGTTTTATCTACTTAAGACATTTACATTTTTTTTCTTATCTTTTTTGATTACATAACCAAAGATACTTGGCAATCTTCCATTTTTACTTATTTACAACAAAGTTTTCGAAGCTAATCTTTTCCTTTCCATTTATGATTGTGTGGGAAAAATGTGTTACGTTACTCCTTAAGGTCACTGGCACTTAACATATTAGCTTGAAACTTTACATATCAATGAGTTGTCATATTTTGGCAAACCTTTTGTGAGTATTAAGCAACCAAAAATTCAAGACAGTATGGTTAAACTGTTTCCTCATTATAATAAATTATAGATGTAATTTTAATGATATTCTAATTTAGAGCCTAATTTGATAGAAAGAACACCCTCAAACCTTCTTAACAAATATTTTTTGAAAACGTACTGTGAGCAAGGCTAAAACTCTGTAGAGAATAAATAATGAATCCAGTCCATTCCCTGCTATCAATGAATGTACAGTTTAGAGGGAGACAAGGCATAAAAGTAACTCTAATCAAAAGCAAGGTGGGAAGTAGCAAATACCCCAGGGAATTTGGGAAAGACATGTACTACTTATAACAAGAAATGAAAGAAGAATCAGGGAGCAGTTGGTGGCCTTTGAGTTATTTCTGGAAGGATAACATGCAAAGGGAAATCCTTCTATGTAGAAGAACAGTATGTGAAATATATGTAATTTAGAGACTGCTTGTACTTCACTTACACGAAGTGGGACAATTAAGTTCGTGAACTCATCCTAGACAAAGCACTACATACCTCATTGCTGAGTCAAGTGATATGGTCACCTTCAAAGTACTTCCCTTGGGAAGCTATGCACTGATGCCAGCACCTAGTCCATACTTCAAAGCAATTTCGCAACTCTTTTTTGGAATGGCCATCAAAGCTATTACCCTTGATGTCCTGAATGTCATCAAAATGTCTTCTTTTCAATATTTCTTTTATATTTGGGTAAAGAAGGAAGTCACTGGGGGCCAGATCAGGTGAGTAGGGAGGGTGTTCCAATATGTTGATTTGTTTACTGGCTAAAAACTCCCTCACAGACAGTGCAGTGTGAGCTGGTGCATTATCGTGATGCAAGAGCCATGAATTGTTGGTGAAAAGTTCAGGTGCTCTAATTTTTTCATGCAGCCTTTTCAGCACTTCCAAATAGTAAACCTGGTGAACTGTTTGTCCAGTTGGTACAAATTCATAATGAATAATTCCTCCGATATCAAAAAAAGGTGAGCAACATTGTTGCAACAAGTTTGCGAACTTAATTGTCAGACCTTGTATATAGAATAAAAATTATTTTGAGGCTTAGCCTAAGGACTGAACCAAAGATAAACCCATTCTAACCACAAAATGCCCTTGGACACTTTGTCCCATTCTGGCTCAACTGTATTTATATCTGGCAAGCTTTTCACTAAATATCTGTGTGGCTTGCTCCCTCACCCCCTTGAGGTCTCAGGGAGACTTGTGACTACACTATTGAAAATTTTAACTGCCATTCCCTTCTCTCTTCCCTGCTTTGTCTCCACTGTACTTATTACCATATAGTATATATTATTCTTATTTATTTTATTTGTTGCCCCTCTAATGAATACTCAGGAAGACATAGATTTTTGTATCTGCAAATGCTGCATAACACATAATGCATAATATGTATTAGGTAGGTATTTTTTGGCATGGTTGAATAAAAGAACAAATATAGAGAAACAAAATAGTTCCAAACAGTTCAGTTTAAAATAATTTAGATCACAATACAGTTTTAAGCTGAATATGCTTATTCTTTCCTGGTGGCAGACAGCTTTTGTATGACATAAATCAGCATAAGATAGCTAGGAGCACACCTATTGTCTATGTAACATTGAGCAAGTCACCTGACCTCTGTGTCTCAGTTTCTTCATCTGTGAAATAGGGACAATAAGTTCCTACTTCATAGGATTATTGCAAGCATTAAGTGAGTTCATATATTTACATGTGCCTGGCATATAGCAATTACTATACAAGTGTTTACTCTTATTATTTACATTCTTTTTATAAACTTGAGTTTGACTTTCCCATCCGTTCAGTCACCAAAGACTCTAAGGACAGACCAGATATTTTGAGTTTGCATAGCTAAGGTTTCACTATTTCCTTGCATTGGCTCGCCTCCTTCATCAGACCTTTCCCCAGTGCTTGTCTTCAAACACCCCTACCTTTAGCACCTCACTCTGGTCACCTTTTCTCACCTTAACTTCCCTCTTCTATCCTTTGTGCCCACAGTTCTAGGCTTGGAGTATGTACTCAGCCAGCACATCTGTTAATCATTATCTTAATTAGCATTGGTATTTCCTGTGGCATGCCTATTCCAAGGCATAATTTATTCCTTCTGTTTGTCACTGCATCACACAGAACTGTATTATCTGAATTGCATCGTTCTGCAGTATCCAGCCATTGTCATCTCCTTTTTTGTCCCTGACTGTGAAATTCATTCTGTATCAATCATGCAAATAACAACAAAAGGAGAACCATAAGTCTTGCTTAAGTATTTTTAATTGACATTTTACCCACTTCCACTGATGATGAGAAAATGCCACTCTCTTCTTATTGATCCGTTGCTTTGGATCCCCTACATCCACGTTCTCAGTGTAGACCTAAGAGCCTAATGGAACCTGAATAGTGTCTTTTATGTGCTGGAACAGTTTTCATGAAGTTTCATTTCTTGAGTATTGGTGTGTCTGGTGGCTCTTACACAGCAGTTCGAGTGTTGTCTCTTTCCCATCCCAGGTCTTTGAGGTTTAGCAGAACAGGTCCACAGAGGCTCACCTCTGGTTCTGGTCCTTCTGGTAGAGGGAGCTGGACATGTGCCTGTGTCCATTGGGGAACTCAAGGCTGCCGCACACAGGTTCTCTGCTTAGGACAGTACAGAGAAGCTGCCTCCAGGTAAGAAGCCATCACTGTTTAAGTAGCAGAGACTCGCTTTGGACATTTAACAAAACAGAGAAAAATGTTAAACTAACCAATATTATTTTTACATTAAAAAAATTATCCTCCTTGTTGATGTAATGCATTCCTGAATTCAGCAGCCCAAAGAGAAAGAGTGAAAAATGGACTCTTTTTTTCCTTATAGACTCTTATATTCACTCCATAGCTGACAGTAAGTTAAAAATACTTGGCTGGTGAGAAAGGTGGGAAATGGATGATTCAGTCTCTCCAAATAAAGAATCTGCTGCTGAAATGGAAGGCTGGTCAGACTCAGCATTGCAAGGAGGTGTTTTTAGGTAAAATTTTAGGCAAAATTTAAGGTAGCGAGAAGCAAGGGTAGCCTGTATCTAGACATAGAAACCTTTATAAAAGTGACACAAATGTCAACATGACAATTTTGGGGGGGGGGGGGGGGGAATAACTCTTCCTCCTAATTAGAAACAGCAAGGAGAACACATAACACAGAGGCTCTTGTTAGAAGGCTGGCCTCTGTTTACCTAACACCTTTCTCTCCTTGGTCGCCTTGCCTGGTTTTCGAAAGCCATGGCGGGACCTGTTTATGGCTGGCCAGCTTCTCTCCCACTGAGTCAGCCAAGGTGCTCATTGGGCTTATGAATACCTCCCCGCTATTCTCAGCCCATTGTTTCAACAGCTCCCCTTGACATTTAGAGATGAATGTTGACATTTTTTTCCACCCAGTGCTGACACTCTGAGCTCCACTGGGTTAAGAGTTCCTACTTTTGACTGTTAACTTATATCTCCTTTTAATACTCACCTCTTATACTGTCTTTTTTATTTTTTGTCACAGCCAACATTCTTTACATTGTTTTAGACGAAAAATTTATTGTAGAGTAGTTTCTAAAAAATAAGAAAAGTGAAACAATAGTATGGGAGTTCCATAAATCTATCGCCCAGTCTCCCTTGTATTATAATCTGATATTAGTATGGAATATTTGGACCAATGTTGATATATTACTCTTCACTGGAGTCCGTACTTTATTCAAATTTCCTACATTTTTTTTCTTAATGTCCTTTTTCCCTTCCAGAATCCCATCTGAGTTACCACATTACATTCGGTACTCATGTTGCCTTAGCTCCTCTTGGCTGTGACAGTTTCTCAGACTTTTCTAGTTTTTGAAGATCTTGACAGTTTTGGGGAGTCCTGGTCAGGTATTTCATAAAACATCCCTCAATTGGGACATATCCGATGTTTCCTCATGAGTAGGCTGGGGTTATGGGTGTTGGGAAGAAAACCACAGAAGTTAAGTAGCATAATCATCACATTAAGGGTCCACGCTATCAGCACAACCTATGACTGTTGGTGTTGGCCTCAATAACCTGACTGAGGTCGAGTTTGCCAGGTCTCTGCTCTGTCATGTTATTCTTTACCCGTTTTCACTCTGTATTCTTTGGAAGGAAGCTCCTATACACCGCCCATGCTTAAAGCGTGAGTAGGAAATTATACTTCACCTCCTGAAGGGCAAAGTATCTACATCAATTGTTTAGAATTCTATGAGGGAGATTTATTTATTCTCCATTTATTCATTCACTCACTCTGATTTAAAATTTATTATCAGTATGCACTCATGGTTATGTGCTTTATATGATGGGTTATAATCCAATCCTACTTTGTTTATTTTGTTGCTCAAATTAGGAACCAAGTTTATTTTTAAGGAGTCACTTCTTACTCCTTTTCATCCTTTCCCGTAACATTCTTATTATAAGCTGAATTGTATGGTTTAGAGAGTTAAAACCGTATCACCTCAATTGTAGAGAGCTATTTACAAAGGTTTCTTTCAGATTCTCCCCTTCTTTCCTCTTCAGTGATCTCGAGACATTTCCAAAAATAACTTATGCTTAGAACCCATCTGATGGAAATGCTTCCAGTTTTAGAAAGCTGCCCAAATTCACTGGATAACTGTCCCACCTTGTACTCCACTTTGCCAATTTGGTTAGTTTTCATCCTGTCTTCTGTGTAGCATCTTGAGCATTGGCACTCTGTAAATATGATACAGTAATCAGAACAAAGCATGAGAAAATATTAAATAGAAACACAAAGTTCTCAAAGTGTAATAAAATTATCTTTTCCTTCCTAGCTGGTTAATTCAGTTTGCACTTTCTAGATATAGAAGATAGAACATCATATTGTCCAAAATATAATGAACATCTATGTCCAGAAGGCTTGTTGAGAACAGATAGACACTGTGAGCTCATCAATCAGTTGTTCACTTTTCTCTGTTGTATTTTTTCAAGTTTATCCTGAGCCAGAAATGTCTGTGTGACCCCATGTGATGGAGGTTCTGAATTTTTTTTTTTTTTGAGGGCAGTGTCACTGACCCTCATACGTGGGACCTGAACCGGGGCCACTGGCTTCCCAAGCCAGCACTTAACCACTGCGCCACTCGGTCAGCCTGGAGGTTCTGAATTTTTTACTTTTCCACCACATTCAACTAGTTGGCTCCTTTTGCCTGAGGAAGGAATAGCTTGCAATTATTTGACTAACATGCTCCATCTGTTATAATGGCCTTCACATTTTCTTCTCTGTTGACTTACCAGTCATATGTGCCATTTCCATGATTAGAAATGGAGCTTAGAAAATCTGTATTTATGTCCCAGATAAAATACCTTTTAAATGCTGTTCCACTGGTTCACTTGAATCTAGGGTTCTTTAGAAACGGTTTCTGCTTTGTTTAGTAGCAGTCACTGGGACACTTTCTGCAGGAAAAGAATTAGGTGATGAGTAAGCACTTCCTCTTGTTTCATCCTGGCTGTCTTATGGTAGAGATCCTCAGTCTGTCTGACGGATGATGTTTGCAAAGCTAGGTCTCCGGTCTGTGACTCCACTGGGATCTCCTGGTTTATTGCTGCTCTTGCCCAGACTTTCCAATGCTTAGGGTGGATCAGGACATGTGTTCCAGCTCTGTGGTCTTGCAGTAAATAAATAAATAAATTTATTTATTTGTTTTTAAATAATTCGTTTATTTTTTATTCCATGGCTCATTTCACAAAGGATTTGAAAGTGCCAGGCTTCTAGTTGGCATGGCTTTTGGGCTCATATATGTAAATGATATAAGAGTGATATCTGATTGCCCACTTATGAGTCTAGCAGTGCCTGTGGTAGAGTACAAGAGTATACAGCTACTTTGTTTAGTTTATTATATTAAATTGGGATTCAACTTTATTCTTAAGGATACAATACTTATTTCCCCTGTCCCTTCCCTTAACATTCTTGGTTATTATAAGCTCAAGAGTATGCTTTAGAGCCGTGGTAGTGTCAGAGGCAGCGCTAGAAAATGGGAATAGTACTTGCAAAGGGGCCACAGGTGAGAGCTTTTCAGCATGTGGGAGGCTGGCAGTGACCACCACAGGCTAACCCTCAGGCTAGAGGTACACGTGCCTGCTCTCTTAGTCCCAGAAGCACTGGAGAAAGGCTTTGGGCTTGGGGCCTGGTGTTCTGATATCTAGTTCTGGCTTTGCTTCCAACTGATCATGTAACCCACCACAAGTCACTTCAACTCTAGACCCCTGTTGCCTCATTTGAAACTAAGCGGGTGGCACTAAGATACTCTTAACTCTGAGATCCTGTGATCCTTTAATAAATTTTGAAAACTGTTCATAAAGGTGCGTTATTTGCCAAGATTAAAATTTGTGGATATAAAAAATGAAGACAAAGTTTAACCATCTCTCTTTGACTGAAAACACAAACAAGGTATAAGGATAAAATGGATTTAAGGGATTTCTTCCCCCACAGATTTGAGTGTGTGGTACTAAGAATATAATAGTGAATAAGACACAGCCCCTGCCCTCAAACTTGCAACATTTAGACACACAATGTGTCAGCCTCTCCCTCTCCTCTCTATCTACTCTGTGACCCATTCTGAAGGAAACCCAGGACTAGCATCCAATCTCTGTTTGGCTTTACCAAAAAGCTCCAATAACCCAGGGTAGCAGATGGGCGGGACAGAGACCCTTTAGGGGCCAAAATGAATTCAAGAAACTTTCTAAAAGTAACAGTTCTTTTACTCTCAGAGTTGTCAGGTTTTGAACTATAAATCATTATCCAAACTATTTATATCCAGTTCCCAAGCTGTTAGCATATGGTGCCTTTTTGCAGATAAAGAAATGTATCCCCTCTAGACCAATTGCATAAATGTGGTCCCTCTGTGTATCAATTAGGGAAAGCTCCCCCTTCCTGCAGGCTGATTTAACCTCTTACCAGGACACCACCTCGAGCACACTGAGGTGGGGGCGGTAACCTTAGCCCCCTGTCCTGCCCTTTTGCTTCCCTACAGAACTGTGCATGCTGCCTGTTGCCATCTTGCCAAGAAATTCATTAGAGCCTTCCTCAGGACAATTCTTCCCTCCAGCCATTCACCAGGAAAGACGGGCTCTCCGGGAGTTGCTATCCTAACAAGACCAGGCTGTTAAGACAGCGTTTATTCCTTCATGTTTAAAATATGGCACCTTATGTGTAAGCTGCATCAGGGTTTGGGTGACAAGGCATCCTATTTTTGTCAGATTGCTCTGTTTTTTACTACTGCCTCCCACCGCACATACCCCCGTGTCCTGAGAAAGCCTACTGAGCAATGTGTCCCCTTTAAAAATCAAACCACCCATGAAAGATCACAGCATTTGAAATGAGACTATGCAGTAGAATGTGTAGAAGCCCAGTTGGGGATGGCACTGTCAGAGCTAAGTGAGCCTGATCTTCCAGCACCTAATTCTAATTTAATTGGCCTAATGAGTTCAGGCTGATGTGACCAAGTGATCAATCAGGTTCGAGTTATGAGATATTGAAAAATGGGATTAGAGAAGTAAAAAGGCATTTGGCAAATTGACTATAGGACAGAGGAGTTGAGAAGTCTAGGTTTAACAATCAGACACTTGCTTTTTTATTTTTTTCCCCATCCCTTGAATGCTAAGTCATAACAAAACCTACTTAGATGTGCTTGCTTGCTCATGTTTCATTGGAATTCATTTTGTAGCTTCCTCTCTGTTTTGATTCAAAAATACCTTTCTTTTTCTGCAACACAGTAAGCCAGAAATTCTGCTTTGCATGAAACATTCAAGAACCAGTGAATGCCTGCTATCTAGAAAAGTGAAATGCCCTGTCCACTTTTTGTTACATTGTTAATATATACTGTGAAAAAACATGCAAAAGAAAACATGAGTTTTAACATAAACATGTAACATTAATTCTATTTTAAGCATTAGCTACTGTGTGTCTAGTTATTTAGCGAAGTGGGTGAATGGCCAAATTTTGGTGTGTGGATTTTTTACTCCTGCTTTTCAAATGGTTATTAAAGGGAGGAAGTCCTTGGGTCATCTCAGGCCAGTAACCGAAACTGCTTGAGGCAGACATTCTTCTAGCTCTGGGAAGGTTAGAAATTGGGTGAACTTAACAAGCTTGGCTGGTTTTCCAGTTGACTTGCTGTGCCCGAGGTAAATATGGGTACCTGGAGCATGTGGGGCTCTGCTGTTCATTTACAAAGATCTAGAGGCTTGGTTTTGTTTTTTTAAAGGCTGATTTTCTTCTTGAACTTTGGTCAAACTTATATAATGGGTATGCCTTTTCTCTTCAACTCTGGGAGCAGAAGCTGTTATATTTCTTTATGCTCAAATAATTCTGGGTCTATTTCCTTCTCTCCCCAGTAAGGTTGTTGGGAATTTAATCTCATCCATTTTTTTGCCCTGCAACTTCCTTTGGTCATTCAAGGAAAATGAGGGTCTTATACCTTCCAGAAAAATCTGAGGAAAGGCCTCTGGTTTTGCTGCTGAAATGGCTCCTTGAAAAGCATGTGGACATGGTCCTATAGTCTATAAGATCTTTGATCCCTCTGGGGGCATCCCACAGAACAGGATTTACCTAGGCTTTGTATCACCCACATGGCATGGGGCATCAGGGCCCACTGGAATAGAGTCATGTCTTCTAGAAGCTTCAGAGCTTTTCCCCTCTTGAACAATCCAGCTGTTTACTTTGGGAGCCTAAACTTCCGAAAATTCTCTTCCTTGGGCTGATATCCAGGAAATAGATCCTTCTCCCCTTGAGATGGAGCTCTCATTGTTTCACAATAAACCTACAGATATAGTTTAAATATTCAGTATGTGTTCCCTGTCATTTTTATTTCTTCCTAGTTTTTTTGTTTTCTTATTCTAGAACTGTTGAGTATGCTACCGGCATAAATAAATTAAGGGTTACATCACTAGGGAATAGTCTTTGATGTCTGTGCTAATTTTGTTGATGTTGTTTGTTTTTTCTTTTTCTTTTTTTTTCTTTCTCTTTTTGTAGGGAGAAGTACAAAGTTGTCTTCCTCATTATCATCCTGTTTAAGTTCAAGTGCAAAGTTCTTTTAAGGGCATGTTTTGTGGTTCATGTGAAATATAAAGAGCACAAATGGCCCCACTTCCAAGAAGCCTTCTTTTAACCTTAAAGCTGAATGAACTAAATGCATTCTCCTGTTCTCTTGCACTCCCAGCAATGCTTTGAGCATACATTTAAAATAAACACTGCACATACTCCCATCTCCAGGGAGAGCTCTGATTTCTCGTCTCACTCCAAGGGTCAAGGTCAAGTCCACCGTCCTTTTTTAGGGGAGTGGTGGTATAAATTTTAATATGATGAAAGAAGATAGAAGAGTCTTCACTTTGTGCTGCCGCTGGTCTATGTTTGATGTCTCTACTTCACAGCCATTGCTTTAAGTTCCTTCCTGATGCATTCATTTATTTATTTATTCACCAAACTTTCCTTGAGGGCTTACTATGAATCAGGCATGTCTAATAATTCAGACAATATCCCATCTGTCTGTCCCAGCCTACCTTTCCTTTGTGCAACAAATATAGAGCACCTGCCATGTACATGGGAATCAGTACATGCTAGAATCCCTGACTCATGAAAACTATGTGTGCGTCTAGCCACATCTCTGTGATTGTATCTCTCTAGGAACCCAAAAGTCCCTGGATCTGCATAAGGTGGGGGGGTGATCCAGAACCCCACCCTCTTCCTCTTTCTATACCATTTTAGCTGCAACACTGTCCATCATTATGTTATTTCAATAATCTGCTCTCCTTGCTGTCTCCCTAATTAGACTCTGGTGAGCAGAGATTATGCTGTCTTTACTTTGGTATCTTGGGGAAACCCAGCAAAGTTCCTCATGCCTATCCTTGTGGAAAGAATGAATGAAGATGTAATTCAGGGAAAAACAGAAGGATGCTGAAACTATTTCTCTCTTGTATTTCAAATGGCTATCATTTTATTCTTAAGTAAATAATAATTTTAAACTTAGGAAAATATATGGATATAGTGTGTGAATAGATGTTAAAGTATCTCCTTTATTCAAGGTGATAAAGTAGGAACTGTGGATTACAAAGCAATGATTTGGCCTGGACTTGTGTTTAATGTATATGGCAGAGCAGTTAGTCACGTACAAACAAATTTTGTTAGGGTTACAAATATATTTACTTTTGAGTTTATTTTTTAAACAGCATCATAATAGTGGCTACTAACTTACTTACGGGCATGAATGAAGATGAGATTCAAGTATTTGGAATGTTTTGCAAAGAGATACTTGTGTCATTCATGAGTTCTAAGCAGCCAATAGGATGCAGGGAGCCTACAGTGTTGGGTGAGAGCCAAAGGGTGAAGGCCAAAGCCAGGGCCTGGTTTTACTCTCTGCAGAGCCCCCTGGAGGATTGGGCTCACCTGGGATGCCCAGCAGACAGTTATTATAACTCAGAGAAATCCAAAGAAATGTAAGCTATTACCTTGTTACCTTTTCCCTCCTCCACCTTGTTCTTAATCTTAAAATATACCAGGTCTGTTTGAGTGGTGCGTTGGTTACAGTTGGCTTGGGACACCAGCTCAAAGCAGTAGGGCCCCAGTTCGGATCCCACATAGAGGGCCGGTGACACTGCATCCTCTGTAGCTAAGATGGTGAACAGCTCCACCTGGAGCTGGGCTGCCGTGAGTTGCTGGAAATGGTGTAGGCTGCAGTGGGGCTGGCAGGCAGCTGGTGTGTGCACTTTCATGAGCTGCCTGCCATGAGCCACCGTGAGAGGCCATCCAATGGCCAGCAAGACTGCCTCACCTGGGAAGAGTGCAATAATACCAACATGGGCCAGTGAAGCGATGCCCTCCACAACTAGACTGAAGAACAAAAGGACAGCAACTTGTCTGTTCCCCTTCCCCAATTCCCCAACGCTGTTCCCCTCCCCCAATTCCCCAACAAAATCTTTATATATATATATATAGTATTTTGTATATATAAATACAATAATATATCTATTGTATTTTGCCATGTGTAATGTGCACTTTTTTGGCCCAAATTTGTGAGGGAAAAATAAGAATGTGCATGATACATAGGTAGTACTAATTCCATATCTATATAAATGTTTTTAGTTCTTTTATTTATGCTTATGAGTTAAAAGTGTAACTCCAGAAATCAATAATGATATCCATATGCAAAATAATACCCCGAAATACAATAATATTAGGTTGTCGGAAAAGTCATGGTGCATTTTTGCAATGAAAAACAGAAAAATACACCATGACTTTTCCAACAACCCAATAGGTTTTGAGCTTACAATGAACTTGCAACGACATAGAGTTCTTAGCCTTCTATGATGTGTAAACATCATAAATTTGTTATTGGTACATAAAATTTCTGTTACCGGCAGAGTGGTGCGATGGTTGAGTGCTGGTTTGGGAAGCCGCCGGCCCCGATTCGGGTCCCACATGAGGGCCAGTGACACTGCCCTCAAAAAAAAAAAAAAAAAAAATTTCTGTTACCTTGTATCTGTTCTTGTGTTTTAAAATTATTTATTACATAAAATTTTTTGTACCATAATATATTAAAAAATAAATGCTAAAATTCCTTTATTGTACAAAAAAAGTATCTAAATGTAAACAAATAAAATTAAAAAAATTTAATTCAAAAAAATTAAAATGAAAGATTTTTTTTCCCTGAAAGTTTGGGCCAAAAACATGGGTTCACATTATACATAGGAGTACATTATACATGGTAAACTTCAGTATTTTTATTTCCCTAGCTTTAAAATACTTGTACTGTCTGTTGTTTTATATACGCTTTCATCCTGATTTGGGTTGCCTAATTCTGGTTTTTCACCTGTGTTCTGTATAATGTCCTTCAAAATTGTCCCTGGCTAAAACTATACCAGTTCAGAAAAATCTGGCTACCTGACATTTTATTAAAATATAAACACCTTGAGGGGTGCTGTCTATTTGTGAGATCCCAGGTTCAGTAGTTCTGAGAGAGCCATGGCTGCCTTAGAGAGGGGAGAAAGGGTATTTTGAAAACAGCATCACCCTGTGCCAGGATGGTATCGATGCCAAGATTGGGAATACTGGCAGAGTATGACTGTCATCTTACCACTGAATTTGGCCAAGTTATGGCAGGTGGATTCTCTACACATTTACAGTTTGTTTGTTTTTTTTTAACTAAAAATGCCACCGGGAAAGAGAGAACTCATGGCTTCCTCCAAAGCCATGGTAAACATTCATAAATGGCTGATCTGCCTCTGGAGTTCATTTGGAAGGGATGGAAGAACTGCAGAGAGTACTGTGACCCAAGTTCATTGAAAGATATGACTCTGCACATTTTTCCTGCACAGTCTTGTGCATCAACTTCTGCTCATTTTTTTTCAGGGTCAGTGTTCAAAGGGACATTTAGGAGTTATGCCTGACTTCTGCTTGGCTCTCCAAAGATCTGGACTCTTTTATCTTTGAGATGGGTTCAAATCCATGGGTTAATGACAGTCACAGGCATAGCAAATGCTGGCAAAATTTTGCAAACGTGTGTCAAATTTTAGTTTCATTATAAAACGTAAAGTCAGAGCTGGCTTTGAGTTTTACACCCACATTTCATACAAAACTAATCTGCACTTCTTTTAGATGGGTTCAGTGTCGATGGCATGCTGCTTGCTACTCGAAAATGTACTCGGTGTATAGGATGGTGGTGGGCAGGGAAGGAAGTTTGTTCCTATGTAGGGAAATATGTAGGGATTTTATGGCAAGAAATGAGTTGAATTTTAAAAAAAAAAATTACCACTATAGCTGCAGCTTTGTCTAAATAGTTTTAGTATTAATAGGGGAAAATGACAGAGAACCAACATTTCACCAACATTTTACTGAATGATTCATGCCAAGCCTTGTGCTCTGTGCTTGACATATATTATCTCATTCAGTCATTCCAATACTCCATATGAGGTGTATATCCACTTCTTTTTGTTGTTTTTTTTAATTTAAATTAGCTTCAGGTGTACAACAAAGTATACTTTTTACCATGCAAAGTGACAACCCCCTCCCCCAATTCTGCCCTCCCACTCCTCCACTGTATACCTGAAATATATCCACTTCTTTTTAACCAGGGAAATACTACACTTACCTCTGGATTCTACAAGTCATCTCTTTGTCTCTGCTATATCAGATGTGTGTGTATGTGAATCTATTAACTGAAGGATACTTTGTTGACAAGGAGTCAAAACCACCTTCCAGTTAGAGGCAGGCCCAATTTGATTATGTTTCCAGTTCATGAACAGGGCTGCAGCATACAGTTGTGCAGGCTGCTTACTGCATAAATGAATGGGGATATAATCCAGCCCCCAATCCACTCACCAAGCTGTAAATATTAGTCAAAAGCATGTCTGCTGGGAGAAAGGGGCAACTTTTTCTAATTTACTCATGTATGTATGCAGGGACTCTGCTGTGCAGACCCCTTACAATAAACGAGCAACTTAGGAAAGGATCTTGGAAACTCTAGGTAATTTCCCTTCCATCCTGGCATCCTGGGAAGTTCATTTCTTCACTTTCCCTCCTTCTCTTTCTTGCATTTTGGGATTGTCCCTTAGAGCTCCATTTGTCCTAACTGCTGATCTCACTCAGGGACTAGACTGGGAAGGTGTTCGGATTGGGAAGTACCTGCCTTCTTTGCGTCCCCTCTCCACTTGCTACTGGGCCTGGCAAACTGGCACTGATGAGATGCCCTTGCCCTTTTCTATTATAGATCTTGCTTTTTAAAAACTGCTTAGATGAACATTCATGTAATTCTTTTCTTATATCCTTTCCCCTAAAACTGCTTGGATTTCTAGGAAAGTATATGTTGTTTGTTTTTTATAAACCCCAGAGTTTCAAGCTTCGGGCAATAGTTTAAAGTAAAGATTACTGTGCTGTCAGTTCTTTAGCAAATATGTTTAGCTGCATAGATAAATGAGTTTTTTTTAAAAATACAAAGAAAACAGGATTGTTGTAAATTAATTTAAAAAATATTTATTAAGCATCTTCTGGATTCTTAGCAGTGTATTACATGCAGGAACAGAATGCAAAATATTAAGACAAGAAAATGGACTTATCCCTTAGTTTAGAAAGATGTGAAAACCATCAAGGTAATATATCTCATATATAATCTAAATGTTGTGAGACAGGGGGCCCCAGGACACCGGATATGTTCTCCCAGCTCTGACCCCAGTGTCCTCTGCCATCCTGCAAAGTTGGCTGACCTCTGGTCTGCATTTCCTTTCTCTGTAAGTGAAACTCTGCTCTATCTAACATCTTCCTCCTGGGCAATTGTGTGCCTGAAATGAGATAATGGATGCATAACACTTTAAAATGTGTAAGACTCTGTATATAGTTAGGTTTAATTGTCCTTACAAAGGGAGATTAAAGAGCACTGATAGTTTTTTTTTTTTTTAATTCTCCTTGTAAAATAACACATTGTGTGAAAAATGTGGAGAGTAAGGTATAAATTAAAAGGAAAAATAACCTGACAAAAATCAACTAAAACCCTAGAGATAATCATGATTAACACTTTGATATATGATTTTTTAGTCTTTTTTTTCATTCATTTTTATTTATTTAATTTTTTATATGTTTTTATTTTTAATTAAAATTTATTGGGGTGACAATGGCTACTAAAATTATATAGGTTTAAGTGTACAATTCTGTAATACATCATCTATATATCACATCATGTGTTTACCACCCAGTCAGTTCTCCTTCCATCGCCATATATTTGATCCTTTTACCTTCATCTACCACACCCCTCCCCCCTTACCCTGTGGTAACCACTAAACTATCTATGTCTAAGAGTTTTGTTTTGTTATTTGTTTGTCTTGTTCCTTTGTTACTTTCAGTTTTATATCCCGCATATCCATGAAATCATATGGTTCTCAACTCTTTCTGTCTGATTTATTTCTCATAGCATAATAATCTCAAGATCCATCCATGTTGTTGCAAATGGCACTATTTCATCTTTTCTTATGGCAGAATAGTATTCCATTATGTATATATACCACAACTTATTTTTTTTTAAGATTTTTGTATTAGGGAATTGGGAGGGAACAGCATTGGGGAATCGCGAAAGGGGAACAGACAAGTTGTTCTTTTGTTCTTCAGTCTAGTTGTGGAGGATATTGCTTCACTGGCCCATGTTGGTATCATCATTGCGCTCTTCTCGGGTGAGGCAGATGGGTCACCAGCGATTGGATGGCTGCTCACAGTGGCTCTTGGCAGTTCGCACTGATTGCCTGCTTCTCATGCTGGCTGCCTGCCACTCATGGTAGCTCACGGCAGCCCACTGTAGCAGGGGCTGCAGCCTACGCCATTGCCAGTGACTCATGGCAGCCCAGCTCCAGGTCGAGCTGGAGCTGTTGTTCATCATTTTAGCTGTAGAGGGCGCAGCATCACTGACCCGTGTGGGATCCGAACCAGCAGACCTGCAGCTCAGATCTCGCACTCCCAAGCCAAGTCTTAACCAATGAGCCACTTGGCAGGCCCATATCACAACTTCTTTATCCAGTCATCTGTCAAAGGACACTGGTTGTTTCCATCTCTTGACCACTGTAAATAAATCTGCAATGAACATCAGAGCACATATATCTTTACAGATAAATCTTTTCAGATGTGTTTTTGGTATGTACCCAGGAGTGGGATTGCTGGGTCATATGGTAATTCTATTCTTAATTTTTTGAGGAACCTCCACACCGCCTTCCGTAGTGGCTACACCAATCTGCATTCCCACCAACAGTGAATGAGGGTCCCTTTTTCTCCACAGCCTCTCCAACACTTGCCATTATTTGTCTTATTGATGATAGCCATTCTCATCAGTGATATCCCATTGTGGTTTTGATTTGCATTTCTCTGATGATTAGTGATGTTGAACATTTTCATATATCTATTGGTCATCCATATGTCTTCTTGGAGAAATATCTATTCAAGTCCTCTGCCCATTTTTTAATTGGATTATTTGTCTTTTTGTTGTTGAGTTGTATGAGTTCCTTATGTATTTTGGATATTAGCCCCTTATCGGAGGCATTGTTTGCAAATATCTTCTCTCATTGGTTGGTGGCCTGTTTGTTTTGTCGATGGTTTCTTTTGCTGTGCAGAAGCTTCTCAGTTTGATATAGTCCCATTCATTTATTTTGGCTTTTGTTTCCCTTACCTTTGAGGTCAAATTCATAAAATCCTCTTTGATCCCAACGTCCATAAGTTTAATATCTATGTTTTCTTCTATGCTGTTTATTGTTTTAGGTCTTTGATCCATTTTGAGTTGATTCTGGTACACTGTAATAGATGGCAGTCTATTCTTGCCATCTCTCTTTCCAACTCTCTCAGCACCATTTATTGAAGAGGCTGTTTTTTCTCCATTGTATTTTTTGGCCTCTTTGTCAAAAATTATTTGTCCATATTTATGTGGGTTTATATATATGGGCTCTCAATTTTATTCCATTGGTCTGTGTATCTGTTTTTCTGCCAATACCATACTGTTTTGATTATTGTTGCCCTGTAGTACAAGCTGAAGTCAGGGAGTGTGATACTTCCAGCATTGTTCTTATTTCTTAAAATTGCTTTGGCTATTCGGGGTCTTTTGTGGTTCCATACAAATCTGATGGTTTTTTGTTCTAGTTCTTTGAAAACTTCCATTGAGATTTTGATAGGGATTGCATTCAATCTGTATATTGTTTGGGGTAATATCGTCATTTTAACTGTGATTCTTCCAATCTATGAACATGGAATGTCTTTCCATTTCGTCTTCTTCAATTTCTTTTAAAAATACCTTATAATTTTTAGTGTATAGGTCTTTCATATCCTTGGTTAAGTTTATTCCTACATATTTTATTCTTTTTGTTGCAATTGCAAAAGGACTTTTTTTAAAATTTATTTTTCTGAGATTTCATTGTTAGTATATAGGAATGCAATGGACATTTGTATGTTGATTTTGTAGTCAGCAACTTTACTGTATTTTTTTACTGTTTCTAATAGCCTTGTGGTGGAGTCTGTAGGGATATATATATAAATATCATCATGTCATCTGCAAAAAGTTACAATTTAGCTTCTTCATTCCCAACTTGGACACCTTTTATTTCTTTCTCTTGCCTGATTGCTCTGGCTAGGACTTCCAATACTATGTTGAAAAGCAGAGGTAATAGGGGACAGCCTTGTCTTGTTCCTGAATATAGAGTGAAGGGCTTCAGTTTTTCACCATTAATTATGGTATTTGCTGAGGGTTTGTCACGTATGGCCTTTACTATGTTAAGGTATTTTCCTTCTATACCCATTGTATTAACTATTTTAATCATAAAATGGATGTTATATCTTGTCAAATGCTTTTTCTATATCTATAGTTATAATCATATGATTTTTGTCCTTTATTTTGTTTATGTGGTATATCACATTGATCGATTTGTGTATGTTGAACTACCCTTGTGCCCCTAGGATGAACCCCACTTGGTCATGATATATAATCTTTTTAATGCATTGCTGTATTCAATTTGCTAGAAATTTGTTTAGGATTTTTGCATCTGTATTCTTCAGAGATTTTGGTCTATAATTTTCTTTTTTTGTTTGTTATCCTGACCAGGTTTTGTTATCAGGGTAATATTGGCTTCACAAAGTGAGTTAGGGAGTGTTGCCTTTTCTTCAATTTTTTGGAAGAGTTTGAGTAGGACAGGTATAAGATCCTCTTTGAGTGTTTGGTAGAATTCACTAGTGAAGCCATCTGGTCCTGGACTTTTGCTTTTGGGAAGGTTTTGGATGACAGATTCAATTTCCTTACTGTTAATTGGTCTATTTAGATTTTCCAATTCTTCATGATTCAGCGTAGGAAGCCTATATGTTTCTAAGAAGTTGTCCATTTTTTTTTAGGTTACTGAATTTGGTGGCATATAGTCCTTCATAGTGTTCTTGGATGATCCTTTGTATTTCTGTTGCATGCATGGTAACTTCTCCTTTTTCATTTCTGGTTGTTTATTTGTGTCTTTTCTCTTTTTCTCTTTGTTTGTCTAGTCAAAGGTTTGTCAATTTTATTAATCTTTTTAAAGAACAAGCTCTTTGTTGCATTTAATTTTTCTATTGTCTTTTTGTTCTCTATTTCATTTATTAATAGTTCTGTTCTGATATTTATTATTTCCTTCTTTCTGCTGACTTTGGGTTTCATTTGTTCTTCTCTTTCTAGTTCTTTAAGGTGTAACGTGAGGTTCTTTATCTGGAGTTTTTCTTCTTTCTTGAGATAGGCCTGTAATGATATAATTTTCCTCCTTATTACTGTTTTTGCTGCATCCCCAAAATTTTGATAGGATGTATTTTCATTCTCATTTGTTTCTGTATTTCTTTGGCTCTCTCTTCTTATTTCTTCTTCGACCCAGCTGTTCTTAAAAGCATGTTGTTTAATCTGACAAAAATCAACTATAAATCCCTATAGATACTCATGGTTAATATTATTATTATTATTTTTTAAATTGGGGAGTTGGGGGAGAGGAACAATGTAGGGGAGTTGGGGAAGGGGAACAGAGAAGTTGCTGTCCTTTTGTTCTTCAGTCTAGTTGTGGAAGACGTTGCTTCACTGGCCCATGTTGGTATCATAATTGCGCTCTTCCTGGGTGAGGCAGATCCATCGCTGACCTCTGGATGGCCACTCACAGCAGCTGTTGGCAGCTCACGCTGGCTGCTGGCCACTCTCTGTAGCCTATGGCAGCCCACTGCAGCAGGGGCTGCAGCCCACACCATTGCTGGCTACTCGCAGCAGCCCAGCTCCAGGTGGAGCTGTTGTTCACCATCTTAGCTGCAGAGGGCAGTGTCACTGGCCCTCATATATGGGATCCGAACCCAGCCCCGCTGCTCAGAGCTGGTGTCCCAAGCCAGTTCCTAACCAACCCGTAACTCGGCCGGCCCCTAAATTTTGATATATAATATTTTCAGTCTTTTAAAAATATATATTAGTTTATCATAACTGAGATACTATTCTACATACATTGTTAAACCTACCCTATTATATCAGTTAGAAGATTTGTAGGAAACACATGGACAGCTATCTTTCTGAGCTATCAGAAAATATCAGCTTTAGATATAGTTCCAGGATTTTGCCCAGTAACACTTCTTAACATAATTTTTATTGGAATTTATACAAAAAATCATCACATCTCTACAGATTCATTTATATACAAGCTCAAGGTATAGTAATTTCCCGTTATCATTTTAAAGGCTTTTAATGTAAATGTATATGTGCAGTTTTTTAAATTGTGTCCTCTACTGGGAGTATATCAAATAGGACATTTAAATAAGAATATCCTAAGTAGAATGGTAATATATGCAAATATTAAAATCTCTGGCTGCTTTTCAGCACTGTTGCCCCTATTAAGTAGTGGATTTGCTCTAGGTATGGTATAAATAAAACTTTAAATACACAAGGGGAGTTCTCAAGTATTCAGGCAGTATAGGGGTTATGGAAAAAATAATTACCTGGAAATTTAGCTCTTTTGCAAATTGGGACTTTTTTTTATATGAATGCTTTCCTTAATTCTAGACGCACTGGGAGTTTCAGATCATATAAGCTTAAAAAAACTCCTCAGTTTCCCACGGACACTGGTAAATACATATTGTCTCCTTTGGGCCATTTCATTTGTACTATTTACCTCATTTTGCTTGGTTAGTCACACCAGCATGCTCATGGTTGTATAAATTGTCTTAGGTGCATGATGCTTTCTTTCTTAATTATGAATAAACATAAAATGGCAAAACATTCCTTTTGGGCAATCACTTTTCGCTTTCTACACCAGTTCTATCTTGATATAAAACAAATTAAATGAAGGCTATTGCAATTCTAAGTATGACAAGGTTTTGTCCTCCCACACCTTCAAGGTTTTATGCTCTTTCCCCCGGGTTCTGTCCTCCCTTCCCAGTCCCCACTGCTGTTTCTCTATATGTCAGTTTTTAAGAAGGAAAACAAAACAAAACAAAACAAAAACCTCACAAGGATATTTGGAGGGTGAGAAAATGTGAGAATGGATCTGAATCTCTTTATTAATAGTGAGTTGCATAACAAATGCCATGGGGTTGGTAGGTTTTACTGCATCTGTTAAATATTAAATGTACTTGTACTTTCTGGGGCATTGTGGAAGTGCCTGGATACCGCTCAGCCAATCATAAAGAAACAGGTTGCCATGGAAGCAATATCACGGATTCATTTCATTCTCAATGAAATCCACACAGCAAGACAGAGCTGTAAAAATAACCCATGTAAAATTAAAGCAAAATATTTCTGGGTGTTTGTTCTATGCCTGTGTGTGTGTGTGTGTGTGTGTGTGTGTGTGTGTGTGTGTGTGTATTTCTGTTTTCCATTTTAAAAATAATCTAAAAATATCTGGGCACTCCGGAGAGCTTCCAAAAAACCTGGAGCTTTTACCCCTGCTGGCTGTTTGTTGTTCTTTTGGGCATGCTTACCTATGTGTTTGAAGAGCTCAACCTTTTCTTGTTTACATTCTTGAATACACATTTTAGACCACATTTTAAAATGAAAAACAGAATTTTCTGAATGTCTGACAAGCATGGACTATTTTAAAGAATATTTACATACCAATAATAAAGGATTAATGATTTTTGATTCTCCTTTATGAAGGGCTTTAAAATCTCTCTAAATTAGGTACTACAATTACCTTTTATTATGGAGGTGGAAAATGAAAGCTCAGAGAGGTCAAGTGACATCTTCAAGTTTACACAGCTAATAAGTGGCAGAACCTAGTTTCCAGTATATTTACCTGATGGTAGATGCTATAATCCTAAATTACTATGGTGTGTTTTTATTTTCATGGCGAGCATCAATATTATTTAACTGTCACTGGAGAGAAACTATATTATGTATCTATGTACCTATGTACCTATGTACCTGTGAACATACAGATATGCACAGTCATACAGACACACACCAAACCCTGCTCACTTTCTATGCCGTTGCTCTCTTAACAAGCATTGTGTTTACAGCTCTAGCATAGCACTTATTCTCCTGCAGTGACTATGGGTTCAGCTGTCCGCTCATAAGTAGACCCTGAGCCTGGTGATCATGGATGGGTTTGGGTTCATCTGGATATTTCTTGAGGCTAGGTCTCTGCTTAACACAACTGCTACTTTATATAAACATAGTCGATTTAGAATACACAAGAATTTCAATGACAAGCAAAATATTTTCTGTATAGACCCTTAGCAAAAGCAAAATTGTGTTGGGGCTAAGAGGACGGTGTTTGGATCAATGAGAACTTTTTACCACTGTACCCGTGAACCAAGAAATATGCCTGGTATACTTTAATAATGGAAATAAATATCTTAGAGCATTTTAGAAGCATTATTCTTCAATGAATTTGAAAAGTTGCCTACCTAATATTCATTAAAACACATCCTCTAAAATTAAAAATACTCAAAGTACTTTAAAGTAATAAAAGTGAATTACAAATAATAGCGCAACCCCTTTCTCCCTCTGTTATTCTCAAGTCTTGACTTGGATTGGCTGACATACTAACACTTCCTGTGTTGGTTGACATTGAGAAATAAAGTGCTTTCAATGTTTAGATTTTTAAAGTTACATTTTATGTCTCAAAGCTTTCTGAAAACCATATCCAGTGAATAATTATCTATGGTGCATTATTCACCACCTCCTTGTCTTAATAAACAGAGTCTATCAGATGTGACCTAACCTTTTCTCTATGACTCAGCACCATCACACTGACAATTATTTGTAAGCTGTGAGCTTCCTCAGGTGTCAGAGATCACAAAGGACTGTGCTTGCCAGCTTGATTTCTCTTTTGTTTTCCCCTCTGCCATCTCCTATCCTCCTGGTTTCCCTAGGTCGGCTTCACAAATGCAGTCCATTGTATGTCTAATTCCATGTCTTGTTTGTTAAGGCTGATCTATGGGTTTCATGGGGTACCAGAGAAGTAAGCAAGTTGAATCAACAAGTATAAGGTGAGTCCCCCTGAATATGCTGACTAACTCTAGCCTGTAGGCTCCAGGGTGACCTGATTTATCTCCTCTGTGAAGTGCCTGAGTTTGGTTTAAGTCCATCCCTTATCAGAGCTAGTGTCTTTTTGTTGTTATTATTGTGATTCAGTTCAAGAGGGAAGATCTGTTTGGTTAAATTTGCTATAGACCAGTCTGCTGAATATGTGAGTCTCTTATTAATATAATTTGCAACAAAGACTTTAACCTACTTTGTTATTTTGAAGGAAAGACTTTTTTTTTTTTTTTTTTTTGAGGGCAATGTCACTGGCCCTCATATGTGGGACCGAACCGGGGCCGCTGGCTTCCCAGGCCAGCGCTTAACCACCGCGCCACTCGGCCGGCCCTGAAGGGAAGACTTTTAAAAGGCAGCTTCCTTTGAGACTATTTCTAGGAATAGTGAGTTTACATATATAGGAATGGATGTGTATATGTATATCTATGGATATCTATTTCTGTGAATTCACTTATACTCTACGTTGTTTCCGAAAAAGATTTAAAGTAGCAATAGTGTCAACAGGAAAGGAAAAATGGGTAAAACTTGTGGGCCTACATAATAGTCCCCAACACTTACCTTTTATTCGCTTGGAAGCCTGGTACTTTTTAGCGCTTTGTAGACAGAACCACCTTCACACTGTTCATGGGATTGTGGCTGATGTCCCTCCTTTGGCGACGAGGTGTGGCTTGGTCACATTACAATCTTGGCAAAGTTCAGCTTTGTTTTCAACAAAGTGAATTTTTTTTCAAAAGAGTGTGTAAGGGATGCCACAGACCACTGATGTATGTTTTCACCTATTAATTTATAAGAAGTATTTCAAATAACCAGAAATAAAGGAGTCAGAGGACCTAAAGGGAAATGACTCAGGCATCCTTTTGAAAAAATATCAGCCAACCCAACCGTTATCTTTCTGATGGGTCTGGGGCTGAGGTTTTGCAATGAGAGTTCTTGCAGTGTTGATTCAATGAGGACAGTTACTGTTTTCAAAAGGACTTGATAGCTAGGTCTCCAGATCAGACAGAAACAGAGGCTGCCCCTCCTGGTGTGACTTAAAGGGCAGCGAAAGTTCAGCCTGCACCATGATCCCCTCCCTGGTGCAGGCCTTATTTCACTTGAAAATTTTCATGATTAGAGATATTCCATTGGGTAGAGGCCTTGTCTCCAGGAGGCCCCAATAAACAAGATGATATTTTACCTGAATTTGCCATCATGACCTCTCTGAGCGCATGAGCAGGTTAACAAATTAGGCCGCTCTCAACAGCCAAAGGCAGTGTATGGGTAACTGAGACACAAAATGGTTACATTTAGGATGGAAAAGTCTGAAGCAAGAGGTATTGTTCCAGGAAGGCCCTGGAAAATGAGGGGTGGGTGAGTGGGAGAAATATCAAGCCACCAGGCTCATGGAGATGTATCTGCTGACTACAGGAGATGACAAAAGGGGAGATGAGGTCCACTTCACAGTTTTGCTCAAGGCTGTTTCTGCTTTTTGGAGGAACATAGATAAGCTATGAAGAAAGAAATCAGATCTTTTAGTACTATTGACCTTTTCCAATTAGGTTGAACAATAACTTAAAAGTGGTAACTTCCTTGGCTTGCTACTCAGAATGCCTAGCCTAATTAGCTAAATCCTTTTGATCTCTGCCTGGTGACTCATCTTTGCTCCTGACTCCCAGACGTCACAGGTTTCCAACTAAAAGCATTTCAAATGACTTAGCATTGAATCTCTCTTATTTGTCTTGCTCCAATCTAGTGTCCCAGTTCAAGATATTTTTCTTTGTTATTGAGGCCAAATGCTCACCAAATTCATCCAAGGTCTAATAACTAAATCCCAGTTCTAGCCATTCATTCATTGGCCAAATATTTACTAATGCTTGCTAGGGGTCAGAGACTGTGCTAGGTACTAGGAACACCAAGACAAATTAAACAGGGCCCTATCCTTTAGAAGCTCTCTTTAGTGTCAGAGATTGTGCCTTGACACTTTGGGGGGAGTGGTTCCCAGGATCACCTCTTCATGTTGAGGGTCTGGCCTTGTCTTAGGAAGCTCCAATTTCCTTCATTCTTTTCCTTTCCCCAGAGCATGGAAAGCTGCTCCAGAACTGACTTCTCATATCATAAGGGTTTGTACTTACAACATTTTTGGGAGAAAAAGTTTAAAAATATTTGAAAACTCTCTAGAAAGGCTTTGAAAATGTGTCCGGTGTCTTCCAAGGGTTCTAATTTTCCCTCATTGTCCTCACAAGGAAAGGAGATGGGATGCAGTTTAACAGGAGAAACAGCCATTTTAAGAAGATGTCCTCATCCTTGAAATTCTGGCCATTAGAGAAAGTTATTTGGCAGATCATTCTGTGCTTTCTTAACCAGAAACTGATTCCTATGAAAAGAATTTTGACAATGAAAGCTGTTGGAGACATGAGCTCTGACTTAGGCAGTTTTGACCCCAAGGTTAATAATTCGGGAGAATTTTAAAAAATGTATGTTGGAGATATTGTCATTTCACTAAGGTAGTCAGCAGAGTTCCGCTGCATTTTTTATTTGTGATCTGTGATGTTTTCTAGTGGGTTTTGTACAAATAAAAAAGGTGCTCAATCCACGGTCCTTGAGAAGCAATCTTTCACCATCTAACTCACAGTGAACTTTGTCTTCACTTTATTTTATAGTGGCTTTCTTTCATTTTTTTTCTTCTCTCTATTCCTGCCTCCCCTCCCTTCCCCTCCCCTACTCCTTTCCTTCCTTTCTTGCAATAAGGTACATTCAACCAACATTACTTGAATGTCTGTGGAAGAAATAGCAACTTTCTCACCAGAGATCATGTCTTCCTTTCCATAGGGTATAACTGTCCTTAGGAGCTGGTGCCCAGCTAGGGATTGCATTTCCCAGTCTTCAAATCCATGTGCCTTTTCCCAGTTGAATAAGAGCAGAAGAGCTGTAGTCACTTCTGGGCCCAGGTGGTTGAGAAGCAGGAGGCATCTTCATGCTTTCTCCTCCTGCCTGTGGAGATTCAGCACAGGAAACAATGGCCATGGGGATGGAACCACAAGATGAGAGGAACCGGACCCAGAAACACCACCTAGAGGACAGATATCTCCTCTTTAAGAACAGCCATTTGTGAGAGTGAGAAATTAACTAGGAAGGTGTCAAGCAACTAAGAGTTGGGAGTTTGTTACTGCAACTAGTATTCATCTAATTGTCTGCTTAGCACACATCATAGACCTTGGCTTCAGGGCACACAAAGATGGGTGACAAACATCCACAGGTTGAAAGGAAAGAACTTTGAAGGCAGGAATGCAAACAATGATAATATGACACAGGTTTTTATCATTATAAGTTTAACAAAACTGAATTGCAAGTGACAGGCATCCAATTTGAATTAGCTTTTCAAATAGGAACTTGATAAGCAGAATGTTCATTTTTTTTACAAGAAGATTGAAAAATCTCCTGAAAGAAACTGGGACCCAGGCGGGTCATGCTGCTAGGACTCACTGCTGACCAATTGAGTATGGCCAGGGGAAGGGTCAGAGAAGAAATGGCAGCTCCTGTGGCTGCCACAGGATTAGTGAGGGGCTGGGAGGAACAATATTTAGAGATGAAGGAAGGCGCTTTTATTCTCAGAAGAAAGGAGAAGGTATTTAGCAGACAAAATAATTGGTTTCTTCCACAGATGTAGTAATTATTTGCCAACTCACCTTACATTTCTTTTCTGGTTTTGTTTAGTGTGTTTTTGCATTGTTAACATTTCCTGTTTTTATGTCTAGCCCCTGAGCTCAAATTAGATCTTTCCTTTTTGTTTTTCTACCTTTCCCCACCCCCAACAGTGCCTTTGTATACAGTAAAAGCTTAACAAGTTTTTTATTGGCTGAGAGAATATAATTAGAGCAATTTGATGCACTCCAGTTTCTTTAAATTGTCTTAAACTCACTCTCTTTCCATTACCATCTCCCCTACATGAAACCTCACCTTCAACCAGCCTACAGCTTAGGAATGTGTCTTGCAAGTAGCCACCTCTGAGATTTCCCTGGTGTTCTCCCTATCTTGCTTCCCTTGGGAGTCTGGCCTCCTCCCAACTAGAACAAAGCCTACCATCCATGCCTTATCAGGCCCAGGGCAAACCCTCCTTTGAGGAGAAACCTTCCCATCCCACCACGTGCACAGTGGCTTTGCTTCTTCTGACCTCTTACCACCTTTTGACAAGTAAATATTTTGTTGCATTGTATAGTTTTACACTGTTGCATTATTAACAACTGAAAAAAATATTATTTCAATTTTACTTTTTTCTCCAACTAAATTGTAAACTCTTGGAGGAACAGTAACTATCATACCCTCCAGTGTGGCTGAAGAAATAGCCTAAATGGTAGGCTACTCATAAGTCTTTGCTGATAGATTGAATTAAGTTTTGTTTTGTTTCCAGGCAGTTATCCCATATATAGGATAGCTAAGAATCTCTAAATATTCACATTAGTACAGTGCTTTCTCAAATGAATATTTTTCCTTTCATTTTTAAATAAAAGGGGTCTGCTAAATTGCTGACTGGAATGTATCAGAGCTTATTATCATTATTTTTAAAGCTACAACCTTAGGGATAATGAAACCTATTGCTGTAAGAGGAACCAGAGTCAGGCTGTCTAGTGACTCTGAGGAGAAGTAGTTTCTATAGAACTGTAATTGGTAATCACCAATCCGATTGCTTTTCGTACGCCGCCCTGGGTAGTGATGGATGACACACATGGCAGTCTGACTGTGATATGTGTGAAAAGCACCGGATGTGTGAAAGGAGGTGAGAAAAAGCTGAACCAGGGAAGATGAAAAGCTACCACAGTTTCTGACAGGATGCAGTGTGTGAAGATTAGAAAATACCTAGACTCTGAACAGGGCACTTTAAATATTTGAAAACAACCTCACCTCTCTCTTTCCTTGTCCTCGGCTGTACCCCACCATCTGCTTTTAGGATTCTGCTCCCTGCCTTGTGCCTTCTGGAATCTCCCTGCTGCCCTCATTGGCTTTTGAAAAACATGCTTCTGCCTTATTTGCAAATGACACAGAGGGTAGAGACTTGTTTCTTATTTTGTAGCTCACGTAATTCTGAAAAGATTCTGCCTGAAGTTGTAATAAACAAATTTTGGTATTAAAGACATGTCTCGTCTCAACCCCCTCTTCTCAAGAAAACATTTTCATTAATTGCTAAAAATGTAATATGGAGTTTGATATTTGAGGAATTCATAGAATAATGCAAGGTTAAAAAAGTAATGGTTTTAGAGTATATCTTTTTCAGGCTTCCTATTTTATATTTAAAGAAAACAAAACAAAACAAAAAACCCAACCGATGTCCACATGGTAAACGAGCAAGCAAGCAAATAAACGAGAAAGCAGGATTCACGTCTAATGACCATAATTTTACAACTAAAGTGTACATCTTAAATTTTGAAATTCAATTAAAAATTAGTATTACAAATCCAACAGGTGGAATAGTGCCCTGGATACACTGTATTTTAATGTACTTGCCTTATGAGTCACAAAACAAATGTACAATCTAAATCTCCACATATAAATGGACCCACAAGCCCAGATCAGAGGAAGAATGGCCAAAGCATTCTCTCTCTGGTTTACTGTCTCATTGAAAACCAGCCCATTGACTTATTTTTAAATTTTTTATTTCTATAATTTTCTATTCTAAGATATTAAAGTGATTTAATGTTAGGAAGAATGTTCCATGTTTTTATTTTCCAAGTCCCTAGGAGATGGCTGGCAGATTGTTCATTGCTTAGATTTGATGCTGAGGTGCTGATAGCTACCACATTGTTTTCATTGTCTAGAAATAACAGTTAACATTCATTGAATTGTTAGCATGAACCAGGTTCTTGGCTTACGTCACCATAGCTATTCCCAGGAATGAAGTGCTGGTTATTATTTCTACTTTACTGATGCTAAAGCTGAGGCTCAAAGAGAGCTTGCCCAGATTATGAGTGGAAAGTTTTGAACCTATAGACAGTCTGACTCCAAGACCACCTACTATGGTACTAAACTGACTCTCAAGGCAAGGCTCTATTGGGATCAGATATACTTCCTTACCATTCTCTTTCCTAACCCAGGAGCACACTGAATAGATAACAAGTTCTCAGGGCTGGATACTCTGTCCTTGTAAATGACCTGGGATGAAAAGGAGAATATAGTGTCAGTACATAGATGGATGCCTCTTTTGAGGGACCGAAGACGGATAGAATTAGGGAGTCATCACTTTCTTTGGCAGTTCTACCCATGACCACTAGTACCCAGGAAGTGATTGTGGAGACTCAGAGTCTTGTACTGTTGGGTTGTCGGAAAAGTCATGATGCAGTTCTGCAACAAAAAACATAGAAAAAATACATCATGGCTTTTCCTACAACCCAATAATTTCTCTTTGCTATTCAGATCAAGATAAGGACAAGAGAGTAACCCTTATAAATGGTAACTATGGGTTTCCATTTTGAAAATATTCCCCCATTTGCTACCTTTTACCTCCCTGCCAAATGAATGAATATGGTAATTGCATGAATTTTTCAAGTGAGTCAAATATTCTGTCATAGTCCCAAAAGGCCAATATTTTGGCATTCAGACTGTTACCTTTAAGATAGTCTAAAGACAGTTGCAGAAGTCACATACAAATCCTCTGTGACATGCTAGGTTTTGATTTATGGTTTGGAAAATACTGAGGGTGCCAAAAAAGTGTATACAAGTGGACACTTTGGTCAACATTGCCCAAGCAGTAGTTTGCCATAATCAGAAGTGTCTAAAGGCTGATGGTAACCACTTTGAGCACCTCTTGTAATTGCAGAAGTTAAACGTGACTTGTATTCATCTTTTGTTATCAGCATGTATTGAGTATTACAATTTTAATAATTTTTCCCTTAAAATGTGTATACATTGTTTTGGCACCCTCTGTATATGTCTAGGGTAGGAAAATTGCCTCCATGCATGCTTCTCTAGACTGAAATCTTTAGCCTTCATTATAAGAGCACAGATTTCATTGCAGTTTCAGATTCAGTGCCAATCCCTCTGGTGCCCTGGCCAGTCCCCCTGTGACCATGCTGCACGGCAAGCAGGTTGCAGATAATTGGCAAACCTCTCCAAGGAGTAGGTGCTTTATTTGTAGGAACTCAAAATGGAATGAAGACAAAGTCTCAATGGTTCCATTTTCTCCCTCATGTTGTTAGTAATAAATAAGGCCCAGCATTCCATTCAAATCAGCTTTCTAGAATCTACCCTCCTGTACTCAGTAAATGGAGCAGGTTCTTCCTCAGCACCTCCTTTTATAGACTCGCTTAATTAGGTTATTTCAGGGTAATGAGAGCATCAGCACCTTTCAGCTGAGTCAGCCAACATCTCCGCTTGCACTCAGCTCAGAGAAATGCAGGGGCCGGTGGGGTGGGGTTTGCAGGCAGTGCCAGTCCCACCCAGCCTGGCCCACCAGTCCCGCTACCCACCGTGGGAGCATGAGTTCTCCTCTGTTCCTTCATTCACAGTCCCAGAGCAGGTCAATGGGAAGTCAGGTGGGACAGGTGTTAACTGTGTTCCCGGTGCTTTACCTTAGTCCTTTGAAAATGGACCTTCATGTGACCCTCATAAGTACCCAGTGAGGCAGGGACTGTTACTATCCTGATATGTATATGAGGAAATTGAAGCACAGAGAGGTTCAGTGACTTGTCCCGGGTCATAAAACTGGAATGTGGCAGAGCTGAGCTTTGAACCTGGTTGGCCTAAGCGAAAGATGGCATAGAGCTCCCTCTTTTGTTCCCTAGGGAGTGATGCCATGTCCTATCCACTGGGCAGTAGCTCCATCACATCATTTCAAAGAGCAATGTGAGCTCAGCCAGGAGGACGAAAGACTGAGGGTGTCTCCTTGCGGTCACTCTGTGGCATGAATGTAGTGGTGCACTTCCCACTCCCAAACTCCCCCCCAGTGCAGGCGGTCCCCGTCCTGGCTGCTCTGGGCCAGGCCACAGCTTCCAGCAGAGAACTGGAACCAGGCTGCCTCTGAAAATAGAGGACGTGGGCAGAGAGGCAGCTGATTTCTTTCCGTGCCAAGTGGGCACAGTGCCAATCCCTCCTGGAAGAACTCTGCCCATCTTCCTTTCTCCTTGACCCAGAGGGACAGGGAAGCTGCATCTTCAGGCAATTCTTCATTGCCTTTGAACATGGAGTCCCGTCCTAAAGAGATGAGAGCCTGAACATTTATGCTGGGGTGTGTTTCTAATGAACTCTGAAAGGTCAGCCTGCCCTTCTTAGAATAAAAGCCTGGTTTCTTACCATATACATAGTGCCACTGTGTGTGTGTGTGTGTGTGTGTGTGTGTGTGTGTGTGTGTGTGTGTGTAGTGGTTAAAAAAGAAGAAAAAAAAAAAGCCAGACACCTCATTGAGAATTTTAAATGATGTTTGAAGCAGGGTTTGTCTGTTGTCTGGGTAGAAAGCATACTTGATATGGAACGTTAAAAAACAAAGTGACTGTCCTGTTCAGAATCGGAGGTCATTTTTCCTTAGTGGGCAGCTGCTTCCATGCATCAGGTGGGACTGAAGAAAGCACAGCATGTGAATTTCCCCAAGTGTTCTGAGAGCAGTGCCTCTATCCATAGGAGAGCCTCCCTTTCGCAAGGTTTCCTTCCTCAGCAGGAGGACGAGCCATGGGGTTTCTGCAAGTCCAGCTGTTGAATGACACAATTGTACAAAAGATGCATCTCACATTGGGGGAAAGATGGCACCTGCTCCCTCAGCTCTCTAAAACTCTAACGCTCTCTGCAGCCACCCTGCTTCTGTCCATCAGAGCAGAGCTGAATGCAACTCTCAGATCCAGGGTCACGGCAAAGCCATACCTCAGAGTCCTTCTACTGTGACAGTCATGACCTGGGGTCCTGTTGAAAAATGCATATTCATGCATATATTTATGTATATAAATGTATATGTATGCATGCTATATATATCTGAAAGAACTAGGTTCCATGTTTATGCAAATAATACCAAGATGGGTCACAGATATTTTCCTTTGTAAATGGGTCGTGAGGATAAAACTCCTTAATGACAATAATAAAAGAAGACATGAGAATGGTGTTTTTTATTTCCTTGGTGTAAAGTGTTTGTCTCCAGATTGCATTGACTGTCACTACTGTCCTGGCTGGTCTCCCTCAGATTAGAATTCTTGGAGCACTCTTGAATCATGTCTGTGTTTTGGATGCTTTATTAACTGTATATGGCTGACACTTAATTTTTTTACTAGGATTTGATATTCATTAACGGATTCCATGCTTCCCCTCGCCCTGTCCACCCTTAGACCTCTTCCCACAAGACTCCTCTCTGCTCTCCTCACGTTGGCCTCAGTAACAAGAACATTTATTGCTTTGTTTTTATGGTTGTCCTGAAAATAGACATCGGCTCCTGCATAGTGTAGCATACAGAATTTTAATGCGCACAGAGCAAACAGCTTGGTCCTTCACTCTGATATGAGTGGGGTGATGTCAACCCATCCAGGAAATACTGAATTGATTTTAAAATTGCTTTGAGAGTGAACACATCGGTGGGACTGTGCATCACCAAGAGACTGCCCAACACCCACTCACAGCTCCCTGCTTGTTTACCTCAACACCAGAAGGATTAGACACCACCTGAATAGATAGATGCCTTTTCAAAATATAGGTCAAGGAATTGGGAAATGTTGATTTTTCTAAGCATGAATTTTATAAATTGCCATTATCCTAGATTTAAAGTTGTCAGACATTTTTAGCTTCCATTTTGAGGATTTTCTTTCTAATTCTAGGACTTGGTTCATTTACTAAAATTGGGAATTGCTCTTTTGCATTATCTTTGCTGCCCCTCCTTCCTCCATCTCCCTCCTACACATTTCTTGAAGCACGTTTCAGTGCTTCAGCATAAAGGGCACTATATAATATTCTCTTTGTTTCCCATTCTGCTATATAAAATGAAAAACCCTAACATTCAGTGTGTGAAAAGCTGGTATTGTGAGCTATTTGTAAGAATAGGCAACATTTAGCAAGACACTGTCTAATCTCAAAGACAGAAAAACTCCCTCCATACCCAAACCAAACAGACAGTGAACCCCACCCAGAGGTATTGCCAAATGAAGGACAGCCCCTCCCTCAACTCTCTAGAATATGGTCAAGTTTTTAGATTGCTACTTTCACAACCATTGGCTTTACTTTTTTGCAACCGTCTTTTCAGTTTGCTGGTTTAGCAAGTGATTAATGAGTTAATTAGCAAAGATTTCTAAAGTTATTTGAAGAATAAATGCATCCTATTTACTGCAAGGCTGCATTATGTAACATTAGAAAGATCTGTTCATTTTCCAAGCTTCTTACAAAACAACAACAATGAGCCTTTTAAATTCAACTGCTATAACCTCAGAAATTATGCTAACCTTTTTAGTAACTACTTATAGTAACTTTAAGGTTTTGATTTTTTTTTTTTTGCGTTTTAGTTGATTCCATGGACACTTTTCTGTTGGAGAAAATTCCCAATAAATCTTCTCTCACAGTGATTGTTATTGTAAGCATCCCTGAGAACACCCTCAACCCGTTCAAGCAAATATGACCGTTTAATAAACAGTCAAGCTCTGAGGTATACAAGGAAATGTGTGCCCTATTATAGCACACATATTTCTAAACAATAATTCACAATATAAGGCAGAGTCTGATGTGTCCTATGAGTGGTGTGGATACATCAATGTCCTGAATGTAAGAGAAAGACCTCATGGTGGTGACAGGGCTCCCAAAGGATCCCAGGAGAGGAAGTGGGACTTCAAGTTGGTCTTCAAAGGATTCATAATCTTTATGGAAATGGAGTCTAATCTAGGTTAAAGGAAAGCAGTCAAACACCAAGGTGGGTTCTCCAATACATGCTCAGGAGTTCGTGCATGGACAGGCCCTACTGGAATGTGGCTTCGTTCAAGGTCAGGCTAAGTTTGGAAGGAACACCAGAGTAAAGAACACCACCAACTACCAGACTGAGGAAAACTGGGTGTAACTTCTGAGGGATAGAATATTTCACAATACCTCGAGTTTTCAAGCAAAGAAATGATTAAATCTTGTATTTCACCACTTTGAATATGATGGAAGAGTAATCTTGTTTGTAAAATGATTAAACAACCCAGAGTGAAGGACTTATACCATGATGGATGGAACAAAAGGGAAATTTGAACTTCAATTGTGGCTAGTGTGGGAACAGTATTTCCTTGCTCCTTCTTCTTTTCCAATAATGGCAACGGTGAGGGGGGGGACACAAATCTGTCAAAATGCCTTCCACATAGTAGTGTTCAATAGATGATGGATAGATACATGAATAAATAACCATTTGGTTGATGAACCCAATAAAATGAACAAGAGCCATCATGTAAAATCTGGAAGGGAATTGCCTTTATATAACTCACTTTCTGCTTCATTAAAGATTAACTCATTTTAATCTACATATGACATGAGTCTGGACAAGGAAACCGATCCTTTTTGTTCTACATTTTAAAGACAAATTAAGAGCACAGACAGCAAACAAATGGAAGGAAACAGAAAACAAAACAAGGCAAAACAAAAGCCTGACACATCCCACATGTCAAGAAACTAAAATAATATATTGTTGATTGGTTGTCCCTGAGGAAAAAGTAGCTAAACCACCTCTTGAAAAAAGATGCTTAAATGTTTCCAGGTGGCTTTTATTCTGTCAGAACTCATTATGTGAATGGGGACACATATTTACAGGCTGCTAATACCCAGCTGATAAGAAGCCGTATCTGAGTTATTTCTAAGTGTCCTGGGAGCCCAGAGGTAGCTAAAAGCATCTCTGCTTAGATGTCACTCTCAATCATTTGCAGCTGTTACCTGAGTTGTCATTTACCCATAATCAGGGACTAGGACTTGAACCTGAATTAAGTTTCAATTTCCCTGTGCTTGAAATTCAGCAAAAACAGTCAAGCACTAAATAAAATGGAATCAATATTAGTAATGTGATGGTTTACCATTTAAAGGCATGAGGTAATATGTACAGTAATAAGTTTTGGACCAATTACTCAAAAGCCGAATTTGATTTCTAATCTTGATTAATTTTTTTTTTTTTTTTACTTTTTCTGCAAATGTGGGCCTTCCTTCAATGAGGATTTCATTTTTGGTATAATTACTAAAAGGAGAGTTCATATATTGTTGCCATCTGTAAGCTGTGTAGTAAACTAAGGGGACATGGACTACATCTTAGTTTATTTTCTTAATATAAAATATCACCCATTTTTGGCCAGTGACACTGCACTCTTAAAAAAAAAAAAAATCACCCATTTTTATTATGCAGGGTCCTTCTGAAGACTAAACCCTTGGGTTGCCATTAGGAGCTAGATGCAGTTAGACCTTTCTGATTTTCAGTTTCTCCATCTAGTCTATAAAATAAAATGTTGAACTAAATGATCTCCAAGGCCTATTCTTAGTTCTATTATTATTTATGGTCCTGTGATTTCAATTTGGTTTCCATCCAACCTGGCTAGGACCTCTAAAATTTCCAACCTGAAGGATGGTCATGTATTTGCCTCCATTCATCAGGTGTAGAACCAAGTGAGTGGGCTTCAGCATGACAAAGCCTATTTATAGACACACTATGTGACACCTCTTTTGCAGCCATTTGTTTCATTTGGTTAGAGTGGTGGTTTTCAAATGTGGTCCCTGGACCACCATCAGCAGCACCACCTGGGGACTTATTAGAAATGCAGATTCTTAGGCCCTGCTCCAGACCTGCTGAATCGGAAACTCTGCAGGGGAAACCTAGCTAGATGATTTTTTAAAATTTAAGTGAGAAATTGGGGGAGGGAACTGTGTTGGGGAATTGGGGAAAGGGAACAGACTAGTTGCCGTCCTTTTGTTCTTCAGTCTAGTTGCGGAGGATGTTGCTTCACTGGCCCATGTTGGTATCGTCATTGCACTCTTCCTGGGTGAGGCAGATCATTAGCCGGCCATTGGACCCACTCATGGTGGCTCACGGCAACTCACGCTGACTGCCGGCCATTCATGGTAGCTTATGCCAACCCACTGCAACCCCCCTGCAGCCTACGCTGTTGCCGGCAACTCACTGAAGCCCAGCTCCAGGTCAAGCTGTTCACTATCTTAGCTGTAGAGGCACAGTGTCACTGGCCCACGTGGGATCCAAACCGGCAGCCCTGCTGCTCAGAGCTCGCACTCCCAAGCTAACTCTTAACCAAGGAGTCGCTTGGCTGGCCCCCAGCTTTCTGATTTTTCACAAGCCCTCTCTGTGTCACTGATATATGTTCAAGTTAGAAGACACTGATCATGAGGTTTAAGTTTCAGGTCCAACTCTGAATTGGTCACTGATTTAATTCTGTCCCCTCACCCTAATCCACAATATTACAAATGTCTATCATTCATCGGAGATTGGGATACACTGCTTGCCTGGATTGTTCTACTGCAACTCACAGATCTTGAGCTATTAATTTGGATCCAAAATGTGTTTCAGTAAGCCTTCAAGGACATCTGTTGCTCTGATCCCCAACTCCATACAAATAAAATCTTTCATGAACTCTGAGTGACACTCTATCTTTAGTGAGATCTGATGTTTCCTTGATGTACACTCCAATCACCCTTGTACTCCTCCCGTCCTCCCCCTCCCCCCATCTCTATATCTTGGGTCATAACTACTTTCTCTGCTGCCTGGAATAATCCTGGATTTTCTATCTAACAATACAAATCAATCAAAACGCAGATAATTACCATCTTTAAGAAGCCTCTCCTTAATCTCACCCCATGGGCACTCCTCCCATTTAAAAACAATTTTGGGCCTGCTGAGTGGCACATTGGTTAAGAGCTGGTTTTGGGATGCCAGCGGCCCTGGTTCGGATCCCACATATGAGGGCCAGTGACACTGCCCTCTACAGCTAACAACAGCTCCACCTGGAGCTGGGCTGTGCGAGCCCCGGCAAAGGTGTGGGCTGCAGCCCCTGCTGCAGTGGGCTGCCATAGGCTACAGCGAGTGGCCGGCAGCCAGCGTGAGCGGCTGGCTGCCAGCGTGAGCTGCCAATAGCCACGATTAGCAACATCCAGAGGCCGGCGACCGATCTGCCTCATCCAGGAAGACAACGTCCTCCGCAAGTAGACTGAAGAACAAAAAGACAGCAACTTGTCTGTTCCCCTCCCCCAATTCTCCAATAAAATCTTTAAAAAAAACAAAAACAATTCTGTCTCTTGAAGACCCTTAAACTGTATTGCCAGGAATAGCATTCCTCAAATGAATTATACAGTCCTGTCACCTAAAAGAGGTTTTTAAAAAGACTGATTCCTAGGGCCAGCCGAGTGGCTCAGTTGGTTAAGAGCTCGCTCAAGAGTGTGAGCTGAGCTCTGAGCAACAGTGGTTCAATGCCAGCCCGAGCTGAGCTGCTGTTGAGCTGCCAACAGGTGGCAGGATGGCTCAGCTATAAATAAATAAATAAATAAATAAATAAATAAATAAATAAATAAATAAAAAGACTGATTCCTGTGCTCCAATCCCACTGCCCAACTGAGTCACAGTCTCTTGGGTGCAGGACCTGTGCCTTTAACCTGGTTCTCAGAAGACCCATGTGCAGCTAAACAAGGTATTTGGAAATTGCTGAAATCGCTGATATAGAACAGGGATAAGCAAACTTATTTGGTAAAGGGCCACATGGTAAATATTAAGGGCAGCTGGGTCACCCGATATCTCTCCTAACTACTGAGTGAAGCTTCAATCTCAACTTAGCTCTTACAGCACCAAAGCAGCCATAGGCAGTATCTAAACAAATGCATATGGCTATGTTCCAATAAAACTTTATTTATAAAAACAGGGGCCAGGAGGTGTAGTTTTCTGACCCCTATGCTAGATGATTATTGAATTTGCTAAAAAGGAACTGCCATGTTTAAAAGGTTACTCTGCACTTAGTAGGTGTTTTGGAATGAACTAATAAAGGAACCCCAAATAATGCAGCTGGTGGAACATTGTGAATTCAAAGTAGACAATTATCAAAGAGTAATGCTACTAGATGGTCTTGGCTAAAATCATGCTGACACATGGAAACTCTTGGTGGTAGGGGGAGAGGGATAATAAGAAGCATGGAGTATAGATCTAAATTCTAATTAAGTCAGCTTGTTTCTTGGTTTTCCATCTACACATTATATTCTACCTAATTGATTTCCTGACAAAAGGTTGGTTGAGGAGTAATTTGCTTAATGTTTTAAAAATGCTACATAGATGCTAAGTGTTATTGCAGAAAGAGATTTCTAAGGAAGAACCAAGAATCAGGAGCACAAAAACTGTGCTTTTTGATGCCTGAGCAAAACCTTTAAATATCTCCTGGAAAGTGGCAGTTTGCCCCCAACTTAAATGTCACTCTGCTCTCCCATTTTACTCAGGAAAACCTCAAATACGTTGTGTGGGTGATATTGAAAGACATCAGGATCAAAGTGTATTTAAAGTTGTTAAGAGGAAGCAGATGTTCTCCTGAGCTGAGCAAAAGATTCTCAGAGTTTCCAGGGAAATATAAACTTCTTGAAGGCCCCGAGGGATCCTGCCTTACAATGTCCTGCTTTTGTTTATGCCTCCCATATGCAAAACGGTGCTGAAATGTGTTGTTCTGGGAGAGACAGAAGAAAGTTAATGAGCTAGAAACAATGAGGAGCTCTATACTTGGAAAAAAAATGGAATGGATGCTATCCCTACAAAAAAAAAATTAGGACAAAACTAGAATAGTCATTGCCCTCAATTCTGATATATACAGAGAGTGCCAAAAAGATGTATACACATTTTAATAAACGAAAACTGTATTCAAATTGTAATACTCAGTATATACCGATAACAAAAGATGAAAACAAGTCACATTTGACTTCTGTAATTACAAGAGGTGCTTCAAGTGGTTCCATCAGCGTCCAGACACTTCTGATTATGGCGAACTACTGCTTGAGCAATGTTGACCAAAGTGTCCACTTGTATACATTTTTTTTTTGGCACCCCCAGTGTGTATGTGTGTGCGTGTGTGTGTGTGTGTGTGTGTGTGTATGTTTTGTTTTTTTATTCCTTTAAACATCTATCTTCTCTAAATTATCCTGGTGGTTGGCTGGATTAACAATTAATTTTCTTTAAGACTCTCTGCTCTCATGTTTTTCCAAGTAAGTTAAAGAGCTTTTTCTTATCCCCTATAGATTGTACCTTTTTTTTTTTTTTACTATAATTGGTAACCAAGAAATAGCAGCAATGGAAAAAAAAAATAGTTGGTGGCCTTTAAACTTGAATGAAATCAAGTGTTCAACTAATGCTTTGAAGAGTGACCTGAATGCCGACAACTATAATTTTCAGCCAGAAAAAGTGTACAGAGACTTGTGTTTCTTACAGAGACTTGTGTTTCTCCCTGATCACAGTGGCATCAAGTAGTTGACCCTGCAGAGAAAAGTTAAACAAATGTAATATTTTGTGTATTTTCTTTTCTTAAATAAAAACTTGAGAAGAAGCGAAGTCCAGGGAGAAGAGCTGTCCTAGAAGGTACACGATCAGCCTAAAGTTGAAAACGGAAGTGGAGAAACAACTGGAACATTCATGGTTCCTAAATTATTGTTAAATGGCTTATTTGTTAAGGCCACAGGCTAGAATTAACTTGTTTCTCTACTTTTTCTGGGTAGATCAATGAGGGATTCACTGGTCAAACTCAAAATACAACTATAATGACTATGGCCATTTAAGCACATGATTAGTGAATTTGGTATTTCATACATTTTGTGGAAGTTATTCATTGCGGAACAGGTCCTGGTGCCATCATTGGGAACTAAGATATGAAGAGACCCGGAGAAGGAGAAGACAGAACTTCTCTGAAGAACAATAGGGCATTTATCTGAGGGGTTGTCAGGAAGTCTGGCTGGCCTTCATTTTGCAAGCTGGAGGGAGGAAAGTTTATTTAGCACATGCAGAATATTGACTGCATCTAAGTAATGCAAAGGCATCTTAGACTTTAAGCAGCTCATCCTAAAATCCATGTCACAGTCTCATATCCAGACATAGAGATAAAGTGCATAGTAAAAATGCTTTGTGCAGACAAATGGCTGCCTACCATTAAGACAGGGAGCAGAATTAAAGCGTCACCTTCGAAATAGTGGTGGTGGTTACTGGTTTACCTTTCTACTCATCTCAAAGAATTGGATGAATTATTGTACCTTGTCAAGAAAAGTGTTCACTATTCCATTATTGTAGATGAAGAAACTGAGATTCAAAGAAGAGAATTTCTTCCTCTAACACCTTTTTTGTTTGTTTGTTTTTGGTTATTGTTTTTAACCAACATTTACATAGAGCTTTCCAGTTTACAGAGTTCTTCTGCTTTCATTGTTTTCATTTTATCTCTACAACAACCCTGCATTGTAAATACTGTTATGAAAATAAATCCATTTATAAATAAAAGAATTGGGGTCCAGGGAGATGAAGTGAAACATTATTCTTGCCTTTTTCCTCTCTTCATCGTTTATATACACTCAATCACTTAGTCCAGTGGAAACTAACTCTTAAATATTGCTGGAATCTCTCCGTGCTTGGGTATTCCCAGCACACCTGTTACAGAGCAAACTGCCTTGCATTTTTCCCTTGATCACAGTCACAGATCATCATTGACCCACCTACTACCAGGTTTGAACTTGACCCCAATCCTATCTCCAAATATTCTGAATCAAAGATATGACCACATTACTTCTCAGTTTAAACCTTCATCTGCAATATAACAACAGACGTACATTAAAGTGTCTGACATACATTTAAAAGCTTCAGTAAATCCCAGAGTGCACATCATCTAAGCATGGAGTAAAAAGCTCCTTTAGGCCCTCTGCCTATGGATGTAGCCTCAGTACTTATACACCCTATTCTCGCTGTCCTCCTCTAACATGTGTATATGCTCTTTCCTGTTTTATAGTTCTCAGAGGGTCAGCTGATAATGGGGGAGCACCTCATAGCAAGAATGGGAATGTCTCTTTCAACTTGGAGATGCATTTATCAATTCACTTGAATTTCTATTAGCTAGCACAGTGCCAAATATTTGGTAGACACTGAACAAAGTTCTGCTGAATGAATGGTTGATTGAAAGATGGATGTTCCTTTAGTTCCATTTAAAGCCAAAGTTGCAGTATCTCTATTTACTGAAGGCAAGGGGGCATGACTTACTGTCGCCACAATTCTTGACATATAAAGTGGTCAAGATGGAGGTTTCATTTAGGGATATTATTTTCTCCAAGCCTCTTCTGGTATTCTTCAATCAGTTTAAACTTTGTAGATATTAGTTGGTCATCTTTTATAGATAAATGTGTGTATACATATCCTATCAAATAACTTGACTTTTTAGGGTAGTTAATGAATATACTATTAATTATTCAAATCCAGTATAAGTTGTGAAGCTTGCATGAATATGTAGTGGAAAGCTTTTTTTCTGAGTTTTGACAGGTGTTACTTTTCTTTTCAAGTATGAAACATTTTAATGTATGCCTATTGTTATATTGCAGATGAAGATTCCAATTCATCCATTTTCTGAGGTGTGAGAAGAAGGGCAACTGTTTCATTAGCCTCTACCTGGCCGTGTTACCGTGGACATTCACTTTCAACAATGATGACTGAGTTCTGTTTCCTGGTGAGCATATTAATGGTGTGTTAATATTTTTCTCCTTTAATCATTTCAGGAAAGAGGTTTATCAGTTTCTTAACTGACATCCAATGTGCTTGAAAATCAGTAGTAATAAACATATGCAAATGAATGCCTGTTTATATTGAACAAAGCATCTTTGGGTTGGTTCACATGCCCACATCAGGTGTTCATTTTTGTTTTTGTTTTTTTCGTCAAGAGCATGAAAAACTTTCATCTACAAATTATAACAGTGATCTTTAGGTCCGGCCGAGTGGCACGGCGGTTAAGCGCTGGCCTGGGAAGCCAGCGGCCCTGGTTCGGTCCCACATATGAGGGCCAGTGACACTGCCCTAAAAAAAATAAAAAATAAAAAAATAACAGTGATCTTGGTGATCTTATACCTCTGATTTTATTTTATTTACCATTTGGTTGGTATTGATATGACTTTCACAAGCATTGTTATTTTCACCTCCAACATGCTGGCCAGCTATGCTAGTCTTGAATATTCCTCTTTTGATAATTCTCTTAACAGTTAGTGGAGGTGAGAGTGGAAGGGAAGAAGGAAAAGAAAGGTACCCATGGGGTTCACTGGGAGGGCATCACCCAACCATTGAGTTGAATGCAGAGCACTATTAGAATCCTGCACCCCAGGCCCTCTTGATTCTTTAGGAAGATGATCTGATTGGAATGGTGACATGAACGACAGATAGTGGCAGATCTGGGTGTGGAGCTTATGACTGGTGTAGATAGTGTGTTTTAGGATGTGGCCCACATTTTTACAGCAGAGGCCAAGTATCAAGAAGTGTGGCTCAGGGGCCGGCTGAGTGGCGTGGTGGTTAAGCGCTGGCTTGGGAAGCCAGCGGCCCCAGATCGGGTCCCACATATG
This sequence comes from Aselliscus stoliczkanus, assembly GCA_033961575.1. Taxonomy (NCBI): domain Eukaryota; kingdom Metazoa; phylum Chordata; class Mammalia; order Chiroptera; family Hipposideridae; genus Aselliscus; species Aselliscus stoliczkanus. The sequence goes on from CM066729.1 coordinate 44,416,897, forward strand.
AGGGCCAGTGACACTGCCCTCAAAAAAAAAAAAAGAAAAAGAAGTGTGGCTCATTTGTCTTGATGAGTAACAACACAAATGACACAAAGTGACTACTGATCCTCACATGCCATGCTAGTTCCTGAGCTAACTCGGACAGAGCAAAGCAGAATTTTGTTACAGTCACCTGGCCATTGGTGCCTATCTGCCTAAATTTGCCTTTCTGAATCTTAATTGACTGCCTTACTTCAAACCAAGCCATAACTATATTGTACTCTATAGCATGCCATTAGCCCCAGATATTTATTGGGGTCCTAATGTGTGTGTGTGTGTGTGTGTGTGTGTGTGTGTGTGTGTGTGTATCTCTATCATCTCTATATCTCTATCTCTATCTCTATATCTATATTTCCAGGAAGATGGCTACTGCTTGGGTCTCTCACCATTGTGCCCCTCAAATAAATACTGATACTGATACTCAAATACTGAGTCTAGACCCATTTGGATCTTCTCACTTACCCTCCAGAGCTTATTGGTATAATTGGGTCAGTTATCCCAGTCCCTGCTCTTTCTAAGTAATTAGATGCCTCTGCCAGTTCCTTCTGGCCTCTCTTTTCCCATATTCCTGAACATCCATCATGACTCCTGCCCAAATTAGCCTAAATTCTGAAGGTTCCAAAATCCTATTAACGTGCTGGGTTTGTCCATTGATTTGTAGGTGACAAATATGTGTCAAATGGATTTGTCCCCAGAGGACAGAAAATGATATGTCCTAGAAGCAAGGAAACCTTTGGGAGTCTTAGGTAGAAATGAAGGTTTGAGGAGTCCATGAGCTTTTTAATCTTACTTCTAATGCACAAGCTTTTCTTACCTGTCATAGGCTTGCTGCCATCCAAAAGCTTGTTGTTATTATATGTCAGAGCTTTAACAACTCAAGGTTAGCAGCAGCAGTAGAGTCATAGCCCAGACAGATAAATGAAGCCTGGACCTCTTGGAAGTGAGAAAGTGGCATGGCAAAAAGCTTCATAGGCTGTCTGAAAAGTCCTCATTTGCTGTCTGAGAAGTGACTGGCGCCTGTGTATAATGGGCCCTGTGAATGACACTAGAGCAGAAATGTGACCAGGCAACTGGATCGTGGGGTGGGATGGTATTGTTCTGAGTGGAACAATTTCTGAGGTGGGTTCAGGAGGTAATTCAATTTAGATACCTGGGAAAGAGGCAAGCACATCACTGGAAGATATGTGATGTGAAAGTTTTAGGAGAAAACATAACCAAGAGAACATGCCTTTGATTATTGTAAGGTGCTTTAGGTTGCATTTTTCATTTTGCACTTAACTTTGCCATCAAATTATTGTACCTTGCCCACAGATGGAATTAAGAAACTTAAGTTATTTTTTCTAGCTCAGATGTGCTGAAAGTGAATTCCAAGAATTACCTGCTTTAGTATTCCCGGGGTGCTTGCAAAATTGCAAAAATGCCCCACCTGAGACCTACTGAATGAGTATCAAGGATGGCATGTGTGAATCTGTCCTGGTCTTATGTATTTTGAATTTGAGAGTAGATTTTGAGGACCATTTAGTTTTGTTCTACTAGAGCAAGCTTCTGAGAAATATATATATATAGTAGAATGGGCTCTGTTCAGAACAAGAAACCAATGGTGAAGTTTTAAAACATTTTTGGGTGTGGAGAAATGCTTTTACTCTATGAATACATTTTTGACCTTCAGGGGTTAGAAGAAGGGCAACCCCTAAGTCTACTGGGGGAGGATGTGAATAGACTGATAGGGTGAATGACAGAAGAAGGTCTATTGGAAGCATCCTGGGGAACCAAGGAGGCCCCAAAGGTCTTTAGAAATTGGAACCAAACTGGTATTTACTCTTTGGGGTTCCATTGTTAGGGCTTGCAAGTGATGGCCCTCAAAACAACTTGCCTAAGGTTAAATTTATAATTAGTTGCCTCAGGATTGTTTCAGCGTAGTATGGAGCTACTTCCACCAGAAATTATTGTCTGTGAATTTCCTCATCAGGGCATTCAAATTCATTAGAATTTGAGGCTTGCAAAGAGCTGAGGTCCAAGGCCCTGAAAACAGGTTTATGGATCCACTGGATGACAGAACTGAGTCTCCTGTGGCTGAGAAGTTATTATCTAGATATACATGAAGCAATACAGTAGTCACTAGCTATCAGTTGCATTTAAAACTTATTAAAATTAAATAATATTAAAAATTTAGTTGATTTAGTCACTAGCACATTTCAAGTGCTCAGTAGCCATGTGCGGTTATCACATTGGATGTTGCAGATATAGAACAATTCCTTTATTGTAGAAAATTGAGTTGCATAGCACTAATCTAGAAGAACTCTTTGGTGAGGATGGAAAGCAGAAATGTTTTTATCTATGCAAGGCACTAGCCAGTGTGGGGTGGGGGCTGCAAACAAGGAAACAAAGGTAGCCTCAGGACTGAAAGGATAATGTCTAATACTGGGTATACCAGGATGGGCTACATTCAGCCTGTAAAACTTAAGCATCTCTGCAGTGTCATTCCAGTTTATATCTGGGCCAACTCCCAAGGCGAATTCCTGATGCTGTCCTGATCTACTGAGTATCTGCTTCCTTGTTTGGAGGGGTGGTATAGAGGGGTAAATCAACATAGTGGCCTACGAGAGAATAGGCCTATCAGTATAAAAGGTGGCTTACCCTACTAACTTGCTAATCAGGAACTGGACTTTCATATTTTGGTTAGAAAACCAAGTCCCACTAATGCTCATCTATCTGAAGAATGCAGACTTGGGCAGGACAGAAAGGAAGCCAGGTGCTTACTTCACTCAAGCAACACAACCAGAGAATCCAGGCTCTGAGGCTGAGTTGGGCTTAGGAAGCCAGACCCACCAGGCCAAGGGAAGAAAGAGCCCCAGGGCAGGTAGCACAGCCAGCATTCTCCCCAGTGACTGTGAGTATGTGGAAAAGAGAATAGAAGGAATGCAAGAGTATGAACCAGATGTTTCTAGAAGAAATTGCTCTTTGTTTTTGTTCAAAATGTCCTTTCTCCCCAGGACTCTGATATGAGTACATATGGAAGGGGCTGGGCAGGGGAAGGGGTGTAGCACCCGAAAATCATAGCCAGCCTTTCCCCACATCACTTCGGCTTTTTCTTTTCTGCCAAGCTTGTCTGATAGTCTCACCCTGTATGAGTTCTTTCCCAGGAGGCTCCTCATTTCCTGAGGCAAAATCTCCTGGCAGCCCTACCCTCCCAGGCAGCCAGACAAGGCTAAATATCAGTAGCAAACAACACAGCTGGGACTCCTGCTAGGCTAAGATTCACTGGCAGCCTATCATGTTTCAGGAACTTGCAGGGATGTCATTTAGTTGATTTCTCATAGTGAGCCTATGAGAGAGAAATTGTAATCTCTGTTCTTCAGAGAATCAAACTGAGGTTCTGAGAAATTGAATAGCTTGGTTGAGGATCCTGAGCTGCACTGGTGAATAGAGGATTGACGGAGGTACATGTGACATCAAAGTTCACTTGCATTTCTGCTACAAAACTGCATTGTCAATAGGGCCTAACACTTAGTTCTTAAAATCACAGGCCTAGCTCTTTCCATTGTAGAATTTTGTGGTGCAGGAAGGAGGGATGGTTAAAGACATGATGGTTCATTTTATGTCACTGGGCCACGGGGTGCCCAGATATTTGGTCAACCACTTTCTGGGTGTCTCTGCCAGGGTGTGTTTAGATGAGATTAACATTTTAATGAGTAGAATAAAGTAGATTGTTCTTCATTATGTGGTGAGCCTTATCCAATCAGTTGAAGGCCTGAGTGGAACAAAAGGACTGGCTCCCTGAGTAGAAAATTCTCCACCTGACTGCCTTTGAGTTTCATTTGTAACATCAGCTCTCCTGAGTCTCTCGCCTGCAGATTTGGACTTGCCAGCCTCTATCATGTGAGGCAATTCTTTATAATAAATCCCTTTGTATATTAATATGTATATTCTATTGGTCCTGTTTCTCTGGAGAACTCTCACTAATACACAAGGGAGAGTCATGCTACCTCACGTTGAACAAGATCCAGGAGGCTGGGTCTTGACAGGCTCGCCTACCCTAGCTTAAGTTATTATAAACAGTCCTCGAAGTGCTTAAAATTGAATTTTAGACATGTAAACATTATAATTTAGAAATTAAAAAGAATGAAAAGAAATGATTTTAAATGGGAACCAAGGCAAAAATTCCACAGATGAGAGAGCAGCTGGAGAAGATTTGGAGAAAATCATCAGTTTACAATGGGGTCAATACAAATACTAAATGGGAACCAGGCCTCTGGCAAAGCTCTCATAGTGACTCCTTTCCTAGTGTTGTTTCCCTCTGCTTGTGGCATTGTCTGGGGTCATTGTAGTGGACCGCTAGCATCTCTCTGCGCCTTTGTGGGTTATCTGTAAGGTACATTACAGTAATCTGTTGGCCATTATGGCATGCCCCAATTCCACATGAGTCTTTTGGAAAATATTGGGAGAAAATCCAGATTTTATACTCTCATAATATCCAGACACATGACATGAGCTGGTGAAAACTGCAGGAGAGGAAAAAGTTTCTACCAAAAACTCAGTAGAAATTGGTAGGTTTATCTGAGCTTTGTTATGTGGCTTGTAAGCTTTGGAAACCCAAATTTTAAGCAGTCTTCAATGACAGAAGCCGATGAATTTGACAGTTCAAAGCACTCTGAGCAATTTTTTAATGTCACTGTTTTCTTCCTAGATATTAATTTCAAGTTATTGCAGCAATTTATTCACTAGTCTTACAGTATGTGCATGCCAAATTATGTCCTTATTGCTGCATTTTTTTATTTCCCTTATTTTGTGAAAGTGGTTTTTCTAGGTCATTCTTATTTCCCCAGCTATTCTCTAGTCATTTGGATCCATAGCTTAGACTTAGGTAGAGTACTCAAATGCTCCACTCTGAGCTAGCCCACTTAAATGAGTTCCTTTAATCATTTTTAGGTTAAGCAGTGAGGATTTAAATTAGCTTCGTAAAATAACAGCAGCAACACAGATGGAAGTTAAAGATTTTGAGGAATAAAAAAAGAAATGAGTGCGCACTTTATATTATGAAGGAAAGGGAGAATTGTAGATTTCCCTGTTTGGCTCAATACATTTTTTTTCCCCATAGAAATTTAGTTATAAACAGTATCGACGATCTGTATTTGAGAAACTTAAATGAATTATTGTTGAACCAGAGTGCACTTTTCAAATGCAGTGGACTAGTGCATACTTTTAGAACACAATCTTTATATTAAATCAGAAGGGTTTATATAAAGATCTGGATTGTATAAATAAACTTGATCCCCTCTACCACAGTGCATGCCACAAAACACAAATTTTTTTCTCTCTTTCTGAGTAATGGGGTTGCTGCTTCAAATCTTTCAGATCTTAGATTAGATGTCATTTCTGTGGAGAAGCTTTCCCTGAGTATTCCATCTAAAATAGGCCCCCAGCTATTCTCTATCACATGCCATGTTTATTTCCTTGAAATCACTGAGCACACTGCACCTATTCAATGAAAATTGTTTATACACCTGTTTGTTCATGTATACTCTGAGTTCTTTGATAGGACCATGCTGCCTTGGTGTCTGGAACACAGTTAGTACCCAATTAATATTTGTTGAATGAAAAATTTACAACACAGATAAATGAAAAAGCAGTTTTAAATTGTTTTTAATAAAGAGCATATCAGAGGTTTTCTTTAAATGATGACCATACTTTGGGTCATTTAACATACTTTCTTCACATAAATGTAATTTATGTAAAAAATTTTAAGTCTACCTGTGATATAAGGTAACATTCACCTGAAATTATTTTGTGTTGAGTTGAATTTTGACTTTTTTTTTGTTTCACATACTTATGTACTTATTATACTTTTCCTAATTTGAAAAAGAAAAAAACACACATAAATATCTATCTATTATCTATCTATCTATCTATCTATCTATCTATCTATCTATCTATCTATCTATCTTATCTCTACTATCCCCAGCTTCCTATAAGTTATTTATACATAGAAATACCTTCTTTTATATTATATAGGAGTTTATGAAAGTTTCTTCAGCATTGATGTTTTCTAAATCAAATCATGTTTTTTTTTTATGATTTATACTGTTTTATAGATACTTTACCTTAATTTCTGATTTGTTTTCTGTTAAACGTGACTTCTAATTACTATCCTCTATCCCAATCTAATCTATAAATATTATATGTTTATACTTAAATGCTCTAGAGGAAATGCTACTTAAAACAACTCAGAATTGTTTTGCAAATAAAAAACTGTTAGTCAATGAGAACAATTTTCACTTCCTGCATCTGTTAATGTCAAATTTTCTTGCACTGTCTTGAGTTTACTGGGGGCAGATCACACCTAGCTTCCCTTTCTTTATAGCGTTTCACAGCACACATGAAAAATGTAGGTTGCAATGAAATAATAAATAAAATGATTTTGAGGGTTGTATTCTCTATTACATAGACTTAAAACAAAACAAGATAAGACAAAACACCAATCTGTAGCTCTTATGTATGTTTAAATCCTGAACTTGGAGATTTGTTTGAAATCTTACGGTGTTTGGACTTCTGTTGTGGGTGCTGACTTGGTACAGTTTCTGAATGCATTACTAATGTCCTCCTTAGGGTCTGAACTGAAGTGATTTAGAGATAGAGTAATGCTGATATTTAGGGTATTACAGATGGAACACTGAGGAACTTTATTTTACTTTATTTTAAATAAGTACAATTCATGTATTTCATTTGTTTCCTCTTCTCTGGTTCATGAAGGTAAAAAGGAAAAATATTTTGCTACTTCTGTACAAATTAAATTATAAAAGTTAGATGATCATGATTTTAAGGATTTATACATTCATATTAATAGATTTCTCATGATCACCTAATTTAATTTTAATTCCTTTGACTGAAATGTCATAAGGTATTTTTTTGTTTTGTTTTTGTTTTTCCTCCATTACTCACTGAAAGGCAGACAGGGTATCAGCTAATTGTGTTTCTTCACAGGTTTGGTTGAGCTACTCAAATGAGCTGTAGGCTTACTTATTTTATTAGTCTAAGTATTCAAATCTGATTAATATTTGGACAGTGTTTAGTTAGCAGTGAGAAAAGGAGTCTGGAAAGTTATGCCTGTCATATTTCAGAAAGCAGCTTAAAAATGGGAAGTAGAGGGCCGGCCGAGTGGCGCGGGTGGTTAAGCGCTGGCTTGGGAAAACAGCGGCCCCGGTTCGGTCCCACATGTGAGGGCCAGTGACACTGCCCAAAAAAAAAAAAAAAAAAAAAAAAAAAAAAAATGGGAAGTAGAAGGACCTCTGAGCTGTCTTCATAGACCAACCAGAGAATTAGCTGAATTCAAAATATACCATAAGTCAATTAGGAAAAGGACCATTGAAATACGTGCACGTGATGTGTATTTATGGAAAAAAAACATAACCACTGAAAGCAAGAGATAGGAATTCAGACCCTGGCTCCACCATCATTACGAGCAGTTCAAATTTGGTCAAGTTATATAACTTCTCTTCATTTCAGTTTTCTCAGTTGTAAAAGCAGGGTAATCGTGCTGCACACAGACTCAGGACAATGACGAGGGGTGCCTATGGGAAGGTGCCTACCAGAGAAGTGCAAGACAGAAAAGAGGGGATGAAACGGGAAGTAAAGAGATGGAGGAATGCAGTGGGAGAGAGCATTTTGTTCTGAGGGCAGAGCTCCGGTGGGCACTCTAGGTTCTTCTCTCTTCTCCCCCACATCAAGCCCCCTAAAATGCTTTTTCAACTCCAGGCTGTCCCAGTTCTTTTTTGTCTCCCAGGCCTTTTCTGCTTTCAGTGGCACATGCCTTTCTCCTGCTGCCTTATTTAATATAAAGTCAGTGGATTTTGCCATTTCTCTAGTTCTCAGGCAGGTTCTTACTCAAATCTGCATAACAAGGACTCTGAGCAGTGAGGAGGAATAGAATTCAGTGGCTCACACAGCAAAGGCGACATGGTGAAGGGGACACCACGGATTCCCTGGATGGATAAAGCTTCCTTCCTGTCCTTGTCTTTCTGCCTTTTTTTTTTTTTTCCCAGACCAGAACAATCTGACCTACTTAACTTTCACAAGCTGATGGCTTTTTAGTAAATGGGTAACTGAGAGCGTTGAGGCCAGGGAGAAACATGAGAGCCACAAATGCCAGTTTTCTAGTAACCACATGAAAATAAAAAGTAAAAAGGGACAGGTGAAATTAACTTTAATAATATACTGATTGAACCTAGTATATACAAAATATTTATCATTTCGTCTGTAGTCAGTATTATAAATTATTGAGAAATATTTTATCTTTATTTATTTATTTTTATGTCTTAATGTAGACTAGCCACATTTCAAGAGCTCAGTAGCCATATGTCTCTAGTGGCTACTGCATTGCACAGGGCAGGTTGAGACAAATTCTCTCTTTCTCTCTCTCTCTCAAAGCTGTAGGAGAATTTTAGGAATTAACTAAATCATTGATCCCAAATTCTTCATATTAGGAAAATGGAACCAAGGCAGAGTTACTGGGAGGAATTGAAAAATTCCTCAAGGAGTAAAACAACAAACTGTGTCGATTAATCCCATAAGAAATTATTCTGAATTTTAAGGAAAAAGAGAACTGGAGGCCTAGTTTTTCATGAAAAGAAAGAACGAAAGAAAGAAAGAAAGAAAGAAAGAAAGAAAGAAAGAAAGAAAGAAAGAAAGAAAGAAATTTTGTAAACATCCTTCAGTATTTCATCGTCAAATTAATTTGAACAACTCTTGCAGTGTATAGCACTGTGCCTGCCCCATAGAATCTCCCAAAAACATTTGCTAAATCAATTTAAGCACTTAATAAATGGAATAGAAAATTAAAACTAGAAGACACATTGAAAGCCATTTAGTATAAAATTTACATAAGGCAATGATGGTAAAGTGCCCAATAACTCAACAAATGTTAATACTTTCCCCTTTTTAAAAATATTTCAAGTGAGAAAAGAAGTGACTCATCCAAGGTCACACAGCAGCTAATTTGTAGCTCTCTATACTGCCTAGGGATTTTTTGGAGGCATGATTCCGGCTCCACTGATTAGACAGAACTGAATCTGTAGCTAGGCCCTATCTTGTTTGGAACCTTGAAATACGACACCTAAATTCAAAATTTGGGAAAGCATTCACTGAGACAGACAATGTCTATTTCTTGAGAGTGCTATTGAAAAGCTGTGATACTCAATTATTTTGGATTTTAGTATCCGGTATTTTTAGAACTTCCTCATAAATATCTCCCTTGAGGAACATTAAGCACTTGGCATTCTAAGCTATCTCAGGATGTTGTCTTCAGCAAATCCAGTTGACAACTTGACAAGACATCTGGTAGTGTGTCTGAGAAAGCCCAGGTGCTTACTCAAGATTTTTTTGCTTTTGGACTCTTCACTTTGACTATTTCTTATCCTCTTTTCTTGAGCCTGAGCATCTTGTTCGCACTGAAGCTGGACAATTGTGAGAATGGAGTTATTTCTGCCCAAACACACTGCTAGGCCCCAGACTGCCAGTTCTTCAGTACTGATCCAGAGTTCCAGACATCTGAGGGAATGTTTGTAGAAGTGAGGGCTGTGCCGTGGTATACAAGCTGAGAAATTTGATGAAGTTAAGACACCATCTAACTTGGTCTCGTGCAGTGATGTGGTTCTGAGAAGTGAGTAGAAAAAAATATCCTCAGGATAAAAAAGAAGAGGATGAAACATCCTGGTTAAAAAACAAGATTTGGATTTTTCGTTCCTAGACAGATTCTTAAATAGGCTTTACTTGTTCAGTGGGGTCTGGTAATGAAAGGTGACAGGATATTAAGGTTATTTCAGGTTCTACTGTCTCCCAGGGTCATATGAGCCTTCTGTTATGCATGTTAATCCATCTCAGCATTCCTGCCAGGAGATGCCTAAGTAGGGCAATCGGTTTAGTATGCACCCGTCCTCCTTACAGTGTAGTTGAGAGGCAAAACCTACCAATTAGCAGAATATGCATTGAAAGTCAAGTGATACTTTTCTATTCTAAAGACATAGCACCAAAACTTGTGATTAATAAATGATGAATCCAACTGCTATTTCTTCAGAAATGCAAAGTCAAAAGAAGAAAGCAATACCTCCCTTTTCTCCCCATTTCCTTTTGGGGGTATGCATGTGTGTGCATGCACATGTGTTTATCTGTGCATGTATAAAAAATTATATAGCATTTAGCATCATAGGCTAGAAATACTGGTCAGCGCCTGCCAAGCCCATTTCATGTTCTGTCTTTCTCTTCATCAGGCATACAGCTTCCTTGTCTGCAAACTCCCCATCAACTATCCAATTAGCTGTGGGAAGGGAACAGCATCACAGAAACACTGGAGATGTAATTAAATCATGGTGAAGAGGGGATTTCAGAAGTGTGATTCTAGTACTCATTTACTAGTAATTGTGTGTCCCCACCAACAGATATTATTCTGGATGATTCCGTGCAAGAGACTGCAAATTTGTGGGTCTAAAATAACTAGAACAACCTATTTTGGTGGTCGTTGTTATTTCGACTTTAAGCTGAATGTGTTTTTTTTTAATTTTATTACTAGTTTCAGGTGTACAAAACAATGTAATAGTTATACATTTCACCCCTCAGAAAGTGAAACCCCTCCCAATCTATTGCCCCTCTGACATCGTATATATTTATTACAATTCCATTGACTCCAGTCCCCACACTGTACTCCATATTCCATGAATATATATATATATATAAAATTATAGTTGACATATAATATTATTCAGCTTCAGCTTCAAGTGTACAGTGCAGTGGTTGAGGCTCTACCCCATCCCTGAAGTGGTCTCCCCATCTGACACCTTACAACATTGTTGATTATATTCTCCAAACTGTCCTTCATAGCCTGTGGCTGTATTGTAGTTTATGCTGTCTAATCCCTTCCCCTTCTCCCTCACATTATGTTAAGTGAAATAAGTCAGTCGGAGAAAGATAAATACCATATGATCTCACTTCTTTGTGGAAGCTGACTGTTTTTTGTACAACTGATGACAATAGTGGCAACAGCAACGACATCGGAATCCAACTGACTGGGTTAGAACCTCAGCCTTGCCGTTTACTGAATGCGGGACCACAAGGAAGTGACTTAACCTCTCCAAGCCCCAATTTCCTCATGTGTAAAGTGGGAATAATTGTACCTATACCTTGGGATTCTTACAAAGATTAAATGAGATAGCACACAATGTTCTGCTCTATAATTGGTAAATGGTTACCATGGTAATGAAGAAGACAAACAAAAATTCAGGATTAGTTCTAGTGAACTGTTGCTGCTTTCTGTCTGCTTTTTGAGGCTTGGTGACATTTTACCAGAGCAAGAATGCTATATGCCCAAACTAAGTGGTCAGTTTAGAAGAAAAAAAAAAAAATCCTCAAAAAAAAAACCAAAAAACAACCCTCTTTCTGCCCAATTTATCTTTGAACAAAGCTATAAAAGCAAGTTCCATTCTCTTCTCTTTTGATAAAAGCAAAATGTATTCACTCTAAGTGGCTATTAGAGGGCCAATCTCTGTACAGCCCATTCTATATAATAGGTACTCAAAACTCATTCACTCTATAATGGCTTAATATTTTCTGTACAGTGACTAGTGGTGGTTAGGCTTCTAACAAAACATTACATCAACTCTCGAAGCTCTGAATCTTTGAAGCAGATGTTTTCCTAACATCCTGTAAATACTCCAATCATCTCAAACTGCTGGGATTTCACCTTTGCACCGTTTTTAGAAATGTGCCCATTGAGTAATGGGCCTGTCTAATCTGTTTGACGTTTATTGGTGCTCAAAGTGTAGCAAGGTTGGGAGATGTAGCCGAGCACATTCTAAATAAATCAACGGAAGAAAGCAAACTAAATCACAGGGGGAAATTACAGTGTCCAAATCATTTATACACTGGTGATTACCATTTCACCTGGGTCCAACTGATGTCACAAGAGAGTCTCGGAAGCCCTAGGACTCATTTATCAATCTGGCGAATCCTGCTCATCCACGGTTCCACACAGAAATCCACCAATGTGGTGGGGATTTCTATTACTCTAGGACAGGAAGATTCATTAGTCATGAGGAGGAACATGTGGAGAAGAAAATGGACTGGATTGAGAGGGTTCTGGACCATAGCCAGATGGGTGACTTTAGGGGAACCCCCTTACCGCTGGGCCTCAGTATCCTTAACAAGAATATGCATGTATACTATGTGTGTATGTGTATGTTTTGAGGAGGGTGTGTGTGTATGTTGGCGGGGGGGAGTATGATTTGTGATTTTTCATAGATTTGAAAGGATTAGAATCCCTATTTCAGGTGATACCCAATTCAGAACTCAATATAGAAAGTTGATAAAAGTAAATTTATATTGGGAAGAAGACCCAGAGTGGTTTGGACTTCCACTCACATCCTGTGGCTGTTCTCAATAGACTTGCATAGATACCTAGCATTCTGTGAACTATGTGTAACTATATGGTCTGGAAGGTCTCACCAAGTCTAATTTTATTTGAGTCTGTGGAAAATTACCCACCAAAGACAAAACATTGAACTTATGCAAATAATTTACATCTTTTTAATTTATTAATTTGCAAGTTATGCAAATAACTTATCAAATAATTTGTTAAAAGTAGTTTGGTTTCAAGTTTCACGAGTCAGTGGTTAAAGGTCCTGTATTTTTTACTAATTTAAAGTCTGAATGAATACAAATGCATCTTGTGTTTTGCTTCTACTCCTTTCTTATTCTTGTATGAAATGGCCAAATTGTGTTGTTCATTTTAAACTGTAAGCTCCTTAGTGTACTCCCAGTAGATGGAGAAAGTCCCAAGAGATCATAGCTCTCATCTTAACCCTGAGAATAAGTTAGATTATCTACAAAACCATAGATTTGTTTTTAGCCCATCAGAGACTTGAGGAATTCAAAGAAACCTAAGTGAATCAAATTCCAGGAAAGACAAGTTATTCCTAGGAGGGTAGAAGATACTCGGAGATGCCTTTATCCTGGTGGAAGAGCAGGAAGTGGAATGAATCTGACACAGATTGGTTCTCCTGATGGTAAAGGTATGATTCCTTTTCCTGTTTTGATTTAGTATCTAGCATGGGGCCGAAGAATGTTGTCAAAGCTTCCTAAAGTGATTCCAATATGTAGCCAGGTGATTTCAATATACCTGCATGTTGACTGTAACACCAATTAGCGTAACATCTCATATAAGAGACACTACACTTTAAACTGTACCAATCATTGTGTTGTTGTTTTTTTTTCCTGCTATTCAGTAAGTATTTACTGAAGGCATTCTTTATTCATCATTGAACAGGTGTCTGATAGGTACAGAATAAATATAAGGCATGGGGAAACAAAACAAACATATGTAAAACAATTGAGCAAAAACACAAGCTGTGGATAATTAGCTCCTGAATTGAATGGACTAACTATATATGCATTCTGTATAAATTTGGTAAAGAAGAAAATCAGTCCAGGCTGAGTAGTCAGGCAGGCTTTCTCAGAAGAATTGGTATTTTTCTTCAAATAAAACATTCTGAAAGTACTGAGAAAATGCTTACTTGCTAGAGCTAGGTCTTTTATCCTTCATTTTAAGATGGATCAGTGGAAAACTTGAGAACAAGTTAACATAGAACATTAGATGGCAATGATTTCCTAAAAAGTGGTTTAATAGCCAATTTACTAGACTCTTCAATGTCTGGAAATTCTGTTGTTGGCAATTAAAAAAAAATTTTTTTCTGCTTAAAATAAAATTATGTGATAGTATTATTATTATTGTATTAGAGATGAAAAGTGAGGGGTATCTAACATCTAAAACTAATTTTTAAGTGTTCTAGTTTTTGGAAATCCAAGAAAGTATTGCCATAAACATGCCTACTTATTTTCACCATGTGCCTTTATTTAGTCCACATTTTCTTGATTTATTTTACCTAGGTAGTGCTTTGTGCAAACTATTCAATTTTTGAAACATATTTAGCTTTTCAAGAGGCTCTTAGTTCTATCTGTCTATCGTCTATCTATCTATCTATCTATCTATCTATCATCAATCAATCATCTATTGGAAAATCAATGAAGTCATTTTGCTAGGAGTAGGGACAGTTAGAGACCCAATGAGGTTCTAGATCAGAAATGTGAACAGAGCCCTCCTCCTCTCCCCATTTCCTCTTGCCGTCTGTATGTCTTGCACCTTGGTTTAGTGGCCCTTGCCTTCTCTGACAGTGGAGCTGGAAGCCTTTTTTAAAATAGAAGCAGTCGCGTAGCACGTCGTGTCCAGGAGCAGCAGTGCCTGCGCTTACTTCCTAACACCCCAAGCAGCTGACTGAATTGCTTGCCCCCAAATTGCCTTTGGATAGAAGTAAACAAATTGGACATCCAAAAGAGTATATTTGACATTGACCTCTGAGGCCATCTATTTTAAGCAGATTGTAATTTTGCAAAAGGCAGGGGGCCCATTCCAAATGTTTATTTAGTGTTGAATGGTTTCCAATTGGCTGGTCAGTCCACTTTTTTGATGGTGTTGAAAACATTAAGAAAGATACCAATAATAGATGCTGGACTTGCACTCATCTCCATGTGCTGCGATTCATTTCCTTGGATGCCAGAACAAAAAAATTCACCTTAGCGAGAGGTAGGCAAATAAGTCTGGCTATATGGCAGTTAGTTTTGTAGCAACCACTGTCACCTCCACCCCTCATACCTCAACATTAGCCTTGTTTGGTAAAGAGCTTTCCTGTGGCCTTCTGAGTTCCTGCCAACACAATTCTTTTTCACAGAATGGGTACTACCTGTGAAGCACTGGGCTAAGTTTTTTGTACGTTACCTCCTTTTGTCCTCACAATGACCACAAAAGGCAGGTATCATTGCTCTCATTTTAGAGATGGGGAGTCTGCAGTTCAGGGATCTCTAATTGTAAGTTTGAAGCGAAAATTTGACCCACAGTCTGTCTGATTCCAGGCGTTACTCTCATTTCATTTTAGCTCAGGAAAGATCCATATTAGACGATTTCCCCTCCCTTCACGTATGTGCTTATGCTATAGCAATTTTTGTTTTTTCCTGCTACCTATTCCTGATACAAATTTTGGCACCAGGATGTCCAAATGAATGGCTGGGGATAAATCTTCTATTCTTTTATAGATGCAATTTATTGTCCAAGTGCAAAAGAAACAGCCTTTCAGGGGATAGTCCATGTGACCATATTTTCTGACACATATTTAAAAAGAAAACTGAAAAAAGAATATCACTGGTCTTGTGTATCGTTCAGCCTCAGCTTGCTTGCCTTTGTGCTCCAAATGTCAAGTTGCTTCTAGAAAAGACTTCTCTGAATAGAAACTTGGATTTTAAAGAGTCCTGGGTTAGATTAATGGCTCAATTGACTAATGAAATTGGTCCTGGTGTGGAGAACGGAGATTTAATCAGCCTTGTACCCTTACCCAGTTTTGGGTCTGTTTCACTGAGGGAGATGAATAGTCAGTTCAGAGACAGCTCCTGGGACCTGCTGTCCCTGTCTCCTAGAGTCACCCCCAAATGGCAAGCCATTGCAAATGAAAATACCAAGTGATCCTGTACTTACAAGTCACATCCTTCTCCATGCAATCACCTTGGAATTACTTTCACAGCTACGAAGTTCTGCCTCAGTGCAAATCTTTTCCTCTGAGCAGCACTTTTAGAAACTTGAGGACTTGCCGAAGGTGGGAAGAAATTTTAGGAGATCTAGATTCTAATTACCTTTTCCTCCAATTAACTGCATCACCATTCCATTGATAGTGCAACTGAGACTCTCAAAGATAAAGGGAAGCACTGAGGGTGGCAGCAGGCCAAGTCCAAGAATTTCAGAGAATTCTTCCCTTTCTCAAGATTTCAAAGCAAAAATCATCCTAAAAATACAGGTGGCTTGAGAGGGAGGGGGAGAAGTGTTGATTTTTAAAGACGTAAACTGGATGTTATCTTTCTCCACAGAACCAAACAACTTTTCCATATATTAGTGAATGCATTTTCTCAGCATCCCCATGACACCTGTGCCTTTCTTTTCATGACATTTAATGGTTCACTGCTGGTTAGAAGATGATTAAATTTTGCAGTGCTGCACATCGCCTCTTCCTGTTTCTTTTTTCTCTCCTTCATTCTTTCTTTTGCCCAATAGACTTTTCTTCTCCATATTTCTGGAATATACTTACCTGTTTCTAGGCTGTTGTTCATGACATCTGTATTATCTAGGAATGTTCAGTTCTTTCCTCTTTACCTACTGTAATCCTCTCTATCTTTTGAGGCATATTTCAAATATCACCACCTCTGATAAGGTGCTTCACAGAAAATACTCCTGTAATAAATAGCCATGGATGATTTTTGGGGGGTTATTCTTGCCATAGTTAATGGTTTTAACTTTTCTGAAATAGATGGACTTTCCATTTAATTTCAGTCTCTTCTAACTATCATTCCAGCTTTCTCCCATTTGTTCGGTTATACCACATGAGCATGA
Organism: Aselliscus stoliczkanus; assembly: GCA_033961575.1. Lineage (NCBI taxonomy): Eukaryota > Metazoa > Chordata > Mammalia > Chiroptera > Hipposideridae > Aselliscus > Aselliscus stoliczkanus. The sequence continues at coordinate 44,433,401 of CM066729.1, forward strand.
CCTTTCTGGTCAAGGGATCTCTCTCTGAACACTGTATAATCTTTCTCTTTTGACGACTGTGTTCTCTCCACTCCAGGGAGACTCTGTATTTTAAGATCTCAATGTCTTTGCCTTTGAAATTCTCTTTTGGGTGCAGTATTGCGTTTTCTTCTCTCTGTTCCCATGGTTTCAGTCATAGCACATAGCACAGTTGCTATCACTGTGTGTTTTAATGTTTTAAACAAAATTTGTTTGCGTTAACATTTCTCCCTTCCCATTCCTTCTGCAAAATTCACAGTCAAGTGTTGTTTCTCATCTGCAAAGTCACCTTTCTTCCCAGTTGTTGATCATGTGTCCAACTTACCTTAGTTGAATGTACTTCCAAAACATTTCCTTTCTCGCTCTCCCACCTGCAACCATTCTCTTCAAACAGCTCAACAATTAATGTTCCTACCCCCTGGCTTTACCTTCTAAAAGCTTCTGCTGCCTGTTGTGACTACACAGGCCAAATGCTTCCACATCTGTCCCCTCCTGCAGGGTTCATACTAATGGAGCTAGGATTGACATCCACCCTCAGAGGAGCCACACAGGAGCTCAGAGCCTGGGGCAAAACATGAGTTCAGCTGGGTCACAGCTCCATTGCCATACAGCTGCTCCCCTTCATGGGCTCTGAGCCCCCAAGTACAGCTAACCAAGACCACTGCCCACCCAGATTCATAACTACTTGATAAGATCACTTTTGATTCTGAATTGCCCTTCTGTTTCCTGATGCCTCTTGGAGCTGCTCATTGATGTCTCGTTTGCCCTTCTTTCTGCCCCACCCCTGGGGCCTTGTGCTTTTGCTGCCTCACCTCTCATCTGGACTGTAGCCACTCCTCTCAGACTGTTTGGGCTACAGATTCCCTCTGCCTGGTCGGCCTTCCCTTGTCTGAGAATATGGTTGCCTTCACTACTTACCTAGTCCTCAGGCCCTGCCTGACTCCCTGGGCTTTTGGCTTCCATTGATACTACATAGCCTCATTTAATGACTTCATATTGAGCATTTACTATATACAAAGCATTGTGTAACTTAGGTCAGAGATATAAAAATGAGTAATATACAGTAGTCCCCCCTTATCTGCAGGACATATGTTCCAAGAACTCCATGGATACCTGAAACCTCAGATGGTACCAAACCCTATATATACTATGGTTTTCTTTCTTGTACACACATACCTTTTCACTTAAAAGAAGCACTTTACGACTTCTCTTTGGCACATCAGAATGGCCAGCGTCACTACCCTTGTACTTTGGGACCATTAGTAAGTAAAATAAGGGTAACTGATCAGAAGCACTGTGGTACCACAACAGTCGATCTGATACCCAAGAGGACCACTGAGTGGTTAATGGGTGGGCAGCACATACCATGTGGAGACCCTCGACAAAGGCTGGGATGGATTGGGGTGGTATGGGTGGCATAAGACTTCATCTCACTACTCAGAAAAGCAGGCAATTTATACTTATGAATTGTTTATTCCTGGAATTGTCCATTTAAGATTTTTGGACCACAGTTGACCATGGGAAACTGAAACTGGATGGATAAGGGAGACTACTATAAGCACTTTCCTTCAAAGAGCTTACAATCTAATGTAGGAACTGTCAGGTCAGTCCCTGACAATGGAAAGATGACATCTAGCCCTGTGTGTGTGTGTGTGTGTGTGTGTGTGTGTGTGTGTGTGTGTGTGTGTGTGTTGGGGGCAAGGTGGTGGTGATCAGGACACTTTTCTTCAAAGGAGAGGTAATGGGACTGATGTGAAAGTGGATCGGGTCAGAACCGGGGATACACATTTGGAGGAAGAGTGAAGTTCAGACATTTGGAGGAAGAGTGAAGTTCAGACTTGTAATAATGTTTGTCATAGGTCTCTGCGACTGTCTGGTGCCTGGAATGCTACATGTCCTCTAAGTAAATGACAGTGGGACCTCCAGTCATTAAGCCAAACAAATACAACTCTGACATGTTTTCCAAATGCTTCAAGGAGGGCACCATCCTCCTATATAATCTACTAAGCCTTGGGTGAGAAAATCCAGAAAGATCTGCTGACCTGAGGAGGTTCTGCCTCAGTAGGATTCAGTGGGAAACCATGGAAAGTCTTTGAGTGTGGAATGACAGAATTTAAGATGCTCTTTGGAAAAGATTAGGGTATTACTCTGGTAGTGAAATAGAGAACAGCAAACAGGAGCCTGGATGTGAGGGAAAGAGTTAGGAGGCTGTTGCAACAATGAGATAAGGATGATAATTTATGCTGGATACAGCTAGATATCTGCTTCATATAATAAGGCTACCAACTGGATGTGGGGATCAAGGGAGCTCTGAGCTCACAGTGATCCCAAGTTGTGAACCCGATGATCAGGAGTGCAGAGGCACCATCTACAGAAATAGGGAGGTCAGAGAGAGGGCATCGTTTCAGGAACAGAAGAGGAGTTCACTTTGGAACATGTGTCTGTGCAGCCCAGGGGGACATGAATGACTGGAGTGGTGCCACCAAACATCAGAAGCTCCTTAATAAATACAGATGATGCTACTTCAAAGGCCATTTTCTAAAGGTTTTTAAAACACATTGTTTCTTAAATAAGCCTGTCACACATAGCCATGACCTAGTAATCACTTTGCCTCAGCCACCCTTCTCACCTTTCTACCTTTCTTTCTTTCTTTCTTTCTTTCTTTCTTTCTTTCTTTCTTTCTTTCTTTCTTTCTTTCCTTTTCTCTTCTCTCTCTCTCTCTCTCTCTCTCTCTCTCTCTCTCTCTCTCTCTCTCTCTCTCTCTTTCTCTCTTTCTCTCTTTTCTTTCCTCCCTCCCTCTCTCTCTCCCTTCTACTCTTCCTTCCTTCATAACATCAAACATAAGTAAAATTCACCCCAGTTCAGGTCAGAAGGCTCCCCAAATCAAAATGAACATTTTGAATTCATGAAAGACTGAGTTTTGAAAGAAAACATTAGGTAATGGATGTACCGGGAAAGAACCAAAGAAGATGCACGCTTTCCTTATGGGTTTCAGCTTTATCCCCCAGTGTCTCTCACTGCGGGAAGGTCATGGGCAACAAGGCACCAGCGCATGGGATCCAGAATTGCTAAAGTAAGTTTTCTTCTCTGGCAGAGTCCCTAAGGATGCTGCATCCGGCTGAGCTGTTCAGGGTTTCATATTCTTCCCCTCAGTAAACTAAATCACATGCACATCTCATCACCGAGGCCTGCACAAAAGCCTGCTATAGCTTTTTGGCAAGCAATGCTTGAAATGGAGCTTTTAGAAATGCTAAAAGCCTGCCTCCTCCAGCCATCTGTGTTGGCTGGTCCAGCTGCATCAGCGGCTGGGCCCGGGGGTCCGGGGTGGGGGCAGGGCCTTGGTGGCCAATTTCATCCATGTGTGAGCCAAATCAAGTCCAAATGGACCCCTGTCAATGTTTTCTCTCCTTTGCTCAATGATTTGACGTAATTCTTCCCTCCATCAGCTAGTGATCCTATTGGATATTCTCATGGAGAGAGTGGCTGCCTAATCTTTTATACCCCCCATTTTGAAAGTGCCTTAAATGTGAGGGTAAATTATTACAAAGAGGAGAGTGTTAGGAAGACGCAGCAGCAAAGCCTTCTGTGCTCTGCGAGCAGATACAAATGCCAGCTTAATTAGGAAATCAATCTTGCTGTCCCATTGATTGATTGCCATCCTCCGCTAGAGGTGGAAAAAGAGTCGAGTCATGACGAGATAATTTTTTCCTATTACTAAGAGGAGGCCTAATGTACATCTCTAAGCAATTCAGCGTGAAGAACTTGTTAAAAAAAACACGCCACCTTTTCCCTTTTGTTAATTGAATCTTTGATGGAGGGGAGGAGGAATAGCATAGTTGTTTGTGAAAATTTGTACTATTTCTTTTTCCTAAGGATACATGAGCGCTGAGAGGTGTTTTAATAACTTCTATCAAAGAAATGGAAACATTTTTTTTTTTTAGGGAGGAGAATGGGTTGTCGGCTCGTCATATCCACGGAACCCTGACTTAAGAGAGAGGGTTTATATTGCTGGAGGAAGGAATCCACGCTGTTGACAACCAGTTTGCACTTTTTTGGTGTATACCCTGTGCTCCCTGAGACACAGTGAGGGTAAAGGTCAGATATTGTCTCCTCCACTCAGATGAGGAAACAGGCTCTGAAAGGTTAACCTGTCCAGGGCCACATGGTTAGCGAATGGAAGAGTCTGAAAGAGTGGCAATCTGTCTCCTAAACCTTTGCATCTCCCACCAAATCACTGGTTTCTTAGGAGAGGCTGTGATGGTAGCCGATCTGTTGATGCTTTCTTTCTTTCTTTCTTCATCATATTGGTTCTGTGGTCTAGTTCACTCTTCATGTTCCACTCTGTACGCATCCTTAATCTGCAACATAGGTCCTGACTGAATAGTCTCATTCTTCTGCATTTGTCACCTTTCAGTCTTGAAAATGCAAAGCATTTCTATCTCAACTATGGATTACTATTGACTGTTTCTCTATTGCTTTAACTCTTCTCTTTTATTTGTCATTTCACAAACCTGTATAATGATGCAGCTGTAGCTCTCTTCCACTAAGGGTGATTTGTACTGATTCTTTTTCAGCAAAAAGAAAAAAAAAAAAAGCCTCTTAGCACATGCCTGCTGCAACTATGATTGGAAGGAGTATAGAAACCCTCCTATCTTAAATGACACCAAGCAAAAATAATCCAGGTCTAAGGGATCCTTTGCTTAGACACCCTATCCTCAGGTTCATTGCTGTTCCCTAATATCTCAATCAGCCCCTGGGCTTTCACCCCAGCCCCTCCTCTAACCCACATTGACCCTTGATCTTGATCTAAAAAGTTTCTCTCATTTCAGTGGTTTTGCTATTTAACCATTTCATGTGCTCTTACAGGTGGATTACATTTGTAATATTTAATCATTTCCAAAATGTCTGCAGCCAAAAGCAAGCTTGTTAGTGAGATGGAACCTGCATTCCTTGGGTGGTCTTCATCACAGACTTCATTTAATGGGAAACATGGTGAGGCTTACTTATTACAATCAAGAGAGAGTATTTGTCACAATAGTCAGAGATGGTAAGAATAATTATGCAAATAGTTTTAAGATATCGTTTTCTCATTTAGGGTATTCACTTTAGCATAATAAACTTTATTACATAAAGCTACAGTTATTAAAAATAAATCCATGAAGACAGACCCAGAGAAGGTATCAGTCACTATTCCATCAAACCCACCTAACTATGAAAGGGAAGAAAAGGTCCAAAAGGTGGCATCACTCTTTACGATCACTTATATGAAAACCTCTGACTTACAAAGAAAACATATTTTGTAAGGGGCATTTAGTTTAGGTACCCTGTTTTCTCTACACTGTAGGGATGGTGCTAAATGGCAGTGAAATGGCATAAGTGTTAGAAGCAGAAGGATGAATGACAAACTCCAGAGCCTTTGAGAACTCGTGTGTGTGTGTGTGTGTGTGTGTGTTTTAAAGGAAATAATCCAAGGAGAACAATAAAATTTCTGTGTAAATATTCTATACATTTTGGATTTTTACCACGGCTGTGTGGAATACAATTCACATATTTTGGGGTACAGTATAATTATTATGATTTTATTTCCTAAGCCAAAGGTCATGCTACTCAACCTAATTTATAAATGTGGAGGCTGGAGCTCAGAAAAAATTTCCTCAAAGTCACACAAATGACTCATAGAAAATTCAGGAGATCCTTCTGTCTGACTCCAAAGCCTGTGCTCACAAGCTCCTAAGCACAGTATACCCTGAGAACTTATGAAGATAGAAAAAAACTCATGGGGAAAACAAGAGAGACATGATACTTGAATTTGACATTGCTATAGAAAATGTTGCCTATGATTTTTTTTGTATAAAAGTCAATTGCTAATCTATGGGTAAGGAATAAGCTGAACAGTGATAGTTTGGGTTCCATTTACTCTGAGGCTTGGTAAAGCTCATGAATAGTGAATTCTTAGAAACATTTGTCTTTAAGCATTGAGGTATAAAAATGTTTAAAATGTATTACAATTCTGAGATACAGTAGACATGGATTGATGACACAATGATATTTTCAGATGCTCCAAAATTTGATGGAAAGCTTCACACTTTGGTGATAATCCTTTATATAGGAAGAATTCCATAGCAAGCCTTGAGATCAGGATTCCTACCTTAAGCTGCACCCTCAACCTTTCTGCCTTGCTTTTGAGAGACGTTTGGGGTCCATTGGCTTTGTGTTATCCGTGACCTGTGAATACACTTAAAGTGAAATGATGACAGAATTGGCTTAGAGTATTTGAGGTTTAGAATGTGGAGTTTGGCAAAAACATAGCCTATTGGAGAACAAAACTGGATTGCTTTAGGAATCCCTAGTAATCCCTTGTATGGTCTGCTGGCTGAATGAGAAAGCCTGAAGCCAATCTTTCTTAGGAAACATTTGTTAACATGTTTGGAACTGGCAGGGTACCTTTCTGTTAGACTGGAATTTTCCCCATCTGTGATTTTCTGTTTATTTCTAAGTAAGGCCAGATAACAATGGTAAATTTAAAAATCAGGCAACATACTCTTTGAGTATCCTAGTTTTGTGTGAATCTAGTTGGTATCATGTTAAAAGAATGTCGGTTGCTTCTAAAAAATGAAATGAAAGCTAAAACTTCCTATAACATCTATAATCTCAAATGCAGCTCAGTCTCCACTCCTTTCCCCAATCCCATTCATAATGCTTTGTTGTGTGACTTGGGACATCATAAGGGAGGCCTATGGGAATGTCATGCACTAAATAACTTCTATGGGCGATCAGACACTTAGGTTTATTTTCTCAGTGGCTTTTTCTCACCATCAGTGAATAAAGCACGAGAGTGCACTGCCCCCATTTCATAGATAAGTAAACTGAAGCACAGAGTGTTAATAGCGTATCTAATATCATGTAGCAAATACCATCAGGATTTGACTGTAAGATTGCATAATTCCAAAGCCCAGCCTTTTTTCACTTTTCACAAAACTTTACATTTCATGAACCTTTTTAGTGACTACATTTGCCTCCTTCTTTTAGAAGAATAAGTGTTAAAGCTGTAAGATTTTTGGATAAGAGAGTAACATTGAGTAGGCAAGGTAAGATCGAGCCATTTATAGGTTCAACGAGGGATTTCATAAATAGCCACAATTGACAGATTTCACTGTGGACAGATGGCAGTTTTGGCTAGCATCAGCTCGTATCCTCGAAGGTAATTCTGTGCTACTAGTGTTGGTCTCTCCTACACTCGTTTGGGCTAGCTCAGCATGGAGTGGGTTGGGAGATGCTTCTGGCTTGATGTGAATCTTAATATTTCACAGTGTCAGAACTGAAATAAAAGGAAAAGCAATACACTTTCTAAGTTCTTCCCTCTTTCTAAAAATACTGTCACAGAGGGACCTATAATGTAGGTTGAAGAGAAATACACCTGGAATTCCTGTCTCCTCTCAGGGATTATTGATGCTCGTGGCCAGCACAGACCCAACTTATTTTGAGATCAGATATACAGTTGGTACACAAATTATATTTAAGACTTGAATTAAGCTCATTTTTTTCTTCTAAACTGTCCCAAATCTAATCGATCAGGTAACTTTCTACTTTATATTCTTGTTTATTTAAAGGAAATATAGTCCATATGCTTTACATTCATTTATACTTAACTCATCAAAATGCTATTTGGCAATAGGCATTCAATGTCCCCTGAAAGAGTCTTGAGGTTCTTTTGATAAGATTTAGTTCTTAAAATCAGGAAATAATATTGTGTCTGAAAGAAACCAAGTTCCCAAAGGACTCTAGGTCAGTTCAAAGCCCCATTTAAAATGAGTTATCGAAGACTGAGTTTGGAAGAGTGTTTTTTGTATAATTCACTGCTCTCTGAAACTGCCAGTGGAGATTGCTGGAGAAGGGGTTACTGGACCCCTCAAACAGCTTGTCTTAATGTCTACTATCCAAATGAACAGATTAATAAATAAACTATTCTATTTAGTGAAATGTGTAATGACATTTAAAAAATATTATGAGCTCTGAATACATAGTGGAACATTATAGATTTGGCTACCTAAAAGCTAAAAATTAAAAACAAATGACTAACTGGTAAATAATATTGGCAACAAATATGCCAAGGACTAGTATGCTTAATAAATGAAAACAGATATTTGGAAACAGTAATCTAAATATCCCACTAGAAAAATGAATGCAAGACAGAAGAAACACACACACATACGCACATACACACACACACACGCAAACACACACATACTGGACTGGACTTCATCTTTCCATTGTTAGGGATTAGCTTGACATATGCAAAAATATTTGTTTTTATTAATAGCCAAAAGTATGCAAATTAAAATGATAATGAGATATAATTTTTAAACTAGCAAATTGGCAAAACGATGTTAAAATATTAGAAGTTACCCAAGACTTTTTTGATAATCTGCAGGTTGAAGTATAAGCTGGTACAGTTTTCCTAGAAGTGCATTTAACAATATAAATCAACATTCTTAAAAAAGTTCATGTCCTTTCATGCAATAATTTTACTTCTAGGAATCTATCCAGAGTTGTGCACACAGATTTATATGCAAAGGTATTTATTACATTTCTATTTTTAATAGTGAAAACAAAATGAAAAAGCCAACATTTCTAATAATAGAGTAAAATAAATTATGGTCAATTAAGTTCGAGTACATTGCATAGGCTATTATTCATCTACTAATATCACATTATAGAGTTTAATGTCATGGGAAATGCTCTTGTATAAATGGAAAAAGCAGAAAATGAAACTCTGTTATGTGATCCCAATTTTGCAAAAACCAAAACCAGACAAACAACTGCATGAAGACACTTATATAAGGGAAACCAGTTGTTATCACTTGATGATAACATACGTGATTTTCATTTTCTTCTTTATAACTTTCTGCATTTTAATTTTGTAATCATTAAACACAATATATATTGCTTATAGTGATAGAATTCTTTGAATTTTTAATAGATTAAAGTGGTGGAAGTAATATATTCATCAAAAATTGAAATGGTGTATTTTGGGTTCTGCAATGACCATTAAATAACACCTTATTTTTTTTTATCCTATAGCCTCATGGCTGTAGCATAGGCATCTTTGAAAAAGAGTCTATGAATGAAATTTAATATTCTGTCTTCATATAAAAATGATAATCCAAAGGAAGAGCATTCCATTCACTCTACTTTGTCAGTTAAAAAAAATGCTTATTATTAATATCAGAAAAGTTTTCTGATTTCTGAACATAATCTAGTTTGCAATTTCTTTAGATACCTTGCTGTTTAGGCTGAAGGGACAATAATTTTTTGAATAAACCAGTTTAATCTTAAAGAAAACATCTTTTCAGAAGGCATTTTTCCCATGAGTTTAGAGTTTATTGCCTTGATTTATCTACCTCATTAGGTAGAAGGGCATTTGGATGCACAGCATAAGATGTGGTTGAAAAACTGGAAACCTATTACAAACATAATATAGTCTGGAGAGGCTGGAGTGGAGAGGCGGTGCGATGTGTGGGGTGAATGAAGACCTGGGGTTCCATTTTAGCTTTGCCATCTCAGAGATGTGTGAGTTTGTGCAATCATCTTATAGCTCCTGTCTATCTCAAAGGGTTCTTGTGAAGAATACATATAATAATATGTGTGAATTATTATGACCATTCAGTCTATGATTGATGGTAATAGAAATTAGGCTCATCTTACCTTATTATTGAAGAGTTGGACCTGAAGTTTCTATATTAATAGTCACTGAAATTTCTAATTTAGGCCTTCACAAATGCCCACAAGTTTTAATTTAAGTGTAAGAAATGTGGATTCTGTACCTTTGCTTGCTGGTGGCCATACTTGGTAATTTGCCTGTAAGCCCTGAAAAACAAGTATTCTTTAAAATATATTTGTTTTAATATATTTACAGTAAACTGTAAAAGTATTGAAACCATAAGCCACATATCTGTTTATTTTATTGGGTTGTCAGAAAAGTTGTGACATATTTTTTTCTATGTTTTTTATTGCAAAAATGCGTCATGACTTTTCTGACAACCCAATATAACCATGTCACATCTGTGTACCTTAATATGAAAATCAATCCATCAACTGAACTGTAGTATTTGTGAAGAAAGCTGTACATGCCCTTTTATAATACATTTCTAATTTTGAAATGTTAGGAAAACTATCCTGGATCAGTGTGTAATGGGGAAACGATGTTCTCAATTGAGGAACTCTTAATGGATGGTCTTGCAGAGAGCGACCCTCATAGGAAAGTGGGGTCCTTATTTGGAGAAAACAAATTGGCAATTATGTGTCACAACAGCCCCTTAATACGATTTTAAACACTAGGCAGTGGATTTCAGATAGTCTGGATAGAAAAAAACTAAAAGTATTCAGTTTACATTCATAAAGGGACAAACATATTTTTACAAAAAAAAATTAAACACTTTTTTCCTTAATAGCAGACTGGGAAAGAGTGAAAGTCAGTAACTCTATGGACAATGGGGAAGGCGAGATGTAGAGGGAAAATGATGACCTTTTGGTTGGTATTTTGTCTATGCATCCTAAAAGTAAAATTTAGGCTTTTTAATTTTTTTTTATTAGTTTCAGGTGTGCAACACAATGTAATATTTAGACATTTACATTCCTCACAAGGTGATAACACCCTCCAATCTACTATCCCTTGGACATCGTATATAGCCATTACAATTCTATTGACCATATTCCCTATGCTGTACTCCACATCCTGTGAAAATATATATATATTTGACAGTCAATATTATTCAACTTCAGCTTCAGGTGTATATTCAGGTGTACAGTGCATTGGTCAGGCATAGTCTATGAAGTGATCCCCCTGATAAGTCAGTACCCATTTGGCACCCTACATAATCTTTACAACATTATTGATTATATTCCCCACACTATATTTCATATCTCCGTGACTATATTGTGACTACTAATTTGTACTTTCTAATACCTTCATCTTGTCCCCCCATCCCCATGCCCCTCCCATCTAGCAACCCTTAGTTTGTCTTTCCCTATATCTCTGAATCTGTTTCTCTTTGTTTGTTTATTCTGTTCTTTAGATTCCACATTTAAGTGATATCATATGGTATTTGTCTTTTTCTGTCTGACTTAATTCACTTGACATATTCTTTAGGTCCATCTGTGTCATTGCAAATGGTAAGATTTCATTCTTCTTTATGGCCGAGTAATACTCCATTGTATAAATGTACCACAATTTCTTTATCCAATCATTTATCAATGGGCATTTGGGTTGTTTCCATATCTTGGCTATTGTGAATAGCACTGCAATAAACATAGGAGTGCATATATTTTCTCGAAATAATGTTTTGGATTTCCTTGGATAGGTACCCAGAAGTGGAATTGCTGGGTCATAGGGTAGTTCCATTTTAAATGTCTTGAGGTACCACCATACAGGTTTCCATAGTCACTGCACCAATCTGCAATCCCACCAACAGTTCCCTTTCCTCCACATCTTCACCAGCACTTGTTGTTTGTTGATCTGTTGATGATAGCCATTCTGACCAGAGTGAAAAGGTATATCATTATGGTTTTTATTTGCATTTCTCTAATGGTTAGTGACATTGAGCATTTTTTCCTGTCTGTTGTCCATCTGTGTGTCCTCTTTGGAGAAATGTCTCTTCATGTCCTCTGCCCATTTTTAACATGGGTTTTGTTTGTTTGTTTGTTTTGTTTTTGGTGTTGAGTTGTATGAGGTTTTTTTTTAAATAAATTTTTGATATTAACTCCTTATCAGATGTACCATTGACAAATATCTTTTCCCATTAAGTATGATGCCTTTTTGTTTTATTGATGGTTTTCTTTGCTATGAAAAAATTTTACTTTGATATAATCCCACATGTTTATTTTTTCTTTTGCATCATTTGCCCTAGGGGACATATCAGTAAAAGTATTACTTAGGGTAATGTCTGCAAATTTACTTCCTATATTTTCTTCTAGGAGTTTTATGGTTTTGGGTCTTACATTAAAGTCTTTAAGTGTTTTGAATTTATTCTTGTACATAGCATAAGAAGATTGCCCAGTTTCCTTTTTTTGCATGTGTCTGTCTAGTTTTCCCAGTGCCATTTATTAAATAGACTGTCTTTAGCCTAGTGTAAATTTTTGCTTCCATTGTCATATAATACATTAAATGACCATATAGACATGGATTTATTTCTGGACTCTGTATTCTGTTCCATTGATTTATGTGTCTGTTTTTATGCCAATACCGTGCTGTTTTGATTACTATAGCTTTGTAAATAATATGATTTGATGTTAGTTAGTGTGATACCTCCCACTTTGTTTTATTTCTCAAGATTGCCATGGCTAGTTGGGGTCTTTTATGGTTCCATATAAATATTAGGATTTTTTGTTCTAGTTCTGTGAAAAATGTCATTGGTAATTAGATAGGGATTGGGTTGAATCTATAATTGCTTTAGTTAGTATGGACGTTTTAACTATATTAATTCCTCCTATCCATGAGCATGCTATATGTTTCTATTTGTTTGTATCTTCTTTAATTTCTCTCCCTTCAGTGTCTTATAATTTTCTGAGTACAGGTCATTTACTTCCTTGGTTAAATTTGTTCCTAAGTATTTTATTGTTTTTGAAGCAATTGTAAATGGGATTGTTTTCTTAATTCTTCTGATCGCTGGTTATTGGTATATACAACAGATTTCTGAGTATTAATTTTGTATCCTTCTACTTTACTAAATTCCTTTATCAGTTCTAATAATTTTTTGGTGGAGTGTTTGGGGTTCTCCATATATAATATCGTGTCACCTGCAGATAATGACAATTTTACTTCCTCCTTTCCAATTTGGATGCCTTTTATTTCTTTTTCTTGTCTGATTGCTGTTGCTAGAACTTCCAGAACTATGTTGAATAAAAGTGGTGAAAGTGGGCAACTTGTCTTGTTCCTGTTTTTGGCTTTTCCCCACATTGAATATGACGTTAGCTGTGGGTTTTTATCATATATGGCTTTTATTATGTTGAGATATGATCCCTCTATTCCCACTGTGCTAAGAGTTTTTATCGTAAATGGATGCTGGATTTTATCAAATACTTTTTCTGCATCTATTGATATGAATTTATTTTTTATTTTGTTAATGTGGTATATCATGTTAATTAATTTGTGGATATTGAACTAACATTGCATATGAGGGAGGAATTCGACTTTAAATTTAGGCTTCTTAATAAGAACTTACTTTTTGTTGAATTTTTGTTCTTACTAGGGTATTATCTTTTTATTATAAGAAAGTATAAACTGTCCTATTTCCTTAGTACAGACTTTTTTTGTTTTGTTTTTTTGACAGCAGTGTCACTGGCCCTCATATGTGGGACCTGAACCGGGGCCGCTGGCTTACCAAGCCACTTGGCCGGCCCAAGTACAGACTATTTTTATGCAGAAAAAAACTCAAGGGGGTAAGTGTTTATTCTATTAAAAAATGTGAGGGCCGGCCGAGTGGCGTGGTGGTTAAGCGCTGGCCTGGGAAGCCAGCGGCCTTGGTTCGGTCCCACATATGAGGGCCAGTGACACTGCCCTCAAAAAAAAAAAAAAAATTGTGAATTGAGTACCCATTCTGCAAGGAGCACTGTGCTAGACCAGAAGTTTATTATAAAATTAGTGAGTTTTCTGAATAATTCAGTCCAGAGGCCATTAGGTGGGTATGAGCAAGATTGGCTACTGTGTAGGAAGATGAGGTCATAGAGCTGGGGTGGGGACAGACTGCTATGGGAAATCAGATGCTGAATAGAGTAAGAAGGGCATCTGTGTGAGGGTGGGGGCTATGGCAGCATTAGGAGATTGGGTACATGTGGGGGTACTGACCCAATAAGTAAATAGGTTGAGGATGATGGTTTCATGCTATTTAATAAGAGAGTTATAAATTTGGAAAAGAAGAAATGGGAAGGAACCAAGTGATGTTATACTGGAATGGAAGGTATTGAAGTGATCTTATTGCTTTACACATACACACACACACACACACACACACACGTGTGTGCACACGTTTCCTAGCTTTCTAGCTCTGTCCAATAAAAGAGCCCCAGAGAAGTGACACCCCGATCACAACAAGCACACCTGGAGACTAAGTCTTGAACTCTAAATACCATTCTCTCTTAAAAGGCACCATGATGGCTTGGTGAAATGACTGATTTTAGAACCGGGGCAGGGAAAGTACAAGAAAAGTCTGGAATATATTATTGTCCCAGGATGTAAGGTAGTACTCAAGAAATGATGAGAACATGATAAAAAGATACAGAAGCCTCTCTGAAGGATACAAACCTGGGATAATTTGAGCTTTAAAATAGGATTATTACTCATTGAATAAAACAGGACCCACAAGTCCATACTAATATAAATAAATCAATAGATAAATAAATTGAGAGAAGTGAATGCAGACTAATAAATGTAGAAGAAGTAATTGCATTAGAAGGTCGGTAACCATTATAGTAGTAAGTAAGCAAAATTCTATGGATATTGAAATTAAGTGGGTGAAATTTTAATGAGAAGATATTTATATAATCTCAAAGAAGTATCTCTCATGAAATACTTATGTGTTAAGGAGAAAAGAGAGTAACTTGAAAAAACCTGGCAGATACCATCTTAATCCAATTATCAAAATTAACCTTACCAGAAAAGAGACAGAAAGAAATTATGACCATTTGATAGGGAGACATAGAATAACTGAGTATCACTTCTGAGCCAATACTGCTAAAGATACGTAACCTGAATCCAATCACGAGAAAACATTAGGCAGACTTTAATTGAGAAATATTTTACTAGTAACTGGTCTGCAATTTTCAAGTGTCAAAGACATGGATGTTGAAAAGATTGGGGAACTATTCCATACAGAAGGAGACTAAAGACACAGACAACCAAATGCTATAATCTGCTTTGAATCCTTTTGCTATAAAAGACATTAGAGAGACAATTGGTAAAAATGGAATGGGGTCTGAAATTAAGTGGTAATGATGTATCAATGTAATTTCCTCAGATTGATGGTTTTATTGTAGTTACATAGAAGAATGAATGTCCTTGTCTGGACGAAATTTAGACTAAATTGTTCAGGGGTTATAGGGCAACATGGTGTTAACTTTGAAATGATTCAGGAAAAAAGTATTTTTGTGCTATATTTGCAACATTTTTGTAATTTTGAAATTATTTCAAAATAAAAATCATCTTTAGTATGAAAAAAATTAATAAGAATTGGGGCTTGCTTTCAGGGAGGCTACTTGGTAGTATAAAGGACAAGACAATAAAGATGACGTCAGCAGAGCAGAGAGGGAGGCCATCTGGCAACATGGTGACCAACATGGGGTATGGAGCCAAATGGCCTGTGTTTTGTGCTTCAATCATAGCACTGCCATTACCAGCTGGGAGGCCTTAGGAGCATGACATAACATTTCTGCGCCTCAGTTTTCTCTTCTATAAAAAGGGTATAATAATAGTATAATCTCATAGGGTAGTTAATAAATGGCAGTTGTTATTGTTGTTGTTGTTATTATTATTATTATTATTTAAATTTGTTATTGGTGATTAAGCTCATGGTTATTTGTAGTGGGAGAGCTGTATCTAAATTCTGCCTCTGCTACTTTCTATGTGACCTTGAATAATTTACTCATTTTTTTCTAAAGCTCAGGTTTTTCATTGAAAATAGAAATAATAATAATCATGCTAATAATAGCTCGTAACAGAGTGGGTATGAGAATGAAATGAGATAATGCAAACCGCTTAGCACACTCTAAACACTTTGTAAGTGTTACTTATCACTCCATAAATGCAAGATGAAATATAATAAATCCTATAAAAGAAATAAAAAGCATGTGACAATTCTGAAGCAAATTAAAAAAAAAACAACCAAAAAACATCTGGGTGGGAGTGGAAAAGCATTAGGTTGTAGAATTCTCTGGAACAACTGAGAGGCTTTTACTACAGTTACGAGATCCTAAGGCTAGAAGCAGAGCAGGAGGAACAGGGAGAAAGGAATGTGGTGGCCAAGGGAGAAACCAGATCTCGCAAACAAAGATCTCTCAGCTTTAATAGACCATGTGTAGCTGACAAAGAGCTAGTGTGGGGAAAAGGCACTGGATTAAAGGGTTGGGGCGATGTCTGCGGGTAATGAAATTGGCTCTCCAAAGAAATTTCTTCTCTAGAGAAAAGGAGACTGGGGCAAGCATAGTACACTGAGGTTCTAATGGAAGCTGGAGTGAATGAGATCGACCAGAAAGAGTGCTCTACAGGAAGAAAGGAGGCAGAGGCTTGAGAAGAAGAAATACTGGGAAAAAGATGCTGTATTAGGCGGTTAACTGGTCTTTGTTACGTTATAAAAAGGTAGAGTAAAAGCCAAACTCCAAAGAGGGCCTGTCTGGGTAAAGGGGGCTGGGCTGGGAGATTCCTGAGGACACGTGAAGAACCAAGGCAGATGTATGAGGAAGCCAATCAGGCTTCAGTTTCAGGCCCCACACCTGCCCAGACCTTTCCCAGGCCCAGGACATACCCTGGCGATGCCTTTCCATGGTTATGGGAACTGTAAAATTTACGAATGCAAGGTATTTGACTTAGTCTGTTTGGGCTGCTTTAACGAAATTACACAGACTGGGTGGCTTAAACAACAGAAATTTCTCACAGGTCTGAAGGCTGGAAAGTCTGACATGTCAGGGTACCAACATGGTGGAGAGCCCTCTTCCTGGTTTGCAGGTGGCATCTTTCTCTCCTTATGTCCTCACTAAGTGTGTGGGGGGTGGGGAAGGGAGAGAGAGAGAGAGAGAGATCCCCTTTCATAGGGGCTTTGACTCCATCATGACTGCCCCATTCTGATGACATATTCTAACCCTAACTATCTCTCAAAGAACTCATTTCCAAATACCATCATACCATCACACTGGGAGTAGGAATTCAAACATGAATTTTGGAGGAACACAAATATTCAGCCCATAGCAATATTTAACTGCAGTCAGTTAAGACTACTGTGTCTTTCTATTCAACCTCTTCTTCATCCAACTTAATTTGCTGATGAATGGCATTCCAGCATCAGCATAGGGAACTGCAGTGAGGGTTTAAGGGGATATACTGTGTGGTTCGCATAATGTTAACATATAGTTAAGTTACTGCTAAT
The DNA here is from genome assembly GCA_033961575.1 of Aselliscus stoliczkanus. Lineage (NCBI taxonomy): Eukaryota > Metazoa > Chordata > Mammalia > Chiroptera > Hipposideridae > Aselliscus > Aselliscus stoliczkanus. The sequence goes on from CM066729.1 coordinate 44,450,551, forward strand.
AGTCCCAGGAATTGTCTGCTCACCTACTGGGTAGACTCACCCAGCATTGACACTAAGTGTCAATGACACCAAATGTGAAGGTGTCTTTTGACTTTTGCATTAGGGACATGGATGGTGGAGGAGAAAATGTTTGAAATAGAGTCAGAAGCTTGTGTGCAGACCTCCTTTCCAAATATGAGATGTGTAAAACTACAAGAAGAGGATCTGGTTCTTGTCAAGACCCAAACAAAACGCAGATTCTCTCCTATCAGATAAGATAAGCTGACATTTATAATATACCACTGCGATGAGACAGCAGTGACACACTGGTTAATAGGTGTTGTCAGTTCAAAGATTTAAGATTAGTCACAGCACAAAAAAACTTGAAATGTTCTGAAAACTTTTAGCTCAGATATGAAACCTGATAAAAGACTTTTACAAATTTGAGAAAAAATCCTATAAATTTACATATTACCAGTAATGAAGTAAGAATCTAAAAGTTTTCTTAACCATAAATAATAAGCACATTTGTTTGATTATGCTGGAAGACAGGCTGAAGTCTTGCCAAATAAAGTAGCAATCTAAGAGAATGCATTTAAGAAAATGTAGGGGGAAAATGTTATAGAGGCCAGGCAGTTAATAAATAAAAATGTTACACTATTTTTTTTAGATTTTGTGATGTTTGTAGTAGTGTCCATTTTTTAAAAGTTGTAATTTATTGCCCTTTTCCTTATTCTAAATAAATATTCATTTTTATACCTACTTTTTTATTTATTATTTTGAATTCTTTATTTTAAGGAGCCCTTCCCCCTCAAATTGCATAAGCTTCAGGTCCACCTTTGCATAACAGCAATGCTTCTTTCCAGAGGTTTATTCTGCTTGAACAGAAAGAACAAGGATGTTCTTTCTTTGGGCTAAGATAGGATATTAAATACTTCATTTTTAGTAATTTTTAGGCTAGGAACAACCTGAGCAGTTTGTGTACAGAAGGGAGGGTGCTAGCTGTACTGGAAAGGTGGAAATACACATGTAACCTGGATACTTGTTGGAACAGGCCTCATACAGTGAATGGAATGAGGTTAAGATAGAGTGGAGAGAATGGCTTTGAAAACCAGGTGCAGACTGCAGACTGAGAGCAGTAAGGAAGGAAAGAGGAGTGGATTTGAGACAGGGTGGAGGGGCACAAGGGAGTTCTGGTACTGTGACCTTAATCTTCCAGTTCAAGGAAGAGGTGAGTTTATCATCTCAAGTATCAGAGGTGGGTGGTTTTAGGGGTTTCCAAAGCCTTAGCACGCCACTAGTAAGTGTTTTGTGAAATGAAACTGTGAAACAGCAGCAATGAGCCACCACTCACCTTCCCAAAGTCTGTCTGTTGGTCCTAAGACATTGCACTCAGAGACCCTGCCATGGGCTTGTCAGTCTACGTCTGAGATGAAGATCGAGTTTAGGGATAACCCTATTTTAGTGTCAGAATATATATATAGTTGTATATCGGAGAACACTGTCGTGATGATAATGCAAGGCTGGTGAGGAGACAGTCAGGTGGAGGACTGGAGTTGTTGCCTAAAGGAATGAAACACAGATTTATTATATATGGCCTTATTCCACACAGAATTTAAGGCAGCTTACAAGCATGCACGCAATAAAATAGCAAGCTGTGGTCCATAAATAAAAAATCAAGGCTGGAAGAGGCATAAAATATAGAAGAGAAGACTTCAGATGTGGCCTGCCAGTGGTCTTCAAATAACTGAAGGGTTGCTGTGTGGGTGAGCGTTCAGGGTTATATGGAATGTGGGCCCAAGAACATGGAGGAGGGCGTACAGTGAGGTACAAGAAAAGACAAAATGTTCTAGCAAGTGCAGCTGCTCCCCAGGGGAATGAGGTTGGGAGTCCCTGCATCATCATAGGAGGCATTTAAACCCAGCGAGGTAGCCTCATTTCTGGCCTGATGCTACCGGTAAAGATAGCCCATGACATGTCCTTAGGGTCAGCATTCTAATGGCTGTGGCAGGATGGCAGGAACTGTTCTAAACAGTGCCCTGGAAGGAATGAACTATTCTAATATATTTCACACATTAATAAAAGCGTGTCAACCGTCATACTGCGTATTTCCATGACCTACAGGGTTGTCTCGCACTTTGAAATGTCACTGCGAATTGTAAACCCAAAATTTCTGAAGCAGGAATGAAGTAAAACTTCTGAAGTTCTAAATGGGAGGAAGGCTGGGGTGAGAGGTATGTGGATTGCATCAGCTCATTATTCCCCAGCTCCCGGAGTCATCACGGGCAGTTTGAAGAGCTAGTGACATCCATTCACTCAATATTAAACAACACATGTTGTTTCATATTATATGTCAGGCCCAATGCTAGGCCCGGGGGAGATCATAGGAAGCAAAAAAGGCATGGTTCCTTCTTTCAAAGCGATTGTTGTTTAGTGGGACAATCACATTAATAAAGTAGTCACACTTCTACCAACAAATTCTGATATGCATAATGAAGGAAGGAAAGAGAATTGTAGGAGAGTGGATAGCAGTAAGACCTCCTACAGCATGAAGGGAGAACATGTTTGCTGATATCAATTAGGTAGAGGAAAGCGAGGGAGGGGCAGGCCTGGGGCTTCAGATGGAGAGCAAATGTGGGCAAAGGCTGAGAAATATATGGGAGCACAGAGCATTTGAGGAATTGCACAGACAAAATGGCAGGCGAGGCATGGAGACCAGTGGCCAGAGTGGCCTGAGCAGTCCAGGACAGGAGGTCCAGTCTGTGCTCATCGCTCTGTACCAAGGAGTTTACCTTCATTCTAGTGGTGAGGGGTTTCACCAGGGCATAAATATGATTATGTTGGTGTTTTGCTGCTTTTTAAAAAAAAAGAAAAATCAGGGCCGGCCGAGTGGCGCAGTGGTTAAGCACTGGCTTGGGAAGCCAGTGGCCCCAGTTCAGGTCCCACATATGAGGGCCAGTGACACTGCCCTCAAAAAAAAAAAAGAAAAAATAAAAAGAAAGAAAAATAAAAATCACTTGAACTTTGGAATACAGACAATATTAAGGGTTAGGGCAAGAATAAAGGTAGGGAGACTATTCTCACTGATCAAGGTGAGAAATGGTGGTGATTTGGATCAGGGTTGTGGTGGCAAAGATGGAGAGAAGTGAAAATGGTTTCTGAAGGTGAGCATGAAATAGAAAAGAGCAAGATTTGATGATGGATTGTTTGGGAGGTGAAGGAGAAGGGGAGGACGTTGTATCAAAGATCAGTCCCAGCAGCTGGACAATTGAGTGTTCCATTCACTGATGGGATGTACCAAGATAGGGCTGGACTGAGACAATGGCCAGAAGGAAAAAGAGACCCTCTCATCTTACCTGGTTCAAAGTTAGAAACAGTGACTGATTTTCCAAAGGCAACCATTCCTTTAGAATAGTTCAACTGACTCAAATTCAGTTCAGCTCAGTGCAGATTCCATCCTCTCCAGTTCAGTTAGATTCACCCCACAACACAGCTGCCAAGTAAGGCTCTGTGAGTAATCTAGACAAGTATGAAAGGCCCTCAGCACGGTTACATTGTTATTTCTTATACTCGATGAATGTCCAAATAATCAAAGCTCCCCATTCAATGGGCAAAATGCCCATAGAGATGGAATACCACTGGACTTCAGCAGTTAGGTGTCCCTCTTCCCCCACTATAGGAGGCTTGATGCACTGGCTAAGGGATTAGACAGGCTTTCCCTAAAATAAAGGTAAGACTCCATAGGCTGCCCTTGAGGTCAAGGGCTGATGTGGAATGTGGGAGAACCTCAAGACTTTTCTTTGCTGGTCTATACTGGCCATGCCCAGGGGACCGGAGTATGTGCACTTGTTTTTATCCCTGGCTTGCTCTCAGACTCCTAGGCACTTCCTAAAATACCCTGTGCTTGTGTCCTCGCCCACATGGATAATAACTACTCTCTAATTATCCCATCCGTATTTTACAAGATCTAATTGGAAAGTGTCTGATGGCTTGGGAATTTTCTGAGAAACATAATGCATAAATTGAGTGTGTATCTGGGTTCTAGCCACATCATGCCCTTGGGTACAAGTGGAAGGTAGGAGCCCAGCCTACACTCTCTACCTCCAGCCATGTAGGGCATCCCCATGTGTCCCATCTTCCAAAGTGCTGCCACCACCTTTCCACCACTCCACTCAGAATCACAATGTAAATATCATTGCTTGAATGCAGATACTTTTGGAAGTAAGCAGATACTGTATCTAATTCTGGATCTAAATAATAGAAACTAACACTTGCACACTCTGTTCTATCTCAAAATGTGCTTCTCTATGTGTTTCATTTAATCCCCATACAATCCTGGGGGGTAGGTGTCATTATAATGTCCTTAGGTAAGGCTAAGCTACTTACCCAAAGTCAGACTGCTATGTGGGGGCCAAGTGGGGCTCTGCATTTCGTGCTCTTTCCACACTACCAGTTGTTCCCTTCTGGTTAGAGCATGCAGATCTGTGTTCAGAGGGGGAGCTTGAAGATGTTGTGAGCGGAGAGGATCTTCCCCTTATCGCCTGTAGCCACACAACATAAGCAGCTGTCTGTTGCTCCCCACGTAATGGTGGTCCAGCTGTCAGCACAATGGCTCAGAGTACAGGATATAAAGGGAGATAGGCCTGTATTTGAATACTGATGTTTGACCTTATCATATATGACTTTGAGCAAGTTATTACTATTGGGACAACATTAGCACCTGCATTATAGGACTGTTATGAGGAATAAATGAATATATACATATATGTGTGTGTATATATATATATATATATATTTACAGTTATAGTAATATATAAATGAGTATATATATATATATATATATGTTTATATATATAGTTTCTGAAACATAGTAAATACTATTTTGGTGGCAGTATTATAATCCCATTGCAGGGCCCAGCTTCCGTGTTGGCCTCCATTTGAACAGGGGAGGCATTAACTTTGATGTGCTCCCTGCTCCAGGTTGATTGGAGATGTCTGACTGGAATACCGTGTCGAGAAGGATTCTGAGGTTTACAGTGGGATCGAATGAAATCGATTGTATTCCTATAGGCATTCTGTGTAATTGTGCCCTTTTCATGAGAGCCATTTGCAGGGCCTGCCACCGTCCCCAGCTTTGCCTCTCAGGCTCCTTGTCTGCCTTAGGCATTTGCTCAGCTCCTTTTGTCAGGACCAGCCCAGCTATGTTCAGACTAAGTACAGTTTCCAGCCACAGGGGCACGGCCTGCTTGGGTGAGAGTAGAGAATGTAATGAGTAGGAGCTATGTATGGATGGGTTCTAATGAGAGAGGTTAGCAGGCTGGGGATTCAAAAATAACTGTGCTGCAGCAACGCTAGCTGAGCCAACGCACGCTGTATGTTTCCATCCAAATAAAAGGCATTCATTCTGAAGGACCCGGAATAGCTGTAACTTGAGATTCCCACACACGCCTGGAAAACTGTCAGTCCTTTCTGAGTGGCAGTAGATATAGAAGCACGAATGCCAGTAAGAATGTGAGGCTGATTCTGAGAAACAGGCCTGGGTTAGCCTTCCAAGAAGCCAGCGTTCTTTAGCAGGGATCTAGCTTTCAAGAGTTTTGGGCACAGTATTCTTATGAAACACACCGATTAAACATTTGCTGTTCTCTCTCCTGGAAGAATTGCAGAAATAGAATAATTGTTATGAATGGTCTCTTAGAGTAGAGCTTATCAAAGATTCCATTATGTGATCTGAAGAGAATTCTAACAGCTATGTTTTCCTTTTACTTCTTACCAAATTTATCAATGTCTCGGGTCGTTGTTGGCCTGATCACAACATGAATTCGCGAATATGTATCAGCTAACATCCTGCAATGTTATGTGTTAGTTCGCTCATACCTTTAGGGACTCCTGCAATTAAATAAGACTTTGATAAATTTAGAAGAAAACAAATTGATATTACAGTGAGTGCTTATGGGGTTGAATTGCAGGCTCTGAGAAAAATTATGTGTTGTGCAACTATTAATTTGTTTACTGGTTTAGTAGACATTTTCCCATTCAGTTACATTTCTTCTAGGAAATAAGTAGTCTCTTTTTATATATATATATATTATGTGGGACGCCTTTCCTAACCAGTGACCTCTTTTTTTTTTTAAAGATTTTATTGGGGAATTGGGGGAGGGGAACAGTGTTGGGGAGTTGGGGGAGGGGGCCAGCCAAGTTGTTGTTCTTCAATCTTCATTGTGGAGGGCGCCAGTCGCCATCTGACTTCCCGTCGGCATCTCGTGGCCTCTAAGCCCAAGGTGCTGTGTTCAATCTTAGTTGTGGGTGGGTGTAGCCACCATCTCATGTGGGAGTTGAACCAGCAGCCTTGTTGTTAAGAGTGCACACTCTATCCACTGAGCCATCTGGGTGGCAGCTCAGGTCAAGGTGCTGAGTTCAGTCTTAGTAGAGGGTGGGCGTAGCCCACCATTGAACAGGTAATCTTGTTGTTACACCAGCTAAGCCACCCTGCCACCTGTTGGCAGTTCAGCGACAGCTCAGCTAGGACGCAGCGTTCACTGGCCCATGTGGGAATCGAACCAGAGGACTTGTTGCTCAGAGCATGCATGCTAAGCCAACCCTTACCAACTGAGCCACTCCGCCAGCCCCCAGTAGTCTCTTCTTGACTGTATCATTTGGCCTTCTGCTGGTGTTCATGTTAGCTAGTGAATACAGTAATCCTTATCTCAGCTAATGTGAATACACATATGCTATGCTATCCTGTTGGGGATACATCATGGGGTCTGGAAACTTATTTGTAGTGAGTCAGGGCAACCACAGGACAGGGTTCTGTCACAGTCCCATCAGGTAGGAGAGGACCCAAATGGGGAAAGGACCCAGTGACAACAGAAGTCACTGGTGGAGAGGAGACCAGCGACCAAGAGCTCTGGCTGCCTGAGAAAGAAAAGCTGGCAGTTGCAACACCCCTGCAGAACACAGTGGTGGGTAATTCCAGTGGGAGATATTCTAAAGGCAGGGCTTGGTAGGCCATGGGTTTGGAGTGGGGTCTAGAGGAGATGTGCCATTCTGGGAATTGGGACATGCCAGGGTGGGAATGGCACCGAGGCCCAAAGGAACTTGAGATGGCAGGAGCTTGGTCATAGGCCACAACTCCAGTAAGGGATGGGGTGGAGTTGCCAGAGTTAACAAATAAAAATACAGGACATCCAGTTAAATTAAATTTCAGATAAACAAAGGATAATTTTTGTGTAATTATATCCAATGCAATATCTGGACATACTTATACTAAAAATTTGTTATTTAGCTGAAGGGCAAATTTAACTGGGCATCCTGTATTTTATCTGGCAACCCTAAGTGTGTGTGTGTATGGGGTGGGGAATACTCGTCAGCCCTTGTGTACTTGAGGGAGCCTCACTGATGTGAGAATGATGGAGAGGCTGGCTGTGGGGAGGCAGGGAGGTAGGGGAAAATGAAACAGGGCTAATGTATGTGTGTGTGTGTGTGTGTGTGTGAGAGAGAGAGAGAGAGAGAGAGAGAGAGAGAGAGAGAGAGAGAGAGAGAGAGAAAGAGAGACAGACAGACAGACAGACAGACAGAGAGACAGAGAGAGAGACAGAGAGACTAAGAGACTAATCCTGAATAATTTTACTTTGGCTTTAAGACCCACTGTTTTCATAACTTTTTTGGTTTTGCTTTGCCAGCACGAGTTGTGTTTGGCCTGTGTTAGAGACAGGATATTTGTTGGTTTGTAACATGAAACTGACAAATCTGTATGTACCCAAAGCCATGCCATCTCATTGAAAATAGAAATTTCAATCCTCCAAAATTGGTTGTCTAGATAACAGTGGAAACAGGAATATTTGGAAACATCTGGAGGATTTCTGTCCTCTGCATAAAAAGCCACATGACTGACTCTACTTTTCCATTTTTATCCAGATATTTTCAAATAATGTAGACAGCCAAAGAGGCTCACCTCCAAGAGAGAATACATTATCATCATGAAGTGGGAAAATTTCAGAACTACTTCTTGATATATTTTTTTTCAGTCTAAGTGATTTGTATTTATACCTTCTAATTATTTTATTTTATTTTATTTTATTTTATTTTATTTTATTTTAATTTTTTTGAGGGCAGTGTCACTGGCCCTCACATGTGGGACCGAATTGGGGCCGCTGGCTTCCCAAGCCAGCACTTAATCTAATTTTATTGATCTTTCCCACCCTCCCCCTACCCAGTGCCTAGCACAGTGCCTGGCATGTAGTAGATGTTGAATAAACTTTTAAAATGAAGAGATGGGTAAATGACTACATTATTCTTAAATAATTTAATCTCTAGTATAGTGATTATACCCAACAATGAAGAACTATTTATTTAGAAGGGAAGAGAACAAATATTTATTGAGTGTGCACTATGAAATAGGAACTGGGCCAGATGACACATATTATGCATTTTATACATATATGTCTATATCTGTACTGTTACAGTCACCTTGTTAGTAGGCCTTAGTGGTCATGGGACAGCTGAATAGACTCAAAAAGGCTGGGTAAATTGTGAAGATCCTCCTCTACTAAGCAGCAGGGCTGGGCTGAGGACCCTGATCTGTCTGAGCAGTTAGGACACCCCCACTGATTCCAGGCAGCCTTCCTGAGTTATCTGCAA